>JAXQGY010000930.1:0-1352742 GCA_037040535.1 Talaromyces sp. P118-02 | reverse complement strand
CGCAGAAATGTCCTGCAATGGAAGCAAAGAAAAGATATATAAAAGATATATATATATATATATATATCTTTTATATATATATATATATATAAATGCAATAAAAAAAAAAACAAAAAGCTACAAATAAAAAGCTACAAATAAAAAGCTTGCGGATGATAATAAGGCTGGTGTATCGGGAGATGTCGGCCAAAAATCTGCGGTTGCCGGGCGGCTGCTGACTGGGCCGGCCACTGGGGCGCGCGCGCTGCCCGGTTTAGCGTAGCGCCAGAAAACCTCGTCGCCCGTTCCCCTGCGCTTTAAAAAATCCTCGCTCCTCTCTCCTTCTTCTCCATCCCCATCCGCTCAGCAGTGTCTGTCCTGTCTTGACATCTGTCTTCCCACCTTTTTTGTTTCTTCTTTCACTCTCCTCTCTTTGTAGTTCGCGTTCTTCGCAGCTTTCGTCAAAATGGCCAAGGGTGATGTTAACCAGGGCGAGAAGACCGTCTTCGGCATGCCCGTAAGTTTTTTCCAACCGCAGCTCTCCAGCGCCTGACTGCATCGATCCACGTCGGAATTCCATCGCTACAGCATCGCAATGGCCGCAAGAAACGTGCGACACAGCATAATGCCCTGCTCTGATGGCTTTCGACTCGGATTTCGATGCGGGCCTCGCCGCCTTCGTGTTGTTTTGTCGCCTCCGTGTCACTAACATGTCATCCATCAATAGGGATTCGTCGTCGACTTTCTGAGTGAGTGCCTACCACTGCCATCCGCCATTGAACGGATGGCAGTAATGCCAGCTGCCAATGCTGTTGTCGCATTGAACATAACTAACCACGATAATAGTGGGTGGTGTTTCCGCTGCTGTCTCCAAGACCGCTGCCGCCCCCATTGAGCGTGTCAAGCTCCTCATCCAGAACCAGGTAAGCTCGACTCGTGATAGCTGGTCTCAATGGCAGTGTGACGACCTGGAGGAGTTTACTGGCGACCTTGCGCGCCAGGAGAACAGAAGAAAAATTTTCACTCCTTGTTCGGCCCTACCGGAGACCACTTTCAGCATTTGGCACCTTAGTGGAAAGATGCCTAACCAATTCTACAGGATGAGATGCTTCGCGCCGGTCGTCTCGACCGCAAGTACAACGGTATTGCCGACTGCTTCCGTCGTACCGCCGCTGCTGAGGGTGTCATGTCCCTCTGGCGTGGTAACACTGCCAACGTCATCCGTTACTTCCCTACCCAGGCTCTGAACTTCGCCTTCCGTGACACCTACAAGTCGATGTTCGCCTTCAAGAAGGACCGTGACGGATACGCCTGGTGGATGGCCGGTAACCTGGCCTCTGGTGGTGTATGTATACCTTTTCTCTGTCTTGGAGAATCCGAACTAACTTTGAATAGGCTGCTGGTGCCACTTCCCTCCTCTTCGTCTACTCCCTTGACTACGCCCGTACTCGTCTTGCCAACGACGCCAAGTCTGCCAAGGGTAGCGGTGAGCGTCAGTTCAACGGTCTCGTTGACGTCTACAAGAAGACCCTCGCTGCCGACGGTATTGCCGGTCTCTACCGTGGTTTCTCCGTCTCCGTCGCTGGTATCATCGTCTACCGTGGTCTGTACTTCGGTATGTACGACTCGCTTAAGCCCGTCATCCTGGTTGGTCCTCTTGAGGGTAACTTCCTTGCTTCCTTCTTGCTCGGATGGTCTGTCACTACTGGTGCTGGTATTGCTTCTTACCCTCTTGACACCATCCGTCGTCGTATGATGATGACCTCTGGTGAGGCCGTCAAGTACAAGTCGTCCTTCGACGCTGCCCGCCAGATCGCCGCCAAGGAGGGTGTCAAGTCCTTCTTCAAGGGTGCCGGTGCCAACATTCTCCGTGGTGTTGCCGGTGCTGGTGTGCTCTCCATCTACGACCAGGTCCAGCTTATCCTCTTCGGAAAGCAGTTCAAGTAAACAATCTACTCCGATTGGTTTAAAATGGATGATGAAAGGGGATGAGGGGTTACAAAAACAGTGTTTCGGCCAGAAGCACTGAGGGAGTGGTCTATAGATATATGCTTCTGGGAAAACTGGACGCATAGGCACTGGGTTTCTTCTCTTTGTACCTGTTGTACTTTACTACTACTACTGCCTGCAAGCTTTTTATTCTGTATTCTACTGGAATTTACTGTAGACTTTATAACGCCACTAGATTTACACCTGAGGTGCTCAGCTCTGCTGATCTCATTAATACCCCTGTGCTGAAACCGTGTTCTATAATAAATCACGTGATATGACGTAGAGTATATTAGTATATAACATTCAAGGGAGCTGCGACAAACATGATCTTCGACACAGACACTTTTCTTGATCCAGTCGAATATTTACAAGCCAAAAACAAAAAGAAATCATGCCGCCAATACGCACCTTCAACTCCGCTCCCATCAACCAGAACACATCCCCGACAGCTGCGAAACAAGAGAACAACGCCACGCCACCTGCGCAAGATGAGCAGCAGCAGCAAGAACAATCAACCCCGTTCTCTGCGCCCGCTACAACGACAGCTGCGTCGACCAGCAACAATGCTATAAACCCATCTGCAGCTCAACCCGGTGCACCTGCTGTGCCCGGCCCGACAGCGGCGCCTGTCCCGTTGCCTACAAAGACCTATCCTTTATTCGATGCCAATACAAACACCCCTGCAGCTCCGCAGCCTGGCGCTCGTCCTGTTCCGCCTACTGCAGCAACAGTAGTAGCAACACCGACTAGCAAGACAGCATACACCGTTCCGCCACCGCCAAAGACGGGCGAACCGGTGCAACCAGCGGCGTACTATGCGCCCAAAAGCCAGACTACTGCGTCACCGACACCAGCGAGATATGCAGCTCAGAGCGGTTTTATGGGCGGTGGTGGTACGAATACGGTAGCGCAGGAAGAAGGAATAATAACGGCGGCGGCAAATGTGCCGAATTCGACGTCGACGCCGTACATGTCGACATATCAGCCTCCAAATGCGCAGCCGCTGCCGTCGGCGTCTAGGTTCACGAGTATTGTTGGAAATACGAATGGTAGCAGCAATTCAGGTCCTTTGTACGCGGGTGATGATGGTGAGGAGTCTATTCTGGGTGAATCCGGGCAAAAAGTGTTAGATACGGCCAAGTCGTGGATGCAGAGCGCGGGAAACAAATTGGCAGAAGCAGAAGCTGAGGTTTGGAAGATGGTTAATTCAAAGTGATTGATTTTCAGTCTCGGCTTTCTGGTTTGGTTTCTTTTTTTTTTTTTTTCCGGGTTCGGGGTTGGTATTGTCGAGGGATTTGGTTTGGGTGCTTGAAATGGTCTGTATTTTTAAAGCTACATGTGTGATAAATTGTTTATAGATTACTGGGTTTTTACTATGCATTTATTGAGATCTATTGAGCTCTCCTACACTGACTGGATGCTGAATCAGTATATTGAGATTCTTTACTGGACATCAATTATATTGCATATTGATCACCTCTTCTTGTTGATTGTTCTTACCATTGTTTGCCTATTCTTCCTTTTAGTCGTGAAAACATCTAATGAAAAAGGTATATTGACAGCGGTCCCAGAAACTGATTCCTGTCAACACCGACGTCCAATTTAGATATTCAACCATGATCCAACAAACCAGTAAAAACCCGTCCTGGATAGTCGGACCCACTGAAGCCAATCCTTTAATGTTTGCGAATCCTTCTGATTTTCTTTGTTAAAAAAAGGTTTTTTTTTTTTTTTATAATAATCACCAAATACATGCATGTGGTGTTCTTATGCAAAAGGTATAAAGGCGGGAAACAATACGTGTGTATCATCAGTTGCCCAACCACTCCGTTTCGTGTGATTCTAGCGACACTCCCCGTTTGACGAGTTCAATCCTGGAGATTTCAACTTGCAGAAAAGTTTTCTAAACGCAATGGAAGAATGTGAAGAGGGCGAGTTGGGATATTTTGCCCGATGCGTGAGCAGCGACTTGAGATCCTAACATCTGATGTTTTTATCAACCTACCTACGATGGAGACAAGGTTCTGTGTCCCCCCGACTTTCCTTCGACAGAGTCGCTAACCGGCGTACCTGAGTCTGTTACACAATAGAATACCTACGACCGCCGCCTATGAAGACCATGCATTTTATCCAGGGGCATTTAAACCTGTAAAACAGGGTCAGAAGCAAATTTTATGTCAATTCTCAATCTCAATCTTCGAGCAATAATCTAACCAAGCGTACAGCACGAAGCTCGTCATCAAAGCAAAGCAAAATTACCAAGGCACAGCAATGGACAGGATCGCTTCGTATTCCAAGACGCTTTGGGGGAAACACGGATCAGCAGGTCCAGGACGAACTGCAGAGTCACACCCCGTTAGAGCACCTCGCAACTAGGAGGAAGAAAACGAGGAGTGACCCCAAGGTCTTAAGGTTTCAGGACCTCGGTTTTCCCCATCTCATATACCAGGATGGATGCGGGAAACAAATTCTCCGGAAAGATCCTCAGATCAGCCTTCACCACAGAAGTTGCTGCTGCGGACACTCTCACCCCAATATCGGTCAATGTGGTGTGGCAGCGCGAGCAAAAAATTTTTCCAAGGCACGAAGACTTGGTCGATGCATTGGAGACTGAGCATCTGATAATCCGATTAAAGACAGTTACATATCCCTCTATACCTATTTCTGCCAGGTGCAGGCACTAGGAAATCACGGAATTCGTCAGAACTGCACAACACAGTTCTGAAGTGTTTCAATGGCACCTATGGCTTGTGGTTACCACAACCAGCAATTAACGCGGACATTGGAAAGACCTATTAGTCTTCCAGGCTACCCTAAAGAACAACCAAGTCTGGAATTCGACCCAATGGGGATAAAAATTGGATACAGAATGTTCCATCTAATCGAATTCAACAAAAAAAAAACGGATACTTTTCTGCTCATCGGTCCTCATACGAGCTCCAAAAAAAAGAAAGCAGAAATGACGCTTTTAGATACTAGTGTCGACAAAATTCTTATGTCGTCAAATTTCAGGCTAGCAAACCTCCGATACAAAACTGCCAGGGCAGATATTATTCTGTGTGACCGGGTTAGAAAACTCAACTTTCCTGACTGGAACTGACATGCTGAGTTGAGGGATATAAAGGTGGATGACGCTGAAAGATGGAGATATACTTTGACATGTCAACGGTGTCTCATGCAAACCATAAGTACCTTTTCCAGCTTTCTGCATCTTGATATCATCTTAATCACAATGGGTACCCAAGCTCCTGTCATTGAAAAGTTTTGGGTTTTCACTGTTTTATTTTAGAATATCAAACAACTAAAGGTCTCTTGGGCAATCAATCTATGATACATGTATACAAGGGGAACATTTAACAATGAATAATGATGTTTAACGATATGGAGTCCTTTCAAAAGTATGATATGTAGAATGTTTCTAATATCACCACTTTCAAATGCTATATCTATCTGGTATAACTTGGTTAGTGCTCAATAGGCTATAAGTCCACTTCTATGTGTATAATAATTAATTACTCAATATTATAGCAAAGGCAATCTGCATATATAATAGTATGCTATATAGTATATACAAGACGTAATCAGTACAATCAGCTAAGACGACCAACAAGCGTCCAAGACCAGCGCAGGAGCCTAGGATACAACCAGTGCAGTGCATTCAAGATGACCAACTGTAACCCGTTCCCACCTCTGACCATGTTAGACTACAACTGTAGTCTCTTCACGCGCACCAAATTAAAAGAGTAGGTATGACTCCGGCATGCAAATAAAACGCGGAGCAGAAAAAAAGAACAAGCATTGCTGGCGTTGAAGTAGAGCAATGGTGTCAAAAGGAAAAAAATTAGACCGAGCATTCAGCGCTTGCTCTCGCGCAGGCTCAAGGTCCATCAAAAAGTAAAGGGGTAGTCAACGATGAGGTGTATAAACGCCATGATGCCACATAAATAGTAGGTATCCCAAATCCAATAAACCCGTCCCAAATCCATAAACCCAAATGATCAAAACCAATAAAGGAGGGGAGAATATATAGCAAGAATGAGCGACAAAACGCAGGTATCACGAAAAGGAAGGATTATCAACGCGGTCGGGCCAGCCTCGATCGGTTGGCGCAAAAAGAAAAGGTATATCGAGTCCTCACTGAGGAAAGAAAGAAAGGGTCGGCCCATTACATAGAGCCCAATCGTAATAGCGCCTCAACTGCAGCGCGTTCTTCATGATCACCACCAACGCCGTCTGGAAGAGCAAAACCCGATTGTTGAAATAGGAAGCTGCCTGGCACAGACTTGGCCAGAGCAGCGGATGCAGCAGGACCGCCAGGGTGAAGCTGCGCGTGTGTATGTACAGTATGATTTGTATTTATAATTCCTCCGTTGTTAAGGGACCTAGCACGAAGCGCGTCGGCGCCCATGCCCGCCCAGTCCTCTTCGTCGGTGACATCGCCTTCATCCCATTCTTCGTCTGGAATGGCATCGTCAGGCACATCGGACGAGGAGCAGTATTCGCGAGAGTCACCGTCCAAGGACATCTTATCGGCTTCGTGGTCGCCGTAGTCGAGGTCAGAGTGGGAAAAGACGGCAGAGTCTGCCATGCTCGTACCATAGACCGGTCTTGCATTTCTCCACTGGGAGTTCTGGGGAATTTGTACTCCCCCGTAGGAGTTGGAGACGCTGGATGGTGGCGATGTGGATGGGTAAGCCTGGCGATCCCGAGGAGGTTGACCGCGACGGCGGGCATCCCAGCGACCCCATCCTATTTTCTCAAAAATAACGTCTCCGTCAACGCCACCACCTTCGCTAACGTTGCCTCTGCCTTCCAGTGCTCCCACGACGAGGCGACGCGCCTTGGCGGGAGGGATGCCTGCAAAGCCCGGCACGGAGGTGGTGAGATAGCCCATCACATGGCGAATGGCCAGGGGGCCGTGGGCCAGCAGGATATCGGGCAGGTGGTACTTGGCTAGCATTGTCGGGGTGATGGCACCCACATTATCGAGGTTGAGCGAGTTGGCCGCATGGAGATGGTCCTGGCTTTTGGCATGGTCGACGGCGTCCTGGAGGTCGATGTCGGAGTCGACGTGCATGGGGGCGTGGGGAGGAGAATGAGGAAAGCCTTCAGCATGTCTATGCTTGAAGCCGTGGGGAGGTAGATTCGGCGAGATGGAGTTTGGGGGAGTTGGAAGCATCGCAGAGTGGCCGGGGCGAGCAGCTGCGACAGTGAAGGCGCCTCTGCTGTCTTTGGCAGGGTTGCAATGAGCAGGAATATCAACGGAGGCCGTTTTGCCAGCGAGCGCCATGGCGATGCTGGAAACGGCGATCTGGGGAGCCATGATTGCGGTTGGCAGGGTGTTTCAGAACTGGATGAATAGGGATGAGTCAGACGTCAGGATGGCTGAGATTAGGGGGAGGCGAGGAGGCGAGATGAAAAGAACAAAGAAAGCGATGGAAATAGAAGCAGCACGATGCAGAGGAAGCGGAAGAGGCAACTCACGTCACGAAAGCGCGACTTCTTTGGGTTGATATCTGATGGACACGAGCGTCTTTTGGCAGCAACGTTCGGGGGAGCAAGAGCGAATGCGATGCGACGAGATGCGATGCGACGCGCTAGGCAGGAGCTGGCTGATAAGGCAGACAGGCAGCTGTCTGGACGAAAGAACGGTCCGAACAGGGTTCGAAGCGAAAATGGGGGGAGTCTTCTCGGTGGTGAGCGAGAAGAAGAAGAAGAAGACAGAAGGAAGAAGCAGAAGAAGAAGCGTTATTATTATGAATGCAGGTGCGCTGATGCTGGATTACGGCGATGATGACTGTGTACGAGCGACAGGGCAAGGGCGGATGGGCCCAGACTGCGCCTGCCCGATTTGCACTAACCCTGGGGGTGTGGGGGCAACGATAATGCCGCAAACGGCTAGCGCCGTACGCGGCCGTTTGGACGTGTTTGGCATGCTGCGTAATTTACCGGTCTGGCGTGGCCATTTCATACTATTTGGCTGGCTGCCCCTGGCCACGCCGCGTGACCGGTACGATACGGTACAGTACCGCAGAGCGAGCGCGCAGGGCGCGTGGCCGGCTTGATTGGCGCTGGCGCTGCACGGCGGCGGGAGCATTCGGAGGCTGGTCATGCGCATCTTCCGTCCCGCCCGGGTACTCTGCAGTCTGCTTCACTGCATTCCTGCTGTCGCCAGGCAGCTATCTGCGCTGTTATTCCTGACAGTTGTGCATTATGGATTGTAGATTGTAGATTGCTATTGCGATGTGTTCAAATTCCCAGGATTATTAGTGCATCAACAGGGCTGCCAGTGCGAGTTACACTGCAGGTGAGGGTCTGCCAAGTGCCAACTTCCCAGTTCAGGGTTCCAACTGATAAGTGCATAAGCGTCATGGCTCCCACACGGAGAGAAACCGGGGTTCAGCCAGAGGGGCTGCGAGTTCGCTGCTCATATTCTCTGTGTGCCGCATGAGCCGCGTTCATAGGCCACCAGCCAAAGCTTCATCGAGGCACGTGGATCAATAAGATGTCTCTCGTTCAGTGATTCACCCACGGGCGCGGTGGCCATGGAACAGGCCCACTCGGCGTGCCTCTGTTCGATGGCAATGACGTTGTTGTACTTTATTACTACGTAGTGACCACTAAGTTTACTCCAGTTGTCAGTGAGTGCTATCTCGGCCTTGGATCCGAGTTGCATCGGCAGAGAGTAGGTCTTTGCGGGTCACGTGATTTATACAGCCCCAACTCGAATTCTTCAGACAGCGAGAGTACGTATTGAGTTTTAATACTCTTCGCGAACTCGGGGCAATTGAAACGATAGTAGTAGTAGTAGTAGTAGTAGTAGTAGTAGTAGTAGTAGTAGTAGTATTAGAAATCAACAAACTCCACTCCAGCGTGCAAATCGTTGGTCGTGATGCGGCACTCGATTGCCGGAAGCGGCAATTCCACCATTACCATTATCATTACGGCTGCAGTCGCAATTCAAACATGCCTTACTTGGCCTTGTTGGCCTGGATCCTCCATCAGTCCATCCAACTCACTCCAAGTATTACTGATGCCCAACTATACACGTCCGGCACGGCCATTAGACGTGGCATTGATTCGTAGACGGTAGACCCAGATCATGGACTCGACGGAATAATCACTACGCATAACGATCATAACATGTAGTAACAATAGTATCATCAAAAGCTCCAGCAACCTCAGTATGGTGGTGGTGGTGGCAGGTGCGCGGACCGGGCTGCTCAGTTGTCGGCCCGCGCTGGTCAACCCCACCTGCCTCGACGGCATCCGACAAGCTGGAGCTTCCCCTCTCCGAATCCCCTCACGGCCTTTCGGATCTCACATTGTGAGCAAGCAATTGAATTTTTTTAGAGTACGACCGAAATGGATGACATAACATTGGCACTGGCCGGGGCATGTTTCATTCGTAACTGCTGGAGATTGATTGCGACTATTACTATATCAATCAATCAACAAAGGAAGCAAATTAACAGCCTCTAATTCAAGCTCTAGCTGCCAACGAGAAAAAACCATGGCAGAATACTCTACAACCCAAGAAGCCCGGCGCATCCTGGGCTTCTTATGCCAGCAATCACACGCCCTCAACTTACCCTCCGCAGTCGCTGACAACCAAGACGCCGTCCAATTCCACTCCACCACGAACAAGATATTCTTCCCCATCCCGTTCAAAGAGACCGAAACCCTCGCCGCGCTCAAGGGCATTGAGGCCCTGACGGCCGCAGAGATTGCTAATCTCCGTTTCGGACAGAAGGAAAAACGGAATGTGAGCGTCAGTCTAGAAGGGGCTACCTACTTTGGGTGCCAGGCTTATATGGCAAAAGTTGGTGGCTTGGGGAAATTAGATCCAGACGTACGATCCAAGCTCAAGGATACCGATCTTCTGGCTGCACAATCAAATGGATACCGCCGAATGTCAGCAAATCTTTACCGCACCAAAGATGGCCAATACTTTCACATCCACGGCTCCCTGGAAGCTACCACGACCCTGAACATGATAGGGCTGGAAGGGCAACGGCCGGATTTAACCGACTATCAAGAAATCATCAAGACGATTGAAAACCACGTTGGTAAATACACCGCGGCAGAACTTGAAGAGATGAATGCAGAAAGGAGACAGGCCGGTGTGACCGCCTACAAATACGAAGACTTTATTCAGACACCTCATGTGAGTTTCTTTCAAAAGAGTTTCAACATCGACTAACTAGTTCAGGGAAAACTCAACGTGCAACAACCACCTTGGAGGGTGACCAAATTGAAGGGAGACTTGTCGCCGACACCGTTCCCTTCTCCTGCTACACCACAGAATGGCGCCGGTAAAATCCTAGGCGGTATTAAAGTCCTAGAGCTCTGTCGAATTATTGCCGGCCCGACAATCACTCGTATCCTTGCCGAATATGGAGCAGACGTTTTGAAGATTACCAGCCCGAGCCTGAGCGACGTTCCGTTTTTCCAGGTCGATGGCAACATGGGCAAACACGCTGCTGACCTAGATCTCAAGTCCGCCGAGGGTCGCGCCGAGTTTGAGAAGCTGCTAGCAGATGTTGATGTTTTTGTTGACGGATATCGCCCTGGCGCCCTGGAAAAGTTGGGATACGGGCCGGAACAGCTGGCCGAGCTGGCGGAGAAACGGGGCAAGGGTATTGTCTATGTGAATGAAAACTGTTTTGGCTACGAGGGGGAGTGGGCTGGGCGTCCTGGATGGCAGCAGATAGCCGACTGCGTACGTCTTTTTTTCAAATATTGAATACAGGTACTGACTGGACCAAGGTAACCGGAGTTGCATGGGCCCAGGGTGAATTCATGGGCCTCGACTCGCCAATGGTGCCCCCCTTTCCAATCTCCGACTACGGCACTGGCTGCATGGGAGCAATTGCAGCGTTATCAGGCCTCTACCACCGCGGCAAAACAGGCGGCTCATACCACGCCACGGCCTCGCTGATGCACTACGACCTGTTACTCTTCGCAGTCGGTCAGTATCCCGCCGAAATCCGGGACCGACTACGTGCCGAACAGCACCCCGAGTTTCTGGCTCTGCGGCATCACGACAGCGTCGATCGTATATCTGCGACTACGTTGCGCATGCTGCGTAAACGGTTCCCGGAGTTGTTTGATTCGGCGGAGTCGCCGTATACGGAGAAGTGGTTTTCGAAGGCGTATAATGAGGAGATTGAAGTCGTCAAGCCTGTTGCTCAGATTGAGGGCGTGGATAATCGGTTTGTGCGTGCTAGTCGACCGAATGGGAGCGATAGAGCGTCGTGGGATTTTGGCGAAGAGGGTGACTACCGTCGAGAATAATCACATCACACATACATAGATAGATATAATTGGAATTGATAGATGGGGTCGAGCGTGTTATAACTATATTCAAGATTTGAATGATATCAACATGGATTGATTGAGCTTGGCTGGCGACACCTAGTTGGCCTTGTAGATCTTACTTATAGAAGCAACTAGATGTTTCATTCTGAGTTTGCCAGTATAAAAAGCAACAAGACAGAAATCCTATCAATTGATGTTATACTATGCACAAGAGATCTAATTCGGTACATATGTACATTACCCGACATCGGCTACACCCTTCTACCCCACTCACTCATAGAGCATCTTATACATCATCCATGATCTACATCCATGCAGTTCACTACTACTAAAGGAAGCCCATCTCAATTGACTACACTCTCCATCACACATCCCCCAATCCAACACCAACACCAACACCCCCATACCGACGACACATACAAAATGACATACCAAATATCCATCCCCCCAAACCTCCCCGCATCTCTCGAACCTCACGCCACCACCCTCCAATCCTTCATGCAATCCTTCTACGCTACCAGCGACAACCCCTCCACTCACGAAAAATACACACGTGACTATTTCACGGCGGACGCGACGTTGATTATGGGTGGGAAGGGCGCGAGTGGATATGACGGTTTACCCACACCCCTCCCTCCTTGAAAAAAAAAAGGATGTATGCTGATAAGGACAAAAGAGATATTATCCTTCCGCAAATCGCTCTGGACAAAAGTCTCCGCACGCAGACACACGCCGACAAAGATATTCTTTGGCGGCGATAATGATCTCATGCTTTTTGGGAAAGTGGCGTATGTCATGAAGGGCCAAGAGGCAAGTGGCCAAGAGGTTGAGTTGGATTGGGCGGCGAGGGCGGAGTTTGTGTTTGATGATGAGACAAAGGAGCCGAGGATGAGGTATTATCAGGTTTATCTGGTGAGTACTACTGAAATTAAAAAAAAGTGAGATTGGATGTTAATGGAATAGGATACTGCTGCTCAAATGGCTGCCGCCAACAAGGCGTAGACGCACATCAATTGATACGTAAATATATATACATGATATAAGAATACTCATAAAAAGCTGCTTGTCCCGTACATCGGTATATTCCCATGATATAAACCCGTGTCCTCGTCCAGCGGCCACAGCGTGTCAAAATGAATAACCTCTTCCATAATCGGGCCGAGATCCGGGCCTAGGAGCTCCTCAGAGCCTGGATACACGAGACCCTCGACGCTGTCGCCGAGGTCGTTGAGAGTCAAGCCTGATGCGGTTATGTCTGGTAGCATATCGCGCGAGGGTAGCTTGGGTGCCCAGTTCCACATGGGCATTTGGGCTGCTGCAGCAGCTGCTGCATAGGGATCTTGAGCCATTTCGGGGACTTGCATGCTGGGCTTGCCAGAAAACAGATTCTCGATGGGGTCTTGATGGTGGTCGTATGCTTTTGCGGTTGTCATATTGGCGGACCGGTTGTCGGATATTGTCTTGAGGAATGAGTTGAGGATTTGAAGGTATCGCGCCGCGAGAGGATCGCATTCGCCGAAATGCTGATGGAGTAAAACCGCAATCTGTGCTATTGAATCATTCTCGTGGTTCTCGTATACATTGAAGAGAGAGTTTGTCAAGACAATGAGCGCTGCAATAAACATCCAGTTTCTGCAAAAGTCAGCCTCGACGAAAAAAAAAAAAAAAAAGAAGAAGAAAGATGAAAATACATGATGAAGGGATTCCGCCTCGGCAAACATCCTTTGACACGGATCGTTTGCACAGCGCGGATCAGATGCGTTGCTGAGCGAACGCACGCAGCAGAATACTTGTTAAGCTCCGGGTTCTCTGCAACCCGACTTTCGGCCGACGAGTTGGTGACGGCTTCGGGGGAGGCCTGTGATTTTGCTTTTTGTTGTTCGGTAATGACTTTCTTGACATGCAGCAGCAAAAAAGGACGCGTTAGGAGGATGATTGTGCTAAAGTACGTCATCCATATGTGCAACTGGCCCATGGCCTTTCCTGGATCGTCATGCGGGATTGGGGTAGGACGCCACTGGAGAATCTCTGGTAGAGACTGCGTCCATTCGTGTATGCTCACGGCGACGTTGCGCGCAATGCGCAGCGACACTTTGCGAGAGCGGTAGATCTGATGGAGAATCGTGCCGAGAATCCGCGCTGCCCGCATCGACGCGGAGAGAGCTTCGAATTCAAAGTTGTCGACAGAGTTTGGGGCTGTGCGCATGTCTTCGTTGGAGGAGAAAAGCTCTTCGGATATCTCTTCATCCTGGATCGCGGTGGGTCGGCCTAGACAGGAGGATAGGAAGCGGTCCATCACGTAAAGACTACGCCAGAGGAGGATCCTAGATATAATTAATTTTTGTACAAGAAAAAGGAAAGAGAAGCACTAACCGAGGAACAGATATTGAGCTCCGCTCAGACTCGTCATAAACCCGCTGCGTTTCAACCCTATGCAGCCCTAATGCATATGATAAACGAACAGCCATACCTTAACAAATTAGCAAGCCCTAATACAAATTGCAGGCAACGTACCAATATAAGCCCAAGCCGTATTTCGCTTTCCAACAGACAACATATACAGAGTCATCAGGAGCAGCGCTTGAATAGACGCAAAGTCGCCGTCTTCAATCCCCGAGGCGGAATCCTTGAGATGCCTCGCGCCGAGATAAAACAGCTCGCTTCGATCAAACTTGTCGGAAAGTAAGCGCTTGAGAATGGCGGCGTCCTTGGGGGATGGTTGTGGCGAGGCAGACCTCAACTGCAGGCCGACGGCAAAGACGAGATACAAAATACACATCCACGACTGCTCTGCAGCTAACGGGTTTTGGTACGTGCGCTCCACTCGCTGCTTAAAGGACCGTTCGTCAAACAGGTGCAGCATTCCTTTCGTCTGTAGCCCGAGTAAATATCGCAGGATCATGTGGTACAAAAAGGGACCGGCCTACATTGACAAAGAAAGATTCCACCAGGAAAAGTCCAGCTTCTCGGTCTGGCAGCGTATAGGTATGCGGGTATGTCGGAGGTGTCTGCACTGATGCCTCGAGGATAGTGTGTCGATTGGGATCGACCGTCAGGGCCGAGGTGCCCATCACGCTGCTCACGAGCTGGCGGATCGTTTGCAGATAGGACAATGGCGCCGAGTCTCCAATATAGACTGTGGCATGGCGCAGTTTGTTAGCACATGTTACCGTCACCAAGATCTAACACTTACGCATCCTGCCCTTGCCGTCGTTTAGCATGCGCGACATGCCCTGCAGCTCAGCCTCATCGGCTTCCTCCGACCCCTCACCATTCTCAACCTGCGGAAAGCCTCCATTGGCCGTACTCATCACGGGGAACGGATCGCGCGTATGCTGAGGCCGGGGCGTGGGTGACTGATGAGAGGGGTTTTCGGAGAGAGCGACGCGCTCGCGCGTGCCGAAAGAGAGGTTTTGGCCATGATGGGCTGGATCCGATGTGATTTGCGCTAGTCGCTTTGATGCTGCTGCTGTTGCTGCTACCGGGCTGCCTTGCGCGTCGTCCAGGCTTCGTTTTTTGGGATTTTTGCGCTGTTCGGGCGGCGCATTGCTCTCGACTGGCGATGTTCCTGTCGCCGGGACCGGATGGAAAAAGAGGCACTGCACCAGGCGCTTGCTGCAGTTGTTGCAGGGAAACGTCCCATTGCACTAGAGGTGAGGCAGTCAGCATGCAGCTCATGCCAGAAAATTAAAAATTTTAAGAAATACACACCTTCTGCTTTCTCCTCTTGCAATTCTCGCATGCCTGCGCGGCCCGGATCCGATTTTCTGGCGCGACTTTCCGACGGGCCATTGCGACCGAGGGCCCGGTCCGGGCTGGGAGAGAGTTAGTCGGATCGTATATTAGTTAATAATTAAACCGGGGCTTCGGATGTTGTTTCTTCGGACTCGTTTGTGGTGGGAGAGAAGCGACAAAAGTAAAGAAGGCTAAAAGATCTCCGCATTCTTAACTGCAGGTAAGGTGGGGGACGCACGAGACTCTTCCTCTTCCGCTCGAACTATTTCCCCGATTCGGCTCTGCAACGTCGAACGAATTACTTTTGCATACGTATTGGCCCAGGTCAATTAGATCAGGGCCCGGATATCGGATGTTGCCATGAACTTGACTAAGAACTTAACTGCCGTCGGGTAGACGCTCAGCAGATGTCGTCTGCATGACACAAGCGCTCCCTGGCAATAAACATTCTCCTCGCTGGTTCCATTTACAACGTCGACTGGTATAGCACATTTACTCGCAATATGCCCTACATCACCGTCAACCAGAAACGCCTCAACTACGCCGACTCGCATCCCGAGGGCGCGCCGTCCGGGGGCCAGACGTTCGTCTTCATCCACGGGCTGGGGTCGTCTCAGAACTACTTCTTCGCGATCTTGCCACATCTCACGGCAAGCCATCGATGTGTGACTATTGACACGTACGGCTCCGGGCGCTCTCGCTTCACGGGGCTGGACCAGAATGTCGGGACTATTGCCGATGATGTGGTCAAGCTGATGGACGGGTTGAAGATCGCAAAGGCTGTTGTTGTCGGCCACTCGATGGGCGGCACTACGGCGCTGCACTTGGCTGGCCAGTACTCGGAGCGAGTTGTGGCTGTCGTGGCCATTGGTCCTGTGCATCCTACGCCTAGTACCGGTCAGATCTTTGAGAAGCGGATCCAGGTTGTTTCCGAGGGTGAGCTCTTTTTGAGGCTGGATATACGGCATTGACTAACATTGTGTAGATGGCATGGAACCAATGGCCGACAAAATACCCGGAACCGCAACAGGCTTTCGTAGCACTCCCTTGCAAAAGGCCTTTATCCGAGAACTGATCCTGGGCCAAGACCCGGCAGGCTACATATCACTCTGTCGGGTGGTTTCAACAGCCACTGCACCGGACTACGCCGCGATCAAAGTGCCGCTGCTCGTGATTGCTGGAGACGAGGACAAGTCTGCGCCGTTGGATGGATGCAAGCATATCATTTCTCATGTTTCTAGTTCAACCAAGACTCTTGATGTTTTGTCTGGCGTCGGCCATTGGCATTGCATCGAGGCCAGTGATGAGGTTGGGAAGCTTATAGTCAGTTTTACTCGGGCCCACGCATAGGTCTGAGGTGTTGTTTAATCAAAGCTGTCTGTCACATTATATAATATTAATTTCATTTAGACTAGTAACGAATCTTTTGGATAATCAAATTCATAAGCTACAATAAACATTTTGATATTATGGAACAAAGCTCTCAGCTAGCTGGAACCAACTTGACATCGTATTCTAGCTCCAGACTGGCCTTGGGATCATCTTTCCGAGGCACAAAGTCGACAATCAGGGAATCCTTGACGGCGAACACGGAGTCATTGGTCAAATACTGGTCTTTTCGGTCAAAAATCTGCGTGACAAGAGGTTTGTATTGGTCATGCGTTGCCTAATACAGTTAGCTTTTGAGGTTCCTTTCTTCCAACGCAATACTTACCAAAATATGAATGTGTGCAGGGCGGAACGGATGTCGGTCCATTAGCTCCAGCAGCTTGCCACTAGGGCCTGTTGATAGTCAGTATAGGTTCGCTTTTTGAGAAGATCTTAACGTACCGTCACTCGGCACTGGATACGGCGTTGGCCGAATACAATAAAGCCAGTACCGGCCATTCTCATCGGTCGTAAACTTGCCGCGCAAGTTGTGTTCCACCTGGTCAGAGTCTTGTTGTTCGTAGAGCCCGTTGGTCGAGGCCTGCCAGACTTCGACTGTTGCACCAGCGATAGGCTTCTTGGTGGTGAAATCGACTACCTGGCCGTGCATAAAAGTCATCTCCCCGTCGTCGACCCCGGTGACTATACTGTCCCCGTTCTGTCGAGCCACGGTATCAGCGCGAAAGAACGGGCCCAGGATTGCTGTTGCGGTGGGCGCATCCGAGTCGGAGACCACCTTGTAGGTAATCTCGTCCACCAGCCTGTGCCATAAATGTGTGAGCTGTTATCCGTATATCCGAGACAACAAAAACTCACGATTCCAATCCAATCACATCACACAGTAACTGCCCCTCGTTCCGCTTCTCATCGCTCATTTTCCCCGCCCAGTTGATCATCTGCACGCCGGCCATCCACTCGTCCACAGTCAGCTCGTTTTCGCGCGCAAAGTCATGGACGTGGCGGATTAAGCCGGCCATGAGCTGGCGCATTCGCGGGCTTGTCTTGGGGCCCATGGCGTTGACCACGCGGTCTGTGAAGGTGGGATCGTAGGGGTGGTTGGCGGCCATTTTGCAGATCAATAGAATATAGACCAGAATCTTCAGTGTCAACTGGTGTGTGTGTGTGTGTGTGTGTGTGTGTGTGTGTGTGTGTGTGTGTGTGTGTGTGTGTGTGTGTGTGTGTGTATCAGCGAGGACTGGGCTGGATATGAGTAGTCAACGAACGACCAACAGCACCAGCCGAGTTATTAAGCAGCATGACAACGGACCTGTCGGGCTGCATACCTAGTAAGGTCATTGAAATGTATGAGCCATGTCGATGCAAAGCAAAGTCATCGCGATCGGATAAAGCACCGCGGAACCCCGCGTGACGGCAGCGTGTGGGGAAGTCGGCTGCGTTCCGTTCCCTCGTTCCCCGCACCGGCAAATGCTTCTTCTGCCTGCATGAGGCATCCTTGTCAATGCATGTGGCGTAGTAAACGTTGGGAAATAGGTGCAGGGGTGCCTTGGGGTCAATTATTGACGTATTTAGTAGTATGTATATTTAGAGTATGAGTAGGGCTAGAGAGAAACTGAGACAACACCAGGATGCCAGACACTAGACATTGAGAATTGACATTTGAAGAGCATATTTTATATTATTTTCCTCTATCAGTAGTACTATTTTATTCTAATTCATATATCCGTGCCAATGAAATGCAGAGCCAACGTGCCGGAAAACTCCAGCTCGGGGAGGAGCAGCAGCCCTTGCGTGCCTTCCCAGTCGGCAATTGCTTCAGCCGCTCTCTCTCTCTCTCTCTCTCTCTCCTTATTGTTCTTCTTCTATCCTACTCCTCAATCTTCAAGAATCCTACAAAAGGGTTGGACTTTCCTGCTTCATCTACGGTCCATCCAGCATTGAAATCCGAAACCGGCCACTATCGAGGCGCGAGCTGGCCTGAGGCCTACCGACATCTTTCTCGCTGCTTATTTTTGTTCAGCTCCGGAAATTTCATCCATCCCTGCTATCGATACCACGTTTGATACCACGCTATTGTAGCTACCCCTCAAAACAACTTCCTCACGACATGGTTCCTCCACCCGCAGAATCGCATGTCGATGTCCTCATCGTGGGTGCTGGTCCGGCAGGCCTGATGGCTGCGACCTGGATGAGCCGATGCGGAATCAAGACTCGCATTGTCGATAAGAGAGGCACCAAGATTTTCAATGGGTAGGCAGACTCAACTTTTTTTTTTTTGCCAGAATGCAAGGTTAACACTGGCCAGGCAAGCCGATGGCCTCCAATGCCGAACACTCGAAGTGAGCTGCTCTCCAAAAATGTTTCTGCAAAGCTAATCTCTCCAAGATTTTCGACAGTTTTGGTTTTGGGCATCGAGTGTGGCGCGAGGCTAACCACATGCTCGAAGTCTGCCTATGGGTAGGTAGTCCTGCGCGCCTTTACAGATAAAACTAAATGATATTTCCAGAATCCAGACGAACAGGGGGTTCTACGTCGATCTGATCGCGTTGCTGATACTCCTTCAGACCTTAGTCGCTTCACAGAGGTGGTCCTGCACCAAGGTATTTTTGCTTGCTCCTTACCTTGTAGATTGGCCTAATAAGTCTTGCATAGGTCGCATCGAGCGCTTCTTCTTGGACTCCTTGAAAGAATATTCCGATATTACAGTTGAGCGAGGCGTGCTTCCGGAAAGCATTACTCTGGACGAAGTCGACGCCAACGACAGAGAAGCATATCCAATCACCGTCAAACTACAGCATCTCACTGAGGAGGAAGCAATCCCGGCAGAAAGTAAAGTCCATTCAAACGGGTCAGACATACAAAATGGGCTCTTCAGAAGTAATCTTGCCAAAGATGACACGGAGGATATCATTAATGCGGCAAAGAAAAACCCGAGGGCAGGATCGCTTGAAACAGTCAAAGCCAAGTACGTCATTGGCTGTGACGGTGCACATTCCTGGGTTCGTCGCCAGTTGGGATTTGCAATGGAGGGGGAACAGACGGATTATATCTGGTTTGACAATCAGCTCATTCAGAAAGTCAAGTCTAACCAGGGTATAGGGGTGTCTTGGACATTATTCCCATTACCGATTTTCGTAAGTAAAGTCATATTATTTTTTCATCATTTATTAACTTATTAACTTTTTTAGCCGACATTCGAATGAGGTGCGCAATTCACTCGGAAAATTCGGGCAGTGTTATGGTCATACCACGCGAGAACAAGCTTGTTCGACTTTATATCCAATTAACCAATACGGAAAAAGGAGACGGCCAGGTAGGACATCTCAAACCCCCTTGTAAGTGCTGTTAAGCTAAATAAAACAGTATGATCGGTCACAGATCACTCCGGAGATGATTCTCAAGAGTGCTCAAAAGATCATGGCACCTTACAAGATCGAGTATACGTATTGTGATTGGTGGACAGCTTATCAAATTGGGCAGCGTGTCGGCTCCAACTTCTCCAAGAATGAACGTATCTTTCTCGCAGGCGATGCGGTCCATGTGAGTTTTGGTCTTGTTGTATTTTTGTTTTCTTTTCTGACTTTATTAGACACACTCGCCCAAGGCTGGCCAGGGTATGAACGTCAGCATGCAAGACAGTAGGTTGGTCGCTTTTATGTTCTTATCGTATCTGACCTTTTCATAGCATACAATCTGGGCTGGAAGGTGGCCCTCGTTGCCAAAGGCATCTGCGATCCTTCGATTCTCAAAACATACCAGTCAGAGCGACGAAAGATTGCGCAGGATTTGATTGACTTTGATCACAAATTCTCACGACTGTTTTCCGGACGACCAGCGAAAAATATTCTTGATGAAGAGGGTATTAGCATGGCAGAATTTAAAGATACCTTCAAAAAGGCGCAGCTGTTTACTAGTGGGATTGGAGTTGATTATGGCGCCAGCATGATAGTAGCCAAGGAGGGAGATAGCACAGCACAGGGCGACGGCACAAATGTGAGCGCAAAGAAAACCCAAGTCGCTGGGAAACAGTTCTTGTCGTCTGTGATCAAGATTGGCACGCGCATGCCTAGCTTCCAAGTCATAAATCAGGCCGACGCCCGGCCATGGCAATTCCAAGAGATTCTGAAGAGCGACGGCCGATGGCGCATAATCGTCTTTGCTGGGAATGTTAAAGACCCCAAACAGTCTGCTCGTGTCCATGCACTAGGCGAAGCACTCTCTCAACCGGAATCATTCCTCCGTCGTTGCACCCCGGCAGACGTTCCTATTGACTCTGTCGTCGAGGTCCTCACAATCCACTCTGCCCCTCGACAAGAAGTCGAATTGAGCGACTTTCATGAAGCATTCCATCCATTTCAAAAGGGAATCGGCTGGGATTATTGGAAAGTTTATGTCGATGATATGTCTTACCATGAAGGCCATGGCCAAGCGTATAAAAACTACGACGTCGATCCGGAAAAGGGCTGCATGGTTGTTCTGCGGCCAGACATGTATGTGTCGTGGATGGGAGACTTGGAGGACACGGTCAATATGCAGAATTTCTTTGAGGGATTCTTGCTTCTTTAAACATTGAATTAATTGATAAGATATTCACGTGAAATGATCAATTCTATTTGTTCTTCAACTATGACCTCCTCTCCCTCTTCTTCCCCCCCCTCTAAAAGACTTTGGATTCTTCTTGGCCGCCAAGTTCTCTGGTAGTTCCTGAACGACCTGTCCATCCTCCCACAAAACACCAAGCCCAGCTTTCCTTTCCACCACCAGATCAAAAAACTCAACGGGCACAGACTTGCCAGCTGCATCCCCCGAAACCATGCCTTCACTAAGAATAACCCCATTCTCACTTCTATAAAACGGACACCCAGCCTGCAACGCTTTTCGCAAATTAACATAAATCAGAATCTCGGCATCAGACCGCATCCCCGAAATCACGTTTTGGTTTTTCCCTGTGGGTAATTTCGCTGGCGGCGCGTCTCGCCCATTGGGGAAGATTTCGTCGACTGTGGGACCAATCGCGAAATGCACTTGGGCTCTGTTCATGGCTTGCAGCCCGCCAGAAGCGAGGATTAGTGGCCATGCGCCGTGATATGTGCCGTGCACTACTGTATCAGGGAGTGACAATGCAGTCGCAGATTTGTTTTCGTTGGCGTCGTTGCCCTCGCCATCGAGACTCAGTTTCTCGAGAAAGAGCGTTGTATCCACGCATTTCATGCTATGGCCCTGAGTCGCGCGGATCAGGAAATGCGAGGCATCGCCGTCCTTGACGGAGAGCGCGTGTGCCGTTGCGGTTTTTTGTTTTTCTTCGGATGCTGCGGTGGCGAATGCTTCTTCTTCTTCTTGTTGTTGATTTTCGTTTTTGTCGCTATCTGTCTCTGGTCCTGTCACAGGGACGTAGAGGAGTGAAAAACGCTGTTTGTCAGAGCTAGATACTGATTCCAGGATTTCCGCGAGTGTAGCTTTTAAAGGCTTGATTTTGCGTGTTTCGAGCTGATTTGGTTAGCTAGAACCTGACGAGAAAAAAAAAAGAGGGGGTTGAACGTACTAGATCGGCGACATTCACGTATCCCTCTTTGCTGATTTTCAAATTCTCGCGATCCGCCGAGTGCCGTAGGAGATGGGATAGGGCTTTGGAGAGCACGACCTCGCGGGGCATTTGCTTGCCTCCTCGGCCACCACCTTGGCGAGACATGGTTTGAGGAAGTGCTGGTAATCAGAAGTAGAAAAAAAAAATAAAAGTCTTTTTTATTCCTATGTTTTGTTTTTTATAAGCGTTTGAGTCAAATATCAGACTGAGGCTGTTGACTTGACAATAAGTAGGCATCCAGCGTTGTGTGCTCACGATGACTCACAGAATGTAAAATCTACCCACCAGGCAGGCAGAAACCCCAAGGGAACAGACACTTTAGCAAGTAAAGAATCGATAGCTGGTTACTAGCGCCAAAGAGACATGTCGCAAAGTCGGGTGAAATAAACAATGCATGCAACGTCTCGAGGTGTTTTCTTCTAGAATCGCAGCGTGGTTGGTGGATAGTGGGGAAAAACTTCCAGATCTGGATAGGGACCCGCCAGTTCTGGATGAAAGAAAAGACGAAAAGGGCATACACGTCTAGAGTCGAAGTGGAGGCAGATCTCTGGAAATTTCTTTTTTTAATTCACGTATCATTGAATAATGTATAACTATTTTGACCATGATCAAATAATTCCCTGGTGAGCCCTGATCGACGCATCCACACGCTAACCGTTTACGGTAGTCTGACGCTAGCCGCAAACAGCTTAGGTCGTGGAAACTTTAATAAAAAAAAAAACCAGCGATGAACGTTCTTCCCTCAAACCACTTTCCACCAAATAAATCACCATTGCAAATCGGCAGTGATCCTTTGTCGTGAGCCATAATCATGTCCGGAGAAACCAGTGCTGGTAAGCTTTACCAACCCTTCACAAAAAAAAAAGACATCACTGACATTTCCACACAGCCTGGCCCATCGCCGACGAGGCCCTGACCCAAAACATCCTCGACCTCATCCAACAGGCAACTCACTACCGCCAGATCAAGAAAGGCGCGAACGAGGCCACAAAGACCTTGAATCGTGGAACGTCGGAGCTCATCGTGCTCGCTGCTGATACCAGCCCTTTGGCGATTCTGTTGCACTTGCCTTTGCTCGCTGAGGATAAGAATACGCCTTATGTTTATGTGCCAAGCAAGGTATGCACCCCTATTCTCTTTTGTAAGAAGTCAAGCTAACGGATTTCCTTTTTTTTCAGCTCGCTCTTGGTAGGGCTACCGGTGTCTCGCGCCCTGTGATCGCTGCCAGCATCACCACCAACGAAGCAAGTGACCTCGCCGGCCAGATTCGTGCGGTCAAGGACAAGGTTGAGCGGTTGATGATCTAGAGGATAGTTGGGTGAATGGAGAAGGCCAGGCCACTGGTCTTTTTTTTGCTTCTTGTCTGACAAGAATATGTATTCCTGATGGACTAGATATTGAATGAAAATTCTCGAGACTCGACACGACTTGAACTTGGATGTCGTAGCTGCACTACATATGTAGATCTGGAGAAACACCAGAATATCAGAGTCATCAACTGATATGCAGTGAATGTCACTGCTATGTATTGAAACAAAATCATGGGTATAATACTCATACATCTACCAACCCTAACCCCAGAAAATACACAAAAAAACCAACTACCGATCACAAATACAACTACACTCTGCAACCGGACAAACCCTATGCTTCGTAAACCACGCCTTTGCATGATTCGCATGAAACCCGTGGTTACAATTAATGCAAAACACGACAAACCTCCGCACAATATCATCTTCTGAGGGCCTGTTGCGAAGATCTGTTTTGCTGTCGTTGCTGCCACCGCCTGTGTTGTTGTTGTTACTGTTGTTGTTACTGGCAGTAATATTATTATTGTTCTTCTCATCTTCCCTGGCATCTGCGAGAATGGCAGCTCGGGACATTGGATCCGGAGAGCCGAGCCATAGCGAACACACGCCGCAACGGGGCATGTGACGGAAACATCGCGGGCAGACGGTGCCAGACATAAGAATCGGGCCCTGGGCGCCTTGGTAGGATAGACTGGTTCCAGTGGAAGAGACGTTGCTGTGCAGCATGTCACTAGCGGTAGACGCAGACGTTGAGCCGCCGGCAGTCGATGCAGACGATGAGATCGGGTCGACCTGGCTGAGAGGCCGCGTGCAGTAGTTGCAGGTGAGGCTGACTTGCTGGGGCGCAGGGGCGATCAAGCGTCGTCCATCCCAGGTGACAGCGAACTTCCTCGACCCAACATCAAACCGAGTACGTTCAAGCTGGAGTTTCCACGAGTTGATCTGGCGGCGATATGTCTCGCGCCACGCTCGGAATTTGGCCTTGCCCGGCTCGTCATCGATGTAGCGTGGTACTGTGTGGCTCATGGCCAGGACGGGAGTTTGGACATCGTCGAATTTTCGGATATATGACTGGAAAAGGTCAAGGGCAGAGTGGCGGAGTCCTGTAAGTACGATTCCCTCGATGTCTCCCTGCCGAATAGCCTCGGCCTTTGTTTCTCGCAGGTAGTCTGTGAGGTCGTCATCAGGTAGCCAGCGAAGTGCGACCTCGACACGGTACTTTAAGGGCAGCGTGGACTCTGCCAACACTGAATCCCAGCTGGCTTTACTGACTAACGCGAGAATTGCCCTGGCATAGGGATCTGTAAGCTCTGTCGCGATTTCGTCACAAGTAGCCTCCCAGTCAGGATCAGTGTGCTGGCCCTTGCCTCCAGCCACAATGGCCATTGCCAAAAGCTTGTGGCCTTGAGTGGGTTCGTTTTTGCGCAGAGCGTGAAAAGCAATCTTCGCCTCGTTTTGGAAAATAGCAAGAGCTGCTGCTTTTGTATGTTGTCTTTGGTCGACCAGTTTATCAACCACTTCTACCAAGTCCTCCCGAGTCTCGATGGCGCCGCAGATGTGAAGACTCAGTTGACGATGTTCCCAGAAGTCTGTTTTGCATCCTTTTCCTTCAGGGAGTCCCAGTTGCTGGACCAGATCCTTGACCATTTGGTCAGGATCCAAGGCTGTTTTGATCGGCTTTTTATTGTTGCCGTTCACGAACCCTGCTATTTAGTTAGGAAATGTATCCAGAAATAGATTATTAGAGCCATACCTATTTCTCTAAACCATACGTCACAAACACCCAGATAACTCATATCAAACCGGTTAACAACCATTGTCATTTTTGCCGATGCCTCTCGGGAATCTAGAACTGTTAGATCACCAAAGTACTGTAAATATACAGATATATGAGCAACTTACGTTTAACCCATGCCCAAAACTCTTGTAGATCCGGATCATCGGCCACAACTTGCTGGTTCTTCTCTTCATTAAATAGATACCCCTCCTTGCACCGAGCCTGAGTCATGTTCAGATAAGTCAGAGCATCAGAAGCATGGAGACGAGTGCCGGGACTTCCGAGAAACAACGCATGCTCTCTATTATCACGACTCGAGAGACATTTTCCTTGACCTTGCTCGTCATCACTTTGTTGCTGTTGTTGTTTGCTCCGGAGAGACTGAAGGACTTCTGATATTTTCCCATTCTGTGGCCGCGGGTTCAAGGCCTCAAAATCACAGTAGCTTTGTGATATACCCCTGACAAGAGTATTCTGAGACGAGAGCCTAACGGGAGACGCAGTTGGCTGCACAGTAGCAATTTCCACTTTCCCGTTGCCCAGAAGCGTTAGTGCACTGGGCTCGTTGGACTGGCTCATGTTTAGAAAGTCAAAGGACACGATCCTTGCAGATTTCGCGATGCCTCTGGTCTTGTGGTCAAAAGAATGGCGAATGTCCCGCACGTTTTTGGTGTAGATTTGTTCTGGATAGCTAGCAGATGAGCCTTCGCCGAGGGTCTCGTCCACAGAATGGCGGTTCTCCTCTGAGAGATACTCCTTGGCAATGTCAAACATTTTGAACTGGCCATTGCTCGACAGCAGACCCAAAGAGCCTCGCTTGGTTCGGGAGAAACGCAAACTCCAGATTGAGCCGCTGTCGATGGTGTTTCTCAGCTCTAGACTGGGTCCTGCCTGACCGGTCTCCGGGGCTCCTGGGTTAGAGGTCAGACGGGGGCCCATACGCCTATCCCAGATACACACCACGGGCTCAGAGGCTGACGAGCACGAGGCTAAATAGTTCTCATCCAGCCAGTCTATAGCAGTATTGTGGACGCATCTGGTGGGGAACGAAAGAAAAGCCTGCGAAGAGTTGTCTGCTTTTATAAGTACAAATCTATAAAATGACATATATATGAGAAAAAAACCCGTAACGTACCTCTCAAATCAAACAGCTTGAGAAACTGCCCTTTGACACCAGCGACCAAAGTATCCGGCTGACCTCTGTAGAACTTGATACTGGTGATAGGATCAGAACTCAGCTTCCTGAGCGGCTCTGCACCCTGTCTGTCATGCGCAAGACCACCCCGCGAATTGCCCGTCATGATACGATGGTTGACATCCCAAACATTCAAACAGACATCATTCCGAACCTTGTCCAAACCCCCAGCCAGCAGACCATGCGAACTGAAGGCAACAGAGTTACAATACCGCTGATTGCGAATCGGGAACGACCAGGACTCTTGCGAATCACCCTCCATGCGCAGGATATTCACCTCACCAGAAGACTGGCCGACAGCAACGAGCGACTCGTCGGCAGTCGACCAATCAAAAGCTCGAAAGCCGGGGACTCTGACATGCGTGCTAAGCACATCGTACTCGAGACCCTTGCCGTCAAACGCGGTGACTTGACAGAGCTTGAACGACTTTCCCGTCACGTCCACGTACAAGAAGCGCTGGTCCTGGGTGGTCGACGAGGGCGACCAGCGGATGGCCGTTTCCATGATTGTTGTGTTACAAGTTACAACAGTGCTGTGCAATTGTGCGGGCGGGTGGAATGCCGCTGACACATGCTTCCCCTGCTTCAAACTTCACACGACTCTTTCTGCTGTAAGAGCGTGGGCTCTTGTTTGATTTTCCTTTTGGCGATACGTAGATGTATCAACCAGTCGAACTGCCCGATGCGGTGATCGTCCGGCTGACGTCGGGCCGGCTAATGATCCGGTGCCTCGCCTAGACTATCTTTTTTTTATTTTTCTACAACAATCAAGTATCCTCACCACCAACAATTTAAAAAATTCAAAGAAAGGCGACAAAATGGCGTCAAGAGAAAACTCAACTCGCTTCCATCCATACAAAAAAACCAAAACCCCCAGCAGCACCCCGCGCGAACCAAGCTCTGGTCTGTCAATCAACGACCTAAAACGGCGCATCCGCGATGTCAAGCGGCTGCTCGGTCACGCAGACCTGAGCCCCGAAGCTCGCATTGTGCAGGAGCGTGCTCTGGCCGGATATGAAAAGGATCTCAAGGATGAGACGGAGCGTCGGCAGCGATCGGAAATGATTAAGAGGTATCATTTTGTTCGATTTCTAGGTAAGCTTCTCGCACCCCCCCAAGAAAAAAGTACTTATAGCTTATATGTGATTGTTTAGATCGGAAAACAGCAACCAAAGAACTCCGTCGACTCACGCAGAAACAAAAATCCTTGGAAGAAGAAGACGAAGAAAACGACACAAAATCCTCGGCTCTTAAAGCAATCAAGAAAAAAGTCCACGTCGCGCAGATCAACGTCAACTACACAGTCTACTACCCTCTTTTAGAGAAATACATTTCACTATACCCGCAAGACAAAAAGAAAAAGACCTCGTCTGAAGATCAAGACAACAGCGACAGCGACGAGCCTGCACAAAAGTCCGGGGAGAGAAAAACAGGGAGCAAAGAAGAGAAACCCCCGCTATGGGCCATTGTCGAGAAATGCACGGCCAATGGCACGCTCGATAAACTGCGAAATGGGAAGCTCAATATCGGATTCGACGGGAAACCGAAAGCGGCGGATACTTCCTCTTCTTCCTCGCAGAAAATTAAGGACAAGGCAGACTCTCAGAGTACGAAGCGGTCAGATCAAAAGACTACGGCTAAAAAGTCTCAACAATACGAGCAGGAAGAAGAGGATGATAGTGATGGAGGCTTTTTCGAAACCTGAGTTCAATATTCTCAGCGTACAGACGTACCTTGTGTACTAGCATAGCAATGTGTTTATCATGAATTACCAAATAGCAATGATACCCTAGTCCGTTTATGACCTTACAACGTGAAAATAGCTTGTACTCCAATATCATCATTCTGAAAAAAGCGGTTCCAAACTAAAATGCCGACGCCAAAGCTGTCTATAAAATGCCAAAATATAACCGCTGAACATAAAAATCAAACCCGTATATGTCATGTAAGCACTGTATACATGTACTCACTGCGCCTTCAAGACGCCGCTATTGCTCATCCAGCAAGACAAAAACCCCAAAACCCGCGTCTGCTCCATCCTGCACAAAAGAAAATCGTGTTCATTCCAATCACATCACCGTACAGCCGCCACTGCGAGCCCGACGTCTTCGACCAATGAATGGGCCGTCATCGTCGTCGTCATCAATATTGTAAAGCCTCTCTGCGTCACGGGCACGACGCCTGCGTCGTCTGGCTCCAGCTCCTCCTGTACCGGCCTCCTCTGCCGCCATCATGTAGTCTGCCCACTTTCGGGCGAGGTTGTTTGCCGAGGTAAGAGATCCGCGGAGCACGCGTTTGTTGTGCTCGTCAACAGTCATTTGCCATCCATAAAAGCATTTGAGGTGAATGATTTCCTTAGGATATTTCAACACCGGCATGATGGGAGAGAGCGGGGACTGGGAACTGCTTGGTGTTGGAGTCTCATCACTCTCCTCGCCAGACTCTCTGACCGTCACCACTGTAGAGGCGCTTTTCAATGAGCGAGGTAGGTAAGAGTTGCTGGATAGCACTTCGCGAACGCCGGCCCAGGTCACATTGACGCAGTCGAATGCCACCATATGCAGTCCGACCTGGGGAAGTTCAGTCCCGTAGCCACGCCTGCGGACCCGGTAGCTAGCTTCAATGAGAGACAAATCAGAAATCCGGGTGTTATCCATCTCTAAATATCTCAAACGCGGACAGCTCTTCAATACGGCAAGCATGCCAAAATCTCCCAAGGCTTCACAAAAGCTGACACTGAGATGCCCCAGAAGATCGGCGCACGGTGATTTAGCCAGCTCAATCAAGAGAGCGTTTGTTATTTTGTCAAGATCCTCAAGCTCGACGTGTGTCAATTTTGGTGTAGTCTGGAAGACCTCTATGATGGCGTCGTCGGTCAATTCCGTACACTGCGAAAGCAGAAGACCTTCCAACAATGGCACATTGCGGGCGAGACTTCGAACGCCGTTGTCAGTCAGGCTGACACAGTTGTGAAGATCCAGATGCTTGAGCTTCCGTGGAGGAACAATGGGCCGATCGGTCAACAGGTCAATTTCGGGCTCTTTGCCATGCATCAGCACTTTCAAACTTTCGTCGGTGACATCTGTACGATGTATCACAAGTCTCTCGAGGGAGTTCTTCTCAAAAAGCAACTGCATAACATCTTCATCGTCGAATCCTGAAATTTCACCGGCTTGCAGGTCCCTAAGCCTTGGGCAGGCTTCAATCACTCGTTTTAAGCCTTTGGTGTCGACATGAGAACACCAGGAGATATTCAACGTGTCCAACCGCGGACACGATTGAGCGATGATTTTCATGGCGGAATTGGTCACGCTGGACAATCCTGACATATTGACATACTCCAGACGAGAATTTCGAAGAAGGAAATAATGAATGGCGGTCTTGTCGATGCGACAGCCTTCCAAAGAAAAATTCACCACATTGCGGCAGGCATCGGAAATCTTCTCACCATCTGACAGCCATTTGTCTCTGAGCTGTACACAGCCCCGGAGGTTGAGATCTCTGATAAAAGGCCCGGCTGAAGTCATGAGCTTGAGGAGGACGTCACTTGGGATCTTGGTGTAGTAGTCTGCCGTGTCGATACGAGACCACAACTGGCCATCAAAACATTTCTGGTGCCAAGATTTGGACACCAAAGAGCATCTGACAATCTCCTTTGGTGTAAGGTAGCTCAAGACGGACATTTGGATCTCATAAGGCATGTCTTGCCAAAAGTCAATTGCACTCTTAGCCTCGTGGGTCACCGGCTGGGCGTCTGCCACAGCTGTCTTATCTACCGTCTCCAATTCAGACTCGGAAGACTGTCGCAGCATGGCCCTAGAGGCAGGGCGCACGTCCGCCGGCAATGGGACACTCGTCTGCGGTCCATTCTGGAGACCTTCAATTGTGCGAATACGAACGCTACCGGGAGACGGAGCGGCGGTCGATGGAGGCGAGTTGGCACCCCCAAGTGAGCCGTAAATCTGTGACGGCGACGAGGCACTGGGATCGGCCCAGCACTGAGCGGGAGAGAGGGAGACACATGACAGAGACGCCTTGCCGTCTCTTTGATAGCCTGCCGAGTGAGACCGGGCCCTTCTTGCCAGGGACGGGCTAGAGGAGATGCGCTGCAAATTCTGCAACAGCCTATGGCGTCCCTTTAGCCTGGGGGGTTGTTCCAATGGCACCTGGCCCGCGATAGAAGTCGGCGTAATCGGAGATGGCATGCCCGAGGAGGGCAGGATCTCGTCTGGCCCGATGGCGGCCATGACGGATCAACGACACAGAGAGAAGTCAATTGTTTATCAAATGGCTGATATGTTGTATACTCAAAAGATCCAGCACACGCGCACAAGACAGCAAACAGTGGCGTTTAATTACGCGGGTTGGAAGCACGGCGGCAATCCCGGAATATCCGCTTAGATATTCATGACCGAATGAGCTTGTTATCGGGAACGAACGAGACAAAAAGAGAAGGAGAGAAAGAGACGATACAGCAAGAGGGCCAGCCAGGAAAGAAGAGATGGGGAGAAGAAGAAGAACAGAAGATCGAAGGTCTGAGATGAGACGGAGAGGAAACGAAACGAGGCGAGAGCGAGAGTGACAGCTGAGAGGCTGAGACCAAGACTCCGGTGGGCTGGCCGACACGATTCGTCCGGGGCGGGTGGACCGTGGTTCGGGATTTTTTGGACAGACAAAGCGTCGACTGGGCGTACGGTGTGTAGGTAGTACCAGACTGGCGAGGAAAACGGCGCGTGTTCCGGTCAACGGGGTATTTGCAGTGCAAGTAGAGAGTACGAGGGGGAAAGGAGAAGACAAGAGCAGATGGGATGGAGTACTACAGAGGCCCGACGAGGCAAGAGCGCACGACTGCAAGACGCAAGAGGGGAAAGGGAAAGTACCCGACCGGGCGCCGAGCCCTCGCAGCCATCGATTTGCGCACCGCCATCAGTCAATAATAATTATTAATATGAGCCAACTACGCAGTTACAACAGACCTGGATCAAAGTGATTCGTAACGCGCGCTCCACCCGTTGGGGTGGCTTTTCCCCGCCGTTGCCGGCTTATCGATACCGTTATCGATAACTATTTAGCTCTAGTCCCTCTAGTGAATAGTCTACAGTACTGCAGAGTCAACTAGATGGCGTGACTGTCTTCTGACTTCAGCGTTCGGGTCTCGTGAGGCCGTGGGCGATCGCACAAGCACGATAACGCCATGCAAGTCGTCTGAGCCGGTCATCTGGTCGCTCACCGATACTTGGGTGGCGGCATGGGTCTGTGAGCAGAACATCCACCCCGAATCCTTGATCTATACATGAAAAAGAAAAAGAGAAGAAGGAAATAAAATAAACGGTGCAGCTAATTTCTTACCAGTGGCTTTGTCTAGCAAGTTAGTAACCATTTAGCAACACAACACAAAGTTGGGGGAGGCCCCCATACCGACTTTGTTATCGATAGCTCGCGACGATAGAACAAAATGGACCATCGCTGCGCCGATCTTCGTGATTTAGTCTACTTTTCTTATCGATTGCAAGAGACTAGTTCCATTGTTGTTTCGACATGCAGAAAAATAAAATAAAAAACGAAATAAATTTCCATAGAAAGTAGTAATAAAAGCGAGAGGCTAATGGGTATCTTGCGTACATGCTTCTCTATCCAATAAGAAAGTACCCCTTTTTTGTTTTTGTGAGTATGTGATTTTTTTTTTCCTTTCTCCTTCAACGTTGTTCTTCGTTATACACCAGCTTGGTGGTCATGGAGTACTTTTCATCAAGTGATTCGGGCATAAAACCAGACCGTCATCAAACATGCCTGTCATTCGTGAAGAAAAGGACGAAAGCAAATAAAAAAAATGATGATAAACAATCATAGAAAATATTTCGAAAATGTAATAAAAAAAGATGTATATACTGCTAATATTCGTGAGTACGCTTGCGTATTTTCTTTTTTTAGGATGCCGTCATCCATGGGTGCTCAACAACTTCCGAGATCGTAAGCCGATTGTCGACATCTCGATCCAGCATCTTGCGAATGAGGTCGATGCAGTCTTCCGAGAAAGGCAGAAACGGGACGCGCAGCGGGTGGTCAAGGATTTCGTCAATGTTGTAGAACGGGTTTTCTTTATAGACGATTGTGTACAGGAGGATTCCAAGTGCCCACACGTCTTGCTCCTTGCCGCGGTACGACTTGCCCTGGAGCACCTCCGGGGCTGCGTAATCTAGAATTTGTTAGACATGTAGATATTTAGAGAGAGAAAAAAAGCTCACCGATAGTCCCCACAAACACATCAAAGGGCCCGTTCTTGATGTAGGCCGCACTTCCAAAATCAATCAGTTTGATCCGCCCATCCCCGTCGAGAATGACGTTTTCATCTTTAATATCGCGATGCACAACCAGCGCCTTGGTGTGGAGATGGTGGATGGCATCCACCACTTGTCGGAAGATGTTCCGGCACTCCCCTTCGTCCATGTTGGCCCTCAGCTCGATATAGTCGAACAAGTCCATGCCCGGAAGCCCGTGCGGGACCATCTCAATGTAGTAGTTGATCTCGTCCTCGAAAAATCCTTCCATCTCGACGATATTTGGGTGTTTGAACCCGTCCCTCCGGAGGTAATCCAGGACATGGATTTCCAGCGGCACCGTACCCAGTCGGCGATCGCGGGTCCATGTGTCCACGAGAATGCGTTTCTTGGTCACATACTTCAACACCATCTTCTTCGACGGGTTCTTCTTCAACCGGGCGAGCTTCACTTGCCCATAGGCTCCCTGGCCCATTTCCTCCAGAATGACGTATTCGGAAATCGTCCGCTTTTTAGGTGGTTCTTTCGACACCGGGCCCCGGTTCGCCTCGGCTGCTTTTTGTGCAGTTCGATCTGCCAGCGGTGTGGATGCAGCTTCATTCAGTTTCTCGCTCAGTAGCGAAAGAGGAGTTTTGTTGTCTAGGGACGGCGTGTTGGAGTGAGATGGCAACGACGGTGGCGGCGAGGGCGTCCGCTGTCCACACCGAGGCTGAGGCGCTGGGCTAGCTTCTTCTACTGCCGAGTTATTGACTGAGAAAGCATTATGGTGTCCGGCATGGATCTGCCTAGAGTAAGTAATCCAGAGGGCATAAACAATTTCAGTCACAGCAATCGTGTCAGCTGCCTCGTCATCCTCATCCTCGTCATCCTCGTCATCTTTCTGTGCTTTAGAACTCTCCTCTTCTTGCTTCCGAGTATCGGGAAAGACAGTTTCACTTCGGACAATTCGCATCTGCACATCGACAGATAGTCGGGTCCCATCCCGGTGTCTGGCTGGAAGACCGTCTGGCTCAAGAAAGATGGAAGCGGCATTGGCCTTGTTGTCCCGGAGTACAAGCAGACCTCGAGCGCGCCGGAAACTGTGTTCTGGGATAACCATGCCATCGACTAGAGTCACTTTGTCTTCTTCCGTCAATGTCTTGAGGAAGCCTTCGAATTCCGGAATGAGCTCCGAGATATGGTGGCCTTCTGGTCGTTCTTGGCCAAACAGAGCCGACGAAAAAACGGAATTTGAGCTAATGACGTTCAGGGTAGATGAAGACAGCACCATCATGCCAGCCACATGGGGGAAGCTTGAGATGCGTAATGACCGCGGCGTGCCTTTGGGGTTCTTCATCACCGTAGTGGGGACACAATTTGTGCCAGCACCGCGTGCACCGAAATACCTAGATTCAACCACTTTCTCCACTCCTTCGCCGGTGTCATCAGGAAGGCTTTCTTTGGGTATGTTGGGAAGCAGCTCGTTTATCTTTGAACCAACTTGGGCAAAGCTCTTGCCCCAGATCTGGTCGGTATCACCTTCTAGCTCAGTGACATTTCCACTTTTATCATAAGTCACATAAGCCACATTTTCGGTGATTTCTTCGAGCACCCAAATGAGCCCTCCGCGTTTTTCCATTACCCACAAACTAGCCGATCCCGTCAATCCGTTGCGCTTTTGGATTGGCACAACATCACCACAGAGCAGGACGCCGCGAGATTTGCTTGCCGTATGATTCGACTTTCTAGGGTTCCGAGTGCTAGACCCGTAACCATCGTCTGTTTGAGCTCGGCGAATGGCCTTTTGCCGCGACGATGGTTTGCTCAACAGTTGTGCTGTGACTCCATTGCCCACTCCCATCGCCTTGGGCATGTTGAACCGGGACTTTCCTGCGGCATTCGGAAATTTTGCCGTGGCATCGGTGGTAGGGTCTTGAAGCTTCGATTCCAGCCATGCCCGGCGCTCCTCTTGGACGACCTCCAGTATGCTCAGCTTCCTTACTTCAGATTGCGTAACTCCAAACACCAAGCAGGCAAGATCGTTTGCTGAAATAATCGTCCATGGCGCCTTGGCTTCCGTCCTGAAAACCGCCTGGGAGACCGGGTTCCATTTGCTGCTATGTGTATGTAGAACTGGACCAACGCCGAGTCCTAGTGCACTAAAACCAGATGAAGACAACGAATCAATGGTACCATAGGGTTGTGCGAGTGTTTCCATAAGCTTGGTTTGCAAAGATACCGTACTCAAATCCGTATACGTGCGTTTTAAACTAACCCGTCTAGAGGTGGGGGCAGACATCAAGTGTTGCTTGCGGGAATAGACATGATCGTCCGGGATAGGACTCAGCAGCTGGTTGTCCTCTAGAGCCGCGTCTATATACTCGGGAAACGGGCCGTGACTCTCGGCGCTTGATCCTTGAAACGATCTATCGAAAACATTCTCGGCCTCGGCCTCGGGTGGACTAGTCAGTGGGCCGCCGTGGTAAGCAGAGAATTGGCGACCTTGAGATTCCCTATCGAGCACGTTTGCTTTGGACAAGAGATCTACCATGTTCTGGAGGTCGTTGTCTCCACTAATTCGCGCCTGCGCATTGACGACTCCAGGACTGTTGGCGAAACCAAACCGATCCTTCATGAAATCGATCGACCGCTTCAGGATATTGTGGCGCGAGTGGAGCAACTCGTCCGATTGCTGGGCAAAAGAAAACGAATGGAGGGATTCTGACGGAAACCGGTGTAAATCTTCCAACGGAGGTATCGCCGCACCTGAGGGAACGTATACCGATGCAGCTCTCGAGGACGCGCCTGAGCGCGTCGGGGGCGAGTTTGGTTGACCGATAGACGAGGTGGAGGGGTTCGGGAGCGTGAAGACTCGAGACAGAGGCTGTTGTCGTATACGATCGAGCCCTGATAGGCCGAGACCGGAGTCGTGATCAAGTAAGGGGGATCTAAGTGAAGCCAGTATCAGACTATGCTTTTCTTTTCTTTTCTTTTCTTTTCTTTTCTTTTTACGACAGTAATCCGAGGGGTTTTTCTTCTTTCTATTCGTACCTTGGCAGGTGGTCGTAATCAGAGGAGACCGAGTTGTCCATGGACAGCCTCAGCGGCTCTCCGGATGACGGAATGGAAAGATTTCCGTCGGTGCGTGTTGTCTGCTCCGGTGAGCTCGAGAGCGCACCGAGTACGGGCGATGAAAAGGGACTGAGATCTCCTGTGGATTTGCTTGACAGTCAGCGCAGATCCTCTCTCGCGTTGGACGACATCATGAATGAGGACGCTTCTGGGAATGCTAGATATATGTACGCCACAATGCCAATCAATCAATGGATCAAACAACTTCCGGCGATACGTGCTATCTTATCGGGCCTTTCTTTAAAACAATACAAATTGGCAAGAAAGACGCCGTGCGGTGCGGGGGAGAGCATAAAGGTCTGGCTGAAAGGAGGGGATTGACCGACCATCGTGGTGTCTCTCGCGTCCGGTCATTCTTGTCTATTCAAGAAGCCCCTTACAACTGGAGAGACAAAAGGCCCGGAGACAAGCTCCACAGAGTCAAACTACCAAACTGTTCGGTGTCGAAATTGTGTTCTGCATGGGGGATGCTCTATAATTTCACGGTGGCCTCGTAAATTTTTTTTTCTTGTTCCGCTGATCTGTTTTGGGATGAGTTTCGAAATTTAGAGGGCGATCTATCGCCCCGCCCGGGAGGCAAGCTGACTGTCGCCGGAAGGGAAACCGACAAGAGAAACAAGTTGAGGGGGTGTTTTTGTCTCGCTCTAGAGTTGGCTGGCTGGCACTATCAGAAGGAGCTCTCAGACAAAAATCACGAGCGTCACAACAACCGCCTGAGACGGGTCGAGAGAAGAAGAACAAGGGCTGGATGAATGGCGGGGGAAGGCTTTACGTACCGCGCCAAGCGTCGCACTGGCAGCCCGTGGCTGCTGCAGTCTCGGAATTGGACCGTAATTAATACAGGTCGATCACCGCACGGAGTAATAATATAATGCTTCGTCCTGGCACTGGCGAAACGAACCCGATCTGAGGCGACCAGGGGTATGTCGAGGTGGTCAAAGAAGCGTTCTGTCTCGAGGGACAAGGGGTGGTAACGCCAGTCCGGTACTGAGACTATCGAAGACGGTGAAAGGTTAGAAAAAGGACAAGCGAATTCGGGCACTGAGCCTCCATCTAATGCGCGAGAGATGAGTAGATGGGAGGGAAGAGAGGGGGGAAAAGTCACGTCCAGGTAGTCAAGACACAAAAAGGAAGTGACAAAAGCTCGTGGCTTTCTTCTGGCGGCCCTGTGGTGGACGTGGTGGACTGGTGGAGCCGCTCGCCGTTCGCAGCACTAACCGCCCCTCGTACACCCCCCCGCCTGGGGACTCTGCGCTGCTGTCAATAGTAGTGGGGGATAAGTATAATAAAAATTATGACAATAATCCCTGGGCAATAGTGCTCCTTGTCAATGAATTTCATGCAGTATCTCCTGAAACAGCATCCATTGTTGTCGGTTGATTGATCGATGTCTATTGTTCGCTCGGCCTGATTGGTGGGGACTTGATCACCGCTTCATGTATCGCATTTGAAAACAGTGATCGTTAATGATAATAAGATATATTACGACTCGGCCCAATAGTCTAGATGTTGCAGAAATCGATATTTAACGCTTCAAGTATACACCAAGGTCAGAAACAAACAAGCCAGACCTCCCGCTCTTAAATAACATTATATGCCCGTAGCCGTGCTTGAATACATCTTGCCCGAACGCACGGTGGCGCTGTCGCCCGTATCATAGACGAGGGAAGCGTCATGTGGCCAGCCAGGACCACACGACGTCCTCAGGCGAATGAGTCACACGTTGGCTACGAAAAACTGTTCAAAGACAAGCCGTCTTCGTCGTCCGTGCAGCCTTCCCGAGCCTGGTCTCGAGGGTCGCCGAAGAGAGGGCTTTTGGATCGCGACTCGCTGTGTCTCCTCTGGTCTGGAGGAGACGAGGCTGAGCTGACAAAAGTTGATCGGTGGGTATTACCCAGCATCCATGAGAATTCCGAGTCTGCCAACGGTGGGCGTACTCCCGAAGAGGACGTGGTTGGTCGCAGTGGTAGAGGAGCTACACTCGGAGTTTCAGAAGACTTGACTATCCCAGAATCTTCAGGCTCCTTCGATATGAGAGGCCCCTGTGTGGGTGTACTAGAATCTTCTGTAGGGCTTTGTTTCTCTTCTGGTAGTTCTGCAAGGGGTTCCTCGGGCAAAGGACTGTCGTCTTTCTCCTCAACCACCTCGGATTCTTTGTGCTTTTCAGAAGTCGCATCACTATCTGTCGCAGGTGCTGTTTTAATTTGAAGCTGCGGGCTTTGAACCTTGGACCGAGCGCGTTGGATTTTCTCATAGGCCCCTTGAAGAGCCTCAGCTACCGGAGATTCAAAGGCCGTTGTCGCTTCTTTGACGACATCCAAATCCTCGAGTGCCTTTGTCAAAAGTTGTGCGAGTTCATCATCTCCCTCTCTCTTTTCCAGAAAACTTGGTTGCTTGGCTGGGTCCACTGGATTTGAGTCTTTGGGCTGTCCAAGCGCTGGGGTTCCAAATCGTGGGCTACTGTACCAAGGTCGTAAAGACGGGACACCTCCATTCTCCACGTTCGTCATGTTTCTCCTGGCCTCAGTGACAGCCCCACGGACGGCTTTGGCAACACCCCAGTTTTCCGTCCGACGTTGGAACCCTTCCGAAACATCCTGAAACAACGTTTCAAGGCTTCGCTGGCTATTTCTCGCAGGCGATCGACCCGGGGAACTTGCTTGACTTTCATCGAAAGAATCGCCACGAGCATGATTTCGTTTGGATGATGCCCCCCTCAAACGGTGCTGTAATGGTTGCTTTGAAAGGTCTGGTGGGCGATTCGAATATTTTGAGACAAGGAACGCTCCGCGTGCGGGACCAGAATCTTGCTCCAGGAATAACCCATCGTGCACTAAAGTCCTGGGTCCATGTTGTTTTTGAAGAGGGGGATAGCGCAATAAGAGGGTCAGAGCAGATGAATAGTTTGATTCCAGTACTAGTGAAATAACTTAGCGCTATCCAAAAGCTTAGACAAAAGGGAACTTCAACTTACGCTGCCACCGAACTCGAAGAAGCATTGCAACACAGATGTTGTTTATCAAGGTAATCCTTAACCCGTTTGCAAAAAGCACATCCCACATGTGAAGGGTATCTTCGAAGGAAAATTCTCGACCAAATAACAAGCGTATCCACCGACTAGTGAAAAGGTGAGCGTCAAGTCAGATCATTGTAATGTGAATATGAATACGCACGTCAAGAATATCTGCGGTAGAATTTCAATAGAGTTCAAGTATGAGGCCAGCTCATAATCTGCGTTCATAAGAAGCTCGTCGTGGATGTGTTGGCATAGTCGAACGATAGGCGCGATTTCCGCATGGCCGTTGACCGTCTTTTCGTCGGCGTGTTCATAAAATGGTCGTGCGATCTGCATAATACTGCAGAATAGGCTAAAGGAATCATGTTCGACGTATTTTGAATCCAGAATCTGCAACAAGGAATCACTTCCTGTCGAATCACTCGTGTTCAAGTGCTTCGGATCGATCGCATCGCGCTCGACAACCCACAGAACTGGTGCAAGTAGCTCATGCATCCCTTGTCGATAGCCAAGGTCCGGGTTCAGCTTCGAGTAAATGAACAAAATATCCAGCATCATAGACTTTGTGGTTGGTTCTCGGAAGAAATAATTTTCCTGCAAGCATCTCTCGACATCTTGGTAGATTTCGGCCCTGATTCCTTCGTCACGGCGGAGGGCCTGCCAAGGCGACTGCAACGTAGAATATGATCAGACGCAGATATCTCAGGGGGTTCTTCAAAGCTAGATAATATACCTCGTCATCCTCAGCTAGAGGGTCTACTGTAGATTCCAAATCATCTGGGTGGTGTATGTATTTCAAAAAATGGTCTTTCAAAGATTCGTATGCGCTGCGTGTATCGGATAATCGACGTTTCCATTCTGATTGATCGAGGTTGTCACAGAGCAAGAAGGCCTAGGACTGTTGTGAGGAGGAGAGCGAATTGGCAGAGTTGGACGGAAATCCCACCTTCCAGAATACTGATCTGAGACCATCTTCACAAGGGCTTCCGGATTCTTGTTTGAGCACCGCCTGCCTGAGGTCGGTCGTGCTTTTGCCATGACGAGAGAGGATCTCCCATCTCCGTCTAGACGAAAGAAGAGGTGAGGTCAGCTATCGGCGGCGCCAGTTGAGATCGCGGGCGAGCCTGGCTACTAACCTAGCTTCTTCAACGGTTTTCATGGCATATCCACATCGACAAACTGTATGTTCCGTATAGCCCGCGCAATTGGATTCAAACGACCCAACCAGACAGGCTGCGATCGAGGTGTTGCCAACAGCACGGCGATGATGCGAGGGACAAGACGAGTGACGCGGGGTGGATACGCCTCGGTGGAGCTCCTGCCGGCCCACACTGCGACTCGCCGCCACACCTAACACCGGACCGGCTCCTGCCTCATTTCCGCTCTGTAAATACTCGTCACGCCTGGGTAGCAAAAGGAATACTCTTCAGTCTTCCAGCTCTTACAGACTTGGGTTGCCGCTTCGGTCCCTTGGGATAGACGCGTTCGGCCTATCATGTCTGCCGATCTGCTTGCTGCCTTTGGAACTCCAGCAGATTCCAATAATAACAGCCATGCAGACAACAAGGCTTCACAACTTGAGCCTGGCGATTCGTTTGATGACGATGAGTTCGACTCCTTTGTGGGCCCTGAGCCTACCGAAACTGCGCAGCAAGATTTTCATGTAACCGCATCAAAACCTACGGCGCACAATTGGTCTGGCCAAAACGCTAGCTATCTTGACACGTCCAAAGAAGACTTGTGGCTTCCCAGTGAGCCAGGTGGAGAAGTACTATTCGATGCTTCCCTAGAAGAACCTGTCGCGGACGAGGACGATTGGGGAGAATTTGAGGGCGCTCAAAACACCGCGAGCAATCAGTTACTGGACCTTGATAGTGGCAACCAGGCTTCAGTCGCACCCGTTGCAAAGGCAAAGCCAACCGCGTCGAAAGCACCAGCCCCTTTTGACCTCCTTTCATTAGATGATAGTCTTCCGTTGAAGCAAGCCCCGGTTCCCAAGCACGATGCTCGTAAATTACCTTCGCTAGCTACGCCCCAGGCAAAGGTTAGTCGGGGTGTTCCAGCTCGTCGGGCACCTCCAAAAGCTCCTCCTCCTCCTCCTCCTCCGGAAGATGATTTCTTCGGGGAATGGGATGACTTCAAGGATGGTCACGAAGAATCCAAACCAAAGGCGACGGAAGTTACTGCAAGCAAACCACTAAAACAGAGCAATACAAATATATTAAATGAATCCAAAAGGAGCTCAATATCGGAAGCTAACGTTCGCCCTACCAACATCCCTCCTCCTTCCGTCATCTTACAGGTTTTCCCTTCCGTCCTAGAAAGCTTCCGTGAGCAAGTCAACCAGCGTAAACGGAAATCCGGCGCGCCTACCCAGGACCTTGTTACATCTTTGGTATCTACCCTCAAAGCAACTTCTCGCGTGATTTCAGGTCGTTCACAGCGGTGGAAAAGGGATACAAGACTGAGCCAAAGTATGAAAATCGGGCCGGCGGGGTCTGGAAAGACCAGTGGGATGAAATTGAGCTCGGTGAGCAAAGGTGAAAATATCAAGGAGGAGCAAGAGGTCGTGACTGTTATTGAATGTTGGCGCAACCACACTGCTTCTTTCAATTCATTCATTCAATCGTCTGGTGGACGCCCAATACCTGTGGTCGCCGACAAAAGTCGCGTCGATACGGCGAGCCCAGAAGACGGAGCGCTCAAAGCTTCTCATGCATGTGCTTTGTGTGGACTCAAGCGAGATGAGCGACTACCCAAGGTCGACGAAGATGTCCAGGATAGCTTCGGTGACTGGTGGACAGAGCATTGGGGGCATACGGACTGCAAACGGTTTTGGGAAGAAAACTCGAAGCATCTCTCGCAACGCTAAATTTTTCAATGTTGCGAGTATCAGACCACCTGGTTCGGTCGATTTTGAAATCTGAAAATCACACACATCACGATTCAATTGACGGGCTATATTCAATTGGATAGACGTAAGGTTGTATAATTATGCCGTGTTTGGCCAGTCGCGGGGGTCTCTGCGTCGACACAAGCAGCCTTGAAAACGGGATCAAATGCTGTCAAACATCCATACTCGGACAACAAACCGACACTAGATCACAAAAACACTGAGTGGCAGTTGTGGCGGCCAGTAGCAAAGATCGCCGAGGTTATTGTTGACTTTGGTAAACCCCCACTTTACTCCAGGTCCCCTCACGGTTGACCCGGTCACACCCTTCTTAAATAACAACTATTCCACTGTTCAGCTTGACACTTTCACATCCCACATAAGGACGTTGGCAATTTCGTCAGATTTAGGACGTGGCCAAGAGAACCCTGCCGGTTTGTTATAGGACCAGTTACCTGTTTAGCAACCAGAACATACATACGAACGGAACGAGAAACCGCGCGAAATGGCTCTTCCAGAGAAGATGAAGGCAGTGGTCTTCAATGGCCCGCACTCAGTTTCCGTGGAAGAAAGACCAGTGCCTCGCATACAGGATTCAACCGATGTTCTTGTGAAAGTGAAGTATACTGCACTCTGTGGCAGGTAAGACAGAACCTATTAGCTCCTTAAATATGAGAAGAACAAGCTAAGAAGATTCACAGTGAGCTTCACGTTTTCCGTGGCCATCAGCCTTCAAAGACTGGGTTCATCATGGGCCATGAATTCACTGGCACAGTGGTTGCGGTGGGAAGTTCTGTCAAGAGCGTGGTGGTAGGAGACACCGTCGTCAGCCCCTTTACAACTTCATGGTATGTTTTGAATTGAATGCATCTACTTTTTAGTGGAAACAACTGGTGGCCATAGTGCTAATAGTTCCTGTATAGTGGAGAATGCTTCTACTGCAAACAAGGGTACTCCTCTCGCTGTGAAAACTGTTTGTTATTTGGCTGTCCCATCCTTGATGGAAGCCAAGCTGACTATGTATATCAATCCAAAATCTTTCTAGTCAACCCGCGATCTAACTTTTTTTAATGTCAGGTGAGGGTTCCATGGGCAGATGGCACCCTATACAAAGCTCCCGAGGGAGTAGACGAGAAGCTTCTAGTCTTGATGGCTGATATCTTCCCCACGGGATATTTTGCGGCAAGCAATGGTTTTAAAGAATACACGAAAGAGCAAGTGTCTGAGTTGACAGCAGTCGTAATCGGATGCGGCCCTGTTGGGCTTCTTGCTATTATCAATGCTCTCGAGTACAAGCCCAAGCATCTTCTGGCAATTGATTCGGTCCCGTCTCGTCTCGAGCAAGCCCGGAATCTTGGGGCCGAACCCTGGAATTTCCAAACCGATCGCGAGGGACTTGACAAGCGCGTCAAGGAATTGACAGACGGGCGGGGTGCCGATGTGGTTATCGAGGTGGTTGGGTTAAGCCCAGCTCTGCGTACGGCATTTGACCTTTTGCGCCCATGGGGAACTATCAGCAGTGTTGGCGTCCACAACGCCGAGGTAAGATTTCCGTTTGTTTTGATTAGTTTGTTTGAAAACGGGCCTTGCTCAGATCTTTCATGGCAGATTCCTTGGACTGGCAACGAAGCATACGGCAAGAATCTTAGGATTCAGATGGGCCGGTGTCCTGTCCGGACAATCTTCCCACGGGCTTTAGAAGTACTGAAGAAGAAGCAACACCTCTTAGGGTATGTTTTTTTTTTTTTTTTTTTTTTTTTTTTACAAAAAAAAAGACTTATACAATTGTGTCTATACTAATGTGCTCGTGCTCTGCAGGTTCATGGCCGACAAGATAATGCCCCTCAGCGAGGCAGTCGAGGGCTATGACATTTTCGACAAAATGAAAGCCCAAAAAGTGATATTCGAAACCAATTAACTGGAATGGCAAACAAGGAAGCACTTGTTTTAAAATTTGTTGAAAAACAGCCATGTTTCTTTTCTCGCCTGCTCTTGTCCTCTAGTATAAAGCGGGGTCCGGCCAATGGAGGAGCTTTCCCCAGAGAACTTAGTCAGCCGCCCATTGAGGACTAGCGCCGTTTTATGTGCGTAAAGCGTGTAAATTACCGTCACTAACGTTGCCTTGCCTTCGATGAATGCTTTGCCAAGACTCGGCGCGATTGCACCATTCGACCTCTTTCTGTTATTTTTGCTCATGTTAAATGTCTGGATGTATTGGTGTAGTTCTTTTTTCTATAGTTATCTTCTCAGCTGCTTAGCCGGGTTCTCCAGCACTGAAACAGCGCGCGGGCGAGTGGTCGAGCGACGGTCCGTACGGGCGATACCAGGCTGAGCCTGTCAAAACACTGGGATTATCTCCTCCCGCTCACCACCGCCGCACCTCTTCTCTTGTCTACCTGCCTGCCTCTTGACACAGCTCTCCCCCCCCTTCTTCTTCCTCTCCTCCTCCTTCTTCTCCTCCCCTTGTCGACTTCTCTCCCTCCATCTCTCCCCCTCAAATCCTCTCATCCTCATCCTCCATCTCCCTCCCTCCCTCTCTTTCTTCCACCCTATCGCACTCTCCCGCTCGCCTTCCGTCACTGTGCCCCTCTGTTGACAGTGACCCTCCTCTCCTCCCATTCCCAGCTCTCCACCACGCCATCGCGACGTCCCCTGTCCGATAAGACTTATCTTGAAAGTTTTAGGTAAGCTGCTGAGCTGACTTTTTTTGTTATTTCTCACGACTCTGCCCATTTTGTGTTTTTATTGTTCGTTACGCCAACTTAAACTAACCTTCGACCGTTTTAGGGCACCTCCTCCCGCCATCTTTTTTCTCCCCTCCAAACACCTTTATTTCTCGTTCTTTCCGGTTTCCATTCTCGCAATCTCAGCATGGCAGCTCCCACTGAAACCCACGATGCAGACATGCAGGTCGATGATGGTCTCGCCGACTATGGACGGGGCGAACAAGACGAACTCGACGTCCAGCCAAAGACCGATGAAGAGTATGCACAGACGCTACTCACACTTCGCGCCATTGTTTCTTCCAAGGAAGCTGGCGTGATAATTGGAAAGGCCGGCAAAAACGTTGCTGACCTGCGCGACGAGACCGGCGTCAAAGCTGGCGTCAGCAAAGTCGTCCAGGGCGTTCATGATCGTGTTCTTACTGTTACTGGTGGCTTGCAAGGCTGTGCTAGGGCCTACTCCATTGTTGCCAAGGGGTTGCTCGAGGGCGCTCCTCAGGTAGGAATGGGCGGGGTTGTCCAAAATAACGGAACTCACCGTGAGTTATACAACGATCCTCTTTTTTTGTATAGTCACTAATTTTTTACGTATCAGCCATCCGCCTTCTGATTTCTCACAACCAAATGGGAACTATCATCGGACGCCAAGGTCTGAAGATCAAGCACATCCAGGATGCTTCCGGTGTCCGGATGGTTGCGCAGAAAGAGATGCTGCCTCAGTCGACTGAGCGCATTGTCGAAGTCCAAGGCACGCCCGAAGGAATCGAAAAAGCCATCTGGGAGATCGGAAAGTGTCTTCTTGATGACTGGCAACGCGGCCAGGGTACCGTCTTATACAATCCTGCGGTGCGAGTTTCTCTTGGAGGATCGGGCCCGATCAACAATAATGCCGGCGCACCTAGCAGCGGCTACGGAGGCGGTGGTCGATCTTACAACCGCACTGGCAACGGCGCTGATTTCAGTGAACCAAGCGGAGGCTACAACCGTCGCAGCAGCGGGGATGGTGCCAACAGAAACCTCCCTCTGGTTACAGACGAAGGCGAAGAGATCCAGACACAAAACATCAGCATTCCGTCAGACATGGTCGGTTGCATCATTGGCCGAGGTGGTACTAAGATTAGCGAGATTCGCCGGAGCTCCGGGGCTCGCATTTCCATTGCCAAAGCACCCCATGATGAGACTGGCGAACGCATGTTCACAATCATGGGAAGCGCGCAGGCAAACGAAAAGGCTTTGTACCTGTTGTACGAGAACCTTGAAGCCGAGAAGATGCGTCGCAGCCAGCAGCCTCAGGAGTAAATTCCAGTCATCTTGACATGGTTAATGAATATTTTGTGGAAACCACCCGAACATTTGGTGACGACTAGGAGTTAATTTCTTCTCTCTATTTTACTTCTTCCTGTTTCTCTTTCTCTTTCCCCCCTTCTTTTCGACTTGTTTGTGGCGTCTCAGGACAATGTTTCTCCCGACGATGAGTTTACGATACCTAAAAACCAGTGGCATGACTGGACAGTCTAACAAAATTTTTCTATTCTGTCCTCCTCGTCCTCCTTAAAACCTCCGCTTACCTGGCATCTCTATCTCTTTCCGCGCGTTAGTTGCAAATTCGTGGCTTCCACTATCCTACTTCTCTTTCTCGTCGACACGTGGGTTTCTCACAGGCTCACAGCATTCTATCTTACACATCCGTCTCCTCTTGGAAAGTTTACTTTTCCCCTCTTTCTACTCTATGCCATGTAAACATGTCATTCATCACCGGTGTGATATCGAGGGAGAAAGAAGAAGAAAACCACTCCATAACATGCTTTCAAATATTACCCATATCTGATGATGGGTGTTTATTGACAAAACCCCGATTGTGGAAGAATCATTGATGTCATGGATGATCTGTACGACTCTTGAGATAAAAAAAATAATTCATACTTATTGAAACGAAAGGGAAAAGAATCAGACAAGCTGCTATCATACCCTGTCTGTAACCATGAGCGTAGGCTCTAGATATCTAGATGTCGACTTGATATACATCGTATATGTGCAATGAAACCCTCAAGTGCCGATCTATCAGAAAGCCATTTGAAACCACTTTACCAGTACTACCATGTAATTATTCACGACATAAACTTTTGGAAAACTGAACCTGTTCATTTCACCCCAGTCATATGAATCAAAATGACAAATAGAAAAAAAAAGGTAATAACAAACAATAATAAAATACTGTACATTATTAAAAAGAGAAAAAAGAACAAGAAAAAAAAAGAGAGAATAAGTACAGGAAAGAAAAAGCAAGCAATAATAATATAGACACCCCACCCCATTCACCATGAAAAAAAGAAGAAAACGTAATGATAAACTGGATAAAAACACAACAATGCGATTCGTTCGTGATTTGCGTTGCGAGATCGTTTCAATACCCAAAAGAGAAAAAAAAAAAGAAGTAGAAAAAAACAACAAAGAACCATAATGATAAAAAAAAGTCAAGCTCGACTCGACTGATAATGATTTACAATCAAAAATGTTTAATCAGCCCAACAAACTCCGAGTCATGATGATGATAATGATGATGAAAAAAAAAAAAAAAAAACAAAAAACAAAAAAGTCGCTCAAGGCAGAAAAAGCATTTAATCACACGGAACTCTTCGAGAGTTTTGACAACACGCCATTTTCGGATATGTTCAGAAATGCAAGATTCGACAACGAAAAAGTAAAAAAAAAAAAAAAAGAGGAAGGGAGATAACATGGTTTTTGTTTATTGGTCGTTCTCCTGGCCAATTACCGATGGTCGTAGACGAAGCCCAAGTCGGCGAGAGCCGAGGCTTTCAGTGCGCATACGAGGTTGCTGAATTGCCGTGTAGCTTGTAGCAGTTTTGCTGGATGCGCTGGTGATGCGTGTCTGTGGCACGGCTTCCACCTGGGAAGGGCTTTCGGATGGAGTTCCGTGGGTGGAAGGGGATGCTCCATAGCGGCGGAATCCGGGTTGGATATTTACACCAGAGGCTGTTGGGATTCCAGAGCTCGGGGGTGTCGCATAGCTGCGACGCTGTGAGTGAATAGGAGTGTTGGTCTGTACAGAAGGTGATGTTTTGGCCGGTTGAGATTGGTAAGAAGGAGAGAGACGCGTAGAAGGTGATTCGTTCGCATATTCCCGAGACAGACGCTCTCTGTTGTTCGAGAGACGACTAGATGAATATCCTCCAACCTCAGTCATCGCTCGCGAGGACAAGGTGCGACTAAAGACAGAGCTGCGGTCATCAGAGTCGTCTTCCCTTCTCAGCCGATGCGGTCCAGAAAGACGATTCAAATGAGCGTGGGGAGCGGTCAAGGGTGTTTGTGGTGAAGATTGCTCGTCATATTGTAGTCGGTCTCTGTGGGTTGAGGTTCCAAAGTTGATTGTATTTGCGCGACGGTTCTCCATACGACCTGAAACCCGCGAGGCAGAATCCGGCGTGTCGAGAAACTCCGGCTCGTGGCTCATACTTCGGCGAAATCGGGTGGTCGTGCTAGATCTGGAATCCCCAAAATCTTCTATAGTAGCAAGGCTTTGCCGTCCCTGACTGATTGGCCGGATCGGTTCTTGTGGCTGATGTTTTTGTTCGTGTTGGGAAAGAGTCTGTTCGTCCGATATTGCGAGACAGAGCTCGGTCAAACTGCGGCATAGACTGTCTGCTTTACGCTTAGCCTGGCGCTCCGACATCCCACTTCCATTCACACTAGAAGCAGCACCAGATGGCGGCGATGTCGTCGTAGATCCCAGCATGTTAGCTAAAGTCAAAGCATCTGTCGCGGTCGTTTCTAGCACACCGTAAACCTCGTTGCCCACATTTGTCTTGGCCTTGGCCAGAGCCGAATGCAACAGGGTTTGGATCGGATTTGGGTTCGGAGGAGGTGGGTCGACTGAGAGACTGGTTTTGCGAACATGTTTTTGTTTGGGTGATGATGACAATGTGGTGGCTGTGGTGGCTGCAGTCCGAGGCCGTTCGGCAGAGACGTTGGACATGGCAGCAGCTGACGATGCAGGAAATTTCCCGGTCAATTCAAGTTTTCTAATTCTCGACTTGAGATCATCCAGCTCGTCCCAAACAGTCGAGGGTGCGGTCGTTGATAAACTTGACTCGGTCGTGCCGTCGTTTCGTGTCTTGTCCACCTCTGGTATTGATTTTTCCACCGAGTCTGAGGGAGTTGACTGTCGCTGGGCTCGTGAGGAAAGGCTAGTCGTACGGGAATGTCTTGAGCGTGCATCGGCAATGGCGGCTCTACTATCTGCAGGCAGAGGCGGTTCGGGGGAAGTATCGCGGTTGTACCGACTCCGTGGAACGCTGACCACAGATCTCGAAGCTGAAGCGATACTTGGTTGGCGCAGACGCGAGGGCTCATCAGACGGATTCACTGAGGTGGCAGTCGAGTAGTTGGACGCAAACATGGGCGAGCTGTCTAAGACGGGACTACTCTGGTATTTCACGTGCTCAGGAGAAGGGGTTTGTTCTGTTGCGAGAGAGGCACGGGTCGACAGGCCCAGCTTCTGGCGTCGAGCGTCAGCTTCATGCAGGCGACCTGCGGCGACTGGGTGACTTACCCTTCTTCGATCCAACTTCCCAAGCGAGTCTCTTCGGCCGGTCACGCTTGATTTGGCAATGTTCAGAAAGACATCGTCGGACCGGGAGCGACTATCGTCTGTACTCGTGTCCCTTGCATCCTCAGCGATCTGCTCATGCAGCGTTCTAGAGGTTCGGTAGGGATCATCGGCGGTGGGAAAAACCATTCTGCTCCTTGCGGCGCTGCTTCGGGGAGACAATGGGGTTGAGCCCCTGCGGCGGTCAGGCGAGGCAGGGTCTGTTGGCCGTGACGAGAGCGAGTCGCGCCTGAGGACAGCATCGATACTGGGCGAGTTGAAGGTGGCATCTGGGGTCTGCTGCGGTGAGTGCTGCGTAGAGTACGGTCTCCCGGGCCGGTCCTGCGACAAGGGGCGATGGGCGAGAACGTCGGCGCCGAGGCTGCTGCGCGAAACGGGCGTCTTCTTGGTCGAGGGCGACAGCGAGAGCGAGTTGGCACGGCTGCGGTCCGAGTACAGGCTGGTCAGTCGTGGGGATCGTGGCGACGTGCTCGTGGCAGCTGCATTAGCTGCCGCCCGCTGCGGCATGATGTCGGATGGGGATGCCATGTCACATTGCACGTTGCTGCTGTTGTCGGCAGAGCCCGTCGACAGACGCAGGGCGTTGTATTTGCGCGAGGGGATCTCGGCCAGGGCAGGGTTCGACAGCGCGCTCACGCTGAGCGACGAGCGATGCGAGTTTCGCTTGGTTGGGGTGACGGTCGTGCTGGACGCGGACGACGAGGTCTGGGCGACGCTGCCGCTGGTCCGGGGGCGCTGATCGGAGGCCAGGGACGAGGAGGGCGCGTAGCGGCCAGGACTGGTGGATGTGTTGGCGTTTTTGCTGGTGGTGGTGGTGGTGGTGCTGGGCGAGGTTTTGATGTTGCTGTTGTTGTTAAGGGTGGCCTGACGAAGCAGGACCGACGGGCGGCGGACGACGTCTGGGTTCGTCTGTCGCCGCGGCCGACCCCATTCTGAGTCGGCCACGCCCGCTCGCATGGGCGACGACATGCTGGCACGCTTTCTTTCTATACACACGCCCTGGTCATGGGCGAGGATGGCGTGCAGGTGGGTGGTGACGGCGAGGGAATAATTTCTTCTCAGCCAAACGGCCAACGCCCCAGTTAGTTGCGGGCCTAGGGTTTCAGTTTCAGTTTGGACCTTTCAGGCTCGTCCGATATTAAATAAGACGAGCATAGAGATCGATCCCCACAAAAAAAGAAAGAAGAGAGAAGAGAAGAGAAGAAAACAACTCTCAGCAAGAAAGAAAGTCCCTCTCTAGTTGAATTCTGCGCAGGCTCTCGTCTCGGCCTCACACAGTGCGACCCTCGGCCACCACCACAACTAGTACGTACAGGTAACTGTTACTCACTCACTTAAAGGAGTACTGAGCTACTGCAATAATCGTTCCGTCTCTCACTCACGGACTAACACTAACAATCAACAAACTGCAATCTTCTTACAGTCTTACAGCGTACACATGTCCAAGTGGACCCGCGCTGCCTGAAGGGGAAAGGTCGGCTGCTTGACACTTCATTGTTTTTTAGTGGAGCTTTGTTTCGGTGAAAAATAATAAGAATCACCATGACAAGATCCAGATGATTGAGAAACACCCTCGTCCAAGACGCCGAGCTTGTGCTGCTCTCAGCTGACCGACTGCATGCGCTGTACTGTGCTGTGCGCTGCATCTTAATACGTACCACTAATTAATTATTATTACAGCGCAAGCACGATCCGCAGCTTCAGAGTGGACCCCAAACAAGCCACTGCAGTGTCGACGCGCTATTCTTCCTTCCAAGCAAAACACTTCGTATGTCGTGTAGTTATTGTTGCGGTGCTTGTGGTGTGCCGAGAATCTGGGGGATCTGGAAAATCCATGTCCCTCTGCAGCAAAGGACAGGCGCAAATCCGGTTTATGTAAAGTGCCCAAGTGTATATGCGTATACATGTGTACTCATGCATGGAAGCCGTACGCTCTTGTCCGTAATTGTCATTGTGCATGTTGCATCTTTCCCGGGCGGTACAGCCGTATACACGTTCGCTGCAAGACGTACTTGGAGTATACTGCGACAGGTCACGTAAAGAAAAATAAATAGACGACACCGTACATTTGTGTTCATCATAAAATGTTATCAACTGTGTGGTTTTCCATTTGTCTGTTTGGACCATTGACATGCATACATAACAGATGTCAGCCCGTACATTCAATGTTGGCATCGGGATATTCGAAGGCAGCATCGACTAATTGCTTTTCATGAAGAGTCGCCGAACCGATATATTCTTTCCATGAAAATTCAAAGGTGGGTAAACCCCTGAGCCTGGGGTTGTCTCCATGATCGTGGGGAACCGGAATCTCTTGCATTAGTCTGGTTGGCTGTATTTCGAGAATAGATACCCAGGAATTGAAATAGCTATAGAAAGAATCAATAATATCCAATATTCCGTCTGATTTTCAATCTTCTGCACTCTTGGCTACTGTTGCCGGTTTTTTTGTATAGTTGTCACAAGCCTTGCAGCTACGCTTGTGTCGGTTCCTGCATTTGTCAATTACTTGTCACTAGTAAAATGGTTATCTTTCATAAAAAATAATGTATCGTTTTCTTTTCAGAACTATTCATTTCTTCTGCATCAATACCAGTTGACGCAGATTATATGAACCTTTAGTGCGGTTACTGCTACATATATAAGTACTATATACATCCAAGTAACTGTGTGACATCTGGAACTGGTAGATTCAGTAACCTGGCAATATTTGAGGGTGCTACTAATTGAATCTACTTTACAACATTTAATTTTTTACCCTATTTCAAGCTTTCTTTAGATTTCTTTTCCGTTTCGTTCCGCAAATTATATGCACCCTCTCTCATCTACAAGTGTACATATCTAGATCTACCGTTGGCGAGATTTTGCGAGTCAGGGAGTTTATCAAGCGCGCTTCTATTATATATATATATATATATATATTTTTCATGAAAATATAAAATCAATCGATCAGTTTATTGAAGCCAGGTGGCGAAGATTACCTACCACCACGTTGAAATGTCATTTTTGCATCGTGAAGCACAATGCCAGGCACCTCGCGGCTACTATTCCACAAACCCGTGGTTCAATTTGTTACCTACTATCTTCTAGCTATTTAGAAAAATCAAAAGTCAGTGCGATGCCAGACTACTCTCTCAGAAATCTTAATTGTTTCGGTCGAGTTCAAGGCGACAAGCAAGGTTAGGGCTAAATGAGAGCTAGGCCGCTTTTGGTAAATGTCGTCACCTCATCACTGCGTTGAATTATTAACTATTTAGGAAATATTAGGGCTCCAGCTAGACAATTTCAGTGAGGCCTATCTGGCCAATAGTAGAAATACCGAATTTCTCACGATGCCAAGCCGCAATACTTTTGTGCTGCCAACATCGGTCAATATCCATAGTACCAGTTGACATGATAACGAAGAAGCAGTCCACCTAGCTAATTAAACAGCTTCTGTTTTGATACGCCTTTAGCACTAAGCCTCTTAATATAGCTTCAGAGCCCTAATATGTTTAGACGTGATTGGAGATAGAGAATGTAAACATGGCCCCCAAAAAAACCTAATTTTTCCAAGTAGTGTTGTATACTTGGGGACTGTAGGAAAAGGATTTAACAACTCATAGACAGTCTTGTCATGTGCGCTTGCTGTCGTAGTTCTGTACACCCCAAGTTTTCCTTTCCATTGTGTCGACAAGCAAATACTAACCGGTTAGCGGCTAGATGATGATGATAGTCTATACAAGGACAACACTCACGGCCTCCTTTGAAGCATATATGCCTGAAAGAACAAAGCAGGTAAAAACAATGGAGGCATCCTTATCTAGCAAATACTGAGTCACAAAGAAGCTGTTTAACCATGTTTTCACATCACCAGCAAATGTACCTTGCTTAAAAGCTATTCCAGCATACTCACCTCTTCCTTCTATGTTTCCATTTCCCACAATATTTCATCAGCTCTGTTACTTTTCGGAATATTGCTATCTTACGAGAACCAGTAGCACAATTTATCTTCAACCACCACTATGAGGGAGCGCGGCGCTGCAGAGCGGTTTGTGTTTTTCATGTCATCTTTTTTCATGGATATTTTCTTTTCATTATTGGGAGACACTAAAGCTACAGCAGCGCAATGTTGTAGCACGTTTATCTTGCCGAAGAAATTTTTACGGATAGATCAAAATTTACGATTGCGGTCCAAGCAGATGATGATACAGAATCGAGCACACGAACAGGTTTACGAAACTAAGAGAACAGATTCAGCTTAGATGAGTTCGTACGGTATATTTGGATGCCTTCGGATGAAGGAGATACACTCCCACTCCCAAATACATATGTGTGGAGTATCAACATAGAAGACGCTCCCACGATGTCCCACTTTCAGATCGCAGATGCAATAGCGAAAATCAAACGTCCGGGGGTGAGGCTAAACTGACAAACGCGGGGTTGAGACGGTACGATGAGGCCAGTATACATGCTAATGGGGAATTTTTCAGGATAACAAGGCTCTCAGGCCCGGGTTTAGCGGAAATCTCAAAACGGTTAAAGTCAACGGCGAGGACTGCTGGTTCGAATGTATGAAAAAAGTGATAGAACCTATTCAGAGGGTTAAAGATGCCCTTGAAGAAGTCGACGATATCGACGTTCAAACGCGGACGAAGATCAAGCAACATGTCTAGGAGGCCCAAAACGGCTGTAAACGCATTATAGATTTGAGAAGCAAGAAGATTTGGCAGCACGTGGGCAGGGGTATCAAGGAAAACCTGAATATTCAAACTGTCGCTTTAAGAAGCCACAACGGTTTGGCTGGAATGGGAAGTTACGATCGCCCTAACCGAGAGCTTACATTTGACGATCCCCGTGTTTTTGCAATTTTTGAAGGAAATCGCGAAGAGTTCAATGCCAAGTGGAAAGAAGCATTAGTTTATATTATGGATTCTTTCAAGGACAGTGATCACCAAAAAGCGCTCGATGTCTTCGAGAAGCTCCATGTCGATATGGGCCTCGGTTGGATCGTTCCGCTTGCTCAAGAAATGGAGGAAATTGCAAATGGAGAGGACGTTTAGTTTATTTTCTTCGGTTTGGAATTCTGTTCCACAGCTCTGTGGGTTATTTCGTAATTCAATGGTCTTTTGATTCCGATGTGATAAAGTGAAAGAGGAAATCTTTTCTGAGAAAAAGGCCGAACCTTCTTGATTGATTTTGGTTTGAGGGGCTATAAGACAAGATCTTATCGTAGGAGAAGAATATAAAAGGACGTTATGTATAACCTTGTCACTGTCTCAGCGCTGTATTCTCTTCTAGGTACTAGCTGGTTAGAAATGGGCACCGGGGGCAAAATTGAAGGATTATCGGCAAAGAGAAATATTCACAACCCCCTGACAGGGTTCACCTTGCTGAATGAGTAATATTGGTGTGTTTGAACGATAGTTCATTCATATCTAGCAACATTGAATCACAAGAAAAAAGGCTTTTTTTCTTCTTCCTTTTTTTGCCCTGGATTTACTTCCACAGTAAGCCCATCTTTCCTAAAAGTCGGCTATAATACATTCACGAAGGCTGCTATTAAACCATCAGCTCTACTATATTTCCATTTCTCATAGTAAACGGAGTTTTTGAATCCATTGTAAAGTTTGGAGAGGTGATTAGAAAGACAAAATAAGACAAGGTTTATGACTCCAAGGTCAAAGACTTGTTGAAAATTCACATTAATAATGTGATAAATGCGACACAGAATGCCATCCAATTACAAGTAATGGACAGGGAAAACCCAGATAAAAATAATTGAAATTTTCTGTCTAACTTTGGTTTCTAAACTTAGTAACATGCTCTCTAAAGTTTGCTTTAGAATTTTTTGGTCTGATTTTGCCCATATATCGGTGATCTATGTCAAATAGTGCGTATTTTCTTCGTAAAAACAATGTTTTGAAAACGCCCCACTGGATAATTCTTTTACTTTTTTTGGATAGTTTTATCTTTAAGCACAGTGATGATATTTTTTCATGCGTTGGGTCAGATACATAGTAGGCTCCTTTCCACAAGCCAGGCTGTCTTCATGGGCTTTTCTCAAGAGGCTAGCAATGTCTTGAAGGCGCCCTTTAATGGCTTCTTGTTCAACAGTCGGCAGCCTGAGAAACCGAGGACTAACGCATTCCGCTACAAGGAGATCTAACGCCGTTTCGCCCTTTTCACCTGCAGGCATTGTCGGATCTGCCCCATACCGTATGAGTTGTGGGATCCAGTCCCTGTGAATTCCGGGCTGGTCAAACCGCCACTGCCCGCGATCATCTTGGCGCGCATGATTTTGTACTAAAATATTCAATTTGCTACACCAGAAATGCAATGCAGACAACTCATATCGACCACAGTTGTATATAGTGTTTGTAGCATCGATGAGCGGTACAGAAGAAAGCACGTCTCGGTCAACGTTGTATATAGCGTTCGTGGCATTGATATTTGCGCCAGCTTCAAGTAATGTCTCGATTATTATATAATCAAAGTCTTGCGCTTGTATCGCTCCTCCTGTCGGCCTGTCGCGAATGAAATTGGCCAGTACGTCATCAACGTCCTCAAAAGGAAGAAGCCACCGTATGTTGAATTGCAGATTTTCTACAAGGACGGTGGTCAACGTAGCTAGACCGTGTTTCACTTCTTCCTCTTTAGGGATCTTTCGCCGAAAGTCCTGATGATAAAATAGCCAGTCCCTCAGGTACATAGAAAGGGGACAGCGGTTGACAATTTGATGACGCAGTAAAATCCTGATTGTCTCGGTGAATCCAGGCTCACGAAATTTTACCAGTCCCCATTTTGCAATGACAGCATCAACAGGTGAAATGCTTGTGCCAACTCCCAGGGTTACCCCATCCTCAACTGTTGGAGCCTCCCATCCAGTGGCGTGTTCGAAAAACCAATTTAGCCGTTCGACAGGATTTGGAAGCTTAGGGGATTTGAATGACTTGACCGAGTCAAGAAAAACAAGCAATGGTGTAGTATTTGTATAATCTCCCCACGGTGAGTAGTGCTTTTTCTTGCAAGATCCTGGCCCATGATATCTCCTTTTTGGGAATTCCGGGCATATCCGCTCATAGTTGATGTCAGCTCCGTTGTCGAGACACAACTGCATCATAGCCTTGCCATGATCTACGACCGCCAGCGTCATCGCTGCTGCAAAGATAGGCAGATGCAGGCCTATCCTGGCCCAGTCTTTCATTGGAGTCCCATGAATACTGGCACCCCGCTCCAAAAGCAGATGGAAGGCTGATTCTGAATTGGCGATAATAGCGGCAGATAGTGGGCTTAAGGAATCTCGGTGTTTGAAAGGTCGAGGCTCGTTTGGATCAGCCCCGTCATCAAGTACTTGTCGTATGAGGTCCAGTGGTGCTCCAGCAGGAGATCTAATGAGCGTTATCAGCGGTAGTGCAGTGTCAGCGTCCCACTTCTTCCGCCCTTGCTCATCAATCGCCTTCTCGTATAGTAACCGGAGCAAACTAGAGCTTTGTTCGTGACCGAGGCGAGAAGAGCACAAATGTTTGGCACAATATCGGAACTCTTCTATCCCTTTAAACCTGCGTTTCTTGTCCATCTCTGGAGATAGTATTCGTACACCGAGGTCAATCAAAAGCCTAATAACCTTTTCTTGTTGCTTCTTACTCGCCAGACAGAGGTAATTTGAACTATGTACCGAGGCACCGTACCAGATACATTTGTGGATGGTGTCTTTGTTTCCCTTGAGACACGCCCACTTCATTGCTTTGGATAGGGTAGCGGTGTCGTCGTAAAGGACTGGTTCCAAGTTCTTCCGGAGACGCTTGTTGCACAGAACCAGGTGGGCGATATCAGTTTTATCGCATCCTTCTTTGAATATCATTAAAAAGAGCTCCATAGGCAAACAGTCGAGTCTGGGATCAGCCATGTTGACGACTAAGTGAGAAAAGTTCGAGGATTATAGACACTAGATTTGCTCGATAAGTCCAGGATTGCAGTGAAGGAGTTTGAATGGACAGGTACAAGGCATTTCAAGGAATCCTGTTTGTGCTCAGCTGGCCATATCCAAAGCCGCTATATAGGTATAAAAGACACCGCGAGGGAGGGATAAATAAAAGGCGGGCTGAACAAGTCAAAGGCGTCTGATAAAGCGAAAATGGAATTCCCCACTAAAACTAATTTGAGTACATAAAGGAAAAAATAAACTTATTCGTCGCGAACCAAATTTGATCAAAGATATTATAAAGTTATGTCTCAGCTTGTGTTTTGAGGCTCGTCTCTTTTTTGTGTAGTTTGTTTTTAGGGCATATTCTCTGTTTTCGGCAAGATTTCCATGTAGTTTTCAACCAAGATGCCACAATAACGATGTTTTTGTGGCCTTTCCTATGAACTATCGATCGTTCAATTAAAAAGCTTTTCATCATTTACAAAAAAAAGAATAAATATTCTCTAGTAAATCAATCTCGATATAGACTTTGCTACCCCCGTCATTCTTTCATGACATGCTTGTTCTTCTAGTAATCCACCTATCTCGTTGTTCCTGGGACGGCCAAGTACATACTACATAGTTGTTAGACTGACCAGAAGGTTCACAGGTGCTTATTCAGGATTGTTGTCCATCAACCGGCGGCATAAATAAGTGTTGGAATAGTTGACTATAAAAATAAACGTATATAGATACAACAATATCTATAAATAGACGCACTAGTCGATTACAGCCTGTTGTTGAGTCTTGGCTGTTGGAATAATGACCATCAGAACTCCAAATGTTGGGATGTTCAAGTCATCACTATACAGACACTTTGCGGGGGCTATGACGTTGGTAATCACCTGTAAATCCGGAGAGTATTCGGAACCGACATGAAGGCTAAACGGACATGGAGTAATGAAACAACTCTATGTTTCCGGAGGATACGACCAGTATGGCGCTGATAAAATGTTGAATCATCTAATTTTGCATAGAGTGGTTTTTTTCCCTTCAAATGTTCTCAGTGCTCTCTTGAAATTATTGAATGGTCTAGTGTCTATCAGTCATATATATACATCATGTAAAACCACCATTTGACACAGTTGGTAATTGAATTTACTAGAATTATCCATGATTTAGGCAAAAGTCCGATAATATCCGAGACCCTAACATTTGATAATAATATTGCATTATTACTGCAGATACATAGACATGAAACCAACCGGAGCGGTTGCTTGGGCAATAAGCATCGGCCGTGTCATCTCTGATAATACACCCCAATCATGTACGGAGTATGATTGTTGATAAGATGCAGTGACATCGTGCGCTGTAGTGATCTGGGCATTGAATTGTGTGATATTTTATTACTAGGCGTGTCAAAATGATTAGTGTCATAGTTGCCACTTGTATACGTACACTCGACTCGTTACAACGCGAAAAAAAGGCAGAGAGCTCGTACTGCCACGTGGAAGAGGTGTTATGTTGCTGTCTGCATGAAAGCTACGTATCCGTAAACTACTCCGTAAGTAGCATACTAATTTATTGGCAAGGCTGACATGGATTTTTCCAAAAAAGAAAAAAAGGCGACGGACTATTGCGATTGACAGGATTCTTTGCCTGTTCGAGGTTGAAGGAAGTCTTAGTGCGTGGCAGTTACGCGGCTGGGACTAGTTTCTTCGTAATGGCACGAGTCTGTTATTAGATCTAGTATGAAGTAACCACGGAGTATGGGGTAAGAGCGTGCTATGTTGAAGGAATCAAAAATAATAAATGCAGGCCAATGAGCATAAAGTAAACATCCAATTCTTGGATCAGGGGCTTGCCACCACAATACGGTACGGAGTAAGACTCCTTAACACTTGTTTCAGGACTCACGTGACAAGCGGGACGAACCCCTTGGCGCACGGGTCGGTGTGTTTCAGGTTTTGCTTGCGGGCTTGTTTCAACTCCGACCCCATCCGTCTTCCTTCTGGCGACTCTTGACAAAGACGGTAATTATTTGTGTTTTTAGAAAAGGGGCACTGCGCTACTGATTCCTACAGAGTCAGACTCCTCGCATGATAACCTTGTCTGTCAATAGTAAGAGTGTAATGTGTAGAGGACTCCGAATGGGTTAATATTAGTATTAAATTATCAGGTGCCCCACCAGAAGCCTTGTGGTGTGAGAAATGCCCTGAAACAATAGTGCGTCGACATGAAAACGAGATTTACTGGATCGGTGGCTGATCCGTTCTCAATTAGGCGAGGATCGGATTTGATTATGATCACTGATGGAGAGGAGTCCTCTGACCGACAATCTCATGAAATAACAACGTGATAAAATCACCTCTACAGACTTGATACAACGGTTGCATGGTTCGTCAGTAGCCCGGAAAATAAATAGAAATAGGATAAGAAACAACAAGTGTTGGAACTCTGCAAGAGGATGCTACGAACTCCCTCCGCTTGGAGCCGAAATGGGTGCGTGCGGCGATCGACGCTTGGCCTAATTAAAACGTATTATGTTTTAATTGCAAGTGGCCACGTCTTAGCAGTATTAATATGTTTTAAACGGAATTTCTTGAAGGGGAACGCTAAACATTGAATCGTAATGGTATGTACGGAGTAGCAAGAGCCCATTAATTATTATGATTCATTTTTAATGCGTCAGGGTTTGATTAAATTTGTTCGGAACGAGGAGTATACATGATTGGCCCGTTGCAGTACAATTAACTTACCAAACCCATGTCAAGTAATTTAATTCCTACTAATTAGTACTATATTATTACTGTTATACTGCCACGATCCTGCTGGTGCGGTGGCTTTACCCTCACTACCACAAATCCAGCTCCTCCACACGCTCTGATTGGGCGCATTCGGCGGATTTCAGGCAAGACAGGTTGGGGGAACTGCCGAGCGCATCATTATTTAATATTATTGTCGAGTGGGGGGAATCCTGGGTTGGTGATAGGAGCATAATAACAATAATACGTGGTCATACTGTAATAATAACCATTTATGCAGCCGGCTATGCCCCGTTCAGTTGATGTTGCACCTGGGCAGTTACATGTGTATGGAATTACGCAAACAGCTATCCGTGCGAACGTGATTAGATCGACTGAATCACGATAATACTCCGTATGTAAGTAATATTAATCAATGGCTAATATAACAGCACGAAGAAAAAAACACAAACAACAGATGGTTGGGCGGCGCAGCAGAGGGAGCGGGGGAAGGGGGAGCCCAGCGCACACATTGAGGCTGTTCGGAGCCTCTGATTAGCCTTTGCTTGCCGCCCAGGCCCACTTCCTTGCAGCCACTTTGAGCTAAATTTAGGACTGCGACGATGCCACTAGGCCCAGTCGGGCGCGGGCTCCACTCTGCCCGCCCGTGTGGCGTGCCCGACTGGCTCGCAGCGGCGCCCCGCCCGTGTCTCGCTGCTAAGAATAATCACATTCAGTGGTAATAAATAGCAAGATACCGCGTACTAATCATACCACAATACCGCGCTAGGCCACGCGCAGCCTAGCGCTGGACCGGCCCTGCTGGCTTTGCTCCTCTATCTCTTCCCTCTCTCGCTCGCTTGCTTGCTCTCTGATGCCTGTCTCACGAGAGCTGTGTGGTGTGCTCTTTTATTATTACTAGTTGCCCATTCTTGCTGTTCTTGTCCTTGTCTTTCCCTCTTCCTGCTTTTTCCCTTTCCCTCCCTTCTGCTCGTCTGGCTCCTCCCTTGCCAAGAACTTTTCAACCTGTCCTCGCTGTGCCTCCGCGTGCCGCCTGCCGCCCGCCATCTCGACCATCCCCTCCCGGCGGCTATCGTCTTCTTTTCTTACCCTCTCAACACCACCACCACCGCCCGCCCCTCCTGTTTCACCTGCTGCGATCGCTCCCTGGAGGTTCGATCGTTTCACTTGCGACACTGGTCGTGCTGACAGCCCGCGCTGACCCCGACTCCCCCGCTGTGGATATTGTTGTTTCGTCCCTCAACTTCTATCTACTGTTGACATCCCGTCGCTCGCCCGGTCAACCGTTGCTTCTGAAACCCCGTGGGTGGCCTATCTATTCTTGTATGTTTATCCATATGGACCCCCGCTGCCGAGGGCCGTGTGTGTCATGTCGTCTTGAAGACACCAAAAGCGACAGTCAGCGCACTGGGCTGCCTCTCTTCCCCTTCACTCACCTTGCCTCTTGCCATCCAACCTCGCCCAACATGAATGCTGACTGTGTCCACCTGAAAAGGTCGTTTGCGCAGGTAGCAACTTCGACTTCTTATATTCTCCCAGACGCCTCCGAATGCTATAGCTCGACTGCCCGCCTGGCTCGATCGCTCGAAGCCGCAACTGACCGCGGACGGGCTCTTTCAACCAAACGCAGACTGGCGGCATTCCCGAATCTCAAGATGCCCGTCCAAGCTGGTCCATCGCTGGTTTCCCCTGCGCTATCACCGTTCGCCCGAGATCTGGGCGATGCTGCAGACTGTTCTCTGCATTCACAACGAGAAGACCATCGCCAACGATACACACAGCCTCTGCCACAGCCCCAATCAGGCTCATTCACGGTGGATCCTTCCATTTCTTTCGAGCATCGCACTAGCATATCCTCTGCCCTGTCTGAATCTACTGGGTCTTCACCCACCACTACTATATCGACCTTCGATACCCCTTCAGTAACCGACACCTCACCGAGTTCCTCGCCTGAGTCACCCTCCGCGCTGCCGATATCCTACCCCAAGCAAATGATATTACCCGACATTTCTGAAACTATACACCCAGTGGTTGCCAACACTCCGTCCATACCAGTCAAACCAATGGAGGCGCCGGCCCGAGCTCCATCTCCTGGAAGGAGGGCTCGAAACCTAAAGAACCTGTCTTTGAAGATGCCATGCACATCATCCCGCCCAGCAGTATCCACAGCGTCTATCGTGGAAACGACGTCTCAAAATTTCTCAGCGCCTCCTTCGCCTTCGCATCGACCAGTAAAGACTGGGCGTCGAAAGCCTGCCAACTTGACCATTCGCACGCCAGCCTCTGATCAGTCATTTGCTCGTAGCATCACCGAAATAATTCCCCCGACACCAACCCTTCAGCGCTCGTTACGCCATTTCGAGTCATCGCCATCTCTGGCCTCGATTTTCTCTCCCACGACCGCTCCGCCTGGTGGAATGCAACTTCCGCGACCCTCTACGCGTGATGGACTACCCCCTATGCCTGGCAGCTGGCAAGAAGACCCCCCCTCTGTTCCTTCACAGCCAGGTCCTGGTTTACAACAGGTTATGGAAGAAGATGACGATTTAGACACACGTGAGTCTGCTACACGGAGCGCGCAAAGCTATCCCGATGGGCCTGTCAAAATATACGATTCTGGAGTTTTCCTTTACCTGGAGCCCACGCGCGCCGAGGCTTGCAAGTTCGATGTCGTCGTCAATGTAGCCAAGGAGGTTGTGAACCCTTTTGCCGATGAGATGGAACGATCAAACTCTGTTGTATCAACTCTTAGGAGGCCATTGTCTGTGGCTAAGCGATTCTCTGTCTCCGAACCATTGACTGCTATTTCCGAGGCATCTTTCCACTCTGCATTGGAAGTCTTACCGTCTGATTCTGATAGCCCCACTACACCAAAGGCCGAGAATGGGCCAGTGCCAGAGTACATCCATGTACCATGGGACCACAATTCTGAGATCCTCGAAGATCTGATGCCCTTGTGTCAGCTCGTTGATGACCGGATATCCAAAGGCAAAAATGTTCTAATTCATTGTCAACTTGGGGCTAGCCGATCAGCGTCACTGGTTATTGCATATGGCCTGTATAAGAACCGGAATCTCGACTTTAATGACATGTATAGCATTGTCAAGAACAAGAGCTGCTGGGTTGGACCCAACATGAGCTTGATTTATCAGTTGACCGACTTCCGATCTCGGTTACAACGAGGTGAAGCATCCAAGCCTGCGAATCCAGAGTGGTTCAAGACGCAACCCCAACAACCTCCTCTGTTTTCTTTGCCTTCTTTTGAAAATACTGTACCGACCTTTCAAAATACTTCGCCGGATCCGATGGACATAACCGAGCCTCGGAAGACGGAGAAGTTGGAGCCACCATTCCTCAGAGTGTCTACTTCTTACGAGGTGTTGAATAAATCACCAGACCGCATCGTTAAAAACGGTCCCCAACTTCGAAAAACCAAGTCTGCAATCCGAATACGAGGTATATCACCCCGAGGTATATCGCCCAGGCCATTGCCCTTGCGAGAAAGATTTCAGGATGGACCAAAGCTCCATTCTTCCAAGCAGGCTGAAAAGCACCCACTTGGGCATGCCCGATATCCTTCGGTTCACATGGACTTGGTGATGAAGGATGTCCCAGCTTCACCATCGATCTTGTCACCGAGAGCGGCACCGTATATGTGTTCGTCGCTTTCTCGGACTCTAGCAGGTGATTTGGCTGGAGATGCACCCTCGCATCTCCCTGCGTTTGAACAACAACAACCACCTTTCGATCCACGATCCCCATCACACCGGAGCGAGCTTTTGATTACGAGAAGTATCGACGAAGTTCTTTAATTCACCGCTGCATATTCAGATCAGATCTATTTGCGAAAAGAATATTTTTTTTATCGACTGCCAACTTTTAATTATATCTGCTCCATACCGAGCAGATGCCTTTTAGTTCAGCTTCACGACCAAAGCGGGCTTTGCTGTCTGAGTGGCTTGTCACCTACGCAGGTGTTTTTTTTGTTGTTTCGAGGAGATTGAAGTCTCCGACTGTCTCTATTTAGGGACATCATGTTTCATTTTCAGCTAGCATTTCTCATGGCTAGGCATGACATGATATTTTTTTGAAATAAGGCGTTTTTGTGGGTGTTTTGAAAGCTGATGGGTACAAAAAGCGACCCAAAACATGTAATTTTAGTGCCTGGGGTTGCGCAGTCCTACTGTGTAACTCCTTGTATCCCTCTCGCTTGGATATTTTTTCTTTACTATCTATATCTATCTATAACGCATTTATGAGAGTTAGAGAGTTGGCGGTGATATATGACTAGATACCCGCAATACAAGATCGAGGTTACACTCAATGTGAAATACACAGTAGTTTTTTTTTTTTTTTTAAAAAAAAAATTGGTTGTAAGTGAAAGTGTATTATAGGGAGAGGGGAAATAAAAACCGAACGCTTTGAGTATGTTACCCGATTAGGAAACCCCAGTTGACGGGGTGTATCACGTGCTGATAGATGGCGGGGCCGGCAGCGGGTCAAAATGACGCAGTATTTTTTTTAGACGAAATAACTTTTTTGAAATTCTGAGGTCTTATATAACAAAACAAATTCAAGAAGGAAAGAAGGAAAAAGGCACAAAAATGGCACAATCAGCACAGACAGAAGAAGAAGGGCATCCGCAATATCTAGAGCCTAGTGAGCTGGGCACAAAGGAATAGTACGTATGTGATGAAAGTGATATTTATGGAAAGAGACGAGGAAGAATTCAAATGTTTGAAGTGATTAGGAATAATTTTTTTGCTAATGTCAATTGATATATGCGTTCACAGTTGGGAAACATTTTATACACGCTCACTAGAACATATCGCGTCGAAAAAAAGGGTTGATACTCATGACGATGACGCAGGTCAACAGCAACAAGACGACAACGACGACGACAAAGAAGATGAAGAAGCCGACGACGATGACGACCCCGGAACATCCTGGTTCTCCGAACACGATGCTCCGCTCAAGGTACTCAAGTTTCTGACATCTCGCAAATTCCCGCTTTCTCCGCGACGACGACAGCAGACAAAACAGTCGCCGCCGCCGAGTATTCTGGATTTGGGAACGGGGAATGGGAGTATGCTCGCCATGCTTCGGAAACGTGGTGGATTCACGGGGCAGATGGTTGGTGTTGATTACTCTGCGCAGAGCGTGCAGTTGGCGAGGGAGTTGCAGCGGCTGAAGCTGCATTCTGCGTATGAGTCTGACGACGAGGATGAGGACGAGTCTGACGAGGAAGAGTCCGAAGAAGAGGAAGAGCATGAAGACGTTGTTGCAGCAAGCAACACGGGCTCTGCAGAAGCCATACCCGTGGACGAGCAGGACATCCGTTTCGAGGAATGGGATATTCTCGACCCTACCAACGAGGACGCGCTGAGTTTGCCACCCTCTAGCAGCGCCGGTGCCGACGACGACAAGCGACGGATCCCGTGGTTCCCCTATGGGCAAGCTGGATTCGATATTGTCCTCGACAAGGGCACTTTTGACGCTGTTTCTCTATCCGATGAAACCATCACCACCACCACCAACAACGAAGACAACAATGCCACCGCAGAAAAAGCAACCAAGTCCGGCAAAACGATCCAACCGCGCATCTGCCACAAATATCCACGCGTGGCAGCCAGACTGGTGCGTCCGGGTGGGTATTTGATTGTGACCAGCTGTAACTGGACCGAGGAGGAGTTGGTGCAGTGGTTTACGGCGACGGGCGAGTTGCAGGTTTGGGGCCGCGTGGAGTATCCGCGGTTTCGCTTTGGGGGGCAGGAAGGGCAGGGGGTTTGTACGGTGTGTTTTAGACGGGAGGGACAGTAGAAGGACATAGTAACATCCTGTTCAAAGAGATCAAGTAAATAGAATGCTTCTGCATTTGTATCAGATAGATGAGATCGTCAGAACCATGAAAAAAGGCTATCCACAGGGAAAAAAAAAAGGCCACCGAGCTCCATCCAAAACACCATTGCCCATGAACGACCAAAAAGGGGAGACAGAAACGAGAAAAAAAAGCAACCATTCTCCTTGCCTAAATAATCCATACCACTAACTGGTTTCAAACCAAAACACCGAAGCTTATTCTGCCTATCTGCCTAGCTGTCTAGCCAACGACGCAGAGCAGCTCCTCCTCGAGGATATATTTGCCCTCTTTGTACTTCTCCGCCGTCTCAAAGGCCTTGTCGTACCTCCACCCGACTATCTCGCGGCACTGGCGGCACGAAATGTCGCGGACAATATGTCGTCCCGTGGTCATGTTGCGTTCTACGGCCTCAGTCGCGGTCACGTTGACCACCGAGTGGAAAAGATAGGCTTTTCCATGCTGCCCTCGAAAGTTCTGCACGGAAGAAGTAAATAATTAGTTCGTTATTGTTGTGGCTACTAGCAAGAGACATACCCGGCTGACAATGTCGTTGTTATCTGCAAGGTGAGTCTTGCAATGCTTGCAGCCAAAGACTTTGTTGGCGTTTAAGTAGACGTTGTACGAAAGACCCATGTCTGCCAAGTCACTTGTATTTCACTTTCCCAAGGTAATGTATTCCCCCGCCCGCCTCTCTTGGGCTGTCGGGCTGTTGTTGCAAGCGGTGGCTGAGAGCCTAGAAGCTCTTTCTGGCCCGTTTGTTTCACAAGAAAGTTATGATGGAAGAGGGGCTATTTTCCCCCCTCAGAAGATTTTATTTCCAGTCGTCGAGGAAATCGTGTCCGGCTTTTTGAAAGTGGCGGTATACGGAGCGGAGCGTCTGTTGCTCTTATCGATTCGACCGACGTTGTGATAAGGATGAGCCGGGTTGGGGTCAAAAGATGCGGGACAGCGGACACTTCCGGGACCTTGGCAGTAGGCGTTTAGGCTCTCTTGGCTCTTGGGCAGGAACGAAAAAGACAAAAATATTGGCAGATGGACGAAAGTTTCGGCGGGGAGAGGAATATATATATATAAAGGAAGAAAGAGGAGAGATGAGATGAAAAAGGATCCGAGTTAAGAGCGATCTCCTGGTGTTAATCGCCAGCTTCCCGATAGGCTGATTAGATACCAGTGCCCATGTGACCAGCAGATCACGTGGCTTTTTGTCGATACACAACGTCGAGGTAGCACGGAGTACAACAACCAAATAAAGAACTAACTAAAAGACTGGCATGTATTCCCTGTTGCTTCATCCGTCTATTCGTGAAACAACTGGCAGCAGGGACTCTGCGCAACGCGATCAATGATCAGCAGCCAAACAGTGCAAACACTAGGCACACCAGCAACATCGAGCCCCAGTTGACGACGATCTGTTGTCGACTCAAGCTTAGAACGATCTAATCTTTGACGATGCTGAGATCGGCATAATTGATTCTACACGGCTGTAATAAACGAACACTGAATGTCGATTCTCTAGCACCCAGCACCGGAATATGCCGCAGTTGCGTCTACGACCCCTCCCCCGCAAAAGCAAACCTACGCAAAACTCTTCATTAGAAAACAATGCATCCATAAACCGACCCGCAACTGATTCCGACGGATTAAGCAAAAAAGAAGACGAAGAAGAATACGATGACTACGACGATGCCGAGGATATCTTTTCTGCCTTTTTGCCTCATCTGCTGCCCGACGATGCCCCCCAGTTTCACGGCGACCCGGGCCAGCTGCTGCAGTACAGGTCTCCGTTGTATGGCGACTTGACGGTCATGGTCCCTCAGTATCCCGAGAAAAGCGGAAAATGGAAGGGCAAGCTCGTTGCTGAACAGGGTGATGTAATCAACGAGGTTGAAGAAGGACGAAAGCTCTTTGCGCATATGCTCTGGAGCTCGGCCATGGTGGTTGCCGAGAAGTTGGAAGATGCAGCGACGACGGTTGGAAAGGAACTTTCTGGAGATGAGCTGGATCGTGCTAGCTGGAGTGTGCAGGGGCACACGGTGTTGGAGCTCGGCGCTGGTTCGTTTATTGTTCCATATCCGAATTGATTGACTGGATGATTCCTGAAAAAATGTTATGATTGTCTAGGCGCCGGCTTACCTTCAGTCATATCCATTCTATCTTCTGCCTCGCATGTCACCATTACCGATCATCCCTCGTCGCCGGCCTTTCTCGGGGCCATTGAGTATAACATCCAGGCGAACGTGCCGGTATGGCAACGAGACAACATCGTGTCGACACCACACGAATGGGGCGCATTGGACGATCAATTCGCACTCGAAAATAAAGGGCGCTTCTCGAGGATCATTGCTGCCGACTGTCTCTGGATGACGGAGCAGCACACAAACCTAGCCAGGACTCTGCAGTGGTTCCTGGACAGCAGCACAGGGCGAGCCTGGGTTGTTGCGGGCCTCCACACGGGACGCGCTGTCGTTGCGCATTTCTTCGAGACGGCTATAGCCCTGGGTCTGGAGATTGAGAGTATTTATGAGCGCGACATCAATAACGAGAACGAGGAGCAGGGAGAGCGGCGCCGCGAGTGGACGGCAGTGCGCGAGGATGAGGGCCCGGAGAATCGCAGGCGATGGTGTGTCGTTGCGGTGCTGAAGCGGTCTCGTCTTGATGTGTCTCAATGATTCAATGTTGCTATCGGAGGACTATATACATGATACTATCAACATGCACATACAATATAGATAGAGTCTATACCAGTTGACAACATTGTACGGAGTACTCCGTAGATATCAATCAATTGATCGCTTGTCTGTCCTATCATTTCGTAAATTACCTGGCCTCCCATTCTTGGCCCGCCCACAAACAATCGAAACAGAAACATGGAAACATTCCAACACAAAATTAGTCGGAGGTTTTTTTTTTTTTTTTTTGGAAGTCATCGCAGAACAAGGAAAATGACGAAATGACGTCAAGGCCCACTTGGAATGCGGGTTGCTAGCGTGGGACCAAGTGTCGCTTTTACGGTACAGAGCGGAATATGCGATAGTTTTGTTGGGTGTTAACTTTGAAGAGTCAGGACGATATTACTATTACTATTAATATTATTACTATTTTTGTTGTGTTATGCTTGGTGTTGGTGGGTGTTGGCTACGCCGTGTAAAAGTAATACCTAATCGCCGGTTATATACGGAGTTGGAGCCAGAGATTCCGGCTCAAATAGCTGGAGCCTGATGGTTCTTTGTTATGTTTGTCGTGTGGCCAAATTTTTTTTTTTTTTTTTTTAAAAAAAACAGATCGTGATCATGGAACAGCCACAACTATGACGTCGAGGCTTTCTCCAGTCCCCCGATCTAGAACGTCTCACGGCATGTAACGCTCTAAAAAACCAGGATGAGCAAGACACTGTCGATCTTTTGCAAAAACAAGGACCATCACCAAGGTCTAGTCGCAAAGACGAACCCCACCCCTGTCGGATGATCATCGCGAGGGTGAGTTGAATCAAATCGGGGGCGTTCATTAATTACTAGTACGGAGTACTCTAATCCATTACTCCGGCGAATTAATAGGATGGGAAAAAGCAAGTAGGAATATTAATTTGTTGAGAGATGGTACTACTATCATAATATGTAGTCGACACTGTATTTCAGTTAAGGTGCGGTGCCTGTCGATCGTAATAACGAGAAAAGAACCCTTTTCTTATCTTCTCCATGGAAAATAAAATCTGGTAGTGTTAAGCATTTCGTATCAATGCTGAACGCCTCGCCGGAAGCTTGGTCGAAATGGCATGACCATGCAGCGCGGATCGCACGGGTTAGCCGCTTGTTTGAATGCATGCCATTGCCCAAGGGCCAAGTGCTACAATAATCGCAGTTGACTAAGTCGCTAAAAGTCATCATGGCAGCCGCTTGGCCCCGGAGACACGCAAGAATTCAGAACTAAAATGCCTCAGCAATTGCAACAGTTGATATGCTCGGGCCTTGAACAGCCCCTAATTGCCTGTTTGGTCACGTCAGCTGGACAGGCCAGGGCAAAGTCTGTGCCAGGGATCAGATGAGCTGCTGACTACTGACTGACCTACATAAAAATGATAATAGCAGAGTTAGGATTAGGATATATAATACAAATAACAAAAAATAACAATTATTATTTTTTGTTTATCTGCATGATACCATAATGATATTTCATAATAGCCACAGCCTCGGCCAGCCAGCCAGCAGCGACAAGTCACGCACGCAATCATGGAGCGGCGCCGCAATCGGCCTAGCCGGTGGTATTAATATCCGCGGTAGCCCAGTTAGGGCTAGCGGCGGGCTAAGCCACGCAAATCATTGTCGCGCGTCGTGCCAAGAGGGCCCCTGCCGGTGGGGCTGATAGGGTCTGGCCAGGCCGGCAGCCACTCAGGTCCGGAGGAGTATCTCGTCATTCTGAATAGTGAATACATACGGAGTACGGTTCGGTTTATTCTATACAAGTATATACATGTAGAAGATAGAACCTATTATACACACACACACACACACACACACTTCTATATATATATATTATATATAGAAAAACAGGCTGACTCACGGACTGATGGGCCCGGCCGAATCGGGCGGTTACATATCTCCAGCGACAGCGCTAGTCTCTGGATCGCAGACAGTGGGCACTCGCGCGACTTATCGCCGGGGGGGCCCACCAGCTGGTAGACACAGTAATCCTCCTGTCTGTGTGTCTGCGTGCTTCTCTCTCATTCGAAAATCGTTCGCCTAGTCTCAGGTACCTGGCTCAGCCGGAAATAGCAGCGCGGCCAGTCAGGGGATACGAAGAGACACAACTTTAATGATAGTAATAGTAATAGACGGGCGATGATCAGCCTGACACCTGCTCGTAGTCGCCGTAGCATCACTATTGACGACCGCGTACGACTTGCTGCTGGGCCTCCGGACTATTTTATCTACACTCACAGAGTCGCAAGAGTTAACCAACTAGCGCCCCCCGCCTGAAGGCTTTCTTTCCGAGCACGAACGAGGCGCGCTAGCCCGAACGCAGACTAGGGCGCCGGCGCTCGCCTCCTTCCCGGCGTGCACCTGCCCTGCCTGCCTGCCCTGCCTTGGCCCTCCCCGCGAATTGCTCGCCTTCCCTTAGCTGGAACCAGAGCTCCCACTTTCCCTGCGCTCTTTTTTTCCCCCATCGTTCTTTTTTCTCTTCTCTCTGCTGCTCACTTCGTCTCCTTCTCCCTCTTCATTCGTATCCTCCATCTCGCACTCACGCCTCGCCTCGCTCGCCCGCTACCGTCTCCCCGACCTTCGTCCTATATCGTACCTCGCTCCCAATTGCCAATTGCAGGCTGACAATTCCTCGCCGCCGCCGCCTTTGCCACGCCGGTATTCTATACTCTACATACTATATATATATTCTTTATATATATACACGCATCTGCCAAAAACACACAAGCCGAGAGTCCCCGCTCTCCATTGTCCTGCCCTCAGAGCCACGCCGCGAGATTTCCGTGTGAAGGGCTGTGACATTTGTAATCTCGCTCAACAATGGCATCATTCAAGGTGCGTGGTCTCCTGCCTGCACCCCTCTGATTCTCCACACACACACAAAAAAAGTTTCAAGTGGCTCATTCAATCTACTGTCTACAGGAGACTTCTGTATCCCGCTCTACCGCCCCGGTGGGCATGCCCGTCCGGCAACCCCAGTCTAGAAACCACTCGCATTCGGTATCCCTGGGCGCCATCAACGCCAACCACCGCGTCACTCGCCGGAAGAGTGTCAGTCGCAAGGGAACAGAGGCTAGCTCCATTGGAGCCACCTCCGGCTTCAGTTCCTACCTGTCGCGGGGGCTGAACGCCGCCAGCCCTGACAATGCCGCTACCGCTGCCGCCATTGTCCGCAAAACCTCGCCCAGCTCGATTGACGAGAACACGGCCGTCGACGGAACGGGTCCGGTTGGGAAACCTGTTTCCACCAAGAACCGAAACCGACGAGCCAGTGAGGGTTCGCCCTTGATGCGCGGCGAAGGCAAACGCGTCTCATCCGAGTTGCGTTGTGATCAATGTGGCAAGGGATATAAGCACAGCAGCTGCTTGACCAAGCATATGTGCGTATATCCCGCCTTTCACCCTGGCTCCTCCCGCTTGTGCGGGATTCTTGTGTGCATGGCTGACCTTGTTTTGTCACGGATAGGTGGGAACACGATCCTGCATGGGCGGTAACCTCGAAGCTCCTGATCTCCAAGCACCAGCAGGTGCAGCTTCTCGAAGCCGCCACCGTTCTGGTGGCCATGCAGGAAGGCCCTGAGAACGAGTCGGATAACTCATCCGCGTCTCCAGATGCCTCGTCGGAGCTCCACGACGGCATCAGCTCGACTGAGACAACACCCCCGCCAGCGGACGATTACGAAGACGTCGCTGATCTGGAAAAGCACCACTCCTCCGCATTCTCACGCTCCTACCATTCTGTCGCATCTAGTTCCTATGCCGACAGCGGCCCTCTTTCTCCCGCCTTTTCGCACTTCCGACACTCCAGCATCGATACGCGTCCGTCCACGGCGGAGACCATGGCCGGCCATGATGACGATGACAGCGATGCCGCCGACCTGGCTGCTGCGATCCGACTGTGCAACTTTGGAACCCCTCGATCCAACGCACAAACCATGGCGAACGATGTCCCGCCAGTTCCGCCGCTGCCCGCTCGTTACCTGAGCCAGCAGGGAGCCAGTTCGAAGAGTGTCAACGGCGGCAGCCTTGGCATTGCCGGGTCAAACCCGGCCGTGTTTGGCTCCTTTTCTCTGAATCCTTCCCAATCCTACAAAGTCTCGGACGAACGAGACGTGAAGATGGGTGACGCAGACCGCGAGTCTCGACACCGCCACAACAACGACGTCGACTTTGGCAGCCGCCATACGCACGACGACGATGACGATGGTGTTTTTGGTCGCATGGAAGAGTGACATTTCTCTTCTCACGCCAGCTCGCTGGGAATGACATCAGATTCATTCCTTCGATCGGTCACGTTTCTTCTACGACATTGTACGAATTTCCACATATTATTTTCTTCTGTTCTGTTTCTTTCTTTCTTCCGACCTCATGTTTTGGCAACTGTAATGTCTGGAGGCTGGGAACTAGACATGGAGTGACTCCATGCGGTCCCTGATTCTCTGTTGGATAGCATTTCAGCGTGTATTATGAGTATACTACTATACGTTGCCCGCATCATTACGGTGCGGGCTGCATTTGATTCGAGTGTGGCTACACACAATTTGTACCACTGGTGATATTATTCAATGCATTTACATCCATCAGTCAGGTCCTCCACTTTGGGCGTAAAAATAATTATTTTTCCTCGGCAAGATTTCTTGTGGCTGTCCGGAATAGAGTTTGGATTATTCCCCATGACGAGAACGTGTGGAGACGACCCTTGGTCACGTTGAGGGCTGAGCCATTTTATTGCTTATCCGGATCTCGTGATCAGCCACTCCGTTATCCGTATTTGCTGGTCTGAACAACTCACACCTCATCAGCTCCACTCGGATTGCGGCATACTCCGCCTGTCAGTGGAAACTCTGGTAGACGAAAGAACAAAAAAATTGTTGGGGCTGTTTACCGAGGTGTGGTTTTTTGGTCTAATTACGTAGTTTTTTCTCCATAATTTACCCCGTATCTGTGTTCGAGAACACACGGAGTACTCCGTTGAGGTAGGTCTACGGAGTGCATTTAATTATTAACTAATTAATTGCATTTGCTATGCACGTACTAGTATTATTGATGCGGGGACAGAGCTGAGAAGGGCAGTGGGGATTGTGACTTGTCTTTTTTCTTTTTTTTTTCTGAACTTTTTTTTGGGAAAGAATTTATTTTATGGGATTTTTTTGCTCAATTGATCGAAATTTACATTTTTTTACCCTGAAGACTTATTATTTAGAAATTCCTAATGTCCCAAGGCCTTCAAGATTTGAAGAATTGCAACCCCTTATTTTTTTTTTCTACAAATGTAGCTACCTAGCTGCTATAAGCTTAGTACGCACCGTACTTGTCAACCCCGCATTTCAGGAGGAGCACAGCCGAGATATGTAATGATAATTTCTCCGCGCCACAATCAATATTCATTATTAATGGATACTATACTGCGGTGGTAGCGCGTCTAGACATTTGGGAAAGAAAAGGTGTGGAGAGGGATTAATTAGATTGGATAATACGTATGTGGCAATGTGCTCTTGTGTACGTTGCTATTTTGTGTTATGTTATGCGAAAACGGTATTTAGTATTGATTAGGATTTTGAAATGATCAAGTTAATAAAACAAGTTCTACATACTCATCAAAACTGTTGGAAGCCTTGCCCAGCTTCCCCAGAGGTGTCCATTTCAACTAGACCACTCGCATCCATCTACAGTTACGACCTCCATCTCCTCTAACCCTGCCTCGGCTTCGGCTTCAGCTTCTTCTTCTTCTTCACGGGGCGTCCGTCCAGCCCGACCCTTTCTAGGCCGACGACGAGTGCGTCGCTTCTTGCCGGATTTTGCATTTTCTCCAGAGGGCAGTGTTGAAGCCGGGTCGGTATTCCAGTAGCCGTTCGCATCTTGGAATCCGCCAAAGGGGGGAGATGCAGATGATGATGACGATGAAGATGAAGATGAAGATGAAGGAAGTTTTTGGTCGAGTTCGAAATGGAAAATCATATCAATGTCTTCGTTCCCTTTCGAGCCATTGCTGCTGGTAGATGGTGTTTTCCCCTCGGCTGACGAAGTATCGGGGGATTCAAATGAGGTGCTGCCGGGCTGGTAGCTCTCCAGCTCTTTGAATTTATCAGCCAGGTGCTGACGGTAAATGCTTTCGGGATTATCGTTCTTGCTCGATGCGGCAGTGTTGTTAAACGAGGCCGGGATTTCGGTTGGGGTATTGTTATTCATGGAGCTCATGACGTCGAGAGAGGCGAATGGTGGCAGTGGCAGTTGGTTGGACAATCGCTCGTCGAATCTGTATCCAACACGCTGCACGGTCCGGCTCCATGCAATCGTTTGCTCGAACGGGGCCGTTGGAATTTCAGCCTCCTCGGTACTGTCTGTATTCGCGTGACTCGCGGGGATCGGAGGTTCGAGTGTGATGTCTCGCAGGTCGTCGAACGGCTCGTTCTTGATTATCCATCTCTTGACCTCCACGGGCCGGGCGAAGGGATCGTCTCCTTGGTCATGAAGATAAACAAGAGGATTGACCGGGCGAGAAGACCTGTGCAATCGTCGTCCCCGTTCTGGAGTCGTGGAAGTGGCCCTATGAGTGAAAGATTTTGCACCAGGGCTCACCTCTGATACGTATTTCTTGGGCCTCAATATCCCATTGATTTGAACCCAATCGAAGAGACATAACCCCACGATAAAAGCCACCGCAGCAAGAAAAATAATCAGAGACACCGTCGAATGAGTCCCACTCTCGTCCACAGACCCGGCTGGACCACTCGTCTGCAGTATTCTGCATGCACAGGAAAGTTTTGGTTCTGGCAGCGAGGAGGGCATCTTGGTTTCGTTGATTACGGGAAAGCCACTGGATTCATTGTGGGTGGGATCAAGCGGAGATTGTAGCGACGTCCATATGGAAGCTGCGGATGGCCACCAGTCTGCAGGCGGCCAGCGAGAGTGCATCACCCCAAAGAACATGGTCGTGAGGGCGATGCAAAGACTTGAGAGCTGCAAGACAAGCATGTTTTGCTTGTTGCGCAGGTTTTTGGATTAAAGGTAGTCTCCAAGAGTAGTTGTAAGGAAGGTGGGTGGAAGGGTACCTGAAGAGAGTGTAGAAAAAGTGATGAAAAGAAAGATCCCTGCGTAAGGTATAAATAAGCAACAATTGCCCGTTTGATCAGATGCCAGCGGTGTCTCAATCTAGCGTAGATCCCTCTGTTTCAAAGAGGCACCTCAAACCAGACAAATCCAGCGGTATCAAAAAGGGATTGTTTGCTAATTATCAATAGTTGAAACTTCTTCGTTTTTTCAATGCAAGTCTAGTGAATATGAATATCATTCAAATCATGTCAATAAAACAAAAAAGACCCTTATAAACAAACCCAACGCCAGGCCGTGAATATCCATCATAGAAGCAAAGGTAGATACACTCCCACCAAATTTTAATCGATGTCCATTTCCTCCTCCACTCCACCATCGACCAACACACGGGCCTTCTTCTTCTGCCGGACCCTCTCTTCGCCCAGGACTTGCCCTGAAATCTTCTCTGCCGTGATGGGCACGTCTTGCTCCTCCATTTCCCGCAGCTCCTTGCGGATAAGGTGCTCGCCCTCGGCAACCACCCGTCGGTCTTCCTCGCGCTGGCGCTCGCGCGCAAGTTTGCCGGCGAGACGCCGCTTGGTGAAAACCTTTTCGCGTCTCTGGCGGATTTCTTCCACCCGCTCCATCGCGTTGATCGTGGCCGCCACCAGGTTGCGGTCGTACTTGACGGGGACGTTGCGCTTCTTGGCAAACTGCGACAGCAAGAGCGACGAGTCGACAATCATCTCCTTGCCGCGAAGGGCACGGTGGGTCTTGGTCCACTTCACGCGTCTCGGTTGGCGTTTCATTTTGAAGTTCTAGAAAATGCAGCCTTTAGTAATGGATTCAATCTCTAAGAAAGAAAACCGAGACCAACCTTTTCGCACTTGCTTCGACAAAAGCGAAAGCTCCGAGCGTCATTTCGAACGAATGTGATGCCCTTGGACGGGTACACGCTACACAATGATCAGCACAGGTTCCTTGGGGAGAGTAGCGACAGGCCGAACATACGGACGAGAGCAAAAACTGCACACTTCCACCCTGTGAACGTAAACCGTTAGTCAAGTCAACAGCGAATTTCATTCCACGACAAAATTGCATACCTCATTGTGACGGTATTTTTCTGTGTCTACCGGTGGAAAAGCCGATTGCAAGAGAGAACAGTTGACGGTGCTGCTTAAGGCTTGTTTGAAAATTGTCGCTCGAAAAAATTATGTGGGGCAGGAGCCAAGGGCCGCTAGTCCGCATGGGGGAAAGCCTCACCGCCATCCTCGACTTTTATCGCAACCGCCAGACTTTACGGAGTTTACGCCCACGATTCACGTTTTTCGTCCTGCTTCCTCTCGCTCCAACAATTCTATCGTCGACTGTTTGATATACAGCAGCCATGGCATCTGCAGTTGTTATGGGTCTTGGTGTGGCCACCGCCGCCTTTCTGGTAAGCGACCATTCAGCTCTACGGCCCTGATGAAAAAAACATCATGGAAAAGCATCACGGCTAACACTTCCGGCACAGGGCCGTGCTGGCTACGTCGCCTTGCAGCGCTACCGAGGAGGAATGAGTAAGGCCGGCCGCGCATTCTATAAGGGGTATGTTAAAGTGTTGCACCGTCCGCGCGGTGGCTGAAAAGGAAGGATGATTTTTCTAACATTTGATACAGAGGCTTCGAACCCAAAATGACTCGCCGCGAGGCCTCTTTGATCCTGGAACTCTCGTATGTACCATTCTTCTTTGTGTCGGACTGCAGCTGATGATTCTGTTTCTCTAGAGAGCGTACCTTGACAAAGGACAAAGTCCGCAAAAACCACCGACAGCTAATGCTGCTCAACCACCCTGATCGCGGCGGCAGCCCGTACCTGGCTACGAAAATCAACGAGGCAAAGGAGCTGCTAGACAAGACTGTTTAATGTCGCGCGAACGGCGCGACGAGTGGAGGTGTATGATGGAGGTGTACGATCGATGTATACATACATACTGTTATTGTTGGCATAGCACGGCGTTCTGGGTATTTTTTCGGTTGAGAGCATGTGCATGCTCGTTCATTGCTTGAAATCGCCACTCTGATATCAACATGTAAATTTCTGGCTTCTGGCTAATTATATTCAATGATTTATTGTTTATTACTCTCGACCACATACAGCAAGTGCTTTCACATGCGCGATTTAAGCTACTGCTTTCTAACCCAGCTAATCGTAAACGTAACCAATAAGAAATTTTGATGCCAATAATAGTCTGTCAAATAATGATTGATAGTGGACGTTTCACATGTGCGGCCTGTTGGTATGCGTGAAAGGTGCAAGGGACAAAGCACGACAATGACCGACGACCGACGAACGACGAACGACGGCCTGCAGCTGCTCTCCGGGTCGCCGCCTCTCCATGCATTGATTGTTATCCGTCCCATGTTGATTGATGTCACGCTCGGAATTCACGCTCCCCGGAGAACCCGATGTCCGAGCATTGCGGCCAGGGTCTAACCCGACCAGGCAAAGAGGGGCGCTGCGAAAGTCTGCTCGGACGAACTAATCCGCTTGCATGGAATCGACCTGAAAAGGCCGTTGGGTGGGTGCCTGCAGTCGACTTTGTCTCGCGATCGATCTGATACCTAATAATGGCGATGTCAGCTTATCGTCTGCAGTCCCTTGTTCACCTTTCGCCCCCTCCGAGTCCGTCCTGAACTGAGACGCAACCCGCAAAGCTTTCCCCGCAGCACGCAAACCGACTACCGTACTATGCGCATTTTCTGAGAGGTTCTCTCCCGATAACGTCGTTCTCTTTCACCGCAATTGCTGGCTGCTACTTACGCCCCTCCTTCTTTCGGCGTCTGTTCTGCGTATACGCCACCGCTACCTGAAATTCGCTTGCTGACCTCAGCCAGTTGAATTTCTGCCGACCCTCCGCATTTTGCCTCAGCCCTGCGACGCCGCCTATCCATGAGTGCTCACGAAAAGCGAGCTTTGAACGAAAAACAAGATAATTAAAGAAGCCAAACAAGCTATTCGACACAGCGAACGTTCGGGATTTATGTGAGGTGGGGTGATATCAACATAGTTGCCAGTCATGGATGGGATCAGTGGTGACTCTGGCGATGGCCTCGACATGGACATGTCCTCGCAGATGTTCGCGGGCTACGGCGGAGATGGAAGTCCGCACAATCAGTTGGGTTCAAATGCCCAGGATGATGATCGAATGGATGGAGATCCGAAAAGGAGAAGAATCGCAAGGGTGGGTTGAGCGGCAATAAACAGTGAAACAGAGATATCCACTAATCCTTTCTGCAGGCTTGCGATATGTGTCGCAAGAAGAAGATTAAATGTGATGGAAAGATGCCAAAGTGCACCCACTGCATCAATTACAAGACAGAATGCATCTTTACACAAGTGGAAAAGAAGAGGAATCCGCCCAAAGGGTAATTCACTTTCGTCTTTGTATAGTAATACCACAGCTGACTCTTGCTACCAGTGCCAAATATATCGAAGGATTGGAAAACCGCATGAAGAGATTGGAAGGGTTGCTGAAAATGGCGGGACTCGCGGACAGCGAAACCGACCTCCCGTCTATTGAACGTCGTCTGCACGAACGCACTCAAGCCTCACAGCCTACCCCGTCAAACGGCATGATGCAATCCGCCATGTCATCGGCACTAGCAAACGCGCGCTCAGGATCCTTGCAATCGACTCCCCAGATGGACTCTATTTCAAGCCCAAGGGCCACTGATTCGCCCGAGTCGCATGAAGGCAAGGAATATGAAGTCGAAACATTGTCGGATATGATGTGTTCGCTTGTCACGAATAATATTGGAGAGACTAGATATATCGGTGAGCTTGCTCTGTCCCCTATATATGTGGAATTTTGTAGAACTAAGTATCTCTAGGGTCTTCGTCTGGCTTTTCAATATTCTCTCCCAGAGGTATTCAGTGGGTCAACGATAAGACAGGCGACTCTTCCTTCCAAGACATGATACAGTCTGCATATATCGATGACAACAAATGGATGTTTTGGAAGCCAGAGATCTTTAGCGATATATTTGCACGCCGTGTATTCAAACCCCTACCCCCCAAAGAAGAGGCCCTCTCACTCTTTCGGGACTTTTTCGATAACTTCAACTGCTTGTTGCCTTTATTCCACGAACCCACCTTTATGCACCTCGTGGAACGGCAATACTCGCGAGACCCATATGAAGGCTCGGGCTGGTGGGCTAGTATCAATGTTGTCCTGGCAATTTCTCACAGACTAAGGGTAATGAGCCATCTAGTTCCGCAGGAGGAAGACAAAAAGGCTTGGCTCTATCTGAAGAATGCAATGGGTGTTTTGACCGAGCTTACAATGAGAAACACGGATTTATTAAGTGTCCAGGCATTACTGGGAATGGTAAGTATTTCCTGATGATACAATTTTCCATACTAACATCCGGCAGTCTCTCTTCCTGCAAGGAACTCCCAACCCCCAACCCAGCTTTTTCTTAGTTGCAGCAGCAGTTCGACTTTCACACAGCATTGGCTTGCACAAGCGAGGCTCTAGTTTCGGTTTAAATCTGGTTGAGATGGAGCAGCGCAAACGGGTCTTCTGGATCGCCTATATGCTGGATAGAGAGTATGTGATCATGAGCCATATTTTGAAATCAGCAATTTGCTAATACAGCTCAAGTCTGTGCCTTCGATCCGGGCGGCCGCCTGTCCAAGACGACGATGATATGAATGTCGAACTTCCCAGCGAGGAACCACCTGATAATATCGGCAATATTCCACTTTCCGATGGCCAGGGCAAAGTCAATCTTTTCAGAGTCATGTGTCGATTCGCTATCATCCAGAGTCGGGTGTACAAAAAACTTTACTCGGCTCGCGCCGCAAAGCAGTCCGACGGCGAGCTCTTGAACACCATTGGCGAGCTCGATAAGGAGCTGGAAGAGTGGAAAGAAAGCATACCTGTCGATTATCGCCCGGAACATGAGATAAAAGCAACCCACACGCCCTTGATCGTGCACGTGGTGATATTACATTTTGCCTACCATAATTGCCTAACAACCATCCACCGAATGGCCGTGCATCATGGATATTGGACGAGCCGCCTATCCAACTACGCCATTCAAGGCTTAAATGCAAGACCTTTGAACCCCCGTGTTTTCTCTTCGGCCAATCTTTGCGTGTCCGCTGCGAGAGCGTCGGTAAATCTAATCAAATACATACCTCACGGTGACTTTGCTTGTGTTTGGTAAGTTTTTCACCGCTTTGTATCTAAAAATTTGCTGAAACTAACTGAAAATTCCCAAGGTTGATCTTGTATTATCCTGTCTCTGCGCTTGTTACTCTTTTCGCCAACATCTTACAAAACCCGCAAGACGCACGCACCCGATCAGATATCAAATTGATGGATTTGGTAGTCAATTTCCTCTCCATGCTGGTCACGGATGAGTCCAACGGCAGCGTCAAGCGAATGTTGAGTGTCTGCAGCGAATTCGAGAGAATCGCCAAGGTAGCCCTCGAAAAGGCCGAGAAAGAAGCTCAATTAAGGCGAAAGCGCAAAGTCTCATCAGATAATAAAGCATCAGCCGGCCTTGAAACAGGGGCTACTAGGAGCCATGTCACCCCCCCTTCCAGCGCAGATAATTCGGCTCCTCCGCTGTCCGCGCTGAACAACGCCGCCAACGCTTTCAATCAAGCTATGAATGGCGTCGTGTCTCCTAACCCTAATAACTTTGCAGCTGCTACCATGGGCGATCTTCCTGGTGGCGTCCCTGGATACTCCAACGACTTCCAGAGCGTAATCAATGCTGGACCATTCACACAAGTGCCTTTCCCGGATCAGACGACTTCGGCAGATGCGTCGAGTTTCAGCTTCCAACAACCTTTTGTACCACAGGATCTCTGGCAAATGCCTATGACTCTGGAATGGGATTGGGCCGATCTATCTACGTCAAATATACCGGCACAATTTGACCAGCAAGATATGTTTGGCGGCGCTATGCGTAATGGCCAGTAGCTCGGCACCAATTAAGGATTCAACGTTTCTCTTTCTTTCTTCTTTTTCTCGGTTTATTGGTCTCCTGGCGTCGGCGTTCGGAAAGAGAGATAATTCCTCGCTCATAAATAATATTATTATCATAGATTCCGGGACTCTACTCATCTGTCGGTTTATACTATACATGCATTCATCATTCAATGTATTCTTACTTTCTCCATGGCGCCTCCACTCTGCAGAATAATGTTGTCTTTTGATACCTACTGTACCGCGTTATGAGTGACGCTTTCATGTCTCGTATATTTTATAAAGCAATAAAGAAAAGCTAGAATACACTTCTCTGATATTGGATGTCCATGATCTCGCATGAAAAATCGGCCGGACAGACCACCCCGGATGACTAAGCGGGAAGACGAAAAATCACAGCCGACGCCGTTTCGGTCGGGCTCCTTCAGTTTCCGCTCGCTGGAGCTCCGCAACACCAACCACTTCACGCCCCAAGAAGCTCTGCGGGCTGCCAGTCATCGCTCCAGCTTGACAGAAGACTCGATAATTTGTGAGGCTTGCGCAGACACATCTCGGTTTGCTGACTGCTGCGACACGTCCCATCCCCCTCGACCTTTGGGGGTTCAGCAGCTTCGCCGATCATGGCCACCCTTCTACGACGGCCGGCCGGCATCGCTCGCGCCACGAGAAATGCAGCTGATCTCTTTGGTGCATCGCGATCAATCTATCCCAATCACACAAGGCCGCAGCTCTGGTCGCTGATAAAATCCCGCCAAACACGGTCATATGCCTCGGTGAATTCCGGTGATCCGAAACGTCCGGACGACAAGGACAAGAATGAGAAGAAGGATACCGAATCGAAGCCGTCCGAAAACAATAATGAGGACAACAACAGTAACGAATTTAAGCCCGCCCCGGGTAGCGTGTTGGACCGGTTCTCGAAATACGTCGACAAGTTGCAAGCGGCCAAGACAATCACCAAAACCGAAGAGAGACTCTTGATTAGCATCCGAGACAAATGGAAGGAAAGAGGCGAAATGCCAAAAGAAATTGAGGAGTTCATTAAGAAACACTTGGACGAAAAGCAGCCGGTCTCGCTCGCCCAATGGACGGAGTTCATGAAGGTGATTGACAAATACGAGTCCGGGCTTGCATTCAAGGGCTTTGATGATATGAAAAAGAAAATCTTTCCAGGTTCTCAAAAACCTTCTCCAAACTTTTCTCAAAACCCCCAGAACGGCAAGCAACAAAAAAACAATGGCAAAGATCAGAACGGCGGTCCGAAGATTCACGAGTTCAGGTTCGACCCCAGCAATTTCATTGTCGCCTCCATAATCTCGTATTTCACGTACACGATGCTTTTCCCCGGAGAAGCCAGCAGGGATATCACTTGGCAAGAATTTAGATCCAACTTCTTCGACAAAGGTTTGGTGGAAAAGCTGACGGTGCTTAACCGTAACCGTGTCCGAGTCGATCTCATTCGGGATGCTGTCGCAGGCGAATACCCGGATTCTCCTGCCTCGCAACGCAACTTCCACTACTACTTCACAATCGGCTCTGTTGATTCCTTTGAGCGTAAGCTCGAAGAAGCTCACATGGAACTCGGCATTCCAAGCTCGCAACGGATCCCTGTGGCTTATGTCGACGAGGTCCCTTGGTTTGCAACGGCGTTGTCTTTTGGACCTACCCTGCTCCTGATTGGATCGGTTTTCTATTTCTCGAGAAGAGCTGGGGGTGGAGGTAGTGGGCAGAATGGCCTTTTTGGTATTGGCAAGAGTCGTGCAAGGCGGTTCAACCAGGAGACCGATGTCAAGATTCGATTCGCCGATGTAGCCGGTATGGACGAGGCCAAGCTTGAAATCATGGAGTTTGTTGCCTTTTTGAAAGAACCAGAGAGATTCCAGAAGCTCGGAGCCAAGATTCCTCGAGGTGCTATCCTCTCTGGACCTCCTGGTACGGGTAAGACTCTGCTAGCCAAGGCCACTGCTGGCGAGTCCGGCGTACCCTTCTTCAGTGTCAGCGGTTCCGAGTTTGTTGAAATGTTCGTTGGTGTCGGTCCATCCCGTGTTCGTGATCTTTTCGCCAACGCTCGCAAAAACACGCCGTGCATTATCTTCATCGATGAAATTGATGCCATCGGTAAATCGAGATCCAAGTCGCAATTTGGTGGAGGCAACGATGAGCGTGAAAGCACTCTTAATCAGATCCTGACGGAAATGGACGGTTTCAACACATCTGAACAGGTTGTCGTTCTGGCTGGTACTAACCGACCCGACGTTCTTGACAAGGCGCTGATGCGTCCTGGTCGATTCGACCGACATATTGGCATTGACCGACCAACGATGAAAGGACGAAGGCAAATTTTTGCTGTGCACTTGAAAAAGATTGTTACCAAGGTGGATTTGGAGTACCTCTGTGGGCGCCTTGCTGCCCTCACTCCTGGATTTTCTGGGGCAGACATTGCAAACTGTGTCAATGAAGCCGCATTAGTTGGTAAGTATAGTCGCAATCTGCCGTATTTAGTAACTCTCTTGCTAACTATTATTGTGTACAGCTGCTCGTGGAATGGCTGATAGCGTTACAATGAAGCACTTTGAACAAGCCATCGAACGAGTTATCGTCGGTCTGGAAAAGAAGTCCTTGGTGCTATCTCCAGAGGAAAAGAGAGTGGTGGCCTACCACGAGGCAGGTCATGCTATTTGTGGCTGGTATTTGCAATGGGCAGATCCTCTCCTAAAGGTTTCTATCATTCCACGAGGACAAGGAGCGTTGGGTTATGCACAGTACCTTCCATCCGGCGAGAACTATTTGCTGAATGTCAACCAACTTATGGACCGTATGGCCATGACTCTTGGTGGACGAATCAGTGAAGAGCTTCATTTCGACACTGTCACGAGTGGCGCCTCTGACGATTTCAACAAAGTTACTCGCATGGCTACGATGATGGTTACCAAATACGGTATGTCCAAGAAAATTGGACCAATTCACTACGAGGAAGACCAGCAGCAATTCCAGAAACCCTTTTCCGAGGAGACCGCACGCAATATCGATACAGAAGTCCGCCGGATTGTTGATCAAGCATACGACCTGTGTACGAAATTGTTGACCGAGAAGAAGAAGGAAGTTGGCCTGGTTGCAGAAGAGCTCTTGTCCAAGGAGATGCTTGTGCGAGACGACATGATCCGTCTTCTGGGTCCTCGGCCATTCCCTGACAACAAAGAATTCGCCAAATACTTTGGGACGGACGGCACTATCGCACCGCCAGAACCTGCTCAATCGGAAGAGGGCACTATTGGAAAGGACGGCCGGGACGAGACTCCTCATCCTATCTAGAAAGAAGAAAAACAAAACTCCTCTCTTCGCCTTATTACCTGAACACATATAGTTAGTCATATACAGTATCATGTGTGTGTGCTTGGGTATGGGTTTCAAATCTCTTGTGTTTCGCATCACTGCTTTTTCCTTTTAGCCCTTTTTGACCTATTTTCCTTTTTTCAAATATCCATCCCCTCAACTCGATGTTCCTCGCCCCTCCGTGTTTCTGGGGTTGCGAAATAACTCAAAATCTTGTGTGAGAAAGTGCGTGAGAGAGTTGTATGTGTACATTGTATAATAGGAAGAAAAAACATGAAAAGATATGTCAGCTTCATAGTCCTACTCTCTTTTCTTTTGTATTTGATTTTGGATTTCTGCATGGAATTCTGGAGTCCAGTTTGTGAAATGTTTTTTGTTGTTTTTTGGTTGATCAATACATGTATGTACCAGCAGTACTTGAGCACTGGCGCCATTACTTTGCACTATTGTATTATTGCATTCGAATGCTCATTTATCCTCACTCTTCTCCAAGCACTTGAGGACCGGGTCGGTCAATAATACGTGTATAAAGCTAAAACGAATGATCATAGCAAATTTGTAACACTTTGTAGGCATCAAGCGACCAGTTTATTATAATGGGATGACAATTCATTAAAAAAAATTTTAATACAATAATTACATGTAGATTTCCTTCCATACTAAGCAATCAACAAAAAAGGCTCACATTTGACCCCTAAAACTCCAGAAAAGAGAACTTGGGAGAGTACAAGACTACAATTCAAAATCCTACTTGAAACCCAGAATAGCGATTAGGACCAAGGGTGACGGCTTCTCGGTAGGATATAAATAGGACAAAACAAAGAAAAGAAGAAAAGAACGATCCAATCTTAGTTGTCCTTCTTCTTCTCGGTACGGGATCTGGCTCCCCTGGCCTTTGTCGACCATCTGGGGATGAATCGTCCGACGCGAGCCTGGTAGTCGCAATACTCGGGATATTTGGCAGCACTGAGTTTCTCGGTGAGCCAGGTGCTGCCTTGGAAAAGCGCGAGGTAGCCAAGAGCGCCGGCGCCGGCCCAGTTGAAGTAGGACTCAGTGAGGTAGGCAGACCACGCATACAGCGTGAACCAGATAGCCTGCTCAGCGACAAAGTTGGGATGGCGGCTAAAGGACCACAGGCCGGAAACAACAAAGCCGCGCTCGAGGTCCTCCTTGTCGTAGCCCTCGGAAATAACACCGGTGTCCTTGAACTTGTACTTGGCTTGCTGGTAGCGCCACTGTTGCTCATCGGCGATGGTCTCGATGAGAATGTAGAAAACTAACAAACGCGAGAAGACGAGGTCTGGGATTCCGTACGCGGCGACGCCCTCGGGGAGCTGAGCCAGGATGGTGAAGATGTATGTTGGCGCGGTGACAGCGCACAGAAGAAGGGATTGCGTGAATGCGATGAACACGATGTCAAAGAGGAAGAAGACGAAACGGTTGTTGATGCTCTCGCGGAGTATGGGCCATCGGTAGTCTTCAGCGCCCCATTTGTATCCGCCCTTTCGCCAGTAGTTGAATGTCAACCGGACCTATACCATCAGGTTAGCCACTGTTTTTGTTTTGTTTTGTCTTTGCTTGCACCGCAAAATCCTCGGGTTATACTCACACTCCAGACAACGCTAAACAGAGCGACTGTTCTCAATCGATCGAGGGGCAACTCATTCAAATGCGCCCACGCGTAAAAGTGCACGTTGTAGATGGTGGGCAGAATACTCCACCAGCAGTCAACCTGCGAAAAGTTGCCGCGAAGCTCCGCGGCGAGCACGAAGAGGGGAGAGATGGCCAGCGCGATACCCAGGGCTGTCAGCATGGGGTTGGTCGCCAAATACAGGTCCAGCAGAGTTTGCAGATCAGCGCCGGCCTCGACGATGCGCGTGGGCAGCTCGAGTGCTTGCGACGAGAGCACATACGGCGCAAGAGTTCGGCCGAACTCAGCGGCCTCCTGGGGCGACAGGACTGGAGGAAGCGGAAGCGCCATGTTGTGCCTCCCGAGATGACTTTGTGTGTGCGTCTTTGGGAGAGTAGTGGTGGTGGTGGTGGTGGTGGTGATGATGGTTGGTGGATGACGGAAAATCGACTGTTTACTTGCTCGATCAGGTAGGCGGGCACGGCTAGTTAAGTACCGCTGGCTAGCTCATGCCCTCATAGCAACGCGCACCCCACACTTTTCGGGGGCCAGTCGAGCCATTCACAGACGTTGCCTATACAAGGCACAGGATGACTAGAGTGTGTCTTTGACTGTTCAGTAATACTTGTGTTTAGTATGCTCCGTAGAGTCGGCTGGTGGCGTCATGATGGCGACTGAGGCCCCGGGAGAGCCTGAGGCAGCAACCGCGACTGCCTGGTTCCGTAGCGCGTCGCTGCTTCCCCACGCGTTCTTCCAAGTTCCAAGAAATTAAATCAACAGACGTTAACGACTAAACTAATCTCCACGATCTGCACTCTATCTGGCAGTATCTGAGCCCTCGCCACCAGCCGATTGGGAGACTGACTTGCAGAAATTTGTGGATTCGATTTGATCTGCCGGCATGGCGCGGTGACACTAAGACTACAGCGAGCAGATGCCCAGGTCGTCGATGCATGCGCGAAAATGCCAGGAAACAGGATCCTATGCGTCGCTGAAAAGCCCGCCATTGCCAAAGCAGTTGCCCAGCATCTTTCTGGAGGTTCCATGCAAACGGTGAGTTTTTCTGCGTGTACGGAGCTGCTGTGCTTGAGGGGACGAATCGCTGAGAATGGTTGTAGTTTCATGTCCAAGGCAATCAATATGTGAAAAACTATAGCTTCCACTTCAACTTTGGTGGATCATGGGGCAACTGCGAGGTGACCATGACGAGCGTAATCGGCCATTTGACGGGGGTCGAATTTGCAAGTCAGTACAAAGGCTGGCAATCATGTCCACCTAGCGTGTTGTTTGAAGTCCCTGTCTATGAGAATGTCGACCCTGTAGGCGAACTATAACCCCTCGCGTACAGCCCATGCAAGATGCTGACACACACATAAAAGGATAAGAAAAGCATTGCCGAGAATATCCAGCAACAGGCCAGATTCTGCAAGGCCCTCTTCATCTGGACGGATTGCGATCGTGAGGGCGAACATATCGGAACCGAGGTCAAAAACCAGGCACGTCTAGGCAATGCCAGAATCCAAATTAAACGAGCCAAGTTCAGCAACACGGAAAAAGCGTGCGTGGTTTTCCACACTAATGCCTGGCCCAAAATGGGACTGATGACTTTGCAGACATGTGTTAAGAGCGGCGCGTGAGCCAGTGGAGCTGGATGAGAAACAGGCAAATGCTGTTGCAGCGAGAATCGAGCTTGATCTACGAATTGGTGCCGCATTTACACGTCTACAGACACTCCAGCTACAAACGCTAGGTAGCCCGCTGGACCAGCGCACAATCAGCTATGGTGCGTTTCGACCCTGGGTGTTTCGCAAGCAAAGACTAACGGGCCATTAGGATCATGCCAGTTTCCGACATTGGGCTTTGTAGTCGACCGGTATCTCCGCGTCCAGAACTTCAAGCCGGAGCCGTTCTGGGCCATAAAGGTGATGCATAAGCGTGACGGCATCGATGTCAATTTTAATTGGCGCCGAGTCCATCTCTTTGATCGTGCAGCTGTGACCATTCTCCTGGAACGATGTCTTGCGGCCAAAACGGCCAAGGTTACGAAGGTGACAAAGAAACCGACAAGCAAATGGCGGCCTCTCCCTTTGACTACTGTGGATTTGCAGATGATGGGAAGCAAGTATCTGCGAATGACCTCTCATCAGGTTATGCAGGTGGCAGAAACATTGTATACACGGGGATTTATTAGCTATCCCCGTACAGAAACGGACCAATTCGATAAAGCCATCGACCTTAAAAAGTTGGTTGAAAAACAAGTTCCAGATCGAACATGGGGGCAATATGCACAAGAGTAAGTTTTCAAGTTTCGAAAATATTGATTGTTACTAAGAACTACGCAGCCTTTTGGGCGGCAAGTTTAGACAGCCCCGAGCTGGCAAAAACAATGATCAGGCTCACCCTCCAATTCACCCCGTTTGTGCAGCCGCGCCCCAAGCTTTAAAGGACGATGAAAAGAGGGTCTTTGAATTCGTGGTTCGCCGATTTCTCGCATGTTGCTCCGATGATGCCAAAGGCCAGACGTCCGAAGTTGAGATTGAATACGGCGAAGAGCTGTTCCATGCCAAGGGGCTTCTTGTTCTAGAAAGGAACTATCTCGATGTATACGTTTACGACAAGTGGGAGAGTAGCACCCAGCTCCCGGACTTCCAGGTTGGTGAGCTCTTTGAGCCCAACGAGGCCAAAATCACCGATGGGAAAACGTCACCTCCTACGTACTTGACAGAGCCTGAACTAATCGCACTGATGGACGCTAATGGAATCGGTACCGATGCTACGATGGCAGAGCACATCAACAAAATCAAAGAAAGAGAGTACGTTGCTACGCGGCCTCGTAGCGGTGCCGGCGGAGGCGGAGGCGGCGGCCGTGGTCGTGGACGAGGAGCAAACAATTCTGGAGTGCAAGAACTTATTCCGACCCGACTAGGAATCGCATTGGTTGAAGGCTACGATAATGTGGTCGCGGGACTCGCAGACTGCCCTTCGCTCAGCAAACCCTTTTTGCGGAAAGATATGGAATTGCGGATGAAAGACATTTGCAACGGGACCACTACAAGAAGGCAAGTGGTAGATCAGAATCTAGATATGTATCGAGGGGTTTTTATTCACACGCAGCGGAGAATCAATATGCTCAAAGAAGCTTGTCGGAAATATGTTCTTGAACAAGGAACTGTGACTGGCTAATGGGAGGTAAGAATTATTTTTATTTTTATCAATATTTTTTTTGGTCTGTGAATTAACGGGATACCCTTGTATTTCTTCCCTTTTTGTTTTCCTCTTTCTTCCATTGGCGATACCCCGGGAAAGAGTTTGATTTGTTTGAATTTTTAAACAGAGACTCTTGCCATGCTACATAGTTGATTGTCATGTTTTTCATGTATCGCGAACAATATTGTCTTGCACTCAGACTTTTCTTCCTATGTGGTCATTTAACAATAGCAGTTGACCTCATATTTATGCGGCCCAAACGCCAAACAAGAAAACGCCCAGGAACAAAGACAACCTTGGAATGCTATTTGAAACAGTCAATGCTTGGACAGACCCACAAGCGGTGACATCCTTGTTTGCATCTATTCATGAAGGTCCTTTTTTAGGAAACCCTGTTACCGGTTTTGTTTCATCAGTTCATTCATTGGTTCGTTATCTGAATCCATTCTGCAGTCAGTCCTGATGACATGCTTCTTCTTTGAGACCGCCTCGCCGGGATTTATAAAGCAGGCAGCGATGCTCCAGGATTCTTTCAATTTCCCCTTCTCAATAAACCCCTGTATTTTGTACTTTTTCTTCTTGGATCCTCACTCGAACATTTGAATGCTTTCTTCTTGATCACCTGAGCAAATATCAACACGAAACAGCTTCAAAAAGTCTCACACCCTAACGGGAGCTCTTCTGAGAATATGAATCCAACTGGCATCCACATCGCCTCGTCTTTTTTGATCCTCTTCTTCTTCGGATTCAATGGACACAAATTTTTAGAAGTCGGCACATTCACGACTTTAGCTCTGATAGACCGAGCCTCAACGGCAATCTCTGGAGGTAGCATGATATCTGGGTTGAACTACTTTTTCAGCTCGGCCAGAGGTCACCCGCCTACCCTTCCTCCTCGTAATCCTTTCCAATTTCCGGCCGAACACTCGTGGAATGAATCCTGTATCGAAATGCCAGTCTCTATCTACGTCCCTTCGGTATTCGAAAGGCCTGTCACGGCGAGAGCGTGTTTCCCTGACGACATCGTTCATGCATTGGGTAATTCAACGGTGACTTGGCATTTCCCAATGCCTGAGTCAGATGTTTTCGAATTATTCGGCTTTCCTTTGCCTGGCTACATGACCGACGACTTGCTAATTTCGATCATATGGGTACTAGCCACCCTTTGTGTCCTGCTGTGGATCAATCTCATTCGCAAAACTTACACAGTGGATGATGGGACAATCCCGAAAAAAAGTTATGTCGACGCTGCGATTGCGGATATATCTAACCGTATCCCGGACTTGGGACCTCTCCTCGCCAACCAACGACGGTTTGAGGGCCAAATCACTCAAATCGATGGCGTGGAGGCAAGAGTCAACGGCTACACGGATAATCGACTCCATGAGCTTGAAGTCTTGTTCAACAGGCAGATCGGGAAAATCGACCTCGACCCTCTGACAAGGAGAGCAGACAAGTTCCAGGAGAATCAAGAGTTTATGTCTTCTAAAATTAAAAAGCTTCAAGATGATCAGCCACGATGGACTGCTCTGGCCGAACAAGTAAAAGACTTGGAGGCTAATCTGACCACCAAAATCGACCGTACAACGAACAGAGTCCAAACCAATATCGATGAAAAAGTCAATGATATTAACGTACGTTTCCAAAATATCGAAAATAAAAATGACAAGATAGCTACCGACGTTTGGCGGGTAGCCACAGAACAGACTTCGTACAACACTAATATCGACCAATTCAAAACCCTTGAGAAGCGAGTTACCGACTCTGTTGCTAGAAATTCAGAGCTACAAAAGCAGGTGGATGATATCGACGCACTCACCCAACAATTCAATGATAGGACGGTCTCCACACCTGAGAGTTTGCGAAATCTACAACAGAAAGTGAACAATATCAACACAACAAACGAACGACTTAGGTGTTTAGAGGATGAAATGGCTGCCAACACTGATAACATTCAAAAGCTACAAAATCAGAAGGTCCCTAGTATTAAACAAGTGAGAGGCGTGGAGAGTGAAGTGACCTCCTTAAAAGAGCAAGTTCGAGAACTACAAGAGCAAAACCAAGCCGATAATGGCCCCAAAATAATACCAAATATTTTGGAAAGGCTCGACGGCTGCCTCACCATCGAGCGATCTCAGGATATACAACTCTCGCTGGATCAAAAGATCTCCAAGGTCGAGGGCAAGTTACGACAGATCCTAGTAGTCGACCCTAAAGAAGAGCGAGCTCATACGCAGAGTTTGCTTGAAAACAAGATTGGAAAACTTAAAATTGATGATTTAAGGAACGACCTACAGACTGTTGAGTCTAAGGTCAAAGAACACACACATGACATTCAAAACATAAACAACCGTATTTCTGAGACGGAATCGAGGCTCCAAAGCGATCTCGCCCAGACAACGAACAACACGGAACAGCGCATCAACATCGATGGTGTCATCAACGATTTCAAAAGGGCTCTTGATGAAATCAGAGAAACGATTAAAACCCTTCAGAAGGATGTCAACGAGAGACCTCTGGATAGACAAGAGGTAGATGTAGTGATTAACGATCTCAGAACAGACTTGGAAAATGCCGAAGAAAGAGTCCGCAGTTTAGAGCTGAAAGCTTCAAACGTGGGTGAAGGCACACAAGAGTCTATTATGGGACATATAAACGACATCAAGTCCCAGATACGAGAGTTGGAGAAAAGCAACTGTCTATGCCAGAAACAAGAGGTTCCAGATTTTGAACCGGATCGCATGGAAATAGAATCTCAGGCCTCATCACAACTAATTCAGCCGCCACAAATAATAGGCGCCCCGAGGACGCCTTCAGCAGTGAACGCACTTGCCGGCGAGTTTTTTCCTTCGTCTCAGACTCCAGCCGCTTTCTCGCAATCTACTACGCACAGTGCCTCTGATATGCAAGCTGGCCCATCACAGGAAGCCAAAGGGGAAAATACAATCACAGAGGTCATCAGCACGCAAAGCACCCAAGAAGAGATTTTTCAACCGGAAGAAGACGATCAGAAGGGTAAGCAGAGAGATAAGGACAAACAGAGAGAAACACCTTTGCCTTCAGAATCATCTGGGACTTCATGGGCCGATCAGGTAAATGATGACGAGCTGGAAAGTTCCAAAACGAATCAGTCAACCGATGAAAAATCTCGAAAGTCACCGGCGCAGAAAACCGCTAAAGCTCCCGGGAGTGATTATATTGAAGTTCGCCCGTCACCCGTGGAGAGTCTAGACATGATAGAGGAAGCCGGAGAGGAAAGTGAAGACCTACTTGAAACGTTGGAGAAGTGGACCAAGAAATCAAGGGCGGACGGATATATAGATCTATCTTCGAGTCGATGGGCTCCTAAGCCAGGCGAAGGCGAGCAATCTGGAGCCTCTCAGTTGGGATCACGTTCCAAGACTCCAGATAGGAAGGGGCCAAAACCAAAGAAGGACGGATATAGAGATCTATCTTCGAGTCGATGGGCTCCTAAGCCAGGCGAAGGCGAACAATCCGGAGCCTCTTAGTTGGATCGCGTTCCAAGACTAGATGGGAAGGGGTCGAGATCATAGTAGGATGGCATGACGACTGTACAAGAGCTATCAGAGTATAAATCAGCTCGCGTTTCCTTATTAGAATTGCTCTCGCGTTGTCATTGTGTGTGTTAGAAAGAGGGGAGCTGTGACTAGTTGATATTTTGGCGGAGATATTAACATTTATGATTTATGTCATCGCTGTTTTACTTGATTTTGGTTTGGTTTGTTTTTTTTTGGCTGTGCGCAGGCAATTTGTAGAGCAAGGCTGATACCTACCAAGCCTCTTCAAAACGCTCCTGCAGAATTCATGTATACAATAGGCCTCTTTTGGCTCTAATTAATAATACTATGTAGTGCATCAATGTATACATCGTATTTTAAAGACCTTGCCAGAAGGAGAAATTCGCTTCGCCACGTCACAGACCTGGAAGCACGCTAGATTGATCAAGCTATACGTATTATGGAAAAGTCTAATATTGCCCCCCTACTACCATATTCCAAGGATCCTCGTATGTCAGCTGCTGGCTGTGGGGTAGTGACAGCCCATGGATTGATTAATTCGTCTCTGGTCAAAGCTGTTTCAAACAGGCTGACGCTTGATATGCTTGCCACCAGACACTTCCACCTCATGGTTCGCGGGCGTAGACCAGTACTATTCAAACATTAAGATATGCTTCTATCCATGTATTCGGCTACCGTGACGTTGGGGAGATTTTCAAGGTCTCCAGGTGCACGTCGTGCTACGTTCTGTCAGTTCCCACGTGGAGAGACGATCCTAGATACTCGAAGGAAGATGTTTTCTCCTTTGTAAGAGAGAGGTGATTCGTATACTCTTTGAGGCAGTTCCCTGCGCTGTGTCTTGGGGTGACGCAGGTGGCGTGCGATCACCGCGCCCCCCCGCACGCCGGCACGGGCTAGGCTAGCCTTAAAGTGCCTAAACCCTAGGCTACCCAATGGGCTGCACCCGGGCGCGCAACAGGGAACCACCTTCGTCCCGCGCTTCAGCCTTCTCCGCATCAACGGCTCTCGAGTCTCGACGTCTCGACTTTCTAGATGTCTCTGGTCCACCCCCATGGGCAAGTGCCAAGTAGGGCCAAGCACGCGCCATATAGTGCACAATGCAATCTATCGTCCAATTCTTGCTTCGAGAACACGGCTTTCATGCCGGTCTCCACTCTACAGCCCCAGTGGCTGTCTCTAAACCTGGCAAACTGGAAGTAATCCCAGCGCCCTGCGATACCACTAACCGGGGAATCATGGCTCTTCCAATGAAAAATTCACCTGATGGCGCATCACCTGTCAGATGTTGGTCCCTCCATCTCCCCCAAACAAAGGGAGGCTGATTCCGGCTCTATATAACATGCAAGGCCCTGTCATCAACGTGCTCTCCACTCTTCTCCATATCTTCCCCCCCCCGCATTATTTTCTCCCCGCAAACACGCTCGAGAGTGCACAATTGCAGGTAACCTGGCTGTAGGAGGCCCGGGTTGGTTTCCATTACTTATCCAAGAGTCGTCAATATGGCAGACCAAGAAAAAATCAGCGACAAGGCTGGCTCACCGGAGAACAGCTCTATCTCGGCTGAACAGAGAGAGAATGTAGGCCCTCGGGATGGCAAACTCGATCCTGACGCCATTCACTCTCAGCCGAGCGGCCGACTCAATGTAGTCTTCGAGAACCCATTGGCAGACGTACCTCGTGAAAAGCTCATGCAGGATGTTGAGCAGTTCTGCCAAAAGTACAGCCTGATGGACCATATCGAGTCTTTTCGCAAGGGAGCTCTGATTTCCCAGAATCCGGCAGGCGCCCAGGATCTGACGGAGCTGACGGACGAGGATAAAGCGACTATCCTCAAGGAGCATACCCATAAATGGGAACAGCCGTTTACCTTGTATTGGCTTGTTAGTAAGTTGTATATGCTGTCCGAAGTCATCAAGCTGTTTTCTGACGATAACGTCTACAAGTAATGTGCTCGCTCGCTGCCGCTGTACAAGGCATGGATGAAACAGTGAATAATGGCGCGCAAGCCATCTACTTGGACGTAATACCTCCCCCTTCGCCTGACTTGAAAAATAAACATGGCTCATCATCTTGCAGCAATTGGGTATCAACAGCCGGTTCACAGGCCAGCAGAAAAATAATATCACTGGGTTGATCGTCGGCGCCCCCTATCTCTGCTGTGCCATTGTTGGCTGTTGGCTCACCGAACCCATGAACCGCTTCCTCGGCCGCCGTGGTGCTATTTTCCTTAGTTGTTTCATTGCCGCGGTGGCCTCGATTTGGGAGGGTGTTGCCAACTCCTGGGTGAACTTGTTTATTGCCCGCTTTGTCCTTGGGCTTGGAATCGGTCCCAAGTCATCGACTGTACCCGTATATGCCGCCGAGTGCTCTCCCGCTCCGATTAGAGGCGCCTTGGTCATGATGTGGCAGATGTGGACTGCCTTTGGAATTATGCTTGGTAATATAATGGGCGTGGCATTTATGAGCCTCGCTCCTGATCTTTCGTGGCGTCTCATGCTGGGATCTACCGTTGTCTTGCCTATTATTGTCTGTGCCCAAGTCTATTTCTGCCCAGAATCTCCCCGTTGGTTGATCCAGCACAACAAGATCAACAAGGCTTTCAGGTCCTTTCGCAAACTACGACCCAGTGATCTCCAAGCAGCCCGTGATCTCTATTATGCCTATGTTCTCGTCGAGCTGGAACGTGAAATCAACAAGGGCAAGGGCTTTTTCACCATGGTCCTCGAACTCTTCACTGTGCCACGTAATAGACGGGCTACCCTAGGCAGCTGGATCGTCATGTTCATGCAACAATTCTGCGGTGTCAACGTCATTGCCTACTACTCCACTACCATCTTTACCGAGTCTAGCTACAGCATTCAGTCGGCACTATTGGCATCGATGGGCACTGGTATTCTGAACTGGGTCTTTGCCTTACCAGCATGTTTCACTATCGACACGTTTGGACGGCGGAATCTACTTCTCACTACATTCCCATTCTTAGCTATATGTCTATTCTGGACAGGCTTTTCATTCTGGATTGACGCGGACCAGGACGTCAGTAAAAAGCGAGTGGCCATGGTCACAACAGGAATGTATCTGTTTGAAGTATTTTACTCCCCTGGTGAAGGCCCTGTTCCATTCACCTACTCTGCAGAAGCCTTTCCGCTGCACATACGAGAGGTCGGTATGTCGTGGGCAACAGCCACCTGTTGGTGCTTCAATTTCATTCTGTCATTCACTTGGCCGTCATTGCTATCTAGCTTCAAACCCCAGGGGGCGTTTGGCTGGTATGCTGGTTGGTGTATCATAGGGTGGTTCCTGGTCTTGCTCTTCCTACCTGAAACCAAAGGTTTGTCCCTCGTTCATTGATGTCACTAGACGTGATTACTGACTATTACTTTCCAACAGCATTGACCCTCGAGGAATTAGACCAAGTCTTCTCCGTGCCAACGTGGAAACATGCGTCTTATCAAATAAAGAACTCGATATGGCATTTCCGTGTCTACGTTTTGCGCCAGAAACTGGAACCATTGCCTCACTTTTACGAAGGCGCCGAAAAGCTCATGGAGTCGTGAGCAATGTATACCCGTCAAATATCAGTACAACTTTTTTTGGGTTGCCGAAGCCATATACATACTAATATTTGACCCTTGTGATGTCTGACTTGTGTCTTTTTTGTATTGTGATTTTCGTGTGATGTAGTATTTGTTTTATTTAGGAGGATCCATTGATAGATCCATACCTCAGAATTGATTAATATTTGGCTTTTACTAATAGATATAATATCCAGTAAACAGACGGTATACAAGACATTGAATCATTGATATGTACCGTAAGCACGAGGATGTTGTTTTGAAACCAGATATCAACGAATAAGATACAAACAGGGTCTCGAGAGACCCAGCATGGAAATGAGTCAAGGTCCTTAGGGTCGCTAAAAGCCTACTGAAGACGACCACCCAACACAACTCCATATGATAGGGTAGCAATAATAGCACCGAGGTTAATCAAAGTCGAAAGACCATGTAGCTTGCCAAACTTTTTGTTCAGCTCGGTCATCTTCTGGGAGTGGGGAGGGGGGTCGTAAGATTTTTTGCCATCAATGGACTCTAGAAGAAACATAAGCATTAGGAAATACGTATCTTCAAGTCATATTGATGAACACGGTAGAGGACAAACCTTGGTGCCATCTCTCTTTCATAGTCTTGTTGACCAGGGGAGTAAAGTAGAGGAGGTTGGTCAAACCAGACACGGTGATTATCGTCAATGGCAAAAGAACAGAAAGCTGATTCTGTTCAGAGATCACCCCGGAAATGCTAGACAAAGTACCAAAGCTTCCAGGATACGTGAGGGCCAGTGCCAGTGGCAGGCCGCTCTGCAAAGTAAAGTATATCGGGAATAATTTATTCTGCAGAGCGGCGAATTGCGGCCGAGGAAGGGTTCTAAATGCAACTATTCCTCCGATGAAGCTCTTAAAGATAAAATAGTAAGAATTATTGTTCTACCTGCCTTTCTTTTAAAAAAAAAAAATGGATTTATTGAATAACATACCTGAAAGACTTCGACACCTAGCAGAGTGCCATAGCTGGAGAATATGTAAGCAGACTGAGATCGTGATGCAAGACTCAATAACTGACCTAATGATATGAAAAGGCCCGAGAAGAGAAGACATGGTTACACGGCCTGAATGTACTTTGATTATCTGCAAGAAATCGATGGAGAAGCAGACGATGTCGACTGATGACGGAATGTCGGAATCTCCCGTGTGGGGCCCCCGCTCTTTTTCCCGGTCCACTCAAAAGCTATATATCACGTGGTTCCGCGTTCGAGGTGGCGTCTGAAAGGGGACTAGCACGCGTCTGCCTGGAGAGCTGCCTGCCTCGCCGACCTGGTGATAAAACGCTCTCTCTCCCGACTCGTTTTGACAGTGGTTTTTTCCTGTGTGGCTATTGTATCGTACACAATGGCGGACAAGGAAGCGACCGTGTACGTGGTTGACGTGGGAAAGTCGATGGGAGAGCAGAAGAATGGACGGTCCATCTCCGACCTCGATTGGGCAATGCAGTATGTATGGGATAAGATAACCACAACAGTACGTGCACACTCTTAGCCCTATTTGACCCATCGCCATACAAAGTAACCATCGCATTTGCAGGTTTCGACAGGTCGGAAAACCGCAACTATTGGTGTGGTTGGGTTGAGAACAGACCGTGAGTATACACAGCCCCGTTTATTTTTGTGTTGGCCAGCGCTAACTCATTGTGCAGAAACGAATAATGAGCTTTCAGAGGATGATAGCTATGAGCATATCTCGGTGATGCAGAATATCGGACAGTATGTCTTACTGGATGAACAACCGGGCTGTTTACTGAAAAGTTTCAAGGATGCTCATGCCAGACTTGCGGAGGCTTCGTGAAGAAATTAAGCCCAGCCAGACTGATAATGGTGATGGTTCGTTACGGTTCTTCTCTCGCTGCTACCTCCAGAATATAATAACACAAACTTAGCTATCTCGTCGTTGGTCATTGCCATCCAGATGATCAACACCTACACCAAGAAATTAAAATACAGGCGAAAAATTATCTTGGTCACCAATGGTGAAGGCCCCATCAGCTCGGAGGGGCTCGATCAAATTGTGGATAAGCTCAAATCCGACAATATAGAGCTCGTTGTCCTGTGCGTCGTCCCATGTCCAACGTCCATGATTCATCAACACTAATATTTTTCTAGAGGAGCTGATTTCGATGACCCAGAATATGGATTCAAAGAGGAAGACAAAACTGAAACAAAAGTATGGTTTGGCCCTCATGTTTACGGGGTAACAAGATCCTAATTACTTTGACAGTCCGAAAATGAAGCATTGCTGCGCAGTCTTGTCGAAGATTGTGACGGTGTATACGGCACATTGGCACAAGCGACAGCAGAATTGGACACGCCTCGTGTCAAAATAGTTCGTGGAATCCCATCTTTCAGGGGAGAACTCAAGCTAGGAGACCCTACCAAATATGACACCGCTCTTCGAATCCAGGTGGAACGCTACTATCGAACATACGTTGCCAGACCGCCTACTGCCAGCTCTTTTGTAGCAAAAGCATCTGGAGAAGATAGCGCGCAGTCTTCAGCAACAGTGGCTGCAGGTCAGGGTGCATCTGTTGACGAAAATCTAGTCAGTGTTCGCAACGCACGAACATACCATGTTAGCGACCCTTCTGCTGCTGGGGGCAAACGAGAACTCGAACGTGACGATCTAGCCAAGGGCTACGAATACGGGAGGACTGCCGTTCACATTAGCGAATCCGACGAGAATATTACAAAATTGGAGACAGATGCCGGATTGGAGCTGATAGGGTTTATCCAGAATGACAAGGTATGGTGCTTTTAATCTCTATTTTCTACCCCAGCGCTTAACCTATTTATATCAGTACGACCGATTTATGAACATGTCAACATGCAACGTAATAATTGCACAAAAGACAAACGAAAAAGCAAGCATGGCGCTCTCATCTTTCATACATGCCTTGTTTGAGCTGGACTGCTATGCTGTGGCGAGACTTGTGGTGAAAGACAACAAAAGCCCCCTTTTAGTCCTCCTAGCACCATCTATCGAGCCTGATTTTGAATGTTTGCTGGAAGTACACCTTCCATTTGTCGAAGATGTTCGATCGTACAAGTTCCCGCCCTTGGATAGAGTGCTCACTGTATCCGGTAAGACGGTCGAGGAACACCGAAATCTACCTAGCGAGGATTTGATGAACGCAATGAGCAAATATGTTGATAGCATGGAGCTTGTCGAGAAAGATGACACAGGGTTCGTACAATTCTTGCTTTATTTGCGTGTGCTCGATAGCCGTTGACAGTTCACCAGAGAGCCTGTTGATGCCATACCATTGGAAGACTCCTTCTCGCCCTTGCTCCACCGCATTGAACAAGCAATCCGGTGGCGAGCCGTCCATCCAAATGAACCCTTACCACCACCATCTGAGAAACTCACGCAGTTCTCTAAGCCGCCCGAAGAAATCCAAGAACGTGCAAAGAAGTACCTAGATCGCATAATCAAGGCAGCCGATGTAAAGAAAGGTAACAACAAACTTTGTACAGAAATGCCAGCTTCAAGTCTTACTGACCGTCTCTGCGAACAGTTCCACCCAAGGTCAAAGGCCGCAAACGTGACCGCGAGATCGACAAGCCACTCTCAGGTCTCGACGTGGACGAGTTGCTTCACCGTGAAAAGAGGGTCAAGATATCACCAGAAAACGCGATCCCAGAATTCAAACAAACTCTTTCGAGCGCTGAGAATATTGATGTCATCAAGGACGCTGTTCGGCAGATGGAAAAAATCATTGAAAATCATATTCGAAACAGTTTTGGGGACGCCAACTACGACCGTGTTGTTGAGGAGCTCGGCGTGTTACGGGAAGAGCTTGTTGATTACGAAGAGCCAGAGCTATACAACGACTTCTTACGACGCCTCAAGGATAGTATACTGAAAGAGCAATTGGGCGGGGATCGACAGGAACTGTGGTGGCTTATTCGACGGTCCAAAATTGGTCTAGTTGACAAAAAGACATCTGATCGAGTTCAAGTTACTGAAGAAGAGGCCAAGGAAGTAAGTTTTAACTCTCGTATATGACTAGGTCAAAGCTAATCTCTGCACCAGTTCCTGTCTTCCAAATAATTATTAGAAACTAGCTATGTACTAGCTTGAAAATCAAATGCCTTGGCATAAACAGTGTAAAACACAATCGCTGAACGTCCAGTCCATGCAAGTCCATGTAAAAGAATGAAGTGATGTCTATGAGAAGAAGGGGTATATCGTAGGTTGTAAAATCGTTCATGTGGCATCTTAAATTCACCTGCTCGATATATCCTTTAGGAAATCTTGCCAACTCGCTTGTTGCCTATTTCGATCTTGCGTTGCAATCTGCCAGGATAGTTAGCCAGTGTCCACTCGACCATAACAACATAGTAAAATAAAAGAAATTAGTACTAACCTGTCTACATCCTCATCTGTTAAGTTCAGTAGCTCATTCTGAACCTCCAGTTCATTATTGATAGCAACTCCCAGTTCGCGTTGTCGCAAGATGATTTTCATCAACTCATCCACATTCTGATCTTGAGACTCCATAGTCTGCTTTTGGAGCTGGAGCACTCCTTGATTGTCCAATTCACGTGTCTTGTCAGTTTCCTTCCCAAGGACACGGCCCACACGAGGCTTTGCAGATCCCATAAGCTTGTCCTTGTCTTGAATTGAAGCCACAGTAGCGTCGATTTTGCTTTTTTGCATCATTGCATTGTGTAAATTCTCCAAGCCATCCTTTTCCTTTTTGGCGCTGGTAAGGAGATCCCTTCTCCGCCTAAGCTCGCCCTCTCCAAGTCCACTTCCTGCCCAAGAGTCACTGCCGGTATCTTTCAATCCTCCCTCGAGGGCCACTATCATTGTCCCGGCCTTGTTCAGGCTACTCTTGGCGTGTGCAGAGCTTTCATGCTGTTTCTGAGGTGTGGTGGCTTGGTCACGTCTTGTGAGGTAAAGCCGTGCATCGTGGAGATGCGACTTGAGTTCGCGATGGCAGTCCAGCCACAGCACCGGGTCTATGATCGGTGCAGATTCGACGCCGCCTGGACCAGTGATGGCTTTATGCAGTCTCGCGGATGATGCATTGGGTGTCGAGGCCGACTGGCTTGGTAGATTCAAAAAAGACCTCCATACACTCGTGTTTCGCCATCGTTGGTCTTCGGCGTTGTTGATCGCTTGCAGGTATTTCTCCAGTCCTTGTCGTCGCTCTTCTCGCAGTCTCTCGTTTGAGTTTGTATTGTGAAACCAGGATTTCTTCGGAAGAGGCACAGGAGGCTGAGTGCCTACTTGGTGGACAAGCCCGTCATGGAAGGATGCGAATTCCGAGTATCGCTTCTGAACGACGAAAGATCGGAGGGGAAGTCGGATGGTGATGTTGTATGTAGTGTAGTCCTCCGTCAAAGTCGCATTCGGGATGCTGATCTCGATGGTGGAAGGCATGGTGATAAACGCATATACCTCTCTCAAGAGGGCGACACCGTGTGCGTTCCTGGCCTTGTGAGTGGGTGTGATAAGGGATGGTGAAGCCGGGGAGCTTGGATTAATTAGGCTGCTGCTTCACTAGGCTGTGCTATGACGCAGTCGCCTGGCCCGCTATTAGTTATCAGTATCGCCGACCCGTGGGTAACTTACCTTCCACAACTTACAAAGTTTCCCGGGCGAATATTTACACTTCCTCGATGTTCATCCGATTTTATATCGAACGGATTGACTGCAGAAGAAAAAGAGAAGGTCATTTTGGGACATGGGGGAAGGGAAGTCCCGTTCGGGCTCGCAATCATCACATGACTATGGACGTGACCCTCCAGAGCAACCCCCTCGTTCAGCAGACCAAGCAAGACAGTTACATTTGACCAAGTCCTCTACGTCTTTGGAAAGGTCCAACTCCAAAAATGGGCGAAGCAATCCGTCTCAAAATGCTTATGCCTGGTGGGATGAAGCCAACAAGAATTATTCCTCGACCACGTCCTTGGGCCCATCGGAAAGCCCAGCGGATGGACGACGAAAGCTGCTATTGATCTACATCCATGGTTTTATGGGTGCAGAGACCAGTTTTCAGAAATTTCCTGTCCATGTGCACAATCTCGTCACCAAAGGTCTCGCGGAATCGCATGTGGTCTATTCCAAGGTCTATCCGCGATACAAATCACGTCGGGCCATGAACATTGCCCGTGATGACTTTAGTGAATGGTAGGTTCGGATTTCTGAAACCCTGACATCCTTTAATTAAGTCTGGATTAGGTTGCTGCCGCACGAATCGCACGATACCGATGTACTTCTGCTTGGTCACAGTCTTGGCGGGATCTTGAGCGCAGAAGTGGCTTTGAACGAATCCGATTCAACGAACAGCCTCGACATATTCAAGCACAATATTCTTGGTCTGATCAATTTTGACGTCCCATTCCTGGGCTTACACCCAGGCATAGTCGGCACAGGAATAGCCAGCTTATTTCAGCCGAAACGCGGCAGCGAATCGCCTCAAAGCGATGCAGCAGAATATTTGGGCTCAGAGAAAATTTCTTCTTGGTTTAAACAGAATCCGGATGCAAATTATGACCCTGCATTCCCAAATGACATTCATCGGGCAAAACGAGGCCAGTTGGATGGGATGCTTCACTTCTTAAAGAAGAACACAGGTCAGGTAACAAGCGCAATGAAGAATTATGCAACTTCTTATTTTGAATTCGGCGGATGCTTGACCGACTATTCAGGTCTTCGCCAACGATACTCGAGACTAAAAGAGTTGGAAGCCGTTGACAATATGAACCTGAAACGTGATCGCCAGGGCCGTTTGCTACGAAGAATCAGATTCGTCAATTACTACACTGCAAGTCCAGGATTTCCTAAAAAGTCACAACCAGTGGATATTCCCGGCTCTATCGATGGTGAATCGAACGAAAGCAGAGAAGCTGCCAAACAAGATGCGGAATCCGCCATCGACGCTCCTGAGTCTCCAAATCCTGTACTTACCGAGGAAGATTCAGAAGACAGCAGCGGCTTGAACGCTCTCGATCCAAAACCAATAGATGAGCACGAGGTTATTGAGAGTGAGAGTGCAACTCTATCAAACGACCTCGATCCAAAATCAATAGATGAGCACGAGGCTACGGAAAGTGCAACTCTTCCAGATAAAGGAGATGATAACACACCGGTACAACCTACTACGGAAAGCAAGTTTGCATCGCTCCTGGACCTCTTACCACCTCTTCCAACTATACCCAATACACCATCCATGATTGACCCATCTGAATTTGAAGACAAGGATTTACTGAAACAGGCCCAAAAAGAGTATACGCGACTGCTCAAACTTCACGAGCAAGCCAAGAAGGAATGTGAGAAAACAGTAAAAGAGCGAAAAAAGCTTCTGGAACAACTCAAGAAGAAACATGCAAAACTTCACCCGTCGCCGTCACTGACAGAAGCTCTTGAACCAGCAGACGGAGAAAGTATCACAAATTCAATCACCAAGGAAGAGGAACCGGACAATGTTTCAAACTTTGAAAGGCCAGATTTGTTACCAGACACACAGCTAAGCCGCACGGATTCCAGAAGAAGTTCATCCGTAAAGCGCTCGAAAGATCGCAAATTCTGTGTCCTGCCCAAGATTGGCGATACCCCGGACCCTCTCTGGGTGCGTCTTTTCATACCTGATGTCGACGAAGTAGTGGCTCATCAATCGATCTTTCTGCCCAATGGATTATATTACGAATGGTTGGTGGGTGATATTGTGGCCAGAATTGAGCAGTGGGTACAAGACGATTGCACACGACGAGCGGTTTGGGAGGCATTGGAAGACGATGAAGCTGATGTCACCCCATCAAAAGATACATATTAACGAGGTCCACGTTTACGTTTATGACTTGATAATAATGATGAGCATAACAGTATAATATTATAGGAACATCGATGATACATTGTTTGAGTGTGGGTATTTTAGATTTAGCCTCTCATGATATTACAATTTGTCTACTTACAGCATGATAATGGAAATTTAAAAAGGACAAGACTTTCTATTCACTACCAGATATCTCTCTGGAGCAAGAGGTCTTTTTGGCCGTAAAACTCTCCCACGACGGAAATGATCATGTCGAGAAGCGCACGGCTTTGGCTGTCTCTGTTTTGTGGTGTATTTAGAGAGGTGTCTTCCGGTGCTATATCCTCATTTTGATCATCCTCTAGTTCTTCTTCTTCATCTTCATCATCAACTAGTGGAGATGAAGTGTTTCGTCTCCGCCTCGCTGCCATATCAGCTCTCAGTTCCTGATCTTCACGATCCACACTTTCCTGGAGCCGAGACTGGAGACGACGCTTGGCTGCTTCAAGATCGTCTGTTGTCTCTGTTTCGTCTAATGGAAGAAGAGGCTCAGTTGTTGGTATCGGCATGAACGAGTCTGCTATTTCATCCGTTGAATTGTCAAGTGCAGTCGTAGTCTCCTTGGTTTCAGCAGGCAGATCTGTTTTATCACTTGGCTGGTTGTCTTCAGGTTCCAATACCATGCCCTCATCTTCCAAATCTTTGGTTCCCAGTTTGTTCAGCTTGACGAGAGCGCTGACAGCTTGCCTTCCGATGTATCGCAGCTCGCCGACTTCCTCACTGCTGAGTTCGCCAACATCGCGACATCTACCCAAAAGCCCCCATGCCCATGTACCAAGACGGCGTATTTGTGTGATATCTTCACCCTTTACACATTCAGAGATGATATCGCCTATCAGTCGAAGCACATTCAAGACGCTTTCCATGTCCATACAAGCCAGCTGTGCCATTTGAGGATCCGAACTGGAAAGAACTCGCCTCCATTCCACGCGGGCTTTTTTGATGTGGTAAGGAAAGGTAATAGGATGGGTGTCGTCAAGATTTGAAATGGCAGCGGCCGGAGGCGAGCTTCTCAACGTGCGTTGTAAATGAACGAATCGATGCCGTAGCGTGCTATGGTATGATGATTGCACGTTCGATCTGTTTTCTTCTACAGTGGAATCCGCGGTGCCAGATGTCGTCCCAATGACAACGCCGTCAACGAGAACGAAGCCATCTTGGTTCTGGTCTTCCTTCGAGTCTTGTTGTCCCGGTATTGAATCGTCTGCCGTTATTTCATTTCGGTTCTCCTCCCCTTCCACCGCCGCTCCGTCATGTATATCCGTGGTAGGCTTTGCTGCGACAAAGAGTGCAGGTAACGAATTTGCTTCAGACCTATAATAGCGGCGAACCGGCCACACATTAGCACTGACCAGGCAAATGCATGTCTGAAAGAACGAAAATAAAAGAAAACAGTCTCAGCCGATTTTCACAAAACTGTGTATGGAATATGCAGAAGAAAAAACTCACCGAACCATGCGCAGATATTCTAGACCATCTTCAGCTGGTCCGTAGAAAAGCTGGTCGGAGTCGACATCATCCAGACCGGGGAACGCGCTCCTCTGGCCGTAGACAGGATCGACGCGAGGCCGCGTGTTGTTGTTATTGTTATTATTGTTTTTTTGGCGCTGATTGCTGTTCTGCTTGCGAGCTACCTTCGTGTTTTCGGTCATCTCATCGCCGCCATGTGCAGTAGACTCGTGTCCATTGCTCTCGTGGTTTTCGGGTTCATGCGAAGCTCCGCCAGTAGGTGCCGGAGTCTCAACGCTTTCGTCTAGATCAGCGTACGAAAGCTGTTGGCGAGCGCGTTTAGCGGGAAATGATTCGACTTCAGGTTCTGCCTCGGTCTTGCGTTTTTCAGGCATTTCTGCCTTATGAACAAGGTAGGTTCGTGTTGCGAAAGAAGGAGAGAAAAAAATATCGGGGTTGACTGCCTGGAGCGGAAGCCGCCTTACTGAAAAAGACTAGTTAGGCTGTGATGTCACCAAAGCCATACAGTGCCACAAAATATTTATTTTAGACATTTTCAGCAAGTTTTCCTTATTCATGCTTTATCCAAATGAAAAGATTTTAAAGCTCCTTGAAAATATGATGTTTTTGATCTTCACTAGGCTACACTTCTAGTACGGAATAGCTGAAGCTTTACTTAGCTTTGACTAGGGTGAAAGCCACTAACATTCATTTGACAACAGTGTACATTTAGAATTCTTTTAAAGGTAAAAGATGGTATATTGAAACCAAGAATATGCCAGGGTATTGCTTATGGCTTCAAGCGTTGCGGGTCACGAGGGAATAGAGTCGCCAACCGAATGTTCGGCAGACCCAAGAAGAACATCACAATACGATTCAGACCTAGACCACCGCCAGCGTGTGGAGGGCATCCCTGTCGGAAAGCGTTGAGGTAGTCCTGGAAACCCTCTGCTGTGGGGTCAAGGCCCTTAGCAGTCATGCTCTCTTCCAGTTCCTTGATTTCGTTGATACGCTGAGCTCCGGACATGATCTCCTCACCGCGCATGAAGAAGTCGTACGAGTTTGAGAAGGTGGGATCCTTCGGGTCAGCCTTGGTGTAGAATGGTCGAACTGCCATGGGGAACTTGTCGAGGACGTAGAAGTCGGTGTCGTACTTTTCACGGATGATTTGTCCCAACTGCTTCTCCATAGAAGTGGTAAAGTCATTTTCGAATCGCTCTTGTTCAGAGGTGTCAACGCCAGCTTCCTTTAGCAATGCAACACCGTCCATATAGTTGAGACGAAGCGCCTTTCCATCTTTAGGAAGTTTGAAGTCGCCCGCCTTCGGGTATGACTTCTGAATAACGGCAATTTCCTTCTGGTAACGCTCCTTCAGTTGTGTGAGAATGAAGACAAGCATGTCCTCTGCAAAGTCAAGAACCTCGTGGTAATGGTTCTCGAAAGTTTTCTCGAAATCAAGACCGGTGAACTAGGTAGCTGGTTAGAAATAGATCGGGGAAAGTAGAGAAATCACATACCTCTGTTAAATGGCGATGGGTGTTGCTCTCTTCAGCACGGAAGACTGGGCCAACTTCAAAGACACTTCCCATATCACCTGCAATACAAATCTGTTTGTGGAGTTGGGGGCTCTGGGCCAGGTATGCGGTTCTCTTGAAATATTTGACCTCGAAAACTTCACTTCCTCCCTCTGTTGATGATCCGTTCAGTTTCGATGTGAAAATCCAGCGTGAACCACTCTTGAGCATGTACTCTGTAAATAACTGGGCAACTCCACTTGATATCCACGTAATGGCCTGGTTGGTCTCGGTCTGGAGATCGATAACACGGTTGTCCAAACGAGTCTTGAGTGTGACGATAGGGGCACCATCGGCGTCAAGTTGGGTTTCACCTTCGACAACGTCGCCGAGGGGCGGAGGCCGGTCAGCATCCTTGACTTGCATGGGGATCGTTTCCATAGATTCGGAGACCAGGTAGATTTTCTTGATTTGCAGCTCGAGTTCCGATAAGTGTGCAGACGCGATGGGGACAGCTGGTTTTTTCGCAATACCGGTGACCCGGACAATAGAGTTTATATTGAGAGTGGTGGTCCATTTGACCATCTGTCTTGAAACAGGGCCATCTGGCGGTGCTGAGATGACGGTTTGAAGCCTCTTTCCTTGTTGGCGAAGCATGAGGAAGCCGAGCTTGGCGCTCTGTGATCTGGTGTTGTCCACGCGCGCGACAACGGTGACTTCCTTCTCATAATGTTCGTCTCCAAGTTGCGAGAAATGGACTGGAGACACGGCATCTTCAGTATCCGGCAATTTGCCGTACAATCCAACAGCAGTGTCGACCGCTTGAATAGCCTTTTGCGCCTGCTCCTGGGCAGCCCGGAGAGCAGCTTTCTCTGCCTTGGCCTTCTCCTTGGCGAGTTTCTTCAGCGCGCTTTTGCTGGGAGGAGCAGCGCCATCTCCGGTGGAAGCGTCGGCAGCCTCGGGGGTCTCCTCAGGCTTTGGACGGTGGGGGAGGGTTGAGTCAGCCATGCTCTCGATCGCGACGATGGGAAAATAGACGAGCAGTTGAAGTCAGAGGGCAAGAATCCCGAAGCTTAAACAAGCAACTTGTGTGGAATTGAGATGAATTGGCTCTGGCTCCAGGTCGCAGTATGAGTCACGGACCAAACAAAACTTCTCTCTACAAGAAGGACCCCGCGGCCCGCAGCCCCTCGATAACCCAGCCCTGAGCCCTAAGTATCGCCCCTTCTCGGACGTCACGTGGACCCATCTACAAATGTGAATATTTACTTCACTATCCAGCAATTTGGAATCAATTTATAGGAAATATGCAAGGCAGATTCTATATACAATCTATATGAAGCACACGACATAAACGTTTGCTACCCGGCCCCAGTCAGGCCGGGAACCGACCTAGATACCATGCTATTTCACACGGATGCCTTTAGGGCCCAGTTCACTGCTTGTTTAACATCATCGACAATCGTCTTGGGGGTGCATGAAGGCTGTCCGCCATCGTAGACACCGGTTCGCACTAGAATAGAGTGCCACTCGCTTCCATACTCACTCTTGTACGAGTTCGCTCCGCGTATGTCGGATTCAGGATTATCGCCGACCATAAAGACCTTTTTGATTGGTGTCAGGCTTTTAGAACCGAGTGCCCTAGCCCGATTTCGTAGTAGCTGGTTTTCTGCGAATCTATAGGTCAGCCCATATGGTTTGCCGACTACTGTCTTAATAAGCTCAACGCCCTGTGCTGGGCCACCAGTTATGGCTGCCCATGTGCCTTCCAGAGCTTCGCGGAATCCTCCTTGGCCAAGTCTTGGGAGATGGTAGGCGGCAGCCCACCAAAGATCCGGGTTTGAGAAATACAATGGTGGTTGGCCATCTTGCTGGTAGCCTCGGTTGGGTAGATTTGATTTGCCGTTCTTCTTGGACAATGTTCCCATGATGCCTTGTGATGATAGTAGAACGTCGACTATGACTTGGGCATCAAGTCCCCAGTCCCGAGGGTCATTGAATACAAACATCGCGTCAATTTTCAGGCTGTTGGATGGGTCATTGGGATCGATGGGTTTCGGAAGAGGCTGGGCGAATGTTTTATAGTAATCCTTGAATGGTTTGGAGAACGGCCATACGCCAGGGTATGCATTGAATATATCAGCAGGAGTCACAACAGACTTGAATCCGTATCTTTACACAGGTCAGAATAATGCACTTCTCCAGCGTATATATAATCTTTGAACGAACCTTTGTGCTACCTGACGGCAGCCATCGCCTTCGCCTCCTGCAACAAGGATGCACTTGTTTTCCAGCGCCTCCTGCTCAAACGCCCCATGGACCAGCTCTGCAAACGGAGAATGGCTTTGGATAATCACGCTGGGGTCCAACGGGATCTGCAGTTTCTCGCTGATTTCCGCTACCCGCTCGCTTTCGTGTTTCCCTCCGCCATTTGTGAGCAATATAAAAGGAATCCGGTGTTCTTGCAAGGTGCGGAGGGCGTCTGCAGCGCCTGGAATTGGTTTGGAGGAACGAAGGAGAACACCGTCAATGCTGAAAAGGAAACAGGTGAGAAACAAGTCGGGTGCGAAATGTTGCGAGACCTACTCGAAAGCGAACGCGATATCCGGTGTTGTTGCGGTCTGGAAGCCTCGCGGATAATTGAAAGACCTCCCGGGCACTGGTGTTGCTCGCAAATTGGCACGAGGTCGAACGCACCATGAGCACGCTGGGCGCGAGAGTCTGTACGGCTGCATGTTTTCGTCTGGGTTGCCCGCTCGCCGCGAGAGCTGTGAGGTGTTGTCAGTCACCGCGCAACGTCTCCGTATCCGTTATCTAGGGCCCACCACGAGCTTATCAATTGCCGCTAAACCCAAGGCGGTAGCATATCTATGCATGAACCTCTACGAACTCAGGCCTCAGTTCTGCTATCAATGTGCGGAGAGTTAATTCAAATTTTGAATAACTCGACTCCTTCTGTCTCCATATTATGGATGAGAAATATGTAACGTCTCTTATGGGGAAGATGAACCAGACCATCGCTGTAGGAGATCAATAACAATCTTCTACAACATAGATTCGCTCGTAATCGATTGTTTTGTGACTAACATTTATATTATTGATAATTTTAATAATTAGCGGTTAGTTACTTTTAGGAATGAATCTCTGTACTATTGTAGTACCGGTCGACGTATTTGATATAAGAGTGGATCTCTGTGACACTAGCACTGCGGGTACCAGCGTCGCGGAACGCAAATCGAAACCTTCCAACTAAAAAAAACCCCCCATTATTTCCACCTGACATCATCCTCTACCAGCCCGGCTTTCGTTCGACAGAGAGAGATGCTTTCGCCGCCAACACGACCCTTGCCAGCAGAATTTTCTATAATGGAGCATTCATGGATATCTTGCCAGAAATGCCGTCCGCTGTCGAAATCTTCATCCCGACCGAAATCATCCTGCAGATTGTTGCCCGTATCGATCGCAGCCTAAGTGGCCGAGAACGCCAGAAAGCTCTGTACAATCTTTGCTTGGTTTCGCATCAGTGGTACTCTGCTACTCTATCGTTTCTCTATGCCCGACCAAAACTCGATGGAGGAAATACATACCAAAAGTTCACCACCGTCATGTGTCCCCCCGCCGGGGGCTCCAAGAAGAGCAGAGATTTGGGTATGCTGGTACGCCGGCTGGATTTGAGCAAGCTGGTCCATCATAGCTCCAACAGTATGACAGCGCGGTTGATTAACCGGGTCAAGGGGAATTTGGAAGTGTTCCTTGCCCCGGCTTCTGGGTTTTCGTGAGTTAAAATGTTCAGACGAGCTGAGATAGCATCAACTTTGCATTCTAACCTCGTTGTTTTTTTTTGTTAGTGTTAATTGTCTCTCGCCGCTTTCTAAATGCACCAAAATGCGATACTTGGACCTGTCTTTGGTTCACGAGTCCTTCTCATTAGAACACATACGGAAAACGATACGGTCCATGGGAGGACTAATCAATCTGCGCACTCCTCGGTTCATGCGCATCACCCAGGAAGGGTTGGAAAAGGAGGGACAGAAATGGCCGTCCAAACTACAGACACTACAACTCAGCGGAACAATAGACGTGAACATGGCCTCCTTTCCGTGGCCAGAAAACATGTCTTCGCTGTCTCTAAAACACTGCATGAATCTCTCCTACGAAATAATGCCGGGCCTCCTGGACAAACTTTCACTCGTACCAAACCTGAAAAGGCTCTCCATCTCGACGTACAACCGGGGTCTCCAACCGGAATGCATCAACCTGATTCCAGCTTACTTGCCCAACCTCCTTTTCCTCGGCGTCCCCGGCGATCTGGTTCAGGATATCTTCTTCACGCTGATTCAATGCCGCAAGAGCGACCTGGCCCTCGAGGTTCTTGAATTCGGCCATACGCATACTGGTGACAAGCTGGACTTGTCCATGCAGGCTATCATCGATACACTCCATCAGGGCTTGCCAAACCTCCGAGCCGTCGGTTTCCATACCATGTTTGGCGAGTACGACGATCTTGATGATGCGCTTCTAGAGCACGCTGAGAAGAGGGGGGATAAACTGCAGGTATCTGATGAGACCATTGAGTTTGATCCTGGTACATATTACTTTGACTGATGAAGTGATGTAATCATCGGGCAATTACTTGGAATATATATTACAAATTCGATTTCACTGTACGTACTTTGAGCTTTAGAACATAGAAAGTACAGAGATGATTATTAAATAGTAAGGGTAACCTTTCTTACATTTCTTATTGTTGCTCTAGATATCTATCGATGACCCCAGTCCAGGGCTTAGGCACGCGAATGCTGACAAGTTCAAACTATTTCCTGAAGAGCACGATATTTGGAATATCTATATATGTATAGAGAAATTTTCATTTTCCATCAAACTTGAAATGCTTCAAACGCAGTAAAAGAAATCCCTTTTCCCCTCTCATTCTTCATGGCGTACCACCAGACACTCTCTACAGGTGGAAAATAAGGATTAAAAATAAAAAAAAATAGTAATGGGGAGACAAAAAAAAAACACACACGCATAGTTATCTACAAGCCTTGGGGATATAATTTTTTCCCAGGTCATCATCACAACCACCCTATGATAAAGAAGAAGGGAGGGGGGAAACAATAAAAAAAGAAAAAAGAAAATAATTCCAAAAATGTCATTTGATGTTTCTTTCTTGTTTCGTTCTTTAACTGACCGACGACACAATAGCGGCGGCAAAGCCCTCTTCTTCGGCGCGAACAGAGACCTTGGTTGTTACGCCGGTGCGTGCGGAAAAGGCCATCTTGACAAGACCTGCTACGCGGCCGCCAGACACGGTTTTGCCGTAGAGCTTGAGAGTGTGTGTCGTGTTGCTGAGGGCCACATCTGTGCCTTCGAGGGGCTGTAGAGAGAGGGCGTTGATGAGTTGTTCGGTGGCATCTGGAGATTTCATTGTTAGTGTGATTTCTCTTTTAAACTTAGAAGAAATGTGTATGACTTACCGGCAATGCTCTTGACATTGCTGAGCTGGAATGTCTCGCTGGCTTCTTCTCCATTGGCGCCAGTTTGCTCCCATACGTGATCGAAGCTGCCAGCAAAGTTGGGAATAACGTAGTCACTGCCAGTAAGTTCCAGGTCTTCAACCTGGTATTCATCCTCGTAGCCCGAGTCCTCGGGTTCACCAGTAGACGGGTCGATCTCTTTGCTAGTAAATTTGAGGTTGTTGGTGAATGAGGCGGTTGGGAAAGCACTCTCCTCACTAATCTTCTTGAATGCAACGTAAACAATACCAGGTTCGTTAGTCGGCAGCTTAGGGCATGGGACAGTAAAGTCCTCCTCAAGCACTTCCTCATCATCCGCTGGTGTTGCCACTACTGAGACATCCTCAAGAATTGTGTCGGGCAGAGTGTTCTTGATGTTATATTGCAAAACGACATGCTCTTTGAAAACATGCTTGACGGCGGACACGACATATTCGGTTTCGCTCTCGGTAAGTTCCACAGTGCTGGATGACTTGAGAAGGGTACCGTATTCTTTGAGTTCGGGAATGCGAGCAAGTTGTTCGGCATACTTCTGGGTAGCAGCGGCGGCAGAAGCGGCACCCTCTGCAGCACCGTTGACTTGAGCCTTGGATGGCCCGGTCGAAGGAGCCTTGAGGGTGGGCGTCGCAGATGTGAGCTTCTTGGTTCTTTCCTCGGCCAGTGCTTGCTCGTGTGAGACAACAGGGATAGAAGAAATGTCGAAAGCGGCGGCGAAAGTTTCCTTGTCTGTAGAAGTGACGTACATGACCAACTGGTGTTCAAATGTAGACAGCGAGTACGTGGATTCTATTTCACGATATCAGCATAATCCATCTCAACCGGGAAATAAAAGAAAAAGAGCTTACCATTCTTGACAAAGCGATTGGCGATTTCATCTTCCTCGGCCATCAAGCGAAGGTTCAGAGCCGCACGATCACGCACTTCGTCGTCTGTGTCATCCAAGCATCGGGTGAGGAGAACAGATACACTGCCTTTGACTTCTGGGTCTTTCTGGCCCACGCCGAACTTGGCCAAAGCAGTGACAGCAGCAGCACGAACCACAGCATTTTCGAGAACCACTCGGTTATAGATATACCGGATATATTTGGTGGGCTGGGGAGTCTTTGGGCCTTCCGTACCCAGAAGATGCAAGATTCTCACAGAAAGCTTGGTAAACTCGCAATCCTCGATGAACTCGCAAAGATGTGAAAGTGCTGTATTCTGTTAGAGTATGCACAAAAAAGAGAAGATAAAAAAAACTCACCATCCTCCTTGCTGCCGGGGACAAATTTGATAAGGTCGAACATGCTTTCAACAACGCTACGCTTAAACTCATAACCACCCTCATCCCGAAGAATGCCACTGAGGAAAGTGAGCATGCTGGCTTGCTTGCTGGGGAACTTCAAGCACAGAGTCCTGATAGCCTCAACAACGGTGATCTTGAATTCATCGGTGATGTCTGCCATGAAGCTCGAGATCTGTTTCATAAGACGATCCACACTGGCCTCGTTGCCGGTTTTGAGCAACGTAGTGATAGCGAATGTGGCGATTGATCGGTTGGTGTTGGAGATGAGAGACTCGATATCAGGGTTACATTGGCTAACGACATGAGGCTTGAACGAAGCAAAGCTGTGCAGAATGCGGATGGCGGCAAACTTGGTGATGGAGCGTGGAGAGGAAAGGAACAGCTGCAGCACGTGCACGGCTTGGGAGGCTTCGGCATCGGTGACGTCCTTCATATCGCAAATAGCCTTGGCAGCCTCAAAGTTGACCATCTCATGCTTGTGTCGGAGCCAGCCATCAAGCATTTGCATCATTGGTTTTCTCAGGCCAGCATCTTCCTCTGCGAGCTTAGCGGCCAGGCGGACGAGCAGTACAACAGCAGCCGGGCTCTTGACTGCACCAGCTGCACCATATTGCTGAACCATCTTGACCAAAGCCATTCTGTCGTGCGAGCGCATTTGGTACAAAAGACCAATGGCATGGTATTGGGTCATGTAGTTGGCCTGCGAGATGGCATGGTTCTGGCCAGACGAGAAGCCGAGGAACCCAGTCGATGTCTTGGCTGACGAAGCGGCTTCTTGTGTCTCGCTCTGCCACCGGCGAACCACATCGCGCGCAATCGGAAGGAGGTGATACGAGGATACCAGCGCGGCGGACGAGACGGATGGGGTCTTGTCAACAATGGCGGTCTTTATTAATCGTTCGATTCCCTGGACGGTTGTAGCCTGCCATTATTCTGTTAGACAGTTCCTCGTAATAGTATGATATATCAAGCACGTACATCAATGATGCGGCACAGAGCCCGAATGGCGTTGGCGCGGTACAAGACGTCACTGCCGACAGCGGTGTCTTTCATGATAATGCTAGTTGACATAATAACATCTTCGGCTGTGTTGGCGAGTTCCTTGAGGATCAAGTACACCATCTGACGCAACGAAGGATCTTTATTCTGGAAAAGCTTGGAGATGCCAAAGAAGAGCGTGGTGGCCTCGTTGGTCGGGAACTTCTCTCCTGTGAATAGTAGGACAGCGATTTTCGTGAGGAGCGTGCGGCATCTTCGGGGAGAGATTGGCGACGAATTGAACAATCTCGCTGTAGGGGTGAGTCGAGCATTAGAATAATCACCACAAGACCAAAAAAGGACAGGGTCGTACCGTCCTGGAAGACAGAGGTGCGGTCAAGCTTGATCATAGCTTGATCCGCATCCTCGTCCTTCTTCATGTAACTCATTGTGAATGGCGCCGCCTAATTTTCCAGCAGCCGGACAGGAGCAAGAAAGAAAGAAAAAAAGGGGGCTGCTTGTGTTTAATCGTAGGGCGTTATTCGCGAGTGATCGTTAAACGTGGAGAGAGGGGGGCGGTGTACAGGACTACCGCGCCTTCATTCTTCGCCGGAAAAAAAAAGAAGGGTGTGCAAAAAAAGAGAAGTCGACCTGGCGATTAAGCCGGCAGTATGAGGAAGCCGCTCGTTGCAAGACCGAGCGCTGGACAAATTGATTGCTTGGGAGGTGCAGGTCGATTATTATTGTTGTTGCAGCTAGCGACTGACTGGATCTCCAGGTGGCCTTCCGAGTGTCCTTGTGTGGCCAAACAGTGCAAACATGCGGCGTTCCAGCCTGCGAGCCTCTTCCAGACTGTATCTTCACCATTACTCTCAATTCTGATTACTTCTGCTACATATTTTCTTCGTTTTCTTTTTATTTATTTCAAAATGGATATGCCCGTGAATGTCCCCGTGGACAATCCGAATGCAGACACTGAATGGTACCTGATCGCATCTGTGCACTTCATCGCAAAGAACCGCCCCTCTAACCTCCAGGCAGGAACGATATTCTTCGCAAGCACGGCGTCATCCCCGAAAAGCCACCGTCGCCAACCCCGATAATCCAAGAAGCAATTCTCGAGGCTGAGCGGAAAGCTTATGAGAACCGACTCGAAGATAAAGACCTCGACGAGCTAGATGCGCTTGAAGATGAAGAGGACGAGGAATTCCTGGAACAATACAGGTTCGCATGCCAACTTTGTTTTTTTTTTTTTCTAATCAGAGACTAAAACGTTCGCAAAATTTAGAAAGAAACGAGTGGCAGAGCTGGCAACGTTACAAAAAGCAAGCGTGTACAACCAAGTATATCCGCTCCAAAAGACAGACTATGCCAGGGAAGTGACCGAGGCTTCATCCGATGCATTTGTATTGGTGAATCTGACGTCGATGGGGGGCAACGTCGAGTCTCGCGTTCTGAGTGAGATATGGCGACAGCTGGCCGCCAAGTACGGAGACGTCAAGTTCTGCGAGATCAGAGGAGACATGTGTATAGAGGGCTATCCAGAGCGCAATACGCCTACTATTCTTGCTTATAAAGACGGCGAGATTCAAAAACAATTTGTGACTCTGCGCGAACTCAAAGGAGTGAGAACGAAGATCGAGGGTCAGTCAATGGTTTCCTGAAACGTGGATAACTAAAGCTGACACTCGACCAATTCACAGACGTGGAAAAGGTCCTTGTCGATATCGGAGCTGTCAAAGAGGGCGATCTCCGTCTCCGAAAACAGAATGATTCCGACTATAGCGACCATGAAGCGAATAAGCCTGAAGACGAGGATGATGACGACTGGGATTGAGAAGATTAGAGTCTCATTTAAGGCTGACTGAATCCGAGTATGTCCCAGGAATTGCCGAGGTGTATACTCGATATGAACATGCATGGCTCGGATAACGAGCTGGTTGAGTCGACATATACTACTAAGTAGTCTCGAACAATCTGACATTTTGTGTCATATCAATTGATGCAATCATGTCAATCGTGTTCATACATAAACAGTCACGGGGTGTTTATTACCTCTTGTATTGTTTCTATCAGACTACATGCTCGGAATACTTCAATGTTGACAGACTCAAGAGAAGAAGAAAAGAACAAAATGCTAGCTATCCCATGCGTACATGTATCAAATGTATATGTATATATACTTCGTGTTAGTGCTATGTATACCAAAAGTCAATACGCCATCGCTGCAACGCAAGAACCCATCAACCCATCACTCAATTGCTTGACAAGAAATCCAAAACCGCACCATCTTCAAATGTATCCCATGCCCGTAATCCCGTCAATCATAACCTCAACAAAAACGCCCGATAAAGGAGAAAGAGAGAGAGAAATATGTGCAAGCAGAGCTATTTAGTTAGACTTTTTCATGTCAAATGAGCTCATCATTTCCACAACCAACACTCTCCTCAATTGCTTTCCTCACACGGCCTTCTTCAAAGACAGGGCCCTGGCCATCACACTTTTCAAAGCCCTTCAGCCGATCACAGACGTCACCAATATCGACCAAGCCCTGTTTAAACAGCGGATGGTCCTGGATCATATCCCAGGTGGCGCGGGCATTGAGCAGGCGCTCCCCGGTTTTGTCACTAATGACGATGCGATGCGGCAGGCTTCCATATTTACTGCTGTCGGCGATGCTTTTCTGGACATCAATGGGGGAGAACTGGAGCGGTCCAGTCGTAGTGTTATTGTTACTGTGATTGCTGTGACCGTTTACGATATCCTCGTGAGAAGAATCACCGTGGCCATTTCCGTTCTGCTTCGAACCAGTCGCCCGCAGGATTTCGTTTTCTGTCGCGATCCGAGCGAGTTCGCGCTTTAGGCGTTCGTTGTCGGCGTGAAGGTCTGTCGATGTTTGTTCAAGGTCGTTGAGCTTCTGCTCAAGCTCGCGCACGTGGCGCTCCTTGCGTTCGCGGAATGCCCGCTGACTACCCCGGAATAACCATCAGTTTGACGATTCAAATTTCAAACAAGTGTGAATTGATAAAAGAGAGAGAGAGAGAGAGAGAGACAAAAACATACGCAGCTCTGTTCTGTGCCTTACGCCGGTTCTGAGCCGGCGTTAGAAGCTCCTTCTCCTCGCTGCTGCTGCGGCCGGACTTGCGGTCTCCTAGCACATCATCGAAATTCTCCGGCATCGCCTGGCCCTGGGCATTGCCCCTGCCTGCTCCTAGCTCGTCGCCGGTGATGTCGGTCGACTTGTTCGAATTCCGCGTAAAAGACTCCGGCGGGGAGTGTGGTGGCGCAACGCCTATTTGCGGGAATGAGGATGGGAAGGAGCCATAGCTGTTGTAGTCGAAAGCGACCTGCTCAATCTGGCGAAAATAGAGATATGTCAGTAATTGTCTTTTGATTTTTGAATTTTTCCGAAATTATCAATCTTGGGCAGGGGAGGCAGACCGATGGTTGCGACACATGGTTGCCAAAGTCTTCGGGATGAGGGGTACCGGCAGCAGGCAGCCCGAACAGATGGTGATAAGGTTGCTGATGCTGCTGCTGCTGATGCTGCGGCGGCGGCTGTTGCGCCGGTGGATTGAAATACGAATAGTCCATTGTCTGCCTTGTTTGTATGTCTGCAGACAAGACAAGCAAAGCGAAGAACTGAAGTGACAGTGAAAACGGGGCGGGTGAGATTCTAGAAGAGCTGAAGAACCCAGTTCAGCACCGCCAACGACGGACCGACGAATCTTCCTGCTTATTGTGTCGTATTATTATTCAGTCGTCACCAGCGTGCCGTCGTTAGCCAACAGCCACCGAAGGACCAGACCCGACCGGGGTCCAGAAAAAAAACCAACCAGGGTGGTGATGGTTCTCGATGATCGAATGAGACGTGAAGCGTCGGTGTAACCGAATGAGTAAAAGAAGCGGCCAATGGGACTAGATCGAAGGAATCCTTGACGATTATGCTCCTACCTAGCTAACTATACTCCATACAGACCGTACTTAATAAGAACAATCCCTACTCTGGACCTCTGGTCGTTCGAATTAGGCTGAGGCTAGCGGACCTGCGAGGGTTTTGGGATTGGGTTTGGGGGCTTTCATGATTCGCCCGGTGTCTCGTCGTGTTAATACTACATACTCGAATAGGCAGGTTGATTCGGGCAGTCAGCACTGGCAGAAGAGAAATAGCCTACACGTACTAAAACAAAATATTTTGACTGTGGCGCCGAAGCCCGTAGGAACAAAACCGTTGGGTTCGGCTTCGGGGCAATGTTCTTCTAGCGACAGAAAAAAAAAAGCGGATTCCAGCAGTTCCAGGAAAAATCAGAATATGGGGTCGAACGGGTCAAACGGGTCGATGGCTCGATGCCCACTTTGACGCCGGCCCTAGTTTCGCGTTATTTGTTTTAAACTATCTGGTGAGCTAATTATGATAATTATGATAATGATCATGACTCATGCCTTCAGGCTTCAACCTGTGTAAGAAAGACTAGAAATGCGAAAGATACAACATGAAATGGAAATAGAAACAATACAATCTAGTATCTACATTATTATTATGTGGTTAATAGCAATTTTAACCAGGGAAAGGCATTAGGCAACATCAATAATGGAAGAGAGTAATGCCCGATAACGACATCTGGAGACATACAGACGTTTTAACATTTCGGCGAGCGTCCGAGGAGGAATGCAAATCAACGGCTCAATTAAACACACCAACCAAAGAGAAAAAAAAAAAAAAATAGGGACCGGCCGTTTTTCTGTTAGCCTCAGACGCTACTTATCAGCCGAAGCTTATAATTACCCACTCCACAGCATTACACGCACGGAATAATCTGGTACGCTTGAAGAGGCTAATTTGAGATCGTATATCATAAGAGCGGTGACGCGAGGACATCCAATATAAATAGAACATAATGACACCAATTGATACACAGGGCCATACAGGGTCATGGAGATCATCTCTTTACGAACATGCCTGGGTCGAAACAGTCAAAGTCAAAGTTTGGGGGCCAAGACAGCAATTTGTGGGCCAAGCATCTCGTTGAACCTGGGGCTCGGAGACCTCCGAGTGAAAATACCTAACTACGTAGTGCAAGAGCTAATTAACGGTTGTTTGGGAAAGTCTGTATTCGAATAAGTTGCTAGAGGGGAGGGCGGAGGGGGATATGCGGTGAAGAACACAGCCCTGGCGTGCCGCTGTTCAGCTCCTACAAGCCCTTTCTCCATACCCAAAGGATTTAAAAACAGGCAAAGATCATAAAAAGCAGAAGAAAAACATATTTCAGCAATAAGAAACAACACACTCGACGTGACACCACCCCGGAAGCGACCCTAGCCATTTCCGTCGCCAAATACCATTGAAGATGAGAAAGAGAAAAAAAGGCCGAGACCCGGACAACAACAACTTTGGCCTCTGAGAAGATCAAAGCATATCCACTGCTGTAAACATGCTCAATAAAGTCTTCCATCCGCCGAACGAGCCATTGCCACCGCTAGCCCTTCCTCCATCGGACGCGTCCCTCACTTCACTCCTTCCGTCCCCTTGACCATCCATTTCACGTCGAGATAATAAAAAATAACCAAGTCATAACAAATAAACATATCAAAGCCGAAATTAAAAACAAAAAAAAGAGAAAAGAGAAATCACTAGGTAGGAGGGGGGGTGGGAAAACAGGTAACAATGCAGCATAACAATAGAAAAGAAAAAGGGAAGGATCAGGACCTCGGTACAACAGTGTTGGTGACATCCAAATATAGGCGTGCGTCAATCACTCAAGACGGAGGATCCCAGTAAAGTCTCGATATCCAAGGCTTCCCCGACCGTTCATGGAAAGAAAAAGTAGATAAATCCCATATGCTTCAGAAGAGCAGAAACTAGTCGAGGGAGAGCGGTAGAGGATAGAGCCATAGCAATCCTGTTTCGAAAAAATCACGGCAAGTAAAAAAAGGCGATGTTCCGAGAAGAATGTGAGCGCGAGATGCAAATCACACTTCGACCGGATTGATGCTGAGAGCGCCAATTAAAACACCGGAGAAACAGGCAGACATCTTTAAATATACGAAAAGGGGGAGAGTGAAGGAAATTTCCACGTCAAAAGATGTCGAAACACACGAAACTAGGAGAAGGATTCGAAGCGCAGATTGCATAAGAGACTTGAATGCTGCCCATGAGGAGAAAAGGTTGTAGGTCTGTCGCTTGTCGTCGTTCCGCTTGATTCTGGGAGACCAAAGGCCAGCAGGCAGCAATTCCGGGCGAGGAAAAGTGCCATGCTACAATTGAAAAAAATCAATACCATTGGGCTCCAGTACCATCGTCCCGCTTCGAACGGTGACCGGCAGATCCATAAGCACCTGCAGCAACACCCTTTGAAGCAGAACGAAGCCTAACGCCGGAGACTATGAGATTAGTCAGAGTCTTGAATTCAAGATTTTTTTTCCCTTCTCCCCCACTGCCAGCGTCACTCAATCCAGCAAACGCACAGAGAGGGGAGAAAAAAAAGGGGGCCCCTACACGGAACCTAGATAGCAAGTACTCACATCCTGTCACTTCCTCCAACAGCTCGGTTGGTATCCGGGGTGTCGAGACCGCCACGTTCCATGACTTTGCGGCGCTGGCTGGAAATAGCGCCTGGCTTGGTGGCAGCGGCCTGGTTGGGCAGAGCAGCCGGAGCCTGGGCGACACGGCGCGGGTCTTCGGCATCCTTGTCCTTCTTGGGGTTGGCGGCGTCGACAATCATGGCGGCGTTCTTCTGGTATTTGTAGACGGTCCAATCGAAGACATAGTCGTACTGGAAGGATTCGCGAACAAAGAGGTCGCGGAAAATCTTGCGGAGGTAGGAGTAGTCGGGCTTGTCGTCGAAGCGTAGAGAGCGAGTGTAGTTCAAGTAAATGGCGAACTCATTGGGGAAGCCGCGGCAAAGAACCTCGGTGGGGGTCGTCATCTTCTTCTCCATGATACGGTCGTACTTTTGCTTCTTGGTGGCGGCCTTGAGTCCTTGCCAGGGGAGGGAACCACGGCAGAAGTAGAGCATGACATAGCCGAGGGATTCCATGTCGTCACGACGAGATTGCTCAACGCCAAGATGGGTGTTGATACTGGCATAACGAGCAGTGCCAGTCAAGTTCTTGTTCTCACGGTAGGGGATGTGGAAGTGAGTCTTGGGGTCACGATACTTCTTGGCCAGACCAAAGTCAATGACGTTCACTTGGTTTCCACGCTTTCCAATGCCCATAAGGAAGTTGTCAGGCTTGATGTCCCGGTGGATGAAGGACTTGGCGTGGATGTATTCGATGCGGGAGATGAGCTGGTCGGCCAAGAGCAGGACGGTCTTGAGAGAGAACTTTCGGTTGCAGAAGTTGAACAGGTCTTCCAGACTGGGGCCGAGGAGGTCGATCACCATGGCATTGTAGTCACATTCGGTGCCGAACCAGCGCACAAAGGGAATGCCCACACCGCCGGCCAGAGACTTGTAGACACGGGCTTCATATTCGAGTTGGGGGTGCTTAGCCTTGACACTCTCCAGCTTAATGGCGATCTCTTCACCGGAAATGATGTTGGTGCCTGTAAAATTGAGAATTGTTAGATTTTGTGGCTGGAAAAGAGATCCGGCGAGACAAAATATGCGTACCCAAGTAGATGTCACCAAAACTACCGCTTCCAATCTTGCGTCCAATGCGGTACTTGTTACCGACTCGCAGATCCATGGTCGTCATCTTGGCTGTAAGGCGGTGAGAAATATCTGTTGCAGGAAGGAGCCGGTCAGCAACGAGAGGGTGGGGGAAGAGAAAAAAAAACAAAACGAAAAGAAAAAAAGGAATCAAGGATCAAAGACGGTAAAAGGATGGGGGACGAGAGAAGGGCAGAGAGAGAGAGAGAGAAGAGGAAGAGGAAGAAAGGGCGTGAGGCAAGGTTGACAAGACGACCCGATCTCAGCCTTAGATCGGGCGCCTGCCTTGGCTTGGCGGGATGTTCCCTCCTGCCCCCCCAAAAGGGCTCGCGTCACGCGGCCGGCCTGGCCAGGGCGATTGCTTGCCAGAGGAAGTGAGGGAATTGCATGCACAGTTGCAGATACACGCCAGGCAAATAAAAAAGAAAAAGAAAAAACAAAATTACGATAAACGTACCTGGTGGCGGGCAGAGGGGGATGATGAGCAGCAGGAATGGCGGGTTTGGTGGTTCGCCGGGGCGTCGGACTGGGTGTCGTTTGGCCTAGTTCGCTCACACAGGGCCAGGAGAGCGTGGCGGGACAGAAATTCGAGGCAGTCGGTAGGTGCGAGGAAATGTAGAGAGACCAGAGGAAGTCAAGGGCGACAGCCTTGAAGTCCACAGGAATCGGATCGTGGGCGAGGGAGAGGGCGAGACAGAAGAGAGAGAGAAGAGAAAGAGAAGGGGAGAGAGAGAGAGAGAGAGAGGAGGCCGGCAAAGGTAAGACAGACACAGCGAGACAAGCGCAGAGAGAAAGAGCGGGCGCTAGAGCCAGACGGGGTTGGCGGCGCTGGCTGGCTTAGTCGGTGAGGGCAGCGGCAGTCCTGAGGGTCAACCACCGACTCTCTCCAATAAACTTCCCAGCGCTACGTCGGTGGATGTAGCTAATCCGTGGCCAATGCTAAGAATAGCCATGCATGCTCATTCATTGTAATTTGTTGCACAGAAGCTTTGCCACGCTGCACTCGGCTGCTGGATGGGTGCATTTTCCACGCCCGGGGAATCGTCCGGGAATATTCCACTGTCGATTATTCTCCGTTTAATGAACTTTAATCTATCTCAATAATGGATTTTTGTTTTTGTTTTCTTTTTCTTCGCTTATTCAACCAGGACGAATAAATATACGGAACGGGCCTGTACCATTGGATGTTGGGCTGCAATAATTTACATCTTGCCGCCGCCTTTGTCCAGCCTCGGACTACGTAAGCATGCATATTGTATAAATAATCATACATGGAGATTGTATACAATATACTTACTCTTTTGGAATCTAATATGTGAACGTCCTTATATTCATCAATTGATGAGCAGCATATTCAAATTCAAATATTTGGAGCAATCTCGACAACATTGAATGTTCTATAAATAGAACCACTCGCTACTATTCCTATATCAATCTATAAAAGAAAGATTAATTCGACATACTGCGGGCTTGGACCATCAGTCAAAAAGTCCAGTCACCCCCCAAGTCCGTATTCACCAAACTGTCAAAGAAAATCATATCACTTTCCTCAAACAGCCACTCGCTGCTATCATGACCACTCTGGATGCCGGGCGCCTCGGGAAGTTGAAAATGTGCGCCAGAAACCTGTAAAATAGGAGGGTCGTTTCTAACATTGCTCTCCTCATTTTCAACTGCTTGTCTTCTACTATGGGATATTATAGTCGAGGCACAATTCATTCTCGTTATGGATGAAGGAATGGTGGATTGGGCGGGAAGAGAGAAAGAAGCGTTTTGGCACGCATTTGCTCCAAGAATTCGCTCCCCTTCGAGCGGTTGCACGACACCAGTACTCGCAATTTTGATGATTCCAAAGAACGGTATCTCAAGACGCAGCCTGCCAGAAAGCGTTCCGTGAAGGAATTGTTGCAGCGTGCGAATCACTGAAATGCTTTGGGTGTCAACAGACATCCCGGCACCATGCTGCTTGAGTTTTTCAAAATTCTGAATAACCGTCTCCACAAGCTGCGAGTCCTCGTCTTGTTCCCGTAAAATACTCTGGTTCGTACTTGTTTGTGGGCCGAGGAGCCCCAGGAGGAGAGTAGTCGCTGCTGTGAAAGCCTCGAATTCGAGGAGGTTGGAAAAGAGGAGAGTGATATGGCTCTCACGAATGGATATCCACCTCTTGATTAGGTTTCGACTGGCGTTTAAGCAAGAGACACGGGAATGTTTATATCGTCGGTCAGTCGCCGCGCGTAGCATGAAGGGGAGGTGTACCAGTGTTTCCAGCTCGAAATGCCAGATTTGGCACATGACTCGCTCGAATTCAGTGGATGCTTCTTTGGTGCGATCCGTTGGGACGCTGGTAGGTATCTCCCACCAGGCTGGTGGCATCTGCTCTGCGAGGGAATCAAGTAGTTCACCAATTCGCTGAGTGGTGGAAAAGGAATGAGTGAAATCTTCCTGGTTGCGAGCAAGTATGAGGCCGGATATATGGTATAAATTCATGTGATAACGATCTTCTGCTGAAAGCCAAGGAGCTTTGTCGTCAAAAGGCAGAACCGCTGATCCCGTCCCTGACGGTACGCCGAGTAGGGTGGAGAGGTAACGTTCCTATTGGTATTTGAGCATGACTCTATACAGAGAATAAGGTGGGCAGTTTACTCCTCGTGAAACCTGATACCATAGGTGAAGCCGTTTTGTCTCTGCCAAATCTAGTGTTTCCTGAGGCGTCTTGAATGGCTTTCGGTGCAGACCCAAAAGCTGGGCTATTGTGATGGCTTTTCGAAACGTAAGCCATGATCTTCGAAGATTACCAGCATTTACTTCGTATATTCCCTGAAGTGCAAAGCATTCAACCCCTTCAATACTTCCAGTTACCTCGTCATCAGAGAGGACGTTTGAGACGACAAATTTAATAATACTACTCATCATTTCTCGAAGTGGTACGGTCGTTTGGAGTTGCCGCAGATCTGTTCCAGGCGAGAGCTGCTGAATGCAAATTGCAATGCAGAGAAGTAGTCTCGCAATACTCGTCAGATGTCCGTTTGAGACTGCAGCGATATTAAATAACCCTTGACTGTCATTCTCAATATTATCCGGTAGATGCGGCATCATATGTTGCTGGATAAGCCACCATCCGTGACTCGAAGCAAACAGAAAATCTACATCCACTTGACAAGGCAACATACTAATCAGTTGTCGGCGTAGAATCTCAGCCTTTCCCGCTGGAGGGACAACTTGAGCCTGCCCTCCAGAACCAGTAGTTAGTGGTGCAAGGAGAGGCTGTGACTCATTTGTCGTTGCTGGAATAGACGAAGGAGTATTCAAGCCACCACTAATTTGATCCCAGGGAATTCTCTCTGTCAAGGTCTCCAGCAATGACTCCACCCTTGCCATACGGCGAGCCATCGCCGAGTCCTCGACATGGTGCTGTGGATCATCATCCACATACTCCTGACTGACGCACGCAGCGCTCCTTTCTAAACACCCAGTGCAAATAGACGGATCTGGAGAGGGAATACACTTGATCTTTCTCCGTTTACCTGCTGGGCGTTAGTCTCACGTTTACCTACAGAGGCGAGTTTGCTTACACTCCCAACAGCTCTTCGTCCCCTTACGGACTCTTTTCCGCCGATGCTCCGTTGGCATTGAGCTACTCGACATGTTGGCAAAAATATTTAAATTGTGATATTTTGCATTTGTTGCGGAGTATTCGGGGAAGTAACGGGGCTTTCCATCAGTTGAACTAAACCGTGTTCGGCCGAGTTCGGCCGTAGCCATCGACGACCTACATGTATATAGCTCAACTGCTATAGAGTGTAAAAGGGAATTATCATACAATTCGGTTGATGCAGGAGTTGGGAAAGTAGTGGTCGTAGTTAATATTAATAGACTTAACAATCTAACCATGAGGTATTGCAATTTTATATAGAAGTCCAATGATACATATGTGTATAAAATGCTTCAAGGTTGGGCTTGTGTGTTAATATTATTTCAATGAAGTTTAGTATAAAAATATCAAAAACTAAGCAGAGCCTAGACTCTCACCAGTGTGTTTCTGCCTTCCACAAAAAAGCGAATATCAAGCTCCCACGGAAATTTCGGATTTGTTGATAGCGTTGTGCAGTCGGCGGAAATACGGCGTAGATGATAATCGACCCAACACATCCAACATCAATGCGGAGGAACGGCAGAACAGGACCATGTATATGTGTCAGACTATATGGGCCATTTATTATAAAAGCTTGGTTTCTCTGCTCGAGCAGAAATCGGAATCAACTTAAACCAACGAAAATACTACAAGTCTGGTTTATTTCTCCCAACATTGAAAAATCACCACAGAAAGCAAAAACAAAACAAAAGTCACAATGGGCATTACTCAAGACACCACCGCTATCACCGCCGCCGCAGAGGCTCACATGTCCTCCTATGCAGCCGTTCTAACCTCAAACGAGTTCAAAACCTCTGCCGAACGGGGTGCCAAAATGGCCACCTACTACCTCCCAACCGTTTCCTTCTTTATGGACGGGCAGAAAATGGAACTATCGGGACAATCAACCTACGCATCTATAATCTCGGGCACACTGGACAAAGTGGAAGGTCTTCCTGGAGTGAGAGGACACAGGGTTGACGCTATAAGCGAGAACAGTGCAATTGTTTGGCTTCAAGTAGAGTCGCATGGAGTGGAAATTTCCAATCTCTATTTCTTTAGGAGATTGGAGGATGGATCGGAAGGTTTCGAGGGTGGTATTTTTGACGGGGAGTCGTGGCTGTTGAAGCAGTTGGCGAAACAGTAGATTGGCTTTCTCACAGCCTCCTTCTGTTGCGAGGAACGTTGGGTCTTTTGGGGCAGCTGTCAACATCTTATGAGCAGGGATATTGTCATTCAATGTTATTGTTGGATATAAGGACTGTCACATTGCAATAAATTTCATTACTATTGCACAGCTACGTGTAATGTATATCGTGGAGAATAATTGATGATAGAACCACCACAGGTGATAGAAATGTACCAATTCAATAGTAACTATATGCTAGGTGGTATTGAAGCGGAGAAGAGAACAAAAAACAAATCACAATAGAACAAACAAGAAAACGGAAAAAGGAAAACATATTATGCCAGCATCAATTGATTTGAAAGAAAAGAGATAGGCTCCCCCCCAATCATCTAGAACCATTTTCAGACATGGATGAGATGGGAAGATGCTGCGAAAATAACACAAACCATTTTTTTCGTGTAGCAAAACGAGATTCAAACAGACTTCGATGCAGACACCGTTTCATATCATATTCATCAGACGCTCAAAGACTGATACCGACCATGTGGACTCAGGACGATATCGTTGCGAAAATGGCAGTACCAAAATGAAACGCATGTAGACAAATAAAGAACCAGCAAGATCACAAACAGAAGAAAGCGAAGCAATAACATGTGCACAGAGAGATGAATACAAATAGATATCGGCGGAACATGGTATTTGTCTAAAAATCCGACGAATAACCCATGCCCAGAAAAAATTTCGTCAAAAGGGTATAGAAGTACAAGCCAAACCAGTAAGGCAAACTCAAAAGGTAAAATAGACCCATTCTAGATCTACACAACCTTTTGTTCTGAAGAGCATCGACGTCATTGGGGGAAATTTTTCTTTTGAGAAGATATCAACTCTTTCAAAGTCGATCCATCACCTCCCATCAAATGTGACTGGGAAGCATCAGATCATGTTGGTGCTAGACCCGTCTAGCGATGATTTTGCTTTGTCGGCATTGAAACTGCTGTTGCGAGTTTCTTCTTCCTCCAAGCGACGTCTCCAGTTGGTCACACTTTCGCTTAAGCCGGTTCCATCATGTGTTTCCTTGGTCGGGGTCTGCTCTAGATCAAAAGTAGAGCTCAAGCGATGGTTGTTACGATTGTTGGTCTCCCAATGGCTGCGGAGAGCATCCAGTTCACTGGCAAGCGAATCCAAGGCCATCGAGCTCCGATTGTTCAGGAATGAGTCATCACGGGAGATGTTGCTGTCACCTCGCGGACGACCGCTTATTGTCGCTGTAGATGCAGTACTATGACTTCGAGAAATTGGGTTGAGGTTCTGGCCATGTTGTGATTGACGCCGATGGTTATCGACTGAAGTGACCATCTGGTCGAGAAGCATCGAGACCTTCTGTTCAGCATGCACAGCCCGAGATTCCAAAAGCGAGTTTTCCTGCTTCAGTTGCTCGAGTTCTCCACGAGTCCTGTCCGCTGAGGCAATGAGTTCTCGCTTGGCCTCTTCGTGTGCAGATTGGGAACTATCACGTGCGGTCTCAGCTGCACTAAGATCGTCTTTCAGTTGAGAAATTTGGCTTTCAAGGTCGGTGATTGATGAGCTCATATTTTTCTCCAGATCAGATAGTGACTTCTGCAGCTGATCACGTTCGCTTTCCCAGTCGGCAGAGGACTTGGAGCCGGCAGACTGCTCAACGGCCTTTTGCGCGGCCTCCAGTTCACCTTGTAGCTTGGTAGTGTAGACACGGTATTTGTCTACTTCGTCCTTCATTCGTTTCAGCATCTTCTCCGTTCCCTTTACATAGTGAACGGCCGACTGATAATCGTTCTCAAGCTGCTCCAATTTCTCTCGATACGCACGATCGGCTTCTTGTTCACGCGACTCAAAAGAAATCTTGGTCTCATCATGCGCCTTCAGGCTGGCCTGGAGTTGCTGTTCTAGCTCACGGAGACGAGTCTGCTCAGGAGTCCCAAAACGCGAGCCTGGTGAGTCCAGCAGTGGTGATCGTCGGGTGTCCGATGCTTGAACCCCTCTTTCGCCGAGAAGATCTTTGAGTGCTCCGTGTTGAATGGCCAAGGCACTGGTGTCACGCTGCTGGCTTTCAAGTTGAGACTTGAGGTCCTTATTCTCTGTCGCAGTCGTTTGACTGTCTCTGAGAGCAGTCTGAAGTTGCCTACGAAGTTGAAGGCCTTCACGACTCACTTGCTCCTGGTAAGCTTCCAGACCTGCGATGCGTTCCTCTGCCCTCCTCAATTTTTCGGCAGCATCGTCAGCAGCCACCTGGTTGACCTTGACCAGTTCATGAGCTTTATCAAGTTGCGATTGCAGAGACACCACGCGCTGGTCTGTGATTGATCTCATTGAGCTCTCTGAATCAAAGGAAGATGCGCGATCGAGGCCGGAAATGAAGGCAAGTTTATGACTCTCAGCCTCGCGCGCATGAGTCTCTGCTAGCTCCTCAGCATCCTTGAGCCTACGAGTGGCTGTTTCCAGTTCTGCAGTTCGTTCTTCGTGGTCGGCTCTTAATTGCAAAAGTTTTCGCTCCAGTCCCTCTCTACGCTCACGCTCTTCTTCAAGATGTCTTTCCATTAGAGAGGCCTTCTCCGCCGAGGCTGAAACAGCCTCGCGGAGCGATCCCATATTTCCACCGTGATCCTTGAGGCGTGTTGAGGCCTCCTCCAGCTTTTGAACCAGTTCTTCTTTGTCAAAATTAGCTTTGGCAAAATTAGTTTCAGCTTCAGAGCGGAGGGCTGATTCTTCTCTGGCATGGGCTTGAATTTGATGTAGTTCGGCTCGAAGGCTTTCTAGCTCCAGAGAGTGGTTCTGCATCTCCAATTCCGCCAGCCTCTTCCGAGTTGCTTCATTCGTCTCTTCCGCCAACTCCCGACCTTGTTTTTCTTGCTCTAGATCAACGGTCATTCCCTCTAATCTGGACTTTAGTTCTGCTTGTGAGGCGAGAGCGAGAGCCAATCTTCTGCTTAGATCGGTCATTCGTCCAGATGTTGCCTCATCAGTACTGAGAGATGTTCCCTCGGGCATTGGAGAGCTTCGTTGGCTACCTCCATGCGCAGCCAATTTAGCACGCGCATAAGCGGCCTCGCTAACAGCCGCATCGCGTTGATGTTCCACTTCAGCTACTCGCTTAGAAGCGATAGCAGCTTGACGATCGACTGTAGCCTGCATTTTGGCGAGTTCGGCTCTCATTGAAAGGAAGGCCTCGATCAAGGGTCGATCTTCATCTGTGAAGACATCCGTAGCACGCTCATCAAGCGCTGTGCTGCTAGAGGTATTGGGAGCGTATCCAGCCTTGCGGGCCAGAGCCAATTCCGATGCATACCAGGCGTTGCGATTTCGTGCCGCTTCGAGCTCCTTGATGAGAGCTTCCTGATGAGGCGTGAGTCTGGGCGATCGTGGCTCATCGGCATAATTACGAGAGTTTCTGATGCCGCGAGGCTCAGTGGAACCATCCAAGCTAGCATGTCTCCCTAGGACTGATTCATCATTACTGTCCATCGAGGCTCGCTGACGCTGTTTTTGGAGCGACCGCTGCCTAGTTGGGGCACTCATAAGAGGAGTTGCTTCACCCGCCTCCATAGCCTTTGCGGCCAATTTCGAAGGTGGCTGAGTGGCGTTAGGAGTCCGACGACCTCCAGACACTGGGCTTAACTCCCCAGAAGGCCGGGAGGCGTCCTGGGGCGAATCCTTTGATCCTGGAGAGTGCACATCTCTTTCATTGGCACGAGCCGTGTCTATCTGTGGGTTCTGCTTTGTAGGCGTCTTGCTCCTCAGCGAAGTTTGGCCATTGGCCCGCGGGGTCGGGGTCGGTGCCTGACCCGGTGGAGGAGGACCTGGTGCTTGAGCTATCGAGGCTCGTGGCAGTCTTGAACCGGTAGCTGCAGGACCCTGAGGATAGTCTGATTGCTGCCTTGTTGCGGAAACAGGTGTGCTTTCTCGAGAAGGAGGAGCAATCCGGCGAGCTTGGTCAACGGGTGTTCCTTGGCCATCTCGGGCAATGACCGACATGGCAGACTTATCATTGCTCATTTTTCGACCCTCAGCCGGCTTTTCGTCAACTGGATAGCGAATTTTGGATGTGTCCAGAATGTATGCCATACTGAGTTCAGCTGCATCCCTGGGCCCCGAGCTCGGTTCACCTGCCAAGATGATGATTTGCTTTCCAAATGCTGTCATACTGTGTCCTGATCTCGGTGAGGGTGCTTGTCCCATATTCTGGAAGTAAAACCACCTCCTAGTTCCAATTCGAAAGGCAGAAATATCCCCTAGGTCCAACCCTTCATCATTGCGACCACCAAATACATACATAGTATCGCCGACCACTGTTGCAGCGTGACCCTCTCGTGGTGAGGGGATAAAACCGTTGCATTCTAATTCAGTCCATTGGTTGGTTCGGGGATCGTATGACCACACATCATTGAACCAAGTCACTCCGTTCGTGCCGCCAAATCTGAAAGCCATTAACATCCATGCAAAACGAATAGGGACCATGAGAATAGTTCTTACAAGTATAGATTGTCATTGTAGGTGATGATAGAGTGATTTGTGCGGGCAGGAGGTATCTGGCCAGCAGGCGGACCACCTTCATGTGAGTTCTGGATCAAAAACTCCCACTTGTTCGTGGGACTCTGTAGTGCATTTAGATCGAAGGCAACGAGGTCGTTGAAAAAGAACCCCTCGACCTGTCCTCCAAAGACGTAGAGTCTTGACCCAAGGATGTTTAATGTATGTCCGTATCGACCCGATGGTCTGGTTCCTGGAGGAATGGCACGAGACCATTGTCGAGATGCTAGACGCTGTCATTAGGGAGAGGCCAAAAAGGAACGGGGCGTTAGGAAAGACCCACATGTATTCAGCAGATACAGAGTATCGTCCAGAACATCATCCTCATTAACCTTGGTATCACCGCCAAAGACTATAAAGGCGTTTCCCACCAAAAGACTGGAGTGGCCGACTCGGGGACCAGGGCCTTCTGAGACTGTCGAGATGGGAAAGCATGACAGATTCCCACCGCTGCTTTCCACCATCCACAAGTCTCCTTTGACGGTTGCGCCTTCGACTAGGCCGCCCATTATGTAGATGTCGCCTTCCTTTGAAGCGACAGCATTTATTGCAGCACCATAGCGAGGAAACGGGTTGGCTTGTGGCGTAGCAAAGTTCAGGCGTTTTCTAGACCAAGGATATTGGGATTGACTTGGGCTACTCGTCGTGGGGGAGTTCTGATTAGTTAACGACTGGGATCGCTGGAAGACGAAAGTCAGTCAAATGCAACAATGACTTGCTATGGTGAGACGCTTTCTTCTTCGTTTGTACGTACCAGTGACTCGGATTCTGCTCGTTGTCGCATTTTGATCGGATCAGGGCTGCTTGTGCCGGCGACCGAGTTCAACGAATTGCTGACACTGCCGCTGGGAGGCGGAGACTGCATCCTGCTGCCATCTCGCGGTACGGCTCCATTCAGCGCAGCTGACTTCTCTGACGTTGTTCCCTCTGATGTGTGTATGTTCCTGCCTGCGGGAGGTAGACCAGTGGCGGCGGCCTGGTTCTTTTTAGACTTGAAGAGAAAGGCCATGGTGTGTGCAACACTGGATGGTCAAATCCTCGTAGATTGTCGCAATTGCTCCGGCCGGAGACGTCTCACTGGAGCGTGAGCGTTACTCGAGACCGGACTCGACAACCGGTGCACTTGACTACCCGAGAACGAATGGCGAAAGAATGTCGGTCACAAAGGCACACAACTCTGCTCGCAGAGGCATCGAATAGCGAAGAATTGGAAATCGACGGTGGACACTGGAGCGCAGGAAGGCGAGGTTTGGATCACTGGGCGCATGCAACGGGGAAAAAAGCGGCAGCGGAAGGGCCGTTTGGCGATTGCCCAGGGCAGGCTCTCACGCAGCGTGCTGAGGGATATAGGAAGGAGGAGGAGAGAGAGCGACGCAGCGAGCAGCTGGAGGGGACAGGGGATGGTAGAGAGAGAGTGATACGGAGTCGAGAGTGATGGCAGTTTGTGAAACTTTCCAGCCGTCGTCGCCGGTCGAGTCGTTCGGCTGGGCACTTCTAGGGGCAGCGAGGGCAGGAGCGCACCAGCCAGGGGCGGCGGCGGCTTCCACTTTCTGCCGCGACCCACCGCACCCACAGATTCCTTCCCGCGAGCCACTCACAGTGCGCAGCACGCCTGATGGGGGGAGCTCTAGGCCAGACTCGGCCTAGCGTGGGTTGACCACGAGCATTTGTTCCAGCAACAATGATTACAGTGTTCAGTACTCTATACTACTAATAATAACAATTATTTACTTAGAAAGTTACAAGCTCTTTGGCGCCTACCTATTACTATCAGAAATCAGCTTCCGCTATTGGAAACTGGAATATATAGGCATATTATCCCCTGCTGTCCTTCCCAGCGGTCCCGAGAGCTCTGTGCATATTGTCCGGTCTTAATTACGGATATATGTGCTTCATTTGCATTGCATCATGCAGCAGGAGTCGTACTCGGCAAGGCACAGCGCATCTCAGCCGTCAACAGAAGCTGTCAGTGAACATTGAGCGAATATGCCCGGGTTGCGTCGTCGTGTTGGCAAGAAATTGGCGATGGCTGGGGGCAAAAAGCATGGAGAACAACCCAATGGTTCACTAGCCTCGCATTCCAGCCAGCTAATTATTTAGTTGAATCCCGACAACACAAAAATCACAGCAATGTCTGAGGTCGTATTAGCTAGTGATATTTGATCAATCCCAGCCTCTTGGAATTTCCAGTAATCGTTCGGAGTATAAGTATCGTCTTAAGCTGCTCGTATCCCCCGTTATTAGCAGTGGGGAATACACCTGGTCTAAAAAATGAACGAAAACAATGAAATGAAATGGACGAACCAGTGTCAATAGTAATACGATAGGCAGTTGTTTCCGTTACAGGTAATTAATTCAAATCAATAGATGTATATAAACCAACCAACAGATAATTCATGATTCCTGTTGAAGATGGATTTTCTGGAACCCGATATAACAGACTGACTGCCCCTGAGAGACCACCTGGCCAATAAAATGCAATTTCCGAGACAGGGTATAGGCCGGCGACTCGGCAGGCTCGAGCAGCCAACTAATCAGTTAGCTCATAATATCATAACCTATTAATACTAATTTGATAGACCATAGAAATGATAGAATTATAGAAGCCAAAGCCCATTCGTGATCTCATTCGATCGTTCTGGTGAGGCACCCATCTACATGGTCTGATTGGCTCCCCACGCCCCTTTTCGCCAGGTCGTTGGCAGCCAGCAGCAATCGGATCATAATTTCTCTGTGATAAATATACTGTTTAATACTGAGCAATTAATGCAGTTCGGGATTTGCGTCTCGGATATATTATTGTCGAGAACGGGGCATTTTTATTAAAGGTCTCGTGTACTGCACCTCGTGCCCAAAGACCCAGCCCTCGGCGGATCACATGGTCTCCGAAGTATAGACATTGAATATCGCTACGCGGACTTGGGAAAACAAAGCATTCAATAATGTTCCATTGTTAGTTAAGTTGCATACTGATTTTATACATTCGGTCAAATTCGCAATATTAGCTGGCTCGGGTCTGAAGACTAGATAACTTGGCAACAACCACTTTGGCCGCATCATTGATCCTGCTTTCTGTTTCCTTTTTAGAGCTTATCATTTCACGAGAATACACAATAACTATTACTGCTTAGTTGTATCATTCCTATGTGCTTTCACAAATTCACAAATCCAACAAAGAGAACGAGCCGCACGCTTCGGATCAACGATTGGCCGACAGCGCTTCGGCTGAGATAAGACTGCCAAGCACCGGGCACAGCTAAGCTTGCCTTCCCCATCGTGGACCTCGTGGGCTTATCAGACTCGGGCGACACTTCTGGGGAGTGCATCTTTCATACAGCCAGGAGAAACGAGCACCGTCTCGACACAAGCAATCGTATTTCCGCAATTTATCGACAAAGGCAAAGTGTCGTCGGGCCCTTCGTCGCGACGCCTTCCCCCGCAGCCTACGTCCGTACCGAGTTTATGCGCCGGCGAGAAGAATGAGCCTGTTGGGTAGAGACTACCACGCTTCCCCGTTGACCAGATATTGGAGCCAGCAGCCCCTCTCCGTGCAGTCCATCAGCTGTGCTTGGGTTTTTCAACTTTCTCAACTTTTTCGATTCTGATAGTGTCGGTCTCAGTTCTCGCCCTCGTTTTCGTGAAATGATGACCCGGGCATAATGAGAGACCCAAACTTCGACATGGAACACAATCAAAATGGCAATCATTACCCAGACCCCCTGCCAGCAACAAATGGGGCCCGTCGAACCGCTAGGGTAACCTTTGGTCCTGACCCAGACTCGGTTTCCGCCGCACGCGATCGAGAGAGCTCCCTAACGCCGCTGGCGTATCACCATCGGGCTGCAACAACGATTGACTCGCATGGCTCACCGCCAATCTCTCGGCCTGACAGTTCCTCGAACGACGATAACGCTGGACAGCAAAAACCAGATGCAATGCCGATCAGACCCCGTCCAGGCAGCCGCCCTTCTCTACAACGAGCAAAGAGCGACTACGGGCCCAGGTCAGGACTCGAGAGATCCCATCAGGGTGAGGATGATGATTTCGCAATGAGACATGGATGGCAGGAAGAGTACACATCCAGCGAGTATTTGAAGATTTTGCATTCGGTACGTCGTGTAAATCCCGCATTGCCGAATTGACTGCTTATTTGAAATAGAACTTTTATATGTACTTTACAGAGAAACGTCACGAAACAAGCGGCCTTCCCAAGGAACCAGCCGGCAGCTGGGCCATTCAGGAATGGCGGATGAGAGATCGTTTGAAGACTGTGTCAGCCGCGCTAGCCATATGTTTGAACATTGGCGTGGACCCCCCCGACGTTGTCAAGACGAATCCATCAGCCAAATTAGAATGCTGGGTCGACCCAACCGCCACCACCGGTGGTCAGAACAAGATCATGGAGCAGATTGGAAAGAAACTGCAGGAGCAATACGAGACCCTTAGCCTAAGGACGAGATATAAGCAGTACTTGGACCCTTCTGTGGACGAAACCAAGAAGTTCTGTATTTCGCTTCGTCGAAACGCCAAAGACGAACGGGTTCTCTTCCATTACAATGGCCACGGTGTTCCCTTGCCAACGCAATCGGGAGAAATTTGGGTATTCAACAAGAACTACACCCAATACATTCCAGTTTCATTATATGATCTTCAATCATGGCTTGCCGGCCCCAGCTTGTTTGTGTTTGACGTCGCCCATGCTGGGAACATTGTCCACAACTTTCACACCTTTGTCGAGAAGCATGAAAAGGAGAACCTGGAAGCTAAGAAGCGGGATCCCAATGCACTGGTTCAAAACTATTCCGACTGCATCTTACTGGCAGCTTGTCAGAAATCCGAAACCCTTCCAACAAATCCAGACCTTCCGGCAGATCTATTCACTTGTTGCCTAACTACACCTATTGATGTTGCACTTCGATACTTTATTCTGCAGAATCCACTCAGCGTTACTGTTTCACTGGATGAGTTCAAGGTTCCTGGTCGTTTACAGGACCGGAGGAGTCCTTTGGGAGAGTTAAACTGGATTTTTACCGCGATTACTGACACGATCGCTTGGAATACTCTACCGCGGCCACTCTTCAAGAAGCTTTTCAGACAGGACTTGATGGTCGCAGCGTTGTTTAGGAACTTCCTCCTATCCGAACGCATTATGCGAACATACCAATGCCACCCTCTATCTTCGCCTGCGCTACCAGAAACGCATAACCATCCTCTCTGGCAGAGTTGGGACCTTGCTATTGAAATGGTCCTTAGTCAACTTCCAGCTTTGATTGATAACGAGGAAGGCCGGAGACAGTATGAGTATCAGCATTCGACCTTCTTCGCTGAGCAACTCACTGCATTCGAGGTATACCTATCTTCAGGTCCAACCGAGAAGAACCCTCCCGATCAGTTGCCCATTGTGTTACAAGTCCTGCTGAGTCAAGCACATCGGCTGCGGGCCCTGATTCTTCTGAGTAAATTTCTCGACCTAGGCCCTTGGGCTGTACACCTAGCTCTCAGCATCGGTATCTTCCCTTATGTTGTTAAACTGCTTCAATCAGCTGCCCAAGAACTGAAGCCTGTTATGGTCTTCATCTGGGCCAGGATCATGGCTGTGGACTACTCTGTTCAGAACGATCTTCTTAAAGACAACGGCATCCACTACTTCATCACAATTCTAAACCCAACATCTCCGATTCCTGTGGGAAATGCCAGTGAACACCGGGCTATGTGTGCCTTTATTGTTTCCATATTTTGCAAGAGTTATCCTCAGGGTCAGAATGTCTGCCTCTCGGCCGAACTCTTTGATTCTTGTTTGAGGCATCTAATGGATGTGGAGAATCCATTGCTTCGGCAATGGTCTTGTTTATGTTTGAGCATGCTCTGGAAAGACTTTCCAGACGCAAAGTGGATGGGTATTCGCTGTGCTGCGCCACAGAGACTCTGCGATCTCACATTTGATCCTGTCCCCGAAGTACGCGCTGCCATGCTGCACTCGCTCACCAATTTCTTGGGCATTCCAGACTTGACGGACCAAGTTGCACAGATTGAAGAATCCATCGCTATGGCTATTTTGTCAATGGCCGCAGATGGCAGCGTTCTCGTGAGGAAAGAACTACTTGTTTTCTTTTCTACTTTTGTAAAACGATACGAGAACAAGTTTCTTGTTGCTGCTTACGAAGAGCTGCTAGAGGAGAAACACTTGCTACTACATCGTGCGCAAAACGAGGCTACTAACCAACCTTCAGCTCGCGGTGAACGTCTTCCAAAGGCAGATGGCGCCTTTGGAAATTCTCAACTACTATCTCATAATACGACATTCGGGACGATATGGAAGCAGCTGCTTATTATGTCTGTTGACCCACATCCTGAGATTGCACAAGATGGCGCGACGGTTGTCGATTACATCCACGTTGCTCTGTTGCAATCTCCGATCAGTCCCTTGGCTATTAAGGCTCGCAATGAAATCATGGAAATTTTCAATCGGTTGAACTCGACCAAGCCTCAAGCCCCAGAAGCTTCTGAACTGAAGGCAACACGTCCAGGAACTCCTCCATTTCAAAATTCTCAGAAACAAGAGGGTTATTTCTCTTTGAGCATGAGAAGGACCGCCAGCGTCGCAGCATCTTTGAAAAACCTTGCATTCGGTTCTTCATCGGCCGATGGTCCACTATCACCCACTCTCTCTCAAAAGACCTCGCCTGCAAAGAATAGGGCTCCCATTACTCCTCGAGGACGAGCCCCTCCAGAGTGGACACGGCCCCCGGAGGTGAATGATCAGGTTGCCCCCGCCACTGCATACCACCAGGCTCCAGAGCCACCATCCCGAGGGTATCAACCCAAAAATGGGGACGCTACTCCCTCCATACCCTTGAAAAGCAGGTTTCTAGATTGGTCTACAGAAGTAAGTTTATCTTTATAATGTTGCAGGAAGCGGAAACATATCTAATTTTTATAGTACTTCCGAGAACCTCAGATGAAGCCAAATGAGCCAGATGAACCTGGTAGTGCCGATTACAACGAGAGACTTTGGCGGCGAAGCAGAAACGAGAGAATAATTGCGGAAACACAACCGCTGAAAGAAAAGGCTGGCAGCAGTCGCTGGCAACACTCTGTAGCATTGTTGACAAACGATAGTCAGCCCATCAAAATGACTTTCCATCAATTTGAAGACCACCTTGCCATCGGAGACGACCGCGATACAGTCACGTAAGTGCTCTATACGACCTCACGATGAAAACAGCCACTGACATTTACCTAGAATTTGGGATTGGCAACGAAATGAACGCCTCAACCGCTTCTCAAATGGCAATCCTCCAGGATCCAAGATTAACGAAATTCGGTACATCAACGAGGATGACCAGGCGCTATTGATGACTGGTTCTTCGGATGGTGTCTTGAAGGTTTACCGAAACTATGAGTCTCGAAAAGGAATCGAAGTTGTCACCGCATTCCGGGCCTTGCCCGAGCTAATTCCGAGCAACAGAAATGCTGGCTTAGTGTTTGATTGGCAGCAAGGGCAAGGGAAAGCTCTTGTTGCTGGCGATGTCAAAGTCATCAGAGTTTGGAATGCTGCAACAGAAGTTTGCACGAATGTAAGCGTTTTTTGCTCTTTGCAATCCCACTCCTTTAACTAACATAAGTACCAATAGGACATATCCGCACGATCTGGCTCCTGCATTACCTCCCTGACATCCGATCAAGTTGCGGGAAACATTTTCATCGCTGGATTCGGTGACGGAGCAGTCCGTGTCTTTGATCAGCGACTCAAGCCTACCGCCGCCATGGTCAAAGTTTGGCGAGAGCACAAACAATGGATTACCAATGTCCACATGCAACGAGGTGGCGTGAGAGAACTCATATCTGGTAGCCGAAATGGCGAGATCAGGTTATGGGATCTTCGAATGAACGATCCAATCAACACTATAAATGTCACGAAAGACACCCTTCGAACCTTGAGCGTTCATGAACACGCCCCTGTTTTCTCAGTGTACGTTGACCACACAGATTCTCCACCCTCTACTACAAATGCTAACTACTTGAAGGGGAACCAACCGACACGAAGTCAAAACATTCAATGTTGACGGCACTTGTTTGTCCAACTTTGAGCCGTACTCCAGCTTCCTTAATCATAATCGATCATCGCCCATATCTTCAACCGCGTTCCACCCCCACCGCACTCTTCTCGCATGCTCCGCCTTGCATGATAATCACATCAATCTGGTTGCATGTTGAGCCATTCTTTTGTTTGTATACCTTTTGCCTTTCTTTTCTCCTGCTTCATCGTCCATAATATCACGATCTTACGTATCAAGGATTTCTCTTTTCAGGATGGCGTTTTCTCTTTCGTTTTTGCATGGTACTGCGTCGATACTGGGCGCCTTGAGAAGCAGTTTACCATCCAACGCCTTTGATTTTATGTGCGCTGTTTTTGTTTTGTTATTATCAAGGTTCTTCTCGCGGGTTCAAGAATGCTCGGCATGCATTTGAACCCTTGGTGCGCGAGTCGGAATTATAATGTATACATAGACTTTTTTTTATCCTTGATTTTACATTATATTTGCATAATTGACTACGCGATCAACTCTAGTGTCTTATTTGAAAACAATGTATTAAATAAAAAGTTGGATTTCGAGGCCAAATATGCAGCAAATTTCGAGTCAACATACATGTAAAGTCCAGCACATCGATTGATGAAACAGTCAATCACACTCTTATGACCTGAATTTTGCGAGGGTTTTTCTCGGCGGGACAGCCTCTTTGCACACAGCATCTACAATTACTAGTGCAATGAAATACCGAATCGATCAGCTCACGGTCCCTGAGGGTTTTTCGTGGTCTTGAACAACATCCACAGCCAAAAGCACAACAGCCACCTTCATATTTGCACCGGTCTTTCGCTCGCTCGACTAGTTCTTCATGCTTCTCTTTTTGTTCCAGGTTGTAACGTTGAATATAAGTGCCTTTGAGGGTCTTTTGTAAATGTCGATGAAGATCGCGTGTGCTGGTCCAGTAATTCTTCTTTGCTTTTTCAAGCTTCTTTTGGTAACTGTTAATCTTGCTGTCTCGTGAACGTGTCCATCTGTGACTCGTTTGGAGCTTTTGGAGGGGTGGCAGCTCTTCGGAAAAATAAGTCTCCCGTTCAGCGAAGTGTTGAATATTATGTTCCAACTGAGCTCTTCTGCGAATCCAACGTTTTTGCTTTATTGTAGAGAATAGGTTCCATGCCTTAAGTGACTCGCCGATAGTCAAAGCTTTCTCGGCAGGGTAAAGTTTACCAGCGTGCTCGGTTTTCTCAAGCATCTTGAAAAAAAAAATTGTTTTGGCGATATGCTGCAGTGAAGAGAAAGTCGGTTTTAAAAGAGCGCGAAAGAATTAGACCTTTTGTACTGAATAGGCAGCAACTGGACAGACCAGTTGACGCTTCCAAGGTACCGTTTGGTCGTATGTCCCGGTAATTCTGAAGTAATCGGGCAGGTCATTAACGGTCAACGGCGAGACACAATCAGATAAGCCAAGATAATGAGTAGACCTGCCAGCTGGCACATGTTGACCATGCTGCCTTGTCTTTCGAAATGATACCTCTCATTTGGAAACTGCTCGCACGGAATCTTCTTAATGTTGTCATATAAAATTCCCCATTTGTTTTTACTTGAGACCACGTTTAGTATACTTGCTTATAAGCGATGAAAATAATAAAATGCATTTTAGCCAGAGCTATATATGGGATTAGCGAGAGCGATTAGCCAGAGCGATATATGAGAATCGATAGCAGTGAGATCAACAAAATCTCGATACCAAGAATCTTCCGGCCATTTGCCGTTACCCAAGTTTCGCCTTGTTACTATATCAAAGCAAAAATCGTCTTCGGCTGTTTTTAGATTGTCGCAACGCCAACAGTGGCATTCTTTGATCTCACAATCTTCCATCCTCTCCACAATGGAAAATGAAGAGTCAGCCTCGGCAAAGAATTGGCCAAGCCACAGTCTCAAATCTTCATCATGTAGCGACATGGTTGGCGTGCGTATGTGTTTCTGGGATTCTGATCGAGAGAGAAACTTCTTGACCGCAATTTGAAATGAGAGTATAATGATTTGACGTAACTTTCTATCACCCAAAAGCAAAAAAGAAGGAATTGGAGTACACCAAGGAGCATCGTTGCCTAGTCAGGTTGCCTAGCGTCATAGATTCTTTGATGATGAGTTATAGATTCCAGATGCCGGTGGTGGTCTTGAGACCAGCCAATAAACTTAATCGATTTTTCTTAGTGGTGGTCCAAGGCATGAACAGACGAGACTCGTTAGAGGGTTTTATACAAATATTAACCTGAGCAGTGCAAGGCGGATATTGTATTCCGCATTCTAGTGTTAATTTCCGAAAAAGGAAATTTCAACGTTAGGGTTTCTTTCCCCGGACTTGTCAAAAAGAACATATTCGTGCGATAGAATACCAGTAAAAATAAGCATTATTATTATCGAAAAGACACTTTGAAAGTAAAAAAAAAAGAATATTATCCACATGATAATAATAACTAGCTACATTGAAGGAACCACTTTTTTTTCAGTTCTCACAGGCACAGCACATGATTTTTGAACAAATTCATTCTCGAGAAAACGAAGACCCCCAATTTGCCACAAGACAACCCTCTTTATTCTCTTTTTTGGTATCAAGGAAGAGAAAAACTAGGACGACTGTGATCCTTGGCCTGACGCTGTGCACTCAGGATGGAATCCGGTGTAAACCGTGTGGTGGCTTGTAGTCGCCATTGCCGGGCACACGGGTCGTTGTCGAAAAGGCTGCGCCGACCGCCATACCGTGGCTCACAGCACAATTCACTAACAGGGCCCAAGTTAGCAAAGCCGAGGCTTTTGCAGGTCCGCTCTCCATTGTTGAATGTGCGTGAATATGTGTAGAGGTTTGCCATGACTCTTTTAAACGCATCGCAAGTCTGCCCCGCAACCCCTTTCTCCTTGCTCAACTCGTGATTAAGCCTTTGGGCGAACTCCACAGGCAAATCGTCTTGCAGATTATTGCCCTGATGAAACCAGTCCTCGGCTGCTAGCACCCTTTCATAATAAGCACTAGTACGGGATGCACTGGAAGCCCATGGAGTCGGCGGGCCAAAGCCAGAAATATCAAGGCCTGGAGGAGGGCATGAAACTTTCGAGACATCTCTTTTCTCCGCCAATAGATTGTCCACACAAGGTACTTTGATCTTTGGAGGCCCCCTCAGAAACTCTTTCCATGTTGACTCGGTGGTTATCTTAGCTAATTCTTTCTCACGGCTCTCTTCTGAAGCAAACACGTCTTTCTCGTATTTGTTTACCAGTGGCACATACGGTTTCACAGGGGGGCGAGGACGTTCAGGCTGGCGAGATGGTGACTGGGGTCGACTGGAAACATCATTTTTTTGTGCTGGTGCGAAAGGGTCTTCAAGACCAAAAATGTCTTTTTCGAGGCGAGAGGGGGTCTTTGAGGCATCATTCAAGAACCTAGTGAGATTGAAGCTTTCGGTACGAGTTTCTGTATCGTTTGGCGAGAATTTTAAAGGAGAGCTAGGACTCTGAGACACCCGCTCAGATGTTGGACTGTGCAGAGTTTGCTCTGCATTGTCGGGTAATGGAGAGTCTATCTGAGGGGTCTGAGGCTGGCCTTTTACTGGACTTTCTTGCTTTGGACGGCATGTCGCTTGCTCAGGGGTAGACGGTGGATCTTGATTCCGAAGGATATCATGAGAGGTCTCCTCAGGGGTGAAGTGACTGGGTTCCTTGCGCTCGGGTGCGATTGATTTCGAGGGTGTCTCAGAACGAGAGTATAACAAATTGGGCTCCATTGTTTGTTGCTCGTTATCTTGTTTCTTCTCGACGTCATTTTCGGCGGAATTGGAGCACAAGACGTTCTCTTTCTGCTTGATAGGGCTCGTATCATGCGGCCTGAAGCGATTTCTTGACCTGTTTTGTCGTCTCCTGCTTGGAGACTTTACAGGCGATGGGGTTCTTGGCATCATCGAATAGTTGGCAGGCGCAGCAGGCATCATCGGGTAGTAACTCATTTGGCCAGGATACATTTGCTGGTAGTAGCTCATTCCTTGATACATTGGATACTGGTAGTCTGGGATTTGATATGCGCCATGGTTGTAGTACGGAGCGAGCGGGCTCATAAGTTGTGGCTGGGGCGCAGGATATGCAGGACTTGGGGAAGCATTTGGTGGAAAGTAGCGATCAACAGGGCGTTGAGGGCGCCTGAAAGTCTCGCCAGTCCCCGGTACAGTCTCTGCAGTGGGCTCATTCGTTCTGTCATCCTGGGGAAAAGGCTTCCAAGGCTTGGAGCCCTTGTTGTTTGTCTGGCTGCGCATGGTAAAATCTCCCAGAGAGACTGGTTGAGCCGATGGTAGCTCGCTGATGTCGCTCAATTCGCCGCTCATTATTCTAGCTCGAGCTGCGTTGGCAGCATTCAGTTCGGCTGCCCTGGCCTGTGAGGTCAGGGAGGGCCCCAGGGGAGCGATATTGGTCGACATTGGAGGCAGCTGTGAAGCATTGGTGAGTCTTGTACAACCAGTTCTCTCAGGCTAGTGAACTCACTCGAATATCGATAAATTGGAAAAATAATGGTAAAGATATCACTCAAACGGGAGACCTGGGACGAAGAGGGAACAGAGGCAAACGCGCCATGCAAGCTCCAGGGGGGGGAGCGCCCGAAGAAAACGAAATTGAGCAGCAATTAAGATAGCTACTGCTTTTGGCTTGTCGCTTTTGTATGAAAGGAGAAGACTGATCAAGATAGGAAGCCTGCGAGGTGTGTGGCGAGCTGATGAGGAGATGGGGGAGAAGATGGGGGGAGGAGGAAAGAAAAGGGAAGGAGCCCCATAAGTAAGTCTTCACCTCAGCTCCCAGCATCGTCTCATCCAGCATCTTTTCTGCCAGGCGGGCAGCACTGTTGTTCCATGCCGGCCTGGACTGCTGCTTTGTACACTATCGTGAAAGACTTACAGCATCAATGACAGACATAGGGGGTTCTTTCAACACTAAAGCTACACAACTTCATGGTTAATATTTATAATTGAGAGGCAGGTGTCAATCTCATAATCCCTGATATTGATAGATTTATAGAGCAGTTTGACTAGGAGTATCAATATTTTGGTTTTATTTCAAATGTTAAAAACAACACCAGTGATGGTTAACGGCTTCATCAATGACTATACCAACAACACAGATGCGGCTACTTTCTGCCCTCTACCATAATTATATGATATCCAAAACTGGTCTTGACCTCAGCGTAGTTTGGATTCGCCGTCGTACTAGGCTCGAGGTCGTATGCCACTTTTTCAAAGTCACCGTGCAGACTGCCTCGAACCTTCCAGCCCAACGATCCTCCTACGAAACCATGTCAGCAAGGACAAACTGTTTAGCTGCAAGCAAATGTTTTTTTTTTGAAGGTAGGATTGTGGTCTACCTTGTCTAGCTTTGTCTTCGGAGAACTCGCGAGCTACTTCGTCAAACTTGGACCCATTGCGGAGCTTCTCCAGGGCTTCCTCTTTTTTGGAATGTTTTTCGCACTGATAAACATGTCAGTTGTTTGAAAAGCATTCTTTTTCAAGAAATCAAATATAGCGGATATCCATAACGAATAGTACAAGTCACGCTGAGAAGTGATATACTCACCAGAATGTGCCGGACATTGATCGAGGTGGCAGCCTTCAAGCCCTTTTTGCCCTTGTCATCGCCGTCCGAGGCATCCTTTCCTTTCCCCTTTCCTCCCTTGGCGTCCTTTTTGGCCATCGGGAATGTCTAGTGCGTTTTTTTTTATATAGAAAAGAGAGGCTCAACTTTGTTTCTTACTGAAACAAAGGCAGCAGTGGGCGGGGACGATGGACTGTGGGGCAACATGTTGTTGATGCCTTAGGCATCGACTTCTATAAAGACCTTTCATGTTCATGTCTCTCGAACATCCCCCCGCTCCAAGTTATGTACATTCACTTATCGCACATACCATCGCAAAAGAGAAATGTATCCATGGCGGCAAGCTCTGACCTGGAAGCAGTGAGAATCGCTCGGCTGCCGGACTCTGCATACTATATACCGGATTTCCTTACATCAGAAGAGGAGGTAAAGCTACTGCAAAAGGTTTTTTTATATCTTTCTACATGTTTTCTTATGCTCAAAAAGAGTATTTATTGACTATCTATAGATAAACTCCGTCCCTCTGCCGCGCTGGACTCAGTTGTCCCACCGGCGCCTGCAGACGTGGCCATCAACGCTGACCAAAACCGACACACTGCTGGCTGCGCCGTTGCCTACATGGCTTCACGAGCCCATTGTCTCTCCACGGCTGGATGCTCTGGGTTGTTTCGCAGGCTCGCCGCACCGAGCGCCGAACCATGTGCTCATCAACGAGTATCGCCCAGGGCAAGGCATCATGCCGCATGAAGATGGATCAGCTTATTACCCGCTCGTGGCGACGGTCAGTCTGGGGGCGCCGATTGTCTTGGATCTCTACGAGAAGGCCTCTAGTGATGACGAGAAAGCAGACAGGAAGCCAGCTTTCCGAATTCTACAGGAGCCTCGGAGTCTGTTGATCACGACCAATGAGCTATATACACAATATCTACATGGAATCGCAGAACGCCTGACGGACGAGGACTTGCGCTTCGACAGTATCGCCAATTGGGAATTTTTGGGGGATACGCAGCCGTATCGAAACTCATCCTACGAACGACAAACGAGGGTCAGTTTGACATACCGCGACGTGCTCAAGGTCGCCAAGGTAGGGAATTCAGTCAAGTTCTTGACAACGGGGCGGTGAGGTTTGTCACACTCAGTACAGCCCCGGCAGGAATGTCCATTTCCCACGCACGCTGTCCTCGCCGAATTTTGTCTGGTACCATATTCTGCTGTTCCGCGCGGTGACGCCTAGGTTGACAACAACGAAGACTAGGCCACAAAGGACTGTCTTGTTCACAAGTTCCCCTTCTGGAGCCGCGAGGATCGTGAGTGAAAGATAGATTACACACTCTGCCGTGTAGTGTGGAGATACAATTCCACGGAAAAGAGGGTGGACAGGGACGGTGTATGTCTTCAACGATGCTAGGTAGTGGTGACAATCGTGCTGCATGCCGGAGGCCATCAAGAACAGCGGGAGAAAAACGATTGTTTTTAGAGACGGGGCGACGGTGATACGAAAGTCGTCGAGGGAAAACGTTTTGGGAAGAATTGCACCTGTATAATAGTGATTATTAGCAGAGTATTGACGTGCCAAACGAATCTCACATACCAGAGCCTTCAATCCACACGGCTGCCGTGATTCCCAGGTAGTAAAATAGCCCAAGCAACCAGTGCACCACCCCCATGGTAGACGAGGACGGTTTCGTGTAGATCATGCTCTCGTACAGCCTGCGACCGCCTTGGACGCCCATCAACACTGAACACAGTATAACCCGATGTACCGTCATTGACCTGTGCAAGTGCTCATCACTTGTATTTGCCACAAAGAATCGAAAAACAGGACCGTGGGTCAGAAGCTGGCTTGCCCAGAAGGCCGACGATAGCACGGCGACGATGTAATAATGGGCAAAGTATCGGTGCGGCACTCTCCATGTCGCCAAATAATCCAGGAATGAGCCTGTTGCGGTCTTGTTTTTATCCTGCGAAGCGGGCAAGGCACGAGGGCCATAGTTGACGAAGCGACTGTTCAAAGCCGGAAGCAAATGGAACACGAGAGTCTGGCGACATGAGGCTTGTCAATATGTATGCGGGCTACTGGATGAACCGAGGGAGTGTGATGCGCACCGTACACGCGGCGAGGATAAAGCACATGCGAGTTGCGTCGACAATGTCTAGGCCCAGGGGCGTCTCGAGAGAGGGGCTATTGGCCGCCATGTTCGATGGCGGGCGAGGTCTCTGGCGAGGTGTTGACCAGGGAAGAAGGAGAGCAAATACAGACAGAGCTGGAGATTATTCCATAATTGGACTAGCTCCGCGGCTGGGCACTCAAACTTGGTACGCACACTGTACAGTACTGTAGTCAGTAGCGCGTGTGTTATGCAGTGATGGCTATTCCATACGAATATTGGTAATGAAGTTATCAATCGTCTGTACTCATACTCACAGTTCGCTCATTCCAGGATTGAAAACTACGTTTAACCAAGCTGTAGCTACTAGATAAGACTCTGCGAGCAAGCTCATGGCCACTCAGCAGTCGGCGATAAGAACATCGCACATGCTGATCGTCTAGCAGTGGCAGCTCAAGGATTCAGCTAATAATAATAAAAGTCTAATATTATGTATTTACATGATGCCTAGTCAAGCTGCCCGTGACTCCAGTAGTACTAGCAATTTATTGCGCCAATCCACTAGCCTAATGTGGCTAATCGGATAAAAAAGAGCTAACGATACACGGACTAGCGGGCTGACTGGGAGCGACGACGATCGCTCGGTTGAGCAAACTCAAACCAGCCAAACAGGCAAACAAGGCAGAAGCAAATCCCCTGCTCAAAGCAGTCATCGCCAGCTGGTGCGACGATGACACAGACATCTACACTCGCTCGCGGTCCGGGAGCAGCACTGCATCGTGCGCCGCGTTGCAACAGTACGAGGTTAAGGTTTGGCACCCAATAGTCACCGCCAAAGTGGACGAAAGCGGCGGCCGTGGATCGTCGCAAACCAGACTCTGCGGTGGAGAGCGCCAGCGTCAGCCTCGAGCTGGTTGGACAGCTTGCCAGCTAGCTTTGCCTCCTATCTATTACTTGTTTTATTATTATCAATTTGTTGTGGTTTTTGTGCGTCGTGCGATGGGCGGCTGGCACGGCGTTGTGGTTTTGCACAATTTGCAAAGACAGTTCCGAATACGATACGTCTTTTCTATTTCCTTGCGACTCTCTCTCGCGCTCTCTGTCTTCCCTCTCACTTCCACTGGGCGACACGCAACAACAGCTGTTGCTGCAAGATTGGCCACCCAGCAGCATGGTGGCGGGACACAAAAAAGAGGAATGGAACCTCGCTAGCTGAGAACAAGATGAAAAATTTTTTCTTTTTTTTTCTCTTGCATTTTTTCCCGCCATCGTGTCCGGATGATGTGTGATGTGACGAGAAGAACAACGCCTTACAGCGATAATAAAACCAAACCTGGTAGTGATGACTGCGTGGCTAAAGCTGTGCTGCCCGGCATGCTCATAGCCACCGCAGCAGCGATGACCACACCAGCACGACATCCGGCATCCCTGAGAACCGTCGCAGCAACCCGCGAAACAAATAATAATAACAACAGTAAAATAATAGTAGTAAACAAAACGAGAGACGCGAAAACGCACGAGATAAGCCATTGGGGGAACCAGCAGTCGGCCCCGGCTGCGAATTAGCCCCGGCCAAGTAAGTAACAGGCGCAGCCGATCTTGCGACCGGCCGCGACTCCACCTCGACTTCTGCCCGTCTCCTCTTCCCTCTCCTGCCTTCCCTGCCGCTTCCTCGCCGCGCCTTCTCTTCCCTTCACTTCCTCTCTTCACCCCAACAACATCGCCTCAACACCACCACGAATACAACATCATCGATAATAATTAATACGACAACCACCTATCCCATTGTATTATCTTGAACCGTCGTCTGCTGCGCGCCATCGCCATCGCCTCCTACCAGCGACCGATTCAGCCTTGAAGAAGCTTGAAAAATCCAAAAATCGAACACCAACTGTTCGTTCGTGGGCTTGACATCGTGTCAGCCTCGACTGTTCTCCTCCCATCGCCGCCACGGCAGCCCAACATGACGAGTTCATACCAGTGCAGCCCGATTTTATCGCTATGAGTGATGCGGATGTCGCTCCACCGTCGTCGCTAGATGCCCTTGGTGTGGAGGATCCTCGCCCGGCTCAAGAGCAGCCCTCCAAACTGCCCTCGCCTCCCTTGATTCCACCGCCCTCGGAGTCATCGCGTGCCAAGGTCGACCGAGAACAACAACAACACGAGGCCGATCAAGACGACGTCCTTAGTACCAAGGCTGACTCGGAAGCCGAGACCATCATCCAGTCAGGCCGCGAGTCCTTGTCGCCCGAGAAGCGGAGGAAACACATCCAGCACTTCCCGCGGAATGATGTGGACAAGAATGACCAGGCGGAACCCCCTGTTGAGAGGGAGTCTTCTCCCAGCGTGAAGAAGCGCAAGCGATCGTCGCAGGACGACTCTCCCGATGAAGGTCAGCCCGCGCCCAAGTCGAGTCCCCCTTCTTCATCTAGGCCGTCTTCACTGCCCCCGGTCGTGAAAAAAGAAGTCTCAGACGTACAGCCTGCTTTGACTCGTCGCGACTCGGCAACCTCCACAGCTGAGCCGCCCGCCAATGGGATTCTATCTGCCCGCAAGCGAAGTTTCAGCGAGTCCGTCATCGAAGGTGAACTTACTGATAACGAGCCCCCGTCCCGAAGCCTTCAGAGATCGGACTCGGCGCGCGACCGCCAACGACGAGAAAAGACACAACCTACCCCGAGTTCTCGATCGAAAGACCGCTCTTTATCCCCGCCATTTCGCTCTCACAAAAGGGCCTCTTCGGGCCCACAACAAGGGTTGGCCGAGAATCTGCATCGTAAACGAAAGTTGCCGTCAACCTTGTTAACAAACCACAATCGCCAAAGTTCCGAAGATCGTCAATCCGTGTCGTCCTCCTCCAGCGCTTCACCCGTGCCCTCGTCGCACTCCAGAAGGCTCACGTCGACTGATGGCTCAGCCGGTCTGTCTGGAAAGGTCGCGAATCACAAGAAACAGAGGGATCAAAATGGACGTACTCGACTTGCCCGGGCCTGCGCTGCTAACGAATTCGAAACTGCAGTAGCAAGACATGCCGAGCGCCCAGAGGACTTGAATGTTCCTGACAATGCCGGAAATACCCCTTTGCAGATTGCATCTTTGGAAGGTTGTGCTCCGATCGTGAAATTTCTGTTGGAGGCTGGGTGTGAAATCGACACAAAAAATATCGACAAGGATACGCCCCTCATCGACGCGGTTGAAAATGGCCACCTGGAGGTCATTAAATTGTTGCTTGATGCCGGCGCTAATCCTCGAACCGTAAATGCGGAAGGTGACGAGCCGTATGACTTGATTCCTTCCGACACCGAAGGATATGACGAAATCCGAAAGATCATATCCCAGGCCAAAGCGAACCCGTCCCGCAAAAGATCATCTGAAGACAATGGAGTCCGTTCCAGCTCTGCCAAGGGCTCTGTCCCTCGAGCCATATCAGCATCGAGCCCCCGGGATTCGCCTCCTGCACATTCCATGATGAGCCCTCCTCCGGGTGCGAGTACCTCCACCAGGCGCAAGACTGTCCGAAGTGAAGCCACGCGTAACGATCTTTTGTGGACAAAACCAACCCAAGAGAATCTGTGCAATTTTGCTGCCAAAGGCGATATGGCTGGCGTTGCCACTGTTCTAAACGTCATTCAAAAGGCCGACTCAGAATCGTTAATAGCGGCAGCCAAGGGTGGGCATGAGGATGTCATGTCTTTGTTACTCGGTATGGGCGATGCAGACCCTGATCCTGACCCAGTGCAAAATCCCAGCTGCCGTCCCGGATATAACACGCCAATGCTTGCAGCCATCGGGCGAGGCAACCTTGCAATCATCCGTCTCCTCTTGGACCAGCGTGGTTTCAACCCAACTCGACGCCCGTATCGTAACTCTGCTTATCACGAACTTGCAGCCGATAGAAAAGGTGAGAATTGGGAGGAAGAAGCTGCCATTCTGAAGAAAGCGTACGAGCAATCCAAGAGCGCAAAGAAAATGCGAAAGACCGAGACCAAGTCACCCAAGCGATCACGCGATCAGGAGAAAGAGACTGTCAGAAAGTCGCGGCGAGACTCATCCTCGCCCGTTGCTGCACCTCGTCGGCCTGTTCGTAGCCCCAACTCGGCACGCCATGGGGACACCAAAGAGAACGTCAAGGTGAAAGATTCGTCTTCGCACGCCAAAGAGAAAATCAATGGCACTCCACGACCGAAAACGGTTGCCCGAGAGGATCCTCATAGCGAGCACGCTGCAGACCTGGATCATCCAAAGCCAAAGAGAAGTATTTCTGAAAGGCGGAAAAGCGACGCTTCTTCAGTCAACCGTGGCGAAGAAGTCCCGAAGCGTCGACGACTCATAGCTGGACGTCCTCCCCAAGACCGAGACAAAAGACGGCCTAGTTTTATGTCTACCGATTCATTGTCTGGGCGTGAAGAGTTTTTGAAAGCCCACGGCAGTGCGGTGAAGGAGACAACTGACACGAAGGAAAAAGAAGTGTCAAAGGTTAAACTGAAACGAGCTCGACACAGCGTTTCACCAGAACGGTCGCGTTCACAGGGACCCGAAAGTGGGAAAGACTCGGAGGAGTACCAAAAGAAGAAGCGTCGCCTGCAGTCAGAAGAAAGTTCTCATAAGCTCGTCAACGGCGTACCGAAAAAACTTCTCGAAAATACCTCCAGCAAGAAAGATCAACGCTCATCTCACCCTGACACAACCCGAAATAACAAAGACACACCTCCCGAAAAACGTGGCTCACGGCTCATCGACATCTCTGTCCCCGTCAAAAAGGAACAAAAGAAACAGGATTCCCAGTCTCTTGATCGCATACCAATGGAGGACTCACACTCGAAGGAGAAAGTCCCGTCACCAGACGCAAAGGAAGTTGCACAGCAAGATCCTGACACTCAGATGACGCACGAAGAAGAGGAGAAGAGATCATCTGTCGATATTGAGAATGGGCGGATTGCCAAGGAAGAGGAAGAAAGCCGCAAGGCCGCTGAACAAGCCAGAATAGCTCGTGAAAAGGTTGAGGAGGAAGATAGAAAACGGAAAGAAGCCGAGCAGCGCCGCATCAAACAGGCTGAGGAGGACCGCCAACGAAGAGCCGAGCAGGAGCGGGCCCGCCTAGCCAAACTTCGCAAGGACCAGGAAGAACAAGAGCAACGGCGGCGTGACGCGCTCCCAAGTAGGCTCCGGGTGGCTGCCAACCTCGTGGGGGCAAACGATCCCCGCGCTAAGAGCCATGCTTGGTTGAAACAGTTTATGCCGGTAGTAACCGCCAAAACCAAGCAGCTGGACCCTTCATGTTCATCCGAAGTCGCTGACGAGCTCTGGGTTCCTAATTTCCTGGTGGCACCTCTCCTCGCAACCAATGATTTACAACTATCGCAATACTCGAGCTGGGAAAAGCGACACGCTACGTACACACAACGTCTAAATCTATGGCGAGTGACGCGCAGAATCTTGGTGCAAACTGACGACCTCGACGCCGGCGACTGTTCATTTGGGCAGGTGATTCAAAGAGACGGCGAAACACGGCCGAAATATTTCGACATGGAGCATGTCTTTTGGGTTAAGCTTTCTGATTTTACGGACTTGGTCCCGCATATTCCCCACCTTAATGGACTAGAGCTCGAATTCCTCAAGATGCACATTGACCAAGAGCCTTCGTTTTTGGCGAATCACCTGTCCCGACCACAGGTGAACGGGAACGCGTTTCTCCCCACCGAGCCAGCAAGCTCGGTGAACGGGCTGTCCAATGGTTACGGGCACACGCATCACGGTACATATGTTTGATTCTTCTTGTCCGGTATATGGAACTGTCTTTGAGTACTTTTTTACATGCGGCATTGTTATGTTGGGCTGGTTTTCTCCTATGTTCTTACATGTGTATGATTATGATACCTCCTATTGCAAGATGTGCATGTATTGATTATTCCGGGCCCAGCGGAGGCTCAGAATCAATGTTGTTTGTTCTGTATGGACTTTACTGTAAAGACTTGAGAAATGGACATGTGAAACAATAATTATTAAATATAGTCAAATTTACTATGTAAAAGGCTGCGATGTGATTGGCCGAGACTATTAGGTAAGCGTGTCCGGATTGGGATAGGGCACTCGGCACACTAAGGGTAGCCGAGCGTGAAATTGACGAAGCCACTAAGAGATTCTCTGCAGTTTTTTGATACTTCCCCAACACATCTCGAACTCTTTGAGGATAATCCGACAAAAAACACACCACACGAACCGAAAATGGTATGCTTTGCCCTCCCCTTTCTTTTGTTTCTCTTTACAAAATTTCCAACTAACGCACGAATAATTTAGTCGGACGGAGAAGAGACTATTTCCAACCCCCCCGTCGCCGAGGCCGATGAGGTCGAAGTTTCGGCCGACGCTGGCTCCGGCGGCCAGATGTCGGTGCTCGACGCTCTCAAGGGTGTTCTGAAGATCGCCCTCATCCACGACGGTCTCGCTCGTGGTCTGCGCGAGGCTTCCAAGGCCCTCGACCGTCGCCAGGCGCACATGTGCGTGCTCAACGAGAGCTGCGAGGAAGAGGCGTACAAGAAGCTTGTCGTTGCCCTTTGCTCTGAGCACAAGATCCCTCTGATCAAGGTTCCCGATGGAAAGCTCCTTGGCGAGTGGGTTGGTCTTTGTACGTTTTTCTCTATTTTCGTCAAAAAGTTTTTCTAGGCAGCGTGCTAATTGTTTATTACAGGCCAGCTTGACCGCGAAGGCAACGCCCGCAAGGTCGTCAACTGCTCTTGCGTCGTCGTCCGTGACTGGGGTGAGGAGTCCCAGGAGCGCTCCATTCTTCTCAACTACTTCCAGACCGAGCAGTAAACTGGTTTTTCCTTGCTAGTATCTGGGACGGTTTGATATATTCGACCCTCTGTCGCATTGAATCTCATTAAATGTGATATATGTGACTACGAACACTATCGTGACGAATCTCATGACAGGGAGGAATGGGGCTTCAAATGTATCGAATCGGAAAAGGGAAAACGATGAAAATATTTAACTGCTGGATGAGAAATAGAATATATGAGAAAATGACAGCCGAATTTTTTTTCAAATTACGTTCTACAAATTTTAGTAAGATAAAGTAGTATTTTTTTGGTCCGTGGACATCGTCATATTTCGACATGAAACCAAATGACATGTCAACTGGTATGTATGGTATGTATGACTCGACTCAAAATCACTGAACATTATGCAATGCGCTATCAACATGTATCTGACAATGCTATGACCGCTTCAACCGGACAACTTTTGTATATTCAAAAACAAGGGCCAACAATCAACACCATGCACATGAAAATGTTTATGTTTGAAAGCATATGTGTGGACGGAGAAGGGCTGTACAAATCTCCAACTTCCAAGGGGCGCAAGTCATTAGCGAAGATCATAAGATGAGAATGTCATGTTCCGTCTCTCTGGCATCAGAGACAGTTGCTGGTACGGGGAACTGCCTGGATCATAGTAAAGCCCCTCGATCTCTCCCGTGTCACGCCGTAGAGAGATGTAGTAAAAGCCAGAAATCGTGAGACCCTGCCGCGAGTCTGTGGGTGTGATGAAGCAACGTTCTGCGCACTTTTAGTTAGTTCATGGTCATAAAAAAAGATCGACTTGCTCACCTTTCCATCGCATCAAGATCCAGTTGTTTCTCAGTTCATCCGTCATCCATTTCTTGCTCAGCAGATTTTTGATCATCTGCTCATCCGACAGATCCTTAAAAGGTTGCAATTCTCGCCAATACGTGCTGTCGATATCTACATCGGCCTTGAAAGATGTTGTCTCCAAAGTATGGACGTTTAAATCAATGATTTCGCCTTCCAGAAAAGTGATGATGTGGGCATCAAGCGTCGGTGACGTTTTATCTGGAATATTATATGCTTCCATGGACCCTGTCAGAGACATGGAAGAATAGTCAACACTATGGATAGTGACCTTGACAGGCCAATGCTCGTCTTTGGTTTCTCTAGCCGCAGGCGTCTGATGAACGTTGTTCGCCCAATATCGCCGTCCACTTGTTGTCGACACGCTGATACGGCCGGCGTCGCCTCCATTAGTCAGAACTGGAGTGCTTGACTGCGCCTGATTTGACGATACCCGGTGACCAAGCATCTGAAGGTTCTGATTCGTCATATTGTTATGGGCTGCTTTTTGCGATCCAACAAATACCGCTCCTGCCTGCAGCCATGAACAATTGGCCGGTGGTGTTATTGTTGATGTATCCAGGATCAAGTCCACATCGTCCTGGGTTTCTGTCCAATACTCTTCATGGACGAATCCTCCTTGAACAGCGCTTGACACGCTCTCCTCCAGAGAGTTCGAGAAACGAATGCCCTCCAAATATTTTATTGTATCCCTCAATCTCGAGCTGGGTGGGGTTTCCCTAAGGTAGTGTCGGTGTGTATTCACTCTGTCCCGTAGTTCTCCAGGTATGTTCCTCAGGTTTATTCTGAGAGCCCGCGGCAGAGATGAAGGTCCATTCCTCTCCCGTTCCCGCTCTCGCTCTCGCTCTCGCTCTCGCTCCCGCTCCCGCTCCCGCTCCCGTTCCTCTGCTTCTTGTTCGCCGATGCGTTCTCGCTCCAGGATATAGTTTTGAAGCGTGCGAGTCCGAGAGGCAAACCTTGAGCCACGACGCATGGACTGTAACAATGCCTCTGTTATTGTGCTGGGAGCCGTCCGATTTTGAAGATTCGAATCACTCCGCTCTGATATATCTCCTGAGTATGGCGGCAACGTCCTTCCTATAACATCTCGTCTCGAAATCCGCGGCAGAGTTGCCTCGCCGATAGTCTCTTGGTTCGAAGGGCCTCTGCCATACCAAACACTGTCTGCATGTGTGTTGGGTGGAAGACCATAGCGCTCGTTGTGCTCGTTTGTTTCCTCTTCCGACCCAGGAGCCCATCCATATAGAGACCTTGTGCTCGACAACCGACCTTCGTAACTCGGGACTACATTGACGTCCTCACGTTGTCGCCGAAGGACAGGAAACCGCCGATGAATTTCTCCTGGCTGGCGCGAACGTCTCTGTTCTTCGATATCCATGCTTTCGAGATCGATCTCTGGTAGGAGAGCCAAAAGTCTGCGTCTAGTGCGACTGTTGGTGGATGACTCGGGCGGGGAGTGATGGCGTGCTCGCAAAAAGCTGACGTTCTCATCGTTTGCATCGTTGATGTCAACAGGATAGGTCGTGTTATGTGTTGAGTTCGAAATCGAATCAAATTGTTGTGGATAGGGTATCACCACGGCAGATGTAAAGGCCGGCGTTTCCTGCAACAACCATAACGGTGTTAATAAATGTCTTGCAGATGGACAAATCGGCGGTGTAGCTAAAAGCCCCAAAGCGCCCCAGCCCGGCACAATAACGAGGACTCAAAGACATATGCACCGCTGTTGCTGACTTACCGAAGGAGTGTTTGCGGGCGGCATGGCGATGTATGGTCAGGATTTTATTTCCATGTGCCACTGCTCCAGATGTCGCTGGCGGAAAGTTGAGTATCGAATGGATGGCGTAGATGGCGAGATCGACTGGGGATGGGTTTGCAGCATCTGACAGCACAGCACGCCGATATATTTACAAGAGGCTGCACAGCACGATCGAGAAGAGCCGCGATGAATCAAGACATGCGAGGGTTGCGGCTTTCTGAGATCGTGAGAACATTTGCATTAGATAAGAGCGACATGGTCATGCAGCGGAGATGGAGTCTTTTTGGCGGAGTACTCCGCAGCCAATCGTGTGCGACTCTGGGGCGATCGCCCCACCCGGGCTTCTGGCGTGCAGGAACCATTCTAATTCACTATTTGATTTAATATGCGATGCTTTCTTCAAGGCTTATATTGCGATATCTACTGATTTCTAGTCTATTTTCCCATGAAACCTTTCTATTTAATGTCCCCAAGTTTCCAAGATTGCAAATTAGCCCGGCATTCACGGATAGGTGGCATAACGCTATGACATGTCGCAGCTTATTGTGATGCCGACTTCTTAGCCAGTGGTGAACCCTTTTCAGCTCTCTCTAAACACGAGATGAGCAAGTCCCAGAATGAATTTGTATCCATGCCCCTGGGGATTGCAACTCCTTTGCCTTCCACCGGCTTTGCTATCGTTCGTCCAAGCTGTCCTGTGACGGCCACAGTACTACCATGCTGACCATCCGTCACAACGGTGACTGCAAAGCGTTCCCCATTTTTGTCGTCAAATTTGATGGCAGATGCTGGGTTACTTTGTGCATATTCTGGGTTGAGGTTGGACAAAATCACTGCCACCGCTACTGGATCGTGAAGTGGTGGACCTTCGTCAATACCAAAGACGGCAGAGTATGTCCCGGCAAAAAACAAAAGCAACTCATATAACATCTGACGGAGGTCGTTCTTTGCGAGTCCCCCGGATCCCGCACCCAGGACTCGTTCTTGGACGGAGCGAGTAGCGAGGACTTGATGCGACAAGTCTAGGCCAATTAATGTCGTTTTCGGGGCGAGCACTGAGTTGGACAAAATGGATCGAGATGACTCAGGGTCGCACTGTACCGGTTTTAGTAAAAAAAAGGATAACTAGGAATTGTTGGCACTTACGTAAATATTAAATTCGGCCCAGTGAGTGGTATTCCCTATACGTGCCTCTTCCCCGGGGAGTCGGCTCATGGGGACGTCGGTAAAGCCTTCTCCAACGGCTGACCCCATTATGCTCAACCCTTTGATATGGCGGGCAACCTCTGGGAAAGTCGCAAACAGGAGCGCGACGTTTGTCAAAGCGCCAGTAGCAACGACCCAAGCCGTGTCCGGCGGCTGGGCCAGAAGGGCATCCCGCATAGCCAGGATTGAGTTTTTATCAGTGATCGGTGGCCGGCTCGCCTGGGGAAGAAGTGTGGTGCCATCCAAACCCGAGACTCCTGTAAAGTATCAAGTCATTTGTCTGAGTATCTATCGTTTCCCAAACTGGCGCACTCACCATGAATATCTGGCGCATGCACGGCAGGCCGACAGAACGGTTTATTGGCACCAGGATAAACTGGTATTTCCGGCCGCCCGATGGCCTCTAGGACACTCCCGGCATTTGCGGTGGTGTCGGCAAGAGACGCGTTGCCGTGGATAGTCGTGATACCCAGGAGGTTTAGCGATGGGTGGTGGGCGGCAATAAGGATTGCAAAGGCATCCTGGTAAATCAGCATACGATGCGTCGAAATTTCATGTTGCAGCGCTTACATCGTGGCCTAAATATAGTATAATCAGCGTTTCAAGGCTCGTCGAATACGGCATATCTAAGTACTATCACTTACCAGGATCGCAGTCGAGCCAGAGAGGAATGGCGGCCTGAGACATGTTTATACAGAGGTTACAAGCGAGATGGCGAAGAGAGTTGAGAGAGGGACAAAGACAAAGACAGGAAGGAGCGAGAGTCTCCGCAGACGTGGTGTTTATCTCCCCCGCGCTTGCCTAATCTGATAGGCGCAGCGCCTGGGCGGGCGCGGGTAAGCTTTGGGCGGAGCCGCAGGACGTTTGGAACACAGACCACCTTCCATGCCTTGGGTCGCTGCAGCTCGACGACGCTTATTTAAACGTCCAGGAACCAGCGCGCTGCTGGCTCGCTGCTTGTGCAGAGCGATGCAATGACGACCAATCTACCCCGGAGAGGCATATCCCCGTCTAAGTCTGGCACTTCGGCGGCGGCTTCACGAACGTCGAGCTCCTCTCAGGGCCACCATTACCACCAACAACCACAGCCGGTACGAGCGGTATCACGAGCCGCCCTTCGAAAAAGCGCCCCGGACGCTGAACCGACCGATGCATACAATGACAAGAATACTGTTGCGTTAATCCGCCGGGTGCTCTGCCCGGAGGCTTCTTCTTCGTACGGGTCGAACACCCCGCGGCCTCTGCAGGAGCTGTTGCCGCCGTTGACCAGCTCCAACGAGATCGACTTGCAGCTCTATGCCCTACTTGCAATCATCATAAAGGAGTTTGTTTACTCGTGGTATGCAAAGATTACGACGGACCACGTATTCATAGACGAGGTGCTTCAGCTTATCGCGCATTGCACCCGGGCCTTGGAACAGAGACTCCGCCAGGTCGACGTGGACCAGCTCGCCTTAGACGAAATCCCTGGTCTGTTGGAAGCACACATCGTCGGTTAGCTTGCCACTAGTTCTTTATGCTACTGGGATGATGCTAATGCCTGTGTCTAGCATATAGGACTGCCAAACAAGGATCTAACTTGGTCTGCATTACATCACCGACCCAAGTCATATACCACCAACTCAATCCACACCCCAGTCTGTCACCACCGCCAGATGGATTGTATTCTTCGTCAAGCCCCGAAGAACAGGCCGAACAACAGGCAGAGCAGCAGGAAAACGAGCGGTTATATCGCCATCTTCTCGCGCAAGGCGTACTAGCTGTGCTTCTTCCCACTGAAGACCTCGAAAACGTCTGTTTGCGCACGCTGGTCGAAGATATACTGTCGGATCTGTTGCTGGGTAACGAAGTCAGCGGGAAGATATGCGAAGGCTGGTTTATCTGGACCACGGTCAGCAAGGTAATCCAACTGGCAAGGCGAAGAGGCATAGACAAAACCAAGGATGCTGTGAATTCGAACGATGGTGACGGGTTGGGGCGGTTGGAACGATTTGGATTACTCTCAAATGACCGACTAGAAAATAAATCTTCGAAAAACGACCAATCACGCATATCTATTTGGATATGGAAAACGCTATATACGGCCTATCTATTCTATCTTACGCTTCGCTTCGTGATAGGGGGTCTATTTCGGGTGGGAATGTCATCATCAGAAGCCTCGACGCAGGAGTCAGCTTCACCCGACCAGTCTTTTCCGGCGAAGTCGCCAACGCAAGAGGCCCCATACCGCCCGATTCTTGATTACAGATCCTTTGCCTTAGTGTCGCAGTGGACTCGTCTCTCTCAGCGAATGCCATGGGTGACCGGCTCGCTTGCATTGATGCAGAACTTGGTTTTAAAGGGGCCTGGGAAGGTGGGCGCGACAAATAGTATTATCGACCGGTGAGTTCAACATTTCATTGCATTATTTTCGTTCTATCCAGTCCTTTTACAACGTTACACACTTGAAGCGCATAAATTCGCGCAGGCGCCAAGGACAGTGTCTCCGCTTCATCAATGCAGCGCCCACTGTTTCTGGCGTCGAATCAATGTCAGCATCGGGACTGGGGGATTATTTGGGGAGGAACATCGTCTCCGATTTTTTCCCTCTCCTCCATGCGTCATGCGTACGGGGTAGCGATGCACTATTCAGGGAATAAAAAGGCCTCAACACCACATCCCTGTCAGAGGTCACTTCTGCGCTCTCATTGGATCGTGCTACTTCAGAAGGCGCACTTCCTTTCCGGCTACTCGCATAGCGTCGCGATCATCTGATCTGAGGGGGACTGCCTGACAGCCAATGAAGCGCCTATGAGTCAATGCTTGGCTTCTGCTTATTGCTCATCCTTCAGTGTTGCTGGAATCTGTTTTGCTGCGTGCAACTGCCCCCAGGTATCTTTCCGTCACCGTCATGACGAGCGCCGTACCCGTCCGTTACGAAACATACAAAACCGACATGGGTATTCAATACGGCCGGTGCAGACCAAAAATACGTTACATCCCGCCCCAACTAGCCAGTGGGTCGGTCATGCATTCGCCCTTCACGGCGAATTATACACGCTCTGGCGTTTTCCCGCCTTATCGATCATTCGGACATGTCGAATCGTCGATACTACGCCTGCTGCTACTACGGAGCACTCGGCTTTCTGTCGCATGTCGATAAACGGCCCGCAGCCATCTGTCGCCCGATCCGGCCAAGCTTGCCTGGCTTTGCTGCCCATGACGAAAGCCCCAAGTCCTCTGTGCTCGCCAGTCTCACAAGATGAGTGGATGATCATCAAGTGGACCGAGGTGCCTGGATCGGCCCTTTCCTCCCGTCTGGCGCTGCAGGTTGTCGCGGACCAATTGATGCTTGTCCATGCGATCCTTGGCCGGCCGTGCGTACAGTTCCGAGCACCTCCCCGCAAGGCATCTGTCGTTGGTTCGTGGTAGCGGAATCCGTATAGACATGCCCGAGTCATGGCATCTACGGTTTCTGCTTCCAAGTCCTTTCGGAAGTGTGAAAGTCAAGCCATATACTCTCCGACAAGGTCGAATTCCAAATAGTAGTAGTGATCAAGGCGGATTGTTCTTCTCGCCACTGCTACCCCAAGCAGAATCGCAATCTTCTGTCAAGCTCTTTCCTTGCACTGTGCAGCGATCTGGATTATTTGTCAACGACCCCAATCAAGACGTCGCCCCGGGTCCTAAAGGTTAGCGGCAAGTGAGACATCATGTCTTCCCTTTTCGGACTGGGACTTGCGTCTTCTTCTAGCCCCGATGGTGCGAAGTCTAGACTCTGGGCCCGTTCTCGCATTGAATCCGATTGATGAAGCATCGACCTTATTCCCTCTCTTAATGTGTCCACAGATATGTAATTTTTGTGTCTTGTGGTGTCTGTGTGGCACCATGTGTTTGCCGTTTTGGGCTGCGTGCGAAGTTTTGATCCTTTTTTTGGGCTAATGTTCTTTTTTTTTTTTCTTGATCAGGTTTCTTCGCGAGATGATCGACACATACATTCTAACCCCTGAGATTGTCCCAACAGTGCTGCTTGCCGCCAGGACGACTCTGTTTCCGTCTAATTCGCGCCCGAATGCAGCACCTAACGAGAAGCCTACTTCCCAGCAGCAACAACAGTCTGGAACCGGCAACGTAGATACTCCGCAGGAAGCACAACCCAAAACCACAGATCCATCGGCGCCTGATGAAATCGCCGCTATCAAACGCCAGTGTGCCACTGACATTTTATCCCTCTTCCCGCGCTCCATTGCACAAGCCTTTTTTCGTGGCACTGTAGGTGGCAGTGACAGTGACACTGCCGAGCTGATTAGTCACGACGATGTCGATGCTACTGCTACTACCACTTTACCAGCGGACGATGACGAGACGGCGCTCCTAGAAGCCATTGAGACGGACCTTCTCGATCCCTTTTCGGACGCGTACTGTAACAAACACCTCATCTTTGCTGTTATTGAGAGCGTGCTTGTGAAACTGCTGCCCGAGCTTTCGGAGCACGGTATCACGGAGTTGATGGAGGAGCGGGGGGTGAGTTTTTAGTTTCTGTATATAGTTGACCAGACGACGACGTGATGTAACGAATGAATGAATGACTCTTGATACAACGTTGACGATCATGGGTAATGATATGTGTAAGATTGGGTAGCTACACTGCGTTGAAGGGTAGTACTACTGAGTTGTCCGTTTACATGTAACTCTTCTTCACTTCAACGAGTGTGTAATTGAAAAAATATCTGTAAATAATATCCTTCCAGAAAATAAAAATCAAAAACAAAATATGGGGGAATCTCGCATAACTTTGCAAAAAGCAAAAAAAGGGGGGATATAATAAATTGGGCAAATCAAGCCACAATGTTGCACAACCAGATAGACAAATAGAAACTATTAGTCTGGTGAGAGAGAAAGAAAAAGAAATGCAATTGGAAATGGAAATGAAATGAATGACTGCAAGGTTGCCTGCTCATAGTCAAGTATGCAAATGAAGAAATAAGCAGAAAAGGAAAGTAAGAAAAAAGAGCGATGAGCTGAAAAGAAAAGGCCGACAAAATGCAAAAAAAGAAGAAAAAAAGACGAACCGCGAGGTTCATAAAGGTAGAAGGTAAGCACCTTCTCTGCAGAAAGTATATATGACGAAAGAAAGAAAGAAAAATATGTATAAAATCGCTGTCATGTACAAGCGCACTGTTGTTGTTTGTGTTGTTGCTGTTGTCAGTCGGTTGCCCAACTTGGTAATAATCCGTCTAGACCCAAATGGCCCCTTTCCCTTGACCTGAAAAAGTAAAATGAAAATCCAGTTCCAATAATCAAACTCCAGCAGGATGAAGGTCGCCCTTCAATAGTCCTGCTATCTTCACTTCTTTAATGATCCATAATAAGAATAAAAAACCCAAACAAACTGCTGAACTAAATCAAAAAGAGAGATGAAAAAAAGAAAAAGTAAAAAAGGAAAAACAAATACAAAAACAGCAAATAGCCTACCAAACAAGACAAGGTCCGCCCAGCATATTCATGTAAGAGAGTGGATGCTTCTCTTCTTGTTCACCCGAGGGTCGGCGTGTTCATCGATGCGCTGAAGTCGCCCCGAGATAGAGCTAGCCTGGCTTTGCGCGAGCTCAAGTTTTTCCATCAGTTTGCCCATGGTGATATAATCCTGGGCTTGTAGACCCAGCCCAGATGGCTGGTTCTGAAAAAAGTTCATGACCAGCTCTAGGGCCCGTCGGGCCTCGTCTTGAGTTGGAGAGCTGGGGCTGCTGATGGGGCTAACGGTGCTGGACCTGGGTAATGGAGGAGGCTGCATTGTGGTTTTGATATCAGGAGTGCTCCTGTTATGTCTGACCACGTTTTCGTCTCCGAGAGAGAAACGTTCCCGGGGGTCCTCTTCCAGAGGCGAGTCAAAGACTGCCACTGATTGCGATGCATGGATGCCATTTTTGGACGGCATCTGGTCGGAAACACCGTTGGCGCCGCCAAGCGCATCGGCATCTAGCGCCAGGGGAAAAGTCTGGCTCCGGCGTCGACTTGTGGCAGAGCTAATTGACGGGAGGCGCGAGCGAGCCGATGGAGTATACGGGCTCTCGGACACTAGAGGCGACGTCGGGCTTGCCACGCTGGCGGATAACGAGGGAGCGGTATCGAGAGAAGTGGTGCTTTGAGAGTGACTGTGTTTGTAGTCTCTGGCCAAATCTTCGATCGACTCCTTTTTCACCGTCTCTAGAGACTGTGTGGGCGACAAGGGAGACGGGGCCAGCGCAACTGGGGAGATAGGGGAGACTCCAGTCGAGGCTTGAGTGGCAAGTTTTACCGCAATCTCGTCTTCGCTGACAACAGTGTCGACGGAGCCTTTTCGGGACTTGGACACAGTGAGGTTGTTCTTGCGCTTGAACTTCTCGAGCCAGCTTGTGGTGAGAACCTTTTGCTTGCCGTCGGTGCTGCCGCAGGTAGTGGCAAAGAAGTGCGCCTTTTCCTTGATCATGGCATCGGTCAGGGGGTGACCCTGGCGCTGGAAGTTTCTTGCCCAGTTTACAAGGGCTTTTTCAATGTCCGGGACTTTGCCTTTGCTTTTCTTGATTGGCGAGCGGCTTCCGTCATCCATGCTGAGGTACTTTTCCTTTTGGCGCAATACTTTGGAGACGGTGCTTTAACAAGTCAGTATTCTGAAGTAGCAGTAGCCAAAGAACAGTCTCTTACCTTCGTTCAACGCCAAAGAGAGCTATATATATCAAGTAATAGTGAGCAGATCTGCTTTGTTGTTGTTGCGCACGCGCAAGAGCACAGGACTTACCTCCAATATCGGTCTGCTTGGCGGACTTGTTCTCTTCATGATACTGACACATTCGACGGCGATCCTCGTCCGTCAGGGTCCTGCGAGGAGTCGGCGCACTGGGCACTGAGGACGCACTCGGAGGCGTAGGCGCAGTAGGAGTCGACTGCGACGGGCGAATCGGCACGGGCTGGGGGATGGACAAGGTCGGCGGCGGCGCTGGAGACAGGGTGTTTTCGGGGAAGCTGGATTGGGTGGTGAGCATACTCGGCCATGGATGCGACGGCATGGTCAGCTGGAGGGTCGAGTATGGCGGTGGAACAGACATGCTGTATGCGGGCTCCATGGGCACGATGGGCGGCGAGCCGTAACTGAAGCCGTGGAAGTCGGGCAGCGGGGGGCTGTGATGGGGACCAGCAGCCGGGTCGAAGCCGCCCATGTCGACCCAGGGCGAGCCGGCATAGTCGCTCTCATGGGAGGGCGGCGCATCGGTGTCCATCATGTTGTGTCTTAGTGTGATAATGATGGTAGGAGTGGGAGAGGTGCAGGTGGTGGTGATGGTTGATATCAGTCAGTGCCCCGAGAACCGGCGCAGGGAAGAGAGAGAGAAAGAGGAATCAATGGTCCTCAGTCGCACTGCAGTGATGTCGAGTTGGCTGGGACGGCACTCATTGTCAAGCGCGATCGGCCGACAGTTGGAGATGCAGATGGAGATGAGATGGCGATGGCGAGCGATGGGGTGTCACTAGGGCGGGCAGCGGGAGCCGGAGCATGCAGGCCAAAAGCTAAAAAGGCGACGCTGCAGATTGATCAGAGGCTTGACAGGACGGTTTGAGGGGTAGGTTAGTGCGGCCAGGCAGTCTCCAGAGTCAGTAGAACAATAGAGTGCAGACTCAAGACTCAGAGCAGCGCGCGGACATAATATAACTAGTTACGAGGAGTAACTAACTCGTGCCTAACCAATTGTCCCTGGCGATACAAGCTGATCACTGATCAGGTGGGATCTGATGCCTTCAGTTTCATTCGACCGATTCGGCAGGTTAGGGCACTGCGCCCTTTTTCCACTTTTTCACCACGAAGAACGGGCATGGCGCTAGCGGTATTGAAAGAAAAAAAAATAATAAAATATTGATGAAGGGGACATGTGAGAGGGCAGAAAAAACGGAGGCAGTAGAGGAGCTGATTGGCGCTGGGCAGGGACAAAAATGGAGGGGAGCGGAGGTGGTTGGTTCAAGGTCCCTTCGGCATGGGGGTGGCCAGCGCTAGTAAAGCGCTTCGTACGTACTGTCTCGTACGGTATCGCCTGGTACGGTACTGCCAAGTTACAGTTACTTGTCAGTTTTGTTGCTGCTGAGCCGTCCTTAGTCCAGCAGCATGACTTGTCTATATGCCATTTACTTGGATGCTGCAATAGTATTGTATGTACGGAGTAGAGCTCGCAAAGTCATACGGGGTGGCCGATCGCCGAGTCTAGCCTGTCGTTGGGCTAGTATATAGACTTGTTATTACTCTTAACGCAGACAATCAAGCGATAGAGTTTCCTCCAGGCCCAACAGGGCAGCGATAAGCTCGTCAGAATAGGGGTTCTTTGTCTGCGAATTAACGACCGACTACTACGACGAGTAAACAGGAAATTGTCCGGCTGCACATCTGAGTCGCTCGGTACAGAACAGTCCGTGAAAAGTAAAACTGATAACTGACTACATCCTATTCGGGCGACTGCAGGTCCTGTTTGGGCAAGGCAATACCCGTCTCGGCTACTGCGGCTGGCCACGGCAAGCGATCGACACGAGCTCGCCTGTCATCAGTCATCAAAGGACGAGCAACGTCGATTGATACGTACAGAGTACGCTTTGTTTTTCCGCCAGTTTTTACGGAGTACTTTGTTGCTGCTATGGTCGCGGGGCCAATGAGGCCGTGCGGAACGGTGCAGCGCGACTATAGTTAAGCGTCCAAGGGAGCACCAAGGGCCGGGCCGAAACCATGCTGGAAGCATATCTGAGCATCCGTCAAGCATATCCCCGTCGAGAACGCACAACATCAACAATAAGAACATCAACACACAATTGACATACTCCGGACTCCGTCTCCGTACATCTCAAAGTCATGGCTAAACGAGGCTGACGGCCTAGCGCATCGCCCGTGAACCACTGCCAACCATGGGCGATTGCGCAGGCTAGAAGCTTAGGGCATCGGTGGAACAGGTTAGCGCGCTCATATACTGCAAATCCTGGGGGTCGCCATTGGCCGGCGCCTTCGTCAGACTAGAGATAGCAGCAAGGCTAGGCCTAGCTTCCGGCCGTAGCTGGACGGGGAAGGGCGGACTTGTTAGGCTTGCTGACAGTGGAGTGCCTTTAGGACTACGTAGTACTAGGAGAACTAAGGAAAGGGAAAGGGAACCTTGCCCAAAGCGCGTCAACGTTTGATTTCCACTGCGGCCCGAGACTTGTTCGCCAGAAAACTAGCTTATTTTTATTTAGTTTGTGACCGAGTAGTGAACTTGATCTCGCCTAGCGGAGACGGGGCGCTCGTCCGGTCTCCGGCGATGCCGCTTGCGAACCTCCTCTCGAACCGATTACTAGAAGCAGCAACTAGTACTAGTAACTACGGAGTAACTTAGTACTATGCAGTTGGTTGGTCGAATCGTCAGCATTTTGTTTTAATCAGCCAATGCAATAAATGCAATAATGCGGTATGCGTACTCGGTACAGGGTGTACTCCTCTCCGGCCGATCTCGCTCGCCCTGCGCGGGCGGATTTTGGGGCGCGGGGAGGAAGACGGCAAGTTGGAGGGCGAGAACGGCGTCTGATTGCTCGATGACGCAGGGATTTCTGGCAGGCCCACATGGGCCCTATTCCGAAAACCAGCAAATCAGAGTTGCAGAACGGCCATCGTAGTGGGGGGATGGGCGGGGCCTCGGGTGGGTCTGGTGGGTGGCTTGCCGGCACATGGATCATGCTCTGCCAGGAACCGTGCTGAGTGGTCTGAATTAAGGATAAGGGAAGCGGCCCGTCCGGGTGCTTTGTTTTTTTGTTTTTCTGTTTCTTTGTTTGTTTTACGAAGTACTCCGTACTTATTGTTTGTTGTTGGTCTTGTTGGTGACAATGGCATTACTATTATTAAGTAATTATGCGATGTGGTATATGTAGTATGACATAGTGCTATATAGACAAGTCAAGCGCTGGCTGCAAAAATAGCTGCCGAGCCGAAGCGGTTCGTCGATGCGACATGCAGCTACACCCATTAATAATTATTTAAATTATGCTTCGTCCTCCGTACAGAGTGACATAGTACTACTACGTATTATGTATGTATTATTATTCTGAGATTGCGGCCGTACTGGCGACCCCGGTGGACCCGGAAGCCCGAACCGAATGCGCATTGGCCGTGCATCTCATGCAGCCAACTCATGCCAGGAAGTGTCAGGTCGCGGGAGATCGATCTCTGCGTCGTAATCATTGCCAAGTTGTAACGACATTGCTAAGACTTGGAAGCTAGAACTCACTGCAACATCGTCATCGCGCTGCTGACCTGCTTTAGCCTTTCAAAAGTGGTTGGCCAAACTGGCTCCTGTAACAAGCGCCCGTCCACGGCAGATCGATTGCATTGTTAATGTTTCCGCTGCGACGAATAGCGAGGCTAATCGCGCATGACCGTATCGATACAGTACGTAGCTTGGTACGATCTGACCGTATTGTGAGACCTCTCTTGTCGGAAGATGATACGTCTTCTGCACTTCGTACTTTGCTGTCTCAAGATCTAAAACCACTATGAACTGCGTACTAGTTAAACTTAATAGATGATGACTGCTGATTGTATTGTGTACAGGAACAAGCCATGTATTGTCCAGATTAGGACTGCAAGTGCTTATCGTCATCAATCGCGATAGTATGGAATAATGTTATTGTTATTATTATGTCAAGTATTATGACCGATCAACCATGCAAAAATAGCAACGAATCGGCGAGCACGGTGCTGTTGGCCCCAAACATACCTCGAAAATGGCATCGACATCACTTTCATCAGAGCATTCCTCTTTGTTTTACTGCGGAACCAGATCGGCAATGATCATCCCGAGTCCACAGCTCGAGTAACAGAAGAACCACGGGCAAATCAGAAGATTTCTTCGAAAAGAAATCGGACAATAAGGTGAATAAAGGAAAAGTGAGTAACCAGTGACATGACGTAAAGTCGTATTCCTCCAGCATATGTACACTGGCGGTGTACATATCCTCGGTAAGGCTCTGGAGGACCTGCATCCGCATGACCAGATGTCGCTGCGGCCCAACGTCAACCATGCACAACATGCCTGTATTAATAATGATTAATATAACTATGTAACATACAATACTGTATGTAAGTTGTATACCGGAATTATTAATCTCTAGCGTTTAGAGATCAATGATGTGCGTTCGTCATGAATCGCTTATCCGGGGTGGGTATACGGAGTACCTAGTACGGATATACACCGGCCTATTCCTAGGGCGAAGGGGGAGTGGGCCAACTGGCCGACAAATTTCAGGGATCAATTCGATCCTTTTGAAGAATGGACCAGTTCTGCGTCACGGTCATTGGCCAATGGCAAATGCGTTATAATTAATTCTTGTTCTTTTTTTCTGCTGTAGCACGGCCACGCACCTAATTTATCTCCCGGTGGTACAAAGCCAAAGACAGATGATCAACATGCAATGCAGAATTTAGCCCCGAATGTCAAAAAAGTTAACACAGAAAAAAGAAAGGAAAAAACAAAGGGAAAAAAAAAGCAAGCGAGTCAGGCCGGCGAGTCAGACCGAACGATCGAGACCCGATCCGGCCCATGGCCCATTTCCAGCCTCTTTTTTTTTCAAGTCTTCGTCCGTCCCTTTTGCGTTCCAAGGGTCAACTGGTCCAAAAAAATGGTAAAGGAGGGGCGGGAAGAGCTCTAATTGACAAGCAAGAAAACTTCGGATTGCACTGCGACCCTGGTCGACTGGCAAAGTATCAAACTACGGAGTACTAAGCATCAGCATTGGAATCTGGACCAGCTAGTCCATCAACTAAGCACCATAGAAATCGAGACTACATACGGAAAGCAGTTAAAGGGCCGACCGCCGAGCTAGTTAGCCTATGCTATATGGGACAATTCGGCCGTGTGCCCAATTTTGTGGCTTTTCGATCTCTCTACTGATACTCCATAACTATCAATGATGGATAGATTAAGGGGAATAGATGTTAGAATATGGAGGGTAGCTCGCACAGCATGGTAACATTTCTGGATGTAACATACAACGCCACGCTGCTATACATACTGGCTATACTGGCCATGGCTATACAGACACAAAACACAAAAGTAGCGCAACTCTTTCTCCTTTCGACCCGGCCGAGCGCCGGCGATAATCGCGACAAGATATTCATAATTCAACTGGCTAATGCGACGTAGCGATTTGAATTAGGGCTGCAGATGCCGCCGTCAACTTCGCTCGTCGCCCGTGCTCCCCGCGACCCGCGCCCGCCGGCCGTTTTTGTCTCAGCCCCGGGCAGGGCCACTGTCATTTTAACTCCAAAAAGGCGCTTTCTTTTCCTGCATGCGCACCGACCCCTTTGCAATAGTCTAGTTATCCGTAACTAGATGATGAAACTTTGAAGGTGTGTGCCACCATGCATTGTGCCGTGTGGGGTGCAAGCGCCCAGATCAGAATGTGCCCCAAGGTGTTTTTTGTTGTTGTCTGCCTTATCGCTTGAGGATCGTAACTACAGTACTATTAGTTTAGTTTCTTCGTCCGGGGTACTGAGTACTGACTGATGTCTTCGTCCCCAAGTTCGTGCGAGAGTCCAACTCGTTGCGGTTGGTGCTTGACTGATCGCCCGTACACAATCGCAATCTTGAACTGTTCGACAATCGATTTATGAATCGAATTACACTAGGAAATTTCGTTAGCGGTCGAGACTCTTCCATCCCCGAACCTATCACTTACAAAGTCTTCCACAGTGCACGCCGTACTCCTCAACACAACAGGCGCCGTGTAGTCGGGCTGCCTGCCCTTGGGCTTGGTGTACACTCGTCGAAGATTCAGCTTATCCCACATCTGCTCGAGGAGCTCGTCAATGTTCCATCCATGCTCCGAGCTGATCGGGCAAGCATTGGGGATTCGGTAAAGCAGATCCAGCTCTTCAATCGAGATGGCGTCAATCTTGTTCAGCGCGTAGATGACCGGAATGTAGCTTCGGCTCTTGGCCTCGAGAACATCAATGAGATCGTCAATTGTAGCATCACAGCGGATTGCAACATCTGCTGATGAAATCTTGTATTCACCTAGCACAGCTTTGATTTCCTAGTCGAGACTCAGCTATATCCATGTTAATTTTAAGTAGGGTGGTCGCATACCTCCGGGGTGATATGTGTCAAAGGAACTGTGCTCGAGATGGCAATGCCTCCCTTGTCCTTCTTCTTAAACACGATATTCGGCGGCTGTTTGTTGATTCTGATACCAAAGCCTTCCAACTCGTTCTCGATGACTTTCTTGTCGGTCAGGGGTTTGTTGACGTCCAGCACGATAAAGATCAGATGGCATGTCTTGGCCACAGCAATAACTTGTCGACCACGACCTTTACCGTCCTTGGCACCCTGAATAATTCCAGGCAAATCCAGAATCTGAATCTTTGCTCCGTTATACATGACTTGTCCGGGGACTGTCGTCAAAGTCGTGAACTCGTATGCAGCAGCTAACCCTCAAATCAGCAACTCCTCACGCTTGCATCGATCAAAAACACCGACCTTCCGAGTGCTGGCCAGTCAGCCTGCTCATCAATGTACTCTTTCCAACCGAAGGAAACCCGATGAATCCCCTTTTTTGCTTGTCAGTCTCTAGAATGGTTGAACCCAGGTAACAAATTTGATCACATACACACTTGCAACACCAGTGCGAGCCACATCGAAACCCACTAGACATCCTGCATTAGCCCATCCCTTTTTTCACTTTTATACAGTATCCATGAACTTACCACCTCCGCCACCGCCTCCACCTGAAGGAGTCAACAACTCTCTTTTGAGCTTGGCTAGCTTGGCCTTCAATTGTCCTAGATTGCGCCCATCAGAAAACGCCCTCTATAATCCAAACTGCACCGCGTAATAATCCCCGCCGATATGCGCGTACCCAAATGATATGATGTGGCCTTATTTTTTTGAGTCTTGGCCATCTGTCGTACCAGTCAGTCTTTTCTCTTTCTCTGTTGCGGGGACTTTTATCGACGTACTTCAGACTCAATTTCTTTGATCTATACAGACATAAAATATTAGCTCACTGCGCCCCGAGTCTCACAGAGAACCAAAAATCAGTCCTACCTTATCCACGGTGGTCGCCATGATGAATGTGCGGGGAGGCTGCGAAAGCCTTCAAAACGCGAAACAAAATTTGGTATAGACGAAACGTGCTCTAGGAAGGAGCTGTTGAGAGAGTAGATACACGATCGATCACGAGTTATCTGAGCTCGACCGGCGAGATGGTTATGTGTAGAAAAAAATCTTTAAAGGACGACACTGTCGCTGTCAAATGCTTGGATAGAGGCAAGGCGGTGGCAGTTTTTTTGTGGAGCGCCGCGGGGCTACGGTGGAACGGCCTTGCTGCCTGGGAAATCAGGCATCAGGTTGTCGTCTCGAGTATAAAGGTAATTTTTTTTTAGTAAAATTCAATGGCTTGCAGCGAGTCTAGTGCAGCTTAAATTTAACATTTGCCTTAACCAATAAAATATTCAACATCAAATTTGGAGGTTGTATGCATAAGATTGCGTTGAATTGGCAAAGACGCTGATGTGCATGCAGTAACACAATGCAAATAAGAAAAAAAAAAAAACATCAAACACTCAATATTTGTACACAAATATAGCCCCTGCCAAATTCTGAATCGGAGCATGCATAGCACAAGGAATATACATAGCAAAACAAGTCAACAAATACAATACGAAGTGAAAACCAATATTCAAAGAAGACAGAGCAAACGCAAGTTGACTGGCCTATACGCAAATCACTACACGTCAGCCGATTGTTCAGTCTCGTCGGACAACTCTGGAGGGTCTCGCGACAGCACTGTTGGCGGTGCGAACAGCTCTGACTGTCGTTTCTGAAGCTCTTCTAGCTGAGCCAGCGGGTTCTGTTAATTCCCAGTATGAGTAGACAGCTCCTAGGAGGTGTAATAACGCATCAGCCGTGACACCCACCCAGTCCTCCTGGTCTGGAACCCCCTCTGCAACCGGAAACTCGTCAGCGCCACCCTGGCCCCAAAACGACCGTCGTACGGGAGCAGGAGTGACTGGAAGACTCGGTCGATCATCTTCCGCCGGGAAGTCTGTTATTCGAAGGCTTGGTTTAGAACGTCTAGCTCCTAAGTTGTTCCCTTTCCTGGGCTGCTGGATAGCTTCCACATATCTTTCAATCTCAGGAACTTCGTCCCACGCGTTGCTTCGAGTGTAGTTCTCCCAAGTGCTCTGTCGTAACGGGAGATCCGATTGGAAAGAAATCTCGGGTGAAGCTTGTTGAGGCTGACTATGAGTCTCTGTAGGAGTCTCTGTCTCAGGTTCTGGAGGGACACTTGTTTGTACCGGCTCGTCAGCAAATATTCGAGAAGGTTTAGGAGCACGAGTCTCCCAAGGGAATATATGGGCTATCTTTTCCGGTTCGGGTTTCCTGGCCGGGACTTCGTAATACATATCCTTGGGGGCTTCAGGATAAGATGAGGGTGGCTGGAACAAATGTGTATCTTCCGACATGGTGTATGTTTGCGTGCGCAAGTCAACTGCCTCCGGTTTAGAATGAAGGGGAGGGGGTTCTCTAGAGGCGAAGTGTGAGTCAAGTAACAATGTATTCTAAATATCAATCATACCGTCGCGCATCCCATTCTGCTTTGGGTGGAGAAAAAGGCCTCTCTACAGGAGGCTCCGTCAAAGCGGATTGCTCATGCTGGACTGTTTGTTGCACCACCGAAACCTCTGGCTCCGGAATATGAGCCACTTGTGGCTTTTCTGCCTGTGGGAATTGAGCTCGAAGCGCTTCAGAAATCTCATAACGCCCGCTCTGAACTGGCACAAAAACAGACGACTGTTCTTCACCTTGAACATAGAGCGGGACCACACTGGGGACTTCTATCTTTGGTTCCGGTACTGGCTGCTCATTGTGAGAGAATGTCAGTGAATGAACTGGTTGGGGATGAACGAGTTCTGGCGGTGAAAACGATTTAGACTCGTCAACAAATGCTTCCGACACTGGCGAACGACGCAAAACATGAAGATCCTCCGCGATTTGTTCCCGTGTTCTATGATTTGAGTAACTCGGAATGGCGGAAGGAACGCCCGATATGCTTGGTGGCTGGCTTGGTTGAGTCCACGACGTAGTGTGCATGTATCCCGACGATGATGGAGATATGTTAGCTTGCCAAGTGTTTACAGGCTCGTGCAGGGTATTTGTCCCGTAGGAAAGCGGCTATAATTCTGTTTAGGAAATATCACACTTTTGACTGCTGACTTTCTCACCTGCGGCCGATAATGACGATCATATGTAGCCCACCACCTTCCTAGAAGCTGATAATAAGGTGTGTTTCCCGTAAAGACGTGTCGCGACCGATGCCAGGGTTTCTGAGAACCAATAAAATGAATGAGACTAATCGTGCTTTCGAAATGCTTGTACGCTGGGAGGTATTGATAGTTCCCACTCGGCGTGCAGTTGTATGTAAAGCTCAGTCGATGCCACCTCTTGAAATGCATGTTTAAAAGACCTTGATCAGCGCCATCAAAGCTAGTCCCACTTTCTGCCAAAGCACGAAGAGAGTAATAGTCCTGCAGGTTAGGGCGCAGCACCATAACACCGCTGTTGAAAATATCAGGCCAGCCAATGTCCGGAGCGGCGGCGAAATCTTCCCTCAGAGACAAAAGCTCATCAGGCGCTCTTAACGCAACAACGTCACAATCTATATAGACGATCTTCGAGAATTGCGTCTGCCGCCAGAGTTCAATTTTGGTAAAAGCAGAAATCAAGTCAGGGCGGTCCATCAAATAGAGATTGGCAGGTGCGCCATTTGTTATAAGCGGGACGGGTATGATTTCATCATAGACGGACTGTTTCCTTGACATTAGTCCTACCCAACACTGATCAGCGGCGGACGAGTACCTGTAGCTCTTTTATTGTCGATTCCTTCAACGTTTCCGGGGTAAAAAGAGCGACCAGCCTGGCTCTTGTTCCATTGTCGCGTAACGAATGAGCAAGGACGACGGCGCCTAGTCATTGTCAGCGAGGACTCGACAGCTCAAGTGAGGGTCATATAGCTTACCGGGAAGATAATCATCGGTTATCAGAAGCTGTTTTTCGGCCATTATTCTCAGATCCACTCGTAATAGATAAGACCATGGGACCAACCGTGCAGTAGACTGCCTCGCCCAGGGAGCTCATGTTGACGACTTCAATCTTCGCAGCGAGATATTATCTCGCAAAGGCCAAGGAACAGCAAGATAATAGCCTGTGCATAGACCTAGACAAGGTCAAAAAATCATCAGCACCCTGTTGCGAGGCCTTGGAGGTTGAGAAAAGCCCAACAGGGGTAGCTCACCGGGCGGTCCGCCAAGTTCAGTCACAGCGACAAACGCATGTCGCGTACAAAGGTCACACACAAATTTTAAAAGAGGACACCGCAGATATCAATTGATCACAAGCGAGAAAGTGGAAGAAGAAAAGGGAAGCGTCGACTCGTATACAAAAACAAGGACGAAGGTATTGGCCGGTCGATTCCACCGGTGAGTGCAGCGAGAAGCTTGGAGAAGCTCCGCGGACCTCGTTTTTCTTTCCGCTTCACGCGACTCTTGTGTATTCGCCGTTGTAGTTTCCCTGAGTCGCGTCAAATAGCTTCAGTCACCAAGCACGAGCATCAATGAGCCAGCGGTCTTGTCCCCACGAGCGTCGGTGGCCAGGAGCACGTTGTGATTGTTGTTGACCTCGCAACTTCCCCCGCATTAAAACGGCTCATGTCCGGAAGGAGGAGAAGACCCACTTCTGCACTCCACAGCGGTCCCGATTGGCTGCAGCTGCATCAATGCTACTCTGTCTGGCCCCAACGTCTCCAGGCTCCTTTACCAGCGCGCATATTTTACTGGCAATATAATCTGTGCTATTAATCTATGCTTCTGTACAGATAGCTTGGAAATTGCGTTGTCTCGACTGAAAATAATGTTAAATTGGTAAGACCATTTGAAGCTTGCTTATTACTACATGAATCGATACATAGATCAATAAATATACATCAAACTGTACATGCATGTGCTAGATCATAAGGATAAATAATAATCAACGACTCCGGACATAAACGCAATTGATAATCATATCAAACACCTGCCGTTATTGTTACAACATGAAAGCACGTTGAAATCACGTAGCACTTTCAATCCCTCCAAAGTCCCCAAACCCAGCTACAATGCTCAGGTCCGAAGAGTCATTGATGCTCCAGTATAGACAGCCTTGACGACAGAATCAACATCGTCTTTCTCCCCTGCCACAGCCCACTCAACAATCTTCAGTAGGGCTGGTCCGCTCTCTTGCTCGATTGGCGTGAAATGGCCACTCCTAGGCAGCGTAATAACCTGGCTATTGTGAACGAGATAGTCACCAATGCCGTCAAAGTTGAGCCGCGGGTCGAGAGCGTCATCATTCATTCCCCAGACCACAGTAGCATTTGCTTTTAGTGCTCCTTTAGGACCTTCGTCAAAGACTCCCGCACCACTGCTCCTCCGTCCCAATTCATTTCCGCGTCCCAGGCCATGGAGGCCCGTGATGGTCTCGATCGACTTGTTCCAGCGCCGCACGCTCGTACCTTGTCTGTAGTAGCTGGTCATGTGGACAAATTTCTCGGAAAATGGCTGTCGTGCTACATTCTCAGAGTATTTCTCATGATCGGCAGTCTCGCTTGCTCCTTCTTTTGCTGATGGGCCGAGACTGCCGGCCATACTTTCGGCGGCATCTTTCACTGTGTACTCTCCGACAGGGCCATGGGCCATTTTATGAATCATCCTCACCAATGCTCGATCCCCAGAGGCGCCTTGGAGACGGACAAATGGTAAAGGCAACTGCAATGAGAAAACATACCCGGACAGAGCAACCTGTCGAAGGACTGGTTTGAGAGTGTGGAAAGCCTTGCCCAGCATTGAACGAGACTGCAGAGGAGAATGCAAAAACATCTTCATCAACTTCACGGCAGAAGAGACGCGTCTTTTAATGTTGGACGAGACTAATCCAATCTGTTCAAACATATTAGCCCGCATTTTATAAAGAGGTAATTCCGGAACGATCATACAAGTGGACCGTTTGTCAGAATGAACCTATCTGCCAATTGCGGCGCATCTGCTGCAAGACGCATCGCAAGAACACAGCCCCAGTCATGGGCGACTATGATGACTTTCTCAGATGCCTGATCATGAGTCGGCCCATCAAAGCCGTAACGTTCTCGCAGCGTGATAATATATTCAGTCAGTTTTTCGAGAACCTCTGTGGCGGTATATTTCTGAAGCTTGTCGGAGCCTCCATACCCTGGGAGGTCGATCGCAACTATTGAACACGCGTTCTGCAACTCAGCCGAACTGATGACTTTGCGCCACCCTACCCAGCTATCCGGGAACCCATGGATGAAGATAACCAGAGGCTTCGAGGGCGTGTCCGGGGTGACCGAAGCGACATTGGTGACATAATGAAACTTGAATCCATCTCGGAGAGTTAAAAACCGATGATGAAGACCATCTACCTGCTCCGATAAGGTCCAGAATCGTGTTTGAGCTGAGAGACAAACAGTCGGTCAGCAAACCAACAGTGACACGCGACTGACTTCATAGCTGGCAACATGAATCCAGTCAGTAAAGAAGGGGGACCGACGCACCTGTGGCCAGCTCAGACTGAAATTGTTTGCTAGGCTTCTCGAAAAACAATCCGGTTTTGACACTCATGACAAAGTAGATGAACATGGAGAAAATGCCATAGGCGAACGCCACGGCAGAGCTCAAGGGTGCCAGCACTGGATTGGCCATCTTAGCTGCCGGCACGACAACTCGCAAGCAGCAGCTGTTTGGACCATGAAAAAAGAAAAGCTTGACAGAATTGAAGCAGTTATGTACCGAGCTCCTGGAGGTTTTCCTTGTTGTGATGTCCCGCTGCCTAGGATGACGGATGGACCGAGGGATCAACCGATGTCATTGCGGATGAGGCGCTAACGGCGTTCCCGAAAGCTAAAACCACCACCTTAAATTCTGTGGTCCGGAATAGTTTCCGAATATAGACAGCTACGAAGAGGAATGCTGAAGACTAGGTTACACTGCTGCATTGATTGAGAGCACCGCCAATCCCATTATACCTTCAGTTTATATTTGGCATTATATAATTGAATCCAAAAACGCCACTGTTCCCGAATCCAACGCCATTATCGCGAGACTTGTACGCAAATCTTGTACAAGGATAAGTTGTTTCTTCAGACACACGCACAAAAAGAAGAAGAAGAGAAAAAGACAATGGTATAAATGCTTAATGTTACATCCAAAGAGAATCAAGAGGCCAGATCTGCAAAAAGAATATCATGAGGAAGAATTGTCCTCTCTTCTATTAATTAAAACCGAGGTTTTCGCGATTGTCATCGATCAGACGTCCATACCTAGATAATTGTGTTAGTGAATTAGACCTCAAAGTCAAGGATTGCTTGGACTTACTCGAGTAGCAATCGGAAAAGCCAGGCTTCGAGGTCTTCGTTACGGAGAACTTTCTCTGACCACTCCTTGCCCTGTTTCGCCAGTCGTGGTGCTTGAATCTTCCCATCTTCCTCAGCATCAAAATAACGGACGCTCTCCACATAGTCATTGCCCTTCAAGCTCAGCGGCACATAATGCACCCATGCGTCAAGCCACTCATCGTGCCACTCGCGGAACATTGCCAGCTTGTAAACCAAGCTGTTGCTGCGTAGGAAGGCGTGGTATCGCCCGCTGAACGCATTGCCATCAATGTCAACAAGATACTTGTAAGCCCACGCATCCTGTTGGCCGGCAGACTCAACAATCTGAAAGTGCTCTTGTTGGGCTTTGCAGTCCTCTGGATCGCATTGTCCAACAGATGTAAATTTGACATCGAAGAGATCGCTATACTCTGCTCGGGCAACCTCTTTGGGCGTCCATCTGCCGTCTTCAATCTGGTTGAAAACCAGGGCATCATCGGGAGAGTTTATCTTCTTGACAAACTGTTGCCGATGCTGCCGCCGCCAGCCCCCAGCTCGTGAGAAACCACCGGTTGTGGACCCTCTCCAGTACATTTTGTCCTTTTTACCTTCCCAGTTGAAGTCCCGATTAGCCTCGTAGGGGACTTTGCCGATCCAGTACCACGGACTGGGGTATAAAATATCCTGAAAGCTAGATATTTTGCTCTGCGAGAAAACAGGAAATAGATCGTGGACTACATCGAACGCATTTGGTCGATCGAAAAATCCAAAAGTGCTCTTGAGAGATGGCGACAAACAGATATCAGAAAAGGCGGTCGTGTTGTATACGAAACCAAGGTCGCTTGTAGCGAATGGGGTCGTGTCGTCGGAAATATCTTCATCAAGCGACCTAGCAGGGCTATCCACGGGGCAGGAGATTCGAGAATGAGTCCACGTGGGCTGGTGAGCGAACCTATTAAATCGAGTGGTCAAGACCTCGTCGATGCGATCACCCTTGTTCACGTCGGATGGCCGTGGTGACCAATTCTTTTGACGCGAGTCACTGTTTACATTTGCTGGAATAGCAATATCTTTCGCATAGGATACCATTCTCTGCAAGTCCTCGCTAGGGATCACCACGCGAGGCTCGTCGTGGGTGTTGAAAACCAAGTCCATATCAGGCAGATATTTTATGAATCCCTCCATCATCCCAACCGTGGCCTCTCGCTGCCATTTGTAACCATCACCACCGCCCTCTACCAGGGTGACTTTGCCGTCGCGGATCATCAAACCAATCACTGCATTAGCAAACCCCAGGGTTTCCCGTGCCCTTTCGCGAATGACCTTCGGGGGCACCGCCCAGAAAGGAAGCAAAGAGTTGTAAATGGTATCGTATTCGTCAATCATCTGCACTCCTCTTTCCTGAGCAAACTGGAACCATTTGTCAAAATGAGGGGGAGGCGGCATTCCATAGCGGCGGCGGTATTCCTGGACAGCTTCCTTCAAGCTCTTCGACTGCCCTGCGCGCTTCTTTTCGAACTGCGAGTTCGCATCGTTTATCAGCCTGGCGATTGGGTGAGAATCTTCTGTGGTCGGGCTTAAAAGGGTCTCAAAGTTCTCGGGTAAGCTCTGCTCGAAGGGCGCTTCGGGGGCTGCTCGAAAGGGCGTCGAGTCTCGAAGGAGGAGGATTGTGAGGCCGGCGACCGTGAGGATGGCCAGCAGCGACACGAGCCGTGAAACTCTCATCTCTGCTGGGTCGTTCAAAATGCAGCGACAAATGTGTGGTCGGTGAGGAAACGAGTGGTCGATCTGCCCATGGCAGGGATGCCGCGCGCGGCGTATAATTCAATAAAGTCGATCTGCAGCACTTTCGACGATAGGAGCAGAGAACGCCCCTGTATGAAGCCCTAAGCTTCAGTTGATTCTGAACTTGTCGCTATGTATTGAAAATGTGACCTGTTCGCTGAATGCGAGCCGAGGGAATCGTAGGTTTCCGACAGGAGGTAAATTATTATTTCTTGTCGCCCCCGGCAGGCCACGTGCCAATTATGGTTACGCTCCATGAAACATCCAACTTTTGGAGGCTAGGCCCCCCATGGACCCTGTGATTTTTTTTTAAAAAAAAATACTACAGAGTACATTAAGACTTATTGACTAATTAACAGTAATTGTACACGCTTATGCCTCTTTATCCTGGCCTTGAAATATCACGACGGCGTTGAATGATGTGCACTACTATCAAAACCGCCCCTTTTTTAATATAACAACCAATCAAGCCAGCATCTTGCAGGTCACCAGATTGGCCAACGAGATTCCAATTGCCTCAAGGACAAAAGGTCGCGCATAGCCTACATGCGAATAGGCCAACGCGAAAAAGATGCCGACAAGAGTAAGGTGAACAGTATAGAATAGCTGCCCTCTTGTTTCCGAACGGCCTCCACTCAATAGCCCTCGCAGTCTCCACAGTCTCGAACGGCCAAAAACCAGGACAAGGATTGCAACGAAAGTGGCTGTTAACCCGAATTGGACGTCCTGGTCTTGAACGCGCTTGTTGAAGAGGTTGCCGAATACGGGGTGAGCCACCTGTAGATAGAAATTGAGGAAAAAGCCAGCATGTCCGCATACGAGTGGCACGATGACGAAGCGGCCAAGTAGACGGTGGTATGCTGTGAGCGTTGTTTGTGGGATTGATGTTAGGAGGGAAACGATTGAAGGAAGGGCTAGGTTGGAAGCAAAGAGGAATGAAGTAGGCGCAAGTAGAACGAGAAAGGGCAATTGGGACAATCCAACATGTCCCAGAGCTTTTGTCAAATGAATGTAGTCTTCAACCTAGATTAGTCGTCTTGATAGAAACAGTAGGAACTAATGATTCTTTGGCAAAACGTACCATCACCGGCATTCCATACAGAGATACCAGTCAACCAAGCCAGCCATAGCAGAGTCACGGCGTACTGCTTTCGCGTCTCGCTTGCACCGTTCTTCGCCGGCTTATCCCACCAGGTTTTCGCAGCATGTCTGGAGCTTGAATTTTTGTTGCCACGGAGTTTCAGTATACACAGCACACCAAGCACCGTCAACGCAGAGATCTGGGCGTACTGTCCCTTGAGATCAAGTACCTCACGTCGGCGTTGCAGCTCCTCGTCGGAGACATCCATGATAAACCGGTAAGGCCATGGCGACATCGTGACAGACAATTTAGAGAAATTAGATGAATCCAGGAAATCAATTGATATCGTTGTAGTGTGTGATCCACGTCAGATATGAAGTTCGATTGTTGCCGCGTCGTTGTCGGTCCTTATACACGAAGAAGGCTGAATAAACACAACAAGCAAAGACCACCTGGCAACACCGATCAATTAATAAACATTCGGCGCTGTTACACAACTGGTTGGAATTTAAAGATACCAATTAATGTGGCAGGAGTATACGATACAATCGCTGACAAATTCGGCGTCGGTGTTTGGCTCTTGGCTTAGTTAGGTATCTCGAAAAGAGGGCGGTGCATTTCCGTGCATCATGACGTGGCCACATCAGCGCTGACAACATCAATGGATTCGAGCACGCACTGGCTTTTGTGCAAAAATAGACAGAGCTTTCTTTTTTTGCAGAAAAATAAATATGTAGTTATTATTATTATTCAGAAATTGGGCGCAGGCTGGACTAGACTACGGACGGACTTCTAACTTTTGAATTGAGGTAGTAGTAATATCATTCGCGAACCTTCAGACTGCATTTTTCATATTCTGACAAAAATGCTTATTATGTTTAAACTCAGAGAATAATTTGCCTCCAGTTTCCGCACACAAGATATTTGCCTTCGCTGTAAGAATACTGAGCGCCGCTCCACTGCCTAGCAAGCTGTAGAATATATGCAAACCAGCCGGGAGCAAGCATCTATGGTGAAGTCTGCATGGCCTCGTCCTGCCCGCCTACAGCAGTTGTAGCAAAATAACGGACATCAACATCATCATCTTCTTGCAACTTCTCAAGCTGGGGTACTATCCGTTGCTGGATGAGTTCTAGGCCCTGTGGCGAGGGAGTCTTGGTCTCGTCGGTTTTTTCAACGTCTTGAAGAGTGCCATCTGCAGGGAGTTTGCGTAGCGTGTCAATCAATACCGCGTAGGACTTTGCGACATTGAATCGAATGTTGGGAATGTCATCGTTGACCAGCCGTTCCAAAATTGGGAGGATAGAATTGTCAATGATGTTAAGATTAACCACGGGGGCAAGAGTCTTTGTCAAAGTCAGCAAACAATCAAATCCCAATTCATCCAATTCATCCAATTCATGAAAAGTCTGTCTCTTACCGAAATAGCAAAACATGTCGTCATTCTGTATAGGTAATTTGGGTGTTGGCCCATGGCCATGACCTTGGGGATGATGGACTCATTTGCCCATTCAACACCAAACACCTCTGTGAGCTTTTTGAGGTTCTGTGTTGCTGCCTCACGGATGGAGAACACGGTGTCACCGAGCCAGCCCATGCAAAGGTTGCTCAACTGTTCATCGAAAAATTGGACACCAAGCTGGCTGGCGAGGAGAGGAATGTATTCGATAATGGCTAGTCGCACACGCCATTGCTTGTCTTCGGCTAGCTGCACAATGGCCGGCAGCAATGATTGTGAAAGTAGATCAATTCCAATCACTGTCAAGTGCTGTCAGAAAGAGTATATACAAAGAGACAACAAGAAGAACGTACCTTTATTCACAATGTCAAGTTTCGAAATAATATGGAGCCGGACTTCGGGATGTTCATCCTTGAGCATCTGAAGGAACATAGGAAGAAGATGAGCGATAGTCCTTTAGATTTGTTAGCTTAAAAAACTCATTTGACTCGTGAATCACAATGGATGGTCCTACTCTTCTTTCCCAAGGATGGGGGCAAGTCCGCTGACTTGAGTGGCCAATGCTCCGCGAACGTGTTGAGACTGGTCAGAGGCTAGATCTTCAATACTGGTCATGATTTCGTTAAGTAGGGTATCACGGTCGATTAGGGTACAGAAGCCTGCAGAATGTTAGGTATTGGATATATAAAAGAGCCATAAGATGAAGCACAGCGCACCTGGAATCTGCCCAGAAATAGCAGTACGAACTTCGGCTTCCGTGTCTTTTAATAGCTTGACAAATGCGGGGACAAGGTCTCGTACAACAACCTCATCGTCGACAGCTTTTGCAATCTATGAACTAGATTAGACGTGCTTTCAACAAATCATGTGAAAGGAATTTTACCTTTTCGAACTTGTCTGCCACCATGTATCTGACTCTCCAGCTCTTATCCTCAAAGAGGCTCCGTAACGACGTCAAAAGAACCCCATGGCTTGACTGTTGCTCCTTCGGGATCTCCTCTGCGATTGATATAAGGATCTCCACAGTCAGCAGGCGGACGCTGTCCTGGTCATCGTTTGTGAGGTATTGGAATAGAGGAATAATCTCGTCGATGATCACTGTAGGAGTCATCTCCTTGATGAACTTGGCTAAGTTGTTGGCCGACTGTCTTCGCACCATCGGGGTCTCATCGTGCACAAGATTGCCGAACTGTTGACGAAGACCCTGTTGCACGGAGGCGGAGGCTTTGCGATAAGGGGCACAGTACAAGCCAGTGGCTGAAATTTTCGAGGTAAACCAATCCGCTTTGGAAAGGCTAAGAACCATCGGTATGAAATCATCCTCGACCTGCTTTGAAGAAAGCTGGTCGCAGATCTTGTTGAGAGACTCGACGGCCTAGATCAAACTGTCAGCAAGGGACATTCCCCAAGGCTGCGCTTGCAGAATTACCTTGTCCCGGACCAGAGGCTCTTCTATGGCAGCCAGATTCTCAAGAGGTGAAAGGAGCACGTGCCCATATTCCGGACCGCCGACGTACTCGACAAAATTGCCCAGTTCCTCGCTCAGGGCTGTCAACACTTCATCTTCATCTTCGACGGAGTCTGTTATCGATTTCAGTCAGGAAAAATGATTCTAGATTTTTTCAAGGTCGACGCGTGTCGAGGCTGGGACTGACCATCAAGAAAGGGAATCAGTTCGTCCCGTGTCCTCTCAGGGCCCAAGGCCAAGGCAATCGTTGAAAGGCGGTGGATCGCGTTCAAACGAAGAAGAACATCTTCGTGCTAAGCGTACAAGTGTAAGTCCCAATGTAATAACAGGTATGCGGCAGGTCACATAATTATACCTTGAGCTCATCAATGAGGACGGCAATAGGGTAAAGCTCGTCGCTTTCGGTCGGATTATCCATCGCGAATGAGGTTGTAAAGTTGGCGTCCGATTGGGAATCGAGAATCAAAATTGGATCGGCCCTCGCCTTGGGTGTCGACACTGGGCAGTTGGTTGTTGTGATTTCAACCCAGTCGTCGAGCTAACTGAAATAGTTTCAAAAGCGCAGGTCGTTCATGGACGCTGCAAAGACTGAGAATTAGACAGAAAGGCCAATTAAGAACAAATCCCAGAAGCGATGGCGAAGGATAAGGGAAATTTCTTCTGAAGATAGGGGGAAATGAGCGTTGCTGGGGTTGGGTGTCCAGGGAACACAGACACAACGCTTCAGATGGATAACGCCCGCGGTGGTGGGATCGGGGGCCGGGGACACACACCTCAAAATATTTTCGAGCGCAGAAGGCGAGTGCAATCGGCTCTCGAGGCGCAGGAAGAGGAATCGCACTGATGCTGGGAAGGGTGACGGGCTGGAGAGGACGAATACTGCTGTTAGAGGGGTCGGAAATGCAGCGTGAGTCGAGCTTGGACTTGGAGGCTCGTTGTTGGCAGTGTGGCGCACACCCGTGGCTGGTGAGGGGCGAAGGCGGTCGGCAGCGAGGGGTCCTGTGGCTGGTGCCGACCGCCCTCGGAGGTGACGAGTATAGCAAATTATTATTGTTGCCCTCGTCGCTCCGACTGCTTCTCCACGCCGGCTCAGAACAACACCTCTGGACTGCACAGAGCGCAGACAGCCGAGGACAGCCCAGTCTCTCCGATCGACTCCGAATCGCTCCCCTGCCCGAGCTCAGTCGTTGCACGCGAGTTCAATCTTTTACCGAGTCATCCCACTTTCCGCTGTGAACCATGCCTACCATTGCGGTCGACAAGGCGGCGCTCTTCAAGGAGCTTGGCCGAGAGTACGTCCTCGTCTGGTTATTTGCATAGCGTATGCTAATTTCCTGTTCTTGGTTGTTATAGATATACCACAGAGGAGTTTGACGAGCTGTGTTTCGAATTTGGTATGGCCCGACTTCGTCGAAGACTTTGCGATAGCAGCCGCTAACAACACATTCACACAGGAATTGAACTTGACGAAGACGTTAGCCACCTCCCACCTGAATTAGCTTGCTCGAGGCATTCACTCACGGCGCATCTAGACCACCGATCAAGAACGTCCCAACAATGAACCCCCGCAGCTCAAGATCGAGATCCCCGCAAACAGGTTTGCCTCAGTGCTCTCCTCATTCCACGGTGCCATATTAACTGTCGCTCAGATACGATCTGCTCTGCTTCGAGGGTATTGCGTTGATGCTAAACGTTTTTCTTGGCCGCAAAAAATTCCCCGACTATCGACTAGTCCCTCCACCAAATGGCGAGCTGCAGAAAATCATTGTGAAAGAAGACGTGAGAAAGAGCAGATTTTTTTAGTCAATAACGAGTACTCGGGCTGACCTTTGCTTCATGCATAGACCACTAAAATAAGACCTTACGTTGCCGGTGCTATCTTGCGAAATATCACTTTCGACAAAGCTCGATATGAGTCTTTCATCGCCTTGCAAGATAAGCTTCACCAGAATCTCGCCCGCCAGAGAACCCTTGTGTCCATTGGTACCCATGACCTCGACACGGTTCAAGGCCCATTTACGTACGAAGCTCTTCCACCAAAAGACATCCGCTTCGTGCCCCTGAACCAGACGCGCGAACTGGATGGGGAAGAACTGATGGAATTCTACGATGTAGGATAAGTCCTAAACATCTTATTGATAAATATCATATCTAACTGTGCTTCAAAATTTATAGAAAGACAAACATCTGGGAAAATACCTTCACATCATCAGAGATTCTCCTGTCTACCCGGTGATCTACGACTCGAAGCGGGTTGTGTGCTCCTTGCCCCCCATTATCAATGGAGATCACTCGAAAATCACACTGGATACGAAGAATGTGTTCATTGAGATCACTGCCCTCGACAGAACAAAATTGGAAATCGTCAACAAGATAATGGTTACCATGTTTTCATTGTACACATCGGAACCTTTCACGTGAGTTTCCTTTTAACGGCCCTCGATTGTATAAAATCTAACAGGATCTGCTTAGAATTGAACCTATTCAAATCGTCTCAGAACACAATGGCGAAACGAGGGTAACTCCAGATCTTTCACCGCGGACCACCGAGGCAGAGGTTTCCTACATCAACCAATGCTGCGATTTGAAGTTGTCTCCAAAAGAAATTTCTCAGCTGTTGACCAAAATGTCATACACTGCCAAGCCATCCGAAAAATCCGACGATCTCATTGAAGTCCAAGTACCACCTACTCGCGCAGATGTCCTGCATCAAGCGGATATTATGGAGGATGTTGCTATCGCCTACGGCTTCAACGAATTGCCACGAAGCTTCCCAAGCAAGTCTGGTACCATTGCTCAGCCTTTGCCAATCAATAAGCTCACCGACATTGTTCGAATGGAAGCTGCTATGGCCGGATGGTCCGAAGTCATGCCCCTGATCCTTTGCTCTCACGACGAAAACTTTGCATGGCTGAACCGCAAAGACGATGGCAACACAGCAGTCAAGCTTGCCAACCCCAAGACACTAGAATTCCAAGTAGTCCGCACTACTCTTCTTCCCGGTCTCCTGAAAACCATCAGGGAAAACAGGAACCACTCTGTGCCGATGAAAATCTTTGAAGTCAGTGACGTTGCCTTCAAAGATGTGTCCCTGGAACGAAAGAGCCGCAACGAGAGGCATTTCGCTGCTGCCTGGTATGGCAAGACCAGTGGTTTCGAGGTCGTCCATGGATTGTTGGATCGTGTCATGACAATGCTGAAGAGCACTTTCGTTACGGGATTAGAAAACCCTGCTACGAGCGACGCAAGCTACTGGATCGAGGAGCTTGACGGTAAGAACCTACCTTGAGATTTTGTCAAATTTCTTGAAATATACTAATTATGTTCACAGAATCCACCTTCTTCCCCGGTCACGCCGCTTCAGTGCACGTCAAGATTGATGGCAAGGAGCAAGTCATTGGCTCCTTCGGTATTCTTCACCCTACTGTTCTGGAGAACTTTGAACTTAAGTACCCTGTCAGCACACTCGAAATAAACATTGAAGCATTCTTGTAAAGGAATGTCGACGATGATGTTCTGAGTATGGGCCATGGTTTTGTCCCAAATATAGATATTTTTTAAGAAAAAAAGACGAGTTACGAATGAGGTGGAAATGAAAGAAATTTTACGAAGTCTGTTTTGAAAAACTCGTAGTATATATCGAATTCAATGTTGATACTGAGACTGGGGCATTTCGGATTTCTGCTTTTGGTATGCCAATTGGTAAAGTAGATGACAAAATGATTATATCCTTCTAAAGATTGGACTTGCAATTCCATGACAGCGTTAAAATTTACAGCCTATAATATTCCTTAATAATGATAATGAACTCTAATTTGGACCTTGTAATCCGTCGTTCATGTCATATTTTCAATTCTTTCTCGTGATAGATAGGTAGGAGTTAAGAGGTGGTTCGGAAGAGGTTAGACATGACACTGCATGCAGCAAAATTTTTTATGAGGAACGTGATTGAATATTCGTGGAAAGAACAAGGAAACTTTGAACAGGATGGGAAAAAATAGATTACTCCTGAGCGTACTCTGCACCAGCACCCTCCTGACCCTCAGCTTCCTGCTGCTCTGCCAATCGTTGCTGCTCAGCGAGTTGTTGGGCAGCGAGAGCCTTGGCGCCGTAGTCCTGGCTGACGGGCTGGAGGACGGGTTGCTCCTCCTTGGGCTCAATGATAGTGACGGAGTCGGGGAGGGTCTTCTGAGGACCAGACTTTCCTTCGGGGTCGGAACCGCGCATGATCTTGACCTTGATACCGAGGACACCCTGGCGGAGGAGGACGTGACGGGTGGCGCTGTCAATGAAGTCCTTGGCGGGTTGACCGGAGTGGATCATGAAGCCGTCCTAGTAATGCCATGTTAGCTCATTATGCCATGAAACAAACCACTAAGCCAATTCCAAGCCAACACATAACTCAAGCGTGCACGAATTGTCTGGGAATCGGCCTCGTTGAAGGAAAAAAAGTGTACGGAAACATACAGTGAACTTCATCGACTTGGCACGGGCAGCACGGAGCTTGCCAGAGACGACAACCTCGCAACCCTTGGCACCGCTCTCCATGATGAAACGGAGAACACCATAGCAAGCCCTTCGGACGGCAAGACCGTTCAACAACTTGTAGCGGAGGGACTCGCACTGAGCAACGGCGGACAGACCACGGTTCTGGACCTTGGCGGCGTAGAGGGAGACCGAGTTCTCGGGGAACTTGAAGCGCTTCTGGATGAGGGAAGTGAGCTCACGGATGCGGCGGCCCTGTTCACCGAGAACTTCCTGGGTGTGTGTGGCACGGATGACTGGAGTAAGATGAATCGTTAGTTTTTCAATTCGTTATCCTAGTGCCAAAACTGTATTGCTTGGTGAATCTATCTTCTCCAAGACCCAAGACGACATATCGTTTTTGTCTTTCACGACCCCAATCAAATAAACCAAAGAAATGCGTAAAACGTACTGATGTCGGTCACGGTGGGAGTGACACGGACTTCAACGCCGGAGTAACCCTCCTCAGCTAACTCGCGCTGGAAGAACTCGTTCAACTCGGCGTAGAAAACACCGTCGGCGACGAACTTGCGACGCTTGGAGATAGCTCCCTGGGTAGCAGTAGCCATGATTGCTGATTTCGATTGAGTGGTATCGAAGTGTCGGCCGGGGAGGATGGTGTGGTTGTCGAGGGGGAACGGTCGTCGAATGCACCGAAGATTGGAAAAGTTGCTAGCCCGGTGATGTTATTTTCAGGGTTAGTGGGGGAATTTTGAGATAGGGCTTGGGGCTTCCTCGCTTGTTTTCCCGCTTCTCATTGGACAGCTGGCGTCTGTGCAGCTCCACTCTGCGACTTCGACTACGACAAATTAGGCTAGCGTGTTAAATGAGCCTTTGAGGTCCTCGAGAGCCAATCGCAGCGGTCTCGATCTCTTTCTGTAAGATTTTCTTCAAAGGATTGCATTATTATGAACCTCATAACACTCTCGTCTTGCCTCAAACTAAATGCTGAATAAAATTACCAGGTCAATGGCTAAGTCTAAGCCTTTATAAAAGTTTTCACTATTTACCACACCCAATACTCCTCCCAGCCCAAATTTTGTTTCGTCACCTCATTTCCAGCTCCACTTCCTTCTTGTTGGAGGACTCTGTAGTTTCATGCAGTTTTGGCATCGACACACTCGACAGCTCCGCCGTTAGACTTGAAAGGCCTGCTGGTGGGGGCTTGCTGGCAGACACCTCACCAACATGGGCATCCGCGTATGTTTCTGAAGTTTCAACTCCTGTGAGAACGGGGCTCGTTCTGCCCGTAGTTGGGTTGGAGCGAGCAGGGAGAGGAGAAGGAGAGGACCATGATGTTGTCCGTGTACCATTCATTTCAGCGTCTGTGCGTCCAAAGACCTCGCTCCACCAACGGACTTCGTCTATACGAGGAAAGATGAGGCGTTCGTGAGAGCGCTGCTTATCGTCCACAAGGGGATCGTATTTCGGGTTGGTGAACTGCTCTCTCCTTGCTAAGAAATAATCCCAAACACTCCTCGTACGTTCCTTTGCATTCGAGTCGACACGCTCTTTTTCACAGTTATAGAGAAAAGTACCGTACTGGCAAGAATAGAGATGATAGAGAAGCCTCCGCAAGAATCGCTCGTTGAACTCGAACCGAGTTGGGTGCTGGTGAAGAAGTTGATAGGTTGCGTCAAGGAACTGATGGAAAACAGGACTTGTTTCCTTGACTTTTGTAGTCTCCTTCTCGTTGGCTGCTGAACGGGGTGTCGAGCTTGGCTTCCGCAGGGGGCTGTCATTGTCATAATTCTGCATTTCGCCATCAGAGTCAACAAGAGAATCACGACTGGTGTTGTCTCGGTTGAAGAAATTCTTTGCGCTTAGAAATGCATTTTCCAGAGCCTTTCGAGGCTCGCTAGTCTCTCCAAATGGACGGTTTGCGTCGCCCCCGATTCTTTCATTCTCAATTTGGAACCACTTTTCACTGTTCAACAGACCTGCCCGATGACGAAACATATGGCCAAACGAAAGCCAGTCTTTCTCAACAAGTACCATAAAGCCTTCCAACGTGCGGTAGTACGGGTCTAGGCACAACTGACTGAGGGCGCTCAGCTGGCTTGTCCGATCCCATCCATCTGAGCAGTGGATTAGCACGTGAGAATGGTGGATACCAACTTGACGAGCAATGAGACTAGCGCCCTCTAATATGACCGAGATATACCTCAACCACTGGCTCTTTGCGAGGAGCTCTTTGCTTGGCCCCAATGGCGTCACATCGGATTCTTTCAGCGCATCCACAACCTTGTTCAGGGAGTCTCTCATCACATGTATGTTGTCAATACCCAAATAAGCTTTTGTAGCGAACTTATAATTGTCCATATTCTCAGACCCTAGTCCGACTGCCTGCATTGCAAAAGCATTGACTGTTGGTCGAGCATCGACAATGAGGTTGCGTTGCTGGGCTCCATACACCTGCGGTTTTTCTTCCTGGTCCCCTTGGGCCGCGGAAAGAACCTCATCTTCCAGCTCTTCTGCGTTGGTCAATTCAAAGTCTTGAGGGGCGGCAGAAGGAATTTCTTCCAAACTTGAGCTCGTTGACTCGTGGTCGAGTGTAGGTGGTGTGAAACCGGCCAGCGGTCTGTCTGAATTGGATGTAGAGAAGATAGTCGCCAATAGCTTCTCATCTTGAATGCTTCGGTTCTGGCGCACGCCTACCAAGGGCTGTGAGCTCCTAGTAATCGAACAATTGTTTATAGGGTGGAGATATGTAAGAACAGGAACTCGCGCTCTGGAGCGGTATCTTCCAGCGTAGTTAAGGGTGTTGTCGGATATTGCGGATGGGACAGGGAGCAATGCCGGGTAGGTGGGGGAAAACTGTAACTATTAGCACGTGTCTTTGCAGATATGCCACAAATGGGAGCAGTTTGAAATATTCATACGTTGTAGTCGGTATTTATAGTGGAAATGCGCCAGCCATTGCTGGCATCGTCCTTCCCGACTCCCTGGCGGGCCCACTCCTTCGAAGCATCATAGAGGTTCCATCCGTTTATCTCGAGCTCCGGGGGAGGCGGCTGATATGTAAAGGCATAAAGCTTTTCAACTCGACCAACTTTGCATGTCCACTGTTTCAACGTATCGTATACATCGCGTGCCTTTGCGTCACTGGCGAAGTAGAAGCAGACAAAGGTAAAGTCTCGGCAGCGCAAACGGATCGACGAGGGCTGTCTCGAAACAGGCGGAACTGCGCGGAGTGTGCAGAACGATATTATCGGGTATGTAATCCAGAGTTCTTTCGGTCTGATCGGGGCTCCGGATTCGAGAACTTCTCCAGAAACTTGAGGAGTGTGAGAGAAAATAAGATGATGCGGCGTTAGGTGAAGGGTGCCTGTAACTTGTTCGCCCTTTCGCGCAAGGGTGACATTTTCCACCTGTATCCAGCACGATTCAGAGTCATAATCAGACATCGAGTCATAAAATCCATAGAGAGCAACTAACCTTGGCGACCCGTGTCCTATCCATGCTGCGTTGTCATTACTGACGCTTCATGTTGTTGGGAGGTAATGGCGCTATGCTTTACAGGAAAATCGGTTCCAAGAGGAACGTATCTGATGTGGAACCAAGTTCTTGTGAATTTGACTCAATAGGCGGTCTTCGTCCAAGCACCGCAAAGGATGAAGGGCGGCAGCTTGTAGGATGAGGGTGCAGTGTGTACGAATCTGCTATCAGCGCCGCCCCTCTCGCTACGTCAGATCACCGGCCCACCGCGCGCACAGGCCAGGCGGAGCGTGGAAGTCACCTGCGAGCACCTCAGGCGATGCACTTTTACAAGATGCAAGTTACTGAGTGACCCTGTCAATCTGTTGATACTGCGTGCTCCTTCTACTTGATTGTTTTTGCCCTGTGAGTGATGGCCGAGGAATGCTTTGCCTAAATCCTCTCAGCATCATACTCCCGATCACTACTAAACGAGTCTCCACTTGAATTCAACGCAACATTCGCTGGCAATTGGATCAAGATACCCTGCAGCTGAGACCCTTTCTTCTCAGAAACAGGCTGTTAAACCATGGAAGCTTCGGTCATGCATCCGCCTGCGCCAACTACAGAGGATATCTTTCGCTATCGCTATCAACACGGTACAAACCTGGGATCTATTTTCGTCCTTGAGAAATGGCTGCATGGGAGTATGCACGAGAAGGGATCATCCGGCTCGAGTGAACTATCAGCCGTTACACAGTATGCTTGGCATCACCAGAATCTAGAGCGTAGTGATCTTGCTTTCGAACTTGATCGTAACCGCATATCATTAGGTCTTTGAAACAGAACGGATTAAATGCCACCCGTGTAAAATGGGAGCGACATTGGCAGTCTGCTTTAAAGGAAGCAGACTTTGACTGGCTCAGAAATGTTGCCAGCTGTAACTCAATACGCCTACCGATAGGATACTATACTCTTGGTCCTCGTTTTTGTGCAAGGACGCCTTTCGAGGGAGAGCCGGCAGAGGTGTATGCAAGTGCCTGGAACTCAGTGAAAAAGATCATTGAAGATTGTCACCATCATGGTATAGGTGTGCTGCTAGATCTGCATGCACTACCAGGGGGTGCAAATACGGATTCTCACAGCGGAACAGATAGCCGCAAGGCCGAGCTTTGGAAGGTAGATCATTACCTTTCACTTGCGACAGAATGCGTGACTTTTCTTCTGCGAGAGGTATCAAGCCACAAGATGTCGAATGTGATTGGCATTGAGCTTTGTAATGAGCCGTCTTGGGGTGCCGCATCTGAAGTATGGAAATGGTACGACAAAGTTTTGCCTCTGGCTAATGAAATTGATCCGTCTATACCTATCTATATTGGCGACTGCTGGAATCTTCCTGCTACATTGGATTATGCTTCAAAAAGGAACACTTTTAGTGCAGCAGCCACAGAACTACCGAACCCGGTGATAGTCGACTCGCACAAGTATTATACCTTTTCAGCAAAGGATCACAATCAGTCTCCGCAGCAAATAATTGGGCGAGTCAAGGATTCATTGGGAGTAGTCTCCCAAAAGCAGGGTAATATTTTTGGTCGTAAAACGGCTGTGGCCGTCTACATCGGCGAATACAGCTGCACAATGGACAAGAAGACATGGGATAAAGTTGACTCTTCAGAGCGTCCGTCATTGACACAAGCATTCGGCCAAACTCAATCGCAGAAATGGCAGAGGATAACAAGTGGATCAGCATTTTGGACCTTCAAAATGGACTGGATGGATGGGGGAGACTGGGGCTTCAAACAGCAAGTCAAGACTGGATCTATAATTCCTCCTGTTGGATTGACTTTGGGCAAGAGCGACATCATCTCGAAATCCGAGAAAGCCCAGGCCCAGAAAAAGAATCTTCGAGATACTGCATTTTCACAACATACGGGACACTGGAAGAAAACTGCCCCCAGTCAGAAGTTTGAACACTGGCGTTACGAGAACGGATGGGATCTCGGATTCGAAGACGCCATGGCCTTTTTCTGCGCTCGAATCAACGGAACCATACCAGATAGACATCAAAATACAGGGGGAGACAAGATTGGCGCTCTTGAATTGTGGATAAGGAAGCGCATGGTCAGTACAGGTCAACTTACCAGTACTTTTGGATGGGAATGGGAGCACGGATACCGAAAGGGTGTAAGAGATTTTCACCAAGTTGTCTCTATATAAGTCAATATTGAATGATGTATATGTCGTTAAAGCCTTCTGATTATTATGTGTATTAACAGCTCTTTGTAAGGTTTGCAATATTGTACAGTGAAGAAATGTCTCTATATAATACATGAACAACCAATGCTCGCCGCTCGCTATGCTTTCCCTTAACGATGCTGAGGATTTTGGTCCTTGGAATGAGTACTGAGTGAAAACGCCAATATGCATGCTGTGCGGTAAAACGAGTCAAACTCCTTTTCCAGTTTTTCTTCTATTTCCCCATTCTCTCCACCTCGGTTCCTTGGGTGATGCGATGGAGGATTTGATGGAAGAACCATTTCAAGATTAAGGTCTTCCTCTTTTAATGAGTCCCATGGGCCATGCACTGAAAGGCTGTGGCTCAATTTTTCTCCCATGAAATCGTAAAAACGTGTGTTTGACTCTTTAACCAACTTTGTAGACGGAAGCCAGTAATTCCCTAAGATGAAATCCTGTCCATCTTCAACGGACGTAACGAGGCCATGTCTCTCTTTTGATGGAAGATCTCGTAGTATGGATGTCGGTAACGGCAGTTGGCAAGATGGCGGGAAAACTCGGTTGATTTTCCCACCCATAGTTTCCAGAATGGATAGGATGGCTTTTTGTATAGGCTTGGCGGACTCCTTTTCAGGCGAGCTGAGTAAGTCACGGGTGACAGTCTGTGTGAAGCGAATGTCATGGTTTGTTTCAGGGAATAGATAATCAATGCTTTTCTGTTTCGTGATAGCCTTGACTTTTGTAACGGTGACATCGGACAATAATCTTTCCGGTGTATGATCCTCAAACGAAGACAAAGGCAATTCCAGCTCTACTTCTATAACCGGTAGGCTTGCCTTGTGTGGTTGACATGGAACCATCTGAAATCGAAACAATATTTCTTGGTCTTTTCCTGGAAATGGGGATAAATGTGGCAAGAAATCCTTTGCCTTTGAAACCCGTTTGTGGAACAATCGAGGTACTCCTAACTCTCCTAGTTGAGGTGCAGTGTAAGAACTGCCTTCGGTCCCTTTTTCCGTGTTAAAAAGACTTTGACCAATTGTTGCTGTCAATTTCTCTTCGAAATCAAGTCCCACTGACTGCATGTTATCTTTCCTCAAAAACCGCAGTATTTGGGACGAACGGCCAGTATAGTGTTGGCTAAACAAGGATGGTAATGAGGTCTTGGAAAAGCGCTCGGGTGCAACTGGTATTGACCATCTTGTCCATGGCTTTGATCGTTCAAGAAATGACATCAGCTCGGTCCGCTTTGGTGAAGCACGATTCAAATACCCAGCTTCACTAGCTGGGGCGTAAGTAGAAAATGCCACATCGTCGAACTTTTCGGCCATTGAATAATTGATAAGCTCCAGGTCGCGAGTACTACCCTGCAAAATATCCTCGCTGCCGGAGAAACACGAAGCCAAGAGAGTTGACTTTCGGCTATTGTATTCCAAAGAAGCACCATATGTTTCTTTTATCCAACGAAAAACTTCTTCTTTGGGAGGGTCTCCCTTCTCCGTCTGCAGGCGATTCACAAACGATACATCAATAGTTCGAGTTTGTATATTTGAGGCGTATGTTTTGACAATTTCTCGAACGGATTCGCAAGGTCCTCGATTGCCGGAAACTCGAATGATATTTTCTGAGATGTATGGTTCAACTTCAATGCCATGTGAGTATGCCAGCTCTTCTAACGAGTATTTGTCCGATTCAACGAGTAGAGAGATGACGTGTGACGGAAGCTCGATGTCCAAGTTACCCTTTGTACCTTGTAAACCAAGCTGCCAGTACTCTCGAAGAATGAGTTCGGCAACCTTATCCTTTTTTATAGTGAAAAGCCTCTGGCTGTCATCCCCGTCTTTGATGTGAGGCGGTTCACGCGACTCGGTCCCTGAAGCTTCATCCGTTTGCTGTACCTGATCTTCAGCAGTAACCCACTTCTCGCTGGCAGCGATCGAGTCTTCTTGGTTGTCCGAGAAAGTAGATTGTTTTATGTGATTAATGTAGATAATCATTTGTTCTTTTGTAAAAGAACGCTCGATTTTGGTTTGTAGGGTTATCCAGTCCTCCCTCGACAGATCTTCGCCTGGTGGGTATGATAAACGCAACTCTTCTAGGAGAGTAATGAAGGTCGTTTCGTCGATCCCATCGATCTTCGCGTCTGAAGTGGTATCGATTTTCGTGTTTGAAGTGGCACCATCAGAAAATTCTTCATTTTTATCATCCACCTCCCTTTTCTCCTTAGCTGGCTTCGGTTTCTTGCCAAGTTTCCGAGCCTTCTTTTTGCCGCGTGAAAGGACGATGATATTCCCGGGTTTTCCTAGAGCATGTACGTCGATTTCGTGTCGCGTCCGGCGTCGATCCAAGGCTGAAAGAAAAGGTTTACGGCCCCCGTGAGAGGACTTTTCTTCAATTGTATTCTCATTGGGCGTAGTGTTGTCGGGTTCTGTAGAGGTTGAGAAGTCGCAACGACGACACGACAAGCGCAGGAGCCGCTCGCTCGGTCGGAGGGCTATGTAGGGTCGCAGAGGGTTGGCTGCATATCGGGGTAATCGGCCGAACATGAATCTGAGGAAAAGGCGATACTCGTTGGGGCAGCAGCAGTGTTGAGCGTGTGGCCTTTCGATACTTTTTTTTCGAACTGCGGAATACTTTCCAAAGCTTGGACTTGCGCTATTCCGAAAAAGGCAGGATGGCTTAGATGGGCCGTCGACCAATCATTTTACTCTGAGGTATGAATGTATGAACGCAAACGAAACGTATGATGAGAATGTTATATTGTCTTTTTCGATTTTCCTTTGGCAGGCAAAAGGAGGTCTGGTCTACACCAATCTTCGTCGCCCCTATTAGGAATCCACGGGCGGAGAACGCGTTTCGCATCTTCCAAAGCTGAGAACCTTGCTCTCATCCAAGGGGAAATAGAATTCTCAGAATGAACAGGATGTGTCTTGAAATCACCATAGCTTGGTGACTCGAGAATATCCTGCCACTCCGTCTTCTCCACACCGGACTGCGCAAGAATATCGTAAACAAAAGTCCACATCTTGGCTCTCGAAAGCACAGATGCGCCGCGAGGAGTGATCGAAGAGATTTTACTGCCTTGTTTTACGCCGCCAACAATACACTCAGCAATTGCGGTCGAGACCGGGCTGAACCGCGGTAGATAATTGGCCTGCAAAGCGTGGGATGCTTGGTATGGCTTATGAAACGATGTAGCTGCAATCCATACAGCGGAGACGTTACCAGGCTTGCTCTTCGGGCCTTGGACTGGCTTTACTTCATCCGCTCTATATCTTCCAAACGGCCATATGGGTTTGATACTTTCCATTGGGACAGAAAGCACCTGGAAAGGTCGAAAGCGATATCCAAGTGTACTGTCTCCCTTCCCATCCGCTGGCCAATTAGTACCCACCAGTTTTTTCATCCGGCCAGTCGGGCCAGGACCAAATGCCCTATCACAGGCAGATCGAGAAATTTCCTCTTCTGGGAGAATCAATGCGCTGATATATGCGCTGCTCGTTGGCGCTACTAGCATACTTGCGGGGTATGAGAGAAGCGAAGTGACCTGCCGTAGAGCAAGCTTGTCTGAACAAGACTTACTCCGAGTTGCCTCGGCATCTGCTCGAGAAGGTTTACGTCGCACCACACCGAGGATAGAGAAATTTGCTCTCCCATCTAGAAGAATTTGCGGCTCCTCGTCTTCATTTCTTGGTGGGATAACCCAAGGCGTGGGGTCATCTTGCTCAGCCATGCAGAGCTCCATGCTTGCATCGCCACAGGGGGCGCAGGTGCAGTACATGTATATTTTGATGTCAGGGCATATCTCAAAGGGGGGTCCAGAAGCGTTTGAGAGATAATTTGATCGGCGTCTGACGAAGGTCCGTAGTGCTTCTGTTTGACTTGGAGCTGGAGAACCCTTTTCTTGCTGAATGACAGACAGGCATTCGTTCATGACCCAGTAGTTGAAAGCACGGATGGCTAAAACCTCAGCATGACAATCGTGGAGGACTAGTCCTTGGCAGCTAGTAATCTGCGAGGACGCAAGACATCTTGCTCCAGTCCTGTGTGATGTTAACTCGCGTGGTTACAGAAATGATGGCCCTCTTCACATACGTGACAGCAATACAAGTCAATGTCTCCGATGGAGTACCCTGTCCTTGTTCTTGATTAGTTACATTCGGAAACCTCATGGACGAAGAGATCAGGCTTGTATAAATCAAAGTTCTGCATACCCCTTACAGCCACAAACCCACTCATGGGAATCCATTCTGTAGAACCATCGTCACGAGTGCGAGGCTTGTAGTGAGCCGGCAAAGCATCGAAATGGGTGTGGACCAGAGCAGCAATGCGAGTGGGAAGAGAGGTGTCGTCTCCTTCCATCCGAAATCTACATCCAGTTCAGCAATGTTGAGATTCTGACCTGAAGGAGCTCTACAGCTCTGTAGACGACACCGATATAGTTAGCCAGTGTAGGAGGAGGAAGTGGAAAAAAGCACAGCGCTTCTTATTGGACGGGCCGCGCCGGCGCACGTGATATTTAACTTCCTATTTCGGACCGGGAATCTTCTTTCTTCTCTCTTTTCTCCCAACGACAATCGACTTCTCTCTCAGCCAGTCCTAATCCATACCTACATTCAAAATGGCCGACAAGCTTCGCACACTTCAAAACCTTGAGGCTCTTCAGTCCCGTTACCTCGGTACTGGGCACGCCGACACCACCAAGTATGAGTGGACCTCCAACATTGTTCGCGACAGCTACTCCTCGTACGTCGGCCACCCCCCGCTTCTCAGCTACATGGCCATCGGAATGGGTGAGCCCAAAGAGAAAGTTCGCGCGATGATGCTTGAGAAAATGGTCAGAGGGGCAGGGAATCCGCCGGAGGTATGGCCCTTAATTCTAGCTTACAGACAAGCGAAATTAGTTCTAACATCCACGCGAACATAGGCACAAGAATAACGACCGAGATCGATCATACCAAGTTATTTGATAGACGCCTACCTATTCCATTGCGCCGTCCCTAGATTTGCGACTGCACATACTGCTCTCGAATAAGGTTCGAAATACTGCTACAAGGCCGACGAAACAATCGCGCAAGCTGTCCCAGGGATGAGCCGTCTGCTCCTTTTAAGCTTTTATTTCATAATTTAGCCCGGTTAATCAAAGAGGGACAGAGCTCTCAGCATTTGGATGAGAACAAATTAGAAGCAAGACACGATGAAAGGGCAGTTAAACGTGCCGTCAGCACCTGCTATACTATCAAATGTCGCGCGCAACAGCGCAAACTTGGATCGAGGAATTTGTATGTACTATGAAGATATATACAGTGAACCCTCAGAGACACGCTTGAATATGTGAATCAAGGTCATGCGCCGAATGGTAACAAGTCATAATATCAATACATGCTCATGAATACAAAATAATATGCCAATATGACAGAAGTTGCAGAATGCTCTTTATGTCCTTTAAAAGCTTGTATTCCGACACTCGCATCTACTCGCCCTTTGTTTAGCTGTTTTTCTCAGCCAACTTGAGATTCTCCTTTTGCAGTCTGCCAATAATATCCAGCCACTTTTCGCGCTCCCCCCGCAACTCTCGCACCTCCTCTTTGAGCGACTGCATTTCTTTCCGGAGACTTTCCACTTCGGACTTTGAACGAGCCTTCTCCTCTCGCTCAGTAGCCTTTGTTTGATCAGCCTCGATCTTTCTCACGAGTTTGAGCTGTTGCGCTTCGATCTTGCGTAGCTGCGAGTTCAGTTTCGCCTCTGTTCGAGACAAGCTGGCAATTCGTTTCTGGTCTCGTACGATATCCTGTGGGTTTGCGCTGGTCTTATCTAACGCTGCACTGTTTGTGCTTGTGCTTGTGTGACTACTCTCGTTGTCGCTTGTTCCCGTGTCCTTGGTCGATGTACCGCCCAGGGCTTCGATTTCGGATTTTATGGTTGTTATTTGCGTCTCGATTTTTCTCTTTCGAGTTTCGAGCTTGGCCAGTTCCTTCTCCTTTGAAGACGGCTTCACTTGTGGGTTTTTGGTAGCTGTATTCTCAACAGCAGCTTCAATTATAGCACGCGATGATCCACTAGTCGATCCAGGCTTTTCGTTCACAGGCTCATCTAATATAGAAGCGGGGATTTTAGATTCAGCACTCGTGAAACTGTCATCACTAACAACTGAGGAATTGTCGTCTTCTTCTTCCTGTATCAGTTCAGTATTGTTGCCATTGTCGTGATTAGGCATATAGTTGAAAATAGCCTGGGGCGTATAAGTCTCTAGTCCGTTATTGAGCATACTGGTGACGCTATTCCACAGTCCGCTGGTAGCCTGATCGTTGGCAATACCAGTGTCGCTATAGTCAGTGACAGCTTGATTCAGCTGTTTTGCGCCCTCGTTACCTGTTCCAATAGCATCGGGGTGTTGGTCTGCCACAGATGGCCCCTCGATACCTGACAGGCGTCCATTGGCTCGCTCGCTATCGGTTTCGGCATCCTTGGTCATTTCTTGGATTACAGCAGTTTTTTGTTTATCAGAAACATCTGGCTGTGAAGCCCAGTTTAGGAACTTGACTGCATCTCCAGTAATGCTCTTGGGGGTCCCGCGCTCAACCATCCATCTGGGAACGCTTCCGCCTGGGTCACTCCTTGTGACCATAATCCATTCCACCGGATTAGGGTTATTTAAATCGTTTTTCGAGCTTCCAGATCCAGTCGATTGTGAGGATCCGCTGGCTGGTTGTGGAGAGCTCAACCGAGACTCCGAATCCGTTGTGGCGCCACCTGCTTCGTTTTCTTTTTGGCTGCTCGGTTTTACCGGCAATTCTCGTATCAACTCGACTGATTCGTATTGACCTCGGATGTAATCATCGCGGGGTGGTGCGTCGGGATGAATACACGGCTTGGAAACAACCAAAAAGGAAGACGGAGAACTGTTTTCGTCTTTTTCTTCCTCTTCTCCTGGCATTGAATCCGTCGTCATAATCATAGTGACAAAGTCGCGAGCCGTCGTCGGACCAGGAAACTGAGCAGAAAGCCTGTACACATCAATGAAGCCCAGATTCTGCGAATCGATTTCGATTCCGACGTTCTCCAACTTCTCATCAGCGCCAATGCCACGCACACTGTTCTCGGGCGTTCGTCCCTGTCGTTTTTCTTCCTGACGACCCTTTAATGTCTCCTCTATTTCGACCTGCATTTTGGCCTTCCATCGCGCAAACGGCAGACCCTTGTGCACGCTCCGACGCGCAAACCAGGCGCCGTTGCCATCCTTTCCCGAGAGTTTGTACATAGGGATGTTGAGGGGGTTTTCCTTTGCGTTGTTCATTTTGAGTGGCTTGCCCCATTCTTTCCGTAGAGACTCGAGTTGGGATGTCGATAGTCCTGTGCCGGGCGGCAATGATAGGTCATCTGCACTATTGTTGTTGTTGTCGTCGTCGTCATCGTCAGAGGATATTTGCTCCGGGACGGTCTCAATGATCAGTTTGGATTTGCTGAATATCTGCTCTGTGTAGTCGCGCAGTTGCTCGGCGGATGAGACGGGGACGTCGTCCCAAGAGACTGGTCCGAGGCATGACAGGGCTTCGTGGAGTTCTGCCATTCTGGGTGCACGTGTTTGTTCTCTTGTTTTCCCTAAAGTTAGTATACAATAAATCAGCCCTTGGACTTGTCAAGCAAGAAGAAAGCGAGGTCCAAAATGGTCATGGTTTACTTACAAGAGAAACAATTAGGCAGTCGAGTTTAGTCGGTATACTTGCATTGGCGGGGATCAACAGATAGTGAGTATGTAAACCAACGCCACAATTCAAAGGAAATACAACAGAACACAGAAGAACATATATTCAGTGAATGCCATTAAATGTATAAATCATTCAACACGAAGTTGTGTTGAAATCAAGTGCTCGGGAAGTGCGGACACAAAGCACGACGTCATCGACCAGTGAACGTGGGCCCGGGAACCCAATTTGTATGCCGAGTTTGCAAATTAGTCAAAACACTTTTATACTCGATAATAATACTGATTATGCAGCTTTTGTTGTCTCATGAGTAATCGTGGCACTGCAATTTTTACGTATGCAAGACTGACTTGCCGTGGTTGGGGTTACAGTGGCAAATAATTATCAATCAACACAGAATCGGAACAATTTGTCGAGGCTTCATACTTTTTTTTTATTTGCATTTGACTACTTAAATTATAAACTAAATCAAGTAGATACAGCATTTGCAAGAAACAAATGGAGAGAAAAAAAAAGAAGAAGAAAAGTAGAGAGCAAACGAAGAAATCCCTACTACAAGAGCTAGCTTGAGAGGAAGGTCGAGTCAGACCTGTAGTCACACAAAAAGTGAGTGAGTGAGTGAGTGTGGGTTTGTCCAGCATCTTTTTCTCGACTGGTCAAATTCTTTTCCATCCAGTGGATATTGAATTGCCAAGCTCGAGCGTCTCCAGGAATGTTTGACAGTAATATATAAAAAAAATTCCAGCCTGGAGAATAGGGGATGAGCCTATTATGTTCGAGAAAACAAAGAGCTTCTGAGAGTCTGTTGGGGAGATGGAAGAGGAATAAAATGTAAATAAGAATTATTGAGATCTCAGTCACAGACCGAAAATCTCAGTAATCCCTCTTCCATCTCGTCCCTCCTCACAGCAAGTCGTAATCCCGAAAAAGCAAGTCTGTTTGCATAACCAGATGCTAACAAAAAATGCGCTGTCGCATCTTATCCACTTTCATCAACCCCTAATGGGGTTGCCAGTCCAATACACAGTAATGGAATGAAATGTACGGCGAAGTGGTTGTCAAACGGCCCTGGATCTGTATCATGGTCCAAGCCACGATAGCGGTCCCAGTTTGGTCGACCCCGCCAACGCCTCCAAGATGCGACAGCAGAAATGAAATGTATGCAGTCGTGTCCAGCCGCGAGGCCAAAAAATTCTTTGACATGAAATGTTCTCTTCGGATCTCCTCCAAGGAGTCCGGGAATGAAAGTCCAGATAGCCGTCCCGCCGGTTCTTATGCAAAAACAAAAAATACAACGCTTGCTGAAATTCAAAAAAGATCAAAAAATAAAAACTGGGCTAAAAAGTCGAAAACGCGGTGCAAAACAAGAGGGAGTATCACTATATCTCGGGAATCGGTTCAACGCTGGAACGCCGTCATTATGCCGTCAGATGCTGATGCCTGCATGCAATATTCTGGTTGGTGTCATTGGCAAGATTCTGTTGTTTTCATAAGAGTTGGGAGGTGATGTCTTCGAGGAAGGTTCTCGCGCGCAGCACCGCTATAGTACAGGGTGGTTTTGTTTGCCGTGCAACCGACACATCTACATGGTAGTGCCGTAGGACAAGACTCCAAAATCTTGGTAGCGATCATTGTAGCCAAATCCCATGGAGGCTACTGTGCTGCATGGCTGAACGAGCGTGCTCGGCAGTGGGAATGAAGCAGCTAGAGCGGCAGCCATGGTGTTCGGTGTGCTGTAGTACTGTGTCGTGTCGTAAGGTGCTGTTGTATACGGCATGCTGAACGAAGGGGCTGGCGACGGCAACTGAGTCTCATGCATGGTCATGGGAGTCCACATGCTGTGAGTTGAATCGCAAGTAGACACCGGGCTTGGGCTAGATGGAACCACCTTCCAAGCATCGACCGGCATCACCTGCTGGTGTTCAACCGAGGGTACCCACCAGTCTTCGGCGATCGTGGAGCTGGGCAACAGTGGTGCAGGGCGGACAACATCGACAACGCGAGGCGGAGGGGGAAGCAGAGGGACAAAGAGTCCCATGACGGCAGCCTTGGATTCCTCACTGCGGCCGCTCAGCAGCTCGCCGGCGCCATCCTCTTCCATCCCTTCCAGAGCCTGGACGTTGGTGCGATAGATGAACTTGTTGGCGGACTGCACAAACTCCTCCTGCAGTTTCTTGAGCTGGACGTCCTTGTCGGGCCAGTCCCAGGTCGCAGCGGCGGTGTCTGGCGAGAAGATATCCTTGTGGAAGTCGACCAACGACTCGATCGTCTCAGGCGTCAGTTTGAAAGCAACCTCGTTCCGCGAAACCATGTCGACATGTACCACGTAGGCCTCGATGTGGATCATCTGATAGTTGAACATGGCGTCAACCAGAGGGTTTTCGTCGTTGCGAAGATCCGACTCGGCGGCCTTGGGGAACATGAGCGAGCACAGGGTCCAGATGGCATTTGGCGACGACAGGGTCTCGGTCAGGCAGCGGGTGTGCTGGCTGACGTTGTTGAGCGGTCGTTTCACACGGTTAACTCTCTTGAGGGTCATAGTCAGCCAGGACTCGACCTTGGAGCTGAGGACAACATTGGGATTGCCGCGGGGTGCAAAGGCTGCCGCGGAGGCGGGCAGCAAGGCAGTAGGCATTATGTATGTATGTATTTGAAGCGTTGGATGAATCGAATCGACGTTGGTCTCCGAGATAAGTGGGTTTAATTATAATAGAAGAAAAGAAAGCCTCATGAGAAAAGAAGATTAGTAGCGCAGCATTCGCCCACCAAAGCAGGGTCGAGATTAATCGGTCGAGGTTTGGTTGGTTCTTGGTGGTAGTTTGGCAGTTTGCTTGATTTGGTTTCTGGCGATGTTGGGCGAAGGCGCGAGACTAATAATATTATTTGAAAAAAGATGAAAAAAGGTTGTTATAAAAGAAAGGACGTGAACGACGTGAAAAGGACGAAAGAGGGCGAAGTGCGCGAATGACCAGAAGAGGAAAGAGGGAAGGAGGGCTGGGAGGGCCGATTAGTTATACGTCCTGGGCGTTTAGTATGGCTCTCTGCATTTTCGCACTGGGTTTTCTTCTGCAGTCTGTGAGAGGATCGCATTAGTCCGCATTTTGCACGGTGCATATTTAGCTGCTGCTGTGGAGGTCGCGATCGCCTGCAGTTGCATCGATGATGCTCTGCCTAGCGGTGGCACCGACTGACTCTGTATGTATTGTATCCGGCCGTACCGTACGCAGTACGCGTATTTCTGTGGATACATACAATACTGTTTGCTCATGATTATTGTTTTACTTTTTTTCCTTTTCTCTTTTTCTTTTGGCTACTATTCATTCTTTTCATCTTCTTCGTCTTCGAGCCCTAGATGACTTGCGTCAGCCGTTCCACAACGCTCTATTATTACAGTTTACGACGGTATTTAGATGGGCGCTTATCCGGGCATCCGGACTCTCTCATTGCTCAGCGCACCGGTTGAAACCACACTATTATTCTTGCGGCTTGATGTCACATTTTTCGGGTCTGAAGAAAAATGTTATAATTAGCAGCATCTCGAACTCGTCACCCATGGTTCTGTTGCGTCTAGTTAGGTACATAATAATAATGTCTCTTACGTAGACATCGAATTTCATCTGTCGCAAAGTGTATCAACGTACGTCTATCTCGGCCGGAAGTTTGTTGGGAAAATTACGGGCCATACGGATACACCCAGTAATCCGCCCCTCTTCGTTCACAACAAATAAGAATTAATTTCACAATTACTGTTGTTATGGTAAGAAAGTAAGGAAAAAGACCCAACTACAAACGCTTCATTATGTCATGGGGTCTAGTCAGTTTCCAAGCGTGAATCAACCTTCGAGAAACATGCCAATAGATGCATAATGCCGTACAGGAACAAGTCACGAGGTAGAAACACGTACTGTACACAGTAGTAGTATAGCATATCTCGGAGAGTTTAAGCAGGAGAATATTTTCATAGGTAACTAACATATAGCGCCACCATACTGATCTACAGGCGTGGAAAGTCGATGAGAGCTGAGCAGCCGGCGCCGTGCCAATGGCAGCGAGCGTCCCCGTTGACTAGGTCTTCGGCGAACTCCTAAGGACAGCCAGCACTCAGGAGAAGAAGAGACATAAGAAAAAAAAAAGAAAGAAAAATTCGGCCGTAGATCCATAATCCGCAACGGCGCAAACTACGTACCACAAAGTAGGAACTCGCTAACTAACCACGTAGTGTTTCTCTGTTCCATGGTTGCTGCTTGCACTTGAGAAGCATAACAGCGCGATGGGCCCGCGGAACCATGGAACGTTGCCGCCGTGTTTACCTGCAAAAATGTTCGCAAACTCGAGTCGGATAACAATACCTACTGCTGCTATAGCCGGGACTGTGCAGGGCTACGATTCGCATATTTGAGAATAATAATAGTAATAATAATAACACAAAAGGCACATCAATGCATATTCCCGATTCAGAAAGAGAGAAGGACCACAAAAAAGGATAGATCAGAATCCGGGCATGAATCGTATTGTTCCCGACCCAACTAACGGTCGAGGCGCGCCGCATCAACTGTCGTTTTGAAACATCACCAAGCACTGACATCCGGATCCGGGTCTCTCTCGCCTTGTCGCGCAGGAACGTGCCCGATGAGAAAAGCTGGTCGAAGCACCACGACGGGCTGAAGGGAGAGGGGCCGCGCCGATGCTAATTGAACCTCCACCACGCTGAACTGGATGGGCGAGGATCGGATCGGATTCGCGGGACTAAAAAGTAGTCGCATGGGCACACTCGAGCTGACATCCCCGCCTCGATCGGCCATTGGGCTGTGCCCGGAGCGCCCGGCCGTCCAAGATTTCGGCCATCGCAACGCCACCAGCGCGAAGAAAGCCCGTCTCTGCACGTCATTGGAAAGCACAGAAGACGCTTGTGCTCTCGGTCCCCATACCATATGCTCGAACGGGCCTGTTAATGGCCTTGTTTGCTTTGGGGTCTAGCCTTGTACGGCGACCTGGTTGCTTGGAGAGGGTGTAAACTGTGTAAACTGGCTGTATGCCAGTGTCACGAGACACAAGAATACGCAGCCTGCAGTAACGCAGTAACATTTGGTGCAATACTAATAGTACTGGTGTTTCTCTGTACGCGCACTGTCAGTTACATGCATTGTTCTTTCCGCAGTGCATGGTTATTCATTATTCATCCGGGGTTGTCGGTAAATTCGGGGAAGCCATGCACTCAGCAGTCATCGTGTTACATTGCTAAACAGATTTTTCACGCTGAGGATGCCAACGCAGCAAGAAAACTCCATGAGTTTTATGCGTCGCACGCACTGCGCCTCAAAAATTGTGGGTTGACGCCACGGTGGGTGGCGGTGCCACGTCCTCGGGGCGTATTGAAACGCCGTCTCGTTACCGTCATGACAGGACCGCGTATCGACCTTTGCGCCAGCCATCAGCAAAGTCCATGTTACAGTCGTTACACTCGTAGGACGTAGCAATCTCTTGTTCGACATGTGTTCTGTGCTCGAATGGACCCAGATCAGATGACCGCGCTACAGGCATAGAAGTTTGATTAGCACCAACTGAAAGCTTACCGATTGTGGTAATTAAGTATATCCGTCCTATCAGTTCTCCTTGCCACCGCGTTTATGAAACATGTCAGGCGCGTGAGTCATCTTGTGATAGAGTCAGTGTTCGTCATCGCGCTTCCTCGAAAGTAGTACGGCGACGATACTTGATGCTCACCGCTTCACGGCCGCCGGCGGTTTGCGGGTTGCGCTGCTAAGCGAGATCGTCTTGTGACTCATACAACAACACCACGCAATCGGCGACAATCATAACGCGCTGCGCATGTGTCAGATACGAGGAAGCGCATATGGATCCTGGAGTTATATGGCGTAGACCTTGTTTTGCGATCCTGGTTATCTAGAGGGATGTTTCAACTGGCTGCAGTCATACTAGGCCCCTACGTAGCTGGTCAGCCCTTATCGATAAGCTAATATTCTCTGCCACTCTCTAATCGCGCTCACCTATTGCTCGTGGTTTTTGAAACACTTGTTCTCTGCAAGTGTTGATCGAAGTTGCCCAGAAGAATGTAATTCGAAACGATTGGTGCTGCCCATGCTGGTGCGGGAGACGCGGTGCGAGTCGTGGCTATCAACCAGTCATGCTGTCTGAGAGGCCGTTGTACCTATACGGATAACTGCCTATCATTTGATCTTCGTGATGCCAGTCGATATAGACCAGGTGCACGCGATGAGGGAGCACAGTGTTGCGGTGACCAAGAAAAGAATAATGAGGAATGTCGAAACACCCGTATTCGGCAAGACCCTTCCGTCTGAGTCATAGCCCATCACCGCCTTCCTTCCTCTCGCGTTCCCGGAGACTCTTCAACCTCAAAACTATTATGCCACGGCACGCTCGCCTCTTCTCGCGTTTCAATTCACCATGGGCGTGTTTTACGAGACAATTCCAGAAAAGCTGATCGAATGGATCCTTGCGCAAAAAGTATTCTGGGTGGCCACCGCTCCATTGGCCGGCTCTGGCCATGTCAACCTCTCCCCCAAAGGCGGGCCCAACTTTGGTGTCATTGACGAGAGAACATTTTGGTATCTCGATCTGAGCGGCTCAGGGAACGAAACAATCAGCCATCTGTATGAGCCTGGAAATGGCCGCATTACTGTCATGTTCAATGCGTTTCAAGGCCCGCCACGGATCTTGAGGTTGTGGGGAAAAGGTAGGGTGCTGGAACAAGGAACTCGCAATTTCGCTTCCTTTGTTGAAAAGCACGCCGTCCAGGTGCTTCCCGGTACGCGGTCAATCATCGTGGTGGATATTCACCAGGTCGGCTCGTCCTGTGGATTCTCGGTCCCCTTCTTTGACTTTAAAGAATTCCGCAGCACGTTAAACGATCATCATACGCGGAAAGAAGCAAAGTATAGGGCTGGAAACGAAAAAGAGAGCTTTCCAAGGTTTTTCTCATCCTCTATTACTTCCCTCTCTCTTTTCCTCTTTAGCATACTTTTTCAACTAACCCAACTCAATCTTGCTCAGGTACTGGGCATTTAAGAATGCCTGGAGCATGGATGGTCTCCCTGGAATGCAAACGGGACAAATTGTTGCCAACCAAGAGAAAATTGCTCCCATTCAGAAGATGGTTGGACCGCTGGCTCCAGAGAATGGCTGTCTTAATCGGCGATCCAGCATTCGTCCCGCTATGTTCTTGATCGTTGCGTTGTTGAGCTTCATCATAGGGTTTTGTGCTGCATTGATGAGTAGTCACACGACTCTTCCTTGGCTTAACGAAAGAATTTCCAATTGGTCTCCGTTGCCCAATTAAAATTGTTGCGCTTTGGATGCTGTCATTGGCATTGTACCCAAATGTGTCCGAGGTTGACTGCTGCCAACGGGATAAAAAGCTTATGTGCATGTGAGATCGCAGGTACCAATTCAATATTGACAATCGGTTATCAAATGAAGCTTAGACCATAAATTGGCTCTTCATTTAATCATTGATTCAATGTTCTTCAAACTACCAGTGAACGTATTGTTGATAAAACGACATCATGCTACCACGAGGACTCGAGTCAGTCATCCAGATGTCAATTATGTAACGTCGGCAAAAATATCTTTCTTAAACAACTTAGCATGATGTTTATACTTCAACCAACATATCATTATTGCGCAATAAATTGATAGTATCCATACGGCTCCTCGGAAGATGTCCTACCCACCCCGTGGCCGGGGAGAATTCCGCCAACAACTCGGCGTTCGACCGAGATGTACTCGGTGATCGACCATTGTCTTGGTAAAGCTTGTATTTGCTTGGCATATTGAAACATGGAAAAATGAAGTCAAAGCTGCTCAGATTTCTAATTTTCTCTATAAAAATTTATTGAAAAAAAAAAATCCCTCCTCTCCAAGCTTTGAAGCGACACTTAAATACTACTCGGCAGTAAACCCCAGTTCTCCAGGGACCCCCACAATCCCCCCCGGTGTACCCCCAAACTCGGAGGCCCACCGACCAACGCTCCATGAATATTTATTCGATGTTGTGGGCATAGAAGCGGAGATAGAGAAGTTAAAACATGTGAATGTTCTCCAGAAAAAGGAATCATTCTGCGAGGCGAGGCGCTAATGCGTTATAATTAAATAGCTGCAAGCCTGCCCATTGCAAAGGCCAGACACCTACAGAGAAGAATTCTAGAGCTTTGGGGTCTATTTTGTACATACATCAAATGGCTCCCTACTTTGGTCTTCGGGGCATGCCCCTGGTAATGGCCATCACTGCGGCTTGCTCTAATGGATTCTTGCTGTTTGGTTCGTAAACTACAGCCCTACATTTTCTGGTAATTTCCTTGTGCTAATTGAGCTGGGCGTCCAACAGGCTACGATAATGGAGTTTTCTCCGGATTGACAACTGATACCTTGTTCCTTGAAACAATGGGAAACCCCGGCGCAACTCTTCTCGGATTCATCGTTGCCGTGTACGAACTTGGTTGTCTCGTGGGGGCTCTGGCATCTGCACTATGGGGAGAGAACATGGGGAGACGCAAGTTGATTGCCTGGGGCTCGTTTTTCCTCATAATAGGCACGGTCATCCAGTGCACATCCTATGGTCGCGCGCAGATGATTGTAGGCAGAATCGTCACTGGCTTTGGTATGGGCGGTATCACATCAGCGGTCCCTGTGTGGCAGTGCGAAACCACCCCGGCACATTTGCGTGGGCGAACTATTGCTATGGAACTGTCGTCACTGATTGTCGGTATTGTTATCGCGTATTGGATCGACTATGGATGCAGTCTCTATTCCAACAGCTTTCAATGGAGGTTTCCGATTGCCTTTCAAATCGTCTTTGCCATTTTTTTGATCATCATGTGCTTTTGCCTTCCTGGTACGTCTCTCGTTTCTCTTTCTTCTTTCCATTGAACTCTTTTGCTGATGAGGTAAAAAGAGAGTCCTCGGTGGCTTGCTAGTCACGGTAGAGAGCAAGAAGCGCTCGACATCGTCTGTCTATTGAGAAACGGTAAACCAGAAGATGAAGCAATTCATGCTGAATTCACCGAGATCAAAGATGCCATTGCCCTGGAACAAGAAGAAACAGGTAGCTGGAAGGACTGCTTCAAAGACGGGGGCGTTATGGGGTGGCAGCGAGTTGCCATTGCATGTTCGGTCCAAGCTCTTCAAGAGTTTACGGGCACCAACATCATTACCTACTATGCGCCTTACGTGATGGTTCACAGCGTTGGGCTGAACTCTCATCAATCTCTGTTGCTTTCTGGTGGACTTCAGCTGTGGTTCCTCGTGGCCTCGTTCATTCCATGGTAAGTTGTCTCGCCCAAAATTTTTATCCTTGAGATTGCCCAGCTGATATTCAATTTTTCAGGTTTGTTATCGACAAGATCGGACGGCGCAGGCTTTTCATAATTGGCAGTCTTGGTATGGGTGCTTGCATGTTGATCGCTGGTCTGACTATCAAGGCCGGTGGAAAGAATAACGGTATTGGCACAGTCGTTGTGCTATACATGTTCCAGGTATGTCCTTTTGCCCGGTCAAAGGCTAGCCGATTAAAACCTAACACAACCTTTTTTTATCAACCAGGCATTTTTCACCTGGGGCTGGATGTCCAACATGTGGGCTTACCCCAGCGAAATCCTACCCATCCGAATCCGACAGACCGGCTCTGCCCTTTCCGTCGTCTGGCAATGGCTCATCACCTTCTTGGTCGTCGAAATCACGCCCGTCGGAATCCAAAACATCGGCTGGAAACTCTACATTGTGTTTTGCATACTAAACTGGGCTACCATTATCGTGGTGTGGTTCTGGTACCCTGAAACCGCCGGCAGGTCGCTCGAGCAAATCGATTTCCTGTTCGCGAGCCAGTCTAGTCTTAGACAAGTAGTCAAGCTGAGCACGCGCAAGGATCTTGATGAAATGGGCGTTATACGTGAAACTCAGGCGCAGGCGCATCAGCAAAAGGTTGATACGAAGCAGGTGGAAGATGCGGAAGATGCCATGGAAATGACGGAGTCGTAGACGTATACATCTGTTGATTGATGGGTACGGTTTTGGGGATGTCAACTATTATCAAACGATACCAACTCTACAGATTTAAATTGCATGCTCGTGTTTTTAGATATATCTACCAATTTATATTCAACATTCGAATTTTAATGTGGTAATCAACAACTTCGATGCCCCTGTCTCATTCAAATGTTGATGCCAAATATTCGAACTGCCTTGACCTTCCTTTGATTTGTATTTTTATCGTCTTCACAGACTTATTCGACTCAGCATAACGATTATTCAATCAATTTCTGTGAAAATGATTTATATAGTTGCCGGTGAGTAGTTCATCAAGATTCAAGGGTTTTATAGTCACCTGACACAACGCCCCAATTACCGTATTAGGAAATTTCTTTTCCTGGGGGTGAAGGTCCTAGTTTTCTTTGATCTTTGCAGGGGAAATAAAGTACCACCCGATACTTATCACGAGTTGTCCATACTCCGAACTTTATAAGGAGAGTCCAGTAATTTACAGAGGTGCCGAGGGTGTTGATGCAATGTCTTCTGAAACTCGATTCGGGCCACGACAACGCAAAGTCAAAGAGACCAACTTCGGTGAAAACAGGATTTTAAAAATCAAACTTCCATTATAAAAAGGTACGGTGAAGCGAGGTTGAAAAAGAGGGGTCTAACGAGCACAGATCTTGCATCAGCTTTCCCCGGGAGGCATAATAAGCTGAATTATACCTACTCCGCACTCGTACCTCGGAGACGGCTTCCCGGCCAAACGGTCAACAATTGAACTCCAAAAAGAAACAATTCCAGTCAATCATTATCTTCCAATTGTCGACTATGGCTTTTTTGGGTTTCGAGAGGGGGGGGGAATGACACGACCGCCCGAGATCTGCCTGTGCTTTACTCCGCTACCGGGCCGACAGGTTTGTTATTTCAATATAGTGTAGACTCAAGAGGAGGGAAGTAAAAGACAATAACAGTACTTGCGTAGAGCCCTGTTGCTTCTAAATTTATTATCTGGGGAACGGGGGGAATCCCAATTGCTATCCCTCTGTACTGTGCATACGCCCGTTCGACCTTTTGTCTTCTTAGAATTGGATTGTCTTTTCCATCCTTCATTCAGAGACTCGAAACCCAAAAAAGAGCTGAGCTAGAAGAACAATATGCGAGTGTTCTCAACAGTCACCGCGGCAGTATTGCTTGCCAGTATTTCTCTTGGTACTTCGACTCCCGCCGGGTCATCCTCTACCGTTATCGCACATGCTGCTGCTGCTACTGCTTCTGCTAAACCAGAAGCAAGTACTGTAGGAGCGTCCAGCGGGGGTAGTCAGCAAGACCCAGAGATTGCGGTCTCCTCAGCTGCTGCTGCCGCCCCCGCTACAGCCAAATCGAGTGCCAGCAACAGTCAGGGGACTTTAGCTCAAACTACAGCCAGTGGAAGGGACACATCAGCCTCTGCAGGAAACATTGTATCACAAGTAGAATCTGCAGCTGGTACCGCTATTCCGTCCGTCACCGCTAGTTCCAGTCCAGCCAGTGGCGTTGGTACATCAACTTCCACAGGAGGAGATACAGTACCGCGGCCTGCAAGTGGCGGTTCTACTCCATCCGCCACAAGCAGTGTGGGCTCATCTGGTGATTCGACCTCTGCAGCAGGATCCGACACCACGAAGGTTCCCCCTTCAACATCTGCCTCTTCAAGTGGTGCATCTAGCTCTTCCAGCTCTTCTTCTAACTCTGACGACCTCTCGTCGCTTATAAGTTCTCTGTTGGGAGGCAGCACTAGCAGCAGCGGAACTTCCTTCGGTTCAATCCTCACTGATCTCGAAAACTTCTTGGAAGGTGTCACGGGGTTGCTCTCGCCCACTTTCCTGAAAGATTTTGAGTCTTTTGTCCATCACATTGCTTATCTTCTGGATGACCCAACTACCCAACAAACCAAGGATATACTTAGCGTTGCTCATGGTGTCCTCACAAACTCCACTGCGTCTGAATTGAATTCACTGGTCACAAATGCAGTTGCGCTTTTGACGCCAACGTTCGTCAATGAGACACAGGGCTTAATTAGCAAAGTCTCGCCCCTCGTGGACGAGCTCAGCCCGCTCCTGACCAAGCAGACAGCCTCGGAGCTTGAGAGTATTTTGACCAATGCCTACGACCTGTTAACGCCGACATTCGTCAATGAGACCAAGTCGTTGATATCTGAAGTGTCGCCAGTGCTTTCGGCAGTTGGTCCGCTTCTTAGTGATTCCAATATCAAAGAAATTGAAAGTCTTCTGAGTAATGCGAACAGCCTCTTGACAGCGCAGAACACTAAAGAAATTGAGACGTTGCTTGGAAACGCCAATAACCTCTTGACGGCTGATTTTGTCAAGGATACCAAGACGCTGGTCACAGAGATTGCGCCGATCTTGGATGATTTGAAACCACTTCTCACTTCTCAAACAATCAAGGAACTTGAGTCTCTCTTGAGCAATGCCAATACATTGTTGACATCTGAAAATACCAAGGAGATTGAAACATTACTCACCAATGCAAACGCCCTCTTGACTAGCGGCAATACCAAGGAGATCGAGACTCTTCTAGGCAATGCAAATAGCTTATTGACTTCGCAATTTGTCAAGGAAACCAAGGCTCTTATTGGCGACGCTTCTCCGCTCCTAAGTGAAATTGGGCCACTTCTCACTTTGGTTAAGCCATTGTTGACACAAGGAACAATTTCAGAGTTAGAGAGTCTGCTAAACAACGCGAATAACTTGTTGACAGGACAGTTTGTTAATGAAACGAAGAGTCTGATCAGTGACGCCTCTCCTCTCCTTAGTGATGTCGCACCACTTCTCACTTTAGTCAAACCTCTCTTGACTCAGAGTACGATTTCAGAACTGGAAAGCCTGTTGAGCAATGCAAACAATTTTCTCACGGCGCAGTTTGTCAATGAAACCAAGAGCCTGATTGGTGATGCTATCCCTCTACTGAGTGACATTGAACCGCTTCTCAGCTTGGTCAAACCGTTGTTGACTCAGAGTACTATATCGGAGTTGGAGAGTTTGCTTGGAAACGCGAACAGCTTGTTGACGGCACAGTTCGTCAACGAAACAAAGAGTCTTATTGGCGATGCAGGACCTTTACTGGGCGAAGCTGGTCCAATCCTTGACCTCGTGAAGCCTCTTTTGACTGAGAAGACGGTCAAGAGTCTTGGGTATCTTGTGGGCAACGCCACAAACCTCCTACAAACTGACTTTGTCAACGAGACGCGCGGACTCATTGGCGACGTATCCCCTGTGGTCACACCAGCTTTACTAGCCAAGGTGCCTGGTTTGTTGGATAACGCTGACTCGTTGTTGACGGACAAATTCGTCAATGAAACATCGACTTTAATTGGTGATGTCTCCAGCGTGAGCACTTTTCTTTCCTCCGTCAAATAATAAGTGAACTAATGTTTATTTCTAGTTCTTGCCGGCGGTGATCGATCTCATCAATTCTTTGTGAGAAGGTCGTTTAATGTATGGCTGTCTTTTGTTCCGTCTTTGGGTTTTATTCTGAGATATGAGTAGGGTCGAATGCGCTCGCGATCTTTACGTTACTGTCCATCAGATGAAATAATGAGTATAACGTTGAATCTTCCAAAATGCATGATAATATGGCTCCGATGTTTGACGATAGTTTGCTAGTTTTTAATGTGACTTGTATATACACACCCATAAAACTCTTTCTGTCTATTACGGCCGAAGATAAAGAATAACACGAGCGGCAATGAGACGTGTTTCAACTAGATTTAATTGTCATTACCGCTTAAATTGCGGCATGAAGAACCGTGGTCCCCGGGTATCGACCTCTTCAAGGGGTCGGCAAGGTCGGAAAGGCCAGTCTCCGTGAATGCGGTATTATTGTGGAATTCCGAGTCTAGAGCATGGTCTTTCTCGAAAATCGAAAGTTTGTTGTGCGAAATGTTCGCTTTTCGTCTTCGGCTTGCCGTTTAGGCGCGTATTTGTCGAACGCGAGCAATTCTTTGCATGATATGTCGTATTTCAGGGTTATTATGACTTCTGAGAAAGAGGGTCATAAGCTTTCGACTGATCAATGGCACTGATAAGAGTTTTATCACTCTACAGCATCGTGACTGTAACCCTGGCCCGTATCGTGCAGGGTTTCATGACGGCAAGTTTGACACTTTAGTAGCTTGGTATTTTGAAAGTACTTTATACTCCATCTCCCACTCTTTCATTTTCTTATCCAAAACCTTTTGAATTTCGTTCCTCTTTCGATCCGCCTCCTCCATTCTCTGCTTGATTTCCTTGGCAGCGTCTTCTTGCGCTTTGAGAACTGCCGTTGTAGACGGATGCTCTTTACGCAGCTGTTGCAATTTGGCGCGAAGTTCCTCGATATTCATGGGCTCGCAGGTCACAGGATCATAACGACAGGATGGTACTTCATCACTCCCCGGCACGCGGATTGTAGGCAATTCTGGGTGGATTGATGTTGTGCGAACGGAAGAGTCGAGAGGCACAGGATCGGTGGACTGCGCTAATGGACGGTGGCCATCTTCCTCTGATGGCGGTGATAGTAGCCTGCTCATTTTTATGCGATCGTCAACGTAATATCGTAGTTTCTGATCTTTCTTGTTTAATATCCCGACGTCAAGGCGAGAGTGAGCATTGAAGAAGTACGAATGTGTCGGCAACAGCCGCGACTATGGCTGTAGGCGGTGGTAACCTTTCTGCCGGCAGAATCCATACCGCCTATGTCGCCGATGACATACCACGCGATATGAATCCAGTTGTTTTCATCATTAACAAGAAACAAAAGCTCACCTCTAGGCTACAGAAATAAATCCCAAGACTGCTTGGGTTACATTTACATTATGCAAGCTTTTGGTACGTCTATTGCAAGAGCCCCTGTCCTGATTGATCGTGGCTGATACGCTAGATAGTGCCCAAGAATAGAAGAGTGAGCAGAAAATCCAATTCCATGGGCTGTTGCTCGTTATATTTAACTCGAGAGTTTTTTAGCCGAGATTTGATCTCACATTAAATGTAAGTTTGCTTTCTATGGTTCTGAGCAACCTTCCTGACTAGGATTAGATTATCGACCTCAACAACGTGCCCCTAGTCTGTGGAACATCATATGTGAAATGGCACTTGCCATCGTCAACAGCTGCAGAACATCGCGGCCATACCGATCGCGCTGTGATTCAAGACCACCGGGCATCATGGGAATACGAGAAAGTTCTACCAGTCAAACTCACCATAGATCGCAACCACATGCTCCAAGAATGCGACATCTCGTTTGAAATATTTCAGGAATTTTCGTCCGGGAGTCGCGGTGACCGCATGACTCTGGGAAATATCAAGATTAACCTTGCTGAATATGTCGATAAAACTGGTGATGATGGTCAGGGCATCGTCAGACGGTATCTGATGCAAGACAGCAAGATCAACAGTACTCTCAGAGTGGGGATCATGATGACCCAGATCGATGGAGACAAAAACTTTATTTCGTACGTATTGCTCTTTTTAAAAATCTCTAACCTAGTCATTACTGAACGTTGTATACAGTCCGCCTTTGAAAACGGCCATGGTTTTTGGAGGGATCGCTGGTATTCTACCACCAGAGCATGGCGAAGCCGAAGAGCCCGGAGACTTGCCATCAATAAATGTCAGTCGAGAGGCGGGCGATCTCCAAGACATGTATCGTCGAACCTTGGCAGCCTCGTGGACCTGTCATGGAGACGAACTTTTACCGGACCAATTAGTCGAAGATATTTTTGCCGGTGGACTCGGTTACCCATCCACGGGGTCAAGCGCCCGTTCAGATCGAATAGATGATTACGACGACAGTATCAGTGACTCTGGATCTCGTACAACCCTTCAAGACAGCGGACTACTGCCGAATCCTGAGAAAAGACCAAAGAGTTCTCTAAGCAATTACTCCAGAAATGAAGCCAAGGATTCGGATAGCACTTTGAGCGGACGAGGAAGTCTTGAGAGCTCTTTTCAGGAAACTAAGGAGAGGAGGTGGCGAAGTCCTCGGGGAATTCACGAGATATCTGAGTTTGACGTTCGAGATGATCTCAGGACGTGGGAGATTACCGTGACCGATTGAAAAGCTAAAGGAAATGCTTATTTTAATATTATATCCCCTACGCCAAGTACATATAGCTTTATCAGCAAGTTAGTTTACATACATTAATGTCTCAAAGGTTGAATATGCATCAACTGATATGTTCAATTAAAGATTAAATGTATTATTACATGTCAATATCTCCTTTCCAGTGCCTTTTTCATCATCGTCTAAGTAATGCCAAATAACTTTTAAGTTCTCCAAACCAAGGTTTCAGTCCTTGAAAAAAAGTTTAACTCGCAGTCATCCTCTCATGTATTTACTTTTAGTAAATACCTGGGATAATCTTATATCGCACGAGCGACGTATATTTTTCCCAGTCTTTACCATACTTCTTCTCGCACTTCTCCTCATCTCTTCCTTCGCGGTGAATCAAAAGGACTCCAAAGTACAGCATATAAAAGTAGGTGAATATTGAGCCCCAGCCCATAACTTCTGGGGTTTGGACGGCCTGTTTTTCTATTTGACCTGTGGCAGGGTTAAGCGTCTCAAGCATAAGATAACCGGCAATGCCTGTAGGGAGACAGAAGCCCCAGGACATGAGCCAGTCTCCGAGGTAATTGATATGACGAGCTGTTCCCCACCATCCCGAGATAAGCAGCCGGGATCCGGTTTTGGTGGTAATATACTTGAGGTGCTTCACCCGTGGGTCCTCGGGGTTTGTTCTGAACCGGTTCTTTTCGTTGTTGGCTGAGCGGAAAATGAAATAGCCAAGTCCAGAAACACCTGACAATAAGGCGATACCATTTATATCCATCTTGGCTGGGAACGTGGCAAGGTACCTTGTTTGGGTGGTGTACAAAAACGGCACCCACACAAGATCGCCAAAGCAAAGCATGTAACCAAATCCGTCCATGATGATGTCCATAGTGGTCAAAATGGCGGGCTCCATGTAGTAACTGTCCAAAACATAGAATGCCTGGATTGCAGTGATGAGAATAATCGAAGGTGTCACATAACCGTGAGCACGGTACTGTTGTGCGATGTTTGACAAATTCAAAATGATCCACCCGGTCAGACCAGGTCTCATTTCACAAAAGACTCCGATATCGATGGTTCGAGATGCTTCGCTCAGGAATGGGATAGGCAAAGTAACACGAGAATTGAGCTCTCTGCCGATGAAAAAATCGTAGAGCACATTGCCAGTGTGGCCACCGGGAGCCAACTCACGGTATTCTGGGTTTTGCTGGCCAGGGGCTGGGACGGAAAAACTTCTCGCGTACACATAGATGGAAAGTACGACAGTAATGACAAGATTGGCTGTCATCACTTGCTTGTAGTTATTCCAGAGGAAAGTCCAGACTACGAATTCAGCGCCATAAACATATGTGCCTGCACCAAGTCCGGTTAAAATCAACAGGCAAGAGCGAAACGCTTCATGTAGTATGTTAGTTTGTGGTCAATCTTCCTCTGCGGACGCGGTGCGAGACGTACTGTTGAATTTGTATGTGTGTCGTCCACCACATGCCAACGGAACCCCTTGCACTACCTGACCTGGCAAAAAGATCTGTAACACAAGGAGGAGCGCGTAGTAGGCCAGAACCCAGAGTGTGACTTCAGCATCAAAAAGACCGACGATACCGTCGTCAGGCCAGCCGATTTCCTCCTTCAATTTGGGCCAACTCAAGGTCGACGGGTGGAGGAGAGACGGAGCCGGGCATCCTGAAATGTCATTGCAGAAGAAAGCGAAGCAGTATAGGAGGACGGGGAGGCCGAAAACAATGCCAAAGGCGCCGAGTCTGTTGGTTGTCAGTTGGTATTTGGCGATGCGGGCGGGATTTGGGTAACGAACGGTCCACCGAATTCATAACCTCTTTTCTCCGGCACAGGCTGGATGGGCACAGTCGAATCGGCCTTGCCGTTTTCCTTTGGGGTCGTCTTTGATTTGGCCATTGTGCTGGACAAGAGAATTGGCTGTCGAAAATCAGGAGTTGTCGTCCCGCCAAGACAGTAACAGGAGAACGAATGTGGGTCGCGAGCTTCTCCGTGCAAGCTAATCAAGCGATTGGGATTATTAACAACAGCAACAGCAGTCGGCCAGGGTACCGCAAAGCTCCTGGGACGAGCAGAGACTTTATAAAGAGCGCAATTGTAACCGTCTCGGCTGGCAAGCTTCCGCATGGGACGACGTCAAGAGCTGCGCCTTAGATCTTTTCCCAATCGGGACACGAGAGATTGCTTATGTAACGGGAATTTTATGGACTATGCTAAATTCGGTTAGATTATGTCGTGACTACTGTCTATGCAGCCAATGAGACCTCTCGAAGTCCATCCAGCTTGGAGAATCCAAAGCCTGCTTCATATCTTAGTTTGTTATTATCTAGCATGCCAGCTCTATGACACTAGTACTGCTGCACCCCCTGTACCCAGCCTGTAAGTTGTTTCTCTGTCAGCCCTGTGGGGTGTTCTCTCACCTTGGCACGCACCAAACCCGATGTGGCCAAGCATGGCGAAGACCGAGTTCCGTTTCATCTTGTCCTAGTTAGGCTTAGTGCACTCCCGGCTCTCCGCACGAGGGGCTGTTTAGAGCCTAGTCGCCAGTGAAACGTCGGCGTGTTGTGTCATGTTGCCTGGAGCCGGACACATCGCAGCTGCTGTCCTCTTCGCATTTGTTTCCTCCGCTACCTAGGATCACCCATTCGACTACACACTATAAACTCCACATATATTTTGCTTTCAAGTCTCCCCGTTCTTCTTCCGACTCCGGCGCGCAGCGATTCCGCAACGATGCAAGTGCTGACGCGGCCTACCTGGGCTATCGCCTTGGGCATCTTCTCCGTCTCTTTCACGCAAGTTGCTCACGCCGCATCATCGTCAAGTCCGCAGAGCCCGAAGACGTCGGAAATTCCATGCACTGTCCAGTCGTCAACCACGGGCGCATATTTCGACCTCAACCCAATTGCCCTTGCGCCTCCGGAATTGAAGGACGGTAGAAAAATACACAAGAGTGACCGGGACGAGAGCTGGCAGGCCCAGGGTTATGATTACGGTGCAAACTTTACATTGAACATCTGCGCGCCAGTTATTGAAAACATTCAGGATGTGGTTGGGGTTGACGAGTCACGATGGCAGAATGTCAGCGCTTACTATGAACACAATGACAAGATATATTCAATCGGGTAAGTCCGTGGTGGCATTTATTCATCTACATGCAACTAATTCCCAGGCAGCGAACAGGCTTCTGAGCCTGTTTTCCGTGGTCGACGGCTAGTCCTGAATTATACGAATGGCTCTCCTTGCCCCAGCTCTCCGGCATCACAACTCGCCTCGGGTGTCTTTGAGGATTCGGAAGAATACAAGTATAGCTCAGACAGCGGCGCCTATTTCTCAAGAGATACCAAGACAACAAGGAGGAAGTCAACGATCATGTCTTTCCTGTGCGACCGCGAGGCTCTTAATGCGCAGGCCACTCTTTCATTTGTTGGTAGTATGGATTCTTGCACATATTTCTTTGAGGTCCGAAGTTCTGCCGCTTGCGGAGGAATAGCCATGGCACCAGAAGGTGGTCTGGGACCAGCTGGAGTCTTTGGCGTGATGTGAGTGGCTTAACCTGTCTATGTGCTTGATGGTCTACTAATGTCGCGATATAGTGCTTTAATCGCTGTTCTCGTTTATATCGTTGGAGGCTGCGCCTATCAACGCACAGTCATGCACCAGCGTGGCTGGAGACAGTTTCCCAATTTCAGCATGTGGTCTGAACTGCTAGGATTCATTGGCGTAAGTCGGAAGTAGTCGCTCTTGGGAGATTTATAAATGCTTACAGGTTTTTCTTCTCGACACAAAAGGACTTTTTCATCATTATATTCTCTTCCTTGACTCGTTGCTGTACCAGGAAGGAGTCTTCAGCTGGCTACTCCCGACTCAATGGGTCCAGCCAACGCAATGGCCTGATCGGTGCAATTGGTGGCCGCGGTGGAGGCAATCGGGCCAGCAGAGATGTTGATGCTGAAAACCGCTTGATAGATCAATTGGATGAGGAATGGAACGATTAGTCGTGTGGTGTTCTTGTTTTTTGATGTCTGATTTGGTTATATAGTATCTCTAGGTATTGCATTTGGCGTTTTCATTCAACAACAGGCCGAGTAAACAACATTTGAACATCATATAGATGGTAGCAGCGTGAATTACCCCCTAATTGTCATTTCATGTTATTTTTACGAATTACAATTTTTGTAGAATTATTGATGATCTTGATCGGTTCTTGAAGGGGATTTGCGCCTCGACGGCGAAAATTTAGACTAGCCGCCCGTGAAGGAACAATGCCATTCTTCGTTCAAGGGATCGATTTTTTTAAAAAAAAAATTATCTAGAATATTAAGACGGAATACACATTAAAAATTGACGCAAAAAAAGATAGTGCATCATCCGTGAATCGAACACGGGCCTCGTCGATGGCAACGACGAATTCTACCACTAGACCAATGATGCTTGGTTGGTTGAAAGGGACGAGTTATTTCGAATATTTAAGGCAAAATTTAGCACACAGCTCCACGGACGACGTCTTGGAATTTCTTTTATGATGATTGTTAAAAACCACGTCACTAGAGAAATTTTCTATTGTTAAATTAGTGATAAATAATATCACTGAGTGTAGGACTAGTACATGTATCAACGAGTATCGTTTACTTCCGAACTGTTAACTGGCGTGTACTGGGGTGTGTGGGATATATATAGTAACGGAACAGGTTGATATGATGATTTGAAATTTCACATCGAAGTTCAAAATTTGATATCAAATTGAATTATTATGTAATGGCTCTGGCAACTTTATGAACAGTGAAAATTTATGACCATAATCAACACTAAACGGTGGAATATTCTATCAATTGATATAGTTCTTTGGCGCGGCGGCGTAGTGTAGCAAATACCTCAGCTCACGCGGTCGTGCAACTAGGAATATCTTAAAATTTATGTCTACAAAGGAAGCTGTCAAGGTGCCTAGAGTATCGAAAATACCGAAACTAGTCACGAAAAGAAGTTGAGATAAACTGTCCGTCGCGACAAAGCTGCAGACTGTCAACGCGCCGGATTCGCCCACTGCAATATGAACGACCACACGATCAGAGAGCGAGATGGGGTTACCCACGAGGAACAAGAGCTTGCCGGGCCAGACTCCAAACCTGTTTACTCCCACGGTCAACCAGCCCAATGCAGAGATGTACCAAGAGGCGCTACAACTATATCCGAATGACTGATTATTTCTGTACTACTTATTTGATAGCCAACCTGACTCAGAACTGTGATGACTTTAGGGTTGCCCTTAGTATAAGAGACTAGTGACTGTTGGATAATGTTTTAACTGAATGCCTTTAGCACTATCACCTGATATTATTAATCTATAAAATAAGGCTTTTCTGATCTTCTAGTGAGTTATCTATTCTAGGACCGGTTTCTATGAGCTAATTATATTGGTAAAATATTAAATTAAAATAAAAGTTTTATAAATAGTGTAGAAATTATAGGTATAAATTTGTAATATATTAATAGTTTACACAAATAATTGACTTATTATAGCTACATAATGACTTAATTTTAAGACTCATTTTATAAGTTGATATTTAAGTTATAATCAATATCTGAGTCAAAGTTTCTGACATTGTCAGTGGCAAAGGCAAATGTATAAATACAGGGCCAAAGATTCCAATGGAGACCAAGCCATTGGCAAGGAAGAAGAAAAAAGGGTTCTACGAAAGCTGGACGCTAGGATTCTGCCTGCACTAGACATATGCTATTTTTTTACGTAAGTTTGTATATTGAATAAGAAAACAGGAGATGGAAGGTTTAGCTGACCTTGTTCTAGTACGTGGATGGGACAACACTTTCATATGCAGCAATATTCGGTATCAAAGAAGACCTTGCACTTGTCGGAACGAAGCATTCGTGGCTGTCTAGTGTCTTTTACTTTGGGTAGTTGGTTTGGTCTATCCCGTCCAATCTTATTAAGCAGCGGTGTCGCCCAGGATGGTATCTTGCATTTAATATTTTCATGTGGGGAGCGCTTCTTATGTGACAGACTGCCGCGAATAGCTTCGCAACTCTTACGGCCTTGCGGATCTTTGTCTGCCGCGTTCGAGGCCATCGCCAACTCAGCATTCATGCTGATTACTTTAATGTTCTACACACGTGAAGAGCAGCCATGTCGGATCTCGGCATGGTATGCCTGGAATGGAATTGGCGTTGCTGGTGGAGGTCTCATTGGTAAGTGTTTATCCCAAGGGGATGGTTGTTTCCCTCCAAATCACTAAATAGATGTAGGATATGGAACAGGTCAAATTGACGGAGATCTGGAATCCTGGCGGTACGAGTTTTTGATAAACTCTATATCCTGACTATCTAGGATAATGCCTGTGTGACTATTCTTATGTCTTTCAGTCTTCCCTTTACGTGTAGAAATAGGGCCTGGTGTTGGGAAGTACGGAATTGACTTATTCAGGTGGAGGTTGCGCTCTCTTTGTGGATGTTATTGTTCTTATTCTTCTCGCTCCCTACATTGCTTCGCTAATCTTTTATCGGTTGCTTCACAGCCCGGTGTATATTATGTAGTGATTTACTTTCTCGCTAAGCAAATTCATTATTGAACACAAGATATATCGGTCTCGTTTAAATACCCAACCTGGAGTCGATCATAGAAGTGGGGAGGATGATAGGAGATTCAGGAGAAACATACGGCTATTAACCCTAACAACGAACCCTTAACCTATTGAATTGATAAATAAATTGCCCATGATCGAGAATTAAGTACGGTCTTTAGTAGTGTGGTTAAGATTGAATACAATACTAGCGGAAGTTCGCTCTTTTCACGGGGTAGGTGGCCATGGTGTATATCGTTAAATCCATTGAAGTTTTACACGATGTTTCACTATAGCACAGTAGTTTGTGTAGGCACCAAGACGTGCTAACCCTGTTGAAAAGTCATGCTTTACCAACTTTCGCATCATACACGTCTGTAGGAAACACGCGCAAGCTCGGTAGAAGTGCCTTTCACAACGGCAATCTTTCGTGTCAAGAATTTCTCCCCGCCAGTGATTTCCACCGCCCAGATCTAATCCCCATCAAGTGAGTATTGGATACAACAAGAGGCCCTTGATATGCGTACCTGCTCAGCCGTCCATCCAGAATTGACGCTACGAACAAAGTCGTGAATGAAGGCTTTCTCCACGGTCTCCTCTGCATCTTCAACTTCTAGGTCTATGACGGCCACCTCAGTCAAAAAAGATTCAACGTCCGACCCAGTCGCCTTGGTCTGAAGCTCAAAAACCGGTCGGAATTTCCCATCCGACGTTTTCGCCCCGGCGATATAGTGACTACGTATAATGACAGGCCCGAAGAGGGTGTCGTTGTGTTCGAATTCGGCCCACGTCAACTGACGATTCTCCGGAGTGCCCTTCAAACCCACAGCCAAGCCGGGCTCTAACTTCATCCATTCTGTTAGTGTCGAAGTAGAAACATCCGTGTCGGAGCCCTGGGTGATCTTCAGGGTCGCCGCTCCTGCCGCAATTGTCTTCCTTGTTATCCAGGAGATTCCTTGCTAAATATTTCTTAGCTTACTCCGGCAGCATGGGATCGAATTGCTTGCCAATTTAAAAACTCCATCTAGATTGGATGATTGGTCCTTGTCCTGTTTCCCGGGCCGTGGATTAGCTGGATGTTTGTTAGACGGCGTGTCTGGTAGGCTTACCATCACCCAACTGCCGTTTAGGTCGTGGACACTTATAACACTGGAAGAACCCATCTTATCGGAGGCGTTAGATGCAACACTGTTGTCGGCGATGCAGTAAAGGAATTATTCAATGTAAAGAATACAACGAAGAAATGCACTAACTATTTGGGAACTTCCAGCTACCAGCGCGGAAGATTCCTTGTCATCAGGCCTACCTGTTGTGTTAGCAAACTGCCATCAATTGATCAATTGGTCCGGGCCCCTTCCGCTTGGTGGCCGGAAGGGATCCGGCTTCTGTACTATGTTCCATGTAATAATAGTCCTAGTATCCACCGGAACGGACCCGGCTGTGGCATCCTCGGGGAATTGGGCCGAGAAATATCAAGGCATAGATACAGAGTAGTATATAATATTGCATATGTGGAGCTGCCGCCTGAAGTCAACACGGCAATTATTTACGGGGGGTCTTATTCAAATCCTACAACTAGATGATGTGGGACCGCTGTTCTAGATCTGGTGGTAGCATAGATGAAATTTGTTGTATTATTGGAGGAGCAGATAAGGTGCAAATAAAACCGTTACATGCAGGAACAAAAGGCTGCGCATTTTTAGTGTTTTTAGCTGCTCCATACTTTGTGCAAACTACTCCGTAACTGTTTACGAAAACGTATTGTAATCCCCAACAGAATAATCTATGCAAGCACTAGCATTACAAGGGCAGGTGACTGCCAGGTGGTTCTTCGCCCCAACTTTATGACGCATGAACGCCAGGGGGCACAGAACGCAATGTAGAAGTCATAATTTAACCGGATTAAAGAAGATCCAGTGAGGCCTGATTATACTAATATTATTACATGTAAGAGGGATTTATTTTAAGAAAGTAAATCTTCCTGATGAGGCAGTTGACCAATACAATTGATTTTATATTTTGAAAGGTGTTTCGTACTACTAATAATCGCTACATTGCGTTCCGCGATCAAGACAAACAATGAGGTGATTAAAGGTTATTAGATACTTACTTTATCCAGTATAGGTCTTGGCCACGAGTCAGCAAGAAACTAAAAGGCTATAAGATTAAGGAGATAAAAAACTACACGGCTAGCATTTCATACTATTAGATATTCGGGTTTGAGCTTCCTGATGTAGTAGGCAAGGACGTAGATCAGTAATTATTAAGTTTATCTTGTACGAAACTATCATGCTAGAACGCCCGAGGATTATGTACCTTGGAAGACTCTAGTTAATGTAGTAATTGAATGGGTCCGCTGATAAGAGTCATCCATGGGCACCGGCTAGGGTATGGATATTTTACATAAATAATACCACTCCCGAACACTTTTCCATTCGATCACCAACCCCAAAAATCAAAAATTCAAGACAAGAATACCAGCCATTACCTTGTGAATTCTGCGGAAATTTCAAAATGAAAGTTACTCTGCCTTTTGCTCTCGTTGGCCTTATGCCGTTTTTTGCCAGTGAGTTTTAAATTTCAGCTTGTGTGCGTTGATAGTTACCCTAGCTCATTTACCTTCATTTCAGACGCAGTATCGGACTCTTTCAAGTGCGAAGTGTGCCAACTCGCTCTCAACGCGACACTGAGTGTTATTGAAACCAGTGGCATATCGGACGAAATCATCCAGAAGGTCGACGCGGCGATCGACGGGGAGGTGGAATCAATCTGCTCCAAGGTCACGTCCACAAACACCGATAAATGTGCGGCAGATGCAGAACTGGTGATTGACAAGGTTGTTAAGGAAGTGCTAGATAATGTGGATGGTGAGACTGTTTGCAGCGCGCTTGGTTATTGCTCTGCGGGTCTCAATTAGCTCTAGCAAGAAGAATGTGATTATGCAAAGTAGATATTAACAAATAACACTGGTTCGTTCTTCTATCAGGGGACATAAGTCATCTATACTTTCTTTATCCTCTTTTACATTTGATACGAATAAGCTGCATAAACAGAATGATGCATGGGGAATGACAGAGGTCACAGATCTCAAAAATACAACTACAATCCTTTGTGGTGGAATAATTGCCCTTGGTGATTGAAAGCCCACCATGTCTAGAGACTATTTAAATGATAATTAGAGGCTGTGGTTGGGGCAATAATGGAAAGAATGTATGAAGATGTCCGGTTTATTTACTTTTGCTGAGCGTCTGATCAAATTTATGAGTAGGATTCCAGTGAGTAGCATTTCAGTGAAGCTATGATAGTGCTATTTGACATTCGCCTCATGAGTCATGAAGGTGGACTTTTCTTAGGTATAAGAATTTATGCGTTTGGCAGCATATTCACTGAAAAGTTAAAGCAACAAGTAACCGAAAAGGGTGAGTGGCAAGTCGCTAAAGGGTACTGCAGTAGCACAGGTTTTTCCGTATTATTGTCTCACTCATAGTTGTTTGTTTGCAAACCCTACGCGAGGGCCAGCGTGGTCGAAAATGACAAGTTGTGCCTTCAGAAGAATGTCTCCGAAAATGGAGAAAGGTTCTGTACTGATCTGAATGCCTCCGTAGCAAATGTCATCACCTAGCGCTTCATAAAGGATGTAGCTTCCAGGGACAATACCACGATACGGACCGATACCAAACACAAAATCTGGCAAGGGTGATGTGCACGGGAATACCCAGGCAGCTTCTTCAATATCGAAGAAGGCCCCAGTAACTTCTGCATAGTATCCTGCAACTACATCTGGTGGGAGGTAGAGGAGAGTAGTTCCGGTGTCTAAATTAGAGTTAGAAATTGCTTTAGTCACACTAGCATAAGGACGAGAACGCACCGGCGATACCATTTATTGGACGTTCAACGTATGGAGTCACTCCCACTTGGAAGCCAGTGAACTCCAACTGCCAGTAGGCTGGATAGCCATAAGGGAATGTCACTGGAGCCCAGCCAATCACTCCCGTATACTCGGTTGGGTCAATGTATCCGAAGTTGTAGTTTCCTGGCTCTCCATGTTTGAGGTTTGCAGTAAATAATGGTTCCTTCAACGTGGGAAGCACATTTTCAAAGAAAGTTAACTGTTTCACGGGTGACACTATAAATCAGAGTTAGCCAGCTTCTAGCAGCAGGAAATGGTTATTGGGCTACGATTGAAGAGTAACCAGATAGTAAGCTTACCGGTATTGATGTCACTGAATGCCAATCCAAGAAGACCGCTACTGAAAGGATTCACCGCAAACTCAGGTGATACAACAACTGCGGGTTCAACAGCTTGGTTTACTGATACGGCAGTTCCAATTGATACCACATCTTTGTAAACAACACCACCGCTTCCGCTTCCGTCCGCATAAGTGATATCCCAAGTGGCACCAGGGACAAGTCTGGCTGTGGGACTCAATGCTGGATTGTATAGTTGATGTCCAGCTTTTAAGCCAGCCGTTAAAGTTGAAAAGACCCATCTACAATCAATCGTTATAAATAAGCTAATAGGGTAAACATCAATATTAGGTGTCACTTACAGGTCTGAAGATCCGGTATCAAAATCCAAGAACAGAGTTTGGCCTCCAATGTTCACGGGACAAACATACTCGCTCTCGAATAGAATCCCGATGGCCGGTGTTGCACCTGTCTGGCCTGGTTCCAATACAGAACTAGCTGACATAGCTGCAAGTGCAGCTTCGCCATAAGTCGAGTTGAGTGTTGTATTGTACCTTGCTAGATCAGCAAAGTGAATGGCAGATGCATTCTTCACAAAGTTGGGATTCTTTTGCTGTAAAGCTTGAAAAGTCGTTCCATTGGTTACGGCTCCATTCACAACAAGAATGAACGCCGTAAGGGGACACAAAACAGAAAACGTGCCTGGCCACATGATGGAAAAATCAAACGAAGCTCAATGATGGACTCTAGCCACTTATTTGATTCTGTAATTTCCTTCGAATGAAAGATAATTATGTTAGATAGGAATGATCAGACATATTTATACTTGATGCTTCACAGATCCATGCAGGATCAGTGGTTCAATATTTCGTGGATTGACTCCATAATAATGCAATCATCGAAAAGCGACAATAACCAAACAAAAGTCGTATTCCTAGGACCTGTTATCTGAAGTCCACTTTACCTACTAAAAGTAGTCATGCAACGTATGTTGAATATGCTATTAGGATTCAAGAAGACTAAAAAAAGCTAGAGAACCTAGACGTATGAGCAATTATGCGTAACTATTTATTTCTTGATTGTCACCTTCCTCAATTTGCCTAGTTGTCCTTTTTTGTGACGTTGAGGGAAGTAGCAAAAGGAGTTTCGGGATGATTCCGGGCGGTTTTACGGTTTATTCACAAACAAACCTAATCTTAATTCGGTTACTTTAAACGGCGACCAAAGCCCTGTAGTTGTATGTGTTAAGTTATTTTTTGTTCAGGAGATAGTTCAGTTTTACCGCGAAGGAACTACTCATTAGTCCGTTCTTTTACTAGTACTACTATGGTCGACAACAATGTACTTCAATCACTACAATAAGCCAACTAAAGAAAAATTTGCTCTGGGTACTATAGGTGGAATCTAAATATAATTTAGGAAATTTTAAGGGTCAAAAGCAAAGAGAAAGACTGTATTTTGATTGCTATTTTATTTTAAATCTAACTAGAGAAATACTGATCAACTCTCTGAAAGGCAATTGGCTTTTCAATCCTGGTAGGTCAGCTAGATAGCATAGTAGATGCAATATTTAAGTTGCATTGGGGGTTCGTTTGCTAGCCTCTAATGGCGTGAGATATGGAACCAAAATAGTGTATTAGAATCTATCAATCGAGGGTAGGAAACACACTGGACGTGGATATTTTATGACTAAAGACAATTTTTGATAGCTGATTGACAGTGGAGCCTATTTGCTCCTTCGTGTCTTGGCTAATGAGCATGAAAGAAGAGGGCAGCAACTTAAAGGATGGTATTTTGCCTTTTTTGTCAATAAAAAGGTCATTTGCCTTGGTTAGCTCGTGAACAAGCCATCAAATAGGGGGAATACGGAGTCATTCCGAGATAACAGACTTCTGAGAACTTGGTACAGAGTCACTGATTGCTCCACAGTCTCAACAAAATCATGTCATAGTTTAGCCACATTATAGTACTAAGCTTGCTAAGGAAGTGAAAAAGGAAATCATAATCTGTGGTTGTTAGCAATGTGATAAGGATATCGGCATAAACTCGGCTTTCTCTCTCAATCACATCATCTAGTTAGGATGAGCATATTTCCCAACGCCATGATAACCAAATTCCACCTGCCAAAGTCGGTATCATAATTTAAAAAATTGGACTGATGAACGAGGAAATTTCAATAGTTAAAAGTTAATTTAAACTAAGAGGCTCGTATGGTGGTGAGAGACCACCTCAGGTAATAGGGATACTAAGGGACATCACATATAAGAATACTCCCGTACCCATTAGATGTGCTGAGCTATTGCTTCTATATCTTTTGCTTGTTGTTCGTCGCCAACTTTCTCGTGTATCCTTGCCTTTTGGTTTAATTTACAGCCAATATGAAGAACTTTCTTCCGACTGCCCTAATTTCCCTCGTCGCCTGCGCGAACGGCCGCACTCTCGACGAACGGTCCAAGTTGGTCACGTCCCATGGCATAACTTATCATCAGCTCTTTGACCGAGCTTCTAATGCTACCATCGAAATTGTGAAGAACTCTGGCATATGTGAAACGACACCAAATGTCAACACGTATTCAGGCTACTTCAGTGTCGGCCCTGAAATGAACATGTTCTTTTGGTTCTTTGAGGCTCGCAACAGCCCTGAAACAGCACCTCTTGCGACCTGGTTCAACGGCGGTCCTGGTTGTTCTAGCATGATTGGCCTATTTGAAGAGAACGGCCCATGCAAATTTGAACCCGGCGCGACTGAGCCATCTCTGAATCCAAACAGCTGGAATGAGTATGCAAATATGCTCTATATCGATCAACCTATTGGTACCGGTTTCTCCTACGGTATTGATAATGTGACGTCGACTGCTGCCGCTGCTCCCTATGTCTGGAGCCTTCTCCAAGCCTTTTACAACCAGTTCCCTGAGTACAAAAGCCGTGACTTCGGTCTGTTCACCGAGTCTTACGGTGGCCACTATGGTCCTGGCTTTGCCGACTACATCCTTAAGCAAAATTCTGCGATTGATGCTGGAACTGTTACTGGCGAGAAAGTCAATCTGGTAGCTTTGGGTGTCAATAATGGCTGGACACATCCTGCCGACGTTTACAAGTCGTACATTGACTACTCAGTTACGAACGAGTATCGTCCACTGATCACCCCTGAGGAAGCGGCAGAGTACTATGCCGCTTACGCAGCTGTCTGTAAGCCGGCCCTGGAGCTCTGCCCTAGTCCTACCGGTGATGATGCGGCTTGCATTGCCGCAGACGCAGCTTGCGAAGAGTCCATCTACTCTTCAATTGTTGGGTCAGAGACATTCGATGTCTACGATGTCCGCGAGCCATACATCAACGCCGATCTCCCCGGTGCGTACTCAGTCTATCTCAGCCGGCCCGATATCAGCAAGGCGATTGGCGCTCGCCACATTTTTGAAGACTGCATGAACTCCTATGAGCCCGGTTCGATCATTCCCTACGCAGAATTTCAGGTCTCCGGAGACAGTATATATCCCTCTCTTTCTGTGAATTGCGGTAGATACTGACTTGACTTTCAAAATAGTGGCTCGTTCCTACCTTACCCAGCTAAGCAATGTCGTCAAAGCAGGCGTGCGAACACTCCTGTGGGCAGGTGATTCGGACTTTATTTGCAACTGGATGGGATTCCTACAGACTGCTAATCGCGTCGACTACCCCGGACAAGACAAATTTGCTAACGAGCTTCTCGTGCCATATACTGTGAATGGAGTGCCAAAAGGTACATTTAAGACTGTTGAGAATCTGTCTTATCTTAGGGTATTCGAGGCTGGTCATGAGGTCCCTATGTACCGTGAGTTATTCCTCACAGCGTTAAGGCTTTCCATTTGAGTCATTACATTCCTAACCTGGTTGATATACAGAACCTGAAATCGCGCTCCAGGTATTCAAGCAAACTATGCAGAACAAGCCCATTTCGAGTACTTAAGTCAAATTCTTGACTAAATAAAGTCCTTTTTTAAGAAGGACTGGAGAGGTTGAAAGGTTTGCTTCACATAAGCAGTACCAAGAAGCCATGTGAGATCATTTCCCCCTTGATTTCGTGCAAGGAATGTTTTACTTTTTTAGTAGAACAGTATATTAGTTAGTTAGTTATTAATTAATTAATTTAAATTTAATATCTATATCTAATTTTTTAATTTAATAAAAAAAGAAATAATATAAATAATATAAATAAATTGAATATAAAACGGGTCAAACGATAGACAGGCAGTCGGACCTACGGTTGACATGGTGGAGGATGTGGCCACTAGACGGGTTAATGCTGGACATGGAGATAGTTAAACCCGTGTATTAGGTTTTAATCACTGTCAATTACACACATTCTCTGGTTAAATATGACTTTTGAAAGCATCCATTGATCATGGTATACACACTAAATAGTGTTACATATATTTTTAACCCAGATATACATGGTCTAGCAGCTTTAGCATATGAGTACAGGAAAAGAAGCGCTTAGAGTCATTATCACAAGAAGCTCAAAGCAGTGCAACCAAACCCTTCTCAAGAACCGCAAATGGTACCTCCCCAAGCAGTGGAACTGCCTCCGCACTCAGAGAGAGAAGTGCCACAACTTCTGTCCTGCACCCCTTACTCACACCCTTCCCATTCAACCGATCCGATAGCCACGCCAAAGCATTCCCCGAGCCCGAAATCCCCTCTGACTCATGATTCCCTACCAAATCCCGGTGGTACTCAATGCTAGCTCCCTCAGCACAGTACTCAGCAATCAGCTCGTCAGTATCCGCCACAGGACTAACTTCATCCCCAACCGCCTTGTATACAAACAGAGGCGCAGTCGGAAACCCATGTAAACCCAACTGTCCCGACAACGCCAAGACAGACTGAGGCACCTTATCATAGAACGCTGCCTCTCCACCTTTAAAGAACGAGTATAAGTCCTTGCCTTCACCGGCGGCGGAGGCCTGCGCAAAAGAGCCATTGGAAATGGAATAAACTCTGCTGATTTCGACGAGTTCAAGTTCTTATCCAGCCACTTCTTCAGATCTGGGAACGCCTTTGATTGACCGTAGATTCCCGAAAACGCAAGACCTGCACTGGGACCTTTGTTTACAGTCTGTATTACCGAGGTGACGTTTGGCACAGTGCCGCCGATTGCGACGCCTGAGAAGTTGAGCTCAGGTGCATACGAGGGCTGGAGCTCGGCCGCCCATGCTGATGCCAGTGAGCCTCCGGAGTATCCCCACAGTGCGTAGCGTGGATCGCATGATAAACCAACCGAGGGGCCTGCGCTCAAAACAGCGCGAGTGGAATCTAGGACTGCGTGGCCGGATTGAAGGCTGGCTGTGTATTGAGCCTGTAGTCCTTCGTAATCGGTGGTGAATACCCACCAGCCCAGATTGAGGGCTGTTCCAATCTGTGTTTGTATGTATATGGTTAGATAGATGATCATGCGAGATAATATAATAGAAAAGCTAGCTGTAGACTACTCACCAAGATCATATCCGGCTCGGACGAAGCTAGGGTTTCATTGGTCACCTGCAGGGCATAGGAAGGGCTACTGTCTCCGTTGGCACTGTCGTACGTTTTCCTTGCACCAATTTTTTACTTCCCTTTTGGGTAAATACTTTTTACTTCCTTTTTCGGTAATGGGCGTTGGTTTTAGCTCGGCTAAGTCCCCACTTAGAGTAGCTCTAAAAGTTAAAAATAATGCTAACAAACCAACAAAACCTTCGAAAATTGTTGTTAAAGTGGAGATTTTCATTAACAAGCGACCAATAAACTTTAAAGATCATGTTAAATCACTTCGCCTTCACTTGAACCATATTTTTACATCTTTTCCCGGTCAATAACCCTTTTACTTCCTTTTTCAGTAAAAAACCCTAGGGCTTTTTTCAGCTCAGCTCAGTTCGGGATATGGGGTAGCCCCCTAGGATCCTGCTGTTAATACTCTTTTCCTGCTAAAAGGTCTCTTAGCCGATCTTAATAATCTGATAATTTTCTAGTTGTTCATGCTGATTACCCCTGAGAGGCATTGACAGTAACGCGTCACCCTGTCTGATATAAGACTCTACAAGAATAATACTGGATTAAAGTACATTGGAGTCCTACGTGTATTCTTCAGCACCAGATATATTACACATAAGGAATGAATTTGGTTTTCTGCTAACCTATTCTATGTGTTGACCGTACTCCGTAATGATTATATCTGAGTCGTGTTAAGATAGCGTACTCACTAGCGCGCCTCCTTTTAATTTCAGCTTTCAATCTGAAAGTGAAAGCCACTAAAAGACTCAAGTCCAGATCTATTAAAAGGTACGTATATGGAATAATATACGCTATCTATTCACGACCCACAGCCAGCTTACGACAAGAAAATGAAGGAACAGGGACTTTGGGTATAAGCAATCTCGCCTATTACGCGAGTTATCCACTCATGTTCTCAATAAATCGACAATGCCATGCGTGTACATTCAGTTTTGGTTAAATCCCGCGTGGCCAATAACTTCCTGGTATCCACATTCAACAGAAAGTATTTTAACTCCATTTACTGCTTGTATTTAAGTTAGTGGTAGAGTATGATACATAGACATTCAATCCTGGACCAATTACGTTGCATCGATGGACAGGAGAAGGAGATGAGAAGTACTTGGACCTGAGAACCCTGACGTGCTTACCAGTATTAGATCACTGCGGTGGGCTTGGTAAATGTGTTGGACAATATTGACAAAGGCAGAAGTAGCAAGGTTGAACAATTCCAAATGTTTTAAAATTATATACCCAACATCAACTACAAATATATTACATATAAGCAGATCATGTCCTTGGCCCATGATTCCCCATATCCGACATACCTATATCAAACGTATTCAACAGGTTACCGGGGCCGCCCAGGTCATTATTGGGCGGTGGGTTTTGCATTTGACCCCCCATATCACCTCCCATACCAAGAGGTTCGAGGTTAAAGGGTAGAAACCAGGCACTCGGTTGATGAAACTCTCCCGTGCCGGCTGGAGCAAAAGCGTCGGTCCACATTGCGGAAGACTCATTGTTGTTGTTGTTGTTGTTGTTGTTGTTATTATTATTGTTATTATTGCCACCAGCCTGATTCTCGACATTTTGTAAGCCCAGATCCCCAGGCCCCAAAGCAGACGGATTGATTCCGGCATACGACCCGTATACAAAGTGCCAGTCGAGTTGAGGGATGTGATCGTACGTCATTCCGAAATCGAAGGACGGTTGGTCAACAACCTCGGCAGGTGTCTGCAGCAAATTCACATCGTTGAACTCAGGATAATTGATCCCAGAGTTGATCATGGGCGGTGGGTTTGCCCCTGACAAGTCCATCAGCGGCTGGTTCTGTGGCTGTGGAGTGAAGCCTGTTCTTGTCGGGTGTGGTAAGGATGGGATTGATGATGATGCTGTGTGGTTCTCTGACTTTTTTCGTTGTTTGCGTGGCTCAATGGTCGCCTGGCTAGGCGACAAACTGGCAAAAAAGTCCTCCACACTCTGCAGGTCAGGGCGTTGGCCCATGACGGCGTCGTCGCCAGTCTCATTCGTGCTGGTTGTGTCGGGATCTTCCCAGTGCATTCTTGAGACTCCATGAGGGTATTTATCAAACCAATCCCCGTACTGAAACATGGCTGGAGCTTGATTTGAAGATGTAGATGTATTCATCACGGGGCCCCGAATGGCAGCATCTGCGAATTGTCGATATCGATCTTTAGCACTTTCAACCATGTAATGAAACATTCCCCAATATCGCTTCATTTGATTGAGATAGCGGTAAGTGTGGCGTAAATTTTCTTTGGACCGTGCTTCCAGCTGTGCGTTTTTCGAAAAGATGCCCCAGATATGTACGGTGCTGGCCGAGTATGCACAATAGCCCGCAAATGGAACAGTCAGTGAGTGGCCACTTGCTTGATCAATCAATGTGGATATATGATGTGCTGCTTCCACCGCAGACCGGCCGGCGTCACTCAAAAAGGGCCTCGGCATACCCTTTGGCGGACGGCCCCCTGGAGCCAGAGGTATTGCAAACTGGTTCAGAAAGAGGATATTTTGATGAATGATGATGTGTAGAAATATAAATTGGTTGGCTACCTTTTCCGCTGCATGGTCTTGGAGGTTTTGACTGTTGAACACGAGGGATTTCGGCAAAGAAGAGGAAAAGTCGTCGATCTCTTTTTTCAGCCTCATGTAACCGGAGGAGGGGTCCCACAGAGGGTATGGGTCTTTCTTTTTCCCTCCCAAATTGAGGTAATCAACAATATGGCCCCATATAATGATCGTTCGAATTATATAGCCCGAAACTCCCATGTTAGCTTTCGGGTCGGAAAGCTGACCTTGTCCCTCGGGGACGGGATTGGGCACGTCGCCGCTCAGGTCTTCTGTTGGACCTGGAATCTCCATTAAGAAGTGTGACTCCTTGACTGGGAGCTGTATTTGAATAAACTTTTCATTACCAATTGGAGGGCGTTGGCTTCCGGATGAGTTGTATCTGTCCATCAGAAAACATGCCCACATCGTCCGCCTCCGTATCTCCCGATCGGTGAAACTTAGTTCAGATAATTTGCCGCTCTGGTTAAGCGGGTCATGATCGATTTCTCGATGGAGCTGCAAAGCGTAAGCCATGCGTAAAGCTTGGCCGCCAAATGACCAGCTTCGACCGCCGTGACAGGTGCCAAACTCATGAAGTCCCAGGAGGAGAAAGACGGTCAGAATGGTAATGTTGGGTTCATCGTGGCGTTTCATTGCTATAGCCGCTGCCGGGCTGGCCCAGTTTTCTCCTCTCAAAAAGGCTGGCTCTGAATTGATTTGAGGATGGGTTGAGAATCGCGCCGAGACGGCGCAAACGGCCAATATAACGACCGGTGGGATTGTTCCAGTTTTTAGCTTTCGCATAAAGCTTGGCTTGTGCAGGAGGAGATACGACTGGCCATAAACACAGTCAAAAAAGACCTCAGAAAGATGTTCCTGGATTTCCAAAGAAGGAAGAAACTCGGCACCCTCGGTGAGCAATCCTGTCCCTTCTAGAGACTTTCCTTCTCGACTAAGGGGAAAAGCATCAGGCACAGTGACGCTCCCCGAGTGACTCATCCATGCATTCAGTTCGGAGGTAAAAGCCTCATCGGCAGATCGTTTCTTTTGGGATGCCTTTGTTGGCGGTTTTGTCTGGCCCTGGGGTGTCGGTTTAACCTGGCTTCGGCCGATGGCTGCCATGTCTCTTGTTTCTCCAGCAGGAATCACCTTGATGACGCGCTCCTCCATCCTCTTGAGTCGCTTGTCCAACATTGCCATATAATCTGTTCGTGGCGCGGCCTTGCGCGTGGTGACCTTGTACACGCACGGGATGCGCGACTTGGAGCAGTGCTTGCACGCGGGCTTCTCGCCCGAGCACCGAATTTTCTTCCTCCGACAAGCAATGCATGCGAGCGGCAGGCGTTTCCTTTCCTTGCCCGCCTTGGTTTTCAGCTCGCTCCAGGCCGGTTTTTCTTTGTCGTTGCCGTGTCCGGAGCCATTGTCGTCATTGTTGTGGGATTTTTCTGTGGGCGCGTGTTCGCCTCCGCCGCCATACGCAGTCTCTTGGTCTGGTGAGCTTGTCTGGCTCAGATTATCGTCGTCGAAGCCGCCAATGGCCTGGTCGTAGGCAGAAGACAGGCCGGCGGCCTGCGGTTGGGTCGCCATCAAGCCAGTCGCCGAGGGGAGGAGTCGAGAATGCGCATGTGCGGGAGGGTAGCTCAGTGCCGACGCATCGTTTGCGCCGACCGGTGTGAGGGGAGGTGTTGTGGTCGTGCGATCGAACGCAGTCGGTGTAGGGTGAAAGGGCAGGTCGCTGTGATAATGCTGGAGATAAGGATGAGGTTGAGGTTGAGGAGCCGTCGCAAATGCCGGTTGAGGCTGGCTCTGCGACGAAGCCGGAATGTTCGGCGTGGAGAACGGCCTGCTGCCTGAAAGGGAAGGATTCGCGGAGAAGTCGCCAGGCTTGGCATGCCCTCTCGCCTCCATGCTTGGTCCTGTCGAAAGCCAGGCAGTTTGCTACTAGTGTTAATTAATTGGAAATTGGGACAAAAATAGTCGGTAATGACGGCTATAAGAAAATAAAGAAAGAACATCTAGTCTTGTGACCATCTGGCTGCGAGGTTTTGTGGCCAAAGCTTCAACGTCGAGGCGCATACTTAGCATACCAACTATTAAATCGTAACTGGTCTCATGGTTGGCGCTTGGCTCGACAAATCCTTGTTGAACTCTCTTCTGCATTGACTGTTACCCGGACGGTTTTGAAATTGACCCTCATCCATGGAAAAAGCATAAAATGGCTGATATATGTCCTTGTCTTGGCGTCTGCGATCAGCCTCGGTTTGTATATACTATGCCGAGCAGACACGCACAACGAAAGCACCAGTTTACATGTACAATAACATTACTATTATACAAGATCAACTCGACCCAATCCTCGTGGAGGCTCACAGTCCCGTTTATTCCCATTCTTTGGGGACTCCTAAAGCGGGGCTGGGCGAGCGCTCTGTGCGGTGCGGGGAAGCATTTAAGAACAAAGGATTGGAGAAGACGATGTTGGCTGAGCCATTGTGATCCACATGGGCCTTTATGAATGGTCACGTGTGTTGGCCTGGGCAGATTCCAGAACGACTCAACAAAATTGATGACTCAACTAGTAGTAAGTAACTACTGATCATATTATTATTGTCCGTGGGAATAATTCAGCCTGAGACTATTGGATACCGAGGGAGCGAATAAGGCATCCCGCAAAACTAAGCAAATTGCCGGAAAGGGTAAAACTGTGGTTCACAGAGAAAGAACAGCATAAGTCTCTGTCTATTTTAATATCATTGAGCAGTCCTATAGGAGCTATGTAATCCGAGAGCTACAATTCCGACATTTCTGTGGTTGAGTTGCATCATAGGCACGAAATGGTCGTTGCTACTAAGAATGACCTAGGCGCCGGAAATGGAATCGCGTATTGTGCTTCACGAAAGACTAAACACAGACCAGCTATTTTGCTCGTATTTAGTCTTTTATTGCCCAAATTAATAATTTGGGTCCTATCTATCATAGTCGTCTTTCAATATGGTGATGGTGTCGTGGAAATGCACGTGACCTCTCTAGACCTAGATTCATCAATCGATACCAAATGATGCGCAAAGAGAATACACATACTCTCGAGATTCATAATTTCATTGAGAATGAACCGAATCTGTTCGTAAATACGGTTTGAGCTTAATCTCCGACAGCTCTCACACCTTTTCTGACTTTTTATCTCCGTGACTCGGCAACCTTAAAGATCTTTACATGACGCGTAACCACGAGAAAATTTAAAATAAAGCTCAAATCGAGGACCGCTTTTGGAGCATGATCAAATTTGTGCGATGCCAACCCAGCATTATTTATGTTTATGCGTTGGGGGCCGCTGTTCGTGGTGGATTGTGGGTGTTTTTGTTAATGTAGAAGGATGCGCTTAAATCCGTGGTAACTCCGGCTACACCATGGTTGTAGACATGGAGACATGGAGACAGCTTGTCGCTCTAGGATGAGGTTTACTATATAACTCTCGCATTCCAGATGTCAATCATTGTTCAAAAATCAATTGCACAATTAAAATATTTGCAAGATAACATCAATTGACTCATTTCAATGGCCGCAAAGCAGATAATCACACTCATCACAGGTAGGGTTTGAGTTAACCAATGCTACTACCAAAACTTGCATGCTAATAATGGCTCATTCCAGGCGCGAACCAGGGAGTTGGCTTCGAAGCCGCCAAAAACCTAGTCCTAAGCTCTGCCTCACACCATGTCATTATCGGCAGCCGAGACGCCAGCAGAGGCGCCCAAGCCGTCTCCGACCTACAGTCTCTGCCCGACATCAAGGGCTCCCTAGACACCATCCAAATCGACGTGACCGACGACCAATCCGTGGACGCAGCCGCCGAGCTCGTTGCAACAAAATACGGCCGTCTTGATGTGTTGGTCAACAATGCCGGCGTCAGCAACTTCTTACCGGCACTGCGCGAGAGCTTGCGCGCCATCCTTGCCACGAACCTGGTTGGCGTGGCCAGCGTCACCGAGGCATTTCTTCCCTTGCTTAAGAAATCGGATGAGCCGCGGCTGGTCCTTGTGAGCTCGAGCCTTGGTTCGATCACGCATGCGTCGGATAAGACTTCGCCGTATTACCGTGCTGCGGGCACGGCTTATCGATGCAGCAAAGCTGGCGTGAACATGATGGTAGCGCAGTATGGCCACGCAGTGAATGATCAGGAAACGAGTTTCAAGGTGTTTGGCGCAGATCCAGGGTTGAATGCAACCAACTTGACGGGTGATGCCGATTCGCTCCGGGCTCGAGGTGCCGTGGAGCCACATGTTGGTGGTGGAGTTATTGCTTCTGTCGTCAAGGGCGAAAGAGACGCCGATGTTGGAAAACTATGTAGCCTCACGGGTGTTGTGCCATGGTAAAGAAAGAGACGTTTTGTTCCTGAATTATCGCATTTGCCGAATAACATAACGTGTTTGGTGTATATACATGATCCTAATTTTCTCGGTTTCCAGACCTTATATTCACATAATCCCATTCTCATATCCCATTAAAATTTCCTTTTGCTTATCCCTATTGTCGTATCTCTGTTTCAATTACCTATCTGGATTATTGTCTTTTGCAGAAGAATGCAGATGACTCTAGCCGCGAGGGAGTACAATCAAAGCCACGAGACAGTCCAGCGTCTACAGGCTTTTGAGGCGGCCACCACCTTTGGCCGGACGAGGAGCTGCTGCTTCGAGTGCGTATACAATCTCACCCCCAAGCACGTAGATCATGTATGTTGGAAAGATAATCCAAAGACCGCTATCAAGGAAAGTTAGTAATGTCATTAACTTCTGGTCGGGGTTTGTCTCCTACTTTGGAATGATCCACAGGAAAACCAAATTGGATAGACTGTTGTGGCCGATATTCGAGAAGCCAGAGAACAGTTCATTGAACCCTAGATTTTGGATCAGTAACTTGTACTTGAAAGCATCCAAGAACAATGAAAAAAGGGAACTAACAGTACAGGACAGTCTTGCTCAAGGTCATCACACTGGCACTAAAGGCAATGAGCAAAGCGAGCCCACCGATGCGGCCAGGCACCACTTTCTCGTCCAGGAGAAACCACGAAAGTCCCTTCTTGACCTTCTTTGTCGACGCGCGACCCGTGTTGGTTGCGCTGGTGCCGTAGACGTACACCACTGCTAGATAGCCAATATAGCCGAGAGTTTCGACCACATTCAAAACCGCCTGCGCGGCGGTAAAGCCATTGCGCGCATTAAACGCGGGCCAGCCATAGATATAGTCCACAGTGCCGTACAGCGCATAAGGGGTCCAGATGGGCGAGTGGAACTTGCCACCAGGCATGCTATGCGGGCGCAAGAAGATGTAGCCCGAATCCCAAATCACCAGAGGCACCGAGACCAGCAGCCAGATCAGGACCAGCACCGAGGGCGTGTGCACGCCCTTGCGCGCATTGCTGGCCGGAGCTGGCGACGAGCGCGCGACGGACCTCGAGGTCTCGGCTGGAGTGGACGCTCTACTGGACGGCGTCGCGGGAGAAGCAAACTCCTTGGGGTGTCCTCTGGTGCTCACCATGTTGAAAGGAGGGCGGTCTGGGGTGTGAAGCTGTATCGTTCAAGGTGGATATATCATCAATTATTACAGGAAGCAAAATCCGAGTCACATTGCACGGGTAACAAGAATAATAACGAAATATCGTGTTGTTGTTGCAGCGGGGGGGCGATCCGGGGGGCTGACAACCCGACAAAGCAATTCGCTGCGGTGACGTCGGCCGCGCGCTAGTCCCTTTCCGGTCGGAGCGCATTTCCTAAAGAGGCAAGCGGGTGAGCGTCCTTCCTATTTCGGCAGGCCGCACGCTGATTGGCCCAGGCAGTTCCCTCTTGTTATCGCTTTCGGAATCCTTCATCAGTCAATCGACGAGCACCGACCGACCTGGTCAGTCGCATTATGTCGCTTGTCCGGTGGCTCGACCGTGGATCCTGTGATATCTAATGCATCTACATCGAGGCTGTGGCACCAACCAAGCTTTCCTCGCTCAAGCCTCTGTGTGGCTCAGCCCTAACCAAAACAGGAACAGCGCTTGGAGCGCTTCCCAAAAAACGTGGGCCGGGAGGCGACCGCAGAGAGAAAAAAGCTTCACGATCATGGAGAGATAGGGCGATTGGACACTCCAAAGAAGCTGATCAGAATGTTGCCTCCTTTCTGAGAAACTAGCGTAAGCCTTTGCCGACATGAGTAGCCCAGCCAACGATGAGGTTAGTCCACTTCTTCGAGTCTAGCCCCGCTTCAGTCGACTGATAACCTTGATAGAAATCAAGCCGCCTCGCGCGAGTGCGGGAGAATCAAAGAAGGAGCCGTGCTAGAAAACAGCAGTATATAGACGAGTTGGAGCAGAAAGTTGCAGCCTGCGATACACAAGCCCAGCAAAAGGACATCGAGCATCGCATCGCTCTTCAGAAGCTAGAGGCCGAAAATGCGAATCTGCGGGCCTTGCTGACTCGAGTCGGAGTTGATAGTGGCTATCTAGAGACCTATCTCAAGCAGTGTTCAGTTCCTGAGACATCGGGAAAACTCGCTATTCCGGCACTGACGAAACCGTCATCTCAGTCTTCGTCGAGCCAGCATTCTCCTGCTGCACCAGATACCCCTAAACAATGCCAGCCGAGCTTGTTGGCAGTCAGGGAGCCAGAATCTTGTTGCTCATCAGGTTCAAGCTGCATTCCTGTAGCAAGTCCTGCGTTGACATACCCAACTCCCGAACAGCCCAAAATGTTGCTGCCTACGCCTCCCGTGGCGACGGTAGCGACGCAGAGGCCAGACGTGGGCGAAGAATTCACAACCCCCGACAAGGGAGTGAGACTCCCTCCAATATCATCCATATGCGATTGTGGACCGGGCTTAAACACCTTGTGGCCTAATGACGAGAGCTCGCTCAACACGACCCTCTGTGGGATCGCAGAAGATCTGATACATCGGTACAACATCCAGGGAGTAGACGTCAACTTGATCAAACAGAGACTGTGGCCAGGATTTCGCAACGGCGACGCGGACGGATGTCGAGTTGAGAACAGCGTGTTGTTTGAGGTTCTGGACGAACTCAGTGGGAATGTTCCGGCATGAAGAGATAGTCATGGTTGGCTTTTTCACCTCGCACAATTTCGCCTGATACAAAAACTGGTATTTGATAGACCCTGTAACTCATCGCCTTGAGGGACTCTATGATGTGTGCATTCCACGACAATGTTTTCTCCCTCCATCACCCTTCATGCAGTTGAAAACGCAAAAGCAACTCGACACCGTGTGACGCTGGCTAAAGTTGAGTGAAACCCATCTTATAACGCTAAAAAGCCTTGGCATATAAAGAGTCATGGTGCGCATTAACAAAACCGTGGATTCAATCGCCACTGTAGCGCCGTGTGATGACTTATCGACTTGTACACTACAATACTTGTTTAAATTCTGATTATTCATGTATATCTGACGAAGCAGGAAGGGTTTAAAATAGGAGACTTGGCAAGTTTGTCTTTTTTTGTAGCTTCAATATCAACACATCATACTCTAGCGCACGGTTGTTGTAAACGACTTTGGATAGATTCTCTACGATTTAGGGGACTGTGCTCAAGGCCACGAGCTAGGAAGACTTTTTATGAGATTACGCACCAGTTCCTTAGAATTATCAAGGATTTGAGGTTCGTAAGACCGAATCCTGGTACAACTAGAGTTACCGGTACCCGGTTAAAAGAGAACATGTACCCAGCCATGGTACCATGCTTTCTTATTTTTCTCGATATTCAGCCTCAGTCTTGCTATTCCATGGTTTGCTCAATGCTCTAGGTCTGGTGACAGTTAGAGCTATCGTCTGTTCTCCCCGGTCTGACGTTTCATCATCTATACTCTGCATCGGGGATGCGGGGAAACGAAACCCGAAGACCCTGCTCCACATTCAGCTAGAACACCTTAACACCAAGCATTTAATACTCTGGATTATTTTATTTTAATATAATATTAATTTATTAAAGCGATATATCTCCGATCGCAGATTGCAGTAATCGGGAAGAATATATTAATCTGTACGTAAATAACAACTAAAACTACTAGTAGTACTTAGTCTCGCTGGAATTATTGTTGTAACTTGTATGTATAAACAACGTTACAGCCAGGATTTGCACAAGCGTACCGCTGAGTTGGATCGTGTATTCTAATGCACGTGCCGCTAAGTTCTAACCCCATACGAATACTCCATACCATTGGACGAGACGGGTAATATCCTTGGGATTCTTCTCCCCTTGCTTAAGAAGTTACCTTCGTTAAGCCCTTGTCATTGAAAAAAACGGCTAGTAACCCCCTCTCTCTCTCCGCGCGCCACCCCCCGCTGAAAGGATGAGTCCGATGTTTAGCCGGAAGTCAAAGTCACCTGCCGTTACATTGCAGAAAGTTAGTTTTGCTCATTCCAGTGATTCTATGCGTCGTGATATTAATTTATTGTTATGTTATTGTGAGCATTGCTGGGAAAGAATGATCAAGGGAAGCTGTATAATACATAATAATAGGCCGCGAACAGCTATCAAATGCCAATGACGTGGTGCTCTTTGTTCTCGGATAGGTTTAACTTCTATACTCTTGCATGCAGAGACTATAGAGCGACGAACCTGATGGAATATTCTAACTAAACAAAACCCTAAAACCAAAACTTCCAGAAGCTGGGATTGTTCCTCGTCTCGCATTATTATCCGGATTACTATTGACGATATAGCATGAACGATGATGCAGCACCACACGTGGAAAGCTGATCAGTATCGTTTTTGGGGCCGATCGACAGGGGAGAAGAAAAGGAGTTGATCTTAAACGAAAAAAAATTGTTTGCATTTTCTGCGATCGTGGGAAAGTGGCGATGTGACATAGAGTAGTATGTACTATGTGGCAGTAGTACTGCTATTATTATTGTCGAGTCGCGACAGAGTACTAAGTAGAGACTGAGAGTGACATGTTGACGCCCGCAGAAAAAAAAAAAGGTTTGCGGAAAGGGGACTTCCCATTTCGGGAAAAGGCTAGTCTGAAACCGGCAAAGGAGCTTGTCGATCCCCCGGCCAGTAATTTACCCGCGTCGAACGTCGATACCACGAGAGAGTCGAAGCCCGTGTTGCTGACTTGACTAATTATTATTTTGCAACAAGTGTCAAGTGATCTGTGGTACCGAAGAAAGGATACGGGACACAGTCGCACTTGCAGGAAATTGAATCCATGGGGTCCAGAGGGATGATGCCAAAATGCCAATGGCAGGGAGGGCATCCGAGCGTGATCCCTGTATGTAATTTAATTCACGGCAGATTTCGCCCATCATCCATGACATCAGTCCGCCGAGACTGCTGAATACGCGTTTCTCATGGTATGGTAATAACCCAATTAAAAACAAATCGTAATGCTCAAAATTGTAGTTAAGCAGTACTAGCTTTTAAGCTGTACGATTATTAATGATGTTTGTTGTTGTCGACGAAAACAACAGAACTGCCGGGGTTACGTTACGTTACGTTTGGCGGTAATTACCGAGCGTTAGCCTGGTAGCTTTCCCCACTCATAAGGAACCAGCTTGTTTGGTTTCCGGGGAGGTTCACCATTCTGTTCTCTGTATAGAATTTCGGAGAGCACAAGGGCAGCAATTAATAAACAAAGAGACAAAAATTTCAGTGTCAACTAGGGCAGATATTCCTCTCAAGCGATCATAGACTTTTCTCATCCAGTCAGGATTGAGATCGGTCCGTTGCGATGACTCTTTATTGTATTCTATCTGTATGCATGCGCGTATTGGGCTGTACCGAGACCCCACAAGGCTTGCTCCTGCTCCTTCCCGGCTCTGTTTGCATGAGTCTGTTCTCTGGACGGAGTCAAGTCAGCCCATCCATGGTCATTCGCCCCTCACCTCCTCCTCCTCTCTCCCTGCGCGCTCCACCGTGCTCTCCACCGGCGCCTCTCCACCCTGTCTTTCGTTATTATTTATAACCCGGCCGTGACACCTCCTCGAGCCCGAGGTCCCCGTCTGCCCCGATCGTCCATCTCTACGCACTTTGACCATCACGCACGATGAGGAACGAGTGGCTTGTCGCTCTTGCTGCTGCGGCAGTCGCCCATGGCAAAGTAAGTTGGCAATGCTCTTCAATTGATTGATTGGCTTCTAACTAATTGGTTTTTTAGGACCTGGCATATTCCCCTCCCTCTTATCCATCCCCGTGGGCCAATGGCCAGGGCGACTGGGCTGAGGCCTACCAGAAAGCCGTCGATTTCGTTTCACAATTGACCTTGACCGAAAAGATCAATCTGACCAGCGGTGTTGGGTACGTGGACTATAAACACGGGGAATAACATCATCATACTGACCGCCTGGCTAGTTGGGAAGGAGCACAATGTGTAGGAAACAGTGGAAGCATCCCCAGCAAGGGTTTCCGCGGTCTTTGCATGCAGGACTCGCCGCTCGGTGTTCGTTTCGGTATGTTGTGGTCTTGAGCTGAACAGCTGGATGATTGCTGATTAAGTGCTGTGTAACAGCTGACTACGTGTCTGCGTTCCCGTCTGGCATGAATGTTGCCGCTACCTGGAACCGCGATCTTGCCTACCAACGCGGTAATGGAATGGGTTCGGAGCACCGAGACAAAGGTGTCGACGTGCAGCTCGGTCCTGTTGCTGGCCCGCTGGGCAGGACCCCCGAGGGAGGCCGTAACTGGGAAGGCTTTTCCCCGGACCCAGTCTTGACCGGAATCTTGATGGGTAAAACCATCGAGGGTATCCAGGACGCCGGTGTCATTGCTTGTGCCAAGCACTATATCGGCAACGAACAGGAGCACTTCCGTCAGGGCTCCCAGGGCAACTGGACCGTCTCCGACGCCATCAGCTCTAACATTGACGACAAAGCCCTGCACGAGCTGTATTTGTGGCCGTTTGCCGATGCCGTCCGCGCTGGTGTCGGCTCCTTCATGTGCTCCTACAACCAGGTCAACAACAGTTATGCTTGCGGTAACAGTTATCTGTTGAACCATATCCTCAAGGGCGAGCTTGACTTCCAAGGCTTTGTCATGACTGACTGGAGTGCGCAACACAGCGGTGTTGGAGACGCTCTTGCTGGAACCGATATGGATATGCCCGGTGATGTTGCTTTCGATAGCGGAACTGCTTTCTTTGGCTCTAACTTGACCATCGCCGTGCTCAACGGTACCGTTCCGGAGTGGCGTGTTGATGACATGGCTGTCCGTATTATGTCTGCCTATTATAAGGTTGGCCGGGACCGCACTCGCGTTCCCATCAACTTCTCCTCGTGGACCCAAGATACCTATGGCTTCGAACAATTCTACGCCAGTGAGACCTACACTGAGATTAACGGCCATGTCGATGTTCGTGCCGACCACGCCAGTATTATCCGGGAAATCGGCCAACAAAGCGCTGTTCTCCTCAAGAACGTCAATGGTGCTCTTCCTTTGAGCGGAACTGAGAAGAACGTCGGTGTCTTCGGTGAGGATGCCGGATCTAACAGTAACGGAGTTAATGGCTGCGCTGATCGCGGCTGTGACGACGGCACTTTGGCCATGGGATGGGGTAGCGGTTCGGACAACTTCCCTTACCTGGTCACTCCTGAGCAGGCCATTGAAGCCGAGGTCATCAAAGGAGGAGGCGTTTTCACTGCCATCACCAACTCGAGCGCTACGGATCTGGCTGCGACTGCCGCCAGACAGGCATCGTGAGTACTTGATGAAACAATAATACTGAGATGACATGCAGACTGACACATAAGCAGGGTATCTCTGGTTTTTGCCAACGCCGATTCTGGAGAAGGCTACATTGATGTCGATGGCAACACTGGTGATCGCAACAACTTAACCCTCTGGCAAAACGGTGAGGCCATGATCAACGCCGTTGCTAGCGAATGCAACAACACCATTGTGGTCCTCCACACCACGGGACCTGTTCTGGTTGAAAGCTGGTTGCACCACCCCAACATCACTGCTGTTCTCTGGGCTGGATTGCCTGGCCAGGAGAGTGGAAACTCCTTAGTCGATGTCCTTTACGGCAGCGTCACTCCAGGTGGAAAGACCCCCTTCACCTGGGGTAAGCAGCGCTCTGACTGGGGAACGGATGTTCTGTACGCCCCTAACAACGGCGAGGGACCTCCTCAGCAAGACTTCACCGAGGGTATCTTCGTCGACTACCGTCACTTTGACAAGGCCAACATCACTCCCACCTTCGAGTTTGGCTTCGGTCTGAGCTACACCACCTTTTCCTTCTCTGGACTTGATGTCACGCCCGAGCCCGCTGCTCCTTACACTCCCCACAAGGGCAAGACTGGGGCAGCTCCTACGTTTGGCAAAGTCCAGGATGCCTCTGCTTACGTCTTCCCTGACGACATCCCCCGTTATGAAGCTTACATTTACCCGTACATCAATTCTACGGACTTGAAGGCTGCTTCCGGTGACGCCAACTACGGTTGGCCCGCGAAGAAATACATTCCTGAGGGCGCTCAAGATGGCTCGCCTCAACATGTCAACCCAGCTGGCGGCAGCCCTGGTGGTAATGCGGGCTTGTACGACGTTGTCGCTACCGTCTCGGTTAACATTAAGAACACCGGCCCTGTCAAGGGTGACGAGGTTCCTCAGGTCTACATCTCTCTTGGTGGCCCTGACGACGCACCCAAGGTGCTCCGTGCCTTTGACCGTCTTACGCTCGAACCGGGTCAACAAACCACATGGACAACTACCCTGACTCGACGAGATGTCTCCAACTGGGACACCGTCAGCCAGAACTGGGTTGTCTCTGACTACCCCAAGACCGTTTACGTTGGCAATTCGTCGCGAAACCTGCCACTCAAGGCTACCTTGACTTTGAACAACAGCGCTTGATTTTGAACAGTTCTTGGATTCCTTCTTTTTAGGTCCTTTTACTTTTGTATAAATAAATACCTACTGACAGTCTTTAATTAATTTTTTGGTGTCTTCAATCTGTCAACTGTTTTAAATTAGAACTGTAAACTGTACTCTAGTGATTCAACCCTGGGCTATCTATTTACGTCCTTCCTACCTAGACAGAGCGGGTTATCGCCAAGTGCGTGTGGGGGAGTCAAGTCCGCGTATGTGTTATCTATCTATTTCAATCGTTTTTTTGAGGACCCTTTTACACTCAATATATTGGTTTTATATTACCCAAGCAGACTCAACCTAAACCATGGAGGTTGATAATCCGCACCAAGAACGAGACATCGAGAGGGAAGATACATACAGTTTAAACCCAACCACACAAAACGACGAAGAAGCCGCACCACTACATGCTGTTAACATCGCAACTAGATGGAACGAGTCAAAAACCACAATATGGAAGGTAACAGCCACATTTTGGTGCATGGTGGTGATGGGAGCCAACGATGCTGAGGTTCTGTTTTCCCGTTCATGATCGGCGCTATTGCGCAGGCAAAAGGCGTCAAGGTTCTGCAGCCGATTTTGCTGGCGATGTTAGCTTTGGCATTGGCGATATGGGCGGCATTGCTTCGGTTTTCTCAATGACAGTCACGGCAGTATGTAGTTGAGAATAATCATGCAGTGTTGACAATCTAAATGGTATATTGAGCTAAGCCTATACAGTCCTAGTGCAAAATCTGGGCCTCGGCAATGTCGCCCGAGCCATCAATTGATGGAATGCTATTGATTCCTTCTAACTCTGTATGAAATCTTTGACTTTATTTATTGCTTGAAAGGAACATTTAATTTATTCACTTAATTACTAACTTGAGCTTCTCGTACTGAACTACGAAGACATCGAGAGTTGGATATTGCACGTGACTCCGGGTGGATCGGCCCGCTTTGATTGGCCAGCCGGTACAGGCACGAATCGACGTCATCCGCGGAAAGCTCGCATGTGCTCTCTGTCCAAGTCAAACAACGTCCACTCTCTTCATGCGATAACTATCAACGCCTCTATTCGTCTACCAGCTGCATTTATTGCGTGACATATTCACTGGTAGCCAATCGATCAACCATGGCGACTTCTTCACGCAGCGTCTCGCCGGCACACAGCAAGGCAAACCGCCGAGCACCGCCAGCAATAGCTCTACTCATATACCCCATCACATTAGTCGTCGGCTCGATATACTCTGTCATTTCACCGACTGCACGCCCATCGCGAGAATCCTCTGACACGGCGAGCCCTCTGGCCCCAACCATTGCGTCCGACATCAACGTTCCTCATTCAAGCCCTGTGAACTACTTTGCCCGGAAAAACAACATCTTCAACCTCTATTTCGTCAAGGTCGGATGGGTGTGGATAACCTTTGCGTTTTTAGGGCTGCTCCTCACGCAGCCATACTTCACCAAAGCCCCGTCGGGCCTTCGTGGGAAAAGATCCGCACAGGCGCTTCTTCGGTATTCGATTGTGACGTTGGCTTGGTTCTTGACAACACAGTGGTTCTTTGGACCTGCGATTATTGACAGGGCCTTTGTGCTGACGGGAGGGAAATGCGAAGCATTGGCACCTGCAGTAGCAGGAGGAGTCGCGGCGGATTCATGGGAAGAATTAAAACTCGTTCTCACAGCGACTGCCTGTAAAGCAGCCGGCGGTGCATGGAGAGGCGGGCACGATGTGAGCGGACATGTTTTTATGCTTGTCCTGGGTAGTGCATTTTTGGGCTTCGAAGCTCTGGGCTCGTCTCGTTCTTATCGGAATGTGGCTGGGTCCGAGGCTAAAGCGAAAGACGACTCGGACGACGAGAGCACGGCAGAAGAAGAGGGTGAGGACTCGGTGCCGATTTTTGCGCGGAGATTTGCATGGGCTGTTGCTGGACTGAGCTGGTGGATGCTCTTCATGACTGCGATTTGGTTCCATACGTGGTTGGAAAAGGTAAGATCCTCCCATAGATATCCCATACCGCTTCTTATTTATGCTGACGACGTTGTATGTAGCTTTCTGGGTTATTTATCTCCCTTGGAGTCGCCTACGTTACGTATCTGCTCCCTCAGAACCTCTTACCATGGCGAGATGTAATTGGAATTCCGGGGTTATAATTTGATTATGCACACTGGCTATATTTTTTATTTTACAATACATTGCATCAACTTGATATATTTAATTGCAATTCTATATCACTTTCATATACAATGTGGGCTTTAGAATGTACATAATAGAATTTCACTTGGCTCGTGAATGGAACGTGGCGCAGAACTATCTTACATTGTGTTGATCTTATGGAAACGTTTTCGGCTCTGGTCCAAGATAGCCAGCACGGAATGCTTATTTCGTCAGCAACATTTTTGCACGAATAAAAAAAGGATACTAACCTCCCGGAATCAAAGCTGACGAATACATGACTCTAGTAATAGGACGCAAGTCCTCCGGGGTCAGCGAACTCTCCTTGGGCGACAGCGAGATTTCCATGTATGGCTCCCACGCAGAGAGGACCGCATCTGAATACGACTGTAGGTCGATGGCTCGCTCCTTGTCTGACGACTTCTCCGAGTGGCATCTGATGCCTAAGCTGGTGCCAAATTCGCGGAATGCCAGGCGATATCTGATGTTGCGGGAGAGGTAGCGGTCGATTTCAAAGAGCTCGTCTGTTGAAATTAGTAAAAAGTACCATGTAATACCGCTAAGAAAAGGGCTAGCTCGTACATATTTGCTGAAAGCATTTCCCGGCCAGTTTCGAAGCCCAGCTTTCCCTGTCCGAAAACCAGTGAGACGTCCACAGGGTCATGCCCAGATCCAGCGGATCGGTCGATACAAAATGCTCGCCCTTGCGCTCCATCACACGTTTGTAGTCCGAAATCTCCTCGTCCAAAACCTGCGCTCCTTCATTCCCAGAGGCAGCCCCAGAAGCAGCCATTGCCGATGCCTGCAAAAGACGACACACCACATACCCATCAATCGGATCTAAATTCCCCTCCGAGGGCACCAACGAGACGGACAAGTCCATACTCATCTTCCACACCATGCGCGGTCGCGTCGACTCGCGATTGACGAAGAACCGCGGGTGAATCGCCTGTGCCAGCGCCACGGCCTGGTTGTTATACCGAGACTCCCCCGTGGCGAGCGACAGCCGGTTCAGCGCAAACATCCAGATGGTGAGATAGTGGTGGTACTGGCCGTCGCCATCGACACCGGTTTCGTCGAATTTGCCGATGCGCAGTCCGCCGCCCAGTGGGTTCTCGTCTGTTGCGCCGGGGAGGCGGGCATGGCCCTCGCGCGTGCGGCCCAGTACGTCGTGCACCGTTTCAACAAGGCGTCGGGCTAGAATGAGGTATTTGTCGGCGCTGGCGACGGTGGCGGTACTGGTGCTGGTGCTGGATAAATTGGCCCACTCGCGGTGCAGAGTGATGAAGTTGACGACTCCGAATGCATCCGTCCAGAGATATCGCCCTCGATGCCCGCCTGATTTCGGAGGCGGCGACCATTCTTCTGGGTTTTTGATGTCTGCGAAACTACCATAGATTGACTCCATAGACCGCTCAAAGCGAGTGAGGCGCGTGGCCGATGAAGCATCGGTGTGGACCGCACTCGTGCTGTGACTCATGGTGGTATGCGGTGGTCGCTTGATAGGGCAAGGCTGATTAATTACCGGAAAGAGTAATATCTTGCTAGTCTTGGCGGAGCGAGAATGAAAACCTACTCGGGCCAAAACGCTCAGCGACATGTACATTTACACTCGGTAAGATGGAATGAAATAATTATATTTGATATTTCCGACATCGAGCACCGTTCTTTTGTCTGTGAAGTCATAATGACCGGCGGCGTTCAGTGTGGCAGTTGACGGATGGATGATCTCATGTCTGGTTCTGAATGGCGGAGAGCAACCAGAGGCAAACCAGCCAGTATAAATGAGCTTTAGAACAGATTTATTTCTACTAATATCATTAGGAAAACTTCTGATTTTCCAGGTCTGGATATTTATGATCTCAAGACTAAGCAGAATGGCAGGACAGATAACCCAGGTCGTCCAGGCAGCGGCCAAGCCGTTGCCAGAAATCAAAGATCCCTCGTTTGGTCAGATGTTTGACTCCTTTCGCGACTACAAAGTAGTCCTGCTGGGAGACGGTAGCCATGGAACATCCGAGTTCTACCGTGCCAGAGCAGAAATCACCAAGCACCTGGTCGAGGAGCATGGCTTCACCATGGTGGCCTTGGAGGCGGACTGGCCTGATGCCGAGGCAATTGATCGTTATGTTAGGCTACGACCCGGACAAAAAGGCCGCATAGCAAGTAAGGGAAAGGACGAGCCTTTCAAGCGGTTCCCGACATGGATGTGGAGGAATAGCGAGATGCAGGAGCTTGTAGAATGGATGCGCGATCGGAATTCTAAACTGGCACCCGAAAACAGGGCCGGTTTCTACGGGCTCGATCTCTACAGCATGGGTGGTTCTATCCACTCGATTATTACCTATCTGGACCGGGTCGACCCATCAGCGGGCAAAGAAGCTCGTCGGCGCTACGGCTGTCTTCAACCTTGGGTGGAAGATCCCGCATCGTATGGGCTTGCATCGTTACGGGGTTTGGAGAGTTGCGAGACGCATGTTGTTCAGATGCTGAAAAACCTTCTCAAACGTCGTTTGGAATATGCTGCGGACCTGCATGACGGAGAGGAATTCCATAGCGCTGAGCAGAACGCTCATGTCATTCGCGACGCAGAAAAGTACTACAAGTCCATGTATTACAGCTCAGCAAGCTCCTGGACGTTGCGAGACACGCACATGTTTGATACACTGGATCGGCTCTTCCAGTTCAAGCCCAAAAACAGCAAGGCAATAATATGGGCCCATAATTCCCATGTAGGGGACGCCCGGTACACAAGCATGGGCGAGAGACGGAAAGAGATCAACATCGGCCAACTGTGTCGCGAGAACTACGGCCGCGAAAATGTCGCTATCATCGGATGCGGCACGCATACCGGGACTGTGGCGGCTGCTCACGAGTGGGATGAGGACATGGAAGTGATGAACGTCAACCCATCACGGCCAGACAGCTGGGAGTATATTGCCCACGCCACCGGTATCCCCAGGTTTGTGCTCGATCTGCGACCTGGCTATGCCAGCCGAGATCTCCGTAAAGCATTTGAGCAGGAACAGCCTCGTCTGGAGCGGTTCATAGGCGTCATCTACCGACCGGACACCGAACGCGTCTCGCACTATTCACAGGCTTATCTCCACGACCAACTAGACGCATTCGTTTGGTTTGATGAAAGTTCGGCGGTGAATCCTCTCGAAAAAGTGCAGCCGGTCACGCCTCTTGGCAGAGAAGAAACCTATCCCTTTGGATTGTAATATAAATTTCGTGCATGGTTGCGCTGTATATTTCCAGGCAGACATTATATAGGCCAGTAGCTAAAAGTTGAACGAGATGTTGAATTAAGAAATGACAATGAATCGATAAACACCGCGAGTGCCAAGAGCCTCGGTCTTGGCGATAACGCTATTACGTCAGCGCGCTTGTCACCGCTTTTCCTCTTTCGGGTGGTTTGTTTTGGGCAAACGTCAATAAGAGCAACAACACCAGCAACGCGACGATAACGCTTCAACGACCAGCCTAGACTGCCCAGACAGCAGAAAAAAACCGACGATAGAAATAGGGCCCAGCGCAAATTGAATTCGACTTTCAATTATTCGTCCAACTGGTGTGGGAAAGATGGCTCCCCGTAGGTCTGCCCGCTTGAGAGGCAACACGCCCGTCACCGAGGTGAGTTTTCTTTGTTCGTGCCAGTTGCCATGCACACTCGCTCACCAGACAACAGGACCAGTTTCCTGTCCCTCCAAGCGCGACTCCGTCCAAACTCACTTCTGTTGTCGAACACAGCGAGACCCCACCCACGAATTCACTTCCCAAAAACCATGCCACATTGACCACCACACCACAAAGCCCTTCTCCCAGGAAGAAGTCGACACCGTCTAAATCGACACCATCGTCCAACAGTAAAAGAATCATGAAGACTCCATCAACTGCGAGTAGCATGCGTCCTGCGGCGGAGGAAATGCATCCCAGCAAGGCACACCAAAGCACCACCAAGCAACCAGATTCTGGTCTTCTCCTTGGCTTCAACCCTGTCAAAAGAGACTCGACTGGAAAACCTATCAAAGAAAACGCAGCCACAAACACACCATCCAAGGTCATATCATCGCCGCCTAGCAAGCTGGATAGCCCCTCCAAGTTTGACTTTAGGTTCTCAACCGATGACTCCAAGTTGAGCGACGAGGCAAAAAAGCTCATGGATAGTGTTCGCGAGGATGTTGCTAGAATCAAGGCACAGATGGTTCTAGACAAGGGCGAGCAACAGCGCAAAGATCAAGATGTTGTGGAAGGTAGAAAAATTGCTCAACCCAAGGGCAAGGCAGGCCGCTTTAGCGATGCCCATATGACCGAGTTTAAAAAGATGGACTCGATCGCGGGGCACGCCTCTGCTTTCAGAGCACAGCCAGGCCGCTTCCAACCTCTCGACAAGTCTTTGAAACGCAAGAGCTCCAAGGCTTGCTTGGACGAGTCAGAGCAGAAGCCTTCACCTTCGAAGGTACCTTTGGGAGGGACCAAGCGCGTGAAGCGATCCGATGCCCAGGATACGTCTATGATTCGCCCACCGGCAGAGATCGCTACTCCAAAGAAGACAGTCCCCCAATTTTCCAGACCACCGATTCGCAACAACCTCATGACTCCTACCAAATCCTCGGTTGCGCGTTTCGCCTCTGCAAGATCGTCAAAGACTTCAATGATTCCTTCATTGAACCGTTCGCCAGCATCACGTCTTACAGCGCCTCGCACCCCCAAAACAGACTTCAATCCTAGACTTAAGAAATCATTGCCAAGCCTAGGTAATCTGAAGTCGATTTTGAAACGTCGCCAGCCGCTCTTTTCAAATGACCCGTCAAAGGTCGCTGCTGGAACGCACCTGGCAGCGCCTACTTTCAACCCTGATATCAATTTGAAAGATTACCCGACTGCGTCTTTTGGTGCTGATAGTCAGACTCCTTCTCCCAAGAAGCGCGTTGATTTCACCTCAAGCACCAAGTCTCGCTACGAAATCGCACAGCCGTCCCCAACGCCATCTAAAATTCCCGCACCACGTGGTGGTGAAGCCACCCCATCCGATGTGGTCTACCCAGCTTTGCCATCGCTTACCCCGGATAGTACAAAGGCTGATACCCCCACTATTCGTCGTGTGAGGGATTCAGGCAGCGCTGCCCAGCCTGCCAGCCCGCTTGCCAATTTTCCAAGCACATCTCATGGAATTTCAAACAAGAAGCGCCAGCATGACGATAACAAGAGTGGTTCTAAATCTTCTGAGACAGTTTCGAAGCCACCTATTACCCTCTCGGGACCAACCAACGAGTTTGGAAGAGTGTTGGCAGTGCCTCATGGAATTAAGAACAAGAAGCGTCAGCGCGAGGAAGACGGCGACTCGAGTTCTCCTATGAAGGGTATTTTTCGCCCTGATTTTTCAAGCTCAGCCAAGAAAAGTCCATGCACCGCCCTCCTCGCAGTGCCTCATGGAATCAACCACAAGAAGCGTCAGCGTGCAGATGACGACGATGTCGAAACCGAAAACATCCCACCGGTTACAACAACCCCCACAGCAGATGAGCAGCGAAACGCCAAACGGCTCAAGGCTAGTCCCATCAAGATGAACCCTGTTAGCCCGAGCCCACTCAAGTCTCGCGGGGTTACACCTAGACGCCTGGCTGGTGGTAGTCGGCTCGGTACTCCAAACACGGCTTCGAAGAAGGGTGTCCTCAGCTTAAGTCGCTTGAACATGCTTTCGAAACCAAAGTCTCGTAGCTGAAGTGCATGATTTGGACTCTGGCGAATGAACGATGACATATGAGGCGAGGCGTTCAGGGCGAGCCAGATGAGTGTTGTAAATTGGAGTTTCTAAACTGGGCGTTTCTTTTGACGAGCAAAGTTACACATTATTTGGGAGGCTGGGTTTCCTATACTTTTTCTTGTACAATATTCAACACAGTGCACATCCCCAAGATTCGGTGTTCGTTTTTGTTTATGCTGGGGTGTTTATATGAATTTGTTTTTTTATGAACGACAATTATTTCAGGGGTTTCTTGTTAATCTTTTTACTGCTGTTGTTGTCTCTACGTCTATCCCTTGGATTTCATGCGTCTTTGTACAGTATGATTGATGATGATGATGATACTGCAGATTGGGACTTTCAATGTTGACAATTCTCTCTCTGATACAAACGAATGCAAAATTTTTTCAAGATTCTTCCACGCAAAACGTAAGTACGTACTGCTTAGAATTTAGTGAAAATTGGTATTGACAAGGAATTGAAATCGTCCGTTATCATTTGCTAATTAATAGTCATACACATTCAAAAAACCACCGGCATGCCGAGTTGATTCGCCAGGCACCGGCTTGCCAGAAAGAAGAGTCATCAGTCTTATCTATTAAATACATCAGGTATGAGAAAGAGAAGAGAGAAAAGAAAAAAGAAGCATTTCTTCCTGGCTATTCAAAAAATGATGATGGTCCAGGGAGAGCCTGTCAATATCAGTAAGCTATAGTACAGAAGTTCATGGCTCAATGATGAAGAGAAAAACAAAGCAAAGGTAAAGAAAATGGATAAAAGAAAAAGAAAAAGGAAACATCAACCAAAAGTCAACTCCGCCCATGCTCAAGCCCGATCAGCCTAGTCTAAACTGCTAGCTCATTAAATCGGGAATAACACCAAAACCGCGTCGTAATCGTGCCGAGAAATGTCAAAATAGTCATTATCCCTTCATAGTAGCCAGGAAAGAATCCAGGTTGTATTCTTCCTGGTATTGGCGATCGTCCCATAGCTCCCCGAGATCGTCCAGCCATCCCTTCTTGCCCTTTTCTTTGACTTCACCGTCAATATCGACCATGTCAACCTCGTTGCCGGCGGCAGAGTCTTGTGTTGGTTTCTCTGCACCTTCGGCTGTTTCGCCGAGATTGAATAGATCTAGCAACTGGTCTGTGTCCATTGTATTGAGTCCAGCGTTTTGTTGGTTGACGACTGTGGATGCCACGTCTATCTTGAATCGTTGCAGACTAGAAAAGTTTGGTTAGCAAAGGTTATTAAAAAAAATAGAGTGTAAAAAACATACTTCAAAATCTTTTCCTCCAAGGTACCTCTGGTAATCAAGCGATAGACGTTCACCACCTTCTTTTGACCAATCCGGTGAGCTCGGTCCATGGCTTGGATATCCTTCTGAGGATTCCAGTCATGTTCCACGAAAATGACCGTGTCTGCTCCCGTAAGGTTGAGTCCCAAGCCACCAACACTAGTCGTGAGTAGCAAGACATCGTAACTGGGATCGGTATTGAACTGGTTGACAATGTTCTGGCGCTTCGTCGCTTCGACACTTCCATCTAGCCTCAAGTATTGAACAGAAGGAAGCATTTTCTTTAATACATCCTCCTGCACAATGTCAAGCATCTCTTTCATCTGGCAAAAGATGAGAGCTCGGTGTGGGCTGACGTAGCTTGCACCGGTGTCGAGTTCACCTTCAGTGTTGGGATCAACACCGATACCACAGTCGACCAAAAGATCACGCAATGCTGCAAGCTTGGGCGCGTGGGCAACATCTCGAAGATTTGAATGCTTTGATCCTAACCACTTTTGGACGTCTTCGTACTGCTTGTGACCCTCTTTGATTACCAAAGCCGGGGAGTTGCAAAGACGGCGCATGTATTGCAGAGCTTGGAAAATATGCTCCTTGGCGGCCTTCTCAGCAGAGCCCATCTTGTTTGCCAGGTCTTTCTGCTCCTTCTTGGTGAAATCTTCGAATAGTTTCCTCTGTAGGTCACTTGGATCACAGTAGTAGTTCTGCAAGATCTTAGGAGGCAGGTCATTCAGGACTTCTTCCTTGAGGCGGCGCAACAAGAATGGAAGAACTTGTTTGTGCAAAGCCTCGATGGCTAACGCGCCCGCCTCTTGCTCTTTCGATGATGATTTGCTGAATCGGCTGGCAGCGATGGGTTTCGCGAATCGGTCTAAGAACACTTTTTCTGTGCCCAAGAAACCAGGCATCAAGAAATCAAACAACGACCAGAGCTCCAAAACGTTGTTTTGAATGGGTGTTCCAGATAGAATCAGACGGTGGTTGCTGACGAGCCGCTTGACTGCCAATGTGATCTTCGCTTTGGGATTTTTGATGAGATGACCTTCATCAAGAACGCAATAGTTCCAGCTCATGGGGGTGAAAATATCGCTATCATTTCTGCAAATATCGTAAGACGTGATAATGATATCCGCTTTTTCCAGTTCTCCTCTGAGTCTTCCACGTTCCGCAGGAGGGCCAACATAGGCAACGCAGCTAAGGAATGGTGCATACTGTTTGATCTCTTGTTGCCAATGACCAGACAGTGTGGGAGGACAGATGATCAAAGAAGGTAGTTTGCGAACTTCAGGTGCTTGGGTACGAGCATATTCTTCTGCCCGCATATGGTGATCACTAGCCACAATACACAGAGTTTGAAGTGTTTTTCCGAGACCCATATCATCACAAAGAATACCATGTAGGTGATAGCGATTGAGAAATGCAAGCCAGTTGACTCCGTCTTGCTGGTATGAACGTAATTCCGCTTTAATTGCGACAGGAATTTCGAAAGGTTCCACCTTGCGGACATCCAACATTTGTGACATGAACTTCCTCTCGCGGTCCCGACCCTTGAGAAGCTCCTCTGACAAACCTGGTGGATCCGGAATACCTGCTTCGAGCGGAACAAGTTTGACCAAAGTGGCAAACGAAGTTGTTGCAAGTAGACGCACGTCATTGTCAGAGTCACTCATGCGTCCGAGCACGGGGACGATGAGGAAGATCACATAGGGCAAGATTCCGTCTTCCATTACATGTATCAAATGATAGATGCACTCAACAGCGCCTTGGCGATGATGAGTATCTAGAGCGTTGTTGACGGTAGGAAGAACTTTTTCTACCAGCATGGTCATTCCTTCAACAGTAATGACGCTGCAGATCGTTGCAAAACATTTCGCAGCAGCGTATCGAATGACTGAAAGCTCGCACTGAAGGGACCTTGCAATTGTTGGCATGATGTTGAGAACCCAGGGGTATAGACCAGAGTGGAATTTTGGCAGGAGAGCCCGGAGTGTTGATAGGCCATCTACGACCTCTTGGCCCAACTCGTTCTCCGGGTCACGGATATTTTCAGGTAGATCGCCGGCGAGAGCTTCTTGCAGAGGACGTTCAATCAAAGCTGCGAGATTAGGGACCTTCTCAAAGAGTTGGCTGCCAAACTTGGCTGTCAATTGCTCAAGAGCCTCTTTCGCTCCACGTCGCATGATTCGGGCTTCTTTCGCTTCTCGTTCAAATTTAGCGGCATCCACGTGATCCCTGCGATCTTCTTCTTTGCGCAAAGAAAGAATGGACTTGTCGAGATGGGCATTGTGATGGAACTCGGGCGTCTCAGATGTATCCACACAACAGTATTTAACCAAGTTGCCAATGACCTTGTCAACCGGGCCCCTCTTCGTGGCGGCCGTGTAATAGTCGATAAGATTGACGATTGCTGTTGCAGAACGTTGCTGTAGCTCGCCATTTTCTTCTTTCTTGATGCTATCCATCATTCCCTTGATGATATGACTTGGTTTCTTTGGAATGTCTTGTAGGGCTACCAAAGCACCAGCTGTAGCAGCACGAACGCGGGTGTCTCTCTGGTCCTTGATGAGTTTGGCCTCTTCAATTGCGGATTCAGCGCTGGACCTGGTATCATTCAAGACTTGAAGGGCAGTAACACGTTGAGCAGGAGCAAGACCCTTTTTGAGTCGCTCGAAATCTGGCCCGACAACCTTTTCGGCATCGTTGATGGAGAAGGCGTTAGGACCAGCTTCGCTATCACCCTGAACAACCACAGCCAAAGTAGGCAGGCGCCCAGGTGGAACGTGAGCGTGGTCTCTAAATGCATTTAATAGGGAATGACACTGCGCACGAGTGATTTGTAGGTAGCAGGCGATATCACTATACCAGGCCGGTCGTTCAGCTTCAATAATCGGACGCAACCATTCACAAAGGGAGGCCGTATATTTGCCTTCAGACCCGACACGCTTAGCATACTCTTCGATAATCATTGCAGCTGAAAGCTGTGATGAGGATGCAGGCCAGTTGAGTCCACTAAGGATAGATTGCCAGAGACTTGGAAGATCTTTGGAATCCCAGATAGACAGTAGTTGGCCTAAAGCTTGCGCGGCATATATCTTTGATCGCACCACGGTGTCGATACCAACCAAGTCAATATCGCCCTGAAGCATGTGACCATCCACATTATGGGTAGTTGGCGAAGGCGCTTCCTTCTTCTCGGACTTCTTGCGACGAACCTTTCCGGATTCAGAAGTATTGGGGGGTGATGTTTTTCGGCCAGGCGTCACGGCTAATGTATAAGCAACACCAGATGGTTTGATGAATAGAGAGGCGTTCATGGGGATTGGGTAGCGGGGGACACCAAAGGGACCCATAGCCAGAGTAATAAGAGGGTGGATCTGTGAACTCAAATCTTCTGACGAAAAGAGATTGCGTGAGTCTAGAGCTTTTAATAGATCAGACCATACTTGAAGTGAAAGTTTCAGGACACCTTCGTTCCGTTCCACCAGAAGATTTTGAAAGATCAAGCGCATAGCTTTCCCATCGACCCAGGCGTTTGAACCTTCGCCCTCCAGTTGTAAAAATGTTGTGAGAGCCCGGAGAACGGCTAGTCGTACACTGGTGATTGTGTGTCGGAGGAAGGGGTACAGTCGTGGCACGAGATTACCAAACGAAGCTTCAGGATCATAGGCAGCGTTGTTTTTCATTGCTTCGAGAACCTGTGGGAATGTGCAGAGTTTCGCGAGCAAGTCCATGACAGACCCTGTACTGGCACTCAAGTCGTCTTGAAGATTTGATAAACACTCCCATACGATGTTGATGAGAGCGCTCAAAGTGCCTTGGCGAGAGGTGACAATCTCCTCGGCGATGGGAACCAGCGTTGCTGCGCTGACCGCGCGCACATCATCGTCGAAGTCGCCCAGGCCTTTCATAACAGATTCGAGGACGCCATCCATCATTTTCGGATCCTTGACTAAAACGTCTTTTCGAACAGCTACCAGATACCTCAGGCCGATCATTCCTCCGTGACAGACCTCCCAAATAGACCGTTCCAGGCCAAAGTCCTTGAGCATAATGATACGATGGAGTATTTCGTAGACCAGGATGACCGATTTGGAGGGTAAATGAGAGAGAACGGCACCCAGTGTTTGACCGACAGCCTCCCGGATCGGGGCGACAACATTGTCTGAGATGTAGTCGCCGAAGCGGTCGAGCATAAAGACGCAGAGAAGTCGACTAGCCAGGTCATCAAGCCATTTGCGATTGGAAGCATTGTTTTCGGGTCTGGACTTGCCCCGCATTCGGCCGGCACCAGCACCCTGGACTCGAATGACTTCACGAAGACCCATTGCGGAACCATGGCGAATCTCCCAGCTGGGATCAAAGAGATCCACCATGAGGAACTCGCACATGCGTGCATACGGCCATTCCATGCCATCTTCCTCGGCCTCGGTTTGGATGATGGGTTTCTCGGGAATAATGGGACCCTTGAACTCGGAGACTATTTTACTGTCGTCGTCGAGTCCCTCGCGATCCAGAGAGAAATAGTCGGCCTTTTTGTCGCCTTCTTCCTCAGCGTGTTCCGATTTGACGGGATGCGGGGTCACTGCGGACGGGGTAGTCGGGTAGTCGGAGGGCCTGCGCGAGGACAGGTCAACGACTCTGACCTTGTTGGCACCGAGCTTCGCATTCTGCTTGTTCTTGCGTTTCAGCTGGTTGAGCTGGCGTTTGCTTAAACCAGACTCGTCGCCGTTGGCGGGTTCGTTGGAGTTTCCATTCTGAATACTATTTTTCCGCGACGGAGGAGGAAGCTTCTCGGCCTTGGAAACTGAGGTGGAGGGGAGTGCAAAGTCGATTTCGTCAATGAGATCGCTTTCGAGATACTCGCCCGCCAGTCCGAGACGAGCGTTCAATGTTTTCTTTTGGTGCTGCAGCCGTGCGGTAGGATCCATGGAGGCAATGGCGTATTCATACTCTTTGCCAGCGCTTCCTAGCAGCTTCTTTCCTAGTTTCAAAATGGAGCCTACCTCGAGAGTATCTAGTTTGAGAAGCTCGTCCTGTGGTTGTAGAGGCAGAGGCTCTTCGGATTTGACTTCGACAGCCTCTTCGCCATCTTCTTCGTCGCCGGGCTTTTTGATTGCCTCGCCATCCTCCTCGTTAGGATCGAAGGGCTCAGCGTTTGCAGCCACCAGGCCAATGGCCTTGGCGGCGGCGGTCCGAGTATCCCATGACTTGGATCTCAGATAGGGCAAGATTCTTCCCAGAAGGTTAAATAGTTCGTCCGGATGGGCCTTTTGGACATCGGCGAGCTGCTGGGCTGCAGTGTTGCGGATGACCGGGGTGCTGCCAGTTTCCAGGAGACTGTGTGATTGGTCAGTGTGTTGTATCTTGAGAAGAATATAGTAAGGGCACCACTCACGTGACAAGCCGGTCAAGCCTAGTCCAGGGATGGTTAGCGTATCGTGCGATGGCTCAAAGCGGGATAGCGGGCGCAGGCAGTATACTCACCTGGAAGTCATGGCGGCGGCTCGCTATCTATAAGCGTGCAGCAGCCCCTGCAGGACGTTGAGGCGCGAAATTCAAGGTGCCTGTGAGAAAGAGAAAAACACGCGCATGCAATCAATCATTGGAGACGGATGTGAAGAACTGGGGAGGCGGGCTGCTAGAGATGTCCATATGTATGACTGGACGGGTGCGCGGGAACTCGACAATGTCGGGATGAAGCCGCCGAGTTTCGCGCGCAAGGGATTGATTTGATTGCCTTTGCCGAGGAGTATCGCAAGAGGCGGCGCGCGGACTCTAGAACGAGTCACAAATAGTGGCAAAAACGGGGCGGGGAGAGATCAGATGGGAAAAAAATAATAATATAGAAGCCGACGGGGATGGCAAAAACAGACAGGGCGCGCAAAGCTCCCGAAAAAAAATAGCGGCAGGCGTCAGAAGTGGATAGAGAGACACACAGAACTGACGTTGCGCCGCAGGGAAAGAGCAGCAGCGGACGGAGCTGGAGCGAGCGCTGGCGGGCTGTTTATATCATCGCCCGTCGTTGGCCCGGCGCGTCCTGCGAAAGGGCGCGAGCCCCGCTAGTGCTGCTTCGGGCTAGCGCCTCCGCGCGGATCAGCAAGCTTTTTGTGTGCGCTGCGTCACGTGATGTGCGCGGCAGTGCTCCAGCCTATGTGGCCTCCCAGAGCGATGGTTCGGACGACTCTTGTCTCGCCTGACCGGGCTGTTCCTGCAATTACTAGTTCAGTCACTTCAGTGACTCAGGAGTCTGTAGGAAGTCCCTGAAGAATCGCGTGGCCCGTTCCGCAGCCCTCCGCTGTGTCAGACCCGGACCAACAAAGCGTCCGCTCGGCGCTCATGATTTCCTCAGTTCCGCTTCACTTTACTCTTCGTGTCTTTTTCCTTTTTTGCTATAAGACGGGCCGCCATTTGTACGTCCATTGAGTCACCTCTCACCGGGGAGATCTCACGTGATTATATGATATAAAACTTTACATTACCCTCACTATTTGCTTTGCAAGGAATGTGGCTGCAACGATATCAAATAGATTCAAGCACTGCGTATAAACCCAATCACCACTTCTACCTTTAACAAAAGGCATCAGAGAAATAGAAATTCCAATTCACCTTGAATCACGGCATGCGGACCGTTCCTTGCGTGCCAGGCATTGTTTCTGCGCCCTTGAAAGGATCCAACAACCCAGAAATGCAATCCTCCGCAACCATCAAAGCCAGATGAAAACGCTTAAAGTAATATCCCAGGCGAAGAGTGAAAATGAACGAGTTTATTGTGAAATCATTCCTGTACAATATTGGCCAAGCTGCCGACCGATGAAAGAAGCAACGCCGCCAACGACAACACACCCCTCTAGTCGTAATTCCCAGCACACAATCATGAGCCCAGAACCTTTCGTGTGTCTTCCTCCTTTCCTAGCAAGCCCAGATTCCGGAGTTCTTCTGCCTTGGGTTCGTTTTCTCTGGCAAAGCCCGCCTCGGCTTTGCGGTATGCCGCTTGGATTTTCTTTGCTCGGACGACCTGAAAAACCAGTCAATAAAAGGTGGAAACCTTTAGAAGGCTCACAATGCTATCGAGAGCAAAATAACAGTCCATTGTTCGTCTGACGTACCTCCTTGGTGTGGTGCAGGCACTCGGTGTAATCCTCTAGAGCTGGAAGGCACTTCTTCTTGCCTTCAACACCCTCACTTCCATTCACAACGTAGCAGCCGAGGAGTTCTTGCCAAAAGGCATAGCAGCGGGAGGGGCCTGTTTCGCAACAAAAGATATTAGCTCCTTTCCTCTGACGCATGTTGTCTCTCGCACGGGTCAGAGCTGCAACGCGCAGCCAATTGAGCGGCGCACGAAAAACAATTGTTCGCCACACAGCATAAAACACTTACCGCCGTTGAGACCAAAGCCGGATGCCATTTTCGATTCGTAGGTGGGAGCGAAGTCGAGCAGCGAGGGCGTCTTGTAGCGGCAAAGGTGAAGGTTGGAAGTTGGAGGTTCCGGCACGGGCGTCGGTGGGCCCCGGCTCAGGCCTGCGGTTGGCTTAGCGGCTGCCGCTGCACCATCGACGGCCATTCCTCGATACGTAGTTGTTTAGGTACAACTTACAGCTCAGCAAGGTGGCCACTTTCGCTTCATGATCCTCCCCCCAGCATGGCAGACCTCTCCAGTCTGTCCGATGCGCAGGCCATCCTGCTGGCCTGCGAGTTCTGCGTTGCTGGCAATGTGAACCCACTGCCTCGCCTGCGCCAGCAGTTTCCTACGTCACTAACCACAGAGCGCCTGTTCCGCATTATCCTGTCCTTTTTGCCAGAAACCACGCCTCCGTCACACTACACACCGATCCTCGAAGACATCGACCGGAACGAACTTTCGGAATTTGGGTCTGGGCCAATCGACGTGTCCTCCATCAAAGAGGTCAAGGAACAAGAGGCCAGAACACGCGTTCGGCGGCTACGATTGCTCCCTCTCAAATACTGTTCAGGAGAGAATACCGCAGACCTTCTGACAGAATTTCTCATCCACCGCGCTCACAAGATAGACGTGGAGACCGGCTTGCAGACTTTTATTCTGGATTTGTTGCTGCCGTTCTACGAGCGCTCGGAAGTCCTTCGCCGATATCTGGTATCTTTAATACTGCCGCTCTTGCGAGCCAACTACGAATACTACCCCGACCGAGAGGACAAACTGTCTCTCCATGTCTTCGATTCTTTGGATACAGCTACCAGCATCAATTTGCTGCTTTCGATGACCGCTTCCAACGCGACTGCAATTGATCTGAAGCAAAACCTAAGGGGACTTGCTGGGCCGTGGATTGCTGGAAGAGCACAATCCAAAAGACGAAAACTCAGCCATGCAGACTCAACCGTTGAAGTAGGAGACGCACCCGAAGACTGGCAGCTTGTCAACGAATGGCTCCTATCTCGAAGTCTAGTGGAGTTTGAAAACGTCGCTCGCGGCATTATCGATTGGGACGGGCCAGAGGATGTGGACTCGGGCGGTTATTTGCCGGAAGACGAGCCGTCGGATGAAATATATCAATTAAGAAGATCTTACGGACAGGCGGCCCTTGCCATCGTCTACGCTACAGATCTTGGTAGGGGCTCACTGGAAAGTTCCTTCCAGATCACATCTAAAGTGGAAAGTCTACTTGGGCTTGATAGTCAGCACATCAACTTCGATGGCGAACAGCTGCCTGCGTTTGATGTCGATATTAACATGCTTTCAACGGCATCCAAAGCATTGTTGCTACAAAACGCCCTGCTAAAACCCAACAATTCTCTCACTGTCCCGACGCCACAATCAGTCGGTTTCCTTCAAGTACTACTCGTCTCTCTGCGGGTGCTACGCTCCTACGGGTACAACACTTCGTGCAGATCAGCGGCGACGGTCTGTCTGCAGAATGGCGAAGAGGCGCAGGCATTGGAGATGCACGGCGTCATAAACGTGATTGTCAAGCAGGCGAAACCTGGTCAAGATTGGAGAAAGATCCGCGAGCAAATATTATGGCTCCAAGACTGGCGAAGCGAGGGCAAGTCGGAATACCATGGTCTCTTTTGGAGAGTTCCCCGGACTGCTGTAGAAACAGAAATTCTCAGAGCGATGATGACTGTCGGAGGTAATTTTTTCCCCTAGCGATTTACTGTAACGGACTAACATTAGGCAGAGTACCAAGTGGCCACAGAGATATACACTGGAGCCAATTCCCCTCTTGATTCGACACAGGTTGAAGCAGCTGCCGTCGAAACCATTATATCCTTCTACGACACAGCTAGCAATGGCAACAAAACCCGTGGTAAGATGAAGAGAGCAGTCGATACGTAAGTTACCCACAACCGACGAGCCCTGAAATGTTACTAATTTGAACAACAGTCTCAGGGCATTCCAGTCCCAATTTCCAAACGCCAAGTCACTTCAAGAACTCTCAGCCTTGATTTCAGCAACCCATGCCTTGTCATTCTACTCTTTGACATTGCAACATGGCGTGCCTTTTGAGCCCGTCAGCATTCGGGTACATGGCGACCCATTGTCCCTGGTCGAGAAAGTTTTGGAACAAAACCCCAAAAGCTACACCAAAGTCGACGACCTCGTATCGATTGGCAGGGATTTTGTTGCTGCCGGTCTACCTCTGCAACTGCCAGGCGATGATGATAACTCGCGCTGGTGGAAGAGTGGGAGAAACTCGAAGCTATCCCAAGAACAAAAATCGCTTCTCGCCGAGAAACGGGTCGTCTCAATGGCAGTCTCGTCAGCACTAGCCTCTGACGATTTCGGCACTGCATACTCATACATCCTCACGCGCCTCACGCCGCCATCCTTAATGCCAACCTCATCATCAACAAACAGCACCTCCCCCATCGAAGACACCATCTCCTGGCGCGCCGCCTACAACGCTGGCCGCCACCGCTCCACCGCATCACCCTCATCTACCGACCAAACCCATCTCACCGCCCAAATTTTGGTATTGTCACAACGCCTCGAACTCCTCTCTCTCGCCCTCGTCCTCGCTCCCACCGCAGACCCCCTCCCAGAAATCCTCGGCGCCTGGCGCCGCTGCGACGAAGAACTCTCCACTCTGCGCGACAGGGAGAATCGCGAAGCCGAAGCATGGGACGCAAAGGGCGACTCCACCGCAACAACAATCCCTGGCGGCTTCGGCCCTTCGGACCGCGAACTCGACGCCTTTGAAACCGAGCGCCAACAAACCCGACGCGCGCGCGCCCGCAACGCTAGTGGAAACGCAGGCGAGGAAGCGCCCATGGGTCTCTTTGACGTTGCGCGCGGCGCGGCAAGGGCGTTTAGTAAGAATATTCCGTTGCAGACGGGTAGTCGGCCCAGCTCTATGAGTTTTCCTGCTGTTGGGACTCCCGGTGTGGAGTCTGACGGGAGCAGTGAATTCCTTAGTCGGTCTACAGAACTCGGAAGTGAAGCAGCAGAAGATCGTGTACGGAAACGGGATATGGTGAGTAACATGGTGACGGGCGGGTTGGCGAGTGGCATTGGATGGGTGTTGGGCGCGCAGCCGGTGAATAATGCCAATGATGATGATCGATGACAACAACGACGACGATGATGAGAATATACCAAGGGGTTTATGTATATAAGATATAAAGTGTCATGATTATGGTTTACAATGTTCATCTTTTTATCAATTGATCAATTGTATACGAAGATCACGAACTACAAGCAAACCAAGTGTTCAAAACTGCAATACGCTTACCATGTTCAACAGCTATGTATAATAAGCCTGAATCATTATCCAACAACACATTCTCCATAACTCGCGAAAAAGGAGAAAGAAAGAAAACATTTATGCACAACGAAACACCTGACTGAAACAAAATACAAACGCCAAGTTTGATTTGAGAGAGAAAAATGAATGAGGTCGAGCGCTTGGCGTGAGAAATGATGGGATGATTTTCAACAACAAAAAAAGACCAGTCGTCAGCTCGTCAATGTGATAATCCAAAAAAATTCACTAGAAGAAACGGCCAGCCTGTGGCGATGAACGGAGATTTGGGCCGTTATAGAGTATAAGGTATATACGTAGGTTTCGGGCGAGAATGGCGTCTACTCCTTCCATCCCCATACCTCTTTGATAAAGTTGGCCATCTTGACCTTTTTGGTTTTGATGTCCTGCATCCACGGATGTTCCAGCATCCGCCATGGGGTGGCTCGTCGCGAGGGGTCTTTTTCGAGACTGCAAGATGTGAGCAAGATACAAAAAAAGTGTCAAAGTGCAAAGGGAACTCACGAGCATTCAATAAAGTATTTGAAATTCTCCGACCAGTGAATATTGTTCTCGGGTTCATCTTTCAATCTTGGTATCGGTTGGCTGACAATGTATGTGAGGAGATCTATTAATCCAGCGCGCGGCTGCATTTCGGTCCCATCGGCGGGGAAGGGGAAGCGGTGTTGAGCCACTTCCAAAAGGGTAACACCCAGAGACCACACGTCTGATGTGATGGTATACGACTGGCCCGTGATCCGCTCAGGGGCCATATAGTACGAGGTGCCAATAAAAGTGTTGGCATCTCCCTTGGTTCCGAATTCTCCACTGACGCCGAAATCGCAAAGCTTGACCTGCCCATCTCGGCACAAAAGAATGTTGGACGGTTTAATGTCTATGAATAGTCAGCTTGTTTTGCTGTGATATGAATACTTGTGCTGTATATGAAAAAAGCTTACCTCGATGGATAATCTTTCGGCTGTGAAGGTAGGTCAGTCCATTGAGAACGCCCTCGGCAACTTTGCCCAGTACTTTCTCGCCGGTCCTGCCACCCAGCTTTCGCACTTCACGGTAGATGCTGTCCAGACTACCGCCCTCGCAAAACTCCATGGCAATGGAAATCGTGCCCGTCGATTTGTCCATGAAAGCTCCATAGTAACGGCAAATATGTGAGGAAGCGCAATCTTTGTTGAAATTCAGTTCTCGGATGATCTGCTTCTTCACGTCGGGATTCGGATCGGTAGTGATGATCTGATACAATTAGTGTTTGATTGTGAGAAAAGGAAAGGGGAAATACCTTGAGAGCAAAAACGGTGTTTCCGCCTTTCAATTTGCATCTCGTGACAGCACCACCGGCACCTTCTCCAAGGCTGCCTAGTTCGTCGATTTTATTCTGCTCACTAGCAGCCAACCATCCCTCGTCGTCGAGGTCTTCGACATCGAGAGGTCGACCTTTGTCGATGCTCAACTTGTCGAGATCGGGCAACAGCCCGTTGACGCTGTTGTCTCTCTCCATGGAGACCCCGCCTTCTCGGTCAGAGTAGACCGAACTGATTGCCGATGCGGGATCGGGAGTGCCACCTGCTGGCTGACGAAGACCCATGGCAAAGGACAGGGCTGAGTAGGACGACGAAGAAGCGCTGGTCGGGCCGCTGTTTTTGCCATCCGGATGATGGACGCCGTTTCCCGTATTGTCGGTTGAGCCGCCGATAGAAAGCGGAGCCAGCTGGGGAACTGGCCTGGCATTGTCGCTCGATGCATTTGTGTTGAGCATTGGTGTGGCTAATCGAAGCTGTGGCGGGGCAGGACGGGTGGTGGAAGGCTGAGGCAGAGGGATTCCCGAGACATTATTATTATCTGCGTCTCCTCCATTTGGCTGGTTGACTGGCTTCATACTGGGCGAGGGCGGGATTCCTAGAGTCAGCCGGGGTGTTCGCGAGCCGCTGTTACTCCGGGCACCAGGCACCGGCGGCCTCAGAAGGGGTGCTGGCGAAGACATGGTGTTTTTGTTGCTGCTGTGATCAGGGCCCGGCTGGGGCTGGTTTGCGTGCCAAGCGTCCGCCAGCGTGTGCGAACGGTCAAAGAAATGGTGCTGCCTCTTATCTGCAATTATCGGCACGTTTCTCTCCAGCAGCTGAATGAACGTGGAGCAAGGGTTGGGTCAGTCGAGCTTCGAATTGCGGCGGTGGTTGCCTTTCTTTGTAGATCTGATGGCAGCCTGGACTCGGGTCGCGGGGAAGGGATCCGTCGGACGCAGGCGAGGGCAAGCGAGAGCCAGGCGCGAGACGGGCGAGAGAGCAGAGGATGGAGGATAACGAACGTGAGGACAGCCTCTCGAGCGAAAGAGAGAAAAAGAATCAACGGCTGACGCGGGCTCTCGTTTCTGGACTCGACTGGTGGGTTGGGCTGGAGGGAAAGAGGGGGGCGACGCCAGACAGGGCACACTTTGACGCTGGCTGCACACTGGCCGCCGATAAGGCTCCAGGCCCCACGGCGAAGCGCCCGGAGACGTTGCTCCCGCGCCGCGGCTCCACTCGATCACCTGTGAACAAATACTATTTCATCTACAGTTAATATGTAATATTTTCTCTTATTTGACGAGTTTGTTTCTACAGTCGCAGGCATAATTAGTATGGGACTTGTCGCACAGCAATGGGTCACGTGCGCGGCCCCAGCAGGCTCCAGAGTCAGACGCCCCAGCAGGCTGACGAGTGCTGCATATCACAGTTGCAACTGCCAGCAGTCGTGCAGATAGAGTTTTCTGCCAAGTTACTACGTGGTAGTAATATGCTTGAGGGATGAGTAGAGAAACATGTGTAGTAATAATGAGGATGTCGAGTCAAAGAGAAGCTGAACGCCTGAAACACACAGACAACAAAGCACGTGACCCGGGGTGAAACAAGCACCAAACAAGACAAACGGCGCTGGCTGTTTCATCTCGGCGGAAGGCGCGACCGAGGTTCTGAGGCAGTCTTGCATGCTCCGTGAAATCTGGATGATCTGGCGAATGCTTAAGATCAGTTGGAAATTGTTTGAATTAATGGTCCCTGGTCATTCTGGGACAATGACAAAATCAAATACGAGGTACAACAAGTCCAGTCAGCCCAGTGTGACAGGATGATCACAAGAGTCGAGACCACGCCAAGCGACATCAATAATAAAGCTGCAGCATCATAGCCATAATGAGTACCGGCTACCAAGGCGATTCACGATTTATTGAATATGGATCATCGACTGAGAACTTGGACCAAAACAAGGAGCCCAAGATGAGGTCATGCTGGAGTCAGGGGTCGGCGTCGACCGGTTCGGAAAGCACGTTGAGATCACGCCCCACCAGCCTTGCTTTTGGAGTCTCTATGATAGACTCCATTATTGTGATCACGATGGAGAAGGTGTTCACCAGACCCCGTACTAGTACGCAGTATACGTACTACGTCCTATGTACCTGCATCAATATAACTCCGTGTTAGGCACCAAATCCATAGTCACATTATTACAATAAGACGGGCCAGACTCGGTTCAGGGGATGGCCGTGGGGCATGAATAACTATTGCTTGCCAATGGCCATTGCCAGCGTGGAAAGAAGGTTCGTTGTGATTAATTAGGATTACTGCTCGAGCACGATGCACTGCACTGCCCGGTGGGACATGCTATATGCTAGGCCCTCCACTAGCTCTCCATTCAGGGCCCATTATTGCGTACTCGGGGTGTCGGAGGGTTGAGGGGGAAGAAGTAAGTACCGAACATCCGCTGCGGCCATTGTTGCGTCCCATCGTGTGGTCAGCGTTCTTTATGGACTTGCTATAAATGAACGTTCATGGAGGAAAACAGCGGACAATGAAAGGAAGCACATGGGCCGCGAGGCGCAGCGCCACATCGCAGGGGACCAGTCGCAGTTGCCGTGATGCATGCAGAGCTCTGAGAGCTTGTCATAATCATTAATGAATTAATGAATGTAATCGGAAGGAGCGGGACAGGGCGGGGCGAGTGTATTTGCCGTTCTCCGCTCTGGTTGGCTGCCGTGCTCCGGGGCTACCCCTGACTAACGGGGGCGGACGGCCAATCAGCAGCGGTGGGGGGGTGCAGCTCCGCCGAATGAACGACAGGAACGAAGCGCCAGTGGCCCGTGGTGTGGCTAGTGCAGAGACCATAGTCATAGTGACAACAGGACGGTACATTGCAACTGTGTGCTGATGACTTGGTGATTTCGCTAGCGGCAGATAACATTGGTCTGGGCCCCTGAGTGGAGTGTCAAGGACTCCAGTGAGCAGGGAGAAAAAAGAAAGACACACAGTGTTGATAGCTAAGCCGAGGCCAAGACGAAGTTTCTTCTCGCAGAACCACTATAGTAGGTCATAGTCTAATAGATGATAGTATGTACGGACAAGGAAGGATCCGCCTTCCATGCAGATGAAAAGGAGCGGCTCACCGCTCCGCGGCAGAGCCACAGCTGGCCATTGGTGGACGTGCGAGCAGCGGTGGGCCCCGTTCACCAATGGGCGGGCGGTCTTGTTTCTGGGGTTGGGGGGTGCCGGCGCGCTAATCCCGTCTGGGCGCCTAGATCGCAGCGCGATTTCCCAAAAAGGCAACCCACGCAGTGCTCATTATAGAACAGAGGCGAATCAGCGGACGGGGGCCACAGTAGCATCGCGGGCCCCACCGGCGGCGCGCCAGGTACCAGACGCACCAGCGCGGCCCCCCCGCCCGGCGCTGAAACGATCAGCCAGGGCTCATTTCCCAGCCAGGTACAAAGACTCCCCGTCGCCGGCTTTGTCGCTTTCACTCCTTCTTTCCTCTCTCCAACCCAACCAGTTCAGACAACTTCAAGCTCTTCGACTTCGGTCACCCACACTCTTTTACCCAACTACCAACGCTCTTTCAGCACCCACCTCCAAGACCACTACCTTCTCACCACCTTTTCTTCGGAAATTTTTATATCAAAACAGTCAAAATGCAGTTCTCTCTTGCTACGATTGCCCTCCTCGCTGGTGCCGCCGCCGCCCAGGTCACCGTCTACACCACTGACGTCGAGACCATCACCTCGTGCGCGCCCACCGTCACCAACTGCCCGGCTCGCTCGACCTCGGTCGCCCCGGCTCCCGTTGGCTCCAGCACTCCCTCCGGCCCTGCTGTTCCTCCCCCAGCTGTCACCTCCGTCGTGGCTCCTCCTCCCCCTGCTGGCAACACCAGCCCGGCTCCTTACCCCATCTCCAGCCCGGCTCCCGCTCCTCAGGGCCCTGCTCCCTCCGTGTCTGTGATCACCGTCACCACCTGCGTGCCCACCACCAGCCTGTCGACCATCACTCTCACCCCCACCCAGCCTCCTGCTGCTCCCACCACCGTCGTCCCTGCCGTCGTTCCCGCCGGCACCGGCACTGGTGTCCCCCCTGGCACTGGCCCTACCACCACCGCGTAAGTTGATCTTCACCAGGAAAACAAGCTCCAATAGCTAACATGTCCCAGCCCTGGAGCCCCTCTCTTCACTAACGCCGCCAACGGTGTTTCCGGTTCCTTCATGATGGCTGGTGCCGCCGCCGCCGCTGCCGTCTTCCTGGCTTAAATTCCTTCTCTTGTAACGATTGATACCCTCTAGGACGAGAAGCGTTCTAGAACAGTTATACAACTTGTCAATGTCCGGGGCCTTCGTGGGAATGCTAGGTTGGAAAATGGTTTTTTAATTTATGGGAGTTTGGGAGATCTTCTGGCGCCTACATCCAATTTCTCTCTTGGTGACAACAATCTTAGCCACAAGCACTTTCGACTTATCCAGTACCGATCCTTTGGTATTTTCTTTTTTTCTTGGGGAAGCTGTTGTACACACTTCTTTATTTCGTCATTTGTAAATTTAATCGTTGTGTGTTTTTAGAGTAATGTTTACGTATGACCGACTTTACGTTATCTGCCATTGCCTGGACTCTCTACACGTAGATCTCTTGTAGCGTCTACATGGAAACGTTATGTTACACAGTCAGTATGTACGTAGTGGTACGTATACAAGTATGCACGTTTCGACATTCCACAGCCACGTGCCGCGCTTCCCGAACGAATCGAAGCATTCCCGTGATACCTGCTGCCCTATCTCGATGAGCTTATCTTGATCGCAAGAACGCCACCGTCACCAGTTCCAACCCCTGTCGCAATCATGTCAATGACTCGACTCAGCGGCTCAGTTGAGTATACGGGGCGCACGAACACAGTCATCCCCTCTTGGCACTGATTGATTCTATTACTGTTTATCCTACGCCCGACCGAACTTGTTCCTTTTTCTGTCCTGGCAAGCTGCAACGTAGTTCATTCTCATGGTTACCGTCGTAAACTCGCAACGCTGTACGGTGATGCAGCCATCCCTCAGCCAAACTAAGGGGGCTTCTTTTTATAGCAACATTGGGGCGGGGAAAATTCCCGCATGCAGTTAGACTGGCTGGACACACAATAATCCGTACAGTCATACATCCATGATCCAACAAAACGCCAAAAGTAAAAATAACACACAAAACAACAGCAAAAGGCTCGGCGGTTATTCAGGTGTCTTGGGGTTCTTACCAACTCTTGTCTGCCAGAGAGCTATGTCAACTGGTCAAGATGCGTTACTCTAAAGTGTGGGAATCTCCTATCAACACCGTACCGCGCACCAATCACGTAGGACTTGACAGCCGCGCTACTCTAGCAACTGCGACTTTTACTCGATACTAAAAAAATAAAGAAATTACTCCGTAGTACGTACTACGTAGAAAAAAGAAGGAAGGGGGGAAAAAAACGAACCACGCAGATCATGGGAACAGCGTTTGGCGCAGCCAATCACGCGGGCCGCCAAACTCGGAAATCCGCCCCTCGACTTGCCGTATGGGGCAATAGCCCTCTTTCTTTTCCTTATTTCCTCGGTTTTCCTTATTTTGCTTCTTGTCGCGCGCGCGCGTTTGCTTTCTGTATCAGTGCCAGTGCCAGTGGGAGTAGAATTAGTCGCGACTGTGCACCCGTTGACACTGCAACGTTGGTCGCTTTTCTCCGAGGCCACAGGAGTGGCATACGGTCAACCCAACCGTCTATATTAGGGCCAACGCCCGCCTGAGTCAGTCTCCGGTCTGTCCTTGTTGGCAGCCGCCACTGTTTGTGTTCTATGGGGCCAGCGTTTTTGCCGACTGTGGATGTGCTCGAAATATCATATCATAATAAGAATAGAAGCACCGCGCACAACAAAGGCTGTGTTTATTCGCCTGACGTCTGCCTTCTGGCCATTTATCACATCCTCTCTTGCCAGTTGCAACTGCAATCAACTGGTAGCCAATATGGATCTCTCGTCGCTCGAGGGCCCGCCGACGCTGGACGACCGCTTCTGCTTCACCATCTCGTCGCCCTCGCCCGTGTCGCCCATGGGCGCTGCGACCTGGGACCGATGGGATTGGGATCGATGGGAGCGAGAGCAGCAGCGACCGCGAGGACGCCCCTCGATTTCGCAGACCATGCAGACGCCCATCTCGCCGCTGAGCGACAGTCCCAGGTCCTTTTCGCCGAATGCCCCCAGCTTGCCGTCTACGCTCCGACGGCGGCCGCGCCGAGCCTCGCATGGAACGCCTTCGCATCATGGCTCGAATGGCTCGGAGAGTAACTACAGCAACTACTATTACAATCATCATAGTGGTGGTTATGAACGACCATACCACTCCCCGAACGAGCGCCGGCTGCGCAGTTCTCGCAGTTTCTCGACGCTGCAGGCTCCAGCCAGCATCCCGCCTCGTCCGGCGAGTGCCGACAACCATTCGTCTTCTGCGCCGCGACTGATCACGAATGGCCGGCTGGTGTGGCTGGACGAGCAGCAGATCTGGGTGCTCACCGACTCTCTGCCACCGCAGACACAACCACAACAGACTACAGTGACCAGAGACCTACCGCGCGCGAGGAACCTCGATACCATCCATGTAGCCCAGACCTCGAACAATCCGCTGATCCAGTACTACGACCCGGTCACTCACCATGACCAAATCATGGAAAACGGCGCCATGCCACCTCCCTCCTACGAGAGCCACCGCTTCTCAGCGGGCCGTCTTCATCCGCAGAGAATCACCATTCCGGCACCACCAACTCACCACCATCCTGAAAGATCACCGCGATCCCGGACGCAGTGGGCGTCTGTTGCGGAACGACTAGGCAGGTCGCCACTAGCATGAGTGTTTTTTTATTTCCGTCTATTCTAACTGGTTAAGAAAAAAAGAACGGCATCCGATTCGATTGATCCACGGGCTTGCGCGAAGTATGCATACGTCAGAGTCGATACCGCCTTATCCGCCGGGCGTGATTCCTTATTATTACTATTATGTGTGATTGTGAACATACGTTTGGGAGTTTTTGATCTGGGCGTTATTTCTGCATCTACTGCATTCATCGCATTTAAAGGGGTATGGTTTTGATTTTTAATTTTTGATTTTTGCTTTGGTTACTGCTATTTGCGTCACGAATACCCTGTATGGACTAGACAATGTACTTTTAATTCAATAGTTTGAGTGTATATATTGGAGTTGGGACTATTAGGTCCGATTTGCATACTATTTTGAGAGCTCGGCGATGTTACTTTCAATTACACATGTGTACGGAGTAAGTACTATTCAATACTCACACCCAAAACATTACCAAAGAGAGGTTTATTCAAATGAAGCTTCGAGTAAACTCGAGTTCTATCTTGGAATAATGAATGAATGAATGCTTCGGCGCTTTACCTTCCTTCTGTCGGTGCAGACACAGCCCTCAACTCGCCGACACCGAATGAACCCCGACTGAATACAAGACAGCTACTCAGCCTTGGGAATGTTGAATTTATTAGATTTAAACACAAAAGGTTCAGCTGTATTTAGTAGAAGTAATAATAATAGCTTCAAAGAATCGGAAGCAAACTGCCCAGACCGAGTGTAACGACTGTTCGGGCCGTTGTGAAAGGAAAAGGAAACAAACAAACAAAACCCGCCGGACAAAAAAAAGAAACGAAAAGAACCAAGATTCAAGATTTACAATTTAAACTGCTGAAGAAGATATTTTTAGAGATTAATGTACTGAGTAACATGTAAAGAGATGGAATAATAACAACGGAACAGTCACCACGTGGTCATGTCGTTCCGCCACGCTCGCATTCAAGGTTCGTCCCGCGCCAACCGTAGTTTAATGACATTCGTTTACACTGTGAAGATGGTTAAATGGTCCATGTACTCCGTAGTAATACGTACGTGGCAGATCTGACAGACTGCACCAGATCGCCAAGTTGTCAACTGGTGGTCCAAGCCAAGTGGGACGGGCCAGCAGCATGCAATAGCCATGTGTTGGCGAAAACACATACATTAACATGGTATTACATATTGGGATAGAGTGATTAGTACTGAGTGCACTGTCAATATCTGGTGGCTCCGGTATCCGACGGGCATTCAATTGATCCTCTGGTTGCTGCTTGTTAGTATTACTCGGAGCTGTGGAGCAGGTGAACTGGCGGTGGACGTATCGAGCAAAAAATACAGACCAGCCATCGCATTTTTGTCTGCTGGATTATTCACATCAGACTCGACCCACGATCGGATTCGATTGCATTCGACCTCAGCTCGCGCGCTAGAGTGCGATCATCACCGGCAGTGGACGGTGACAGCAGCCCAGCCTTCTCCATATCTTCGGTCTCTTTTTTCTCACTTGACTTCTGACTTCCTCCTCCTTATTATCACACTCGCCATCTTCCACTGTCCCTCATCATCGATCCATCAGGTCCAATCTTGGCAACCAGCATATTTGTTTTGCTGTAAGTGACGAATACCGACTCCACCAACGTGAGCGGCCATTGGCATTGGCAGCGACCAAGTGGTTCGTCGTTTCACGCCCTTTCGATGCTCTGCCCCGCGTGATTGTCTACTGTTTTTTTTTTTTTTTTTTGTTTTTTTTTTCCCCTTTTGATTTTCTCCCCTTTCTCTCTTTTGATTCTCTGTCTCTTTAATGCATGTTTGGTGCATTCCCGGGTCGACCAGAGAAAGCGAATTTGCAAATCGAGAGATTATCGAGCTACGCGGTTTGCTTTTGCTGTTGTGTGCAGGGGAGAAAAAATAAATAGAGAGAAAGGAAGACAGCAGAAGGCGAGCGAACCAGAGAAGAAAAAAAAAATTCTACCGCTTTCGTCGTAGTTCGATTCTTTCCCGCTCGCCCGCCAAGTTCAGTTCGATCAATGGTGCTCCAATTCTTTTCCAAATCGCCGTCGCCAGACAAGACCAGAGACAAGGACAAGGACAAGGACAAGGACCGGAAAGAAAAGAGCAGCAAGAGCAGAAAAGAAAAACCCCCTGCCAAGTCGCGCGAGAAAGCCTCCAAATCCAAATCCAAGCAGCCCACCATCCCCCAGCTCAAGCCCGACCGCTCGCGAGACACCAACAACAACGACGACGATAACGACGATTACGACGACGACACGCGTGAATTTTCTCCAGCAGCCTCTCCCTCGCCCACAAAACCCGCATCAGCCTCCCCCCGCAAGTCCCAGTCGCCCACAAAGCCGCCGTCGCTCTCGTACCGCGACTCGTTTCGCTCGCAGCACAGCCGCTCGTCGTCGGCTGCCTCGTCCAAGCACAATTTCTTCTCGGCCACCAGCCGCAGTTCGCAGAGCCGGGACTCGCACCCGCTGAACTTGCCGCCCGACGAGCTGCGGAGACATTTGTTCGCCATGACTGCCGCCAGAGAAGACAGCATGCGGAGCTCCATGGACCTCGACCGCGATGCCACGGCCTCGCCGCAGCCCGCCGATGCTCCCACTCCGATGAGCACCAACGGTCTTGCTAATGGCGAGGCCGAGCGCAGTCCGACCCCGCCGCCTCATCGTGCCAGCCCGCCGGTGAGCGATGGAGGCGAGTCGTTTAAGCTGGCTGGAAACAAGTTTTTCAAGCAGGCCGAGTACGACCGCGCTATTCAAGAGTACAACAAAGGTGAGTGCCATATCTCTACATCTGGTATGTATCTACATGCATGGCTTGTGCTAAACAGTGCTTGGCAGCCCTCGAGGTGAATCCCAACTCGGCAATTTTCCTGTCGAACCGAGCCGCCGCCTATTTGGCCGCCAACCGCTTCCTGCAAGCCCTGGAAGACGCTCAGCGTGCGCTCGAACTCGACCCGGGCAACCCCAAGATCATGCACCGCATGGCCCGCATTCTGACCAACCTGGGACGACCAGCAGAGGCACTTGATGTCTTGTCCCACGTGCAGCCCGCGGCCACAGCCAAGGACCGGTCGGCGCCAGAGACCATGCTCAAACACATCACACAGGCCGAGCAGTCATTGGCCGAGGGCAAAGGTGGTTCGTTGGTGGTGTTTGCCATTGAGCAAGCACGCCAAATGCTTGGGTCCGGAGTAAAGACTCCTCGCAAGTGGACTCTGATGACGGGAGAAGCCCAGTTGCTGATTGGCAACGACAACGCGTACGGCAAAGTACACGACGTGGCAATCACCCTGCTGCGCGAGAACAACCAGGACCCAGACGCTTTGCTGCTGCGAGCCCGAGCCTACTATGGTCAGGGAGACAACGACCAGGCCGTCAAGTACTTGAAAATGTGTCTCGGTTTGGATCCCGACAGCAAACAGGCCATCAAACTGCTTCGCCAAGTGCAGAAGCTGGTGCGAACCAAGGAAGAGGGCAATGCCGCCTTCAAGGCTAAGAATTATCAGCGTGCAGTCGAGCTCTACACGCAGGGTCTAGAAATCGACCCTTCCAACAAGGACACCAACTCGAAGCTGCTCAACAACCGAGCACAGGCCCGCCACGCTCTCAAGGAGTATGAAAAGGCCATTGAAGACACAACCGAGGCTCTCCGCCTGGACCCGGGCTACGTCAAGGCACAAAAGATCCGAGCCAAGGCTTACGGCGCTTCTGGAAACTGGGAAGAGGCTGTCAAGGATTACAAGAATGTGGCCGAGGTAAACCCGGGTGAGAAGGGTATTCAGGAGGACATTCGCCATGCCGAGTTTGAGCTCAAAAAGAGCAAGCGCAAGGATTATTACAAGCTGCTTGGCGTGTCCAAGGACGCTTCTGATACGGATATCAAGAAAGCCTACCGAAAGATGGCAATTCAATATCACCCGGACAAGAACCCGGACTCGACGGATGAGATGTTCAAAGAGATTGGTGAGGCGTACGAGACATTGATTGATCCTCAGTAAGTTTTTTCTACGTAATTCTTTGATTTCTTTTCTAACGATATGTACAGGAAACGCGCTGCTTATGACAATGGCGACGACCTGATGGACCCAGCCGACATGTTTGGCCACGGCGGCTCTCCGTTTGGCGGCATGGGCGGCATGGGAGGAATGGGAGGAATGGGAGGCATGCCCGGCGGCATGGGCGGCGGCATGCACGGCGTCAACATCGATCCAAACATCTTGTTCAACATGATGAACGGCGGCGGCGGTGGCTTTGCGCATGCTGGCGGCAATCCGTTTGCTGGAGCCCAGGGTCGGGGCGGTTTCCAGTTCTAGATGACATACGACCTGCGCCAGAAGGGTGCTCCATTCGAGTTGGTACCTATCAGGGAACTAGGTACCTGCCGATCCGATTCCACCGGCCTATACTCGATTCTCATCATTCTAGTTTATGATATAATAGACTTGTGTGTGTCTATGCGTCCATGCTCACTGTTCGACTCGACTGTTTTTGGTCATTTATTTTCACCGGTAAACCGGATAGTTACGTTCGGCGAAAACTCACATTTTCGTTGCATTTTTGGGAAATAGAGTGGCGTTTTTTTTTTTTTTTTTTCCTTGTCTATGGGGTCCGTCATACCAGCGGAGCGTCTCTTGGTTGATATTTCCCTCTCTTTGCGACCAACTGGTCATGGGAGAGGTAGATGATTGGAAATGTCATTATACCATACCATACGAATATCTATCATACCCAGGTTGTCTCAATTCGATGTTTTACTTTCAAAGTGTATATTTGGTTCTTCGAGATGTGTTATATATTGAATGCATTCAAATTTTACAAACTAGCTTCTTATACTTGTATGAAACGGATATATACTTGTTGATTTTGGCTATACGCTCTCCTCATGCTCAGGCACGCGCTCTTTCTCAGCAATCAGCTTCTCGTCACCCTGAATGCGCCGCGCGATTTCCTCGTCCATGCGAATGAATTCCTCCGGTCTGGACAATTGCGTGGCCGCTAGACACCTCGTCAGCATTTTTCCTTTCCCTCTTTTTCTTTAGGTTCAAAACTCACTCTTATTCCACGCCACAATAATCCCCGGCTCCGTCTCAAAAAAGCGATCAATATCCTCCAACGTGCGATTCGCGGTTTCTGGGTAAAACAAATACGTAATAGGGATGAAACTGAAACAAATACATGCCCAGATAATCCAAAACTTCCATCCGAGATTCGCTATGCCGGGAGGGGTGACTTGCACGACCATGTAGTTCATAATCCAGTTTGTGGCCATGGCGAGAGAGGAGCCCTTGGTGCGCATTTCGAGGGCGTTGATTTCGGTGGGATACAACCTATTACATATATCAGTATACGTACAACCCTTGAAGAAGTTGTTAAGGAGGGGGGAGTACCAAGGAACACCCAACACACCCAACCCAAAACTCGCAAAAAACACAAAGAAAAACGACACCGCCACAATCCCCAACTTATACTGATCTCCACGTCCAGTATCGGAAATGGCAAGCGTGATGGCAATCACAACCCAACACGTACAGCACGCTGCGGCAGACCACATCATCACCTTGCGGCGTCCGTACCGCTCGATTGTGAAATACGCCATGCAGGCGAAAAACAGGTAATCAACAGAACCTGCAGCAGCGAGGATCCTTGACAAAAGCTCGCCGATGTTGAGTGCGTTGATGAACACGTACGACATGTAGTAGCTGGTGATGTTGATGCCGGAGATTTGGTTCATGGCTTGCATCCACGCGCCCAGGATCATGCGCCGGAGGACGCCGGAGGGGCCTATATATTCATCAGTTTGTGCATGAATGTAAAAAGGGAAAAGAGAGAAGCGTACCTCGTCCGGTGAGCAGCTGTCCCCAGGTATACGTGGTCAAATGCTCGCGGTCGAGGATGTCCTTGATGATGTTAAACTGCGATTTCACTACTGGCGAATCGGGCGTTACGCCGTCGCCCTGTAGGGCAGCGATGATTTCGCGTGCTTCGTCGTATTTTCCCTTGCGAATCAGCAGACGTGGAGAGTCGGGCAGAAAAGGGCAGAGGATGAAGATGAGGAGAGTGAAGAAGATCTGAAATGCAAGAGGGAAACGCCATGCCACGCTGCCGGGGGCGAAGGAGAAACCCAAAGTGAGCCAGTTGGAGATGGAGAAGCCGGTGATGCAGTTTGCCTGTGTTTTTGTTAGAACAGGAAGCAAAGAGAGAGAAAGAGGGAGAGACCATTTGGATGATGACCAGTTTTCCGCGACTGCGCATCTTGCTCGTCTCGGCCTGCCAGACACCCGCAGTCGCAGTATTCATGCCTACATCTCCAGTTAGACACAAATAACTTGCCATTATCAGAAATGAGATACATACCCGTCCCCAGCCCAGCAACCACCCTGCCCACCATCATCTGCGCCACACTATACGACGTGGTCTGAATAATCGCGCCAATGGCAATCACCGCGCTGCCAATGATAATCTGGCGCGGCCGCCCAAAGATATCGCCCGTCCAGATGGTCGACATGGCCCCGGCGAAGCAGCCGAGATTGTATACCGAGGTCATGGTGGCCTGCATGTTGGAGGAAGGGTGGCCCATTGTTTCGAGGAAGTTTGCGCCGATAATAACATTGCCGAAGACGCCCTGGACATGTTAAAAAAGGATCATTGTATTATCTGGGGGCGACGTACCTGGTCGTAGCCGTAGAAGATGAGCACTGTCGACGCGGCGACTGAGATCCAGACGGTCAGGGCATCGCCTGAACCGCCCCAGTATTTGCGGGCCATATATATATATATATATATATATATATATATATATAGTTGCGTTCAGTAAAATAAATAAAATAGTGATAGCTTACTTGTCACTTCTCAATTGAGAGTGTACATCAATGTACCAATATATACGAGAAGAAACTGGGTGGCGGGGACGTTTTATATACACACGATAAACTCAAAACGACCCGCTTCCCCCAGAAATCCCGGGTTTTTTATCCAGGCAACGAGACGTACAGAGTACCAGCGTCAATAATGCCCGGAGGATCTCCGATGCACCTGTACTCCAGTCTGGAGAAGCAAAATGCGGAGGGCAGACAATGCGGAGAACTCCACAGAAAACCAAAACCTCGGGGGCGGCGAACATGAGCCTGATCGACTTGAAATACGGCAAGTATGCCGACACAGCCAATCAGCCCTGAATATTCTCGGCTTTCTTGTCTGGGCACCGGGAAAATGCCGCCTGCGGACCGTGCGTTGGGCTGTTGGATGGGCAGGTTGGGCGAGGACATGGCCGGATGCGGCAGTTTTGCCGGCGTATACTATTCATACTTTGATATCTAGATTTTTACAGTTACAGAATACGAACTGGCTGAATGAATCATGCTATTGCTCAGTAAATACTAATATACACAGTAAATGCAAGAGAGAGTACAGTGACTACGTCAGTATCAAACCTGACTGCCAGATACGATAATAGAAAAAGGAAAAGAAAAAAAAAAGAATGTCAAACTCATCCAGACTCAGATGGGTTCTTCACCAGAAAATTGATAGACCCAGACCCCGTGGCTTCCAGCGACACATCCATATCGCCGCGACTGCCCCACCATTCTGGCGAGTCCCCGTCTGCAAACTTGACAGCCGAAGCATGGCCCTGTCCGTCCTTGGAAACCTCGAGGCCGGGTCCATCCAGGCAAACCGTGCCTGCATGCGTCGCGGCTTCGACGGTGCCCGCCCAGGAATTAGGGTACACAACATCAATATGACCCGCATTACTGACATGCGTCGATATAGCACGTGAGGAAGCCTCGCCGTGGTGGCTAGCAGAAGACGAAGACGAAGACGAAGACGCCACGCGGAACGGATTCGCCAGCACAACATTCTGCGATCCGCTATGCGACCTCGTCTCCAGCGTGATATTTCCTGCTGACTCCCCCGACGACGAGACCAACGGAATCAACGACGTCGAGATCGAGCCCGTGCCGCTTTCCACATGCGCAGACGACGAGAAGATCAGTTTGCCCGAGACAGACCCGCTCTCGGTCTTGATCACAACTTCATACGGCCGGTACTGAATCGCGTCGGGTTTTTTGGACTTGTCAACTTTGTGGCCCCAGTGGTTCTTCTTGTTGTGTTTCTTGCACGACCGTTTGAACGCCTTGATGTCTTCCTGGTCCGGCACGAATGGCTGCGCGTCAAACTCGATCATCATCTCGTCGCGGTCAAATATTGCGTCGAGCTGCGGGTGCGTAAAGGATACGACTACAGAACCTGTCACGGTCTCGAGCACGAGCCGGGCTGGCTCGTCTGGGTGGTCCGGGTCGGCGGGCTGTGGTTCAACGGTGACGACGATGCTGCCAGACGTCGTCTTGAGCGACAAAAGGTCGTACAGAGGGTACCTCCCCCAAATCGACCTCGAGCCGGCCTCTCGCACGATCTGGCGGTTTTGCGGGTTGTATTCTACCTGCGGACAGTCTGCCCACATGAAATCTTTGGCCTCCTGAGAAAGAAGTGTAAGCGCAACTCCATATTTTTTTTTTTGTTGCTGGCAGGCTTACCTTTCTCGATCGCACGCAATTCCTCCCAAACAAAAACGAAAGCAAACACACGACAAAGAAAACCTTGAAAAACACAAACACCCGCCGAAACCGACATTTTTTGTCGCATTTCTTCGCTCTTCGTGATCGACCGCAGCATCCGCGGCGGACGGGCTCTTCATCTTCTTCATTTTCGTTTTTTTGTTCTTCTTCTTCTTCTTCTTCTTCTTCTTCTTCCTGGCCTTTTTGTTCTACGTCGACATCGTCATCATATTTGTAGTCCCCCACCGAAGGAGGGGTATAAGCCGGAGTCACGTCGTGATACTCGGGCAAGCCATCGCCAGAGGGTCTGTCGGGTTCAGATGCAGGTGTGTAGACGGTAGCAGTACTGCATGTAGTAGTAGAGTCATCATCGTGGTAAGGAGTATATGGAATTTCACGATCCTGGTCGCTCAAAAGAGGCCGCGACTCGTGCTGTTGTTCTTGATTTGCCATTGTTACAGATTTTGGCAACAAACTATTGAATGGATAAAATGAATAGTTCGTCAAATTTAGACGAACAGGCTTGGCTATATTTAAGTACATAACAAAAAACTTAAAAAACAACAATTTCACCCCATAATTTTTCGTTTCTCGTTAGGCAGCCACTTTCAGGTTTGTTTCAACTTTCAAGACATGCGGAGGAGGATTAAACGGGTTACGGGTGGATGTTGTTGGTATTAATTAGGCAACACCTTTTTTCTGTTGGCTGTAGTAAAAAAAAAAAAAACGTGCACCACCCACACCTGTTAGAGGCTTAGAGCGCGGCTCGTGCACCAATTAAGAGTCAAAATTGTGAGACAAGAATTAATAAAGTTTTTTTAGTAAGAAATAATTGGGGTATTGACTTCATACAACTATCTACACTGACCAAAGTTGGGAAGGGAATCATTAACAATGCCATGCTGAATGGGTTTATACAGGAAACAAACGCCCCTCAATATGCAAGCGTAGAAGAAACTCCGTGGTCAATGACGAGCAAGAGCGAGCAACAGCGCTGAAAGGAGGGATGGAAAGAAAAGAAGAAAAAAGCAAAGAAGCAAGGCTGTACAGGGGGGTCGACACGAGGTGGTGGATGACGTGCTCAAGGAAGAGAAGCCTAGAACTATGGAGAAATTAGATGTAGCCGAGATTTCCGAGAAGTGTCTTGCCCTCGTTGATAGGCAGTTTCGACACATTCAATGCTCGCACCTGGGAGCCTGCGCGGAGTCGCTGCAGACCCTGCGTCACCTTCCAGGCCTCGGAGTTGTCGAGCACAAAAACGAATTTCTTGCCCTCCTGGTCGCGGAGACTGGCGCGGACGATGTGGAAGTCTTGGATTTCGACGCTCTGTTCGATAGTGTTAGTCGGCCCATTCATTTTCTTCGTTTCATGTCTGTAAAAAATACCTCGATCTGCTTCATAGTCCAAGCCTTTGCATCCCATTCTCTCTGTGCGACTCCGCGCACGTCATCGTCTACAAACCATCCTTCAGTCGAGATGCGCAAGACCAGGCCATCGGTGACAGGGCGCTGCCCAGACACCAGCTGCGCAATAGGAGTCTTTTGAAAGGCGTTGTTGAACGCGTACACGCCGTGGATAACAACCTTTTTGGGATCCTTGGTAGTGTACGGGCCGTGCTGGTGGGACGGAGGAGGCGTGGTTCGCGCCGTTGAGTGCGAAGGGGCGTAGGAAGAAGACTCGGAGTAGACTGACGGAGCAGATGCGCCGCCGTATGGCCGCCGGGGCCGGTCGTAAGGGCGGAACGAGTAGGCGTCGTCGTCGTTGGCAGTCCGCGCCGTGGGCCGCGGCGGAGGCTTCTGCGGCGAGGGCGTTCGCGGCGGAGCAGCAGACGGGGCGGACGCGGGAGCGGGAGCGGGATTGGGAGCGGAAAAAGTCGAGGCAGCGGCAGAAGCTGCTGCTGCGGCGGCTTTCTCCTTGGCTGCTTTTTCCTCCTTGATCTTTTCAAATCGCTTGGCTGCTTTTTCCTTTGCTTCAGCAAAGCGGAGAGCCGCCTCCTTCTTTGCAGCTTCTTTGGCCGCAGCTTCTTTCTCGGCGGCCTCCCTCTTGGCCCGCTCCTCCCGCTCCGCCGCCTCCTTCCGCGCTCGCTCTTCTTTCTCGGCGGCTTCGCGTTCCGCCCTCTCGCGCACTTCTCTCTCGGCCGCTGCTCTGGCTGCGGCCGCCTCCCTTTCGAGCTGCTCCTTGCGCTCTTTCAGTTCTTTCTCCATGGCCTCGCGCTCCTGTTGCCGGCGCTTCTGCGCCTCTTCTTCTTCGCGCTTTTTCCTGATGGCCTCCATTTTGCGTCGCAGTGTTTCTTTGCGCTGGGCCTCCTCGCGCGCTCGCTCCCATTCCGCCTGTGCCTTTTTGGGGTCTTCTTTGGGTTCTTCCTTGGGTTCTTCCTTGGGCGGGCTGTTTGCGTGGGCGTTGGCGTTGTTTGTGTTGTGCGTGTTTTGATGCGCATTCTGATGCGGCGGTGGCGGGCCTCCCGCATTAAAATGGCCGCCGGCATTGTGAGCATTGTACTGAGAGCCCGGTGGAGGAGCTGCTCCTCCAGGAAACGCCCCGTTTTGGCCTTGATGCGCGTTGTTGTACTGATACCCCGAGCCAAATCCTCCTCCGCCGGGCCGTGGTCTATTTCCCGCGTGGCCACCATTAGGGCCCGGGTCGCTTTGCATCGTGCCAAAGTACCATCCACAAAAGCCAACTGCGACGACCAGCAGGACAATGCCCATGCCACCGGTGGCATTCGTAGTGGCCATCCACGTCTTGACCATGGGCTGGATCACAACCCATATCGCCACGACGAGGAGGGTGGACAGCGAGCCGGCAATAAAACTGTTGCGATGGCATTGTAGCGACGGCAAGTAGATGAACCCCGAGCCGGCAGAATGCGGAGGCACGACAAAGATGTCGTACGGACCGTCGGGCAGGTCGGTTGACTTGCGATACTTGGGGGTCCCTTCTGTGGTGTTGGGGTTGGCGCCGTGTGGTGGAGGCGGGGGCGGAGGGCCGTCCATGATGGTATATATATATAATATATATACTGTATGTGTATATAGTGTTGTTTTCCGTTCTTTCTTTCACTCTTCTCTTCTTCCTCTGGTCTTCCTGTCTTCCTCCTCTCCAATCCAATTATCGAGTATCACCTCCGCGACCGCTTATCGAGTCTGACCGTGCGAGTTCTGGTAGCAAAAGGTGACGAGTGTCGGCATCATGTTTACAACGGCATGAGTTGGCACTGGGGCGGATGGCCCGTCAGTGCTGGAGCTTCGATTGCCAGGGGAGAGTGCGATCCGGTTGAAGAGAGTCAGTCGTTCGGACAAAACCTTGCGACGGAACTGTCAAAACGCGGGGATTTGTTTCTGAGGAATGTCCTAACACAATGTAAGCGGACTGGCCGGAAAGTGTAGTTGCCTGGAATGCGAGTGTATGCGATGCGTACTTGGGATTGGGTGTGACAAGATCGGAGGATGGAGAATGAGCAAGGTGGTCAGTGAGCGGTGGAGACCGGTTTTAAGAGAGAGGAAGAAGAAGAATGTAGGGGAGGTGAGAGAGAGAAAAAAAAGGGTTTTGCGTGTGACACGTTTGGGCTCTAAATCTGGGTTAAGCGTGCATGGCAGTGGAGCCAGCAATACACTATCGACACAACGAGCTGTGATTAATATGTATCCTTGTTTTCTGCCGGGTCAGAGATGTGAATAATTGACAGGATTATTGTTGCTGTATTATTATTATAGTAATAATTAATAACTATCACCCAGCCTCGAGGCAAACATCACCGCCGACGTGGCTTTTCCCAGCTGTTTGTTTTGATTTTCCTCTTTTGCGCCGGGCCACTCGGCGGCCCGTTGGCGCTCCACCTGGCAGGCAGCATTATGGCCATAAGTTGCTGTGTTATACTGTTATTCGCTCACCAGGCATTATTACTGTCGATTATTCATGCTGGTCTTCAAATCAAACGCTGTCTGGGCGTGACATCTGTGCCCGAGTGCATATGCAGCCAGATAGCAGCCAGATAGCAGCCAGATAGCAGCCAGATACAGGCCAGCGGTGGAGCAGCACACTGCGTTGGCAATTGCCGAACGAACCGTTTGTTCTCCAATACTAAAACTAAAACTAAAAGTAATGATTTGTGACACCGATTGCGTAGGAGTCGGTAATACTCTGTTTGCAGACTCGACATCCCCCGGACAACGAGGGCTGCCCGGCCCGCGCCGCCGGGCGCCAAGCCAATCACTGCGCAGTGGCTGCATCATGGATTATGAGGCACGACGTATACTTTGCTGCGTCACTTTAATATTGCATTTTTTGGAGAGTGCTTGATTGTTTGGACGGTGTGATTAATGTCACTCATATGGGATTATACATGCCAATACTTGTAGTTGGTGTTTTTACCTTGACGATAGGATAAATTGTCTAGATATATATAGTGCCAACCACAGCATCAATCCATAGATAGATTCGATCGCACATGCAACCATGCTTGTACATGTAGTATATCGTTTTGAATGAATACTCCATTTTTCCAAATAGAAAACTTCATTGAATATCATTTTTCTCGAAAGAAGAGTCCATGGGCTATATGTAGACTGTAGTCATGTACACTAGACCATGTGACCTGGGTCACATGATATATGCACCACATGGCACAGGCACAGGCACAGGCACGACAAAACAGACACATCAGGAGCTCAAGCCACCTAAATCAGTACAACAGTAGTAACTAAAATAATCTTGTTAATTAATCTTAATTATCCAGCAGGTGACTGGTCTCGCAGCTGGTTGCGGCCGGCGCCAAGACGGCGGTGATTGGCCGGGCCGCGGGCTGCGACATCACGAAGATGGATCAGAGACCAGGATCACACTTCGTCTTCGAGTCCGTCAATTTCCGGCTGCTCTGTTTTCTTCTCGACTGCGACAGAGCACGTTCATTTTTCTACGTCTAAAAATCCAGCCGACGTCCGATTTCCTGCGCGGTTCGCACCCCGGTCGTCGCTCAGCCTCATTCCATCGTTCCATCGTTCCCCTCTATGCTGCTACAATAAACCTCGACGTGCGACAACACCACACGCCCCCGGTTGAGGGCATCAACCAACATACAGGATGGCGTCTTACAATACCCAAGCACAGGCTCGCCCGCCTCAATCCGCTCACGGGGCTTCCTTCAACCCGGCCATCTCAATGGGTTCCTCCGCGCCAGCTGGCACCTTTGTGCCAGGCACCAAGGTGCAAGTCGGCAACCACCGCGTCGTGATCGAGAAATACCTATCTGAAGGCGGCTTTGCGCATGTCTACGTCGTTAAACTACCGCAACCCATCGACGGTGCCGAGACCGGCGTGCTCAAGAGAGTGGCGGTCCCCGACAAAACCGCCCTGGCCGGCATGCGTACCGAGGTCGAGACGATGAAGAAGCTCAAGGGCCACCGCCACATTGTGAAATACATGGACTCGCATGCCTCGCAGCTGCAGGGTGGCGGCTACGAGGTGTTTTTGCTCATGGAGAATTGCCAGGGTGGTGGTCTGATCGACTTTATGAACACCAGACTGCAGCACCGTCTGACCGAGCCCGAGATTATCAAGATCTTTTCCGACGTGGCCGAGGGTGTTGCCTGCATGCATTACCTCAAACCGCCGCTACTGCACCGCGATCTCAAAGTTGAGAATGTGCTCATCTCGCTGACCGGCAAGAACCCGATCTACAAGCTGTGTGATTTTGGCTCGGCCGCTCCTCCGCGGCCAGCAGCCACGTCCGGCGCAGAGGGTCGTTTGATTGAGGATGACATTCAAAGACACACCACGATGCAGTACCGAAGCCCTGAAATGATTGACGTATACCGCAAGCAGCCCATTGACGAGAAAAGCGACATCTGGGCGCTGGGTGTTTTGTTATACAAGCTCTGCTACTATACCACGCCGTTTGAAGAGGTTGGCCAGATGGCCATTCTCAACGCCAGCTACAAATTTCCCTCATACCCGACATTTTCTGACCGACTTAAGAGACTCATTGGTATTTTCTTCCCCAGTACCTCTCTTTTTGATACTAATGTATCTAGCCTCAATGCTCCAAGAGAATCCCCAACGACGGCCCACAATTTATGAAGCGCTGAAAGAAGCTTGCAGCATGCAAGGAAAAGATGTCCCTATTCGAGATGTATGAAATCATTTTACTGCTTGCTACTGTCGATTGCTAATTGATCCAGATCTACGCCCAGCGAACACAGTCTGAAGCTCGCCGTCAGCAAGAACTCCCCCCCTCCTCCTCCGAGACACCCAGAGTCGGCGCTGTTTTCTCCCCTCCCATGCAAGAGACGAAAATCATTCCCGAAATCGCACCCATGCGACGAGGCCGCCCAACCAAGACGGTATCCCAACAAAACTCCGCTCGCCCAAGTCCCTCGCCGTATCGGGGCACGTCTTCCAATGATCCATTCGCTGCGCTGGACGGTGGGAAATCCAAGAGTGAAAGTGCCGATGAACTTTCGGCCAGGTTCCCCACTCTTGACCAATTCTCTTTGCTGCACGAAAAGGGAGGCAAGTTTGAGTTTGAAGGGGGAGAGGCCAAGCCTGAATCGGCAGATCTCTCTCAAAGAGTTACGAATGCATTGGCAGACGATGCCTTTGTCAAACCGGCTTCTCCTGCGCTGTTGCCGAAGAAAGAAGTTGATAGTCAACCAGTGCGCGCACCATCCGTGGACAAGAAGCCCAGGGAGTCGCCGAGTCTCAGGAGCGAGGAACGTAACCAGCCACAACAATTGCAAGACGCTCGAAAACCGCAAATGATATCCACCGGCACCATGACCGAATTGTCCCCTTCGCCAAGCGTGGAAAGCCGGTCGTCTTCGAACAACCGTCCGATCTACAGATTCCCACAGTCTTCCCACGAGCGGCGACAATCGAGCCAGCCGTGGTCTGAGAGAAATCGAATGTCGGGTAGCGTTCCCTCGCAGACGACAACAATTGACAGAGTAGAACCCAAGCCCAAGCCCTCGTCTGAGCGGATTCCTCAGTTGTCTACGACCTCTGCTCGGCCCTCAATGGAGGCTTCTTCACGGCCTTCATTACGGGACCTTGACGAAGCGTACCTTCGCCCCAAGTCAGCAAACTCGCGCTCTCGACCTTCTAGTATCCATATTGCCGGGGGTGATTCTCCCGGAGATAAGGCGTTTACACAGGATCAATACGAAGACGGAGAACCCCTGCAACATGCGCGAACAGATGGGGAATGGAGCACTGAACGCTCCAACATCGGCTCTGATGTGGACTATCTCCGCGCGCGTGAGGAGGAAGAGCTTGCTCGCAAAAAGGAGAAGCGACTCAGCAGTGGGTCGATGAAACATGCCAAGCGGTCTTCTCTCTCGTCGTTTGCTGTCTCTGGAAGAGGGCTTCTTGCTGGCCGATTCGGGGAGGCTTTCCGCCGGTTCGAGCAGAATACGTCGGATAAGAGCCGCACGCCTTCTCCGAATGAAGTGGAGAGACGACTGACTCCTATTGACGGCTCCGAGGCCACAGACCGAAGTGACGATGGGCATTTTGAGGTTGAGCAGACGGACATCTCGCCTGAAATGAGGCGCGAGATGGAAAGACGGCAGCTTTCGCAGGAGGAGAAACGAGTGGCCAACGCGGCAGCCGAGTATCGACTCCGCGTATCTGGACGAAATGGAGCAGCGGGGGGTCGAGATGGGGTCAAGGCTGCTGCTATTCAAAACAAAGTCCAGTCGTTGCTTCAGGAAAACACCAAATCAGCGCCCAAGACAGCGTCTGGCTATGGCAAATACACCGAGTCGTCCGAGCCAGGCGAGACTGGCCAGCAGCAGCAGCAGCCGGAAACAGATAACAGAGAATATGCGCCGCCACGGCTTCTTCCCACCAGACCAAAACCCCCTCCAAAGGACACCAGATTGGTTACCAGCGGATTCGTCCAACAACCTCAACCCACCTCCACCGGCGAGGGAGTATCGCCATCGCGCGGTTCGCAGCAGCCACGGCCAATGGCGCCGCCCAAGCCGAAGAACCTTCGCACGGGAAACACGCCAACTTCTGAGCGTGCGCCTGGCGATTCGGCAGGCGGAGGAGGAGGGGAGGACTGGGAGACGAATTTCAGTCGCCGATATCCCAGTCTTTCGGGCTTGGAGCTCGTTGAAACGGAGATTGACGTGCCGAAACTGTCGTCAATTCGGACACGAGAAGTTTAGAATTTTTTTTTTTGCTGTTTGCTTTTTGTCTCTGGCGAGCGATCTTGGATTGATGTTCGTGCATATATATACAACGTACTTGTAGTGCTTGCAGTACTTGCAGTGGTTGGTTCTTACTATTCTTCTACGCATATATTTGTATCTGGACGGCTACTGGCTGGCTGTAGTTGTGTGAGTAAGACATGTGGTTATATAGATGATGAGTTTTAGAGGTTGAGTAGCAATGATGATTGCTTTCTATATTTCCAGCACTTTATATATATATTTATATATATATTTATATATATATTTATATATATATTTATATACATTTATATACTGCCATAATTAGTTCCATGTTCGATGTTCCTCAAAGAGGTGGGATATCCGCTAGTCTATATCCGGTTAGCGGCTTATCCGGTCGTGACTCTCAATTGACTCTTGAGCGTTATCGTCGCTTATCGTCAAGTCAAGTTTCAACAACCAGCCTGCAGAAGCACATGCGCAGTCGACAGTCGACACTATGTGTGCATGATCACCTGCATGAACCCCTGGCTATATATACGGCGGCCCTCTTCGATGACTGACGCTGCGGGCATCGCCAGTCCCTCGTTTCTTCGACCATGGCTCCTGTCACGCTGAGCACTGTTGACAGTTAGTTGACCCCTGTTGCTTGAGCTTTGAAGTGGCTGGCTAATTTGGTTAAATCAGATGAGCTGAAAGACGTGATTCAGCAGCTATTCGAAATCCAATCTGCCGTACACGGATACCTCGGCGCAGAATCGCAGACCGAGCTTGTCAACAAAATGTACAGCCTTTCCCTTCCAAGTGCTTGCTTTAGGTGGTTGCTTTAGTGTGGTAGATTAATAAAAAAAAAAATTCAGCAAAACCCTCACCGTCTCCCTCTCCACCCTCTCCAACGACACAAAGACCGACCCTTCCTCGCTACCAGCAACCGACCCACCGCCAAATCTGAAGTCTAACGACCCGCCCATCGCAAACGTGCGCCTCCCACCAGAGATCATCGACTACGTCGACGCCGCGCGAAACCCAGACATCTACACGCGCGAGTTTGTCGAGCTTGTGCAGCGCGGAAACCAAGACCTGAAAGGGAAACAAGAAGCGTTTGCTAGTTTTCGGGATGTGTTGGCGCGTGAGATGAGCAGTGCGATGCCCGAGTGTCGGGGTGAGGTGGAGCGCGTTGTGGCTGCGACGGCTACAGTCACGGGGATGGCGAATGGGGGGAACTGATGGAGCCGGGGAATCGGTGAAAGAATGAAAGAAAAGAAAGAAAGGAACAAATAAAAAGAATAATTAGGTTTTTTTTTTTTTGGGATTGTTTTGGTTAATGGGCATAGTTGATGGAGTTTTTCATAGTCATAGGCATAGCCATATGAATGGATGGATGGCCCCACGGGCTTTGAGCGTTTTCTTTACACGAAATAATAACAAATAGTGGCGTTGTTATACTTTCTTTCTTTCTTTCACCTTTGTTGGCATGTATAGAGTTTGCTTACCCCGCTGACAAGAACAAGCCCAATGACGGCCGCGCAGGAGCCAACAGCCAGCGAAGGCGATGCCGGGCGCAATAGCAACATGCATACGAACTCGCGAAGTAGCAGTCAACTAAACAGTCATACGAAGCAGAGCAACTAATAATAAACGTGCACACGGTGTTATGTAATGAGCCCCGGCGCATGGAGACCACGCTAGTGACATCACTCCGCCAGATCTTGTGGTACTAACCAACACCCACTGCCCAATCCGATATCCACACTGTCCAACCGTCAACGTCCAACAGCCATGGCCACAGCCTCGCCTCCCCACACGTCGGGGACAAGGTCGCAGACCGCGTTTTCTGGGTCGGAACTAGGACTGACTGTCTGTCGGTGACTGACTCGGTTTCGGCCTTTGGGCGGCGCCTCCCCCAGATTTGAATCGGTAATTACTTAATGCACACAAGATGCATTGTTATTCTCGATCTCGCCGTTTGATCTTGATCTTCCCTACCTGCACTGGAAGTTTCTACATCCAGATCTACAGCTAGTAGTTCTAGTTCGAGTGGTGCATCAGCTCTGCAGGCCCGGCCATGTCTCTTGCCCCAGCATGGCGTCGACCGTCTCTCCCAGCGATGGCATCACCGGCGGCTACACCGGCGGCAACCTCGGGCTCGAAATCTCCATGGCCACTTTCACCGGCGTGGCCTGGTACAACGCCATCGAGCTGCTCGTGCTCGTCTTCGTGACCTTTCAGCGGTATAATGGGCTCTACTTTTGGAGTCTGTTGGTTTCGTCGGCTGTTGGCGTGATTCCGTATTCGATTGGCTTTTTGATGAAGTTTTTTCAGCTTACCGATGCTACTTGGCTGTCGGTTACGTTTTTGACGGTGGGGTGGTATGCGATGGTGACGGGCCAGTCGATGGTGTTGTATTCTCGCCTGCATTTGTTGAACCGCAACCCGAAGATTCTGCGGCCTGTGCTGAGCATGATCATTATTGATGCAATCATTTTGCATATCCCGACGACTGTCTTGACCTATGGCTCGAATTTCGGCAACCCGCGGGATACCTTTGTGGCCGGGTACAATGTCATGGAGAAGATCCAGATGACCGGGTTTTGTCTGCAAGAGTTTATACTCTCGGGCATCTACATCTACGAAACTGTCGGCCTGCTGAAAGCAAACCCAGAGCACGGCAGCCGCAAGATCATGTACCAGCTGCTCGGCATCAACCTGGTGATTATCATGATGGATGTCGGTTTGCTCGTGGTCGAGTACTGTAACTTGTACATGGTCGAAACCACGCTCAAGGGCGCCATCTACAGCATCAAACTGAAACTCGAATTTGCCGTTTTGGGTAAACTGGTGCACATTGTCAAAACGCACAGCTGGAAACCAGAAACTTCAATTCCAGGAAACGCCGCAGACTTTTTCCCAGACTTTGTGGATGCCACGCGTGTCACGTCCGACATGACCCATGCGACTCCGCCTCCGCACAGGTCTTCATATCAATCTCCGTTTATGAACCACGACGACGTCTCGATTGCCATGTTTGAGCACTCGGCTCCGACAAGTGCGGATCCGGAACGGCCGCGGCAGCATTCGTCGACGTCCGAGTCGTGGAGCGGTGAGACGCAGACGAACCGTATCGAGGCGGTGCCTGGGCTGGAGGCGATTGATTTTGGGATGCCAGTGCGCAGTCACCACAGTCGAGATACAACGACCACGGCCACGACCACGACCACGACCACGACCACGACCACGACCAACGACCACCCGGGGTGATTTGGGTCAAACAACTTCCGGGGATCAGACACCCATTTTTATTGACTGGAAATCCAATTTCCCAGCGCCTGCAGGAGATGAATACAGAGAGCCATCAGTGCCACAGCGGGGAAATTCTCCCCGCAGACTGGAAATGGCTTTGATCAACGTCTCCGGCAAACCCCGCCGAAATCCACGTCGGCGCAAAAGCAGAAACAAGCATCGTGTCCTGATCAAAAAGCCCCCGTACACGTAATTACTTTGTACCGTTTTGTAGCCTTGTCGAGACGGGCTTTGCTTTTAATTGGCTTTAATCAAAAAGCCACATTGCGATCTGCCCACCTTCCTCATTCGCACGCCGTCATGTTTGCAGTATTATAAATACAGCATGTCCCTTCTTCTTCAATAATTCCCGTAATGCTGTATCAGTTTTAGTCTACAAGATGCATCTCATCTGGCTGTCCCTGTTCGGCGCCGCAGCAGCTGCAGCAGCGTCGTCGTCGTCGTCGACATGCTCATCCGCGCCGGCCACGCTGCATCTCCCCGACGCTCCGTACGACAACTTTTTTTATTCAGACTGCCACACCGCCGTGCAAGTCGTCGTGACCAGTCCCCAGTCCGACAGCGACCTGACCACCATCTCCCCTCGCTTCATCGCCGCCTGGCCTGCGGGCAACAGCGGCATCGCCGCATACTTTGCGCCACAGGATGGGAAAAACGGGAGTCTGAGCATCGAGGTCGTTAATTCCACGGTGGGCAGTCCGCTGGCCGCGATATACCGAGCAGACACAAATAATGATATTCCGTATTTTGGCGTCACTGGAACTCTGAGGTTCAACTCGTCGGCGGCTCTGACAACGCCTATACTGGGGAGTATACGCACTATCCGTGATTTTTCGGAAGGACCGAGTTTGCTGCAGCCCAAGATTCAGGATGCCATCAAAGCGTCGAGTCTGTCTGGCGGTGGCGCGTCGTTGCAGCGTCTGTGGCTGGATAATGTCACCACAACGCATCTGAACTTTACGCCTGCCGCAGACACAAACGGATCCGTCACGATCAGCAACAACAACACACTGAACTTTGACGCCGGCGATTATGTGTTTTCGGCAGAGTTCAACTACCAACAGCTAACCCAACTCAGTCCCGCGCAGGTACTGAGCAATGCCTCTGCATCGCTGATCCAGAATGACCCAGAGCGGACAGCGGCGTTGTCTTTCTTGTCGTACTCGAACAAGTTGTTGGCGGGTGCGTGGCGCTTTCTCACGTATTTTGGACGTGACTCGATGATTTCGGCGCTGTTGTTGGAGCCCGTGTTGAGTAAAGGCGAGAATAGCGCTACCGAGGCGGTTATTGCGGCGGTTCTGGAGAGGTTGGATAGAGGGGATGGGAGTGTGTGTCATGAGGAGACTATTGGGTGAGTTACCCTATCTTCACCTTATCTTGTAGCAGGGCTAAGAATCAGGGACTATGCGACGTGGTTGAATGAGCAGGACGGGGTGGTTAGCACGGATCCGCAATATGACTACAAGATGGTATGTCCCAGATATATATTGGAAAAGAGCTGAGCTGATTTTCGGCAGGTTGACTCGGACTACTACCTGCCGATCCTGATGAATCAGTACTTTGTGCAGAATTCCGTGGGCCAGAGCAGAGCCGATGCTTTTTCCAGGTATCTCTTCCTCTCTCTCTCTCTCTCTCTTTCTGTCTGTACGACCGAGTTAACATCAACCAGCATCGCCGCAGGAACCATCAACCCAGCGAACAAGAACCTCACCTACGGCCAACTCGCCATAATCAACGCCGAGCGCATCTTGGGTCTTGCCGCGCCTTTTGCCGGACACAACAATCAGACCCAAGAAAACCTGGTTCATCTGAAAGACGGCCAGGTCGTTGGGCAGTGGCGAGACAGCGCAAACGGTAATCTCCTCTAGAAACCGTTCAAAAAAAAGAAGAAGAGTGTTAACAAAGCATTAAGGAATCGGCGGCGGCCGCATCCCCTACGACGTCAACACAGCCCTAATGCCCGCGGCCCTCCGCGCCATCGCCTCACTCACGCGCGCCGGCTTCTTCACGGGCCACTCAAACTGGGCAACTCTGGCCGATAAATACGCGCAAGTCTGGGAAGAAGAAACCCTGCAATTCTTCCACATCACAATCCCGCAATCCCAGGCCAAACAGCTCGTCTCAAACTACACGCAAACCATCAACTTTTCTGGACCGAACCAAACAGACACCATCGACCACGACGTGCAATTCCACGCGCTCGCGCTCGATGGGTATAATAATCAGAGTCAGGTGCAGGTTATGAACACGGATGACTGTTTCCGGCATTTCCTGTTGAATACTACGACAAATGAAGCACAGCTGACGGCGTTTGTGAACCAGACTGCCAACAATATCCGTCGCACGTTCCCGGCAGGCCTGATGACGGACGCTGGCATGCTGGTCTCCAACCCTGCGTACGGGCAAAACCCGGCGTATGCAGAGAACTGGACTAGCGGTGCATATCACGGCACGGTGGTATGGTCATGGCCACTGGCGATGATGGCCAAGGGGTTGGAGCAGCAACTGGGGCGGTGCGCCAGCAACAACAAAAAAGCAGCAGCAGCAGCACCGGCATTCTGTGCAGATTCGACTGTCTACAACAATGTCAAGACAGCGTACAACACGCTCTGGGATTCAATTGAGGAAAACAACGCGCAGCTGTCGCAGGAAGTCTGGTCGTGGGTGTACGATTCGGCGAATGACAGCTTTGTGGCGACGCCGTTGGGCGTTATGCCGCCGCCGCCGGGGGAGGCGAGTCAGACTGGTGAGTTTTTTTTTTTTTTTCCTACAAGAAAGGAAAATGCTAACGGGTGGTAGAATCGGATATTAGGCAGTTGTGGTCGTTGACGTTTCTTGCTGTGACGCGGAATACTGCTTTTGGGTCTTGAGTGGATAACATATAGTTCAATTCATTCATGAATACATTCAAACACGTTACTTACTTAGCACTATACCTCCAGCAACATCAATCGATGCACATGATAGACAAAACGACAAAATACATGCATAAACAAAACAGCTGATATAATACATCAAACCGCAAACGACCGGCTCGCCTTGACCAACCCTGATTCCAGCTTTGCAATAGCCACCCAATCCGGACTATACTGAATCACCTCGTCCAAAGCCGGTATCAAACCGGGCGTGTTTGCGTCGCTCCAGAAGCAGATTGCTTTTCCGGTTAACTGTTCATCTTTATTTTCTGACTTCCAGTCCACGTCCACAGTCCACTCGTTCTCCCACGTGCGACTCCACAGACGGATTTCATGGATTCCTTCGGGCGGGATGGTGATTGGGAAGCGAGTATCGTCGACCGCGGAGCCCGCGACGCGGAATGCGGTTATCGGGTTATCAAAACTCAAAATGCAGCCGCGCGTGTCCAGACCAGAAATCTGAATTTGTGCGCGGTTTTCTTTCTTATTGTTTTGGTCCACTCGTTTCGCGCTGTATCGTACCCATTCCCCCATTGCAGGCTCGTCGGTGCCAGGCTTGAGGAGGACGTGTGGTGGCAGCCCTTCCCACGAGCACTGTACTCTGTCTGCTTTCCACACGCAACTCGTGTTTTGCCCGTGTGCACTTGGGATTGATGAAACGGCATCTTCCACAAAGGGAGGGATTCCGGTCAACGAAGCGTAATTCACGCCCGTGTCGAGGTCTACCTCTTGAACAAAAAACAGTTTCAGCCGGTTGTTGGACGAGAACGGGAACGCGACGAGGTTGTAAATAAGAGTGGCGGTGAATACAAAGAACAAGAACGTCGGCACGTGATATGTAAAGCGGTGGATAAATGGCAATGTAGGCGTGAAGAGCAGAGTCGTAAAGATGGCAATCAGGAGATATGTCGACAAGACAGAACTACCATCCTGTCCAGTCTGATGTACGCCGGCGGTGACGAGGAGACCCAGTTGGGAAACAAGAATAATGACAATAGGCGCAATTAACAAAAACTGCAGCACCCATGTCCAAGTCGGCAGTTTGGCGCTCCAGCCCTGTTCAAAGCCGTAGACATCGGTATCGACAATTTGAGGTTCCTCGGCTTCACCAGGTGTTGCTTCCCCGCCCTCATTCTCAACTCGAGTGTAGTTTGCAAAAGTCGTTCGCCTGCCCCTCAAAAGTGACGTCGACTCAGACGCCTCTTCTTCCTCCTCTTGCTGACCAGTAGACTCAGCGCTGGGCGTCAAAAGGCGGCTGGCGCTGGAACTCGCTCGTCGTGAGTCTTGGCCGCTAAATTGGTTGACATACTCGGATTTCTTTGGTAGCGCAAAGAGTTCCAAATACGAAATCCACGTAGCTAGGAAGATACCAAACGTGTAAAAAATCATAAAATAGCCGCTTGCAATATCGTCGCGGTTTTCATATACAGTGGCCACAACGAGAAGCGCCCAGGTCAGAATAAACATCCATGTCAACACATATACGCGGTGCAAAGCTGAAGGCCGAACAAAGTTTGCGATACGCGATAAAAACCACGCTAGGAAAACCCACGCTGAAATCATCGTACTCCAAACCGCATATTCACTGCTATGTGCAATCAAAGGGTTGACTTTGGCGAACAGATAAGCCAACGCTACAGTGCCTGCAGTTGTCGTCACGAAGATGAACGGAAATCGGGTAAAGCCTCTCCATCCGCGTAACGGGACACTTCCAAATCCGTCGTCCACCGAAATCGAAATACCAAACAAGTACATCCGATCCGAGTTGGCCAGAATGATGCTGGTAATCAACAACGCCAGCGGTCCAACAATCAACAATGTAACTGAAAGAGCGAACAGCGTATGTAGTTCAAATACTGCAAACGTAGTACCGAACAAATCAAACCAGACAGCTTGAGAGCCCTTTCCACTAGGAACCTTTCCAGGACCCTGAGGTCGCCCTTCAAAGTCATCACTAGAGTCGAAAACCAAGCCTTCGGTTGTAGCCACTGCTGCTGACAGCATATGCCAAAGAGATTGCAAGCTGGTATGCTTGGCATCATCTTGATTCGTATGATACCTAGCTCGGGGTTCCATAAAAGCGACATCCAGACCACGCAATCCGAGGTCTCCCTCAAAGACAACATAGTCAGTCTGACTACGAATCATACCCATCTTGAACCCAGCATCCGAAAAAACAGTGCCAAAGGGATACGGAGATCGTTGATAAGAACGGGCCACCTCTGTATCAGAGGTGCGGAACAGCGTAGCACGGCCTCCAGCTCCGGCGCCTTCCAGGTTCAAAAAGGTGTGGGCAAGCTTCGAGATTGGATGCTGGCTATACACGCGAGCGCCATTGAGAAAATCTTCTTCGCCATTGTTGAACAGCACCACCAACCCGCGTAGAGGCTCGTGTCCGGGAGTAGTAAAGTACTTGATCAGTTGCAAGCACGAGATAACCCCGACACCGTCATCGGTAGCTCCAAACCCTGTAGCCACGCTATCATAGTGCGCGTTCACAAGCACTCCGCCTCTTCCCGAAGGCTCAAGGCCTGGGGTTTCCCACCAGTTTCGCTTATCATCCTCTTGGCCACGAATGTACACCATAATGTTGGTACCTTCAAAGTACACTCCCAAGTTTGACTGCACAATAGTCAAGTTCGATTGGTTATCGTCAAAAACAAACACCTCCGGACGCGACTGGTCTGCTGTCGAGTCGGCCGAATTGTCCTGCAGGATCTCGTCAATCCGCGTCAACAGCCAACTGCGCACCTCGTCGCTGTTATGCGCGTTGTACGGGTGAAATTTGTTGGTGAGATGCTGCAGATCCAGCCAAGCTTCATCGATATCGAGGCCCGGGGCCGTCGAACTCGGTGCTGCGGGGAGAACATGCTCGACAACGAGAATGGGCACGAGGAGAGCAACATAGAGCACGGTAATGATGACCGTCACCGGCCAGCGATTAAACGCCAACGGGTTCCATTTCCTGGCCATTTGCAAGAAGAGTCTTGTATATACACAGCGCCGGACAGTCGTCAGCCAGAAACCGACGTCGCACGCGCATTGGAAGGGGCCAGGGTTATCGAGGCATGATGTGATGTTGCAAAAGGCGGCATGTCGCGGCAGTATTCGACTTAGCTGCGGAGAACTGAGCCCAGTTCCAGCGAATCAGAGAGCTTGTTGCATGTGTAAGTGCGGGGTTGTAACTTAGTAGTACTGTCTCTATAGAATATTTTTAATTTTAAAAATGATAATATAAAAACTATATACCTGGTAGCTGCACTTATGTAGCATAGTTAAAGCTCTAAATATGTGCGTATGTAAGTTCAATGTGGTGGAATGCTAACAGTCCGCCAGCGTTACATGTACTTAGTAAAACTATAAGTGGAAAAATGTCATATCATATTCAAGTATATAATCCGTGAAAAAAGGCATAGAAAGAATACAAACCCCAAGTCCGTCGAGTATGCAAATACTCTCTATCTGTACAATGCAATTCCAGCCCAGTCCATGTGCATTGGGTCATCTCAAAAAGAAATAATACTTCCGGTCACAAAAGAGTCAAGACGCTATGTGAACTCGTTATGGGTATCGTTCGAAAACCAGACGATTAGTAGGGTGTCGTACAATGATCAATATTCGTCAAAGTAATCGCTACAAATGAGCGCGCGACGTTGGAGATAAGTTGGAGATAACAAAGGCACACTGGGCACTCAAAAGCGCGAGACCTTTGATCGTCGGGATGGGATGAGCAGCCCACCGATCAGTCAGATATCAACTGGGCGCTGATGTATATCAACAAAGCCGGCCATGATAGGCGCTTCAACCATGTGGAGGCCCTACTTCCATAAAGCCGTCCCCCATGTCATCGTCATCATCACGAATGGCCGTAGCACTCATCAGCCCGGTGACTTGGTTTTCATCCTCATCGAGCTCTTCGTCGTCATCGTACATTGTAGCTTCTGGGCCCTCGGGATAAGCGATGGCATTCCGGTTTAGGAACTCGCGTAGTCGTGAGACACCTTCTCCACTGAAGACGCAAAAGAGTTCTCGCTGCTGTTGGGTGAATTCTGCAGGAGCTTCCCTACAGAAAGCAGTTAATTCTTCGCGTAAAAATGCCTGAACACCTGTAAGACTGAGGTGGGTGAGACGCGGGCAGTGATTGAGTAAGTCGTGAATGCCCTATTAACACTAAATTAGCACAAGCGTTTCGATAGCTCCAATGATTACTTACATTCATAGTTAAATGCACACAGTAACTCAGGTGTACCCTCTCCAGTGAGCTGGTGCCGAGAGGGTGAGGAGCCGCTCTAGAGCGGGCAAGGGCTAAAATACTCGCGTCTGTGATGGCCTGGCACTTGACCAAGCCTATGCGTTTTAGTTTTGGTAGAGTCGCCAGTTGCTGGACACTCGTGTCTGTGAGGAGATTGCAGCAAGCCAAGTCGATATATCTGATGCGGTTACAGGACTTGACGAGCTGGGACACGCCAGAGTCCGTGATATTTGAGCAGTGTCCCAAATGCACATAATGGAGGTTCTTTCCCAGCTTGCAAATGGCAAGTACGGCGCGGTCGGTGATGAATTTGCACTTGGCGAGAACGAGGTTCCGTAGTCGAGGAGCTGAGTCGATCATGCATTCGACTGCTTCATCGCCGATCCGTTCACAAGCCGTGAGATCCAATATGCGAAGACTTTCAAACATCGACTGCCTAGACAGCTTGAGGAAGGCAGAGTTGTCAATGTCAACGCAGTGGGAGAGGCGGAACTCTCGAAGATTCGGCAGAGTAGATAGTAGAGCCGTGACTGACTGGTTTTTGACCAGTCTACAGGCGTGCAAATCCATTTCGAGAATCGAGGGGCAATTTTCCGCAAAGGAAAGAATGGATTTGTCTGTAACTTGGGTCACGCCATTCAATTTTAGCTGGAAGGCTGTTAGTATTCACACCATCAACGTTGACAGAGGCAACATACTCGCTTAAGATGCTTGCAGCTTTGAGAGATAACCACCAAGGATTCGTCGGTAACCTTGGAGCAACCAGTGATGTTCAACCCTTGTAATCGCGGGCAGTTTTTTGCTATTGTGAGTAAGGTATGATCTGTGAGCGACCGAACCTCAGACACATCCAGAGCCTGAAGATGTCGGTTCCCCTCCACCAAATCCGAAACCCCTTTGTCCGTCAGCTTTGAGCAGTTGGTTAAAGTCAAGCGTTCAATTCGGTTGCACTGAGCAAAGGGTAGAACTGTGCCGTCGCTGACCTTTTCAGTCAACGCAGACAGATTCAGACGCTTGATCAAATCCGAGTATGGGAAATAACCGTCCGGCTTGCCCACTGATGTCGCGACGCTGCGGAGGTTGTCGAAACGGGTGCAAGAAGGCCGGTGCCACAGAATCCCCACACAGTTCGCAGCCCATTTCTGACACACCAGAATACAATTCAGCATGTCTGCAGACGAGCTGAGTTTTGCGAAAATGGAAATGAGGATCTCCGGCGGCAGGCGCCCAATGGGAGGGATGTAGATATCTGCCTCATTGCTCCCGCTCTGTTCACGATACGTCGCCACGCCTATCGAGGATTGAGAGTCATTGACTTGAGTGAAAAAATCGTTATCGTCGTCTGCAGCGCGTTCGGGAGAGGTGGATGAGGACGATTCCGAGGGCGTTTTGCTGCTCGAAAATCGAGCGCCGGATCGTGAGCGCAGCATGTTGGTTTTTTCAATATTGACTACCTGACTTGTCCGCGTCAGAGATAGTCCCTAATGTGGCAAAGCAGCACCGTACGTGGGGACGATCTTGTCAAGCGTTGTTTCCACAGGGTCCAATGTCTTATGCCTCCAGATAACGTGCCTTTCATGCCAGCCTCGGGGTTCGTCTCGGGTTGGCTTTGTCCCGGCAGTTCGGACACAAAGGGCACGCAAGCAAACGATGAAATCGAAAAAGCGGATTATACGAGTATTTCGTTTGTTATTCGTTTGGGATATTTGCTTTGTCGTAGCACCTGAGCAATGAGGAAAGGCTGAGACGGACTGTTGGTTGACCAGGCTGACCGAAGGGATAGCGGACAAGGGAAACCGGTGTTTTAAATCGCGGGACGAACGAAAACCATGAGCGAGTCAAATGCAGATCTGGCCTGCGGATCTACAATGATTATAAATGATCGAGAAGACGACAATAGCCAGTCGCCCAGAGAGGAGGAGGGTGTTGGGCGGAGAGAAAAGGGAGAGCAGGTGGTGAGTGAGCGAGTGAGCGGAAGAGGAGCAGCAAGGTGGGATGGGGATGCTCGCCCAAGCACATCACCAGCCAACCAAGAGCGGAGCGCCCGCCAGCTGAGCAGCCGGCTTTCTGTGCATATGCTGTGTTAAACCTAGCATATCCTTGCTGTGCGATTTCTGAGGAGCAGTGAGCGGTCTACTGCTGAAATTGCTATTATTTCTCAAGAAATATGACTAATGCTGCTGTCTGTCTACGATCTGCCGCGCTTTTGGCCAGCGCTTCCAGCCTTGTAGCACCCTGGATGGCCCGTTCTATGGTGCCAGCACTGGCCACGCCTGTCCGTCTGTTGCCTGGGGACCCTACTATAGTGGCAGTATTAACATCCAGAGCTCGTCTGATCATCTCCTGAACACAGAGAAGGAAAGAAAGCATGACGCAGCCTGCCTCGTGCCGTGCTCGACGGTTGTCACGAGCGCTCGACACAGCGCTAGCCGTGTTGGGGCTAGTGCTATCGCGGGCCGCCGCAGCCTCGATCTGCAGCAATCAGAAACATTCAACAGTCAACAATCAATAGTCAATCACTAATCCATAATAACTAATCAATAGTCAAGTCATCATCCATGGTCTATTTCCACATTATTCAATACAAGACTTCAGAAGTTCAGCCTCCCGTTTCTAGTTCTACCACATTCATTGCACCAGTTTTCGGTCTGCTCCCTTGGCCCATTCTCGCAAGACATTCTTCTTGACCTTCCCGGTGCTGGTCTTTGGAAGCTCAGGAACAACCTCGATCTCGCGAGGGACCATGAACTTGCTGATTCCGCTCACGGTCTTGGCCCATTCAATCACTGCCTGGCCCTCGACTGTCTTGCCCGCCTGCACTGTGACAAAGGCCTTGGGACGCTCGCCCCAGTGAGAGTCGGCCACGGCAACCACACCAGCCTCGAGGATATCCGGATGGGTGACCAGCATTGATTCCAGGGCGACTGAAGAGATATTCTCGCCACCTGAAGAGCTGTCAGAAAGTTTTATCTTTCGTAATTGGGAATTGGTTGTCTTACCGCTGATGATGATGTCCTTTGCTCGATCCAAAATCTGAATAGCCCCATCGGGATGCCAAACAGCAAGATCCCCCGAGTGCAAGACGCCGCCCGCAAACAATTTCCGCGTAGCTTCCGGGTCCTTGTAGTATCCCTTGGCGCAGATATTGCCCGAAAAGACAATCTCACCCAGCTCAAGACCATTACGCTGCACATCAATAATGGTTCCTTCGGGGAGCTCTGGCTTGATGACTCGAACTGGAAGACTCGTGACGAACCCGTGGCCTTGCCGAGCCATCTTTTGATATTTCTCCTTGAGCGGTAGTGTGTCCCACGCGGGGAAGTGGTAGCCCTTGGTAATAGGGCCGTATGTCTCCGTCATGCCGTAAACGTGTACCGGGTGAAGATTGAGGTTGGTCATTTGCTCAAACAAGTGTGCAGTTGGAGGACTCGCAGCGACTGTGACTCGTACTGGTTCTGCAAGTTTCTCGGCCTCTTTGGCAGCACACAACAAAGTGTTTACTGTTGGGGCAGCGTTGAAATGCGTCACATGCTCGTTCTTGAGCAGTCGCCAAATATATGGGTAGTCGATCTTGCGTAGGCAGTAATGCGTGCCTCTCACAGCTGTGACAGCCCAGGGGAAAGTCCATCCTAAGCGACATTAGCATCACATGCTTGTAAGAGTAGAGAGAAACTAACCCATGGCATGGAACATTGGCAGTGTCCATAGATACCCACAGCGCCCCTTATGGTAATTCAACCCAGACTCTACAATATTGCCCATACAAGCCAAATAGCAACCCCGATGCGTGTACTCTACCCCCTTGGGCTTGGCGGTTGTACCACTCGTATATGCAAGCGCAATCACCGAGTTCTCATCAGCTGCCTGGGCTTCCAGACCTTCCCAGCCTTTTCCTCCCGTAGTCACATCATGTTGCAGGCCCTCCAGAACGGCAGCATCAAATGGACCGCTCAATTCGCCCTCCGTTGCATCCGTATCGGTATCAGTCAGTAAAGGGATATTCGGATGATCTCGTCTGAACGAATCAAGAAGAGACACGAATTCCTGATCAACAATAATAATCTCTGCTTCTGAATGTCCAAAGATGTACCCGATATCTTCTGGTTTCAGTCTGTAATTCACCGCTATTATTGCCGAGAAACTTTTGTTTTAGCTGGTTGGGATCAAAGTGAATCGGGTAAGAACTAACCAATATTCGTAGCCCCAGCAGCTGCAATACCAAAGATCGACTCTAAAAATGCAGGTGTGTTTGGCGCTAGAATTCCTACTCGTTTGTATCCGTGTTTCTTGAGGTAGAACGCAAGCCCGCGCGCGCGGTCTGCTGTTTCGATGTAGCTTCTCCGAAGGATCTTGCTATTGGCGGTCAGATGATAGATAGCTTCCGACTGTTACTTTTTGATTAGCATTTTAATTTTACAGACACGTGGATCAAAAAAAAAAATTGATCAAATAAGAAAGTGATGGGTTCATACATCCGGTTCAATGGCAGCAGCACGTGGAAGGAAGAAGGTCGGCGACAATGTATGATGATTGACGCTGTTATGATCCGCTTGTGAAGAAGGTAGGAAATGGCCAACGAGGCCGGAAAGGCGAGCTTTGGCAGTGGACATGGTCTTTGAACTAGATTGATTTAGTAGCAGATATATTCATTGAATGTTTATTGAACGTTGTATGATATAGGGTAGAAAAAGGATGAAGATGTTACCCCGAAAGTCTGGGGGGGTTCGGACTGTGGGGGAAAGGTTATCCTCGGCCCGGCGCCACGGCTTAGTGGACCGATGGATAGGGACGAAGGAACAAGATACATCGGTATGCACGCGATTGTTCTACGTCGACCATTCTAGATGCAGGTTACGTCTTCAATTACATACTGACAGAAAACCCAGGCGTCTACCTACATCTCTTTGAAAGAGTTGACGAAATTTGTAAATCATCCATATCTCATCACAAAATGTCATTGCATTCTACAACATTTTAACATTGAACAGAAAAAAAGGTGAAAGACTTTCAGAAAATTCTTTGAATTATCGATCGCGCCATGGCAAAATATGAAAGCCGGCACTATGCCATGTAGAAATCATCATGTTTTTTTGTCCCAAGCGATTCAGTGAAGAATGCGGGCTCTCCCATGTCCATTCCAGCATGCCATTTGTTTGAGAGCGTTTAATTTTTTTCATGACCAAATTTGGGGAGTTGCTAGGCTCGCCGTACGGTCCCGCTGATAACCATACTGCTGCCTCCCAGTTCCTCCACATCGTTCCGCACACAACCAACAACAACAACCACAATTGCCTAGTAACCCAGCTCAGCCAGCTGTCCCTTGACCTTGTCGTCAACCTTGGCAGTCTTCTGGGCCTGGGCGAGTTGTCGTCGAACGGCCTTCTTGCGCTCGTAGTATGCAGCACTCTTGACCTTCCTCCGCTCCTCGAGTCTATAAACACAGGTTAGTGGTCTGTCACAAAACGAGATGATAGTGTCAACATCATACCTAGAAACAACATCTTGGTATTTCCAGCCGACCTCGTGGCTGAGACGGCCAACGGTGCAGTACTTGCGGCCGGGCTTGAGGCGGAGAACACGCAGGGCCTGGGGGACGACGACACGCTTCTTCTTGTCGTATGGGGGAGGAACACCCTCGAAGACCTTGAGTCTCTCCATGGCAGCAGCACCACGGGCAGTCTTGTGGGGAATCATGCCGCGGACGGTCTTGTAGAGGATGCGAGACGGAGCGCGGAAGTGGAAAGGACCTGTGTACATGCATGAGCACAACAAAACTTGAATAATTTCGGTATTCTTGGATGTATAATCTTACCACCGCGAGTGGGGTTGAAGCGAGTAGCCTTACGGAGGTAGGCATGGTACTTCACTGTGTCGCAAAAAAACCAGGTCAGCCGACTGTACTGTAGAGAAATTTCCACACCGCAATCCACCACAGGCCGGAAATCGCATATTTTCGGACATGTTTTTCTCGTAGGCAAATATCGTTGCAAGTAGAAATAAGAAGAAAAGAAAATCGGATTGACATACACTTGGCGCGGAAGAACTCGCCCGAGATGTTCAGGGCCTCAGTTCGCACGACGACGATCTTCTGGCCATTGAGCAACTGCTTGGCGATAATGCTGGCCAGGCGACCCAAGAGGTGTCCCTTGCCGTCAATAACGACCTATACCAAAGGAAATTCGAAATTAGCGAGATGCACTTGAATTTCAATCCCGATCGGATCACCCATGAAACCATCCATAGATAAAAAACGACCGCGACAACAAAGATGAGGATAGTAATTTGCAACGTACAACTGGTTCGACTGTGGACATCCTGCTCCTGTCACCGGGGTTTTGTGTCGAAAAATATCCAGCGAAACGAAGGGCTGGTTGTTGGCGCGATGGGTTGTCGGTCTGGAGATGAAGGTCTCGCTTGATTGAGGTGTCCTAGCGGCAAAAATGGTGCGCTAGGGCTGCTTGCCCTAAGCTGTGTCCCGAAACTGATTTGGCGCGGATTCGTGGTGGGTCTGTCACGTGACATTATTTGCAGTGTCAGTGCCAAGACCGCAACGGCCTCTTTCGATATCATCTTGTCTTTTATGTGAATTGGCCCATATGGTGTCTTATCGAAAAACACGGATTGTCTGTGTCTCTGATACCCATGGCTACTTACCGCAGGAAGCGGGATTCTCGCTACCTTCCGGGGATGTCTTGATCCACGCTGGAGACCTTACAAACACTGGGACCATGGCAGAACTCCAGCGCACTGTACAATGGATCAAAGATGCAAACTACGAAGTCAAAATAGTCATTGCGGGTCAGTCGTGATTTGTTGTTTGATGGCTTGCCACAGGCATTGATCTTTTGACCCCATGAATCCTCAAATAGGCAATCATGATGTGACTCTGGATCCAAATTTTTACGCGGAACACGGATCGTGCTTTCACAAGAAGCTCGAGAACCCTACTGAATGCATTAATATCCTCAAGAAAGAAGATTCTATCTTGTTTCTCAACCACGAGTCTGTAGTGGTGAAACTGACCCGTCCAGGGGGTCCTCGGACCGCGTTCAAAGTCTTTGGCTCTCCATTCTCGAAATTCAGCGGGCGGTGGGCTTTTGGGTATGACACGGCAGAAGAAGGTGAACGCTTATGGAGTGGTATTCCCTCAGATGCCGATGTAGTAGTTACGCATACACCCCCGTTTGGATATTGTGACCGCCATCACCAGGATGACGATGCCTCGTCTGGCTGTAAGCAGTTACTTGATACTCTCCGCAACATTCGACCCATGCTTTCTATCTGTGGTCATGTCCACGAGAGTCGCGGCTACGAAAGGGTGCTATGGAATGGAGATTCAGGCGCCGTTTCGCTTGCAAAGGAGCCCTTGCCACCTACCAACAGCAAGAAACAAAGTCTTATTGACCTGACTGGGAAAAAGCAGCCTGCTATACAAAACACAGCTGGTATAAGCACGTTTAGCAGGAATGGTATGCAGCAGGATACAGAAGTTATTCAGCGATTGCGGCAAGAGATTTGCATTATCAACGCTGCTATCATGGCTAAGAGCTGGCCTCATGTTGGTGGGAAACAGTTCAATCGGCCGATTGTCGTTGATGTTAATCTTCCAGTCTGCGAGGAAAATGATGAAGCAATGGAATAGATCAGCTCGTCATTTTGAGGTCGCCGCCGGTATTGTAATCCACTGTCTAAGAATCCGTAGCTGCAAGCGACTCAAACAATTGCTTTTGTACAACATAAACAAGCCTACTGGACGTCATGGCTATCAAGTTGAAATATAATAAATAGCTACTGGTACCGATATCAATCTTCAACTCTGACGGCAATCTATCGTTCACATTGCACAAGGGTCTGTATGGTATCCCGGGCCAAACGTGATCTTCCCATTGACCTCGGCGTAACAAAACCAAAATTCCACAACTCAAATCACTACAATCCTATTGATGTCAAAATAAATGATCCACGCGAAATTAACTTCTCTCGTATGTGATTACTACTCTCCGGTGCATTGGAAAAAAAATCTCGAGCTTGTGACCCCCATTTCAGGTCCTTGTCCGGTGACTGTGTTACAGCATCCCGCATTCTTTGGCGGCAATTGGATTTTTGAGTCGGAAAAACGAAAGGGAGAGCACACCGGGAGTCCCACATAGTCGAGTTTGATCAGTTGATTTATTTGTCGGGCCTTTCGTTGTTACGAAGTGGAACGAGTGGCTACTCTTTGTTATTATTATTATTTACTATTGTTTAGACTATTGAGTCACGAAGACAAGAGATGAAACCATAGACCGGCGGGGTATGCCACCATCCATAGTGACTAAAAATGGAGGGAGGGGGGCCGGGCCAGCGGTCGGTCTCAGCTCAGGCTGGAACGTGCGCCGTTAACCCTGAATAATGAACAATAAACAATAAACTAACCCGTCAAAGGCATTGATATAGCAAAGTAGATGACCAGGCGGCATGACTGGTACGTAAATAAAAAAGACCCGCGTGGGCCTCGGGTCCTCCCGCCCAATGCGAAGCATAGAAGAGTGAAGAAACAAGAAAAAATAAGGGAAGCTGCTTTGGCATCTGATTGCCGCATGACTCTCGGTTGGCCAATGGATCGGCGTATCGCTCTGGTGAGGAGGGGGTCAGTTAGCGCCAGGATGGAGGGCCGAGTCCACTGAGTGGTATACTCCGTAGTAACTACGGAGTACGGGATACGTACATGCCCCCGAGTCCCTACAAATGAAGTTGTAGCAGACTAGTCAGGCCGTGTCTAATAGTACAAAGTACGTAGTAGTTAGTTAGTTGGTTGGTGGGTACTTGCAGTCATAATCATGAGCTGGCCATGACCCAACACGAGTATTCGTGTCATGATTATTGTTGTGGCTGTTTTGCCATGTGGATTGTTTAACAAACAGACTGGCCAAGAGAAAGAACGAATCATAAATTGCGTTCATAGTGCCAACTGGGGACAATTTTTCCAGCGCCAGACGCGACTGGTTTTTGTTATTCGCTGCAGGCGACAAATAAACTCGCTGCACGAAGAGACAAAGCTAACTAACTAAATAGCTCAGCTGCATGGCGAATGAATGGTACCTGTCTCACTGTCTCGATTTTGCGCTTCGTTCTTTTCCCCACCCCACTCGATACTAAGTTACCTACCCATATTAACCATACAGAGTGCGACATGCTGTCCAGGTTGGTCGCCTTCTGGAACTACTAAAGTAAAACTAATAATATGAGACTCATGATTAGTATCACCTACTCGATTGGGCGAGCCGCAGAACAATGGCGCAGCATCATCTTTTTGCATGCTTTTTACTCGATATGGATATCTTATCATTGCTGATTGCTGACACCAGACCGGTCAATATAGCTGAAGTCGATGGTGAGAGATATGGCCTCACTCAGCTAGCGACAAACAAGGCAGTTGAGGCGTTAGTATGCCGGCTGAGAGTCAGACCTGAGAGTGAGACTGAGACCGGGTGGCACGAACGGACCTGTCATGCAGCGGATCTGATACGGCAAGCAGGCAGCACTGTTATTGTGCCGATGATAGCAAAGAGCTACTCTTAGTTAAAACTTAAGAGTTAATAGACACTAAGTTATTATTATTGCCTGTCAAACTGTCACACTGCAGGAGACCGCGAGTCTGTATATGCTTAAACGGGTTAGCCTCCACCAGGCAGTGGAGTCGATGTCGCCAATTGGCCGGGTAGTGATAAGCGGGGCTTGCGAGTGGGGTGGAGGGGCTCCAGCCAATTGAAATCTGCAGTTATCGCCAGGGTGGGGCGCTGCGGGCGGAGCGCACACGTCGCAGCGGCGAATCAGGTGCCACAGTGGGCCTCAATGTGATGGAGCCGCTTCTGGCGGGCCTGATTGGCCCAGGCTGCATCGGCGCACTGATCGGGGCCCCACCTGGGCCGCACAGCTTGAAAAGTGGGCTCCGCTTCGTCATCGTCATCGCCGTTGGTGACTTGTTACTTGTCCACATTATTGTACGGATACCTGCGATGATTGACTGCCCTGCGCTGGCTGAGCCCCTACGTCAGCAGGGCTCGTGCTGATTTCGAAGAGAAGTCACTTAGAACGCTGACAGGAGATCCTGCATTCCTGCATCGAGTGATCAGTGCGAGAGACAACCGGTGTTCTCTGGGATCTGCTGTTTGGGGCCCGGGCTCGTTACCCCGGGCTGCAAAGCCCAGGCCGGCATCGCCAATCGACAGTTGCGATCAAGCCCTGTCTTGCAGCATAGACAGGCAAAATGGGCGTCGCTCATAGGTAATCAAGACGCGACGGGGCTCCAGGGAAAGCAGCAAGTTAGAAGCGACAGATAGCCGCCAGAAAGTAGACCCCTCGCTCGTAACTTTTCGTATCCGATGATTATGATGAATATCATTGATCAGCCTTGAAATCGCATGGACAGCCGGAAATCAGGGCGCGAGTGGCCATGAGCCCTTGGCGACGAGGCTCTAGAATGCGGATCAATGTTAAATTGTATCATCTCTCCTCCTGCTGCCGTCGGTCATTTGAGTCGATGCCATGAATCTTGTTTTACCTCTTGGTCATCCATGTGCTTTTTAACAGCGAGGCCCCTCTGCCGTTTGTAAGACTGTGCTCGCTGTGTTCTGCTTTCGCAGTTGCGCCAGGCCACTCATCACCTGCCAAGAGCCCTGTCTCCAAACCCCACGTTGTAAATCGTCGCACCGGCGCGGGTCCCTCGCAGCGCGTGTCATCCTCCGTAGCGAAACAGCGTGTTACCAGTCTGGCACCGCTGAGTCTCTTAGCGTTTGTTGTCCACTTGCGTTGCGTTGTATGTGAGTTGCGTTGCTTGGGCAGCCCTCACCGCTGCTTTCTCGCTGCCGACGATTGGTGGTTGCGGCGCTGCACGACTGCTTCTGACCTCTCGAGTGGTGCTCAGTTTTGGTCGTGTTCGCTGGAAGCGTCTCGACTGTTCGGTGTTCGGCCAGTGGTGTTCTACGCTCTGTCATCAGCCAGTGCATCAGTCAGTCATTCCGCGTCATTATTCCTCGATCCTGCTCGTTGTTCCTCGTCGTCCCGCGACACTCAGACAGAGGCTTGGGGGGGAGCGTGGCGCAGCTCGACTAGCTCGACATCTGTTTTTCCATTTTGGCCTTTTTTTGCGCCTCTGGAACAGCATCGCGCCCACTTCCTAATCGGGTGCCTGTGCCTGACCCTGGTTCTGGCCCTCTCCGACAAGACATTGCTCCAGGGGGTTTAGTCATGCGCAAGTGATTGTTAGTGACAACAACCACGGTCACCACTGCGACTTTCCCCCCCGTCGATCGCGTACCGTACCGTACCGGCTTCACCGTACGGTACTGCCCGTGCGGACCCCTCTCGGCGCCTTCCGGCCAGCCAGCGTCCGCCCTGCCTGGATCGCCCCTCGCGCGCTAAACCTAATCGGCGCGTGGAGCGTATCCACGCGTATCACCACGTTACGGCTGGTACCGACTGACCGTCCCAGTTGCTGTTGCCATCTCCGTTCCGTCGCCGCCCGCGAATACTGCCACCCCGGCCAGCCCGAAGCGGTTGTTGTTCATTATTGTTCACTATCCACGCTTCGCCATCATTGTTGTTCTTCTTTCTCCTGGATAACTTAACTCGCTTCTACCCGCTCCCCTGTCAATCATTGCCGCCACTCCCGGTACATACCGCTGTCATTGACCTCTTTGACGCTCTCGTCGCTTCGATCCTTGTCTCTTCGCTTCTTTCAATTGCTTTGACCGGACAGACTGCCTTTCAACCTCGATAATGTGTTGAAACATTTTGCCTGCCAACCTCGGACTTTGCCTGAATCGTCTTGTCATCGAATCTCTTGACTCATCCCATTTAAACCTCGAGTTTGCCACGCCCGTTCCACAAACACTTTCCCTATCACTTCTACGACTTCTCCATGCCAACGTCCTTCTCTCCACACACATACACTCGACAGCATGGCAACAATTTTACCCAATTTCGATCCCTATCTCGTGCTAGGGGTCGACAAACAGTCGACCCCTAGCGAGATAAAGCTCGCCTATCGCAAACTGATTCTCAAATGCCATCCAGACAAGATCCAGGACGATGCTCTCCGGGCCAAGGCCAGCGACGAGTTCCAGAAAGTCCAGGAATCCTACGAGATCCTCACTGATGATAAACGCCGTGAACAGCACGATCTGGCTGTCCGCCTGGCCGAACTGAGAAAGAAAGTGAACTCTCAGAGCTCGGCGAGGGCTGCTGCCAATCGGGAATACCGCGATGGATACATCTACGAAGAACGTGTTCCTGCCGATGCTGCCTTTTTCACCGACAGCGATGAGCAACGCTACACCGAAGAGCCGCCAACGTACTCCAAGAAGTATCATGACTCAGCCAAGCGTGCCCACACCAAGGTGGCCGAAGAGAAGAAGGCCAAGTCAGTTCCGCTATCGTCCCCTAGAACACCAAAGCAAGCCGATCGTGAGCATGCAAAGAGCAAAAATCATGATCGCGCCAAGCATCGTACGAAGGAACGTCGCCGCGATGTCTCCGACAAGTACGAGCGGACTACCTCTTCCTTTGTTTACACCGGCGACGACTTTTCAGACTCCGAGGACGGGAGCTACTACGTCAAAGTCACCACTGAAGCCCGCGCTTCACCGCGCGAGTCTGTCCCTCGACGCAGCAAAGCCGAACCACACTCGTCCCACAGGCATCGACGTCATTATATAGACTCTGAGTCTGAAATCGAAGGCGAGGATTACGAAAATGACTTGAACTATGCCAAGGAGTACATCACCCGTTCCCGAGATCCTATTCCTGAACCTGAGCGACGCTACCGCTCTTCTCGCACTCACTCCTCGTACGATAGCCCTCGTTATGAACGAGAGTCCCCTCGATACTCCAGTCGTGGCTATTCTCGGGATGAAGATATCCGACACCCTGCGTCCTCTCCGCATCGTACATCCCGGCGGTCTCATGATCGCTTATCCTCTCCAACCCGGGCTTATGAGCGGAGTGCCACTACCACCAGTGCCTCGCCGCCAAAGGTTTCATCTTCTAGAGCTCCTCCGCCAGTCTCTCGCTCCTCGACTGCACCCCATCCTCGAACACGTCGCGAGGGGTTGAGTCGATCCGAATCGAATGGTATGTCGACTCTGACGAGCATGGTAGCCGGGATCGCATTGGAATCTGTGATTCCTAGCAAAACTCGTTCCCGAGCGGAACGCAATGACTCTGGCTACTCTAGTGGACCTGGAACGCCGGAGATGACACAGGGTTCCAGCAGTGCCCCGAAGGTCAGTCGGTTCAAGATCGTCGACCCGTCTGATAGAGAACCGGAAACGATTGTTCGAGAACCCGCAGACGCTCGCTATCGCGGCACGTCTCCATTGCCTAGATCTGATCGGGAACGGTCGAGCCGTACAAAATCATCACGTTCTTACGTTTATGATCCGGTGTACGACGCGGATATTCATACGGCTCGACCGGCTGCTGCTTCAAAGTCCTCGTACAGCCGCCCCCTCTACGGAGAGGTTCGATATTCACCCGACATTTCCATCGATGGACGCCGATCATCCAGACGCCAGGCAGCGTACTGAGCTGCCCAACGCATAACCGACAGCTTTCATTTTGGGGGTTCAACGGCTCACCCTACGACTTTGTACAAAGTCACTCTCATATGAGGCTCGTAGCTCTTGCTCAGCCTCCCCATTTTCTTGTTTCTTATAGCAATAAATGCATAATACTAAAGGTGTCTATATCATGGTTTGCGGGGAAGGAAGTCCCTCCGCAATGGTCAATTTATACATGGGGTCGGGATCACTATGGAGGGTTTGAGGTTATTAGGCGTTTTTTGCTTTCGGGACGGTCAGCGAGTTTGTTGGTCTTTGTTTTCAATGTTGTGCATAACCACCCTTGTTCCTTGTCCACTTTGGGTGAAACACTAGGGATTTGGAAATATCAATGCACTGCATTTGGCAGTGGTTTCTTCGGAGTTTGGCTTTTTATCTTTTTTGCTTTCTTCCCCTATGGCTGGGAATTTGGTGGTGCATTTTACTGGTTTTGATTTTTTCTTCGGTTTGAATGTGATTACGACTGTGATGTTTAGGCTTGCCATCAATTTGAATCAAGTGACGATATACATGATTTCATTTTATCTATACAAACATAAATAAATACTAAGAGGATCAATGAAGATCTGGTCTCAACCCACTATATTTCGTAAATGTGACTGTAACTTGATACTCTCTACTTCACACATGCCAGCTGGCCACCTAAACGAGTAAAAAAGAAGCTCGATGGACCAGTTCTGACATAAGCAAGTTTAGGCCATGCAATAATTTACTGGTTTATAGAGATGTGCATGTTTTAGTAGTAGATGTGGGTGGGAGTTAAATTTTGAATGTTGTTGCATTAAGCACATGCTTGATGTTTTGACACGCGCTCATCTAAGAATACATGATATAAAAAATAGCTTTAAATCCTCCTGGTTCCCAATCCATACCCAAATCCAAATGCATATCCCAATAAAATCCAAATCCAAGTCCAAACAAAAACAGAAAAAATTTCTCCCAAAAAAAAAGTACATGACTTTAAAACCAGTATCCAAATTTCCACCTCCCTATCCTTCCCTAACCCTAAGTTCCCTAGCACGTCGGAATTTCCATATTCACAGTACGGATGAGGCGTCCCTCAAACTTGATGTTGACAAGGCGATATTGTGGCTCTCTGGGGCCCCTGAGAATAAGACGGGGCTGGCATGGATTTGTAGCATTGTTGCTGGTGTTGTTGGCGGTGTTGTTGTCGTTTTGACGAAGCCTATGGCGGCAGCGGTGGGTGTGATGACGGTTGTGACGGCTTCTGGTGTTTTTCGAAATACCGGCACCTTTGACGGTAGTAGTAGGAGAGCTGGAGCTGCTTCTTTTCTTTCGTCCTAACAGTTCGTCTAAATAGTAAGTTAGTATATAGTTTTTTTTTTTTTTTTTCACTGTGAAGATTGTGAGAAACTTACGAAATGGGGCGATTTTTTCTTTGGTTGACATGGATGGGCTGGCCGTCGTCTGGCTTGCGTCACCGTTGATGTATAGCGGGACCAAATCGAATGATACTCTTTTCGATGTTGGCGTTTGTCTTTCTTCTTCTTCTTTCTTGATTGGGATCCAGTGGATAGACTGTTCATGATCCTCGATTTTCTCAGTGGTGGTAGCTGTAGTAGTTGCCATCAGGCTGTTGTTGTTGTTGTCGTCGTTCGTAGTGGTAGTAGTTTTGTTCGATGAACGAGATCGAGTGTTGGCGCTCCGCAAGCTTTTAGGATACATTTTGCGTGAATAATAGACAAGCAAATGAGCAGTCTTTGTGTGTGAGTTTGCTTTGTAAGGCGTGGTCTTTGGATAAATGTTTCGACGAACTAAGGCTTTGTTGTTGTCGAGTAAAGAAAGAGCAACGGAAATGAAATAATAAGCTCTTTGTAGATAGATACGGTAGCAAAATTTGTTGACGCAACAGCGATAGTTAGAATAGAAGAGTTGTGAAAGAAGAAGAGAATGGTGGCTCTTACTGCAAGAGAGAGGGGACCTTTTTGTAGGGGGCGATTCTACATATACTGGAAATGCTGGAATAGTACTAGTAGGTATCTACATGTTTAGCTACTTTCCCTTTTTCAGCGATTTTCAGGAACTGGAACAAAGTACGTATTGTATAAACTCTAATTTTCCTACTTTCCCTTTTATGGTCACTTTCAAGACTGCAACGGAGCTGTCCCATTGGGCTCCTGTCGAGCTGTTTGCTACTTTCCCCTTCGTGGCAGTGGGGAGCCTCTCGGATTGAGCTCTGTTATTGGTTCTGTTCGAGCTGTCGTCGAAGAAAGAGGAGACCAAGCGTTGCTACTTTCCCCGAAATGGCAGCTATAAATATCAAGACGATGACAGTGATAAGCGTAATCAATAATGTTTTGTCAGTTAGGGCTATACTTCCCGAAAAGGCTTAGTACGTTGGGCATGGGAAGACTTGCAAAGCTGGCAACAACTTATGTCTACCACTATGTAGTCGTCTGATATACGTCATTATTAATTTACTATCTAGGAACATTGAAAGAATAGTCATCATTTTGTATCAACTCCAAATATCTAGTCCACGACGTTATAAAACAAATTCGTGACTCATGTCGGCAGTGAATTCAGACTTTTGTTTTGCATCTTGGATGATACAGTACGTAGTCTTGAATTATGTACATAATAAGAACCATGAAATTGAACGAGAAACAAGAAATAAAAAGTAAAAAGAAAAAGAGGCTGAGAGACATATTATACTCCTCTATATGAATTATCACCCGCAACCATGTTTACATGCCGCAAAATCAGGGCTCGGTCCAGTCCACTTGCTCGGTGACTGGGTCGGATCCATCTTTTCCATATGTTACGCGGAGACGCAGACGTAGTTTTCCTGGGAGTGCCTGGTACGGTACTTTGTTAGCAAAAGTCAAACATTTCTGAGGAAAAAAAAAAGGGAAAACTCACCCCATTGACAGCAGCTATTCTCATAGCCTGGGTGCCTTCTTCTCCTCCATCAAGATCTGCCTTGTTGATGGCGCTCAGTTGCAGTCGTTGACTCTTGGGGACCGCAGCCTGAAGGCCAGCACCGGTTATCCGGTTGAAATTAGACTCGTTGCGGAAGCGAGCGAGGATCTGGGCACCGGTCCCGCTGGAATTACGTTGAACCTGCAGCGTAAGTAATAAATCGTTCTTGTTGAATGCGGTGTGCGCCGATGGGCCCGCAGGGGCAGGGGGACTGGGTGCTCCAAGACCGCCTAGAAGATCCTGAGACGCGGATACAGGAGCAGGTGAAGGTGCCTGGGGAGCTGGCGAGCCGCTTGACCCAAAGAGATCCATTATTGCGCTAGTATTAGAAGGTGCAGCCGGCTGTGGAGTTGGCGAAGACACAGAATCACCGCCGCCCAGGATGTCGGCCAGCAGATCGGCTGTGTTTTGTGAGGTGCCATTGGCACCCGTGGGACTGGAAGGACCAACATCAGTGCCACCCATTAGATCGAGGAGCATGTCTTCCGTCTGCTTAGGTGCCTTTCTAGACTTGTCTTTGAGCATTCGGCTCTGTCGTTTGTTTGTCGGTTCACCAAGCACTCGTTGTTCTTCTCGGATCTCAGGAGGCGGCATGCGCTCCAAGACACCTTGGCGAATTTGGTCGTAGCCAAACAGGTTACTATATTCAACAGCTCGTTGCTGCACTTCAACGTTCAGATCAGAAGTGCGGCTGACCAAAAATCGACGGAGTCTTTCCACTTGGGTTGGGTCCGAGATTCTGACCGAGAGCTTCATGGCAGCGGTGGTTATATATTCTGTAACAACTTGAGATGCAGAGGTGCTGTTGAGAATGTTGGTAAATAGATCAACGATGTCGCTTTCGCGAACCTCTTGAACGAGTTCCTCCTCTTCGTATTGCCCACCGCGAAGAAGTGCATCTCCGTATTCACCAATCACCCACGATGCCGCAAGTGTCAAGCCTTCCTGTGTGATATCCTCTTTCAGTGCGGTGTAGAGCTTTTGGACAGCATAGGTTTGCAAGTCCGGAGTCGTCGCGATCAGCCGGACAAAGGATGAGAGAATCTGTTCCTTGACGTAGCTGCCAGCGAGTTTGAGGACTCGCAGCATGGTATCGACATGCCACCTCTTATTCGGAGCGAAACGATCAGCTGCAATACCAATTTGAGAAGTCATTGCTGGCTTGAACTCATTGTCGGCGACCTCGAGGAAAGCCAAGAGCTCCCGGACCAAAACACGCACATTGCCCTCGTTGATCAAGGTAAAGCTCAAATCGAGGGCTCGGCGACGAATACTGATATCGGGGTCTCGTAGACAATCCAAAATGGTATTGCGGTGTCTTTGTACCGCATTAGGCTCGACAGCCACCACCTTTATCAGAGTATTCAAAGCGACGTATCGAATGTTGTTGTCTTTATTGGCAAGGAACTTTCCAAGAATGTTGACACCAAGGACTCGGAGACCAGAGTCGGCCTCGATGTCGAGAATTGTGAGCACAGCCTCGTAAAGAATAGCATTACCGACGTTCTTGGATGATTCCGTGTTCGTGGCGACCTGGGCAAGGATGTCGTTGATGAGTTCGCTGGTGGCTACGTCCCCTCTACCCAAGACACGAAGGAAGCGAAGGATTTTTGCTTGCAAAAAGGGATCAGTAATTCCCGAGACATCATGTTCAGGGGCATAACCCGAAGTAGTCAAGCCCTTCAGAACCTTGACGAGTGGGCCGACGAGCGGACGGAAGGACTCAATAACCTCGTCCTGGCCCTCCTCGAGTTCTTCAGCATGTTCACAAAGGTCGACCGCTAGAGTCAAAGCGCAAAGAAGAACACCATGGTTTCGATCCGAGAGAAGCATCTTGGCCTTTTCCAAGAAATGTTCCTGCAAATCAGGGACCTTCCGGCAGATACGCATGGCACACAGCGCGGCTTTCCGTCGAATGTAAGGATTGGCCGTAGTAATCAACGACTCGACCTCGGGGAACAGATCTCGGGACATTTCGATAGAGGCAATGTTGCCCAGTGTGCACAGAGCTAGACCGACGACATATTGATTGGAATGATTCAAATCACTACCAACTGTTAGAGAGACACCAAATAGTGCAGTCAACACCGGAATGAAGACCGAGAGCTCAGACTCACTTTTTCAGGGAATTGGTGACCAGAGTTAAAACCTCCTGATTCTCGTCCAGCAGCAGCATAGTCCCCAAGTATCCCAATCGCTTATCGGCGAAACGCGGAGAAGCCAGCAGCTTCAGACATTCGATCTGGCCGAAATGGGTTCGTTCTCCGAGGGTGAACAGATACAACAGCTTGGCAACATTGTTCCGCCTATTTCCACAAGCAAAGTATTAGAAGGGTATCCGTGCAGGGTGGCGGTCCGTTAACTGACCGAACATTGGAGTCATGGCTTTCCTCTCGAAAGGAAGCACGAATGGCGGCGCTTTCCTTTTGAACGACAGCTCGCTCATCTGCAATTGTCTTGGCAGACCGGACGTTGCGAATGAATTGTTTGACTGCTTGTGGTCAGTCTGCACTCTTCGTTCCTCTCTGTGTGGGGAATTCCGACTTACGGGAAGTCATGGTGGGCGCTACAACCCCTTACGGGGTGTGAATGACAGGATTGGCACTGAGAACACTGGCGAACATTCGAAGCCGAGACGGCAAGGTAGACGATTGGGGACGCGGGGTTGGGGAATGGTAGTGGCGATGGAAGTCGCAGTCGTGGTCGACTGAGCTGGCCCGGCGGCGGGATTATTATTGTTCGTAGTCTTTGGTTATCTGTCTGCACGGGGGGAAGCTGTGGCTCAGCCACTGTGGCGCACCACTTGACCTGTGGCTGACGGCCTGCATCAAGACACTGGCATTTTAATGTTCACGGATTTTACTACAAACTCAACGTTAAGCGTGCTTGCTAGCTATGAATGATTTCCTATATGCAATATACCCGTTTTTCCTCATTTAACTTTGCCTAACAGGAGAATCCACAGTCGCCGTCCCTGTGGCCAGAGTCGTATGCCCCGAAACTGCAATGATGCTCTTGATCATTGCTTCCCCAGCTCTGGCCATTGTATCTCATGTACACCGCATCGCCATCGGCTTCAGGCGCTGTAATCCCGAAAGTGTACGGCAAGGTGCTGCCGAACTGCTTGGTTTGGGTGTCAGGGATGCCCACGAACTCATACTCGCCAACCAGTTCCTGGTCACTGTCGTACAAAAAGACCTCAAAGCGATAAATAGTGTTATCAACCCCTGGACCCTCGTTTTTATGGTACTGCGTGACATGCACACCACACCAACTGCCGTGGTAAGAGTAACAATTCTGCGTGGAGACGTCTTTTCCACTCAGGCATTCCATGGGCTCCGTTTTCGGGATGTAAGTTTCACTGCTGCCGATATGATTATGCGATTCATAGGTATTTAAGCAGCATTTGCTGGTGAAGAGGTCGCTACATGAGAACGTTATGGTGATCTTGACACCGGGAGTTGACTCTGGTGGATCATCTGTTACGAGCGTCGCGTAAAGGGTGGTAGTAACCTTATCGGTGGCGGTCACTATAACATCTTTCGAGATTAAATGGAAGCCATTGCTGTTATATTGGACTGTTTGGCACTGGTTCCTGTTAGTTCATTTCCCCTCTCTGACCCAGGCGACTAGCCACTCACCTTTAGATCCCAAAGCATAAAGTGCTGATATCCTGCCTCCGGGTTGTCCGGCCCTAGGTCGTGATATGCTTTCCAGTGAACACTGGAAAGGAGGTTGGAAGCGTTGGGCCCGCGCTTTTGGAGATCTCGTAATGCTAGCGCCGCCAGGTCGTGGCTATCCCTCGCTTGCATCTGCTCCTCAAGCGCAACATTGAGTTTGTCGAGATCCCGGCGTGATTAGGTGATGTCTGTAAACGACCGCTTGCTCGTAAAGAAGCAATCCTCGCGGTCCGAATGGCAGTCAACTGAAATGATATTCGAGTGCTTCTCGAAGGCGGCTTTGGGGTCCCGTGCAACATAAGATCCATGCCTGGTCTCTAGCCAACGAGCATATAATTTGAAACTCAGGTGAGGCTCATGGTGGGACAGATTCCCTGCAACAATGTCACGCACTGGGATGGACAGTACCGATGGCTGTGTTGGAGCTGCACATACAGAGCGAAGGGGCAAGAGCAATGCAAGAAGAGGGAACAGCATCTTGTCGGCGAACAGCATGCCAGAAACGTTCTATTCAGAAGTGCTGATAAAGTTCATGTACTAGGTTTTTTTTGACTTGTCGATTGATGAATCTTTTTCTTTTAACGACGAGGTAACGCTGCTCTTATATACAGCAAGAGCTTCAAAGTAGAGGACATGTCTCCATTCGCTATTCTATTGCTAGAATATGTTGAAGTGTCTATGAGTTGACATCATAATATTGTATAACAAACCTAGAGAAGATTTAATAGAACCATATCTAGGTATTACTGATAGTCTTGACTAAGGAATACTTGTAACTATACCTTAACGTGTAGCTATTCATAGTATACATGTACAGTACGTGAAGAATACCACTTTTGACATAGCTGGGGCCCCACCGCCCCTAGCGCTAGGCGGCTCGGCGTGGGTGCAGCGCCGGGCTGGCCGGGTCGCCGAGCATCCGAGGTGCGCTCACGTCTGACGTAGTCCCGCCGCAGCTGACAGTCAAGTCATCAACAACAATCTTCCTAAAAGAACGCATTCCGGACGCTTCCATGGCTGGTCCATATTATTCTTCAACCTCGTCCACCGTGCTATTTTCCCCTTTTACATGCTCCATGCTCCTTTACACGCAATAGCTTCCTAGATTGTTATCGACATGTCGACAACAGCCACCGCCAACGGGTCTGCGACCTCACACAGCCTGAGAGCCCGCGCTCTCAAGTCTGCACAAATTGAAGATGACGAGCACCGTCATCCAAACGTGACCAGCCATCCTACTCTTGAGAGGAACCTAACGGACTCAAGGTAAGTTGCCCGTCTTCCCTCGTCTCCGGCCTCAATGCTGATGGGAACCGTCGACAGCGGCACGTCGACTCCCGTTCCGGACGATGCGCCGCCTTCAGTGCGATCGATATCTACTGCTCGCAAACAGGTTCGAGCAAGGCATCGGCTCTTCCACACCATCGATTATGTCCCTCGCGTGTCACATTTTGACCCCCAGTCCGACTACCACAACTTCCGCGGGTTCTTCACCCTGTTCTGGATCGGGTTGTTCATCATGGTCGTAACCACGATGCTGCGCAACATCAAAGACACTGGCTATCCGCTGCGGGTCAAAGTTTGGAGTTTGCTGTCTGAAAATGTGTGGCAATTGGCCATTAGTGATTTGGCCATGGTTGTCACTTCCTTCGTTTCGCTCCCGTTTCAGAAAGTGTTCCGGAGCAGGATGAGCTGGCTTCACTGGTCTCGCGGCGGCTCCTTGCTTCAGAGCCTCTACCAGATTGGATGGCTTACTTTGTGGATCAAGTATGTTGATTGCGTTGCACTGTAATGGTTTGATAGGACTAATAATATGTAGATGGCCGTTCATGATGGAATGGACCTGGACAGCCCAGGTCTTTTTCACCCTACACACTTTGACGATTCTCATGAAGATGCATTCATACGCCTTCTACAACGGACACCTGAGTGAAACCGAGCGACGTCTATCCGAGCTGGACAAGCCCGACCAGGCTTCAATGGCTGCCGCCGTTCGCTATCCCAGCTCTCCCATTCGCGCCAACAGTATAGATGCTTCTGGGTTTGAGTTCAAACAAAGCGATTCGCTGTCCAAGCTACGTGACGATCTGGCAACCGAATTAACCTCGCCGCTGGGTCATGTCACGTACCCTCAAAATCTAACGACAGTTAACTTTATCGACTTTCTATTCTGCCCGACCCTCTGCTACGAGCTAGAATACCCCCGAACCGAGCGCATTCGCTGGAGCGAACTATTCTTTAAGACTCTGGCTGTGTTTGGCTGCATCTTCCTGTTGACTCTAACCAGCGAAGAATTCATCGTGCCTGTTCTCAACGAAGCCAGCCTCAACCTCGCAACCGTCGGCAGCAATACCGAACGAGCCCTCGTCCTCGCCGAAACCACCAGCATGCTCCTATTCCCATTCATGATTACTTTCCTGCTAGTATTCCTGGTCATATTCGAATACCTGCTCGGCGCCTTTGCCGAAATCACCCGCTTCGCCGACCGCCGCTTCTACTCTGACTGGTGGAACTCGTGCGACTGGCTCGAGTTTTCTCGCGAGTGGAACATCCCCGTTCACCACTTTTTGCGCAGACACGTGTATTTCTCGTCGAAATCGTATTTTTCGCCGTCCGTCGCGATGCTGGTTACGTTCCTTGTGAGTGCGTTTGCGCACGAGCTTGTTATGGGTTGTATTACCAAGAAACTACGTGGATACGGGTTTTTGGCGATGATGTTGCAGTTGCCGATTATTGCGGTGCAGAGGACGCAATTTGTTCGGCGGGCCAAGACGTGGAATGTAAGTTTTTTTCACCACCTTTGTTTTAACATATTGTAGATATGCTAATGGGTTGTTAGAATGTTGTGTTTTGGTTCTCCATGATCCTCGGTCTATCCATGGTATGCACTGTCTCTCACCCTTTTTTTTAGTTGCAAGACATACTAACACGTTCTATTAGATGTGTGCTCTATACGTCCTGGTATGACCTTTTCCCTCTTCCCTCCTCCCTCTCTCTATCCTTATGATTTCCAAGTCTGATGCCTCGCTTTTCTTTTTCCCTTTCTCTCTTTTTTTTAACAATTACTTTTTATACCCATTATGCGTCTTTGGGCAGCTGGTCGTGCTTTGGGTCAGAGAATTTTCTCTCTTTTTGTGTTTGTGTACATTATTAGCAGTAGTTGTACGAGTATATTGTTATTCGTGGGTGGTTGTATTGGAATAGATGCAAGTGCGTTGTTTCTCCAGCGTCTATATTCGATATATGTATATACCAGTCGATGGATGAGATGACAGTCCAGTCATCAATTGACATTGAAGAAAAGTAAATAAAGCAAGAACATGTAAAAAAAAAAAGTGTCAACGAAAGGATACAATCATCTTCATGCACTCAACAATCCAAAACTCCAAGACTGTAATCTGATACGACAAAAAAAAAAAAGACACCGTTAATATGCAGCATAGTCAAATCCAGCGACAGAGCTTCATCTATGAATGCTCAATAGGCTCCTCAGGCAGAAGCTCCTCATGCGCTTCCACGGCCTCCCGCGTCGGCAACAAAGCCTTGAGCGGCGGGCGCACAATATCATTGAACAAAAAGGTACCGTAAACGAGCAACGCAAAGCCAGCGACTTGCAGCCACTTGAAATTCTCCCAGCCGAGGGCCAGCGAGACGAGCCAGATGAAGAGCGTGCGGCAGGTGTCGATGGTGCTGCGTGAGGTCGCAGAGACGGTGCGCGTGACGGATAGACCGAAGAAGTTGAAACCACTGTCACACTGTTAACTTTGTCCAGAAAAAAAAAAAATGAAGGATGAACTCACCCAATGCTGATCATGATCAGAATGCTAGACACAACAATAGCTTTGTTCGTCGTAATCTCACGCCAGCCTTCCGCCATATCAAAGTATCCATATCTGCCCGCCTCGGTTGAACCAACAGTCAAATGCAGAATAATCATGCCAATAACCGTAACTGAAAACCCAAAAACCCCTTCCCATCCAACGACGTTCAGCGGCGCCATGGCGTAGTTTTCGAGAATCCATTCTTCGAGCACAAACTGCGACGCGGTGAAGATCTGGGCAGCGGCGATGAGCAGCACGCCGATGAGAACGGCTACACCTTCGGGAGTCTGGGTTGTCGCGAGTGTGTCGCGCACAAGCATGCGGGCAGCATTGACACCGTCTTCGGGGTCATGGCCCTGACTGCCTCCAAAGAGAGCACCGGCCAGACCAACCAGGGCCACACCCAGCACCACAACGACCAAGGCAAGCCATTGGTACAAATACAGCTTGCGGCGCAAGAACAAAACACTAAACAGACCCACAAACAGCACAAGAGCGCCACGCGTCATCTGATAAATGCTAGCCGCAACAAACAACAACCCGACATTCATCAGCGTCGTGCCCGTAATATCGCAGCATGCCGGCGCCGCGAGCAAAAACACTCTCCATCCTCGCAAGTGGACGGGACCAGTACTCGACTCGATCAGGGGTTTGGTAGCAGGGTTTTCAGCACCTGAAGACTCAAAAATCGCCTGCTCGTCATCTTCTTCTTCCTCGTCATCGTTGTTATCGGCTTCGTCGCTGCGGATGGGTCGGTATCCGCCCGCAAGAAGAGGCGCTGCCGAGCGTCGTTTTGCGAAACGCGTGTATAGGTGCGAGGCCAAGACGACCAGCCAGCAGCCCATTTCTCCGACAAACATTTGTGCACTAGGAAATAAAATTGTCAGTTTCATCTTCAGTATGGTGGTGGGTAACGTACGTTTGAAGGACAGGCTGCTCAAAGAGCTTCCGCTCGTGTTCATCTGGCGAGTCACAGTTCCTGACACATTGCATATCCTAAAATCCCCATCATATTAATCGAAGTCACAGTAAATACGTCGAAACAGCGACAAACCTGGTACTTGTTCAATATAGTGTTACACACTCCGGTCACCAACATCATGGTGACCAGGAGCGGAATGAGCGCTTTGTTCTCCGTCATTTTGAACAATCATATATAGACTTATTAAAGAAACGGATGAAGGTCAAGTTGCAAGAAAAGAAGGGGGGAAGAGCTCTAGGCGCTCGAGATGGTCGAGAGAGCGTGGTCGGGAGTTGATTGCCCGTTCGAGTAGGTCACAGGGCGGCTTATCGATGATGTGAGGTGTCAGCTGACTTGGGTCATGCTTGTCTTATCGCGGCTCCACCAGGACCCGCTTGTAACCTGTCTATCACTCTACAATTACGGATTACAGTCTCCAGACTATCTCCCCGTACAAGACTACGACATATTACTTGTATATAGTAGGTGAATGTCCAAATTCAGTAGCTGAAAAGTTCGAATTGAGCGATGCAAAATAACGCACGAATTTTCTAGGACCTCCCCTACAAGCATCAATGGTATCCATAAACCGATGAAAACAATCCCAGATGACTATAAAAAGACATGACCAACCAGAAAGAAAAAGCCGGATTACAATCTTTCGCCTGCCCAACACCTGTCCAATATCCGAACACCGTTTTCCGCAAATCGGCCACGAAAAAAATGGGGAATAAGAGAAAATCACAAGAATTACCTTCGACCATAGAAGGGACAAAAAGAGAAAGGGACAAAGAGCCAACTGGGAATATTCGAAGAAAAAGCAAAAAGCAAAAACAAAACAATACAGAGTTCTGTTTTCCATCACATATAATGCATCCGACCCTGCTTGAACAAAGGGTAATATACAGCCGTTAAAAGTTGGGGAAATAGTAATATAGCTTTCATTCAACGAACATATCGAAGAAGATATGAAAGCCATTAGGAAATAGAAAATGACAAGACCTCTTCAGAGGTGCCCAGCAATGAGTCTTTCGAAAGTAGATCAAAATCTGCCCAAGGGTCTTCGTAGACAGATCCATTAAACATAGGTCCGGGGCGACAGAACCAATCCAAAGGAAGAGGGCCATCATCAGGATCGCCATCATTGATGTTAATGGTCTCGTCTTTGATCATCTCCTCATCCTTTGGTGTTTGTGTATGCAGACCAATGCTATCAACAGAGTCTGGGGTGTCCTCAACCTTGCCCATAAACATATCGGCGTTGACAAATTCGTCGAAAAGATCTGTGCCGAAGCCAAGATTCTCCTCTTTCATGGAAGGAGCGAAAGCATCCTGGATGCTAAAGAGAGATACCTTGCTATCCGTCCAGTCGGCCGTCGGGACTTTGTCCTCTGGCATAGCCTCAGCCTTGGCCGCATCCTTGTCGACCTTAGATACTTGATTGGACGTCGGCGCCTTTGTCGCTTTAGACACATTTGACCGTGGAGTCAGGAGTTGCTGAGAAGTCGGTGATACGGGTTTTGTATCGACTTGGCTCATTACACGCCCAAGTGGCGTAGGAACTCCCTCGGCTTTAGTGTCCCTCTTCGCGGTGTGCAAAGATATTGGCTTGGAAGCGACAGCAGCGGCCGCTTTCTCGTCTTTCGCTCCCACCATATCCACCTCATCCACTGGCTTGCCAAAAGCAAAGTCAAAACTGTCCAAAGCATATTGAACAGGATCAGATATCTCCTCTTTCGCCTTGTGATTCTCCTCAACGTGTCTCTCAAGTTCGACAGGGGTTGCAAAGCCTTTACTGTGGTACTCGCATTCAGGAACTGAGCATTTGAACATTGCTTGTTTCGGAATGTCGGCTTTCGGGAGAGTACCAAGCGCAGGAGCTGTTGGCGTGGCAGGGGCAGCGGGATGACTTTGCTTGCGGCGTTTAGATTGTGGGATTTTCATCTTGTCGGGTGAGAATCCTGGTCCAGGACCATAAACTTGCGGAACACCTTGCGGAGAAGGATCGCCCAAGGGAAATGGCGGTTGCGCAGATGTCGGTGCTGCAGGGACATTTTGATTTTGCACTCTCCTCGCTCGTTTCGCTTCTTCTTGCTGCTGGTGCTGCTCGAGGTTGGAGGCGTTCAAAGGAGCCACATTCGACTGGCCACCAGGCACCTGGGCATTCCCGGGTTTCATTTTTTGTTGTTGCGCTTGTACCGTTCGGATCATTCCCTTGAACATATCCCTAACGACTTCAATCGCTTTCCTCAACAGCTCGGGAGATATGTTAAACTCGTCGTTGAGGGACCAGTCGTCACTTTTGAATTGCCTCATAATTTGGATACGCTATAAGACTATTAGAAGAATCCATATAAAGCGAAGAAAAAAAAAAAAAAACTTACCGATGAAAACAGAGTCCTGATAGGCGTTTCCTTCTGAGCCTTGATAAAAAACTGGACAAGTGTATCCAGCCTCGAGAGCATATCGACAGCATCACGCAACTGCTGGGCCATGGCTGTTTTCTCTTCGGGTGAAAGTTTCGGCGATTCTTGAGGAAAGACTTTACTCATTTCGTTGTACCATTTCTTCAAAGAATCAGGCAAAGTTTTATTCCAGTTCTCGTCCGCAACAGCTCTGCTCAGCGGAGGGCGAGCAAAACGCTTCATCTGAGCTTCAATTTGAGCACGTTGTTGAGGCGGCATGGATGCAATCTGCTCTTTAGTAAAAGGATAAGGCTGGCGGGTAGCACCGGCATTCGGTGCCATAGGAGGCTGGCCCAAGGCAGCCTGTGGTGTCGGCTGAGCTTTGGGGTTCTGGATTTCAATAACATCGTCCGTGGCGGGGCGTTTTTTGTTGTTGGCTTTGGCACCAGCTCCAGCTTTGGCATTCTTTCCCGGTGTCGACGGTGGGGGCTGATTTTGAATCTTTGCGGCAGGCACCGCTGGCGACATCGCCGTTGGCTGGCTAACTGGAATCGTAGGTGGAATCGATGGCGTAGGTTGTTTTTCGGCGGGATTCTGAGCAAGGACTGGCTGTGGCTGAGATGGTGGTTGCTGTTGCATGTTTTGCTTTTGGGCCAACGCTTGTGCAGAACGGTTTTGGGATTGCAGTTGTTGCACAAGAAGCCTCTGGCGATTCCTTATGATCAACCCCCTAATCTGGTTATCATCAATGTTATTAGACTGCGGGCCAAGCTTTTGGCGTGCCAGCTGAATGTCATTAGCGGTGACAGGCGGTACAGGTGGCATAGAAGCTTGTGGGAGCCCTGGAACGTTTTGATTCGGCATGAACTGCTGTTGGGGCCCTGCCCAATTTGGCTGCCCGGCTTGCTCGGTACCAGCTCGCCCATTCTCCCGGTGCTGCGACATCGACTGCATGAGGTGTAGTTTCTGAAGATGCGATAGCTTCGGCAAGTCCACATGTCCGAGGACCTGGGGGTTTTGTAGCACCCACTCTTTCAGTTGACCCCAAGTTCTCACCGACTTTGGAACAGGAGGATTTGTGTTTCCGTTATTGGCCAGCATTAAGGGCGGGAAAGGGACGCTATCCATGCGAGCGATCTGGTCTGGACTCATCTCACCCGCCATGTTTTGCTGGCGCAGGAGTTGCTGCTGCCTGAGCATTTGATGCCGATGCTGTTGCTGCTGCATAGACAGCTGCTGCCCTTGAAGCATTGGATTGTTTTTTGGCGCACCAGCCATGCCGCCAAGCTGCTGTTGCATACTCCGCATGGCAGCGTCATTGAGCTGGCCGTTCTGTGGTTGTTGGGCAACGTTGGCTTGCACCGGCATCGTCTGGCCGTTTGCCTTGGCTTGGTTATTGGCTAAAGAGCGACGATGGTTCAGCAAGAACGCGTTCATCTTATCTGGAGGCAATTGGTTCAATCGTTCCTGAAGAGCAGCGGGTATAGTCGCAGGCAACTGAGCTCGGATTGCTTGTTGCTGGTTAGCCGGCTGCTGAGGCCGTGAAGGCGGCCGTCCTTGGGCGGAAGCTTGCGCAGGAGACATATTGGGACCGACAGGGCGGTTGATCATCGGCATAGCAGGGCTCTGGTTCGGGATGTTTTGATTCATGTTGGGGGTGTTTTGAGCCTGTTGGTTAGCCATGGCCATTTTGGCATTGTGAGCAGCCTGAGCAGCCTGAGCACGGGCCTGAGCCTGAGCTTGAGCCTGGATCTGGGCCGGGGATAGGTTCTGCGGCTGATTTTGGCCTTGGAATTGGGGATTTTGTTGGAGAAGGTCGTGTTGGGCATTTTGGGCGTTCTGCATTTGCTGGGGGGTCAAAAACTGCTGGGGGCTGACGCCTGGACGATTGGCGGGTGTTTGGCCGTTTTGTGGTGTCGCTCCAGGTTGTTGAAACATGGCATTAGGGTTGGCAAAAGTCTGCTGGCTCATGGCATTACTTGCCGGGACGACAAGCTGGCCTGCTTCTTGGGACCGAAGGCCATCTGCTTGTTGGCCTTGAATGTTCTCGACGTTACCCATAAAAGCGGAGGGGTCTAGACCGGGTTGTTGCTGGTTCATAGGCAGAGCGGCATTTCGCTGCAGGCCCATCATGTTGTTGGAACTCATTTGTCTATTCATCAAGGCATCGGAGGTCATCATGTTCGGGTGCTGCATCATTTGCTGGTTGCGTTTGTTGTTGCGAAGACGTTTGGCACACTGAACGCGGATCATATAAGTTAGGACGTCGCCGTGCTTTTGGATGATGGCTTGCTTCGCTTCGTTGTTTGTGCTGCGGTCGGCCTCGGCGCGGCGACGCTCGCGATCCTCGGGCGAGATGTTATTCAACCACTGAGCGGCGAAGGCACAGACCTGGTCGTATTCGTGCTGGGGGAGTAAGGCAAGGTCGTCGTGGAAGGGCATTCCGGTCATGAGGCGCTGCTGGCCCAGCTGGTTCTGCTGCTGCTGCTGCTGCTGCTGGAGGAGTTGTTGCTGGCGAAGCTGCATGTTGGGGTCGTTCATACCCATCTGGATAGGCATCTGGGTGGGTATGGGCGATGTCTGCATGGGTCGGGTCATTTGGGGAAACTGGGCGGTTGGAGCGCCCGGCATGCCGCCAACGGTGCCGGCGTTCTGTGTTATAGTTTGGTTGCTTTGGTCGAAAATATTCTGTTGTCGCAGGCGAGTTTCCTTGATGGCGTGTAGTTTGTTGGTGCACTCCTTGTCGTAATCGTCCTGTAGCACAAATGAAGAGGTGAGCTTCTACGTACGAACAGCATCAAGACGGGGAAAGGGAGCGAACTTTTTGGTGGGCTTCCCGAAAAGCTTTTTCCTCGAAGGAGAGAGCGGCTTGGACGGCGGTGGGCACGTTGACCTTGGGGTGAATCAGACGAAGAGAAGAGATCCTAGTGAGATCAGCGGACGGGTCCCATTGCTTTTGAGAGGTGGGAGTGTGGTTGCACAAACATTTGCCATGTATTCTTGGCCCGCTCTTCGGGCGGCACCTCAGCGCGCCATCCAGTGAATGGGCCTTGCGACTGCAAAACTCCAAGAATGTGCCTGAAGACCGCATTGCTTTGGGCTGCCTGGGTTGGGTTGGGAGCGCCGGGCATGGCGGCCGCGCCGACATTGGGAAAATTTGCTGGATTCATGTCAGAAGCCCCTGCGGTGGGCAACTGCTGAGAAACCAGGCGGGGCCGAAGTGACCGTCAGCATTCGCTGGTGGTTTTGTTTCCGTTTGAATATGCGAATATATTAATATGTGTGTCCTAGAGTGTGCTGGTCAAAGTTTAGAGTCGGCGTTGACAGACGGGTGCCGTATGCGGTTCCTTTGGGTAGTCTGACGTATCGATGATAGGAGGCCCAGACGGTGGGTGCTGTGAGCCGCAGCGGTCAGCGGAGGCAGGAACGAGGTCAGCACACGATCAACGGTCGCTAGAAAATTTTGTTCTTTTTAGGAGAGAAAAGAGGGAGGCAGAGTTGGCGGTAGTGATACTGGCAGGCGGTGCGAGGCGTGGTGGTGGCCGTGGCAGTTGGTCGAGCGCTGGTGGAGAGCAGTGGTGGACCCAGGGCTGTTTGTCTGTCGCGTCGTGACGGCGGTACTCACACACGGGATCGACAGCGACTCGAACGAGGGCACGACAGGGAGAGAATGGTGTCGGCCGGCCGGAGAGAGTGGTGGAGGAGGAGGAGAGGGGAGGGGAGGAGAGGAGAGGAGGGAGGAACGAGCGAAGAGGTGAAGCTGGCTGGAGAGAGCGAGAGAGAGAAACCGCAGTCTTTCTTAGTCTTGGCCCTTGGGGCCCGACTGAGGACTCGGGCCAAGCAGGTCTGCGTGGGGCGGCCACCCAGCAGCCGCCCGTGATAGGCAGGCGCCGGGCTGGGCGGGTCCCAGGGCGCCTTCTCTGCTCGTTGTTCTCTTGTGGTGGTTCTGACGCTGATTGTGCAATCCGCAGTAGGCAGAGCCATTCCCACTGTTGATGGCGACTTTTCACTGCGCTCCCTTTTCTCGTGGTGTCCGCTACATACTGGTGAACGATGAACTATGGACTGCCTGGCAGCCTGCCATTCACGGGCCGTTTGTAGATCTGCCAAGCCCCGGCGAGCAAGAGTTCTTCGTTCAGACAACGGGCTTGTTTCAAGGTCGGACCTTGTTAGGAATGGCGCCGTAGGACTAGGAACTACAACTGTTGAGCCGGCGCCAGGAATTGAGTGAGTAACTTGGAATGATTATGATTGAATCCTTGCACTGCATGCTTATTCTCGTACTAGGATCATAGCACCCCCGTTACTATAGCCAGATCGGACCAGACCGGCGGCACCGGGTTACGGAAATCATACTTACACCAGCACAAACGGCGAGCATTGCCTGTCTGTAATCAATCGCCGGCGACAATGGCAGCTAGCAACCAACAATTACCACTTAGCAATCACATTACCAGGGAACATCCGTAATTTCTCAGAGGATCATCCTGAAGATGATTGTCGCGCCGTTGGAACGGCATCGGGCTAGCGCTGGCCGGGGGTGCCTGGACGGCCACTAGAGCGCGGGAGCCACAACGGGCTGTCCCACCTGTCGATTGCTTCTGCTGTGGTCCTCTGTATAATTATTGGGATCCTGCCTGGCCGGTTGCCGTCTGCGTCGGCATTTTCTGTCTGTTCGGCCGCCCAGCCCCCGACACACAACCCCAGAGCAGAGCAGCCTCCGGGAACAGCATCCAACTCTGCCCGGGCAGATGATCTGATACTAGGCGCCTAGTCCAGATAGCGCATGCGCAAGACACGGGAAGCATGACCCCACCGGCCCGCGCCTTCGTTCACTCATCTGCCGGCAATAGTAATCAGCAATTCCTTGTATGTAGCGTTACTCATTCGCCCGCACTGCCAGAGATCTGCGCGCACACAGCGTGGTCGCCCTGCGTCTGGCACCAGCCAATCAGAGCCATCCAAGTGGGTCTTCCGCATCCGGCCTAGCTTGTTCTTGTCACGTGACTCTATCAGGAACCGGCTATCGATAACAACAGCTCCTCCTCTCCTTCCGCTTCCGCTTTCCTCTCTGTACGCCTCCCTCAGTCTCTCAACCTCTCTGTACACACTCCTCAACCTGCCTCCACGACTGAATCTCCGCGAGCCATCTTCCAGGCATCATGCCGAATTGTCCTGCTCAGCGCCCTCTCGTCACTTAACTACACCATGTCGTGGCTCCTCCCGTCGGGCTTTCTGTCCACGCCCGCACCATCTCCGACCCCCGTCGGCTCGGCCGTCTTTCTCTCGATTTCCTTATTCGCCATCTGTCTCCTCGCTCTACTGCTCTTGCGCCGCTTTTTGACTCTCCGCGCCACCCCCGGCTACATAATCCTGCCCGTCTTTCTCGGTCTGGTACTGCCCGCCAGCGTCGTACTGCTAGTACCCGTCGACTTAACCTCCAGCACCCGAGACGGTGAAGCTCCCAAAGGCGTCTGGCTGCAGGACCGCGCCATTCTGGTGCTCTGGCGCATTACATACTGGCTGATTTTTTGCTTGACTTGGTATGTAATTATGATACTCTGCTGTTGCTCTGCGTTGTGGCAACTAGACTAACCCCTAATCGGTATTCAGGTTTATCCTCCCGCTTCTGGGCGAATTCGTCGACTCGGGCTATCGCGACCCCAAAGGCCGCTTGCTCTACTCACTGCGTTCCAATGCTCGATATCAACTCCTCGTCCTCGGCTGCGGCATTTTTGGCCTGGTATATTTTGTCATCCAAAATGGCTTCGAATTCAAGTCCATCCGAGGTCTCGTCATGGCGCTGGCGTATGTCTGGGGTTTGATACTGGCCATTTACCTCATGGGCCACGGCCTCGTTTCCATCCCGCGATCCTTCTTCCGAAAGTCGAACAACGCCAATGCCTTGCGCCGCCTCCAAGTGCGTGCCCCCAAAATCCATGATCGCCTGACCGACGCCATCACCGAACTGGAGGAACTCGAGGCCCAACTATCGCAGTTGCAGCAGCGCAAGACCGGAACGGCCCGCGACTTTGGAGAGTGGATCGAGGAGCTAGCCGACTCCTCCAGCTTTCCCGATTCACGTCCAGCCGCATTACGTTCCATTGCCGAATCTACAGCTGTGCCCGCCATCATCACCGAGCGATACCTAGCCGACTTGTCCCGGAGGCTGCAGCGCGCCCGACACCAGAAATCTCGATTTGTCGATGAGTGGGATCGCCTGGTGCAGTCAGCCGCCGATTACCAGGCCATCCTGAACTCGACTGCATCGAAAAAGCTGGACTTTGGCTTGTCCGGTGCTGACGGAGCCTCATCATCGAAACGAGGATTCGTCAGTCCGTATATGCGATATTTTATATACGTGAATCTGCTGCCCGGTATTCGACTCCTTCTCGGAGCCGCTTTCGCAGCCGCGTCGTTTTGTGTGGTCTGGTCTGAGCTCATCAAGACGTTTGCTCCGCAACTGTCCATCATCAGCCTCACGATTGTGCCGCATCCAAATGAGGCCGGTCATGTCAGGCTAGGAGGCCAGATTACCTGCTCCTTGTGGCTGTTGTACATGTGTGCTGCGGCTTTGAAAGGAGTCAATGACGCCCAGGTTTGGGGAAATCGGGCTCTAGTGCGTCGGAACACATATGGCGAAAGCGCCTGTTGGTATGCCGGACAGGTGGCTCGGCTGACCGTTCCTCTTGCATACAACTTTCTTACATTCTTCCCGGTCGAAATCCACCACGAGACGACCTTTTACCGATTTCTCGGCCAGTACATTGACCTGACCCCGCTGGGCAAAGGGTTTGACTACTTTTTTCCTATTTTTGTGCTGCTCCCGGTATTAGCCACTATTTTCAATCTGTACGGCCGAATCAAGAAAGTGTTTGGCTTTGGCATGGTGGATGACGAAGAGGACGCCGAGGCGAATCCCGGCGGTTTCGGAGTCGGCGGCTGGCGCGAGGGACGCGCACTCATCGAACGTGAGCTGATCGGGCTGGGCTCGTTGAGCCTGACGCAGAGCTCGGTCGATGCTGGACGAAGCACGTCATCCACTTCTACAGCAGCTGCCCGCCGAGGAGGACCGAGTGAACGGCCGTCACGAACGGCGGCGGCGGCGGCGACGGCAACGACTGGTCTCGTCGCCGACACCATCGCGCGGCCTGCTGTTGGCGAGGACGTGGGCGAAGACGAAGGCTTTTTCCAGTCCTTTGCGCACCGCGTGCGAAACACTTTTGAGACAACGTCGACGCCGAAATGGCTACAGGGAGATCTTTCCGGCTTGAACCGGCCGCGGTGGTTCCCCGGCGAGGGGGGCTCTTCTTCGAATAACAGTCGCCGAAATAGTAATAGTAATGATGGGGTTTTGGGGGGACTGTTTGGAGGGCGATCCAACAACGGACATGTACGGTTGTAGCCATGTAACTGCCAGCGAAGCATATCCGCGTTTACCTTTTTGTTTATAGACTATTCTTACGTACATAATTTACTTATTAAAATAGACTTGATTTATTTTCATGTTATTACGCATTTAACGCGATAGGCAGCCTCATTAATGTTAGACTCAACATTTGAATGTTCAAATGTTCAATGTTGACGTGAGGCTCCACTCAATCTACGTGGCCCGGCTGAAGTTATATACATTGATGCATACAGCATGTGAACTCAAAGCAAGTCACTGCCACATTCAACCAACAATATAAATTCATTATTACTTTATAGCCAACCAATTTAGCCACCAACATTTGAAAATCCAGAAACATCAATGCTTGCACGTACAGCAGGCAGCCGTTTCTGCCTCGTGGATGCTGCTGGAATGCTCCAGTGTGGTCGAGTCTAGGCAACTCCCGCATTCTTCCCCACTTTGGATCAGCCATGTGTCAGTATTATTTAAGTTAGTAATTCGTTAATAATTCGACTGAATGTAAAATAAATCAGCTTAATAATTTAAACTACTGGTACTCCTGCTATTGCATGAATTTGCCGCTTTTTGTGGGCCGCGCGTGCGGCTCTGGGGTCCAAGACTAGACAGACTGAGAACTTTCCCGACCGCCGCCCCTCCTGGAGACAACTTTTCCACACCATCAGGCTCAAGAGTCTCACTACAACTATCAGTTGACGCTGACAGCCCCAGGCAGCCTAATAAGCCACCTCTCCTACCCCGGAGAGGTCAGGATTCATGACTCTACTGTCGTTCTCGCTGCCGCCCGTCTCGCTGTCCTCTCTGACCGAGGCCTCCGTCTCCTACCCGCAGCACCTCATCCGCCGTCTTTCCTCGCTGGCCCAGCAGCATCCCCTGCCTCTTATTAACAAAGACAACATCACCGACCTGTCGACCGCGTACTCTCTCGCTGCTCTATTTCTGACACTTGTTGTCATCGTCGTCACCATGAGCTGGCGCGACCAGTTTGCGTTCTGGCGCCGCAACAACTCCTACGACGCCCAGCCTGGCGAGCCACATGTCCGCGACAGCGATTTTTCGTACTTGACCGGCGCTGACGACGAGCCTTCACGTCGCTCACATCGCGACCACCACCATCACCAGCCTCAATACATTGAACGGCGACCCAGAAACAACAACAACAACAACGCCGAAGACGCCCCTGATATTTTGTTGCTGAAACACCGCGGCGTCACCTACCCTCTCCATTTCCCCGCCTACGCGATTGACGATGGTGACCTAACAATTGGCGATATCCGGCGGCGCGCGGCCGAAAAGACGTCCGCGGCGGATTATCAGCGGATCAAGATTCTGTACAAGGGCAAGCTGCTGCGTGACGATGACATGCCGTGTAAGGATGAAGGACTCAAGCAGCAGTCAGAGATTATGTGTATTGTCTCTGACGTGCGTCCCGGCGAGAGCACGAGCGATCTGTCGGGTAGTGAGAATGACAAGAGCGAGGCTGGGTTGAGCAGTAGCACTAGCGGCCAACAGCGACCGTCGAAGAATAAGCGGAAAAACGATAAGAAAAAGGACAAAAAGAAGAAGAAACGCGAAGAAGCTGCAGCTGCAGCTGAAGCAGATGGTGGTGGTCTGGCACCGCCAGCATTCGACCAGCGTCCAACATCTTCGTCCGGCCGCTCGACAACTTCTTCGGTTGCCCCGTCGCCAGCACCAAGTCTACAGAATATACGCACCGGCAACGCGCAAGTCGACGCTCTACTATCCTACCTACGCGGCGAACTCGCGCCCATGTGCGAGGCATACATATCGCAACCCCCTGTCGAGCTCAAGGCACGCGAGTTCGAGCACAAACGACTTAGCGAGACGATTCTGGCACAGGTGATTCTCAAAGCGGATGGTATTGACTCTGAGGATGCGCGGACAGCTCGCCGCGCGCTGATCAAGGAGGCTCAGTCGTGGTTGAACAGGATAGACGAGGTGGATCGGTCGGAGTGACTCGTGAAAAATATGTAGCTGCTAGCATAGCGTGTTTTTTTCTCTTTTTTCTTTTTGGCTATAGATGATAGGATTGGCTTTGTTCGGTTTGATATACCAAATTATAAACTATTGCATATAATCTGGCGGCTGGAACACTAGGGTAGGGTATAATACTGGGAACTATAAAGGAGCATCAACGGTCCTAGTATCCTACGTACAACGGTACAGAGTGATCGCTGCTGATCCACCGGCCAACAACGGGCGGTTCGAGAGTCATCAAAGTTTAATGGAATCCTGCCAGATCCTTTCTTTTACTTGGTATACTCATTAATACTTGTGGTTGTGCCGGTATCTGTGGCTAACATTGAAGGGCCCAGAGAGAGCCGGGTCTATTTTTCATCGGCCATGCCTGGCAACAATAATACAAAGAAAATCCCAGTTAGATAGAACTCCACGACTCAGGCACCGGACCGGCCACCCGACCGAGTCCCAGGATGCACTTGCCAGCCAACGGCCATCTCCCCTGAACCAGCGCCTAACCAGTCCAGGATGTAGTCACAGGGGCTAGAGGCACGCCGGCGCCAACCAGGCTGGCGGGCAGACGTGCTCGAGAGCTCTAGCTCGTGTGCGTCCCAAGCCTAGTCCAGTCAACGACTCAACCCAGAGGAACTAGAGCCGAACACGGTACAGCCGCTGGCAAGCTCCTTCTTCTCCTTCTTTTGCCTCACTTTTGCGCTGCGTGTCTGCTCGCGTACCGGCTCTCTTGCTTCTCTACACTCAAGTCAGCACTCTTGGACTACGAGTGCCTGGCACTGCCTGCGAGATTTTGTTTCCTCTTTTCTTTTGTCCCCATCCATAGTCCCGGGTCAGTCCCTCTTCGTGGACGTATCCGCTGGCTAGCTGCTGTCTTGCAGCTTGCGCTGTTGTGCCTTGCGTTGTCCCAGTACGTAACAATATTTGATTGTTACTCGTCCTACGCGCGTTTCATTTGGGTTTCTTGTTTCTTGTTTCTTGTTTCTTTATTTTGTTCCTTTACCTTTCACTTTTTTGGCGCATCCCACGAACTACCGCTCGATATATCACCTGCGAACTGCACGCCACTCAACTCTCACCTTACTCGCACGCCGCTCGCCTCTTATTGCTCACACGCAATCCGTGTCAATCGATTCAATTGGATTCTCCGCAGCTGGCCAGATGTCTGGGATGGCTCAGTGACCGACGATTCTTCGACTAGCACGCACCTGGCTCCCCTCTGGACCCTCTCCGACAGACACCACACCAAGCACGAACTTCAATTCCAGCCACACTGTGGAACACTAAAGCTCCTCTTGAACTTAGTCATTATTCAAGATATTTGTTTTGACTCGAAGATCCACGAACCAAACCGGGACCAAGTCTGGTCTGGCTCGGCTGTCTCCACCTGCCGCCGCCTTTTTTCCCAGCAGCTCGTACGAGAATCGGTTCGTTTGTCTCCTCCCAACACTCAACCTGCACTCTTTGTGCCTCGACCGACCGACCAGCGACAATATCTTTTCGACTACGTTTGTGTTTCTTTTTGGACACAGCGAGCCAACTGCATTGCATCCAGCGTTGTCGAGCATCGCGGTTACAGCGTTCAGGGGGCTAACCAATCCTAGTGGGGCACAACCGGATCTGACCCAAAGCAACACGTTCGTCTTTTGTGACTGCCATGTGCGGATGAAGCTTCCGCTGGCCTGAATACTTCATTATATTTTGCATTTATCAAGTTACAGAATCGCTAGAGGAGCTGCGCTGGGATGTCTGGCACGGTCGCGGCAGTTTCCTCCCCCGATGCTGTGACGGGCGGGAATGCCGCATGGGACTACGCCGTGCCTTTGGGACAAGAGGTTGGTTTAGGAACTAATGGCTGTGCATGCAGAAGCTGACTTGAAGCAGACCGATCGACGCGCGTCAAACGAGTCTAGCAACACTTACAACAAATCATCCAGCTATCGCCATCGAACTCCAAATGGCTACCCCCGGTCTCGCAACTCGTCGCAGCCCGGCTCGCGGAGGGGCAGCAACACACACGACTCGCATGCCCGGGATATAGGGCCCGCGTTGAACAGACAGCTTGGAGATGCGCAGAGCAATGGACAGCCCTCGCGTAAGAGCGAATCGTCGACCAAAGGAGAACCCAAGCCTGGTGAGAATAATTGGATACACCGAGACAAGCTGGCTCGTATCGAGAGCGAGGAGCTGCAGCAGGCCGCCATGCGTATCCAGCGTCAAGTACGCACCGGCAGCAAATCGAGCAGCATGCGTGGCCGAAGCCATGATTCGCACAGTCTGAACGGCACCGTCACCACGCCGCCAGAGCAAACGGACCCCTGGCAGAGGAACCAGCTAGACTCTCCGATCCCGCTGGAGGACTATGATGAAAACGATATCGAAACGGAGCGGATGACTTGGGATTTGCGTCGACCCGAAGAAATTGCCGCTACATCTCCACCTGTAGACCATAGGAGCCCCGGTCTTAAGAAGAGCTCTTCTCGTATTCCCGTGCTCGCGTCAAGCCCGCACCGTGCTTCTCCCGACGATGCAGACTATGAGTTTACCGATATGCAGCGCCCACGCACTCGCACGTTGGGTAGTGGAGATGAAGAGGGATACTTTGCCCACAGTCGCAGGAACAGTGAGAATGTCGTGATCGACTCCCCCGATGCCTCGCCTAACCCGGCGAATAACACCACTCCTCCATTGGCAGCAACAACAAGCCGGCCTGGGAGCCGTGGGAACCCGCTTGGACAGGCGTCTCCAACGAGAAAGACGCCTGCCAAGGGTACATCGACAGCCCGAAAGTCCTCGGCACCGCCCACGAACCGCAAAGCATCAACCAGCGCTGCCAAAGCGCGGACTGCCTCGAGCAGCAACGCGAATAAAGAACAACGGCCGACAACGCGATCTGGCGAGACACGTCCATCGACTGCGGTCAACCGTCCCGAAGGCGATCCCCCGTGGCTGGCCACCATGTATAAACCAGACCCCCGGCTTCCTCCAGACCAGCAGATCTTGCCAACACATGCAAAGAAACTGCAGCAAGAGCAATGGGCGAGAGAAGGAAAGACTCCGACAGCCTACGATCGCGAATTCGCACCGCTTGCCATCCGGCCGGATGATCAACCGCCGCCGCCGCCGCCAGCAGAATCCGAGAAACCTACACCGTCTACTTCCTTGCCTGTGGAGAACAACGAGTTCGCTCCTGCTTGGCCACTTCAGTCTTCGAGGAGTCCCGAGCTGGGCCGTCCGGGGACGAGCGGTACAAACTATAGCACAATGCCTAAACTACAAACGCCACCACCGGTCGTTCTCTCGGTATCTCAAAAATTGCAACCAAACTTTCCGCCACCACCACCTGAAGAGCCTGAGAAGGTGGAAAAGGGGTGTGGTTGCTGTGTGGTCATGTAGACCTTTCTTCACTTTATTTTCCCAACATGTCTTGCCGACCTTTTTTTTTTTTCCGTCAATACCCAGATTCGTTTAAAGAGTCAGTCCTCTTCAAGCCAATATTCCGCGCAAGCAGGCAGATTTGCTTGCGCGAGTTGTACTTTTTCTGCCTTCTTCTTCTTTTTGATTAGCGGATAATCCTTTTTGCCTTTTTTTGAGTTCTTTCATCCCCGGCGTATACGCGTGTCTACTCGTGCTGTTTTTTTTGTGTTTGTGCTGTCTGCTCTCCAGGCTTTGCGTTCCTTCAGACTGATTCCCTTACTTTGTACTGTCGGCCTTGCAGTGTTGAGAGGCAGGCTAGAAGAAAATCAATACGTTAAATTATAAATATAAAAAATAAATATAGACCAGAGTACAAAGGATAATGGATAGTATAGCATGACCTCATACCTGGACCTCGGCCTTAGTAATTAATGGCCCCACCGGCATTACTCATCCGCCGTCGGACTGACGCAAGTTCCAGAACCCAGACTGACTGCGAACCATACATCCAACCCCTCTCTTTGTCGCTATTTAAAGAAAAAGGTGCGCCCTCTCTTCTACCCGCATCTGAATATTCTAACCCGAAGACTATAGGACTGCCCAGCACTCCTTTTTCGCTTTTTTCTCGTCTCGCCCACCATTTCATACTTTAGGCGCCTGTTTGGCAGCATCGTTGCTCGCCCCGTCTCGCCAAATACCATGTCGGCCGCAAAAACCAAGGCGCAGCAGATTATCGATGATAATGCTGTTGGTTCGTACATTTCTTAATATCAGATGGACCGAATGGATGGCTGACTGTGTGTGTGTGTGGTCTAGTCGTGTTCTCAAAGTCGTACTGCCCGTACTGCAGATCGACCAAGTCGCTGCTGTCAAGCCTCGATGCGCCGTTTTATACGCTAGAGCTGGATCAGATTGGTGAGTCCCCTTCCCCCTCCTCTTACCACTTTTTTTTTTCTTTTTTTTTTTTTTTTTTGAATACAAGCTGATACGAAAGGATTAGATGATGGTCCCGCCCTCCAAGACGCGCTCGAAGAAATCACAAACCAGCGCTCCGTGCCCAACATCTTCATCAAGCAGCAGCACATTGGCGGAAACTCGGATTTGCAGGCGCGCAAGAAGGAGCTGCCGCAGTTGCTCAAGGATGCGGGTGTTTTGTAAATAGAATACTCGGAGAGAATGTGCAGCCAGATCTTGAATTGAATACTTGTGCCAATAGTGATATAATACTACACTGGTGTATTCCTGCAGAGTAGAGAACTGCGTAGTTGTACAGTACATATGATACATGATACATGTGTCAAGGTTAAAATCTAAATGACCTTTTGAACAACCGTCCCCACCGGCCGCTCGACAATGCCCATCACTCCATCCACAATACTTTTTCTGGCAGCATCGCTCGCAACGTTTTTACCCGCCAGATAATTCAACCACACACACCGACTCACCCTCTCATCCGCAACCCTGCCCATCCATTTAATCGGATTCTCAGCTTCTGGCTGAAACAGCGCATCAAGCGCGCCACGCTGATCACGCAACAGGAACAAAACCTGTCCCTTTGGAATCGATTTCCTCGTTCCTGCACCGCTCAGCAGCGTCTTGAACTCGCCTATCGACTCGCCAAAGCTATCATCCTGAAACTCACTTGGCGGCGGCTTCTCGCCCGCCTTTGTGAGTTGTTTGGCTGTGGCGGCTTCGCGTTGTGCGCGGTTCGTCATGTGGCGCACCCATGCGTCTCGCAGATGCATAAAGTCTGTGTTGCGTGTGGGCACAATGCGCACGGCGGTGCGCACGTTACTTTCTTTGAGGATCGATGCCCATGCTTCTTCGCCGCGCTCTGGGTCAAGCAGCAAATTCTTGAGGGCTTCGCGCTCGGTCGAGACGAGCGATGTTGCTGCGACGATGCCGTTTTTGGCCATGTTTTCTGAAGGTGGCTGGACGCCTGTTCTCACGAGGCTTTGCTGGAGGGACGCGATGTCTGATTTGGCAATGTATAGTCCGACGACGTATACCTGAATAGCGAGGAACGAAACGGTCCGGATGCCGAACCCGAGCAATTGGTATTCTTCATCTTCTTCTGGTGTCTGCGGAATATCCTGGCCCGGAGCCAGCGTCGCCGCATTGAGTGTCTTGGGAAGTCGCACTGTCGTCGGGAATAGCGGCACGGAGCTATTCCCCGTCTCGACCTGTTCAACCCCGTCTTGGCCCTGGATGCGTATCACCGAGGGACTGCTGGGGAAGCCAGCAGGACCATCGAGTTTAATCCCGCCGTTGCTATTCGGCCCTTTCTCTCCTTTTTCGTCTTTGTTGTCTGGAAGTCCGAACACATTCGTTTTGACTGTCGCATACAGCCCAATCGCACACACAGTGATACCAGCCGCCGAAAGCGCCATGCGCCGACGGAAATGCGCAATTGCCTCGCTCTGCGATTTTAGTTCCTCGGCAGACGCAGACCGGAGTGGATTGTTTCCGGTGGCTGTTGTTGTCGAGGAAGGTCGGGTTCGGGAGAAGAAGCGTGTAGACCTGTACGCAAGCTGTTGCTGCTGCTGGCGCTGCCGTCCGAGGCATTGTTTGCAGATGGACAGCGGGAGTGTCCTGGTTCGCATGGTGTTCATTGTTGCGTTGTTTTTTCCTTTTGAATTGGGTGAAAGGGTCACTCTGGGACACGGCGCGTCATGACGACAGAGGTTGCAATGATGCGGTGGAATCCGGGGACGTCACGTGGTTTGTGGATAGATTATACACGCCTTTCCTGATTAGGAGCTAGTGCAGAATGTATAGCTTTACAGTTTACGGAGTACAGGCCTCAAATAATTGATATTAATTCGCTGAAATTGTCATTAGGGTATAATTAGTTCTAATCATTATTCTGCAGACTAATAGTCTTCATCGTCATCTGAACCGCGATTGCGCGTGTTCCGGCGATTTGACTGATTCCTCCGACTGTTGGATTCCTCTGCAGGGGCATCGTTATTATTATTCTCTGGCTCAGCTGCAGCAATGCCGCGATGGCCACGCACACTCCGTGCCAGTCTCGCCTCAAACATCTCATCCAAGTCTTCTGGCGAAGTATTGCTGGATATCTGTTTCCCGTAGACTTCCCTAACCAACCCCGAAACGCCGCTCTCGCCGACTTCGGTCTTGCCTCGAGGCCCCACCATGTACTCGATGATTTCTTCGCCGCCGTCCATTTCTCGATTCCGAATGAGATACCCATCCTTGCACATGCGCTGGAGCAGACGGTCGGTGCGGTCTACGGGCGTGTATTGGTCGGTGTTGGTTCGTTGCAGGTAGCGATCTAGTTTCTGCTCTTGGATCGAGCCACCAGACAATGTGATGAGGGAAATCAGGAATGTGTAGAGTGCGGTATAGGTGCTTTCGGTGAAGACTGAGGGAGCTTTGGCGGGGGGCAAGATGTCCGGCACGCGAAAGGCAGAGGGTAAGATGCTCATGACGATCCAGGACTTGGACGCTGTTGACGGTTTCTCGACTTTTTGCGCAGCTACACGTTGTCAGTTGTCTTTCAAACATCTTTCAATACCAGAAAATTTAGCGACTAACCCCTTCGCTGTGTAATCGTAACCTTTTCCTTCGCAGGCAATTCCACCAATTGCATCCCAAACCGAGTGCGCAACACCCGCTGCGTTTCATCAAAAACGACCTTGAACTGCCTCGACCCTTGCTCGCCGAGCACCTTGGCGCTGATATCTGTGCGTCGAATGGCTAACCGCGCAAACTCGCTGGAGAGCGCCAGGCGCACCATTTTCTTGACCATCACATCTGTACTGCTCGGCGCATGTCCGTCATCGCTGTCGGACGCAGCGGACTGCTCGTCGTCGTCGTCGTCGTCTGATTGACGGCGGCGCTGCTGTGGTGTATCGTTTTCTGGGCTTGAGTCTGAGTCGTTTTGCTCCTGGAGTGGAAAAAAAGTTCAATTAGCTTCGGATGAAAACCATCGATGGAAATTATCGCATTTTGCGAAGCGCACGTACAGCACGGCGTTTGCGCGCCAAAGGCATTTTATTTTGCGAGTGCCTTGATGATATCCAAAGAAATTAATCCAACGAATTAAACTCGATCAATACTGCCGCGCAGAGTATGGGTGTTTGCTTGAAGAGGGGCTTGTCGAAGAGGCGATCGGCCGAAGACGCGTCGGACGCGAGAAAGAGCTGGAGAACGGGTCGCCCCACTTTATTCCCAAAGAGGCAATATCCGCTTTCGAGGTTAGGGCTAGGAATACATCATGTTAGACACTGTTATGTTTATTTTGTGGGATGCTCTTCAAGAGAACTTTCCAGGGAGTGACCCTCTCCAGAGAGCGGTCGACTCTGTGAGGTAGCCTTCAAGGAGTAGTTGAGTCCATAGGGTCCTTTCAATCTTATCTCATGATTCTCTTCAAGTCAACTGGTATAGTACGTGACGGATAATTAAATCTCTAGCTATTGAGATACATATGACAAAAAAACTGCCCCAGACTTGTCTGCCCGAGTAACGGGATGTAAGACCACACATCCACCACCATGGGCATTGCATATTTTGTCTTCACTTGAGCGCCAGGGCCCCAGTCCCATAAAACGGCCGTTCAGTGAATAATAAGACCCAACCATATGACTATTGTGCGCTGAAGCAAAACTAGAAGATCCCAGATTATGCAGCTGTTGCTCACCAACATTGAATACGGCTAGTAGTATATTGAAATACATTCGATGAATCTCAAAATCAAGACTACATATCTAAATGAATTCTGCTATAGCACTTTCCAGATGTCAGCACCCCGAAAGCCCATTAACACCGCCTGACGCAGTGTATTTACAGGAAACCCCTCCAAACGAAGAAATATTCTGCGCCGGCTGAATATCCACATTATCAAATGCAATATTATAGCACGGATGCACGTTGGAGCAAGACACCGTAGCCACCGCATCATTTTTAGGGGCGCTATTGAGATAGCCCGTAAAGTTCACAAACGCAACATTAGATATCTGCATCAGGCTGGTCCCTGGGTACGAACCATTGTCCCCGCTGTCTTGCGAAATCCCAGGACCGGCGTTGGCGCCCTGGATGTCGAAATTGGAGAAGACGATGTTTTCGACCGTGCCCCAGCCGGCACCGTTGGGCTTTCCGGCGCTTTCGTAGGAGCTTTGTGGGAGCTGGACTCCAATCCAGGTTTTGATGTAAGCGGAGTTATGCATGTCTTCATTGTGGCGGATAATCTGTGAAGCAGTTAGATCGAATTGTAGAAGACAGAATGAATAGGCAAACCTTGACATTGTCTACGACCACATTTTCGACAGATGCATCTTCGAGATACTGGCCCAGACTTCCAATGGCAATACCATTGCCGCCATGACAAGTCACATTGGTGACGCGGACGTTGTACGAGCGAGGCTTAATGGCGATACAGTCGTCTCCGCCTTGATATACGAGGCCATTTAGCTCAACGTTGTCAACATCCATGGTATCTGCCCTTTTGTTAGTTCTGAATAACTACACGAGAAATAGAAAGACCCACCGAAACCGTCCGTGTTCTGCACCCAATTGGTCCCATACGGCGCATTTACAGCAGTGGCATTCGCATAAATGTTATTAAACCGCAAATACGTCCCGTTCATGATATTGAGAGACCACAGCGGGGGATCAATGATCTTAAAGTCTTCCACCAACACATCGGTGACATTCCAAAAGACAAACGGCATCGGCCGTCCAGGCTGAGTGACGGCTTCTTCGGCATTGTACCAGGCGTTGCCATTACCGTAGATTTGTCCAGTGCCGTATCCTTCAATGGTAATGCCCTTGCCGCTGAGGATGAAACCGGCGTGATGGTTTTGGAAGGCTATAGGGTACGAGTTGTTGCGCCAGTAGTCGAGGTCGTCTGAGAACTGCTAGAAGTTAGCATTTTACTGAAAACACGAAGAAAGAAAGAAAGAAAAAAAAGTACCGTCCAGGTTCCGCGCCATTCGATAAAAACATCATCCACAACCGGATTCAATCGAGTCCCAATCCAGTAGTTCTGATCCTCTGGGAAAACAATTCTTCCTCCATTACCACAGCGTTCAAATGCCTTTAGAATATTGGGAACATCATCTTTCTTCTTCCCCAAGGCTTTGACGGTACAGACATTGTTCTTTTGTGTCACTGCGCTACTGTCTGCCAGCGCCGCAGAGACGCAGGAGAAAGCCACAAAGCTCTTGACCCAACGCATTTTTTTTTCTTACTGCAATTAAATCGTCAGATTTAGATTTGCATAGGTTGACTTGCAATTTGGCAGGATTCTTTATATCAACAATTGCGCTCAGACCGGAACTTTGAATTTTGTCACGGTGCTGCTATGACGAGTGCAATTGATTACCAGTCCATCATTCTACGGGGAAAGAAAAAAAAGCTTCATCTCGGTACATCACACACCGAACAAAAAAGAAGAAAACGACATTTGTCCGGAGATTGCATGGAAAACCCCCCGGTTGCGAGTCATTGCGGGGGAAAAACTGGGGTAAAGAGCGTACCCCGATTGGACCCTCTTCGTCCAACAAATACCGGTTTAGACTCTTTAGAGTCTAATTAGGATTGGATCGTAATTAATAATGTTAGTTTAATATTTAGTCTACGTTGCTCGACAATATTTCCCCACCAATGAGAGCAACGGATTCGATAATACCCCTCTTATTGTTTTGTTTCTCTAGATATTCGGTGCATGAGAGAAAGCTTCTGTTGGTAAAGGGTGGTACAAATACTGCTTGATTTTTTTTCTCAATCATGTGGCCTGGTCGGTGATCACTGTAGTAATTTGCATATTGTGCCAAGTGTTCCAAAATCTTAGCCATGGCAGTCATGGCCAAGTTCATCCTCATCCACTTTTGGATACTCGCTCTGTCCGTACTGGCCAATTCGAAATCCTGCTGGCGAAACACCACCTGTTCAGGCCCTGTAGACACTGCGTTTCCCGGGAAATGGGAGCGTAATATCTATGCCCCTGCGTCACGGACAGTTCGTCCAAAGAGCATCCTCCATGAAACTGACACTCGGAGCACCTTCAAGAGAGGCTCGGGTCACAACGTACTCAAAGGAAATGGCTCTCAAATCATCTTTGATTTCGGCCTCGAGGTCGGCGGGATTGTCACTGTTCATTATACCGCGTCCGCTGCAGGAAGCTTGAACCTGGCCTTTACAGAGGCCAAGAACTGGGTTGGACAAGCCTCGGATTCGTCCAATGGAGCCTTTAAACTCGGAGACGGCCATTTGTCTTACGACATCACCGGCCCCGGAAAGGGAACGTACACAATGCCCGACAAGAAACTGCGCGGTGGATTCAGATATCTAACCGTATTCCTCACCACGGCGGACAACGCAACAGCAACTTTAGATGTGTCTGATGTTTCCCTCGAGATTGGCTTCCAGCCCACATGGTCGAATCTGCGCGCTTACCAGGGCTATTTTCATAGCAACGATGAGCTGCTCAATCGTATTTGGTACAGTGGAGCATACACGGTGCAGACGAATGCTGTGCCCGTGGACACTGGCCGGCAGATTCCCACGGTGGCGTATGGATGGGACAACAACGCCACGCTGGGACCGGGTGATACTATTATTGTTGATGGCGCTAAACGAGACCGCGCTGTTTGGCCGGGTGATATGGGCATTGCCGTGCCCTCGACGTTTGTTAGTATCGGTGATCTCGAGAGTGTGAAGAATGCGCTGCAGGTTATGTATAACACACAGGTTAGTCTGACACCAAAAAGAGAAAGTTCACTAGGCTAACAGTGTCATAGAATGCAGACGGTTCCTTTGCCGAATCTGGCCCGCCTCTGAGCCAACAAAGCTCTGATACCTACCACATGTGGTCGATGATTGGGACATACAACTACGTCTTGTTCACAAACGACACGGCATTTCTTGAACAAAACTGGAATGGGTACCAGAAAGCAATGAATTACATCTACGGCAAGGTCGATTATCCAAGCGGACTCTTGAACGTGACGGGCCTTAGAGATTGGGCACGATGGCAGCAGGGTTACAACAACTCCGAGGCGCAGATGATGTAAGTCTTTCAAAACCTAGAAATAGAGATATGATCCACTGACAAAGGATGAAGCTTGCACCAAACGCTCAAGACCGGCGCCGAGCTTGCAGAATGGACCGACAGCACCTCAAACTTGTCTAGTACTTGGACCACCAGGGCCGAAAACCTTCAGACTGCAATCAACAAGTACTGCTTCGACGACGCCTACGGTGCCTTCAGAGACAACGCTACCGCAACGACCCTGCACCCGCAAGACGCCAACAGCATGTCCATCCTCTTTGGTGTTGCAGACGCAAACCGTGTCTCGAAAATCTCCCAACGCCTGACCGAGAACTGGACCCCTATTGGGGCTGTAGCGCCAGAACTACCAGAGAACATCTCCCCATTCATCTCCTCCTTTGAAATCCAAGCCCATTTCGTCGCGGGACAACCCGACAGAGCTCTGGACCTGATCCGACGGTCGTGGGGTTGGTATATCAACAACCCCAACGGCACAGAAAGCACGGTCATTGAAGGATACCTGCAAAACGCAACATTCGAATACCGCAGCAGCCGTGGCTATTACTACGATGCCTCATACATCTCGCACTCGCACGGGTGGTCGTCTGGCCCTACGTCGGCTTTGACAAACTATGTGCTTGGTCTGTCCGTCACTGGCCGACTGGGCTCGTCCTGGCAGATTGCGCCGCAGTTTGGCGATTTGACCTCTGTGCAGGGCGGGTTCACTACGTCCATGGGCAAGTATCAGGCTGCATGGAATCGCGCTGCTGATGGCTCGTATAAGCTGTCCTTTGACGTGCCCAAAGACACTCAAGGCGTGGTTATCCTGCCTGCGCCGGGTAGCAAGAAGAAATCGGCGACATTGAATGGCAAAGCGCTGAAATGGGGCGGCGGTGAGACGACAACGATCTCGATTAGTTCCGGGGGCTCCTACAGGATTAATGTTGGAAAATGATTCCAAAGTCATGTATTTAAAATACTTCAATGTTGTCTGTCTATAGAAGAATTCCCGCCGTTCCCGCTCCAAAAGCGGCGGCGGCGGGTAAATTAGGGCTCGTTCGAGTTGCTTCTAGGCGGCAAGGTGGGCCGGCCTGGTCACTCGCAGGGCGTGAGCGAAACCTTTAAATTATCTTCAATGTTGGCCTTTGCTAGCTATTTTTCTTTATGAATCTGTTCACTGAATAAAATACTTTGCATATATTGCAGATAGTCCTGAAGCTTTCTGTTTGTTTGTTGCCATTCTCACACACCCCGCGCGGGGCAAGTAACTATCGTATCGACAGCAACAACATAACCTCAGCAACCACATAGCAGCCTTGTCTGTATTGTAACTTTTTTTCAATTGACTCCACCCCAAAAAAAGACACAATGCCAGAACCCACGCAGAGGAAAAAGCCCTGGATTGAAACCCCGCTGGTTGAATCAGCGACACTATCAAAAGCCGCTGGATGGTGAGCACTCTTTTTTATTACCTCTTTAGGCAATAATTCCAACTAACAAAACGACCCTAGTCGGATATTCCTGAAATTGGACTCTTTACAGCCCTCGGGGAGTTTTAAATCAAGGCAAGTTTGTTCACCAACCTGCTCTTTTCTGGAACATACATAGCTAACGCGTTGCTGCCAAAAGAGGAGTCGGAAATCTGATCCTCACACATCTTCTCGAGCCAGCCAACCAAGGAAAAGAACTCCACTGTTTCATTTCCTCTGGCGGAAATGCCGGCCTCGCAGCCGTGATAGCAGCACGGGATCTCGGCTGTTTGTGTACCGTAGTCGTGCCTATGAGTTGCAAGCCAATGATGATCCAAAAGCTAAAAGATGTCGGCGCGACAGAAGTGATTCAGCACGGAGCCAGCTGGTTTGAGGCAGATTCTTATCTCAGGGAGAGATTCTTCAAACCCGGGGAGGAAAATAATAATCTCTATCTTCCGCCGTTTGATCATCAGTATGTGTGGGATGGCAATGCGACGCTGATTTCTGAGGTGGCTGCTCAGCTACCGGCTCGAGAAGGGAAAGATGATGCCAGCTTTCCGGCTGATGTGATTGTGTGCAGCGTCGGAGGTGGCGGGTTGTTCAATGGTATTGTCCAGGGACTCCACGAGTATTCCAAAAAACACTCCACCAAAAAAGCCGTGGACGTTGTCGCCGTTGAAACCCAAGGCGCGGATTCGCTGGCATACTCGCTGCAAAAAGGCTCACTCCAATCCCTGGACACAATCACATCCATGGCCACTTCGCTAGGTGCCCTGCAGGTCGCTCCACGCGCGTTTGAGAATGCGTCCTCGCCGCCAGAAGGAGTCAAAGTGACGAGTGTGGTTGCGTCGGATGCTGAAGCGGCGAGGGGCGTGGTCACGTTTGCGGACTCGACGCGGATGTTGGTTGAGTTGGCGTGTGGTGTCTCGGTCGATGTGGCTGTGGGGAAACGGTTGAGAGAAGCGGTGGGAGATTTGAGTCTGGATAGTCGCGTGGTGATTGTTGTTTGTGGAGGGTCTAATGTGTCCCCGGAGATCGTGGCAGAGTATCGAGAGAGGCTGAAGAATGGGTGGGAGTAATTGACATGTGATATAGATATAGATATCTACCAAGGACGCTGCTTGAATAATACTAAGTTACTGAATAGCCTTATCCCTAGATCATCAATGGTACAGAAGTAGAATCAAATCTATTTGAGAAGATCGTCACCAGTACGATCATTCTCCTACCCATGAAAAACATCCCAGGTTTTAAAACCTAGAACTTTCAAAAGGACAAAAAAAAAGAAACAGTATTGGCTAGAATCGTAAGTCATGATAGTAATATCAACGTGTGCTTTCTGACTATGTGCAAGCCCGCCGTGTTATTTTTTTTCTGTCTCAGTCGCTATCGCTAGCACTGCCCGCCCCCTCATCTCCATCCTCATCTTCTTGTTGTATATTCTCATTCAAGACATACTCTGCCTTTTGCAGCACCGACTTGAGCTCTGCATTGTTTCCGAAAACCAAGTCGACGGGTTTTTGGCCAGGTTTGTTGCGTACTCGCGGATCGCAGCCGGCTTCGCACATCATCGAGATCATTTCCAGGCCGAGCTCCGGGTCCTTTTCGTTGGCGTAGCGGACGGCCACGTGCAATGGGGTATCTTGGTCGACGCGCGTTAGGGGGTCGCATTCGAAGTATTGGATGTCGAAGAGGGCGTCCATGACATCATCTGCAATTATCAACACACACACATTCATATAGAGATAGAGATCGAGCGTACAACTGCCGTACAAAGCACAAATATGCAGCGCGTAATTGCCCAGCGCGTCCTTGACGCTGTTGAAAAACTCGGCGACTTCTTCGTTGGTCTTCTCGGCCATGCCTTCCAGCACCTGCTCGATCAGGTGCTGCTGGTCTCGGCGGCATGCCTCGACCACCAGCTCACGCGGGGATGCGCCCTAGATCGTCGGTATGTGTGAGTGTTTTGAAGTTGTAGTGGTGAACGGTTGAGCGGATGCCTACCTCGTCGTCTGCCATTGCTGCCTGGATTCAGTTCCAAAAGACGCTTCAAGGATAGATGTGTTGATAGACGTAATCGTGCGCGATTTTGTTGAACTCTAGCGAGAAATTCCAGGAGAAACTGTCCGAGGATGTACCTGGACTAACAGCAGGCTACCGTCGTGGAAACAGTGAAATGCGGAGGAGGGGCTAGAGAAGCGGGAGCCTCGGGCGCTTAGGCGCAGTCACGACGATTTGGCTAGAGAGCAGGGGAGGATGGCCGGCGATTTGGCGAAAAGAAACGGAGAGAGAAGGAAGCACGCGCGATGAAGAATAGATAAGCAGAATAAAGATGAAGAACTAAGAAAGCGTGAATGTCCAAGCAACAAAAACACAAACAGCGAACAACACAAAGCGGTATAGCTTGGTTTCTGCGATAGGAATAGTGCCGGTCTCCGGATAAACAGAATATCCGCTGCTATCTGTGTACCCCGCGCCTGGGCGGAAGCAAGTATTTATCAACTTGTATATAAATTTAGATATGAAAATATAATTTTAATTGAACCTATTATTCTTGATTTTGATAAATAATAATTTAGGCTACATGTTTTTCTGTAAAACTTTTATATAAGTTGATAAATGTTGATTGGTCGCCGTGCCAATATCTTCTGCAGCCGCGCCTGAGGCGGTAAGCGGCAAGGCGGTAAGGCTTGCATGCATTAATATTGGCGCGCGGCAAAGTCTTGCGGAGCTTTAGGATTCGACTCTCCTCTTTCCAAAAGATTATTACGAAAAGACAACGTCTATTAATCTCATTCAAAATGCCTCTGACATGTAAGTCTCTTCATCTTTTGTTTCTTCACTGTTTGTGCAATCGATATTCATATAGCTAACCGGGTCCAGTCTGTCCGAACTGCAGCAATGCGCTCACGATTTCTCGAGCAGAGGCGGGCGGGGGACTGAATCGCTTCGAGTGCCGCGCATGCCCATACCAATACGCGATTGATGTCTCGGTAAGCTTTCATTCGAGAAAGGCTAGGTTGAACAAGGACGAGGAAGCTGAGTGAATCGCAGTATTTCGAGCAGCGTACGTTGAAGCAAAAGGAAGTCGAGCCGGTCTTTGGCGGGAAGAAGAGTCTTGAAAATGCAGACAACATGAAGGGTGGGTTTTCTCCCCTACGATATACACTCTTGTTATCGACGATTGAGAGTTGAGGACATGCTAACACTCGACACAGCGCAATGTCCGTCGGAAACGTGCAACGGCGATCGGGCGTATTTCTTCCAGCTTCAAATTCGCAGTGCGGACGAGCCGATGACTACATTCTTGGAGGTTAGTTTTTTGTCTTTTAATGGTCTGCTTTCTGTCGTATTTTCAAGCTGGCTGACGATTCATGGATAGTGTATGACTTGCAAGAAGACCTGGCGCGAGAACTGAGGGGGATGCGCGTTTTGCTGGGGGTTAGTTGAGATTCTTCGATGCAGAAGGATATTCCTGGCGCATATGGTACTGAGGACTGGCGTTGAGAGCTTCATTTTCATTTCTATTTGCTATGGTTCACTACTTTTCATTTTCTTGTTTGTTTTCATGGCGTTGGGAATACCCCGCATTCAGCAGGACGCATACAGTTCGGAGCTTAAAAAATTTTCAAGGGCCTAACGCTCGGACTGCATATCATAATAAGAGTGCTAGCAACCGCTGGATGATTTATTACTATTGCATACGACGTAATAGCAGCGGTCTAGTTTCCTCGCTTTCTTTTGCAAACAACAATTCCAAGCAAAGTGATCGACGGAGGGGCCATTTCAGTGGCAACGGCGCTATAAGAATTTTTCAACCGCAGCCCCTCCGATGGAGTGGGCTGCAGCCGCCACTAAGGATGCGCTATTGGAGTCCTTGACGACACTGACTTTTTTTTTCTCTCTCGCACAAGAAGGGAAAGCCGAAAAGGTCAAAGAAAAGGGAGTTGTGACGTACCGGCGGGCGGAGATAGCAGCGTGAGATGGATCTTATTGGGCCGGTGAGGGCGCGGTGGTCCAGCCGCGATATTACATGCTACTATATTAGTATTTATTGCTGCCCAGTCCTGCAGCAAAACCCGACCGATAGAGAGAGATACTGCTAGTAAGCTACGTATCTGTGTTGTTGTTGTTGATGATGTTGGAAGCGCTGGATGCAGGTTGCCCGGTGGGTCAGCGGAGGGGTTGAGGGGCTGCCTAGCAACTGCGTCCTCTCAGTGTATTCCCTGTGTAATGCGTGTCGCCAGAGAATGCAATTCCGCAGAGAGAAGCAGCTGTAGAGCAGATACTCGAGTAGGTGCTCCAGACCGGCACAAGCAAGGAGGTGAACGCACATACATGAACCTGTCCACAACACGTGTAGAGAGAGGTGTAAAAAAAAAAAAAAAAAAAAAAAAAATAGACAAAGCAAGCACTTGCAAACTCTGCAGTTGCATCCACCGCGGTGGGGCTCGGCTGGCGTGGTTGCCTCTCGCTTGCCTTGCCCCTCCATCCATATAAGAACTTTCCCCTCCCCCACCCACAGAATTTTTTCTTTTCTCTTCTCTCTCTCGTCAGCTTCAGTACGTATAAACTCTCGCCCTCCTGCGACCCCTCTGCTCCATCCTTTTACTAACTCTCTCCTCTCAGCACCTCTACGCATTCCGGCCGTAGTATCTGAGCAATTCCAAAAAAGATTCTACATCAGTTCCCACGAACACAAAAAAACCTTCACCATGGGGTACGTTGTTACTTCATCTCCATCCACCTCCCTGCCATCAGAAACTAACTGTTTTCGCTCTGCAGTAAGGAAGAGAAGACTCACATCAACATCGTCGTCATCGGACACGTCGATTCCGGCAAGTCCACTACCACCGGTAAGCACCCTCGTCGTCTCGCACAATGAAGAAAACATACTGATCCCTCCTCTCAGGTCACTTGATCTACAAGTGCGGTGGTATTGACGCTCGTACCATTGAGAAGTTCGAGAAGGAGGCCAACGAACTCGGAAAGGGTTCCTTCAAGTATGCCTGGGTTTTGGACAAACTGAAGGCTGAGCGTGAGCGTGGTATCACCATTGACATTGCCCTCTGGAGTGAGTATCTCTATCTCTTGCGAGTATCTATTGCAGACAAATTTACTAACAATGTGTACAGAGTGTATGTTATCTGCTTGTCCAACATGGCTCCTCGCCATGAGACCTACCTGCCCCTTTACTAACCCATTCCACAGTCCAGACTTCCAAGTATGAGGTCACTGTCATTGGTATGTTTCTTTCTTCCGAGTTTTCCAGGTCAATTCTAACATACTGCAGACGCCCCCGGTCACCGTGATTTCATCAAGAACATGATCACTGGTACCTCCCAGGCCGACTGCGCTATCCTCATCATTGCCTCCGGTACTGGTGAATTCGAAGCCGGTATCTCCAAGGACGGCCAGACCCGTGAACACGCTCTTCTGGCTTTCACCCTCGGTGTCCGTCAGCTCATTGTTGCCCTCAACAAGATGGACACCTGCAAGTGGTCCCAGGACCGTTACAACGAAATTGTCAAGGAGACCTCCAACTTCATCAAGAAGGTCGGATACCAGCCCAAGGCTGTTCCTTTCGTCCCTATCTCCGGTTTCAACGGTGACAACATGCTTGAGCCCTCCACCAACTGCCCCTGGTACAAGGGCTGGGAGAAGGAAATCAAGGGTGGCACCAAGGTCACTGGCAAGACCCTTCTCGAGGCCATTGACGCCATCGAGCCCCCTGTCCGTCCCGCCAACAAGCCCCTCCGTCTTCCCCTCCAGGATGTCTACAAGATCGGTGGTATTGGAACTGTGCCCGTCGGTCGTGTCGAGACTGGTACCATCGTTCCCGGCATGGTTGTTACCTTGTAAGTTTTCTCCAAAGTGACCGGTTGCACTTTATCCTAACGAAGCTACAGCGCCCCTGCCAACGTGACCACTGAAGTCAAGTCCGTTGAGATGCACCACCAGCAGCTCACTGCCGGCCAGCCCGGTGACAACGTCGGTTTCAACGTCAAGAACGTCTCCGTCAAGGAGATCCGTCGTGGAAACGTCGCTGGTGACAGCAAGAACGACCCCCCTGCCGGCGCTGACTCCTTCAACGCCCAGGTTATCATGCTTAACCACCCCGGTCAGGTCGCCGCCGGATACGCTCCAGTCCTCGGTATGTGATGATCCCCAATGTCTACTGTCTTTCACTTTCCACTAACAGAGCTATAGATTGCCACAGTAATTATCCCCAATGTCCACTGTCTTTTACTTTACACTAACACAGCTATAGCTGCCCACATTGCTTGCAAGTTCTCTGAGCTCCTTGAGAAGATTGACCGCCGTACCGGAAAGTCTGTTGAGGACAGCCCTAAGTTCATCAAGTCTGGTGACGCCGCCATCGTCAAGATGATCCCGTCCAAGCCCATGTGTGTTGAGGCTTTCACTGACTACCCTCCTCTGGGTCGTTTCGCCGTCCGTGACATGAGACAGGTACGTCGATCTCGCTGAGCAAGTTGGTTTGAGTATTTTCATTTGTTTACTGACTTGACTTTTTACACAGACCGTCGCTGTTGGTGTCATCAAGTCCGTTGAGAAGGCCAAGGCTGGTTCTGGCAAGGTCACCAAGGCCGCCCAGAAGGCCACCGGAAAGAAGTAGAGCATTCGTCCGAAATCGATAGTTTTAATGGATGAAAAGATGTTGCTATGAATCTCTGATGATAAAAAATACGGAATTATGGAATTAGACTTGAGCAATGTAGTTAGTTCTACGAATCAAGATTGTTCATTATACTGTTCTTCGTTTAACTTGTCTGTCTGACCATGTAGTCTCAGCTGACCCCATCCAGCCGCGTACACTGTTAAGCGGTTAAATAACAGACAAATAACAAACATTTCTTTTCCTCGGTCCTCAATACCGGGTTTTGCAGGAAACCGGATACCTTGGTTTGACCGTTGTGTTGCGGTAACGTTGAGTGGCCCGGTCACCGTAATACAACCAAAAATTGTATCGTTACCGTTATATCAATAATACGCAGCATATTCATTAACGTAATAATAGTTTCTATATGTAATAGAAAACTGATATGTATCAAATTTCGACACATTATGTATCAAGATCTTGATACTTTCCAAACTTTGCAATTATTCTGCAACTATATAATTTATATACGTATTAGAAGAATAAACTTTGAATTATATATACGTATTAGAAGAATAAACTTTGAAACATGATTATCATGTTATAAGAGAGAGCTTTTGAATCTCTATCGATGATTGTAGAAATACAAAGAGTCCGGTGTCTATTCATCTATCCCCATGTGCTCTGCTTCTTGCTCCAGACATCATGTCTTGATCATTGAAAATTGATCGTCAACTCTTTGTTTTAGACTCTGTGGTGACTTCAAAAAGATCCAACGATCAGGAAAAGATATGGCGTTGTTGTCGCATGAAATGTGGCAGAAGTCATATGGCGGGAGTTCCTTTGCTCCTTCATGGGCCTCATAATGCGCGCGGTAATCCTCCGTCCACGCTTTGTGGGCAGCGTTCCTCCACGCGTTTGAGCCATCAAAAAAGGAAGTCGTATTTAGCCAGGTCTTATTTGGCATGAAATTTTTTGGGATCTGTTTTGGCGAGTAGCACTTCTAACCCTAGTATCTTGTTTTTAGGGTTGAGCCAGATTTGTAGCTCTTGAAGCCAATTTTCTACCAGTCGTTCTGGATTAATAAGTAAATAACTACCGTCCTTAGGGTGTACCTTTGACGACAAGCTTCCCGCGATGAGGGACACTGGATTGGGTACTTGCTATTCTCTTTGTATGGAGAGCTGCACTGGGTGTTCTTTAGATGATGGCGACCGTTTTTTCTTATGGCTCTTTACCGCTAAATCTCCAATTTCCATACGTTCATAGGTCCGACGTATGAGCTCAGGATAGTTTGAGAAGCTGAGAAGTTGTGCAAAGGTTGACACAGCCTTCTGATTCAAAAGCTTTTTTTACTCCTTCTGGCGTATGCTTGTTCAATAGCTGAAGGATCTTCTCGTCACTCCAGCTAGACATTACAGGCATCCAAGACTTTTCTATTGAAACCACCTCGTTCGTTGAAGGAGTCCTCTTAAGGGGTGGGAAAAGTGTGTTTGTTTATCGGTTTGCATGTCCATTTTAGATTGCAAAGAATAAACTAATGAGGAATTCCGTGTCTGGTGAGTTCAAGATCGGTAAGTGCAGGATCCTACGAAGGCATAAGTTACTTCGTAGGTTAAGTCAATGTAATAGCAAGTAGTTGTTTTATGAAGAGAAGAAGACTCTCGGGGAAATTTACACAATAAATAGCCAAACTCTGTGGCGAGACTATTCCCCCTCTATCTCCGAGACCTGGCACCGCTCTCACTACCGGTCGATGTACTAGACCGCTAGATGGGGTGGGATGCTCATTCAATCAATATAGATGTCGCTTTGCTTGATTTCTGACAACAATTACAAAGGATAGGGAGAAGCTCTACTGCAGGGCTAGTATCACCGGGCCTGTAGATATTTGAGTTTCAGACTCAATTGTTTGATACCGACCCATACACCGCAAACGAATATCTGCTGACCACCTATAAAAGTCTTTTTTCTGTCTTTGCTACAACAGTTGTGGATCTTAAATATGGTAGATGTTGCTGTTTGTTACATTAATATCAAACTGACGAGGGACATGGGGATATTTTTGTATGTGTTACAAAATATATATGTATCATTTTATTTATTCTCATTCATTTCTATTATTGTCATGTTTATCTTAATGTATCCATGCCTAAAGCCAATAATTGAGATGATATAGTGCCTGGCGGGGGATCTGTTGACGTGTTGCGGGATCCAAGCGGGGATAGATACAAACGATGATCTAGATCAGACCCGATCTTGACTTTGTCTTTGTACAGCTCCAGTCAAAGAGACTCCACAAATGCAAATGCAAACAAAAAATGCTACAAAATACAAAAGACGATTTATCAGGCCTCATATTTACTCGATCCTCTGCAACCAAAGTCCTCGGCCTTGACCCGCCGCCATCGGTCCTGCCAGCTCCCAACCCTACTTTCACGCTCTTCTCCAGTCTTCCTGTCGAACTGCGTTTGATAATATGGCAATTTGCCGTCTCCGAGTCTCGGCTCATTGTAGTTTCTTATACGACAACTACCACAGGTGGCGGCGAATCTGATGAGGAGGACCCAAGAGTCTTTGTCGACACACCCCCGCCCCCGCCTTGTCTCTCAGTATGCCACGAGTCTCGCGCTGTGGCACTGAAAAGATATCAAAAATGCCTCGTCACTAACCAATGCGTTTCTCCAACCTTGCTCAATTTTGAGAATGATTGTTTTTTGCTTGGTGGTCCGGACGCAAGTCTCGATATGGATTACTTGATGTCTATCCTCTTGCCTGGAAACTCGCATCAAGTACGGTACCTGCATACCTCTCGCGGGTGTTGGAAGGAGCTTGCGTACTGGACGCACCTGCGGACAAGGTATTCGGGGCTGGAGGAGTTGACGATTAGTTTTCCGACGGGGGCGGCGTTGCTTCCGTATACGCATGATTGTTGGTATGGGGCGCTGAGTCGAGAGAATAAGGAGATTGTGGCCAAGATTGAGCTTTATGAGCGGCAAGAGTTGAATGATGATGATGATAATGATGACGGTGATGAGCAGCAAAAGCCGTCGGGAGGATGGAAGCCCGGGTTTGGGTTGAGGATTATACATTATGATAGTCCGCCTTCAAAGGGGAATTACTAAATGGGAAGGAAGTATTTCATGCTGTATATGGTTTTTAGAAATTGGGTTTATATTAATACTCCTTTATGTGTGTTTCTCATGCATATACGATTTGTGTTAGACACATGTTTGAGGGTATTTAGATTGTTTCCAGAGGACCAAGAAATCGTTGTGTCCTGGAGAATGGCGTTTTCAAGTCGAGAGAGGGAGTCGCTACCTGTCTTGGGGCTTCTCATGACTCTAATTTGCTTAGGAAGTTTCCTACACCCATCTTGTGAGAATTACGTTTTCTCTGGCCGTGATGAATGCGCCGCTCGAGCTTCAGATCTCTAACTGTGGTTCTTTGCAACAAGTCCATGTCTTCGTTGACCAGAGCCGCCATATTCATGAATTGTCTCGTGATTTCCTCTATCAGAGAGTTTTTTTCGCGTTGCAACCTCTTCTCTGATCCAGGTCTTTGATCACGGCGGCGATCTCTCGGTGTCTCTTCAGATGCTGTTCTTCATGAAGCTTTTATATAACATGTTGTTTCCTGTGCTCCATAGAAGACATAGTGCTGAAACTTTGGTTAAACAGCGGTGGCAGAGCCGACAACTTTGGTGTGAAAAGAACTTTAGCATGGCAGACAATTTGAAACTAAGTGTTAATGAGAGGTAGGCTTGAAAGTATTAGTTTAAAAAAAAATCCTAGACATACCAGAAGAAAGATTGAATGGATGCACTGGGATTTGTGGTGGTATACCCTGACCTTCCGCTGGTTTCCTGGGTTTTAAATGCTCTTTCTATTAAGATTTTATACTGGAATTATTTTTATTTGTGGTTCCGGCATTTCCCAGTCCGTCTAGGAATTGAACGCGTGAGGTATTTCTCTCCTATGACTGTCCATAGCACACTTCCAGTAATCCGACACTGCACCAAAAGACCTTCGGTCTCTTGGGCAGAGCCTATATGGTATATGGAGGCGCCAACATCTTTTGTGCGCCAATATCGACAATGCAGGCGGACGTGTATCCTGCGCCGAATTTTGCTGTCTTGAGAGGACGGCTTTCCCGCTGTGAAGTATAAAGAACTAGTTGATCATGATGTTCTGGAATATCGTTGTCCAGATCTGGTTGATTGTCCGTTCACCACAGTGCATGCAGCGAGCCAGAAAAGTCCGCTAAGATAATTGATGCTGTTAGATGCTATAAGCCTGAAGCACTCATAATGGTCATCTTTGAACTGCTTTATTTTTGCATAATCGAATTCATGTTGCAGACTCATAGACTGGTCTTGTGGACTGTATCGGTTCCTGCACACGAATGAACAATCGGGTCAACCGAGAAGTGCAATTTCGACGAAGTAGCAAGCGGCCGACGAGTAGAAGAGTAGGAAGAATGGTAGTGATAGAGATCAAGAAGCATAATCTCCAATTAATTGAACCCATCTGCTGATGAAGGAGGCAGGCACGTGCTGAAAACCGTGCAGAGCAGCGTCAATTTGATCGCTCTCACCTCCACAAACGAAATGATAACAGGTTCCCCTTATCCTCCCCAAAACGTACTCGAACGTCTTATGATCAAGACACGAGTGACCAGAGACGTGTCGTCGATGCCACTCCGCAACGGGTTGTTGATCTCGCGTCACGACCTCGACAATGATGTAGGCCTTGACGACCCAATTCATACATGGCCTCAACAGCCTTGTATACCCCCTGGCAGAGCGACACCCACTGTGGTAGGCTGAGAGTAATGTCCCAGACCTCCTGCGGTAGTGTTGAATCCTCATGGTCTTGGTAGCGTACTCGCCCTTAGACAGACAACTCGTAGTCCGTGTCAAGCGGGCAGGTATTCTTAGGAGGTTGTTAATATTTGTCATGCCTAGGAAAGTAAGAAACATCCGCCAACCCGTCATCTGCTGATAGTCAAGCAAATCCGTGGCGAATACAGTTGGTTTTGTGCCCGGTTGGCGTAGTACCTCGAATGAGGCACATGCGCTCTGGGACCTGGGCCTTGTAGAATAAACGGAGGATATCTGGAGCATCCATCATTTCCACATCTCGTAAACTCTCCAACGTGGCAGCTGGTGTTGATCCTTCTTTTCAATATCGGAGTTAATTGCTTCATCAAGGGTCTGCATCCATATGAGAGCGCAAATATCTTGAGTGGCCATGAAATTGGCCCCGTGATATTGTAGCCTCTCTTCAATAATATTTACCGCTTGATAGACATCCTGTTTCACTTCTCTGACGATCCTCGTTGGCAAAATCTCGGGGGTGGACGTCTCCAGAGGGCAGGCCTATCGGTGGACTGGGGCAAGAAATTGAATAGATCAACTCTTCGACATTGCATCTGAGCGCAACCGGTACGCACTTCCCGGTGTGGCAAGAGCCAGTATTCAGGATCGTCTGCTTCATCATCGTAATTCCTGCATAACCTTGGAATCCGTGTTGGACATTGATTACTCCGACCGCCTGATAAGTTCGGACTTCAGGATGACACGCAGTGACTGGACCTTCGAGTGTATTTTTCACACACCATAACGGGCTAGCATGGTATTCAGTAGACTGGCTCGTAGTATGTCTGAAGACTACTATATAGATCAGTACCAATTCGTAAAGTAATAAAGGAACGTCAGGGCTTGAATAGTACATGTACCTACCGTTGCCTTTGCCTTTTCCTTTTCGTTTTCGTTCTCGTCACCCTCCTTCTTCTGTTATGAAGGAGTGGAAGACACCTAAGAGTCTAGGATGTCATCTTTTGATATCGAGCCACGCTTTCATCAAACTCCAGTTGTAGTGGAGCTACTTCGTTCTTTTTGATGCTGTAGTAGCTCGCCCTTCTTTTTGGGCACTATTCCAATTGATCTGGTAGTACCTTAATAGATACAATAGCGCGATAGTGACCTTTTTCCACTCATCTACACTCCACTCACTCACATCGCGTAGTCGTCGTGGTTTCCTCACATCCCGACCAAATGTAGACAAATGTAGACAGGAAGGCAATAGGTGGAAAGAAGGGTAACATTGAATTTCTTGGATGTAGTCAAGACAAAGACGGTCTAAAGCATTCGACGTTGATGTTGTTACCATAAATGCGCGACAGCGAGAGAGCGAGTGTCTCCTACACCCGTGATGTAAGAATTAGGGTTTCTTTGGCTATAACGAATACGCCGCTCTAGCTTCAGATCCAGGACTGTGGTACTTTCCAACAAGTCCGTCTCTTCATCAACTAGATCCGCTAGATAGCCATGGATGGCCTCGTGTATATCTCTGTCGGTCTGGAGCGGGGGTAGAGAGTAGCCAGATGTCTTGTCGCTGGTGTTGCTGTCAGTAGTATCGCCAGGGTGCCAGTCGATTTCCATGTCCCTCACAGGTGCAGAAGAGGCAGGCGTCTTGTCACCGGTGTTGCTGCCAGTTGTGTCGCCAACAGGGGAAGGGTCGTGAGACGTCTTATCGCCGATGCTTCTGCCAGTAGTATCGGCAGCAGGGGAGAAAGAGTCGACTAGATTCAGCGGATTGCCCGTTTGCTCTCATACATTGCCTAGGGTTTCCTATAGGCACGGCCGCCTTTTGCAATCTTGGCGTTGTCGGGTGTGACTGTTTTACTCCGTTGGGTTGGGTCTTTGTTGGTTGAGAGGATCTTCGCAAATGTCCATTGCATCGGGCATTTGGCAAGTACAACAGGTTCATAGTGAGGTACTGAATGTAATAAAAGGTATTGGTGAAGAGCTCAGTCCTAATTATAGCGAGAAGAAACAAAGCTAATTGCCCTCCAAGCTGCTCGTCCGGCAGCCAAGCCCATGACTGTTGAAGAGAATAGGAAATCAAGTTGATGCTGTTGTTGACGATTTCCTTTAGTGTTCATATCTCAGGGCTAACACCCTAAGATATCCGAAGAAAGGCAGGCCATAAAGTAAAAAGGCCAGAGAAGACTTGATTGAAGAAAAATAAAAAAAGAGAAGAAGGAGGAAGAGGGTGAGAAGATGTTCTTTTATACCTGAGCAAGGCCACGCGATTCCCAAAAGGGAGTGTGTCCGGTGATACCCATCGGCGAAAAAGAGCCTCAGCCTAACCACCACAAGGTCAGACACTTCAACCTGTTTGGGAAATTTGTAGATCCACTCCGGAGCTTGTCAACAATGAGATTGCTCTTGGGTTTGCCCTGCGGTGCTTCTTCTTCTAGGTACGGAGAACGGTATATTGGATATGTGGCGAGGCGGTTGAGCACGGCCGAGACCGGGATTGCGTGTCCGGTTGGGTCTGGTGATGGTGTCATGCTCTATATCATCTCTTCTGAGATAAAGAATCAAGACCGATATAAGCAATAGCTTGATGAAGAGTCTCCAGTAGTGGACAGAACCAGGTCCACAAGAGGTCCGAAGTGCCTGCTAGTCCAACCGGTGAGCAAGCATCTGTCTTTGTCCAAGTCGGAAACTAGATCGATATGACTCTCGGTTTTTGTTCAGCAATGGCAAATTGTGTCGGAAGGAGGAAAGAAGTCGGTCCCGGTGTGGGTGGGCAGGCATGGCAATCATCGGAAAGGGGGCAGCAAGCTCCCGGTTTGCTTGCTCTTTTGTTTCCCAGGAGGGTGACTCATTCAAATTTTGTCGGAGTGGTCTTTTTTGTTTTCATTGGTATTATATAGTTGTTTGCTAGGCCTAGCGGATGAGGAAGTCTCGTGGTTTGTTTGTATTATCTCATTGATTGATACCGGCCATAGCAGACAGATGGAGCAAAACGCTTGATGGACAAACCAGTAAAACAAATTGAAGCAAATCAAGGAAAATGTACCTATGTACAAGTTTAATACCGCAGGAAAAAAAACGCTTATGCTAAATAATATGTACTAAGAAACGATGGACTGCGAAGCAATAGCTATTGCTGAGCCTCACCCAGCTCCCGACACTCAGGACACAATACAATGCCACAGACAGTGCAGAGATTGGCAAACGCCTCCGTACGAGGAAAGTCCTCTACGGGGGTCTCTTTGATTGTGCCAGTGTCCAAGAACTCTGCCAGCCCGATGTAAACATACCCCTCTGGACGCAGACTCAGGGACCGCCAACAAAGTGCACATTCTTCCTTTTCGTCTTCGTCTTCGTCAACTTCATCATGCGGAGCCCCATAGCACTCATCCCAGATGTGTTCGCAGGTAAACGGATGGATCTCATCAGCATCGGGCTCTCCCCCGAAATCCAAACCATGGGTGTTCCAGCCGTGTCCCGCATCTAGGTTGACAATACGATTTGTGTTTTGTTGTGGTGGTGCATCCGTGTTTTCTTCGTTTTCGTTTTGCTGCCCATTGTTTAATCCTTCGAAATACTCGTCTGCCTCGTCGTTCATGTGTTCTTCCTCAACCTCGCCATCGTTTTCGGCGGGGCATGCTTGAGAGTTGCAAATCGCAATGGGCCCCGTGCACCACCAACACCACTGTGCGCCGCAGCGGCATCTTATATGTTTGCATCCATACATACGGCGTACTGCTGCATGGCATCGGGGACATCTCTTGATACCCCAGGTCTTCAAGAGAGCTTCCAGTTCTGGCGGAATATCCGAGCCCTCGGGGCAAGGGTCCCCTGGATGCGACAGTTTCTTGCACGATATACACACGCGAACCGAGCACTTCGGGCACGACACCGTCGTCGAAGCCTCCTCATCTGGCGGTGTGGGCGGCGGCGTCTGAACCCCAACCGGAGTGACAGCCTGCTGCAGCTGCAGCTTCTTCTTATTCTTCTTCTTCGGAAACAAACGCGGTGAAATAAACGCCGAGCATGTCGGCACAGGACAATACAACCTGTCGGGTGTGCTCCATTCCTCGTATTTGGCCTGAAACAGCGCCATTTCATCCACCGAAAGAACCCGACGCCCGTAGCTGGCTGGTATGGGGTTGCAGCAGGTCGGCGGCATTTGGGTTTCGTCTTTACACGCGTTCAGAAACATCCTGCGGAGGCAGTCGTCGCATGTTGGGCTGCGGTGGCTTTTGCATGGGCGGCTGATGTTTTCCTGTAGTGGCTCGGGGATCTCGTCGTAGCAGATGCGGCATTTCATGGTGGGGGGTGCTGGGGGTGTGTTGTTCTTGTCGGTGGTGTCAGTGGTATTGGAGTTGTTGTTGTTGTTGTTATTGTCTTGAGGCTGGTTGTCTGGCGGAGAAGGCATCTGCACGGCAGGAGCGATGACGACGCCATTGCCATGCCCCGTCTCTTTGGAGTGGAAGCATCCCATGGTGTCGCTTGCTGATGAGCATCGAGAAGAGAGATGGAAAGTTCAAACGAGTTTTACCGAGAAGAAAGAAAGATGCAGGACGACCGACAGACGAGACCCTATTTATGCCAAAGCTCTCGAGAAAACGCAGGCAGCCCTGCTCGGCTGTCCTGCAGCCATGCAACGCCCGGTTCAATCATCAACCACGCCATTGCCCAATAAAGAACAATCCTTGTTTTGAGTCACAGTGCCAGGGCCAGGGCTGATCAGGCTGCAGCGCTGGAAACCAAGCCATTCCTAGAGTCGGGGAAAGCTGCTGCTGGTTAGGTTGCAAACCAAACCGGCATTAGTTCCAGCAACAACAACACAGCAAACAGACCTCAACACACAACTGGACACACCCCTGTCTGTTTTGTTGGCGTCTGACTGGCTGGAGCGCCATGCATTGAGCTTTCGTTAGTAGCTCTCTAGCATCCACGTCGAGACTGATGCCTGCGCTGTGTACCCACAACGTTGGCTGAACAGTCGTAGTACAGCTATATTACTGGTTCACAGAGCTACTTCTTCCTACGATGACTCAAATCTACACCTTACAAGACGATCACTTATCATTACTCGAGGCGACGGTCGTGGCGGTGGAGCGGCCGTGCAGGATCGTCAGTAAATCCCTTGGTGAGAGTGAGTGAGTCATTGCAAAACACCCCCTCTTCTTCCTGTCTTATCACGAATGAGGCTGATTTTTGGCTTCGGCGGGGGGCTTGTGGGGGTGATATGGTAGTCGACCAATCACATCCAAGAAAAGATTGCTTCTTCTGCTGCTGCTGCCTTGATGTCTTTTTTCAAGGCAGGTCAAGGTCAAGGTCAAAGCCAATTATGCAGGATCGGTTACACTGCCTCGACTTGTTTTTTGGCTTTCTGTACCGCAAGGCCCAAGGCACAGGATCAAGGCTGGGGAAGCTCCTCTTTGCATATCGCGATATGCCAGAGTGAGCCTCGCCCCCATGTAACTAATGTTATCACCACGGTTTAAACAGACATCAGTTATATATTGATAATTATTTGATTGATGTTTGTTCATGATCTAACTACATTGCCCGCCATTTCCAGTCCGGGCCCTTGGCTGATATAAATACCCCCTCCAGCGTAGAAAACATACACACTTGGAGGCTTCACATACACAATAAAGTCTAGCTAGATACAATAATCAAGGAACAGCAAGGTTTGCATCGATAAAAAGTAAATCGCCAACAGAACCGAAAAATCAATATGTACAAAACTTGTAAACATGTTTTGAAAAAGAAAAAGAAAGGAAAAAAAGAGAGAATGAAAGGAGAAAAGTCCAACCCGAGTAACCGCCTAGTAAGGAGGCCGTCCGATACCACTGGTAATCTTGCGTCGCTCTTCCAATGTTCGAGATTTCCCTCTCGTCAGACCTGGCGTTTCCAATGTCAACTGAATCTGATCAAAATGCGGGCTGGATTCCTGCGGCAAAACGCCGTCGAGCAGCTTATCAATCTCGAGCCGTGAGCTGGGCGACTGCCCGGCATTAGGAGTAGTAGTAGAAGGCGACGACGCGACCGCAGTGGGAGTGGTTCTTCGCGATGCATTATTCAGGCTGGTGTTGGACCTGCTCTTCTTCCCGCTCAGCGATCTCCCCAGCTGCTGCGCGCTGCTCTTGTTCACGAGCGAGCCGTTTCGTGCGAAATTCACAGTCGTGGGCGAAGACGAAGAATAATGGTCTGACCGAATTGAGCTTTGTCGGGATACGTTGGAACTAGTATCGGGAAAGCCTCCGGGGATTGCCAGACCAGAAGGCAGAGGTGGAACTGGTGGGATATCGTCGCCGAGGTCTGAAAACGAGTTTTCGTTGCTATTACTCTTGCCAGGTGGAGGGGATGTGGCTGGCGCAGCCTTCGGCGTTTCCGAGCCCTCGCGACTGGCACTCCGTCCGTTCTCGCGGATAGACTGTGGTCGGCTTTCTGTTCCAAAATCAGATGCGGAAAAGGTTCCACTGACCAGGCTTTCGCTACTGGAACTTGCAATGCTGCCGTTGTTGTTGGCATCCAGACGACCACGTAGCGGACTCGATCGACGGACATTCGAGCTTCCGCCAACCGTCAGCATTCTCTTCAGATCGTTGACACGGATCGTTGAGTCTCTGTTAGACTCTGCAAGCGAGCGATCCGGTAAGCTAGAAGAACGAGGCACCTGGAAGCCCGAGGCGCCGTCAGTACCATTGGTATCTTGGCGCTCCGTAGCGGTAGGCGAGTCTCGAGGTGAAGTATTGTTTCCAAACCCATTCAAGGACCCATAGTTTCGCTTGGCTGAGCTTGCGTGTTTTGAACCAGCCAGAGATGCGGCTCGTGTCTTTTCTTTCTCCAGAATGGCCAGACTGGCTTCTCTAGACCAGGGAGAGAGCATGTCTTCCTTGATTTCTGCAGGCAATTTCAAGTCCTGGTTCGAGCTGAAAAATGCCTGCCCAGGGACCTGAGGAGGGACAGTCCTTCCCGGCGAGCCTGGCGGGCTTTGAGGCGCGGCAATCAGCGATGCAGTATAGGCATTTTCGACTTGTCGGACAACATCCTCGGTTGCAGAAAAGACATGGAACGGTTCGTCAATGTCTGAATTGCTGACCTTATTGCCGCTGGATGGGATCTGGCTTAAGGGCAAGGGTGGAAACTGGATACATTCAAGCCATGCCCCGCGCTTCTTGCGCTTCGTAACCTCGCCGTGAATCCCTGCTCCAACTTTGGATGTCTCGAAATCAAACTTTTCGGTCAATGCTGACAGATAACCATACACCAAACTTCCGATGTTGATTTGAGCGTCTGCCGAACTGAGAACCTCGCTAGGCGGGATTGCCTCCTGCAGCTTCAGAACCATAGGCAAGCCGAATCTGACCGCGTTGACTCCAAGGTGCTCCACCAGATTGACCAGAAGGAGGTAAACGACAAAAATTTGCGGATCAACCGAGGCACACTCGTTAGCAATATCGTATAATGTCAAGTGAAGAAGCTGTAGGAAATTCGAAGACACGGAAATCGGTTTCTTATCATTGGCCGCAGAGGATGCCGAGGCCTTTCTTCCGGCTGATTCCTTTTTGGATTGAGATCGAAAAACCTTTTTGCTGGAGTCTTTCACTTGAAGGTCGCTTTTGCTGGTTTCGAGTTGAAGCCAAGAAAGAAGAGCACCAGCGTAGGCAATTTGCACTTGGCGATCAGAGTCTCTCAGAAGCCACTGGGTTCCTTCCCACACCTGTATGCCAACCGGGTTTCGCGAGACAATGCCTGCCCCTGTCAATGCGGTCTTTTTGAGGTTGGCGACGACAAGGATATTCTTCACTGCTTCCAAAGCTGTGATTCTTGCATCCGCAGAATAGAAAAAGTTCTCTGATTGGCGTTCGTTTGCGGTATTGATTTGATTTGTGGATGCCGATGGTTCCGAGACAGTGTTGACGGCGGCGCTTGCATTAGCATCGAACAAAACTGGAGGTCTGATTCGCTTCAACAATGTCCGAATCATGTCAGAAATCTGATCGGCGTAGTAGATGTGAGTAGCAAGATCGCCAATGCATTGCTTCAACAAAGACGCCAATTTTTCATTCTCGGGTGTGATAGTATGGCCCTTGGGAGCTTTTTCCAAGTCACCATTCGCTGTCGCGTTCTCACCCTCTTTGGTCGCTGGAGGAGATGGCGCTTGGAGCAAACGAAGTATATGCTGGACAAAACCAACGAGAACATCGATAACACTCAGCCCAATCATATTCACAGGCGACTTTAACAGCGAATCAATCAGCGAAGCCATGACTATTTGCTGCTGGACGGGGTGATCGTCGGCCGACATTCCTCTCAGAATTTCCACCGCGGTGAACAACACGATGAATCGGTCTTGAACAGGGCACCATTTCGCAATCAGTTCCATGAGCGATTGCGCCCAGGCGCTGCTGTCTTGCGCTGTTTTTTCAGACTCTGAGTTGTTTTCAGGGTGATCCACAATAAACTCCAGTACCAGCCCTGCTGCCGTGCGGATCTGGGAACGGTTGGTGCTCACAACAAAGATGTGCTCCAAACACCGCATCGCAAGAAGGCGGACTTCCAACTCGGCGGCTTTGTCTGCATCTGCAGTGGTCCCCGAGGCTTCAGCGGCGTCTCCTGCTGCTGGATCTGCAGCGGGGACAGTGACCGTACTCGCCCGACGACGATGCTTTGGCATCTCATTCTCTGCTTTGTCGGTGGTCTGGGATTTGAGGTGCAACGAGACCAACGTGTCTTCGCCGTCTGCGTATAGGTTCTCCAAAATGACCGGCACAATGATCGCAAGCTGCTTTCCGCCGTCGCCGCTGAGGGATTCGGAACCAACCATGCTTCTGATTGCTCTCAAGCCGATGTTTTTTAAGCGTAGTTTCAATGGAAGGTTGTTGGTGGTATCCAATGTGCCTTTTGCCTTTGAGGAGGCGAATTCAGCATAGCTCTGCACAATATTCAGGTATTGTGTCGCATATTGTTGTTCCGCCGCGAGAACCGATAGGTCCTGGCTACTACAGAACATTTCAAATGTGGGAACCGTCTCTTCCACCATGGTGACATCTTTGGAACCAATCACAGTTTCAATGATTGTCAAAACCGAGTGGGCGTATAGGGGTAATTCCCGAGGCAATTTCTCGACGAGCGCAGTGAGAATTTGGAGGACAACCTGGACATTTCTAGACGAATCAGTCCGAATTAGCATATCCACAATTTTTGTTTTGAGGGAAAAGAAAGTAGAGCAAAACTCACCCGATCCTTCCCTTGGAGACATCTCTGGCAGCCTTCTTCTCAAGAAAAGCGCCTACTTTTTGCAGCTTGCTGCGACGCGTGCTGACATAGTACAAGAGATAGGAAAGCTCGCTCGAGTTCGGCTTCACTTCCAGCACTCCCTTTTGATAGCGCGGGAAGCATTTCAGGATAAGCACCTGGTGCTTTGGGCGACAGGATTGGCGCACAGCATTCATGACGAAGGAAGCTGATTGGGTTGTAGGTATTGGCCTTTTGTATTCCCAACCGCGAGTCGATTATTATTGTATATTATTGTATGTAATCGGGAATTCGGTATATTCGATATCGACGATGGGCGAGGTATATTATATATCAATCAGTGTCATAAAGTCGTTGTTTGTTGCTATCTGTTTTTTTCAGGCTGATGATGTAACCGATTCAGGTCGGGCAAAAAGGAGTGGCCGGATCAACGTGGTCGCGGGGAGAGTGAAGCAGAAATAGCGAAACTTCGAATCAAGCATTTCCTGTACAATTCACCATCGCACCAGAGTGCCATGCACGATGGAGATGAAAAGAGTAGAATAGAGTTGGGCAAGAAGAATCGGGGGGGAAGTGATGGCGAACACGACGCTTGGGTTCCGTGGCCTGAGAACTGAGCCGGCTTGGGGCTGGTGCGGTGGAGAAAGCGGAGAGAGCACAGTGACCAGCCAGCCGGGTTCCCCTGATTGGTACCAAGTGAGGCTTCAAGATCGCAAGGAGCTGTGACTCTGAGCACAGGTGAAAAAAAAAAGCCCCTCTTTCGTGCTGGCCAGGTCGAGTCGTCTTCGGCGATAATACGCGGTGCTGAATGGATTGATCAACGACGCCAGAGAGAAGAGGGCTGCCTCGGCACAACGATTGCGGATCGCGCGGGTCGTTTGCGGAACATTGGAAGCCACTGTTGGATCTTACAAACAAGCCTTGATTACTACTATATAGTTAGGTTACTTAGGTATACCGTATATATTCAAAATTCATTGGACTAGCCAACTACACGGTATCGTAAATGTATGAAAAATAGATACAGCATAGTACTCCGGAGGAAGTAATAGATCGCAGTATGCCACGCGACCTCCCAATGCATGCCCAATATCTCAATCACAGCCCATCCCATGTCGCATTCGAGGTTTTCTGTTAAAACAAATACCAGGCCGTTGGGGAAGTAGTAGCCTCAATGTGCCGTATATATCCATGCTATTCGTTCGCGACGGAGGTCTTGGTGGGGTGTTGGGACATTTTCCTTGGTCAATGTCATCCTCGGTGACACGTGCAGTGAGGCGATCGACGAAGCGGTTTGCACGTTGCAGTAGGCGTTTTTTCGACTAACAAAAGCGCGACATATCGTTTGTTTGTATGGATATTCGGAGAATGCGTTTATCATGCGTGTATCGCTGAGATGCCTCGAGGATCACGCGTTTTACCGCCATATTAACCAGTAGGTGTCCACAATGCCGGTAGAAAGAGACCCATGTCGAAAAACTACGGATGACTATGAACCTTGCAATTCATTGCCTCCTTCTTCCTCTCCTTCTTGTGTCTCCTGAGCTGGTGCAGCTTGCAAGTCCACGTCACCGGCAAGCAAGCCCTCAATCACCTGGGGTCGAATGATATCGCGCCGAAACGAGTCTTCTTGGAGCAACCGCAGTGCACGCAGTGTGGCCCCTGGGTGAGTTAAGAACTGCGCGTATTCTGGTGTTTTCCAATAGGAATAGAGGTAGGCGAGATAGGCGTGGAAAGACTGGGCTTCGCGCGAGGTCGACGTCGTTTCACCGCTGTCGCTGTTGTCTTCCTCGTCCACGGTGGATGTGCCCAGGAGGTTGGGGAAATTGACGGCCAGGTGAGACAAATAGTACGGGTTGGCCAGCGACAAGACGAATTCCAGCTCGAGAGTGAAGCGTGGGTTCGTGAGCGACGGCTGAGGCGGTTGGGCGTCCATGGTAGCAGTGGTCAGAGAAGACAGGAGGGAAGAACTGTGTTGTTAGAAGAGCAATCAATAATTCACATCCGGGCTGTCCACGACTCAGGCTGAGACGCTAGCCTGGACGTTGTCTCTCTCGACAGTCATTAATATCAATTGATCCGTGGTGACACTGAGTGATACAAAGCGGAATCAACTGTTTCTTCGAAGCTGCGATGCGGTGGGGCCCTTAGTCAGCCAGCAGTAAACTCTGATTGGCCGCTGTGTCTCTGTCTTTGTTTCTTGTGTCTCACCAAATAATCGTTTCTCCTCGTTAATATTGTTGCTGCCCCGACTATTCATAGAGAATGCACTCACACTCGAATCTCCGGCCAGCTCTCTCACCGTCCCCAAGTGGTGCCTGAATTCCAAGGATGCTCTGTCTCTGTCCCTGTCCCACTACGAACTAGACAGCCGGCACGAGCCTGACGTCAGCGCCGACAGGGGTCTCTACTCAGTCTGCAAGGGGCGTCACACGCCCGCAGCCAGATTCTTGACAGCATGAACAGTCTCGCGGCGACGAATTGAGGAATTCCCAGTGCCGGTTTTATAGATCGAGACCTCCTTGGCGAAGATCTCATCTGATTGTCACTGCGTATATCTACGTGTCTACCGTCCCTCGACGTCACAGCATTCCACTTCCAGCCATCGACGACGCCCTGTTCTTGCAGTAGGTAATAGGTGGGATGGACTCAGGCAGGGGACGAGAGAAGAGAATCCGTGCGTGAGTGAGACATTTGTGTATCCGTATCGGTCGGTCAGGACGCTCTCCAGGTGGGGTGAGAGGAGTCAATGCATGTAATTCAATGATTTTAATTAATAATTATTAATACCGCCTCGCCTGTGTGCTGTCACCATACGAAGACCCGGGACCGAGGTCCACAGATGAACCTTCATCCATCCGCCTGCAGGGACGTAGTACTGGTTTGATCGGATGGTCAGTTGCCTGCTTGCACCCAGTTTCCAACGACGGACATGACTCTTTTGGCGAACGCATGGGCTAGGCTCTTATTAGTTGATAACGTGAGCCCTTGGGCTTGGGATCGTATACACGAACTAGTTCTTGGCGTCCCTGCCCCAAACGCTGCACGAGACCGGCAGTTGCCAGTTACGAGCAGGTGATGCCAGAAGAGCCATGCGTGTGGATAAATATCCGATTCGTAGCGATTAACTGCGCATCAAATAGAAACATGCAGAGAAAGCGCTCCGTAGTCCGGAGTGTGGTTAAGTGAAGTTGGAGTTGCGGCCTCAGGCTTCAGGCGCCATCCAGGCCGACCGCCCCCTGTTCCTTCCGCCGCTCCTTCCCCATTTCGCTTCTCAGACGCCCATCGTCCCCTCTTTCTTTCTCTCCTCTTCCTTTTCCTCGCTGTGTTCGTGATCTTCGTCCACATCCCTCTCCTCGTCGCGGCTGTGTCTACCAGGCCCCTCCTCGCGCTCTGCCTGGCATCTCTCAGGACTCAGCTAGCCCGCCACAGCCAGTCCTCCAAAGCGGATCCCCCCTCCTTATCGATTGGCAGCCTGCTTGCATACCGTGCCTAGCAGCAGCAACCGCCCCGGCGATCTTCTAATTTAGATTCCACTTGGCTTTTCTGCTTTTCGCCCACGGTCTCAACAGAGGTCCCTCGTTAGTGACCGTCGTTTTATAATCATCACCGCAAAATATCCTTCTCTCTTCTCCATCTCCTACTCCCAATTGCCGCTTCCTCTCGCCAGATCCGACCAGGAAAGCAAAGGAAAAAAGGAGGGCCTGCAATAGGGGAGAAACGGCTCGACCACCCGGGGAAACCAGCCCGAATTCCAATTCGACGGATTCTCGCGTGCTCTCTTGCAATCATTTTAAAAATTTTTTGAAGAAAAAATTCTAGGGTTTGGCACAGCCTTCTTGGGCGTCATCGGCAACAACCGTTGGTGAAACCGCTTCGACACGATCGGGGGCATCAGACTCTTGTTGTTTCAAAATCTCCTGGTGCCCACTTCTCCAAGCCTGTAATCTTGCCCGTTTGCTTCATTGCCGCCAACATACCCAACTCAAGCGCCATCGTCCCGCTGATACGCAATTGCTTGCGTCGACCTTGTCAACCATTCAGCAATCACAGTGGTGCTGTGGTTTGAGTTGCACCGACCTCCAATCTGGGCACCCCCGTCCTAGCCACCCACCTTCTGTCTGATACGAGCCACCACTCAAGTCACCATCCCCTATCAGCCCAACATGTCGCTCGCGCCGATTTCTGTGCCAGGTTAGTGACCCTTCATTACAAAATCCTCCTAGTTGTTGCACATGCGACCAGTCGTCTTATATGACCCCGTCCATGCGACCTCGCAATTTCACCTCTTGTCATTTCACCAATATCTTTGTGCTTTACTCGTTTTTCACATTTACCTCAAATGGTCCTTTTCTATGGTCCCTTCGTTAACTGATTCTTCTAACACCGCATTCTTCAATCTGCAGAGCGCAACCCATCCCCGCAGCTCAACGTGAACCTGGGATCAAACAACCCCTTTCGAAACCGTACTCTGTCTCCAGCCAGTCCCGTTTCGCCTGGTCTCGCATCTCCTGGTATGCGACCGGAACGACCTCGTTCGACCAACCCTTTCTTAGACGACACCGAGGTCCTGTCTCCTCAGTCTGCTCCAGCCGGAACTATCAAATCGCCCATGAGTGAAAAGAACCCATATACCGGCAACGCTGCTGAACTTTTTGTGAGTACTAGCGTACTTTATTCCACTTCCAGGCACTAATTGTTCCTTCTTCCAGGAGAGCCTCTCCCTGAACAACAAACCCACGGACTCTCAACCAACAGACATTAAACCCAAAGAACGCCGTCCGCCACCTCCCCGCCCGGACAAGCCGTATTCATCTTCGCGACCACGCCCAAGCGAGCGGCCGGATGGTCAGGGTTCTCGCCGTGATCGATCAAGGGATAGGAATCGATCAAAGGACAGATCTCGGGAGAAAGATAGATCTCGTGAGAAGGACAGACCTCGTGAAAAGGATCCCTTCGACATCTTTGCAGACCCTTCCGATCGAAAGGACTCTGATCGAAAGGAAAGCCGCCCATCGCGACCTCGTGAAGGACGCCCTCGCCCTCGCCCACGCCGAAACTCAGAGTCCTCTATTATGGAGAAACCGCGACGCATGGACTCGGGAGATGATCAAAAGCGGCGCGAGAGACGCCAACGTGACGGGAAAAGCCGCTCCAAACGACCACAAGGTCATCGACTGGATTTGATTGACAAGCTTGATGTTACCTCGATCTATGGTACAGGATGTAAGTTTAGGTCCTTGGGGCATTTTGTTCAGGCTAACCCTGCTTTAGTATTCCACCACGATGGCCCCTTTGATGCTTGTAATCCTAATCGCAACCGAAAAGGATCTCGACAAGCTCCTATGCAAGCATTTCCCAAGGATTCTAAAAACATGGCACTCGGCGGCGCCGGACCTGTCAACTCGAATCTCGACTTGGCCATGATCCATGGTCACACAGCCGAAAGTTATTTGGACTACAACAGTGGCACTACCAAGAAAGGCACACCGGCTGCGTTTGACTCTTCTGCTCGCATAGACCCCGTTCACGGTGCGGAGAGCATGGGACTCGGCACAAGTACCTTCCTTGAAGGCGCCCCAGCAAGTCGTTCCGCGATTCAACGCCGCCAGAGCGAGACCGACAACCTAGCGGTTCAGAACGGTGGGCTCCAGCGCAAGAAGAGCTTGGCACAGAAGATTCGAGGCGGTATCAATCGACCTAGCACTGCGAGGATGACATCTCCCGATCGACAGAGAAGCCCATCGAGCGCAGACGCTACCACTTCGAACCGAGCCAACGAGCGAAACCCTTTTTTCCAGGACGACGATGACGGTTACGAGAACAAGGGTGCAAAGATTGAAGAAACCTACCTATCGACGCGGGTACGAGCATCCAGCAGCCCCAAGAGGAGCGTTGCCCTGCAGAGGGAAACCACGAATGGGTCCACTGGTGGCGACGAGTTGAAGCCCAGCGGGGGTGGGTTCATGAATCGGATGAAGAGTCTTCGACGGCCTCGCCCGGAGCGCCGAATGCCTTCGGAATAGGATTCAGAATATGTTTTGAGTTTTCACGGTCGTACTGCTTCTACTAAGCGAGTTTTCATGTTCACTATCTAGGCTGTATTTGCTTTGTTTCCACGTTATTGTTTCCGTTCTCTGCTTTTGAATTTTTTTTTTCAGACAGTTGGTATTGTATCAGCCGCATAGCCTGTTGCATAGGCTGATTGGTGAACTGGCGTCTGGAAGCCGAATGGAGTTATTGCGAATGGCCTGTTATAGGATTCCCAGGCGAGTAGTACATGTAGTAGAATAGTAGTATCAATTCATGATTCATAAAACATTATTGTCTGACTGTATTCAGTAATTCTCATTCACGTGGAGTCGCGTCCCACTTCTATTGTCGTGCTTCCCGTTCGCCCACTTCATTGTTGACAACCACCCGTCCTCTGTATATATCGATGGGATTATCGGCAATGTAAACTTCTGCAGGTCAATCTTCATCACCAAACCATGGACTACAGCAACAGGCCAAGCAAATGATTAAACCTCCACCATGACCTCCACCCACAATGTCTACTCCGCCCAGCCTGCCTTTCCCTTTCCCGCCTCGTCTCTCCTGGCTTCTTACGACATGAGAAAGGCACCAACCACCAGCGACCATCACAGTAATGACACAACTAACCGTTCCTCATGGGACCTGAAGCCAGCATTCGACGCTGTCTCCGACTTGTCAACATATCGCAATGACTCACAATTCCTATTCCGCTGCGGCTGCACGCTTGGCTTTTCATATCTGAAAGAGTGGAACAACCCGACAGATCCGGACGTAGCTAGGGATTTGCTTGGGGAGGTAAGTTCTATCTATTTCCAAGCTTTTATAAATGTTTCTAAATATTTGGTGGCAGGTTCCGAAAAGACTATTCGCGAGCTATCTTCTCGGCTTGCGAAATGAGCCAGAGACCAAAGGTCCAAGGGTGTATATTATTCGACCTGCTCATTCGTCGACGTTCGCGCCGGATGCGCTTCTCGATGCTGTTCTTGACACTGCTGCAGCTGCAGCAACAGCAGCAGCAAGTCCAGAAACAGGGTCGCTGTCGCGTGACCAGGCTATTGATCTGCTCGATCACGTCGAGCTCCTCACCATCCACGACTTTGCAGCTGCCACGCGCGCTATCAGCCAAGTCTCTGACACTTTATACGCCATGCAGCAGCGAAAACCCACCCAAAACCACCACCCTCCCAGCTCTCAAAACGAGGAGGCCGATGAGATGAAGCAGCTTCCAACAGTCCTACTCATAATCGAAGGCCTCGACACGCTCGCCGAAAACGTGATTCGCAGTTCGGACGCTCTGCGCGGAAGTGCGCTGTTGACGCCGGCGCTGCGGACGTTGACGTATTTGTCGCGCAGTTATGCGCGGTTTTTGGCGGTTGTGCTGGTTAATTCGACGGGGTTGGGGATGGGTCCTTTGGCTCAGCCTCAGGCTCAGGGTGTGGCAGGGTCACAGAGCCATGGTGACAATGGAATGAGAAATAACAGTTTGAAAAGCGCTGGCGGGTTGTACTCTGTCTTTTCGCGGGCGCACAAACAAAACAGCCATGAAACAGACGCAGATGAGCCCGTTCCTCTGCTGCATACTCTGCTTTCGCGAACAATGGATCAGGCGATTGATATCCATCTCCTGTTTCAGCGTCGCAAGGGACAGTCTCTCATCGAGGTTGTCAAAGATCGGACGGGTAATGGGCTTGGGAAATGGTGTGTGTGGAATAGTTAAAAGTTCAGATGTCTTTTGAGTGTTATTATTACATCGTGTTTCCTTCTATATACAGGAATTTCCTCTCTAAACAAAACATAATCCATTCTTCCGTCTTTCGTAGCTTGATACTCTGTGAATCAAAAAGAAGAAAAGAAAAGAAGAAGTCGAACTACTCTTGACTGTAAATCCGCAAAACAGCCCCTTCCACAATCGCATTCGCTTCCTTTTCGCACGCCTGAAAGTCAGATTTGAGCATGGCTAACTCAAACTGTGTGTCCTGTTGGACAAACTTCACCCACTGTTTGTGGCGGTCACATCTCTTCTTGATACAGACGCCGCGCGACAGCTCTGCAAACTCGGCGTCGACATTTGCGTTCTCATCATCCTCGTCCTCGTCAGAATCGGCAGAAGGATTCTTTGTGTCGTGCGTGCCATTCGTTGGTAGTTCTTCGGCTTCGAGTTTATCTTCCTCAAAGGCCCTGCGTCCAGCTTCGGTTTGCAGCCACTCGTCAAGCTCTTCCTCATTCCAAGCCATACGCGAGTCATAGCCGCAAATATCTTTCCATCCGCCCTTGGGTTCTTTTGCCTTCAATCGGTCCAGAACAGTCTTGGCTCGAGCACGCACAAGACCCAAGAATCGATCTCGTTGAGCTATCATTTCGCCTCGACGACGGTACTCGGCGCGTCTTTTGCGCAATTTTTGCAGTTTGGCTTCCTCAGCGGTGCTGTAGATGACGCCAGCGGGATGAATGTCTAGGCCCATTTTATTGGTTGAGTCGTATTTTTGCTCCTCTGCTCCTTGTTTCTTCTTCGTCGGTTCTTTCTCTTCCGTTTTAGACCTTTTAGCCGGAGGAGGTTCGGCTGGTGGTGAGATGAGGCGTTCGCCCAGGCGACGGAATTCCTCTGCTGACGAGACACGCATGACTACAGCTTTGAGGTCGCCGATAGTCAGCACGCCACCTCTGCTTCCCAGGTCCTCTGGCATTATTCTTTGCTGGTAATATTCGTCGTCCTCGTCGTTTGTTTCCATGGGCGAGTCTCCGTCGCCATCAACACTGCGGCTATCTCTATTATTGCTCTGTCCACGTATCCGATCAAAAGCCACGGGTGAAGGTTTGACAACGAGGCGTTGCGTCAAACGACGAAAAAACTCGAGGCCGTGCTCGTCGGAGCAGTATTTGCTTTTTTTCTTCTTCGACACGCGTGCGGGTTTTCTGCAGCCTTTTAACCGACACATTGGTTTCCATGTTGTCTTGCCCTTGCCAGCTGCAGTGCAATTAGGGCCTGTTGATCGATGTTAGCGCAGTCCATAGAGTCGTAGGGTAGTACTTACAGATGTATCGTTCAATCAACTCCTCATCTTCCTGTTTGACATTGACACATTTCCCATGGAACCAGTCCTCACACCCACCGTCGCAGCCAATCATCCAGGTATGATTATCAGGTCTTCGGCAGATACAAAAGATCTCGTCAGGGTTCTCGACGTCGCTGTCTTCGTCGTCGTCTTCGTTCTGAGCACGAGGATCCTCCGCACCTGCTAACTTTGTTGTCTTTTTGCCACGCTTTTTACCGCCTTTTTTGCTCTCCGGTGCCGGTGATCCTGCGGCGGAGAGAGATTCGAGCTTTTTGGCTCCTGATCCTTTGCTGGCCTTTGAAGATGCCGGGCTATTTGATCGTCGATCACCGTTGGCACTATCAAGCTCGAGAGCGTCGAGTTTGCGTTTTTTGGGCTGCACTTTTTTCGCAGTTGAGGCTTTCTTGGTGGTTGTTGGTGTTGACGCAGAAGATGACTTGCGGGCATTCGGTCCCAGTTTTGACGGGTTGAGCGGTGCTGACGGCGAGGATCGGTCGATCGACGACGCTCTCGATATAGAACCGCGCTTCAGATCGGTGATCTTTTTTGGCGTCGGATGCTCATCGGCTCCATCCAGTTGCGCCAGATGGACGGCCGGCAGCGTGGGACTCATGGGGACCCTTTCGATACTCGGGGCGGGCGATTCGGTCTTCACCATGGCGTCTCCGTTTTGTAGATCATGATTTCGAGCAGCACCGCTTCCATCCATGACCAATGTGTCGTACAGATCAGTCCACGCTTGGTCATGCATAGACCTCTCGCCAGACGCGAAAATGTGCGACCGCTCGGGTACTCGAAGTAAACAATGAACGCGCTGTGCGCGGTCATGCCCAAAGAAACCGCTTTGTCGCCATCCGAGGATTCCAACAACCCGGTCATCGTCCACTATTATATTGGGCCGTGCCATGTCATTATGGACAAAGCACAGTTCTTCGCCGCCCTCTCTGGAAGCAAACAAAATATCGCGCTCCACGTCGGTCACATCGGGTTGCGGTATGTTGTTTAGCTCTCGGTATACGTATGACGGTGCAAGCGGCGGCTGCTCGTCGACGGTCGCCAGGCGCCGGAGAATGCGCTGGCACTGCCTCTTGAGGTCTTGCTTCTGACTTTCCGAAAGATAGTTCCATGCCACCTCCAAAGAAACACCGGGGATCCTCGTCTCAACCACCACATTGTTCCCATCGATTGTACCGCAAAAGAGGATCGTCGGCACGGCAACCTGTAGGTCCTTCAACGCTTCTTCGGCCTTTCTCGAAGCAGTCAGTTCGTTCGCATTCAGCGCCGCCGCATATCTTTCCGTTGCAGGGTCTTCAGAGCCGCCGCTACGATCCACGCGAACAATCACCTTACCAACCGCAAACACTTCTTGCGACCCAACCGCATTTAACGAATTCTGAGCCGTGCAATGTCGGTCCACAATTCCCTTCCAGTATGCAACAGAATCATCGTCGTCTGACTGAGCAGAGTACCAGCCAGTGCTCCGAGGCGTAAAGTCGTCTGCGCGGGGGACATATCGGCCGTAGTGAGGGCTGCGAGCCAGGTACGAGTCATTTTTTGGTACCCGCGTTGGGTCGGCTTCGTATGGATTCACCCCCATGTTTGGTGTTTTTATTTCGTTCTTTTTTTTTGTCGCTCACTCGATATGCAGTCGTCGTGGCTACCAGAGCATTTGAGATTGGGTGTCGCGAGACATCAGCAGTGGCTTCTCTCGTTTCTCAGACGGTGGTATCCACGCTGCGCAATCTTCGGATGGAAAGTTCAGACGCAAACAACAGCGACGCAGGCTGCAACAAAACCACGAAATCGAGCCAAATATATAAGAGTCGCAAAACGAGAAACACCCACCCTGAGCCACTGAAGAGAGCTCCGGTAGCCAGCCCCCTTTGTTTATAAGGGTACGCGCCAGAGAACAAAATGAGTGAATGAATCAACTTGCGGCGGGATCGATCGCCTTTGCGGAGACGGGGGCGATCGCAAATAATGAGAACGGTGAGTCAGCGACTGGCGGCGAGTGAGGAGGGTCGAGAAGGAAGAAAGGAAACAGAATGTTTTAATTCTCCCTGGCGATAGGCACCATTTGCAAAAGCTGCCAGGGCGTCTGGCAGCGGCAGCAGCTCTTGTCGCGTGCAAGAAGGGCAAGGGCGGGCTGGGCCAGCGAAAAGGGCAGCCGCGCGGTACGACGCAAGACGCGCCTGCGGGGAGTCTAAGCGCCGGCGCCAAGACTTTTGTACTATAGGCAGTAAATTGGACACAATCGACATTACAACTGGATTTTTAAGACGTCGTGTTGAAGAAAAGAAAACCTGCGCGGCATGCGTGTCGCTGTTCATCAAGATAAATATATACATGGATTAGAGCAAAAAATAAACTCCATAAAGAGACCCAAATCCGGCTGACCTTAATCCGTCATCATGGCGTAGAATAATAAAAAGATATGTCCAAAAAAAAACATGTGAAAGAAGAGAAGGGAAAGTAGCACTAGGCTAGAGTATCCAAAGAGCGAGTGATGAGTGACGAGTGTGGGGCCAACACATTATCTTACACGCAATCCATGGAGTTATTTTAAAGACGGCATGATATAGCTCGTCAAAGGAGCCTGCAGTATCTCATGTCGTAAATCATTCTCCCAAAGATGCATAGAGGACTCGTTGATTTGCAACTTCAAGCAAGAAAACAAAAGCTCGTTGACGCGAACCCACGAGTCAAGGCTCAAGCGCTTTGCGACTTTGAGCATTCGCCCGATAAACCACGGTCGAGCCGACGGAGACATGGCCGTGGGAGAGTACTGCGAATAATCGGGACGTTCGAGCTCGTCCTGCCACCGACCGAGTGGATCAAAGGAAAAAGGGCTGGATATGTCTGTGGGGAAGTCCTGGCAAGCGAGAAGAATCTGCAGTAGAGCCTCGATGGATGAACTCATGTTGACCTCGCTATCCAAGACCCTAGATGTGATGTTATCAAGAAAGGCTTCGGCCCTTGGAACCGACGATCGATAATCCCACAGAGCGGCATTCAGCGTCATCACGGATGCAAGTCGAGTAATGAATTGTTTCCGGTCTCCGCTGGACGTCATCCGCTCTCCATTGGGGGACGCCAAAATCTGGCCCAAGTACGCCGTAGGCTGGAAAGCAGTGTGGCGATTCGGGGCAGTGGTGGCAGGCAGTGTGGATTTTTGGTGAATAGCCAAGTGTTCACAGCGACTGAGGAAGTTCAGGAACTCCTCGCACTGAAATTCTATGTCTGGCCTAGATGGGTTGGCCAATAGAGCCGAGCTGGGCGAGGTACAGTCAAACGTGGCAGACGATACCGAACAAGGAGGAGAGGGAAATGCAGACATGAACGAGCCAGCGGTGACAGGAGAGACCGGTTCACTTTCAAAGTGAAAGCCACCCTCTTCTCCCTCGTATCCAGCGAGGATATAGTCTTGCCAGTTTATCAGCATTGCCAGCTTCGTATTCTCAAAGGCGGCGGGTCCACCACGTTTCCGAATCATATTGCGAGCCTGCCGCATGTGAATCCAGCTGATCTCTTTGCGTTCCGGGCGCGGATCAAAGTCTTCTAGAGCGGCGGCGCTCATGCAAGCTGTTATTGCGCTGTCCGATATATCGTGGGGGTATTTTAGCATGTGATCTTTAAGCATGGAGATAGCGTAGTGTCGATAGTATAGCGTGTCCTGTGTCTCCGTTTCCTTTCGAAGCCAAGCCTGAGTGTTGGCTGCATGGACCAGGATTGTGTTGACAAAAGTCAGAGGGCCTTTCATGGCTTCGGGAACGAAAACTTCGGTATACCAGTTATGTGCAGATCTGGTACGGAAGTGGTCTCCGTAGGAGCATGAGGGCATATCGTGAACATAAAAATCAAAGAGTTTCTTGTCCTGTGTAGTCAGCTGACATGGCATGGTGTCGAAAGGATCGGTTCGCGCAGCGCTCAGCAGCGTTTGGGGGGACGACGGCTCTGTTCGTGACCAAGCAGACAGCGTCGGGCTGTCGTAAGCGGCCACGGCATCATCAAAGAAATCGCTGCAGTCACTCGGCGAGTTGTTAAAGTCCCATAGCGATGCCTTTGGACGAGAAACCATCAATTGGTCCGGGCGTAATGTGATGTATCGACCGCCAACGTCAGTCTCCGCAGCCCGCTTTGAGTTGTCGGGCAGCCTCCTATTGTTGGACTTGGGCTTGGAATTATTCTCGGAGGTTGGAGCTTTATTTGCTTGTGTCTTCTGAGCACGTTGCTGGCGCTTCTTCGCGGCGGTGGCCTTTTTCTTCTTTTTCTTGAGCGCGGCTTGGTCGTCGCCAGTGTTGTCGTCCGATGAGGTATCTTGCTGCTGGGTCTCGCGTTTATGGCGCATAAACTCCTGCATGACATGGCGTTTGACTTGGGTTAGATTGTCGGCATTATCGTTGGACGAGTCGATGAACTGCCACCGATTCGGCGTGGGTTTGCTGGATGTTGGCGACATGGTCGGGTTGTTGTTATTATCACGCCCGCACAACGGGCCGGGGACGGCGATTCAGCTCGCAAACGGTGGGATAATCGGGGAGGAAAAGGCAGAGAGCACTCGAATTGAATCTGATCGATTGCGGTGCAGGCTGGGCGATTGAGTCGTGAATATCGAGGCAGGACGGATGCGCATAACCACCGTGGCGACGGCAGTTGCAGGACGACTGGGGACGAGTATTTATCGCAGGAAGAAACAGAGGCGGCCGATCGCCCCACCAAAGGCTGTCAGTTCAGTGTCAGGGTTGGAGGAGCACTGATGATGAACGTCCTGGGTCCTAGAGCGCAGCCGGCTAGCGGAATTGCTACGTAACTAGCTAGCCTTGTTGGCGAAAGGCTGAATCAGAAGCAGTGAAGCCTGAAGAGGCCGGGGGTGGCCGCTGATCCAATTAGCGATACAGCGGATACACTGTACCGGGCCACGCGAGTATGGACCGCAGTACGGAGTGCAGGTGCTAATCAGTAATTATGGCTAGTATTACGTGCTGATTCCTGAAGCCACAGGGTCTTTGTATGACTCCGTATGAGCGCTAAAATAGGGGAACCCTAGTGCGCATCCAACAGAATTATAATATTCCTCCTGTGTATCCGTAGTTCCGCCGGTCTGTACTTGTACAGTTAGCTTGATTGGCGCAATAACAGATTCGAGAACAGCCGGCACTGTGACTGGAGGTGCATTCGCATTCGCTGTGATTTGATGGATCCACGATGGAGCACGTTCGATGGTCTCAAAAGTTGGGTTAGCCGCAGCCCCAGCCGGGCAGGATGGGCGTCAGATGATGGTCGTGGTGCTACACTGGGAAATATTGACCGGGGTTCTTTATTTGACCTCCTTTGTTTCCATGCCTGATCTACATTTCCTGTCCAGTCTTGGGTATGAAGGAAGTAGGTTTCCGGTTCTTCCGTCCATTGTCTTCAGCCTGCTCGATATACGGCTGAAGGGTGACGCATTGTCATGGTTATAACAAGTACGGGTTATTATCATAACAATATTATTAATCGAGATGAGCATGCCATCATAGTATGGAGTCTATGGAGTATGGACCCTGCCGGGGTTTCACATCCTAAGAGGCTGAGAGACCCATTGGCCAGCCACTACGGGACAGATGCAAGCGAGAGCAAGCATCGGCTCTTGTCGATCCACACGCATGTGCCTGTTTGAGATCCCTGTCCAAGTACGTACCAGTCTAGCGGGGACCCGATCAAAAAAGTGGATGCAAAAGCCAAAAACTGAAACTTGAAGCTAGAAAGTTACTCGCAAGTTCAACCTTAAATGGCGGCCGTGGGGCGGCCATTCCGGCAAACCCGGCATGTTTCGCCGGCCTGTGTTGCATCCCGTTCCACGGTGCTGGCTCGTGCTGTATAACATACATGTGCTCATGTACGTACTCGGCTGTCAATAATACGTGGATAAAGAGTAGTTGACATGTGTGAGGCTTGAGCTGATGCTATTAATATTATTATAGTTCTTGTACGTACATTCTACAGAGGATGTAGCCAGAGTAGGGCTGAAAATTAACATGAGGGATATGATGCTGAATCGATAGTAGTAATAATACACTATAATAACTCTTTTCGCCACGATTTCACTTATTCCCCGTTTCATGTTACAATCAACTTTCAACCCACGGCTCAATACCGGTCAAATGCAAGCTCGTCAACACCTGCCAGTGCACAAGGATTTGCAGTCGCGGACGTCTGCCGGACGTCCTCCGCGCCTGGGGCCGGTCCGTTTAGCATCCAACTTAGACTACTTAGTACGTATCTTCAATCTTGAAGACAAAGGGCACGCTTAAATTTTAGCTTTCACCACGGATTTTGCTTGTGGCCGTGGCCCGGCCGCTTTGGACTCCACCTCTGTGGACTCTCTTTAGGTTAATGCACTGATGCAGGTGCAAAGAGTATTTATAGTAGCAAGAGCGTTACGGATAGATAGTCACGGAGTAGAAGACATGAGTAAGGTACTAGATACCCAGTCAGCAGATTATGTCAGTAGAGACATGCTCCTTAAGAGGCATCTCGACATAAGCATTCTATAGAATATTCTATAACACAGACTTATATTTAACAAGTTAATAATCATTGAATGTACGTACAGAGCATCCGTTCGCAGATAAAAATAGACACAAGGGTCCAAGACCGCTACAGCCTTCCGAAGGAAGAAGCCCGGCTGTCGCTCATTTAGTTCTGGCCAATCACGACAGCCTACCGAATTTCCCAAAGCGGCCAGTACCCCATCCGTAGAGCCAATAACGTTCTAGAATCTTCCAAGTGGGCAGACAAAGTTTAACGCTATTCCTATTCTGACTATAGCTACGTGCCATTTACAGCCTAGCGCAAGTTTAGTATAATCTGCATCATCATCATCATCAGTCATGTCATAGTTCTGCAGGGCACTCTCAAGCTTCTTCCTTCAGCTTCTTCGTCTTCTATCTGATCGACAAGGAATGCGTTTCGCCCCTTTTTTCTCTACGGAGTATACCCAATCCAGCAACGCGCTTGGCGCATCAGTGTCCCTGTGGCTGATACTAGCCACCAATGTGCTCACTACACCATGCACGCATACTTTGCTAGTGAGTCCTCCGGGACAAAGTACGTAGTATGCAGCCCTGAAAGAAAAAAAAAAAAACGGTCAATAAGATTTCTGACCACGGGGCACGAAAATTTAATAACTTCTATAAATAAGTTTGTCGCCGACAGCCTTGCATGAACTACTGCGTGCCAAGAATATGTTAAATGGTACACAGTCACACCCCAGAATTACGGAGTACATATACCGATATTTATCAGATGGATATCTAATCAAAACCAGCTCTGATCCAGAGCATGTATCGCGTATCACTATCGCAACACAGGATTCTGACCTAAAACAACGCCGGTTTAAAAAGAGCAAGTCAAGCCCATCGTGCACGGGGCATTTCTACACCCACAATTCCATCAATTCGGCCCCTGGGATCATGGAATGGGTAACCCTGATTGAAACTATGTCCCGGGTCGGCGTGTATCCGTACGTGTTAAAAAACTTAAGTGCTTAACCAGCTCTTGGGTCAAGAACTCAGGAGTGGAAAAGTTGAGGCTCGCGAAGTCGCCACGCAACATTGAATCAGCCATGCAACCCACCAAGCAAAACCGGTCAGGGATCACCAAATGGGCCCTTTTCGATCAAATCGATCTCGTGTCCACTGTGATCAATGGGGCCGTGATATCAATAATCAGCGATTTTTAATGGATGCAGTAGTAAATACATATGTAATAATAACGCATATTATATGCAATCGGACTCGGAACTTCACATGTAGCTCGGCTGTTAGACACTGAAACTAGTTTGGTTTAAATAAATGGCTCAAAATCTATACAAATGGGTCCAAGCGACTAAGAATGTGACCCAACTATCAGGGCATCCCTGTCGTCGACCGTTAATTGATTATAATTCTTGTTTGTTTGATATTATTGTAGATGATGACTATGGATGGCGTCAGTAGGGCTTCTAGTTTTGTTCGGCTTGTTTTTTGTAAAAGGATGTAGACTCAAAATTGAAGTACGCTAATCGGGGTTTCAATTTAGAGTTGTACGCGTGTACTCCGTACTAAATACTAGCATAGTAGTTAATTAGGTGAGGCGGTCAGTTTGTCATTCATAGACTGTAGTGTCTCTGTGGCTAATAGCTAGCTACTAATGCGTTCCAACTACAGAGTACTGCTAGCCACCGTTAAAACTTAGTAGGTCATGTGGCCCTCTAGCCTCTTCTTCTTGTCTTCACAGTGGACACGGGCTTGTGTTATAGTCCCAGTCCTTTGTTGCTCAGCAAGTTTCTGGCACATTTTCCCCGTTTTTCGAGTTGAGCGTGCTGCTTCCTCTTTCGTATCGTTAAAATAACCTAGCAAGTCGTATTCCTTTTCTAACCAGTCGTCCTTTTTCACGGGGAGAGACACACTGATCCCCTGCTTTGGTAAATAGTCGAAAAATGGGTCAACACTGAGGATTCTTTTACAACTTGCTGAGCGTGCTGCAGACATTAACTGGCTCATGCTCGCGGAAACTCCCGATATCTTCTTTAGATAGTTGGACACTGTGTCTGGGGTATCTTCGCCCGAAACCTTGTCAAGGTACTTCTCAATCGCGATAGAAAGACGCATAAAAGCATTATGGACGGCCATCCAGGAATCCTCTTTTGTGAACGCTAGGTAGACACTGTTAGCGGGTCGCCGACTTTGCGTATGAGGCCGGCCATGATGCCTTCGTTGGTGGTCATTTTTCGTTCTTGGCTGGCTCTCATACAATCATCAATGGCGGGGAAGGCAAACAGAAAGTTGATCAACCCAAAGTCCCACGAAGCCCACAGAGCCTGGAATTGGCTAAAGCCTGAGTTGGCAAATATAGTCGAGGAGTAGAATGCGATGATGTTGATTCCGCACATCTGCTGGGCAATCATAACAGTAAAAGAGGCAAGGGTAGCACTATTTGATGCCCTCAGTCGAAAAATTTCCACCTCTCTGCTGAAACTGTCGGTAAAATCGAGCGTACGCTTGTCGCTCTGTGTTGTTGTTCCACCATACTTCTGATTAAACGACAATCGAAGCATTGTGAAGGTTCAAGTCAACCCTACCACAACTGCTTGTAATCAGAAGAATTGCCGTTCCAAAGAAAGTATCAAAATTCTTTTGTACCTCTGACTTTCTAGATTCCAGGACAAATCTAGAAAGTCAAAATATTTCGATGTTTTCCTCTTTAAGAATGCGGTCGAGTACGTCAAGAAATCTTAGATATGTGCTGAATAGCACGATCTTTTTCACCAGGCTAAGTTCGAATGATATATTTGACCAGTTTGAGTATAACCTGGACTCTGGATGATTGGCCCCTTAGGTCAGAGCTGGGGATATCTCTGAGTTACTTCTGGTAGTCCACCGAAATAGCTGTACAACAATTTCGTCCGGATCACCGTCAATCTCGATAGCAGAAGATATGAGAGGTTGTGTCTTTTTAGTAGAAAAGTCTGCAGGTACTAGGTGCGCTGCAGCTATCTGTACTTGGGTAGCTAGGCCGAGTGCTCTGATCCTATTTCCAGCTTCGTTGTTCGAGTGATTCTTTGCTTGGTTGCTCAATATGCCTTTCGCTTTTTCGAATTTATAGTTGTATCTAACACTCGGACTTTCTCGGTTTCGTTAAGCTCAAAGACGACATCCTTGGTGGCCAGTCCTGGGAGGGCAAGGAAATCCGAGGGTCTTGCTATAACGATTGTAAGTAAGGATCTCTGGAGTGTAATGATATCGGGTTCAGAGACTTCACTGACCTTTATGTCATCTGGACTGCAAATTGCATAGAGGAAGTGCTTTTTCTCAGACTTTTACCACTTGACCAAAAAGGGTGCAACCATTATTGACTAAGGATTTATTATGGTCTGATATAGCTTGAAACCCCACTTGAGAACGCGCATGTAGAGATTGACGGCATTTTGCGCTAGCGATAGGGTTTTTGGGTTCGCCACATTCAGGTTCAAGAACAATCTCATCGACACTACAGCAAACACTTGATGAACGTCTTTGGCTTCAAACCCGACGTCTCTGCCTCCAACAAGCTTTGTTTGCGCCACAGGCAGGGCATCTTCGTAGACAAGCCAAAGAGGCCGGCCAGATATTGCCATATGTTTGGTTGACTGGAAGTAGTTCATTGATTCTTGAAGGGGAACATGTTGATATTTGGCCTTCAAATCCACGATTTCTGTTGCGAATTGTGCGAATCTTTCCAGTCACTTTCGGGGTTTCAACAGCGTCCCACAAAAGGATGGCTTATTCGGGATTGCTGCTACTTCTGATACTGGGTCTGGAGGGAAATAAGCAAGTACCAGAAGTTGTGGTTTTGGGGAATGCAACTGATGATTCGATCCAGTAGACTGCCTTGCAGGAAGAGTTCCTTTGGTCTTTTTTTTTCAATTAGGTGAAGTACCCAGCCCGCATTTGCGTGAAGTATTGTATGAATACTTCTATAACGTGAAGCTGCTCAGGGGCATGTATAGACTGAGCAGCAAGCTGATTTTTTTCGACGCGAATATCATCAAATGCTGACGGCCCTTGCACCATACTGACATCAATAGGAAGAGCTTTGAAGAAGTTGGCTACCATTCTCTGCGAATCGTTGATGGCCTAATGCATCAACTTCCTGGTTGATAACGTGCCATGGTTGCGCGACCAGTGCCGGCGAGGCGATCAGGAATCTACTACCGTTAGCGATGAAATACCTCGATTCAGACCATACATACTAGGTAAAGATAAAGATTCTTACCCACACAGGCCACACAGTAGCAGTTGATTAAAAAACGAGACAAGAAGAGGTGGGAAAGAGGAGAGACCAGAGGAGGAGAGAAAGACACGGGTGGGACCGCCTGGTGTCCGTTTTTCATTGTTAAGAACCCCGTTCGTGTCATCCCTTTAAATTAAATCTTCAGGAATCTACATCGAGTCACCGACCATGGTCCCGCTGCGTGGTGGAAGAAGTATTCCCTGTCGGCGTCAATAATACGTTAATCATACTTATACTCCGTATTCAATTACGCCGGCGGGTCCGGGTATCTGGGAATGGACCAATTATCACTTGCACTGAGGAGATTGTGGAGACAATTTGTGACAGAGCGGTAAGGAATACAATATAATTACCGGGGCACGAATCCTGCACCTTGCGTTTGCATCTCCGCCCGGCGGTGTTGATATGGATCCACGTCAGGTCTAGAACACGGTCACCTTCTGTATTGCTAGTGTCAAAAAGATGTTCGGGAGAGAAACCTCAAACTTGGCCAGTCTCTATCATCGGAACCTCCATTCTACAGCTCTACCCGTCCACTCGAAAAGACTGTTTGACTCTTCTTAGTAGTAATAGTCAAGTTTGAATGAATGAGATTGTTATATCAGAATTCATTTATTTTAATTTACTAGAAAGCTCTTTTATTTTATTTTTTTGTGCAGTCTATAAATACAACCATCAAGTGGATATTTACATTCCTAGGCAGAAAAGTGCCCTTTTCCTTGCTTTCTGTTGCGTATATTGACTAACCATGGATGCTCCAGATCAATCGATTTGACGGTTGACATTTAACAAGGTATCTATGTAAGTCTGCAAGCCTTCACAATGCTCTGCAACTTACCATCATTATCGCTGAAGATCTTCCCCATCGACGAGATGTCATCAGCCTTCATAGCTCTGCGAATCTTCGCAACAGAGGCGATTCCCTCGCCGTCACGCGCGACCTTTGCAATGGAGCCCACTCCCAGCAACATTCCGAGGATATTGACAACAGCAGAACTGGGGTCTTCGACGGTATCGTAGATGGCCAGTGCTCCATTGCCGAGTTCACCGGCAAGCGCAATTGCTCGAGCAAGACTGGCAAAGCCAGTTGCTGCGGCGATTTCTTCGCCGACGACAGGAACAAACTAGGGCTTTGGTTAGTTTCTTCGGGACAGGGAGAAAAAAGAAAGGGGCGGGTAACATACCATGAGAACAACACTGACAATCATCAGAATAAAGTTCTTCTTCCTCTTTTCTTCCTCTTCCTCCTCCTGCTCTTCCTTCTTTCCCAACTCCTTTGCCTGGGCCATACTGTCAACGGCCTGCATAAGCATGAATACAGCCGTGCTATACGCCTCAGCCGGATCCGTCAAGGATCCATTCCTCCACTGACTCAGCTTCATATCCAAGAGCGTCGCCTGCATACTCGTCTTCAAGCTCGGGATACTGGGAAGTGCCTTGGTAACGATATCCTTTGGATTAGGAACAACCATGGAGTCATTCTTAATTGGGAAATCGGTAAACTTGTAATATCCTTTGCGGCCACCATGAGGAGAGACAATGTCACTTTCGATTTGGTAATCGCCAAACACGACCCAGTCTGGAGAAAGACCGGCTTTGGCTAGGCCGGCGCTGTAGCCGTCTGAATCTGTGAGGGAGAGCGAGGTTGTAGTTGAGTACATGTAGCGCCCATATGTCCCACGAGCTTGGTTGCAGGGAAATGTAGTGTCGCTGTATTTGCAGGTGAAGTCTAAGGTACTCATTTAGTACTGGTCCCAGAAAAAGACAAAATGAAAGGAGTGAAGGAAAGGAGTTCTTACAATCCATGCCGTATCCAAGCTCAGGCAAACCCCCAACATTTTTCCAATTTTCATCATCACTGGTGATATTGAACATGAACGCATCCTGGAGAATATTCGGGACGAGTTTGTCAATATAAGTGACATAGTAACCAAACAGATCGTCATAGCCGTTGTTGACGTCAGTGTAGTTAGCATAAGCCGTATCAAGCATGTCAATAAGCACCTGCAGCGCATAAACGGCAACACAGTCAGACCTCAAATCGCCCGCGGACGAAGAAAGATCATCTAAGCTTTTAAAGGTCTTTGTGTAGTCACAGGGCGTATAGTCGTCGTCGTCATCATAACCGCTGTCTACGGAACTTCCTGTGCCATTGTCCGAATAAGTCTCATTCAGATCAACAGCCCAGTCAGAAGTTCCGCCAAAGTTTAGCCCGTCTGTCCAGCTTCGTCTGGAGGCATAGCTTGACGGAGAGAGCCACGAGATCCAGTTTGTCTTGTTGTATATTAAGACGTCTCCGACTACATCGGATGAGGACTGGGAAATAGTGATGTTGCCGTACAGATCGGGATTTTCAGCCTTTGCGAGTATCTCAAAGATTTCATAGTTGGAAATGTAACCGGCTCTTTGAAAAGGGAAAACATTAGCAATTAATTTTTCGGCAGGAGGGAAATGTTTAGTGTTGGAGGTAATCATGACTTACGTGTCAGTACAAGCACCTTTCGCAGCACCTGAAAGAGGTCCAGTGAATTCACACTCGGGTCCAGTGCAGCTGGGATCTTTCATCTCAAAGCTGCGGCCATAGAGTGCAAGACCCGCAACAACCTTGTTGGCATTCACTCCTGCTTTCGTGATCATAGACAGCGCGTATTCGGTCTCAGTCTTATTGACCTGGCTGCGGAGGCAGCCGCCGTTAGGACATCCAGGGCTGTTTGAAAGTGTTAGGAAAGAGCTCAGAAGTAACCAAAGAGAAATGAATATTTACTCAGCAAATGTGTTGTTATAATCCCACTGGCCATGAAGATCATAAGTCATATAGACGATGTAGTCCTTGATAGAAATTAATGTCAGTACTTTAGACAGAAATCAAGGCAGAAATTTCAAATACGCACTACTATGCCGGCTATGTCCTTGATAGGAAAGTACTTGAGGTACCAGTATGAGGCTGGTGCAGCAATAGACATAGTCTTATCAGAGGGCAGCTGTGATCGAACCAACTTGAGAAACTCCAGGTAGTTTTTTCCTGAATCCGTACTGTCAGGTGGGATTCCAGGGATATCTTGGGCCTGTAAGAGCTTTAGTTTGATAAGTGGTATGAAAAAGCGCAAAGGGGGACTTACTCCGGGATACTCCCAATCGAAATCAACACCATCAAGATTATTGCTAGTGATGAAGTCCACGACATTCTTAGCCCAAACCCTAATAGCACATTAGCAAATTGCTCTACCAGTTGACATGGATTAGACTAAAAGAGAGGAATGGACTCACTGGCGATTACCATCTTTAACTCCATTACGGAAGATGTTGAATGTATAATCACTCGTGGAAAACCCCCAGCCACCAAAGCTGACGATGCGTTTGATATCTGTCAGTTTGAGAAGGTTATCGAATGAATCCTTAGCACCGCTAACGTCGACTGCCCAAGCATCTGTGACATTTGCAAAGGCCCAGTGAACATGCGTATAGTAAGAATTACCCTGGAACTTGGAAACATCCATGTTCAGGCATTTGCGCTCCGAATTCCAGTTTTCAAAGTAGCCAATGCGCTTAATATCAGCGGGCTTATCTTTATTGTTAGTGATAGAGGTTCCACAGTTGGAGATGCAACCATTGGATCCATTCTTCGCTGTTCCAGGAGCCCTATGCAAGACATTTTAGATAGAGGCTCAAAAGATAGGCTAGAGACACTTACCCTGTATCTGCAGGGTTGGCAGTGCAAAACTCAGGAGTGATACCGCATTGGCCCCAGATGTCACAGCAGGCATTTAGAGGGCACGGGTTCAGATTTGTCCAATTTTTTGGGGCCATGTTTGAAGGTTGAACTGTCCCTGGAACCTAATTTCCCACCTTCTGTGAGCTGACTGTTTTGCAGACTATGTTCAACAACTAAAGATGGTCACTAACCTGTGGCCCGCAATTGGCGTTGGCCATTTCCGCTGGAAAGGGAGGTGTGCCAGTACTCAAACAGATTCTCTGCCCATGTTGAAGATCATTGCATCCAGACCAGCCCCAAGTTTCGTTGTTGTAACCTGGAATTGTGTTGGATTTCATTTTATTCGCTGTTTCAATAGTGGAGCAAAGGTCGTTTGGCTGGATTGTGTAGGTATAACAAGTGCCATTGGAATAGGGCTTGGGGGAGAAGTCTGGAAGTGACCCTGCAGAGCAGCAGACATATTCATTAAGTAGAATATTGTTGCAGAAGTCTGACTCTGGGTTGTATTTCACGAGATCACTCTGAGAGATACCACAGCGCTGGGCAAGATTGTAACAACCGTCATTGGCTTGGGCTTGTATGTAGTTGCAGGTGCTTCCCAACGTGGAACCCACGAGGGAAGCAAAAACGAGAGAAAAAGAGAGGAGCATCGTGTGCCTGATTACTTTTCTAAGCACAAGACACAAGACGGAATTTGATTGTGCGAGAGAGAAGGAACATGCCCTTTAATAATCTCCTCGGCGGCCGATGTGGTCCTTCCTAATCCAGTAAATACTTGAAGTCAGCTTCAAATATTATTAGTAGTAGTATTAGTTATCTACTAACTAACTTCTAAACATAGTTAGCAGCTCTGTGGCTTGTATAGAGTAAAAAAAAATGCAACCCATGCAAGCCCGCATATGCAGTCACGCCGGAGTTTTTGCACCTTTACAAGCAGAACATTCTTCATCTCCGAAACTATATCCAAAAAAAGTAATTAAGTAGTAGCTTCCATCGCGAGACTAATAGAATCGCCCCGTTGTGGATCAGTCGAGGTGGCCAGTCACGACGACAGAACGTATCGCTTCCCCGTACTCCGTATATTATAGACCTATTATTGGACAGGCGAATGGAGCAAGATAGTGCCCGAACTTCCGAGGGGCGAAAACTAATTCTAGTCGGTGCTTGTACTAAGAGTTTAAACCTGTATGTACTAATGTTGTTGTTGGTTTTGGACTAAGAATCAGGGCTTTCGCCGCTCAGCTGGAGCCTCAGCGGATATCGGGGCCAATTAAAAACGAACGCGTCCAACAGGGGCAACGTTCGATGTAGCCAATTGGGAGTTACCTGCAGCGTTAGTATCGGATGGTAAGTGGCTTGATTGGACGATCTAAAAATTATGGCTTGTTTTAGCTTAATTAGAACCCCCTAAAATAGCTTATTGGGCGTTCATAGTTCATAGTGCTTATCACTTAACTCCAGCCGCACGTGCACTAAGCCTCAACCAACATCTGTTTCAAATGTTACCCTCGTATATTTTTATCTTCGCCTTATATAAAATATTTTCAGCTGGTCAGGTGTAGGCATACAGATACAAAACACTGAGTGGTAGGAAACGGACGAGCGACTTGGTTAATATCAATTGATACAGTAAGAGGTTTATTGGGGCGTAGTTTATATCCAAGTTCCAGATGTCTCCCGCGGTTGTAATGTAGGCATCAATATTAGTTGATAAATAAAATCTAATTTTTGTAAATAACGCACCTCATTGCAACCTCATTTAACTAGACTGAGGAGCCGAGGACCACATGGCACATGGCACATGGCACATGGATATACTGGGATGAAGTCCATGCGGGATATACATCCTGCGCCACCAACAAACAAATATCTTCAACGAACTGGGCACTATTATGGTACACTAATGCAGGGTCACCCAAATCTATCACATCCCAAAGTTAATATTAGCGTCTCTCAGGGGTCAGCTTCATGTAGTCAGACTTTAGCAGGCCTAGAATATCTCCTTAGATTGGAGTTAGATATTTCCATTTATTTCGCGTAATCAAAACTATATATCACTAGGCCTAACTCAACATTGATCTATAACTCTCGTCTTTCCTCTCTTTTTCTTCCAGCTTCTTCTTCTTCTTCATTCTCTCGTCGGGTGGTGTAACTACATAGAGAGGTGAACGATTGTTATCATGAGACTCTCCGTGGCATGCCTTGGTTTGGCCTTCATTGCGCCTAGGGTTCTCGCTAACGAGCTATCTGGACCATATCAGGCGAGTTCCTCCCACGAGTTCTACGGTCTTTGTATACTTCTGTACATGTGAAGGCTGCTAATATAATTTTACTTTCAGTCTCTGCTTCTCTGGTATGCCTACCGCCTGGATATCGCGGCAGGTGGAAATGTCATAGCACCCGGCTGTTCTGGTACAGACACCGACAAAAGATGCTATTTCGACGAGTTCTTAAGGTACATCGAGGGAGGAGACGGCCATCCCTGGACCGGTAGTACCTCTGTCGGAAAGAATTTGGCTCCAAATGTCTTATCCACGGCAAAGGAGCTGACCGCTTCCGGGTACTCGAACATAGTCGATCCGGATGTCCTCTATGACACTCCTCCCGGCTATAAAAACTTCAGGGGCCTTTTTGAACCTGCCATAAACAACATCCAGAAATGCCGCCAAGTGCTTGGCGACAAGGGAATTGACTGGGAGTTGAATGGCATTCGGACATCGATGTCAAATGTTCTTGACGGACGCATTGCTGATAACGCTCCATATATCGTCGATGGAGTGAATCAAAAACTGGCCGAGACCGGTTTCACCTGGGTACGGTTTTCTTCTTCTTCTTCTTCTTCTTCTTCTTCTTTTTGACCTTCCTTTCATGCCCACTTTCTTACTAACCTCATGTATGCGTTCCAGACCGCGAAAACAAAGAAAGTAACGGGGCTGGATGGAACTACCTGGGAAGAAGTCGATGTTGAGGGTACAATGGAGGCCCACTCCGATGATGTGTTCGAGGGGCTTGACGACGCAATCAATGAATACATTACTCATTTTGATCAACAACCGAGTGAGAATAACAGTAATAAGCGGCATATGAGAGCTATTTGGGCGTCTGAAACGTTTTCAAGCCGTGTTCTCGGAGATCCAAGCTGTTGATTTGATTGTTGTGATTTATCATAACTTTGTGCTCGAAAGTATGTACGTGCTTATTTGCCTTTGTTAGCTGTTCTGCAAGGCTTGATTGGGGTCAATACATACATGTGTTAAGGCATTATTAGCTCCCAGCACACTTGGTTATAAATAAAATGGTGAGAGTATATTTTGAACTCTTTGCAAAGGACAAACAAAAAATATACTCCTTGGTACCAACTGAGAAGTGTGAAGCAATTCAAATTACAATCCTTTCCGTGCTCGCGCAGCCCGGTGCATACCCTTGATCGAAGCAGTAGAGCCCACACGATTGCACATTTCGGTGCATAGTCGGAACATGATAACCGGACACAGTCTCGGGAGTAACTTTTCAGTCTTTTCAGACCGAAGCTTGTGTCTGACAGCGTCCCATAATTTCTGCTGAATCGACTGTGGCGAGTCTCTGGAAATCTGCTGCCGGGCAGTGACCACACCGTAAGGCTCACACTGCTCGGCTAGGTCGTAGAGAGCATTTATTCTCGCTTCGTCAAATATATCGATGAGCTGGACGCGTGAATCGCCCAAAAGTCCAAATAGACCTGTGTCCGCGCCGGTACTAAAGTCGGTGTGTATAATAAACACACGCATGACAACCGTCCAAGTAGGCAGTTTTTTGAGAACATCTTCCAGATCCTTTTCTAGGATATAAGGGCTGTTAAAATAACCGATGTGTATGGAACCGCGTCCGCCTGCCTGCGACGCGTCCCATGCAAGGCTTTGAATCGCTGACCCACGATCGTCAAACTCTCCTTTGTAATTTGGTTCCCAGTTGAGATGCATAGAGTCTCGCGTACTGTCAAACCATGCCGAGTGAATAGTAGTATAGCTCCACCACTCGGCCTCTGAAGGCCTTTTGCTGTTGAACTGATAAAAAGATCCAGTTTGTAAAGCGACGTCGCGTGACTCGCGACATATCCGAGAAATAACAGGCGGCCGCCCGTTTACTTCGGTTGTCTGGTAGAGGAGGCATGGCACCGGGGCATCATCATCTGGTTCATTAAATACAATATAAGGGAAGGCTTGGTCTTTCTCGCAGACACGCTGTGGCAAGCATAGGCGCCATATCTCAAGCCGTAGCTCGGCTGGGAGCTTGGGAAAGAGATGAAAAGTTTCGCACTCGGCCATGAGCGAGAATTTTCTGTTCTCTGAGACTGCAGTCTTCAATGTTGCAGGCGGGGCAGGGGCAGGGCTACTTAAGTACCTGAGCAGCTCTGGCTCACTATGCCTGTCTAGGCTTAGTGACATATCGGTGGTCGTCTGATGACTGTCAACATATTTTTTTTCTTTATCTTTATCTTTTTTTTCTTTCGATTTTTTGGTTTTTCCACCAGGCTACTACAATGGCGAATGTCGGTGCTCAGATCTGCGCACCGCCAGGTCTACACTTGGTACTTTGTATTACTTTAATCTTTTACATGTACTATTGTCGCAACACTGAACGTATAATTTATGTATAAAAATAAACATATGTATTAACACATCCATCCTTGTATATATATGTATATATATTGTCATCCATGTCTCCTTACTATTTGAAATGTTATATGTCGAACAAGATCGACGATTTGCATGTCAAGGTTTGGGATCAGGACGAATTCAAGTATAGGAGACAATCTCAATTAGAGGCTTGAGGATAAATACAGGATTTGTGGGAGGATCTCTTATTCCTTGTTTGCTTACACGTGACTGCATATTGGCCTGAGGCATAGACACCAACATTATATACAAATATATCAATGCATATACGAAAGTAACCTCTCAGAATGTTAACATTAACTGCTAACCAAAAAGCAGTGGGCAGTCCTTATCATCCAACAAAACCATCAACCAATGCTTCTCACTCACATCAAGTTCCCCCAGGCCCTAATGGAAACTTCAGCACATTTCAATCCCCTATAGAGCCTCGCTAACAAGACTGTAGAAACTGGTATATGCAGGCTAATAGGCCATCCTACCTACAACCTTACTGTAACTTCTGTCTTTGTAATTAGAATATTAAAAATACAATCGATTTCTATACAAATTAGTGGCATAGTGATATTCGTAATAGTCACTTATATACCACCGAATTAAGTTGACAACACCACGAATTTTGAATAGTCGCAGTAAGTTCATAAAACAGTAACCCGGATTCCCGCATTTCCCGGTATTGTTCGTACAGTCATCGTATATTTTAACTCGAGGAAGTTTTTATGACCAGTCCGCTTATAACCCGCTGCTAAGCCCAAACCAGTAATTTTAATCCGACAAATAGTAATTATTAATACGTAATTTGTGACCATTGAATGCCTTCTTGTCTGGGAATAGTATATATGGATGTATCGAAGCGTGCATATTTAATGCGTTAGTAGCGAGATAAGCGAGCCAATCTCTATGTCGAAAGAAACAGCCTTTGGAGTTGGCTACATACTAGTGACTACATGTAGCTCGCAAAATGTTGGAAATCTGTCGCGAACGTTTGAAGAAAGATAGACAAGACGCATGTCTTTCAATTTTTTTTAGGTGTTATAGCAAGTGAAGAAACTCTTGTTATAAATACCCTTTTCATACAAAATGCCCGGTACACCGAGATGATAGGTAGGATGTAGGTGATTCACCACAGAGGCATTTCTGCCGTGTTAGTATAGTCAACATTCTCAAAACTAGACTCGATACGCTCATGGGTTGTCCCAAAAACCGTATCCCACAGACGAGTCTGCTTTCCATAATTGTGACTCTTCCGCCATCCCTTGCGATGATGGAGATCATGATCTTCAACAACAAGTGCAGCGCCACCCATCTCTAGTAACCAGGACACCGGTGATGGAGCTGTCAAGTGCAGTCGGAGCCCACTGTGCCCTATAATCTCTGAAAACACCACATACTGCTGACAGATCCACCATTCATAGAAACTCATCGGCAAACCCACAAGTTTCAGGCACGAATAAGTCAGCAGCGGGACCATGACCATTTCCACGACTTCCTGCTCGTGGTCCGAATACGCAGCTAGCAGAGAGTTTGGATGTTTTGTCAAATGATGCCGGCGGTGGTACTTCCACAGAAAACCCACGTCGTGCGCAGAACGGTGGTACCAGTAGAACCAGAAATCCAAAACAATCCCATACAAGGACATCTCTACCAAGAGCCATTTCCAGTTAAGATCAAACGGGAGCTGGTTGCGGTTGTAGGAGAGGTATATGGCAAGAACCAAGCGCGAACCGGTTGTTTTGACGAGGGATAGCGCTACTTGGGTTACCCCGACGTCTGGGATTCCATCACGCGGGGCCTTGTCGCCGTCGAGGAAGCCGTAGATGTAGCCTAGACGGGCGATGACGCGTGCTTCGACGATGACATTATAATTTATCGAGAGGAAGTAGAGACTGAATGTTGCAATCGGGTTTAGGGTACGGCCAGTCACAAATGCGTATGCTTGGTGAAGCACGAGTGGCAATGCCGCATAGAAAAGAATGAACCGGTGGGCAGACCATTGCAGGAAATAAGGAATCTTATCGCTTTTGGAGTGCACAGGCGCTTGTTTTGGGGAGTCGTGCGGATCAACGCCTAGCAGATGAATTATCCAATGGTACGTAGTCCACGTATCTCGGCTGGCTGTATGCCAGGTTGACTTCATGGAGTCCTTCGAGGGACGGTCAGTAGCCATGACAGCAAATAACTTCCACTAGTGTACAGGTAATGTCGGTGTCTGTCAACTGGTATGTATCATAGGACCTAAGGCTTTGGTGTGCAGCTTTCAATAGATAAACATGATGTCTTCCCCCCCACGTGCCCCAGAGATCAATCTCAAATTAAATAGTAGATATAAAGAAACGTCGATCTGCGGGGTCATACTTCACATGCAAGGTTGAATTCAACGTAATAGTTCGTATTTCGGTTCTCGAGGAACTCGTTGGGGGCACTGAAAAGTAACCTCGGTAAGTGATCTTCAGAAACTCAGTGTTGTGGACCGCCAGTTTGCGGGGTGTAAACTGCGTCGTGCGAATGAATTTGAGAATTCAGAATGTTATGTGTGAGATTAATCATTGTTTGGTAATATTTTAGCATAAAATGGCAATGGGGAGCACGCATTGATCGATTATCCGGTTTTCCTGGTCTCCAGATATCTCCGCCGACGGAGTGCAGATGAGCAACCACTCTAAATATAGTACGAGTTGACATTAACAGTTCTTGTAATGATAATAGGGAATCAAATAAAGACATTTTTGTTTTGTTTTGAGTTAATCGTAGATTAGGGTTGTCGATAGGGACGGAGCTAGTCTCGATCCTATAACCCAACCATGATATTGAGTATCTATCTCAGTGGGGAGACTTCTAGAATAACTTTATCACATTGCCGGCTGGGGCCCCATAATTGATCCATTAATATTTCTGAAATAAGATGGTTACTACAAGGATCTGTGACGTCTGTGTGCTCTCGGGGATCGGATTGCTTAGAGGCTTCAAATGTTACTACATCAATCGAAGATCATTTCAACTGACAACATTGGATTTAGGATATATAGGTACTTTCATGCGATCCCTACATAGCTTTTAAAGTAATAACTTGCCAGAAGAATGTTGTTGTCGTTAACCGCAGTAACCGCAATACCCGTTATAGCCGCAACATTGGACTTTATACTACCTTATCAATGACTAGACGACGAAAATCAAACAAGGATTTATCTGACAAAACATAATAATACCCTTGAGAATCCACAGAACATGGAAATGTATTCTTGGTACGGCAATGAGTCACGGCATCTCCGATCTCCGAGCCAATTGTCGATCCGCGGAGCGAGCGGAAAGTCCGAACGATGAGGGAATTTTTTTAAATTTTTTTTTTACAAATTTCCTTCCAGAACTACGGCAGATGACTCAACAATTATACTCTGACTGGCCAACTCCACTTGTGCAGGAAGAATCTTGAATATCCCTAGTGGTCATGTGCACTTAAGCTTTTGCAGTGGAGTAATGCTAGCATGCACAACGTGGGCGGCGGTTACACATGCTACGTACCACACATGCTGAGTGACCATGCGTGGGAATGTGGACACGAGCATTGATGCGACTGCAGGATATACTACGTAGTATAATATCAGTCATAATAGCGACATCATCGAACAACTCCAAGCGACCAACTTTGTCAGCATTGTCAGCGCGCCTGGGCAATGACTAGGCGATTAGCCCTGCCGCGCTAGGCCCAATGTGGACATCAGCCCCTCGTCGTTATCGGCGTTCGGAGTTCGCTGCGAACCCTGAATGGCTATCTCCGTGGATAAGAGAATCTGATTATGAACAGATACAGTTCAGCTTGTCGAGCAGTGGTCCGAGAGGGGCTGGTAGCAGTAGACGAACCTGTAGAGACCAGAGAGTAGAGACACTTGAGCCTCTTCAGTAAACGTCAATCGCAATCGATCGTTTCCGGAACCCCGTTTTTCCCGCTTTTTGCGCGTTTTCTGCGCTTTTCCAGAAAAGATGAGAGGGCGGAAAAAGAAAAGAGTTTTACAACTTGCGTTTTTTTCTGGTCCAGACGAATGATGGATAAAATGGCCAGGAATAAATAGTAATGATTAGTATTGAGGAAATATTATCTCCGACCACAGCGACGCCCGCACACGATTGCCACTCGCAGCTAGTCTGCTTCTGCTGTCTGGGTCGCGCCTTCCCCGATCGAAGCTTTGCCGATCCCGTTAATTACGTCTTGTGTCGTCTCGTCCTGTCTTTCTCTCTCCCTTTTCCTCCTCCTCCTCGATGACTCAAACCTCTGACAGCTGGTTTCTTTCTCTCTCGCTTCCGTGATTATTATTGCATTGCTCGCCTCTCTCTGTCTGCTGCATCCGACTGGCGGTCTGCTGACGTTCCTGCGCCTGCGTTGCATCTAGAGCCCGCTGCCAGTGTGGTGCCGCTCTGACCTCATTGCTGTGCGCGCTTTTCCTCTCGATCGGACTCTCTATACCCAGGGTTCTGTGGCATCATTTGCATGTTGTCGCCCGTCCTGCACCTGTTATATCGCCCTACCGCTGCTCGCGATCGCGCGCTTTCAGAAGCATTATCAGACATTGGTATTTGAAAATATACTTTGTATCATTGGCCCGAATCGCCGATCTTCAGTCATCAGATACCAAGCCTCCGCTGCCTCACCGTTGCATAAAGCAATGCTGTTGTGAACGAAATACACTGTACAATTCTGACACCCTTCTTTCAACATTGTCACCATAGGTCGGCCCCTCGTCACCACCGCCATGGCGTCGCAATCCAGTCCTTTGAATTCGCCCAGCACGGAAAACAACGAGGATGACCCTAATAATGCCATGGATTTCCACACGCGTACTCAAGGTGAAGACGGAGCGGACCATCACGATGATGTGCTAGAAGATAATGCGCACTCGCACCTGCAACAAAACAAACCAATTCCCATGCAAAAAAGAAGACGGGTAACTCGCGCATGCGACGAATGCCGCCGGAAGAAAATCAAATGTGATGGGAAGCAGCCTTGTACTCACTGCACTGTTTACAGCTATGGTAAGACCGATTTTCCTTCCTTCTTTTTTTTTTTTTTTCACGCAATTAAATTGGTGTCGACTGACTGCTCTTCGTAGACTGTACATATGACCAACCGTCAAATCGTCGCCGCAACCCGACCCCGCAACATATCGAGGCATTGGAAAACCGCCTTCACAAAGCAGAAGCAATTCTTCGAGTTTTAGCGCCCGATCTGGATCTCAGCGATCCCAGCCTGGACACTGCCAGCTCACAGGACATTATTACAGCATTCCGCCGACCACAGCCTCGCGGTAATTCCCCTCCCAGACCCGCTCCGAGTACTACAACGAACGAGCCCAGTACCGAATGCGCGGACGAGTCTCTGCTCGAGACCATGGTGGAAAACTCTGGCTCGCTAGACCTAGACGATCAAGGGCACTGGGATTACCACGGCCATTCATCTGGCGTCATATTCATGCAGCGTTTGCGGAAGCAATTCGGCAACTTGGTCCTTCCAACTCGAGCTCTTTCCAGGCCACGGCCCATATCGCAGATTTTAGAAACTCCCAAGTCACAGTCGGAATCACCACAAGAATCACACAATTCTTCAAACTTCCCGCCAACCCATGATCTGCCTCCGAAAGAGGTGGCAGAGAGGCTTTGTCGGAACACATTAGACCATGCGTGCAGTCTCATGCGTTTTGTACACGAACCCTCGTTTTATGCCATGCTAGACCGAGTTTACGCTAGTTCTTGGGAGCAATTCACCAACGATGAACACACATTTTTGCCCCTTTTATATGTTGTCATGGCTGTTGGATGCCTTTTTTCGGACGACGTTGAAAGCACGCTGGACGTGGCAGGTTATGAAGGTGCAATTGGACAAGGGTATATCATTCTCATCTGTGTAAAGTATAAAATTTCCTGCTAACTTGTTTCTGTCTAGCTTCCAATACTTTAGAGCATGTCGACAGCTGCTTGACATCACAGACTGCCGTGACTTGACCTCTATACAGGCCATCTGTTTTATGATTTTGTTCCTCCAATCATCCGCAAAGCTTAGCACCTGCTATTCGTACGTCGGCATTGCTCTGCGTGCGGCTCTCCGTCTCGGCCTTCACCGGACAGTGACAGCCAACTTTAATCCCGTCGAACGGGAACTTCGAAAGCGAATCTTTTGGGTCGTGCGAAAAATGGATGTCTACGTCAGTACTCTTTTGGGTCTTCCGCAAATGGTGAGCGTTGAGGATATCGACCAAGAATATCCCCTGGAGATCGATGATGAGTTTATAAACGCTGCCGGCATTCTTCCGATGCCACCTAATCGGACATCTTTGATGGAAGGCGCCAACGCACATACTCGCCTAGTCGATATCATCGTCAAAGTGGTCAAATATATCTATCCGGTGAAACCTGCCAAACACCGAACAAAGTCTGACCACACCTACATGGTTAGCCATTCCAAAATCAGAGAAATTGAGCGAGACCTACAGGCATGGATGGAAGCTTTGCCTTCTACCCTGAGACCTGGCGATGAGGTCCCTCCTGAGTTAGAACGGTAAGACTGAATTTTTGTTATGCGATATCAGTTACTAATAGTCTTGTAGGATGCGACAGTTGCTCCGAATAAGTTATGCTTACGTTCAGATGATAATGTACCGACCCTTTTTGCATTATGTCTCGAATGGATTCCAAACACAAGGAATTGATAAACGGTCTTATGCATGTGCTGCCGCTTGTGTCAGTGTATCACGCAACGTGGTGCATATCACGGCGGGAATGTATAAAAAGAGCCTTCTCAATGGCTCGTACTGGTTTACCATGTACACGACATACTTTGCTATTCTCTCATTGGTTTTCTTCGCGCTGGAAAATCCAGACCTGCCGGGAGCCAAAGAAAGTGTACTCAAAGACGCCTGGGAAGGCAAGAATACTCTGGCAGGATTGGCGAAGAAGAGTATGGCCGCCGATAGGTGTGCTCAAAGCCTCAACGTAAGATATTCCTCTGATGGATCTTTATTATAGTGTTATTAACAGCCGTGGCAGTCCCTTTTCAAGCAGCTTCCTGAAAAGTTGAAGAAGCGCACAAATGCATCTGCTCAGGCTGTGAACTTGAAACGTCCAAACCCGTCAAGCGCAGTAGGTACTCCACCCAGAGCACCGGTACAACGACCCTCGTCTATATCCCTGCCGTTCGGGGCACCGCAACGATCAAATTCGTTCCCGTTACATCCAAACACATCGGGGTCGAGAAAAGTATCAGAAGCTAGCAGCACAACAACAAGCGTGGATGACCATCGCATACTTGACAGATCGCAAACCTGGAATCCCCATGCAGGCCTTGTCAAGGCCGAAACATTTGCATCGCCGTCTCCCGTGTTGTCGAATGAGCCGATGGCATTTTCTAGCCAGAGCCAGCCTCACAGTCGACAGCCATCAATGTCACGAGGGGTTGAGTCTGATCGGGCTTTGCCGGACCTCATGCCTATTATGTTCCCATCAGACGATCCATTTGCTTATCCAACGCAACCGCTATCCACGCTCGAGGACAGACATTTCAAGGACGACATGCCAGGATCGTCGATGCAGTATCTGCAGGAGTCGCTTCTGCAGACTAACACGACTTTGCCGCCCAATGGGAACATGTTCACGAGTCCTACGACGGGCTTTGACAGTTACCCAGGGCTATACGGACTACCTGGAAATATGCCAACGAGAATGCCTTCGGCGATTCCTCCGCAGTTACAGCAGCTGGGAGCACAATCTCAACTTCAATCTCCGAGCTCATCCACACCTGAGAAAATGCAGAGCCCCGACCTGGTCTCTCTTCCTCAGCAATATGTGTGGCAAGGCTTTGGGGTTTTGGGTAATGGGACGAGTCAGCAACCAGTTTCCGAGACCAAAGATGCGCCGATCGATGCAACGGTGGGCAATGAGTTTACGTGTATGGGATTGGGCTTTGATATGGACGTCAATCTTGATGATGTTTTTGGCAACATTGGGACCAATGCGGGCGGCAATAACGCCATGAATGATGATTGGAGTCAATGGATGAATACCGGATCTTGAAAGATTTCTTTGATATACCCTGTTCTGTTTTTTGGAGTTTGGAGAGGTCAAGAGATTAAAATTTTGGTGCATTCAGTAGTAAGAGGATATGGAAGCATGTGTGGAGATTCGTTTGTGATTTGTGATTTAATGTGGTTAATGATAATAGAATTATGATCTATAATTTTGTAATTTCATAGTAAGTCCGCTCCATGTTTAAGTCATGTCATGAATGGTGGTTATCGGGTGAGGCTCTTAAGGCTGTCCCGGCAGCGGGCCAACAACGCTCTGGAGTCTGTAGTCTCGCGTGCAGCTGCCAGTCGCAGACAATGCCCGCCCTTCCCAGCCTCTCGACACTCCTATACTGGACATGTTACCTCGTTCCGATATACCTGTTTGTTATTGCGCCGGGCCTGCGCACTCTTTTTCCAGGCCAGCCGCCCGCCGTCTTTTTCGACGGTGATTTCTACGCACCCAACGAACTTGCGCCTGCCATCACCAGCGACGACGACATCAAGCCGGATGACTCGGCCACACTGAATTGCGCAGACGATGCGTACCGCGTACATTTATTCTCGCGCAGTCCACTGATTATCTACGTTGAGGATTTCCTAAGTGCTCCGGAGACGGACCACCTGCTCGCCATCAGGTTCTCTCCCTCCCTCGCCTTTTTTTCCATCTCGCCTCCAAGGCTTGCTAACACAACAGAATAGCGAAGACAAATATACCCCCTCGAGCGTCTTCGACGGCACCTCCGAACGCATCGACACCTCCGTGCGTCTCTCCGACCGCGCGCTCCTCTCGCCATCCGATCACATCGTGCAATGCCTCGTCGCACGCGCCCGCTCATTCCAGGGCTGGCGACCAAACCTCTCCATCGAACCCATGTGGGCACAGCGATACAATGTGTCTGGATACTACCGGCATCACTACGACTGGGCAGGTACTGCGCATGCGAACGGTGACCGCGTGAGCACGTTTATGGTCTACGTGGATGCGAACTGTACGGGCGGAGGCACGGAGTTTCCGCGACTGAGAAGGCCGCGGGGGGGTCAGTGGTGTCGGTTTATTGAGTGCGATGGTAGCAACAAAGGAGGGGGTGTCACGTTTAAGCCGATTAAAGGGAATGCTATCTTTTGGGAGAATCTCAAACCTGATGGCACCGGGTATGAGGAGACTTGGCATGCTGCGTTGCCGGTGAGGTCGGGGTCGAAGGTTGGGTTGAATATATGGAGTTGGTATCAGCGGAGTTTTGAGTGATTGTTTTACTATCTACGTAGTTGTTATTTTTGGCTTTGGTTGTTTCTGCTGCAAGTTATGCCAACAGTGTCTGGCAGACTAGATCTATCGAGTTGTAGTATTATTTCTATACTAAATGGATATGTATAAATAATGCATGTGCGACTACCGACATCAGTACACGTCAATACTCCGTATGGGGTAATTCATACGAAGCTACCAGACGGAGACGGAGTATATAAAAACACTAACGTTCAGCTGAACGGCCGAATTGCTTGTACGTAGTACAAGACTACAAGTACTCCGCCGGCCGCCAAGATATCTCGCTTTGTCTTGGGACCAGGTCTTGGCCGCTGGCCGAGGGCGCCGAGCCCGCGGAGAGGGCCAAGAAAAGTCGATTCCGACGGCCAAGAAAGAGCCAAGAAGCAGGGAGGAGAGTGTTACATACGTTGTTAGTTGTGGACGGCTATTGGTTTGGAAAGTCGGAACAAGCCCAACACTGCCATGCTTGGCTTTCCATTCTTATCATTAATGATTCAAGCTCCGCATGAACGTATCCGTTACTTGCGCACCCATTTAAGCGAGTGCGGAGTAAGAGGTTGACAAGTGGGAAACTCCGGAGTACGGAGCACGGCGTGCGTGCGTGGTACGACACGTAATTCAATGGTGCACTACAGGTGCGTGTGTTCCGGGAATTCCATGTTTATTAGTATTACATTGCTGCTCGCTACACATAGTAAGTTTCCGTGCCTTGTGGTATGTTGAGCAGCACGACAACAATGCCAAGAAGCGTCAGAATGCAGTGATGCAACGACCTGGCCATAACTTGCATCGTGCTTGTACTTGTTGCCTTGGAGTCGGTATTACTTGTGTAGCCGGTAAGCACTTCAGCACCGCAAGAATAATAATGATGATGATTGAGCGAATACGAGAGACTCAAAAATGAACCAACAGCAGCAGCGCGGCCCCACGATTGGTCCCGGTGGCGGTCTTGGCGTCGGCTTGGCTGCACCAAGACCCAGCGGGGCGCAGCCAAGCCTGCACGCTGACTGGTGCTGCCAAGCCCGGGCGATCCTGCATCGGGGCAAGCGCTCGCTGACAGCCAAGAGCGCGGCGCTGCATATTGCCTCCCTTGCAAGCATTAGCCAAGTAATACTGCCAAGCAAGGCGTCCCAACTGAGACCCCCTTCCTTTTCTTTTGCGACCCAAACCTTGGCTCACTGGCTCAGGCTTTCCGCGGTCTGGGCTTTTTCTCGGCGCGCGCCAATCCTTCCCTTTCCTCCCCCTCCTGCTTGGCTCCCCTGAAGCACATCTTACAAGTTTGCCCAGTATTCTCTTCCTTCTCTTGTCATTGACCATCCCTCAGAGCTCTGACTTGACACTAAAGCCACTGCTAAAGCAGTCAGACTCAGACACGCACAGCCGCAAGTGCACAAGCGGATCTACAGTTCGTCTACTAGTAAACTGTAGTGCTTTTCTTTTTGTCCCGACGTTACGCGACTATTTGACAGTGGTGGCGCCCCTCTCCGCGTCGTTTTCTTGAGCCCATCCGTCTTTCTTTTATTGTCTTCTTGTTTCTCTCGAGTTACTTGCTCTCGAGTTATAACACGTTGAGTATCTGATCCGCGTTTTGTCTCTTTCCGCTGAATACCAAGACCTTGCACGTGGCTTGGCATCCATCCATCCCAACTCACTCATCATGGGCGACTCGACTCCGGCCACTTCGGCTCCCCAGCCCACCACCGCGTCGCCAGCAGCTGTTGCTGCCCAGCCGCACTTTCAGAATGCTTCACAGACCTCCGAGCAGTCGTCGCCCTCGACCGCCTCGTCTGCTGCGCAGGCACAGGCGCAGGCTGCCGCTGCCGTCGCCGTCGTAGGCAACCAGAATGGCAGCAACGAGGAGTTTGTCTGCATGTGGCAGGGATGCACTGAGCGCTGCACCAATGCCGAAGCTCTTTACGTGAGTTGTTCGCCCTTCTATTTTTAATGTCAATACTAACATGCCCAGGAACACGTCTGTGAGAGACATGTTGGCCGCAAGTCGACCAACAACCTGAACCTCACCTGCCAGTGGGGAAACTGTCGCACTACGACAGTCAAGCGAGACCACATCACGTCGCACATCCGCGTGCATGTGCCGCTGAAGCCTCACAGGTGCGATCTCTGTGGCAAGGCTTTCAAGCGGCCGCAGGATCTGAAGAAGCACGTCAAGACTCACGCCGACGACTCGGTGCTCATCCGCTCGCCGGGTCCGCCGGACTCGAGGGGGCAGGATGCGTCTTTTGGCATGGTCAACAACCCGAAGGGTGAGTTAACTGAAGTATACACTTGTTTTTCTTTAGCTAATTGTCGCAGGTTTCCCCGCCGGTGGCCACTACTTTGAACAGCCATTGAACGCGGTCCATGCCGGGCAAAACTACCACCAAGCGCCGCAATACTACCAGGGACAACCGCACCCACAGCCCAATCCCGCCTACGGAAATGTCTATTATACGCTCAACCAGGGCGACAACCCGTCCAACTATGATTCTCGCAAGCGCATCTTTGAGTCGGTCAATGACTTCTTTGGCGACACCAAGCGCAGACAGTTTGATCCAACCTCGTACGCTGCCATTGGACAGCGCCTCGGTGGCCTGCAAGGCTTGCAACTGCCCATGAGCACCGGTCCTGCTCCGGAATTTCATGGCATGCATGGAGCGGTTAGTGTCGCTCATGCTGCTGGTGGATATGGGCCGGCGCTGGCGGCTCCCGCGTACCATTTGCCTCCCATGTCGAATGCGCGCACAAAGCACGATCTGATTGAATTGGACCGCATGCTCGACACCATCCATACTACGGTGTATGAAAACGACGACCACGTCGCAGCTGCAGGCATCGCGCAGCCCGGCGCTACTTATATTCATCGCGCAAACTACGGCACTACTCACCACTCGCCGCCAGTGCAACTTGCTTCCAGCCACCTGACAGCAACAACGACACACACTTCGAATGCACCTATCATTGCCGCCAGCTCGCCAGGCACGACCCCCGCGCTGACCCCGCCGTCAAGCACTGTGTCGTACGCGTCGAGCCACTCGCCCGGCTCCTACTCGCATCGCGTCTCGCCTCCGCAGGAAATGGCCATGTACCCGCGTCTGCCTTCGACGAGCGCACACGACATGGCCTCTGCGTATGTGACATCAGCAAACGCAGCGCCTCCATCGACGCTCAGCAATAATGGCGATTACAACGACCGCCGACGCTGGACCGGCGGTGTCCTCGAGCGCAGTCGACCAGACGATCTCCCCAAGGCGACAGATTTCGCGGGACCAGAGGACCGCGAGCGCACTCCAACCGGCAAGGAAGACACCAAAGACCAGAAATTCCACAGCAGTCTTATCGATCCTGCACTGCAAGCTTCCGCTTCTTCTGCCTCGCCTTCTGGTTCTGGTTCCTCTACTCCAGACGCCGAAGCTGCGAAGCAGACTGCCACAGACGCAGCCAAGAGAGCGGAAGAGGAGTGGCTCGAAAACGTGCGCATCCTCGAACAGTTGCGCGCGTACGTCAAAGACCGGCTCTCGCGCGGCGATTACGAGAGCCTCGAGGCCGCCGCTGCCAGCGAGCGACCTGCGTCGACGGCTGGCTCGGATCAGATGGAAGGCGTGGAACAGACTTTGGACGAAGCCAAGTCTGTGAGTGTAAACCCGACCGAACCTGCAAATTCTGAAGACAAGTCAGAAGCAGCAGTGCTATATCCGACGCTGAAGATGGAAGATGACGGAGACGCAAAGATGGAGTGATTTTTTTTCTGTTTTGTTTCTAATACCACACAGCCACGTTGTCTCATTTATTCCAAAGTACATGACTTTCTTTTGACTTTTCTTTTTGTTGGGGCTCCGGTGACTGGGGCGATTCTATTCGAATCCGTGTTTTATTCATTGTTAGTCTATATACCTCAGATTTACGTACGATTTAGTGTTTATCGTAAAATGTACATGATCTTGCAGCAGTTTGGTCCCTTTGTAATATTAAACGACTTCAGATGTCGTCCGATCGACTGACCTGAATCTAGCGTAACCATATTACTGGTATTTCTAGAACCAGCATAGAATTCTGTTTGTAGTAAGCATACCGGATCGGGGGATCAGCGCAGATCAGATCGATCGAGAATGCAGCCCACAATCATAATACAACAGTGACAGGGTAAGTGCGACGTGACGCATTGGATTAGCTTGATGTAACTGGGCTCCGTGTTTGTATGTGGATTGTGGACAGAAAGTATTTAGACAGTGTACTATACAACATAGCATTTATTAGATCGCGTTGAATATGAATTTTGAGCGATACGAGCATTTGTTTGGATACTGTCAGATCAATTGACGTCTACTCGAAGTACGTACTCACATATCAATTAATACTAGCATACAATAAATAACCAGCAACAAGTTAACAACAATGCAACAGCAAAATCCTGTTCTCGTCAAACATTGATCCGTTTCCGGCGATGCATCATCGATTGAACGCATCCCAATGCAGACTCCCCAGATGCTCCCGGAAAAGGTCGAGTTGCAACAAATAATTTACTTTGCTGTGTTGACAAGAACAGGAATAGTGTTGATTTTGCGTGGTAGTTAATAAAACCAGTCCGTCGTCCGTTTTTTTTCTTATTTTCTTGTTTTCTTACCTTCTTGTTCTTCCTGGTCTTCTTCTCTTTTTGTTCCACGGCACAGCAACTCATTGGCCGAACCAAACAGAGCCAGAACCTGTGTTCCAAAGGAAAGGAATTTGCCAACACCAAGTGACAAACAAGGTCTGGTGGTGGCAATTTCCTATTTTTTTTTTTTTTTTTTTCTTACTTGCTGTTGGTTTTGGTTTTGCCTTTTTCACTGTTCGTCTTGCCGTTGTTTGTTTTTTTTTTTTTTTTTCTTCTCTCGTTTCCTCTTATCTCTTGAAGACATTTTGTCGCTCTACGCTCATTTTGGGAGAGACCATAGAGACTGTCGCTATAATTATCGATTACTCACTGTAAGTCTTTTCTAAATTCCTCCATTCTCCACTCTCAATTTGAAATTCAAAGCGCCTGGCCTGGTGCGATGCGTCATGTGTCGTGGTATGCGTCATCGTCGGTGTCGCGCGCCACGAGTCAGACCAAAAGTTGTGTCTTGATGTTTATTTTATTCTTCTCATATCATACGCATACACATACACCAAAAGGAAAAAAAAAAGCAATAAAAGAGAGAGCGCATAAAAGCAAAAAGAAAATACAAGCAAGGAACTAACTAGGCGCCGATAGTCCCGCCCGCAAAAGTTCCCACATCATCAGACAGCATCATCCATCATCATTATTTGTTATTTGTTATTCCGACCACAACAACACCACCACCCACGCTGCTGAGCGAGCCTGACGCGACGCATCCACGCCGAGATATTGTTATTCAACACACGAAAATATTATTACGCGATTTTCAACGTCCTGCTGGAGCCATATTGAACAATGCCGCCCTCGAGTCGGCGTCGCACGCGCCGCACCGATGCTCGACTGCAGGAGACGTCTGACGCCGAGGCCCCCGACTCATCGCCCAGTCGCCCAGCCAGCAAAAAGCGCAAGGTGAGTAATCCTAGCCTGCTCGTGAAATGAAAAAAGAATGTACTGACCGCCGCAGGTCGAGTCTCGACCCTCCTCGCGCCAAGTGCACACGCCCGACCCTGCGTCCGGTGACGAGGCCGACCACTCGTCGCCCGACAACGACAACAACCAGGACCTCGTCGACACGGTGATTGCCTCGCTAAGCGTCGCCCGCGAAGAAGCCAACGTCATGCGCGACCACGCCAACGCGCGCGCCGAGAACAAGCAGTCGATCCGCGCCTATGCCAAAATCGCCGGCCGCGACTGGACGTATTATGTCAAGACCCTGCACGTCAACTTGGGACGGCCGCCGGACCGAGAACAGAAACTCGATGAGCAGTCGAGTCCCGTCGCCATTGCGGCGAGGTCGCTGCCGGAGGTGCATGTCGATTTGGGGCCGAGCAAGTTTGTGTCAAGGCTGCATGCGGAAGTGTTTTTCGACGGGGAGGAATCGGCTTCGTGGCGCATTCGGGTCAATGGACGTAATGGAGTGCGAGTCAACAATGCCATGTTGAAGAGAGGGGCTGATGCGGTGCTGAAATGTGGTGATATTATTGAAATCGCCAATACGCAGATGATGTTTGCCACGCCCGGCGACAAGGCCAATATCGACCCGGTCTTTGTCGAGCGTGCTCAGCGCATTGCTGCCGGCGAAGACGTGCCCTGGGACCACACTGGGCTCGAGTCCTCTGCTGCAAGACCATACGACAATACCGACTACGCTGCTGCTGGTGCGGCTGCCCCGGGCAAGCCTTCGCTGGCTCCTGCTCCGCCGTTCCTCAAACGCCAGGTCACTCCTCCGCCACGCTCACCAGATACGGTGGGTGGACACACGGCCAAGCAGTCGCCCTTGTACAATCGTGGCATGATGATGGAAAGCACCGAGGAAATCGACTACAGCCAAGACTCGAACAAGGACCTCAAGCCGCCGTACAGCTATGCGACCATGATTGCGCAGGCCATTTTTTCTAGTGAAGAAGAGAAGCTCACACTGAACAGCATCTACCAATGGATTATGGAAAAGTACGCTTTCTACCGCCATTCGCAGTCTGGCTGGCAAAACTCTATCCGGCACAATTTGTCCCTCAACAAGGCATTCCAAAAAGTGCCACGACGCACCGACGAGCCGGGGAAGGGCATGAAGTGGATGATCGCGCCAGAATACCGACAAGAGTACTGGAAAAAGCAGCTTCGAAAGGGTAACAATTCGTCAGCCCCGTCCTCGCCAGCAACAAAGGAACCGCCATCGTCGTCGCGCGGCACAAACGGGCAGGCTGGTTCTAGCTACGAGGGTATCTTTTCTGCAGCAGCAAAAAACTCTCCGCAAACTACGTCGCCGGGATTCAGCTCATTCTCGGTTGCTCCGGTCGAAGCATACACGCCTGAGCGGGGCTCAAAGCTGGGTCGATCCGGGCCTGATCTTCCACGCAGTGTGAATGCAGACTACGACGAGCCCTCGCCTCTCCCGACTCGCACACGCAATGCCAACACCAGCACTGCCAATACCAGCAATAACAATGGCGCCGCACGCACATACGGTCTGTCAGACAACGCCACAGGATCCCCGCCAGTGCTGTCCTCGTCATACTACGACGAAGGCCCATCGTCAATGATCACTCCCGTACCCCAGCGCCATCAACCTCGCCTGCCCCCACCAAGCACTGCCCAAGTGCCCTCCAAATTCATGCCCATCAGCTCGCCCGCCCAATTTTGGAAATTCGCCGATATTGGAAGCACACCCGCACGACCTGTCCCTGACATGAGTCCGTTGAAACCGGGTGCTTCTTCTGCTCTTGGTGCTGGTGGTGCTGGGCTGGGCACGTCGCTGGGCGACAGTCTGATGCCGAGCAGCAGTCCGCCGCCGGCAAACCTGGCGAGTCCGAGCAAGCCAGGCGTATTAAATGGGAGGACGACGCTTGCGCCGATTAAGAGAGAGGAGCAAGAAAATAACAATCAAGCGGGGCGAACGGGTCCTGAGGATGACGATGACGATGACGAGGAGGAGGGCTTTGATTTGGCGAGGTGAGTTTACAACATATATAATAGTAGTGTCTATTCTTACTTTCTTAGGGGCTTTCAACCCATCGGCTCGTATCATCGCCAAATCAACACCTCGGCGCGAGCCAGCGCGACGTCGTAGTGTATGAGAACGAGATTTTCGAAAGTGTTATGAGGGCATGTGCCATGTGGTATATATGGAGTTGGTCTGGTTCTGGAGCTGGCGCTATTTTGTTTCTACCTATCTATTGGGAGTTTTTGGTTATTGCTTGTACGGTAGTTGGGGTTGTATTTTTTTTTTTTGCTCGATCGAGGGCAATTGGTTGGGTGGCGTTGGATTTGCATGCCTTGGTGTTTTAGATATACACATTGATATTCTTCTTTCTCTCAAAACACTTTTTCTACTTGGACAGTATCTATTTCAAAGCCCACGCCTGCCCATCACTCACAATCTCCACCGCCCTCTTCTCATCCAACGACACTCGACCCGCATGCAGAATCGCCGTCGTGGCTACTGTATTCTTCAGCGTCGGCAGACCGCGCGCATCCAGCTCGTCGAGCGTCACACGCCCTTCGTTGAGCGCGGTGACGGCGTCAATGAACTTTTCGAAACTGATGTAGCCGTACCCGGTCTGGCCGGCAAAGTTTCCTTCTTCGTCGGGGGCGTAGCGCATGTAGAATCTACCTTTGTTAGATCTTTTTTCTTCATATGAGGCAGAGAGAAGGGGAAAACGTACGGGTTGTACCAGATAACCTGGTTCTGGCTGTCGTCGGCCACGTCGTAGCCGCGCTTCGCCTGGTTAATGCGAATCTCGCCCTGGGACGCCATGTCTGCGCGTGTCAGTCAGTTCACCTTTTCAACAGAAAGAAAGAAAAAAGACGTACAGTGAAAGTATTGATTCGAATGCACACCGGCCTTCTGCGGCGCCGTCCAACTCGCCGTATACACACCGGTCGCCACGCGTGTTGGATCGGACTTTTTCCTCCACTCGACCAACAGCGTAATCGTATCCTCGGTCTCTGGCACACAGCCCAAATCCCAGGCTGCACCGGTACTCGCCGTAGCCGTTACCTTGACCGGACTATACTCTGGCACCATACTCTCACACACATCCACATGGTGCGAATTGAGATAGTACGAGATATCACTATCCTTCCCGGCCCACGCCTTGAACGTCTCAAGCTGGAATTTCGGTTGACTCATATAACTATAAAAATAATTAAAATCGCCCAGCCCTTTTGCTTTTGCGCGTGCGTCGGCGTACGCAGGGTCGAAGCGTTTGTGGTGTTCGATGAAGACGAGGACGCCGTGCTTGCGCGATTCAGACAACAAATCTAAATGGTCTTGGAGCAGTTTTGTGGCGGGTTTGGTGATGAGCACGTGAATCTTGCGCTGGATGGCGTACAGCGCGATTGTGTAGTGCGTGGTGTCGGGCGTGAAGATGGTGATTGCTGACCCCTGGGGAAGCGCGTCGATGGCTGATTTGTAGGCTTCGGGGTCGGTCTGGTCGTCGGCGGGGAAGGAGGTGAAGGAGACGTCGAGGCCGTTGTAGACGTCGGAGATGTTTTTCTGCAGATGCTGCTCTATCTTTGCGTCAGCTTTTGTTGTCACCTAGGAAAGTGAGTAAGAAGGTGAGAGAGGACGCACTGATGGCAGGAAACTTCCTGCCCGACACGCCCACCATGCTCAGCTCGCCGACTTTTCCGCGACGGCGCAGGTCGAACAGCGTCAGGCCCACGACGCCGACTTTTTTGTCTGAGCCGGACGCGCCGCCGCCGACGAAGCCGGTGGTGTACTCGCCGGTGCCGACCTGTTCTGTTAGTACATGGATAGAAAGAGATAAAAGATGGAGCTTACCATGAGGACACTTGGAGGAGCCATCGCCAAAGATTCTGATTTTCTCGTGTTGTTGTTGCTTGCTGGGTATCAATGGATAACAGAGATAAGGAATTCAGTCTTGTTAAGAAAAAGAATGTCGAGAGGGAAAACCTGAGGTGGACTTGGACTGACGGAAGAATTCAACTCGATTTCAATTGCCGATGGGGAACAGAGCGGGGAATGGTTGATTCACTCAATCATGGAACACCGGATTAATTTTGCAGTGCAGATTTTTTTTTTCTTTCTTATTACTGACAGATATTATGTATTCTAGGCTTTTTTCAATTAACTGGTATTAACAAAAGAATACAGCAGTTGTCCTTATACAAGACGTATGTTCTGTCTAGACGACGATGTAACGGCAGTCGATAAGCATTGTCGGCTTTTGATTTCTCTATTTACACTCTTTACCTTTTTTTTAAAAAGGAACTTGCTACTTCTTCCAATGTTGATAAACAATGTATGGATCGATTATTTATTCTTCCTTCTTCTTCTTTAATGCTATACCATCCCACTCTCAACCCTATCCCATACAATAACAACAAACCCCGCCCCCGCAGCGGCCATTATCGATACTGTATGTATGTATGTAGCCATCGGCTTTAACGCCTATTGGCGGAAACCCAATTTTCCGCCAACCACAGCCGGTCCCAGCATGCGGAGAAGATGCCGTGCTTCTATGTAAATCTATGTAAATGTGCCTAATTCCCGGATATATAGGGATTGCGTTTTTCCTGCGATTGTGTTTGGCATTGAACCATTTTATTTTTCGTTTTTGTAACATAAAATCAAATCAAGGTATGTTGCCATCTACATCTAAATATATAGTAACTACATACTAACCGTTCAGATGACGGCCCTACGCCCTGGAGTCTACTGTCCCACCGTGACCTTCTTCCACCCCGACACCGAAGACCTCGACATCCCCTCAATCCGCAAACATGCCGTGCGTCTCGCCAAAGCCGGGCTCGTCGGGCTGGTCACCATGGGCTCCAACGGTGAAGCCGTGCACCTGACACGCGAAGAGCGCAAGACCGTAACGCGCGAGTCGCGCGCTGCCCTCGACGAGGCCGGATACCGCAATGTGCCTATTATCGCGGGCGCCAGCGAGAACAGCATTCGCGGGACTGTCGAACTAGCCAAAGAATCTGCCGAGGCGGGCGCTGAATATGTGTTGATTGTGCCGCCGAGTTACTACCGCTATGCTGTGGGCAATGATCAGTCTATTTATGAGTTCTTCACTGGCGTGGCAGACGAGTCCCCCGTGCCTGTCATTCTGTACAACTATCCCGGCGCTGTTGCTGGTATTGATATGGATTCCGACCTCATCATTCGCATCTCGCAGCACCCCAACATCGTAGGCACAAAGTTCACCTGTGCCAACACTGGCAAATTGACCCGAGTTGCTCGCGCCCTCGACGCCATCACTCCACAAGCCCCATTCCCTGTCAAGCCGCTGTCATCGACAAAGACGACGGCAAAACACCCATATGTTGCCTTTGGAGGTATCGCTGATTTCACCCTGCAAACATTAATTTCCGGTGGTTCGGCCATTATTGTCGGTGGTGCAAACGTCATCCCCCGCACGTGCGTGCAGATTTTCAACTTGTGGAGCAGCGGCAAGATCGCCGAAGCTTTTGAGCTGCAAAAAGTCCTGAGTGACGGTGACTGGGTCCTGACAAAGGCCGCCATTCCGGGCACAAAGCAAGCCATCCAGCTGTTCTATGGCTATGGTGGCTACCCCCGCCGTCCATTGCGCAGACTAGACGAGGCGAGTGTCAAAGATCTCGAAGGAAAGCTCCAAGAGATCATCGCTGTCGAAAACAGCCTGCCCGACTTTGCTTAGGTTTAATAGTTATGATAGAGGGGCATTGTATGTATGTGATCAGTATCTTATACCAATCTCAATTTGAACCATCCCAAAGTGTAATTAATTGTCGTACGATGACTTGTCACAGGTCAGTAGTCTGTAAGTAGTAAGTACTAACCATTAGTTCTCTCAAAGGGCCGTGTCAATTCCGACTCAGTTCCGACAATGAAGCGATCGGCTCGGCCGAGTGCAGTAGGGAAGCGAGGGCCGCCATCGTGATTGGTTCCGCCTCAGCATCAACGGAGCATCCGCCGAGAGATGGACCATAATCATTGCGATTTCTCGGAAATGCTCCCAAACAGGCTGATTCAGGGTAATTTTTGTCTTTGATTTGATCACAAGGACCACCACTGGTTCTTATCTCTAGCCAGTGGAGTGGGCCGCATGAAAATTTCCACTGTCCATACTTCCAATGAGTCCAATGACCATGCACACCCCGTGGCGTTGCGTCGCCCGTCGAGTGGAGATTGACAGCTCGTGGGGAACCTGAAATAATTTAAAACACGGCGTCGAGTCCGAGGAACTTTTGTTTTCATTCTTTCTCCTTACAGTCCACTCGCCATTCACATAGCTCAACAACTCCAGATAATTCACGATGCCTTACCCCGAAGAATCGCAGGGTTTCATGATTGACGGTCCTGAGCCGTATGCTGATTTCAAGAAGCGTTGGGTTAGTATGGAGGGGACAAGATAGCCGGGTTGCGCTGACGGTAACTGCAGTTTAAACTGAAGCCTTTTGAAGAACATGGTAAGCAATACGCAAAACAAATGTCATTCCATTGTCGTCTACTGATCTCCCAAAGACGTCGACGTCAAGGTCGAAGCATGCGGTATTTGCGGAAGTGACGTGCATACTATTGGCGGTAAGAAACTCGATAGCAACTGCGAGATTTGTCTAACTGGTTATAGGTGGCTGGGGACCCAAGAACTGGCCCTTGTGTTGTGGTCACGGTATGTTTCTGTCCTTGTGTCCTCTTGTTTGTGCAGCATCTAAACCTCTCGCAGAAATCGTTGGTACCGCGATCAGAGTAGGAGCCAAGGTCACAAACGTCAAAGAGGGCCAAAGAGTCGGTGTGGGAGCACAAGTATACTCTTGCGGCGAGTGCAAACAATGCAAGAACGACAACGAGACCTACTGCCCTCACGTCCTGATCGACACGTACGGCTCCAAGTGGCCCAACACAGGCGTTATCAGCCAGGGTGGCTATTCCTCTCACGTCCGTGCTCACGAGCACTGGGTCTTCGCAATCCCGGAAAAGTTGGAAACAAATGTAGTTGCGCCTATGCTGTGTGCCGGCATCACGGCTTTCTCTCCATTGGTCCGCAACGGCGCAGGCCCCGGGAAGAAAGTCGGCATCGTCGGCATGGGAGGAATCGGACACCTTGGAATCGCATTTGCAAAGGCCCTTGGAGCTGAAACATGGGCCATCTCGCGTACCAGAGCCAAGGAGGCTGATGCTCGCAAACTGGGAGCAGATGGATTCATTGCCACCAGCGAAGAGGGATGGGACACCGAGCACCGCTTCTCATTCGACCTCATTGTCAACTGCGCCAACTCGTCAAAGAATTTTGATCTGGCGCGGTACCTTTCCATCATGGACGTTCATGGACGGTGGGTTAGCGTTGGACTTCCGGAAGAAGAGGGACAGATCATCAAGGCACAGAACCTGATCGCCAACGGTGTCTTGATCGGAGCCAGCCATCTGGGAAGCCGCAAGGAAATGATCCAAATGCTCAACCTTGCAGCCGAAAAGGGGGTTGGCACGTGGATCGAGACGATTGACATCAACGAGGCGAACCTGAAGCAGGCGATGACGCGGATGACCAAGGGTGATGTGCGCTACCGGTTCACCCTGACGGGGTTCGACAAGGCGTTTGCTTAGACATATACCCTGGATAAAGAATGTAGAGAGTTGTTTTTGAAGCTGACAGTACCCGTAGTGGTAGTGGTAGTGGTAGTGGTAGTAGTAGTAGTATTGTAGTTGTAGTTGCAGTGCAAGAAGTGCGGGAAGGAGCGACTTTTGATACTGTCGACTGGCCACAGGGTCCTTCCTTCCGAATGCGGCATAACGCGGTCTTCTATCGTATACTACAGTCACGCCATATAATCAGCACATTCATTATTATTATACATTGCGCATTTCACAACCCTGCACGTCCGCCCTAGAACCTCGGCTCCTACATATGTATAACCTCGGCTCATGCTCTATATAACCACGAATACCAACAGCACTATATAGCGATATATATATATATATATATATATCGCGAACAGCTTTGGACTCTCACTCTAGTTTCAATGTTGAGCCCCGTTTTTTAGAATGTTCAAGGCACTCAGCAGTCGCCGGACGTCTGCAGCGCTTCGAACAATCGAAATCCCTCGTGATTCTACAGCTTATAGACAACAGAGCGTGGGAATGACGGTGAGAAACGCGCGGAAGAGCAGCGGCTCTGCTTTGCCAGCAGGTTAGCGGGGAAATGCCGCATCCCGAGTCGGAGAGATGTCTGACGAAGAAGATCAATATAGGTTACAAGGAAGATCCGTCCAAAGGGCAAATGCTCCGCTTCGAAGAATCCCTACCAAAACTCCCCGTCCCGCCTCTCGAAGAAACCGCAGCGAAATATCTCAAATCCGTTCAGCCACTCCTCTCGGCTTCCGAACTGGCATCAACTACCAAGGCCGTCCAGGATTTCATCCGGCCCAACGGCGTGGGTCACAAGCTTCAGGAAAAGCTGATTGCTCGCCGCAATGATCCAAAGATCAGGAATTGGTTATACGACTGGTGGAATGATGCGGCATACCTTGCTTACCGAGATTCAGTGATATATTCCAGCTACTTCTATTCGCACCGCGATGACCGAAAGAAGCGTATTCCCTCGAAGCGCGCGGCAGCAATTTCGACCGCGGTGTTGGAGTTCAAGAAGCAAGTCGATCAAGGTACCCTGGAGCCTGAGTATGCAAAGACGCAACCCATGGCGATGGACAGCTACCAATGGCTGTTCAATGTCTCTAGAGTGCCCGCCAGACCATCGGATTATCCCGTCAAATACTCCTTCACTGAGCACAAGCACATTCTTGTCATACGCAAGAATCAGTTCTTCAAAGTACTGCACGAAGTTGATGGAAAGCAGCTGAATACTGCGGAACTGGAACATCAATTTGAGCGAGTCTACGCAAAGGCTGAAAAGGGACCTGCTGTCGGCGCCTTGACTACGGAGCACCGCGATATCTGGACAGACGCAAGAGAAATTTTACTGAGAGCGCACCCCTCGAATGCAAAGGCCCTGAAAGAGGTGGAGTCGGCTTCATTCGTTGTATGCTTGGACGATGCTTCACCTGTGACATTGGAAGAGAGGGCACACCAGTATTGGCACGGTGATGGGGCAAACCGTTGGTACGACAAACCTGCGCAATTTATTATCAACGACAATGGCACTGCTGGGTTTATGGGTGAGCACGCGATGATGGACGGTACATCGACCCTCCGGCTGAATGAATTCGTCACCAACGCCGTCTTCAAAAACACACTCGATTTCTCCGACTCATCCGTCCGCTCCCACCTCCCAGATCCCACACTCATCCATTTCCACGTTACCAAGGAGGTCCAAGCCGAGATTGAACGGGCCCAAAAGGACTTCAATGAAGTCATTGACGCCCATGAACTGCGAGTCCAAGCCTACCAAGCCTATGGCAAAGGGTTGATCAAGAAGCTCAAATGCTCTCCCGATGCATACGTCCAAATGATTATTCAACTGGCCTACTTCAAAATGTACGGAAAGAACAGACCTACGTATGAGTCCGTCATGACTCGACGCTTCCAGCAAGGGCGCACAGAGGCCTGTCGATCGGTCTCTGCCGAATCTGTGGCTTTCTGCAAAGCCATGGCCGATGATTCTCTCGATGCAAGCGAGAAGGCCGCCTTGTTTCACAAAGCCTTAAAGGCACACGTGGCCTACGTTGCTCAAGCGTCCGTTGGCCAGGGGGTTGATCGGCATTTGTTTGGATTAAAAAAGCTGCTGGGCCCCTATGATGAGGTTCCGGCCATTTATCAGGATCCTGCATACGCTTACTCTAGCACATGGTTCATCTCTACCTCGCAACTCAGCTCGGAGTTCATCAACGGATTTGGCTGGAGCCAAGTCGTCGATCCTGGGTTTGGAATCGCCTATATGATCAACGAAGACAGGTAAGTCGCCCTCAGGATCTGCCAAAGTGGCGATTGCTAATAGCATACAGCATTAATTTCAATATTGTCTCCAAGAAGCTGGGAAGTGACAAGATGAGCTTCTACCTCAACGAGGCTGCAGGGGACATTCGAGATGTTCTACTCTCCACCCTCGAGCCTGCCAAGGCGAAGCTGTAAACATTGAAAAAGCAAGAAAGATGGATTGGCCGGGCGAATGGTATTGCCAGCACTTCCGGGTTTTCAGGTCTCCAACTTCTACCTTTCCAGCGGTAACCTTGCCCGCGTGTAAAGTGCTTTTGTTTTTGTTATTTTCTATAATTAGATGCCGTATTACTAGATGTCTATAGAAATTATATTCACTTGCCTCAAACCCTATTCTGTGTTCAAAACCCATGACCTCGTATCGAGAAATAAATCGTCGTCCGAAGAAAAAGCGATCATTTATAAAACCGTTAATGAAGTCTTCATTTGTACGTAGTTGAGTGCTTGCTGATTAACTCTATCTGATCATCTTACTAAACACGTTTTACTGCCTTAGCATTGACGAGTCACACTCGTCGCTCGTTACACAGCAGATACTCCGGGCTGGTCCTGGCTGAAGAGTCAACCAAAAGCGACATCCATCCAACTTTCAGTTTCTGGCCCGACCTGCGTTTGGACGTGCAATAACATTAACGCAGCAAGGACCGGGCTATGGTTGATTTCATTGGACTGGGCATTCTGGCCCGATCTGCTCGGATCTCCGCGACCCCATTTTTAGCCTGCAGGGCGCCGGATTGAGAGTCAGCGCCGTGGACCGAGTAACTGATTCGGAGCCAGTCCGGAGAAGATTCGACGTTGTCTGGTTCAGTCCCAGGAGAGAAGTTAAAAAAAAAATTTGCAAACCTAATCCCAGGCGGTGAAGGCCGGCAGACGGCAACGCCACCCACGCCGCCCCAAGGGAGACGCTCTCTTTGCCCCTTCAGGCGCTTCTTTTTTTATCCAGCCTCGTTCGATCTTTAAATAATCTTCAACCGCTTCTTTTTTTTCGGCCCGTCGTTCTCGTTCTTTCAGCCCTCGTTTCTCTTCCCTTTTCCTTTGGTCTCGTCTCGTCTCATCTCATCTCGTCATCTCGTTGTTGGAGTTCCGCAGCGCGTCCCTTTTCCTTCCCCATGTTTTAGACCGGTTTTGCGGGGATATTCTTATTACGCTTATAGCCCCCCCTGCGCCCTCGCAGGCCCCTTACGTCTTCATTTGTTATTTTATTGTTGAAGGCGCCGAGTCTATCGCCCCTCTGAGTCTGCTTTGTATTTAGGACGTCGATTCCTGCACGAGCTCGACCCAAAAACTCCGCGCGCGCCCCCGTGGTCTCCTGACTCAATCTTTCGTCGTCCGAACTCGCTCACCATGACGCCGCCCGATACCAGTGTCGCTCGCTCAGTAAGGCGACGCCCATCGCTGCTACACGCTCGCACCCGGCCAAAGACTGCAAACCTAGCGGATGAGCCCGACACCACAGCAGCCCTACCGTGGCTGAGTTCTGGCCCGTGGGCTCCCAACCCTTCTTACAACGGCGCCGAGGAAAGCAACGGGCTTTCGTACTGCCAGGACGAGGATCATTTGAACAGCGTCTTCTTGCAAGACATCTCCGAGTTCCCAAAGCCGATGCCGCGCCATCGCTCTGCAAAGAGCTTCTCCAGCATTCGCCATAGCGTCGACGGCCTACGTGCCTTTGGCCGCCGACTTTCAGTTACTATCCGGGGGAAATCCTCCCGACATAACCTACATGCATCACACGAAGGCGATCGAGAAGTCGACGCTGCTGGGGAATTCAGGGGAACATTCCCGGACGGAAAGCATCGAAATGCTTGGTTCAAGGGACAGAGCATCAACCGTCGACCATCCTTGCACAGTGTTTCCGCGTTGCAGACCTTTTACGCCCCAACTGCCAACATGGCCAACTTCATTCCGGGAATGGGCTTTGAACCGCCCGTATTTACGGATGAGTTATACGGTGGTGCTGCTGCCCGGGCTGCCGCTGCCGCTCAGAACAAGGCCGAGCGAAACCTTTCGGCAGCAGACTCGAAGATTTTTGATTCAGAGAGTGGAATTGGCATTGACTTGCGTAGTTCCGACCTGTCTGATGCAGAGACAGTGATTGCACGAATAGGTGAATATTACCTCTACGACCTAACCTTGCATGTGTTACGAACACAACGCTGACCCCTTGCAGATCCTGTGGCCATCTTGCCGGCAGAGCTTGTATCGCATGTGCTTTCCTATTTGGACCCCAAGTCATTGGTCAAGGCAGAAACCGTCTCCAGGTCTTGGAACAAGGCCGCTGCTTGCCACCATGTCTGGCGCAATGTCTTTCGTCAAGAATATGGTAGCCACGCTCCAAAGTCACCGACAATGACTAAAAAGTCGCAGTCTGCCGGATTGGGCAAGACCAAGCCTAACCAAGACTGGAAGAAAATGACTTTGGTACGATCAGCCCTAGATCGTCGCTGGAAGGAGGGCAAGGCTGCGGCCATATACCTTCAAGGCCATACCGACAGTGTCTACTGCGTACAGTTTGACGAGTATGTACCGCACCACGGATCTATTCTTACCGTGATACTAATAGTTTTTTATAGACACAAAATCATCACCGGTTCTCGAGACCGCACTATTCGCATCTGGGATGCTCATTATCCCTGGCCATGTCTCAAGGTCATCGGCTCGCCTTCTGCACAGCAGCGCGGATCCGCAGCTACTTATGTCAACCCTCAGCCTTTGGGCAACCCGCCATTCCTCTCCATTTGCCCTCCAAGCCAGGCCTGGAAGGATGTCATCGACCGTGCCGTCCAATCGCCCGAATGCCACAATGCATCCATCCTTTGTCTTCAGTTCGATGACGAAATCATGGTTACTGGATCCTCTGATTTCACCTGCATCGTTTGGGATGTGAAGGATGACTATAAGCCAATTAGGCGATTGGTCGGTCACAGGGCAGGTGTCCTGGACTGCTGCTTTGACGACCGATACATCATCTCATGCTCCAAGGACACGACCATCTGCATCTGGGACCGAGAAACCGGACGGTTGGTCAAGAGATTGCTTGGCCACCGAGGACCCGTCAACGCACTTCAGCTGCGTGGCGACCTTCTTGTGTCAGCCAGTGGAGACGGTGTAGCCAAGCTGTGGAACATTGCATCTGGCGTTTGTGTCAAGGAGTTCTCCAGCAAGGACCACGGACTTGCCTGCATTGAGTTTAGTGAAGACGCGCGAACCATCCTGGCTGGCGGCAATGACCAGGTCATTTACCAATACGATGCCAACACTGGTGACATGATTGGAGAGATCAAGGGCCACTCTGGCCTGGTGCGGTCTTTGCATCTTGACGCCCTCAACAACCGTATCGTCAGCGGAAGCTACGATTTCAGCGTCAAGGTCTTTGATGCCACCTCCGGCGAGTTGTCCATCGACCTTCCTGGATGGACCACAAGCTGGATGTTGAGCGCAAAGTCCGACTATCGGCGCATTGTTGCCACCAGCCAGGACTCGCGTACCGTGATTATGGATTTCGGGTACGGCTTGGATGGCATTGAGTTGTTGGAGGAGTAATTTCTTCTTATATTTTCTTTATTATTTTGTTTCTTGTTTCTAGATTCCCCCTCGACTGCCTGTGCGGTCTCGTTTGAGTTTGTTCATTTCATCTTTTTTTATTTACTTCATTTCATTTTGCATTTTTGCATTCGGCATTGATCTGCCTTGTTGAATTGTCCCGTGACTTGATTTCTTTTTCTTTTCCAAAAGCTTTTGGGTCTATTTATTTTGTTGGCCACAAAAAGCACGATAGAACACGATAGAGCAGCTACTGTTGTTTCTTGTCTGTTTCTTTTCATTTCTTCATTTTTACACTTCTGCATGATAGAGTACCCCTGATATTAGGGCCGGATAGACTGGGATTTCCAGCATTACTCTTTTTTTTTTCTGTTTCTTGGGATGTACATTACTCTGCATCTTGCCCTTATATAGAATCCTGTCCGAGTCTCCGGAGGTATATACTATATATAATTAATGAGCACCATTGTGGATCACCAAGTCACTCACACTCACAGTAGCCTGATTTGGCAGTGGTTGTCTTGGCAGCCCGATTGGCGGGACGAGGGTCCAGCCAGCGTCGCCATAACAAAAACTTCCCCGTCTGTGTTTGTCCAGTCTCTCCACCATAAACAATCCCATTCAGGTGGACTCGCCCTCGCCCTCTTGACCGCTTGCAGAAATCTCCATACTTTTTTCCTTTTTTTTTTTCCTTTTTTTTATTTTGTGTCCATCACTATTTCCACTGTTTACCTCGCTGCACATACAATACCCCGCCATGAGTGAATCTAGGTGCGTTCCCCGGTTGAGATGGAGATGGTCCCTTGGAATGGCTTTTTGCCTCCCAAGCAATCGCAGCAAGAAGCTGACTTGATATTCGATGGCTAGGCAAGAGCTGTTAGCATGGATAAACAACCTGCTCCAGCTCAACATCACCAGGGTTGAGCAGTGCGGCACCGGGTACGTCTGCCTCGGCCCCTCCTCATGATGCGATATTATTATTGTCGTTTAAGCTTTGAATGCTTGTACTCGCCGTTGGATATTTGTTGATGTTTGTTTTTTGCAGAGCCGCGTTCTGTCAGATCTTCGATTCCATTTTCAGTTGAGTTCCCCCTTTCCGCGCGTTCGCCGTCCGTGAGGCTAATACCGAGGGCTGCTGTAGTGGACGTTTCCATGAACCGCGTCAAATTCAACGTCAACACTGAATACGCCTACCTCCAAAACTTCAAGGTTCTTCAGAGTGCGTCATTATCCTGAAACCCGTACCAACAAAACCATCCTAACAACCCCGTCTAGATCTCTTCAAACGCCACCAAATTGATCGCCCAGTCCCTGTCGAGCAGCTGGTGAAATGTCGCATGCAGGACAATCTTGAATTCCTCCAGTGGGCCAAGAAATTTTGGGACCAGCACTACCCCGGGGGCGACTATGACGCCCTTGCTCGCCGGAAAGGCTCCGGCGCCCCCGCTGCCGGAGGCGCTCCAGTGTCTGCCGCTCGCACAACCAGCGCTGGAGCTCGCCGTGGCACCACGCCCACAAGCGCAGGCGGCGTGCGACCTCGCGTGGGAGGAGGAGTCGGTGGTGGAAATACTTCGGCGTTGAACCAGGAGATTGCGGCGCAAAAGGAGGCGATTGCGGGTCTTGAGAAGGAGCGGGATTTCTACTTTGCAAAGTTGCGCGACATTGAGCTGCTGTTGCAGACTGCCGTGGAGGCGGATCCGAAATTGGAAGAGGAGGAGGATTCTTTGGTGAAGCACATCCAGGGCATTCTTTATTCGACCGAGGTAGGACATCATCAGAAAAGTTTTGTGTGTGGATTGAACTAATGTTTTGTTTGTTTCAGGACGGCTTTGAGATTCCGGCAGAAGAGGAAGAGGGAGTTGCTGGAGAGGAGCTCGAGACTTTCTAGAGGTCATGCCATATCTGCCCTTTTGTTTCCGGGCATATTCGTTCTTCCAGTCAAATACCCTTATTTTTTATACGCTTTGCGCCTTGCCCTTTGCCTTTAGGGGAAAAGGCAACTCCAACTTCTCCCAGCCACGATCAACGACAATAAAACGGTGAAAATGACTAGATTCACATGTTTTTTTTCTCTTTTCTCTTTTCTGCTCAAGGAAACAGAATACATAAGGTAGTGATTCAGAACAGAAGCAGTAGTGATTGATAGCGTTGTATGGCAGTCTTTGCAGGCAGTTATTCCGTACTCGGTAACAATTGACATGCCTACGTATTAAAGAGTAGTAATTGTCTGATATCTTTGAGCCAATAATTGTGATGATGATGAAGACCAGACTTCATTCGCAGGATTCTGTTCCTAGTCTGTATCTGGCAACCCATCGACGAACGCGATTGGCTAGCGATGATCTCATCTGATGGGCCGATGAGGGGAGGCTGACTGATTACGATTCACTACGTAGTACGGAGTACGGAGGACTATTAATATTATATAGGTATTCCTTATTATTACTGCCGTTGTACGGAGTACTCCGTAACTTGTTAATAATTATATAGTACGGAGTAGAGTCTGATACATACGCATTACCGCGCAAAAAATTACTAGCGCCGGGATCAACAGTCGGCCCGCACAGTGCAATTAAACATGCTTCCATTTCGGGGCAAGCGTCAGGGACGGTTCCGCGTTAAGGTTAAGCTGTGACGCCACTGTTTGGGCAACAGGACGGGATCAGCGGGGAATCAATGGAACATTGCAATATTATTCTTGGGCATTGTCTGGGTAGGATCCTGGATCATGGATCATTGGAAGAGATGGCATGATATCCGTTGGGGTCGTATAATAATGACAATGACGCCAGTGGATCAGGGGCATAGACATAAATCCCCGAAACAAGATTGATCGCTGGACAGGAAAGAGACCAGACGTCAGCTTTTCAGTGTTTTGTTTGGAAAAGGCGAGCATTGGCCAGTCACTTCTTCAGAATGACGACTCAGTGGACTCTCAAGTAAGATTGTTGACGGCTGCACAGGTAGCAAGACGGGCCGCCAGCGACAGCCGCCCGCCCAATCGCGCGCGGGGACCGGGTTGCCTGTTACGTATTGGGGGTCTCTGGCAGGGTTGATTGTTGCATATTAAATTATCAGGCGTGTTATGTCTCAGGGCTGGTTTCATAACATTTCCGAAGTAGTATTAAGAGCTGAATGTCCAGGTTGTTTGTTTACAAGCTGACGCAGGGCGTGTCGCGTATTGGGATACTACTATTGAATTGGATGCATCAAAGATCAAAACTGATCAAATGCATGCGAGAGTAATTTATTCTCATTGTGTATTACGGTATAATACAACGATACCAGGTACGACGTAGCGAGGCCCCACTCGGGCTAGGCCAGGCACGGCTCAGCGACTCAGCGACTCAGCAACGCGCAAAAAACCCGCCGTCGGGACTGCCATCTCCACTGCTGCTGCGACCGCAGTCAGAGTCTAGTCCTGTCTGTTTGCTTTAGCCTGCGTTTGCTGCCCTCTTTGTACCGTGACTTGAACTTCGACAGTCGCACTCTTTCTTCTCTGTTGTTGTTGTTGACCTGAGAATGCCATTCCCCAGGCCTCCTATCCCATCGGTCGTGATTCCCTTGGTGTCGTGATGCTTTAGCCATCGTCGTCTCTCCTTTCTTTCTTCGCTTAGGTTGGTGCCTGCCCTCCTGCCTGCTTGGCAGTGCTTACTCGCTCGAATTCGAAAAGGGCGCAAATTGACTGGGTTTTGTGTGAATCAGGGTTCCGTGAACGCATACCGAATATCATTCCTTCGTTACCGATTTGCGTCACGTCGCTGGCCGTTCGCTTTTCTTCGCTCTCTCAATCGAATCGAATTGTTTCATTCCTTACGAATTCGACGGTCGAATATATGGGCTCTATCTCCCCACTTATCGTTTGATCTGTCGCTCCTTGATCACGTTACCACCTGGTTCTTTGTTAACAAAATCCACGATCGACAATCCACAGCCTCTTCAGCTTGATCTTGATCGATATTTTTTTTAAAAAAAAGTACGACAGGCCAATGTTGGCACCTCAGAGCCTGGTTTTTTATCGACTGAATGCCGACTACTTTCTCTCGCCTTGAATAACGCCGTGGACCTTGGCCATAGGAAAGGCCCGTTGGGGTCATTCACTTGAGAATGACCCATCGTCACAACCATGCGCGGAAACATACCCGCCTGAATGCAGACGCGCGGAGGAAGCTGGCTACGGAGGATTCCGGTAATGATGTACAGCCAGCACATCACCACCACCATCAACACCGTGATGTTCACTCGCAACCTGAAACGCACACCTCAAACGAATCTGTCGCCGACAAGGACGAGTTGGCCCCAATTGCACACCATGATATTGGCCGACGGAACGCCGAGGTCGTACAGACGGTGACGACGTCGTATGTGGCCACCGAATTCGATTTACTGATTGAGAGCGGAACAAGCACGCTCGGAGAGTTCACCGTCTCGACTCTTCCGGCCGTGGTCACGGTTCCAAACTATGGCGTCATCACAGTCCCTGCTAATGCCGGCTCTCTGGTCTCTGGGGCGTTTCAATCGCCAGTGCAAACTCCTGCTCCTGCCCCTGCCGCCGCTGCTGCTACGGCGATGGTCGCTACAGCAAATCGCCAAGTACCTTTGGTGTCTTCAAAAACAACATCTTCAATATCCGAAACTTCACAACCACCAGCAACACAAAGCGTCGCGTCTGATACCTCGTCGGTGTCGTCCGACGTGGACACTGCAGTCACAACCACAGCTGCAGCCGCGACGACAACATCCATACCGCCCGCGTCCACAACGTCCGGCGCTTCGACGACCTCTATCTCCTCTATCTCCGACTCTAACCCTACATCTACCTCTATTTCCAACTCAATTCCTGACTCTAGCACGATATCTGCCATAACCTCAACCTCTGGCTTCTCCGCTACGACATCCGGTGATGCCTCTACGACAACCCTTCTCTCAACCACAGATCCTGCCTCGAGTGCGGCTACGTCCTCGGGCTCCTCCACTTTGTCTGCAGGCTCCACAGCATCATCAGGTGATGGCGGCATCCCAGTATGGGGAACGTCGTCATCATCTTCATCGTCGTCAACGTCAACGGCCGGTGCAGCCTCGTCAGGTTCATCAGGCGGTACGAATGAAACGCCAAAGATTGTCGGAGGCGTAGTTGGCGGTGTCCTCGGTTTTTTTGCCCTGCTGGTTTTTGCATTCCTGTTTCTCCGATGGAAGCGGAAGCGTAATAGTGCAGCCGGAGTTGAACGCACCTTTGGCCGCGATGGCGTCCTTGGTGACACACAATTCAGCCCGCGCGCCCCCGAATCGTCTTGGCGGCGGTCGAGTATCACGCCTATAGCAGCTGGTGCCTTTTTGAGAGGGCGACAATCTTCAAACCCGGGGTATCAAGACGAAAGTCCTACAGCAGAGCGAGGCTTCCAGAAGATTTCCGGCCGCAAGATCCAGTCCGTCCTCCACACAGGAGGCGATGGATACGGCGATGAAATCGAAGAAGAGCCGATCCCAGAAAACCCTTTTGAGCCTGGCAGCCCGGTATCTCCGATGAGTGCCTTTCATCATGGCGACTCCAACCACCCGGCGCCTTTGGTTCGGCTAGACTCTGGCGATGGGGCCATGATGCGTCCGTCGCCTGCTAGAACGCCTACGACGGCCAGCTCTGTTGACTTGATGGGCTCGAGTCCGCCATGGCAACTGGGCGTTGCTGCTTTACGACCTGATTCCGTGGGACGAAGTCTTCCCCGGCAGGATGGAAGCCGAAACAGTCGCTTCACCGAGAAGATTTGAAGCGATCTTTTAAAAGACATTCATACATTCACTGACTCATTTACTTACTGCTAACTGTGACACGACCTGCCGACTCGACTTGCATTGGCCCAGAACCCAAGATTCTGGGATTTCTCTTTCAAAGCACATTTCTTGACATACTTTACTGTACACTGGCCCCAGTGGCTTTTTTTTTTTCTTTCTTTCTGTTCTTTCTGTATGACTAAATATTTGAGCTGGCTGGATTGACGACCAGCTCTATTGTCTCGATTTGTCAAAATTTCCTGTCTTTTTTTTTGGCAGGATTGTCTATCTCTTTCAGATCTGATACATGTTCTGATACCCCTTTTTTTTTCTTTTTCTTTTTCTTTTTCTTTCTTGGTGACCATCATCCATACACTTTATCTTTTTTTTTATTCTGTGGGGAGTGTGTCTCCATGTACAATTTTCCATATTGATGTCTGTTGCACATGTATTAGATGAAAACTGTGGTGTACAAAATATAGTATATTGCAATCATTGTTCATACTTTATCTACTCAATATTCAGTAAGCTATAAACATAAGCATTTACACCCATTCATCCCGTCTAATCTATATCATCTCACCAACCCAAACCCAAAATATAACATAAAAAAAAAAAAATTCGAATCACTACTCCATAGATATATTATTCTGCGACCCCATCATCCCGCCTTCATCCGAATTCTCATTCTTTTCATTCTCGTTTTGGTTTTCGTTTCCGACATCGACAGAGGCAGCTGCATCGCCCATTTCTGGAAAGAAGAGGCCTGGCGCGAAGATGGAGAGGAGGAATGCCGGGTACAGGACCATTCTATTCGTTTTATAATTAGTCTGTAGCTTTTTTTTTTGAGGGACTAAGAAGAAGGCAGGGCTTACGCTCCCTCGAGGACGTAGAAGAGGACTTCATTGCGCATGATGGAGTTTCTGAGAAATCGAGTTAGTTTTTCGATGGGTATAATAATAAGGTAGAGAGGATGCTATTATGCTCACCCCCATCCGCCAGCCATTTCGGCGATACTATATTATAGCTTGTCAGCATTACGACCAAAAGAGAAAAAAGAGGCAAAAAAGAGAGGACAAACCGATAAATACACCTTATCAAAACCCCCGCATACGCACCACTAACCGCGAGACAAAAGATACGAAACCTCTTCGAATACCAGATCCTCGCCGCCGACGAATTCTGCTTCTGGTCCACAGGCGTACGCCGGAAATGCTTCATCGCAGATACAAAAAAATCGAGCGACAGCAAGCCAAACACCGCGAGATTCACCACCTGCAACACAATACCGGCGATGATGATATCATTACCAGCCTTGAGCACATTCTCCTTGACGGGTTGGGTATCAGAGGCAGCGGCGTCGACGCCGCCGCCGACGGCTTGCAGACACAAACAAAATACGTCAAAGGGGATGAAGATCCAGGTGTATAGGCGCGGCTTTATGCGTGAAAAGTTTGGGCCGACGGTGCGCGCGACGTGTTTCAGGGTCAGGTAGATGCCCGCGCAGATGAGCGTGGGTGCGAGGATGATGCAGACGAGTTCCATTTTGAAGCCCGGGTCGGACCAGGGATTGTAGTGCATTAGGACGCGGCCGATGTATCCTATAAACACGATTAGAAAAGGGCTTTTTGAAGTGCTGGGTTAGGAGGCATACCGCATGTCTCGAGAATAAAGCCAGCGCCAACCACGATTCCAAACGCCCATGTTCGCTTCCATACGCCGATGGCAACTGTGGCTATAGAGCAGAGCGCAAACGACGCAAGGAAAAAGGCGTTTGCGCCGAGGTTGGGATAGTAGCCCAGCGTCGTGGCTTCGACTGGGCAGAGGGCTGAGACAGCATGGCAGTTGTCTGTGCCGTTGCCCATTTTGGCTTTTGTTAGTACTAGTCAACTGGTGTATACAGATAAAAAAAGTGTCAAAATCTTAAATAAAATAAAAATAAAAGTGCAGCAGTCTGGCTATATGATTATTTTACAGTACTAGTATACGATATACGGTCGCGGGGACCACCCCTAGTTAATAAGACATATGTCAAATCCAGCCGCAGCCTATCAACTACCTAACCCGGCAGTTCGGACCAAAAAATACGACTGTTCGGAAGCTCGAGGATGGGGAAAACCTGTTAGCGAACGGCCCAATCGTGCCAACGCCAAGCCCTCGCGTGGCCGTATCGTTCGTTGTGCTCGTATCGCTCGTATCAGCGGGCGGGTTCCGACCTACTGCGAGTACGTAGTAATAAGAACAGCAGTATTTGATACGTCGTATTGCTCGCATGTCTCGCATGCGAGATAGGCACCGAGATTATTCATCAACAATGCATTCTTGAATACGTATACCCCAAGGCCCAGCTGAACTAACCATGCTTGGTCTAGTCGGGATAAACCATGTGTCGGGCATTTTATCTGCCTGCGGTTACCGGGATAGTATATACTACAAGCAAGAACAATATTAAATATGTTGATTCAATTCATCTTCCAACGACCATGATACATAGGCCTGAATGTAAACCCAACGCCCATTCCGACCCATACCCCATATCAATCATTAAGTCCGATTGACGCCTTGGTATCATGTCCACGAAATCCCAAATAAATTCACCCGAAATAAAACCCATAGCCGAGAATTCCTCTATTGACAACAAAACTGCCAAGATACCGTAGGTTACCGCCGTACAGCACTTCGCTCAATGCCATCCGGCGCCTTGTGCAGCTTGACCCGGCACTCAGGACAGTACCAGGTAGCTCGCCGACTGGGCGGCTCCTTGAGATTGACGCAGTCCAGATGAAACCACTCTCCCTCACACTGTGCAGGGTTAGTAAGATAACTCTCACTCGACAATCGCAAAAAAGAAAAAGAAAAGAAAAACCTACGTCCTGATTTTCGCAGTTGATCATCGTCCCAAAACTGACATCCTTGCACAAACAGTATCGAGGTTCGTTCGGATCAACTTTCTCCAAAACGCCATCCTCATCAATTCGAAAGTCATCGCCTTTCGCGCTGTCTTTACCCGCCACTCGTTTCTTCGGCTTGAATTTTCGCGTGCCGTGAGTCACCGTAGCACCACCATCGTGGTTCGCCGATATAGGTCCAGGTGCAGGCCGTTTTTTCCGCCGGACGAGCCCACCGGGTGGTCCAGATCCCAATCCTGCTTCAGGAACAAGTGTTTTGGGTGCTGGAGTTGTGCTTTTGCGACGAAGGTGTTCGCGAGAAGCCGCACGGCTATACACCACTGCTATCGGCTCTGCAGAACGACGTCTCGATGGAGGCCGAGTAACTGGAGGCGTTGATGTTGCGATGGGTTTTCTAGGAAGGGTTCCGCTTGAAGTCGAGAAAGCCGTGTTGGAAATTGACGCCTGAGAGGCTGCTGAGCGGGCTCGCGTTGGCGGTGGACTGGACGACGGCACTTTGAAACCCTTTGGCTTATCAGAGACTGGAGGGACCGCTCCTTCAGCCACGCCGGATGCTCCCTCCACCGAAGGGGCTTGACTGATCTTCCGCTTCTTCGATGGAGGCTTGGGAGATACAGTGCGGTTTTTTGCCTGGACAATAGGAGCCGGGGCCGGTTCTGTAGACGGGGTCTTTTCAGCCTTTCTTTTCCGAGGAGACTTGGTTTTCTGGGTCGCCGAGGGCGTCGAAGGACTTCCGTTGGGTATCGTAGAGTTTAGCAAGCCAGGAACTGCATGGGTTGCTTCCGGGGAAGTATTGAATAGATCCTTGAAAGTAGAACCAATTTCCCTCAGTCGATTGGCCGCCATCTCTGCTTCTTGTGCTGCCCAAGCAGCCGCATTTTCGCGAGCAAGGGTTTCCCGTTTGAGTCTTTTTGCCTCGTTCAGTTTCATTCCACGATTGCTAGTCTTAATCTCTTCTGCTGCAGACGTATCAGCAGTGGCCTCGGTCTTGCGGGTGAGTTTTCCCGGTACATATGTGTTCTCGATGTCATCGCAGTCTAAGAATTCCTCTCCGGTAGCCTCGGCCTGCGCTTTAGCTGCCCTGTAGCATTCCCAGCCTCGTCCGTTTCTCGCGAGTTCTCGGTTGATCATAATTTCGCTTGGTTGCCATACGGCGTTCTTCTTCATCTTCTTGCGGAGTTTCGTCATTTCCCAATCCGTAAGCCTAAGCCACGGCAGGTCTTCGCTACCAACTTTGGCGTCCTCTGGCGGCGGTTTGAGCAATGCCAACGCGTTGCTCGTCGAAATTCCGGCCACGGAGCTGTGTACATTGGTTCCCATGCCTGGCGGCCGCGGTGGTCGGGCACGTTTCTTGTCCTTTTTCGGGGATGGTCCCTCTCCATCTTTGAGGGGACGGCGCGATCGAGCCTTGGGCATCTCATTGTCTGAGTGCTCTGTGCTAGCGATTGGAGAATCAGGGTCGAGGCCGGCAAGGGCTGTACGACGACTCCTAGATTTAGGCAGGCCACTTCTGTTAGATCCTTGTCCATCTACACGGAGTGTGATTCGTGTGGTGACATCTTCAGCTTTCCTACCGCTTCGTGAACGTTTCACGGCTGCTGGAGACAAGGGTGCCGGGGTGGGTTCGCGAGACGGGGGCTTGGGCAATAACGACAGCTTCTTTTTGATATTCCCTAAACGTTCATGATGGCGCTCAACACCTTCATGGAGTCTGTTGGCCTCTGCGTACGATGCTTCACGCGCATTGATGGCACGGTTCAACTGCACAGAAATCTGTTCGCGAAGGTCCTGGGGGTTTGGGCGAGAATCGGGCGGGAGGTCAGGAAGTTGCCCATATACTTTGGTAAGCTGATGCACAGCCTGCGTGGCCTCGATGTACGTCTCATCCAGACCACGGATCAGGGTTAACGAGCGAATGAGATCGGAAGGGAGGTACTCGGTGTAGTCGATGAAATCGGTCACAGTGGCTTGGGCATCTGGGTCAAAGGGGCCCTCGAGGATCACCCCGCCGCTGTCATCGGTATCATCTGCCATTATGAGAAGTCAAGGGAGGGAACGTAGGTGGATGCAGTGGCGAGCAGGTTCGCGCGTCCCAGGTGCTGGTCTTTTCAAGCTATGGTGGCTGCGACACCATTTGCGCTGCTATGATTAGAAAATAGCAATATCACAGACTGAATAGAAACAGCATCCAGACGGTGGCAGCAGGCCGCAGCATAGCACTGCTTGTTGTTGTCGTCGGAAAAGAAGGAGAGAGACAAAGCGATGCGGTGCTTGAGCGGCGTCTCCGCGTCGCGAGGCAAGCACGACCAGCCCGGAACAGCGTTCTTCCGGGACCCACATGCCTCAGGTTATCTGATTTCGATGTTGATTTCAACGATGCTTCGTTTTCAGTTTTTGCTTCAGGTGAAACAAAAACGATCAGAGAGCATTGGAATTTGCTCAATTCTACTTTTGGTGAATCACCAAAGAAAACCCAAGCCCCGTCTGATATGGCCAACTCAACCCGACTAGGGGTATGCCTTGCTCGTGCCAAGCATTCAGGCACGTTGACTGCAGACATACGGGGCTTTGACGTGCACGTTGCTTAGTGCTTGTTCCACAGATGAGACGCTGGCCAACTGTGGCTGCGTTTCGTGAAGATGATGGATGATCCATTTTTAACTGATACAAATCAGAGAAATTGAGGAGGTGTCGAGGCCTTAATTGCTGGCCAGTCTTCGATTCTACGATTCTACGACATCGGCATTAGCTGTCAACAGCGTTCTACCATGCTGATGCGTCTGGGATAATTGCTGTGAATGAGGCTCATCCGGTGCAGTGCATGTATTCCGGCCAAGCCAGCCCCTGGGACCTGGTTTATTCTAGAGATCTATGAGGGATCGCTGGACTGCCATCCAGCCTGTGCAACGATTGACAGACAACAAGCAATGTATTCTGTGCAAAATGGTGGTATTGAACGTCAATGGTCCCTATTGTACTTCTTATTGTACCTGACCGGGGCGTATACATGGGTTCCTAATTTGCCCGTTTGCTCCGTTTGCCAGACCGCGCGTTTACACCGCTTCCTAATATCGACTCCTCATCACCGCCCACGATACCGATTCTCTTTCTCCTCATGTTGTCTCCGTGATCCTACGTCCCTGAGTCGACATGGATATGTCTGAGCGGCTTAGCCTGCTCTTCGCACAGGACCTGTCGTTACTGGAGAAGAACACCGGGCTGCGAGTACCAAACGAGGCTTTAAACTCTGCAAAAGAACCTCAAGCAGACAGAGAAATCCCCGCTCAAGACAACTGCACTGGCAGACCAACTCTGACCATGGCAGCTCCTGCTTCGACCAACAGTCCTCTGGTCGATCAGAAACGGCCCAGAGATAAGGAGGATGGTGCTTCCTTTCCATCCCAATTCGATTGGTTCGACACAGGCGTTGAACCTCCCCCTGATCTGATCGCACGCGCTTTTTGTCCCGCAATGGCTATTGCGAAGTTGCCCTACAAATACATTCGTGGCGAGAAGTCACAGGCCATCGGAAGATCTTACTTTGATCAGGGACAGTTTTGGCAGAGAAAGTGGGATCTGTAAGTGAAATTTCTCTCAACAGTTTTATTTGTATCTAGACTAACACTTATATAGGTACTTCATTTTTCCTCCGTCTGACATATCTGCACGTGCTATCTTGCTTTTGCCAGCGGCGCAAGTCCAGCAGCTTCTCAACGAGTTGAACCAGGCCTTCAAAATAAATCTGACCTTACCGACAGACCCTGACCTCGGCTTGTTGCTTGCTTTTGAGGAAGACGGAACTCCCAAGCCACAGTATCTTGGTCAATCATGCAGCCGTGAAACCAAGGATTTACTCATGACAAAAATTCCCGAGTCTTCCAGCGAAGAATCTGGTTCTGTTACCTCACAGGACCAAACCGAATCTACCAAGGCCTTTCGAGCAAAAATGGAAGCAGGACTTGAAGCATCAAAGAACAAGACCAAAGCATCAAGAGAGAGAAAGCGAGTCGAGAAGATCGAAAGGCACCGCGAATGGACCCAATCGCTAAAAAGAGCTCAGTGTTACATGGGCGTACATCCTCGTCGTGTGTCCCAGGCTGAAAACACAAACATACCTGAGGCTAGAAACCAGCCAGAAGCCCCAGTTACTCTGCCGACGCTTCAATTGGCACAGCCTGCGCCGTTTGCCTTTGCGTATGAGCCGATTTTCGTGTGCATTGACATAGAATCCAACGAGCGTCGCCACAGAGAAATCACAGAGATAGGAGTCTCTACCCTGGATACTCTAGACCTGGTCAACGTCCCCCCTGGAAAAGGTGGCGAGAACTGGATCAGATGGATTCGATCTCGTCATATTCGAATCAAGGAAAGCGCCCACATTGTCAATAACACTTATGTTTCTGGATGTCCCAACCGCTTCGAATTTGGTGAGAGTGAATTCGTTTCCTTTAGAGATGCGGCCAAAACAGTTGAAGGCTGTTTCAGTCCCCCTTACTCTGCTCAAGTTCCCGTAAAGTTTGTTGAGCAAGCACCCAACGGTGAAAAGGCAAAAGTTACCATCGAAACGGCCATCAAGGAATACAAACTCCGCCCTCGCAATATTGTCCTCGTCGGACATGGGGTTCAGAGTGACATTGACTACTTGCGCATCCTGGGCTGCAATCTCTTTGCCGACAGAGATTGTACTCAAAGATCATTTCAGCGGGCTCCAAGGGACAATTTCCAGAATCCTCCTCCGCGGCTGATTGATTGCTTCGACACTGCAAACATGTTTCAAGTCCTCAAGCGCGACTCGCACCATCGCGCGCTTGATACCGTTCTCAATTCTCTCGGGATCATTGGATGGAATCTCCACAACGCCGGCAACGATGCGCGGTACACGCTTGAGGCCATGGTACGCATTATCCTTAAATCACGCTTGGCTCTAGGCGACATTTCTCGAATTTCAGACGGAGACTTTCTGGACTGGGGAATAATGGCCACGGCTGTGGAACCCGAGAAAACGACCGTCGACGACGAAACTGGCGAGATTAAAGCCCCGCACAGAGCCGCTTGGGAGGCAGAGGTTGAGCGCCGTGTAGCTGAAACAATGGCCGACAGCGAGATGCGGGTTCGTGACGAGTGCAAGATCTGGGAGATTGTGACGGGCTGGGATAGTGACCATCCGCCTACTGTGGACGATTTTGACGGCGGCGAGCCCAAGGGGGTGATCGTGCAGAGGCCGAAGCAGAGACAATCTAAATGATTACAAATGGATTGGAAGGGGAAAGCTCTTTTTTTTCAGTCGAATTTGTTGGACGCGGTTTGTTGTAATGGTTGAAGCACTTTTAATAGTAATGCTGGCTGTGTGGTAAGGGAGTTGCCATAATTGGAATGAAGGAAATTCGGGGGACTAATATTGATGAGAGATTATTCAAGAAGGCAATACATGCACATTGCAGTTTTTTTATTTTCTTTTCCCTTAACACCCAAGTATCAACCCAGACACCCAGAATGCGATTCTGACGTCATGAGCCGATAATGCTTCAACTCTGGTAGTGTTGCCATCTGGCGAATCTCTTCTTTCCTGTGCTCTCACTGATCATTGATGCTGCTAATTTTGTAATCACGCATGGATAAAGTGATTATATGAGCAGTCACCAGCCCTGTATTACAGTATTGCCGAAGCACCCCGCACATCAAAGTTCTTCACCGGACACGAAAAAAACACTGTGGATGGGCAAGGAAGGACAATTGCCACTACAAAAGAGCCTGTTCTTTTAATTCAACTGGAAGTCGGAATTACACACAGAGAGAGAAATCATCTAGAGAAAAAAAAAATCATGACATCGCAGCCTCTCACCAGCCTACTCACCTCGACCAACCCAGCTGGCTTCGAACGAGCCACCAAGCATTCGTTCCTCAAAGCTGCTGGACTGGGCCAGGTTGCCACCGACAAGCTCTCTCAATGGCTTGCTCAGGACCGGCTGTACGCACAAGCCTACGTGCGTTTTATCGGCGGGCTTCTCAGCAAACTGATCTTGCCTCCTTGCAACCCGGACAGCATCAAATGCCGCACGCCAAGCACAGAAGAACGCATTTTCAAGATCCTGGTGGATTCCCTGAACAACATCCAACGAGAACTCAAATTCTTTGACGATGTGGCTATGGAGTTTGGCCTTGACTTGACCGCTGTGGCCTGCAGCCCCAAGGAAGAACCATTCCTTGCACCGGGCATCTTTGCGCCAAACCCGATCACGAGAGCATACATTGATCTGTTCATGTCCGCCTCGAGCCCCGGCTCAAGTCTGCTAGAAGGGCTAACCGTGCTCTTCGCAACCGAGTATGTCTACCTGCATGCGTGGAAGTACGCTGCCTCGGTCATGGCCACATCCCCCGCATCCTCGATTCAGCCTTCCCCTGCCTCCTTTTCCACCGGTGCTGAAAGGGACTGGGATGGTGGGGCCCTGCGTCGCAAGTTTATCCCCAACTGGTCCAGCCCGGAGTTTCAGCATTATGTTGATAGCCTGCGTGACGTTACTGATGAGTTGGCGGGGAGGCTCAAGGGGGCAGAGGAGGTGGAGAGGGCAAAGGGGAAGTGTGTGGGCTGGTGGAGGCATATTCTGTGGCTGGAAGAGCGTTTTTGGCCAGAGGTTGATGCCCCGTGAGGACGAAGTTTCTCTTCATTTTTTTTTGTCTTGCCTTACGTATTTTTCATCCAAGCATACGTAAATCAACTCAGCCTCTTTTGGCTGCAAAATAGTTATAGTAGTCTTCGAGCAACACGTTCTAGTTCCTTGAAACAGATCTTTTGCCATGTCCGGTAAGCTTGAACACCGTATAAATCAGCATATCCTGAACATATGTACCACAATATCCCGTTTGGGCTGCAGATCCAACGATAGAAGAGGCTATGCAGGTCTGTAAACAATAAATCTCCCCGTTCTCAGGTGCTCACTGATGACTACCGTCTGACGTGATGGTACCGAGTTTGCCTTGCTGCGACGTCAATAGCTTATACATTGATATCGACATACGTGCTCCATCGAAGAATCCACAACAGACAACAGCGGGATATAAGCTCCACAGAGCTCAATAGCTTTTTTCCAAGCTTTAATGTTTCCCATCTTGGAAGAATTAACTAGCATGTGCCCTACCCCTCGCTGAAACCAGTCGGATCCGTTGGGCAAAGAACCTGTTGATATAAGCACACTCTAGAATTGAGGCTGTGTCGACTTAGTGTCAGCTAGAGCCACCTTGATCCGTTACAGTGCTCCATAATACCATACACTTGGTGGCCATAGCTTCAAATACAGCACGTGTCATTTAAAATATGTATGTGAGAGTGAGAGATTTGACAAATTAACTCTGGCCAAGGAATGCGACATGGTCACTTCTTATCAGGCCCGCTCCAAGAAAATGGATGGAGGCGCAGCAGAGTTTACTGCATACTTGCCGCATTAGGAAGGTATATCGCAAACACGCAGGATCTTCACGTCAAAAGGCAGTGCTTCGGGGGCAACATCTCCTTGGAAGAGGAGAATGCATAGTACAATACTACGTATTAATTTATTTTCACATGCAATTAGCATGCAACGCAAGCAGGGGCAAACCGTTGGGGAGGGGTCACGTGACATCACCGCCACACGAGGCTGTGCAGGGATCAACGGGCATTGGTGTGGCGTAAATTGTCTAGATCTTCGACAGCTGAGACTGAACTGGACTGGACTGGATCTGCAACACCCTAGATAGCTTTTTTTTTTGCTGTGCCACCAATCACGATTATTCCCACAGATTTCCCACGGATGGCGCAGTCATCCAGCAAATCGCGTGCCGGCGCGTACATCTGCTACAGATGCATCTTGGCGGCGCTAAGAGCTCTGCCACTCAGCGTGTGCGCATCGACTATCTCGGACGTCTCTTGAAATCAGCCTTGCCAGAAAAGGTGATCGACAGCCCTGATGCCGCCGGGTAAGCCGTTTCAAATGTCCAACATCCATGGGCTGTCATTTATGCATCGTTCCTGCGGAGGGTTGGTTGAGGCTGCAGGAGGTCTTTGCCCGGGCAAACGCTATACACCATCTTCTATATTTGTAGACACAAAACTCTGAGTCCTGGGTGGATATATACCTACCTTGGCTCCGGTATAATTATCCTCCTCGAATGTACGGTACGCTCTCTTGGCTTGCCACATCAGTTCTAGGCGCCCTCTTTTTTCTGTCCAGAAGTGTCTGGTCATCAGTCTGCCAAGCGGCAAATAAGAGCTGGGCTGTGCACAGTTATCCACATGTCGACAGCATCTCACTGTCCCAGAGCCCCGGTATCTTAATCCTTCAGTCCTACTGACTCCTACATATGGATTCAAGTCTCCCCAGTTCTCCGGTTATCAATCAATCAATCCAGAAATTATCTTAACGAGTTGATGAAATATTTCATGAAACCATGCCTCCATCACAGAATGGATCACTCCAGCCTCCAGGCATTAGGGTTGAGGACGAATCTCACCCCAATATTACCACCCATTCTTCTCCATCACCCCTCATCACATCACATCAAACACTGAGCCCTGACTCTGCATTATCGCCGAATACAGACCGTATTTCGTTCGAGCACTTGCCAGCCAGTCATGAGGATCGAACTTCCTTGTCAGTCAGTCGGCCTTCGTCTTCACTGTGGGATGCCGCCACGCTGCGAGATAGATCAGCCTCATTTGCATCGACACAAGCTACGTTGCTTCGCTCTCGAGGGAATTCCTCGGTGACATCTGAAGTTGCAAAATATGTTACGTACGACAACGCCACTCTTTCCCAGGCCCTTGAACCAGATGCTCGATATGCCGATGACTTTGTAGTCAAAGATAACAAATTTGCTTTTACGCCTGGGCATTTGAATAAAATGCTCAATCCAAAGTCATTACCGGCATTCGTGGCTATGGGTGGCCTCGATGGACTGGCTCGCGGGCTGCGAACAGACTTGCATGCCGGGCTTTCTCTGGACGAGACTGATTTATCCGGTCGTGTTACCTTCGAAGATGCCACTCAACTTTCGGCAGATCAAAAACTCAGTCCAGTGGACTTGAATACGCCCCCTGTTTCTGATACAGGGGCACAGTATGCTGACAGAACACGGACATTTGGCCGTAACAGGCTGCCTGATCGCAAAACGAATAGCTTTATCAAACTCTTCTGGGAGGCTTATAAAGACAAAATCATTATTTTGCTTACCATTGCTGCCGTTATATCCCTTGCTCTTGGTCTCTATGAGGCCCTGAGTGGTGGTTCAAAGGTTGATTGGATTGAAGGTGTCGCCATCTTTGTTGCGATTTTCCTAGTCACAATTGCCACGGCTGGGAATGACTGGCAGAAAGAGAAGCAATTTGCAAGACTTAACAAACGGGTAAGACATAGTGTTTTTATCACTGTCGATTCAAATGCTAACTCGCCACAGAAAGAGGACAGACAAGTCAAAGTCATCCGCTCCGGAAAAGAAATGATAATATCCGTATACGACGTCGTTGTCGGCGATGTTATGCACATCGAGCCTGGCGACTCTCCAGCTGCAGATGGCATACTCATCTCTGGATACGGAATCAAATGCGACGAGTCTTCTGCTACCGGAGAATCCGATCAGATGAACAAGACACCAGGACAAGAAGTATGGAAACAGCACACCAACTCTCAAGTCAGCGAGCTCGATCCTTTTATTATTTCTGGTAGCAAGGTTTTGGAAGGCGTTGGCACGTATCTTGTCACCAGCGTTGGTCCGTATTCTTCGCATGGACGTATTATGGCTTCTTTGCAGACGACCAATGAGCCGACTCCGTTGCAAGTCAAGCTGGGAAAGCTGGCAGATTGGATTGGCTGGTTAGGGTCGGGGTAAGACACAAAACCTTCTGCGATCGAATGATTCCACTAACTTAATTGCAGCGCCGCTATCCTCTTGTTTTTGGTTCTCCTTATTCGCTTTCTTGTAGACCTGCCGGATAACCCTGCGACTTCTGCCGTCAAGGGCCAGCAGTTCATGGATATTCTTATTGTTGCCGTCACTGTCATTGTTGTGGCTGTCCCTGGTGAGTAATTTTGCTTCTCGATTTTTGATATGATCTAACAGTGAATTAGAGGGCCTTCCTCTCGCAGTTACTCTCGCTCTGGCGTTTGCAACTACTCGTATGGTCAAAGAGAACAACCTCGTTCGCGTTCTCCGTGCATGTGAAACTATGGGAAACGCCACTGTTATATGCAGTGATAAAACAGGAACCCTGACGCAAAACAAAATGACAGTGGTTGCCAGCACTTGGGGCTGCAATCTACAATCAAACCACCTATCTGACGAAGAAACCCATGAGCCAAAAACCACCATTTCGGAACTATTCAAAGGATTCTCAAAAACCCTCAAAAGCCTTGTAATAAAAAGCATTGCTCTCAACTCGACAGCCTTCGAAGACGAGCAAGATGGCAGAGTGGAATTTGTCGGCAGCAAAACCGAGGTTGCAATGCTACAGCTTGCCAAGGACCATCTCGGTATGGATATACGAGAAGAACGGTCGAATGCAGAGATTGTGCAAGTGTTTCCTTTCAATTCCTCTCGAAAGTGCATGGCTGTTGTATACCGCGAACCATCTGTTGGTTATCGGCTTCTTGTGAAGGGGGCAGCTGAACTGCTGCTGGCATCTTCCACGTCAGCGATAACAGCTGAGTCTGGTGATAATCACCCCGATACAGTGCCTTTGACAAAGAAGGAATACCAGCAAATCTCAAAGAACATCCATGAATATGCCAAGAATTCTCTTCGCACAATCGGCATGGTCTATCGAGACTTTGCCTGCTGGCCACCAGTTGAAAATAGTCCAAAGGATTCCTCGTCAACGCCCGAGCTTGAAGAAATCTTCAACAGCATGACGTGGCTTGGTGTAGTAGGCATCCAAGATCCGCTGCGCCCAGAGGTGCCCGCCGCAATCAAGAAATGCAACAATGCCGGTGTCCAGGTCAAGATGGTCACTGGCGATAACCTGGCAACGGCCACAGCCATTGCGACAGCCTGCGGTATCAAGACCGACGATGGCCTTGTCATGGAAGGACCCGAATTCCGCAAGCTGTCTGACACGGAGCTCGATCAGGTCGTATCTCGTCTCCAGGTTCTCGCTCGTTCTTCGCCTGACGATAAACGGATCTTGGTGGAACGGCTCAAGCATCTGGGTGAGATTGTCGCTGTGACCGGCGATGGGACCAACGATGGACCTGCACTGAAAACTGCAAATGTTGGCTTCTCTATGGGCATTTGTGGCACTGAAGTTGCCAAGGAGGCGAGCTCGATTATTTTACTTGACGATAACTTCAAGTCTATTGTTACGGCTATCGCTTGGGGTCGAGCAGTTAACGATGCAGTTGCCAAGTTTTTACAGGTAAGAGTATAACTTACAATTTATTATGTCTACAGCAGTGGGCTAATTTGAAAACAGTTCCAAATAACGGTCAATATTACTGCTGTTATTCTGACTTTTGTATCTGCTGTCTACAGCGGATCAAATCAGAGTGTGCTTAGCGCAGTACAGCTTTTGTGGGTGAACTTGATTATGGATACATTTGCAGCATTAGCACTGTAAGTACTTCATCAATAAGCTTCTATCAGAATAGTTCTCTAACATTGGTGTCAAGTGCCACCGACGGGCCAACCGACAAGATCCTGGACAGAAAACCTACACCAAAAGATTCGTCCTTATTCACAATAACCATGTGGAAAATGATCATCGGACAATCCATTTACAAGCTCGCCATTACTTTTACTTTATACTTTGCAGGAAGAAGCATTCTTGGCTCCATTCTATACGGCGACGATATCCAGCTTCAGCTTGACACCATCATCTTCAACACTTTTGTCTGGATGCAAATCTTCAACGAACTGAACAACCGCCGCCTAGACAACAAACTCAACGTCTTCGAGGGCATGTTTCGAAACTACTGGTTTTTGGGGATTAATTGCATTATAGTCGGCGGCCAGATCTTGATCATATTTGTCGGCGGCGTGGCCCTCGGAGTCACTCCGTTGGATGGCGTACAGTGGGCGATTTGTCTTTTGTGTGGCTTTGGCTGTTTGCCATGGGGCGTGCTTCTGCGTTTCCTTCCGGATCGCTACTTTGCCGTTGTCTTTAATTTTGTTGTTGCGCAGGCGTCTCGGCTGCTCTATCCTCTTGGAAAGGCGCTTGGATATGTTTCGGGCGTGTTCAAGAAGATCTTCCGAGTGTTTTCTTCTCGAAGGACTGCTCCAGTGGATGATGAAGAGGCTGGCCAGGCTGCCAGGAAGCAAAACCATATGGCTTCGGACTCGGTCATCTCGAATCCTCCGCCTATTACCATTACGACTGTTTCTTAGATACCCTTTAGCGATGTGGAAGTTGACGATGTTTTATTAGCGTTGCTTTGGTTTTGGTTTTGCTTTTGATTTTTTTCGGGATACTGTACTATATAATGTTTTTGAGCGTTTTTAAATAATTATCTTATTAATTTTAGACAGTAATGCATAGAAAGATATCCACGCTTGCACTTGATGCTCTGTAAATTAGGGTTGTTGTTGTTGCTGCCTCAGGCCACAACAGCATCTGCTCCACTGTCTGCAACATCACTCCGCACGTAGACAGACCTCTAGCAGCTCAACAATCGCCTACACAACTGCGCCACTGCTCATTACTCGGACGACCCAGTTACCGGAACAACATCCGTTTTCTCTTTTTATAGTATATATTCATCTCGGCAGTTCCACTCGATTCTATAACTTCGCAGTGACTTGTACGTTCCGCGACCGCCCCCGCAGACCCGACCTGACTGATTGATGCCTGTTGCTCACTTTCTTGCACTTCTAGTTCTGTCTTTTGCAGCCAAGGACAGAGTTTTTCACAAATAAACCTCACGAAACAAACGTCAAATCACAAGACCAGTCTCGCAGCAACTGGCGCTCGCAACGACACGCTGGTCGTCCACCCCCGCCAACACACGATAACACAACAACAACAACAACAGCAACAATACCGAAAACATGGCCCAATTAAACTACCGCACAATCAACATCGATGTCCTCGACCCCGAGTCCTCCGTCAACTTCCCCATGGACACGCTCCTCCCGGGAACCCTCCCCGAACCAACAACCTCTGGCGGCGCAGCTTCCGTCGCACAGCAAGTGCGCCAGATGCTGCGAGGCGGGGACCCAGAGGGCGCTCTTCGGCATGTCCTGGATACAGCGCCTCTAAGCGGTGATGCGCAGGCCAAAGAGGTGCATCTGGCAACGGTGATTGAGGTTCTGCAGGGCATTCGCCAGAACGAAATGCTCAAGGTTTTGGAGGGTGTGATTGCCGGTGAAGATGGGACGGATCGGGCGGATTGTTTGATGAAATACATGTATGTATCTCCCTTCTCTTATTTTGACAAAAGAAAAATACGAACTAACGGTGAACAGCTACAAAGGTATGGCAGTGCAGTCGTCGACCGGCGGCACCCAATCGCCGTCCTCGCGCAAGACTCTCTCCCCCCAGGGCACCGGCTCGGGCTTTACACAGGTGCAATCGAGGAACTTTGGAGAAGGCGGCGGTGGTCAGCAGATGAGCGTGCTCTTGAGCTGGCATGAGAAACTGGTCGAATTGACCGGCCATGGAACGATTGTGCGTGTGCTCACCGACCGTCGGACTGTTTAAAGGAGAGAGAGGAATAACGCTGGTAACGACTTTTTTATTATTTGAGGATGTCTGACTACCAAAATTCTATCGAGGTTTTTTTGTCTCTTTTATTTCGTGGCGATTTTTAAGATTTGTATCGCCTAGGATGAAAAATCCGTGATTAGTCTATTCTGTTATACAGCGGGCATGACCGAGTTCCCTCGATGTCATGTATGGTAGATATTCTTCAACTTATTTCTGTTCAAAGTCCCCTCCTCCGAGAATATCCTTGAGATTCACATCTCCGCTTCCTCTCTGCAAAGGCTGAGGCTGCCCTGCTCCCTCTTTCCATCCAATCATAAAAATAATCCTAAACGTCGCCGGAATCCCGCCCTGGCCATGCCCCCCCGGTGCATTACTTTCTTCTTTATGCAGCTCGCGGTAGATGGCCTCATTCGCTAACAGCACGTCCTTGGAAAGAGGACCTCGCTGCAATGTGGCATTGCTCTCGCCCATGGCCTGCAGGTCCTCCATCAACGCAAACGTGTTTGGGAAATCGACCACGATGTCCTCGACATCTACGGTGAGCATCTTGAACCCAGCTTTTGTCAACAGGCCGCCAATGTCTTTTACATCGGCCAGAGGCGATATGTGCGGAATCACGCCTCCGCGGCGCTCCATGTTTGCTAGCTGCAGCGACGAACGCAGCTCGAAGAGCGTGTCGCCGCCAAACATTGCAGCAATAAATGGACTATCCGGTTTGAGAATCGAGTTTACTTGCGCCAGCAATGACGGGAGGTCGTTGATCCAGTGGATCGAGAGTGAGGACAGCACGAGATCGAAGGTGTTGGGCTCGTAGGGCAGGTATTCCAGGTCTCGGATCACTTCGCGTTGCAGCGACAGTTCCTTGTTGAACTCGAGGTCCTCGTCGCGGTATAACAGGGCTTGCGACGTGTCGACGCATTTGATCTTTCCGATACGGCTCGATATAGGTTGTTGTTGTTGTTGCGATGGCTCTGTTTCGGCCGGGTCGGCGTAGGGAACGGTCAAGGCGCGTGCGATATTACAGCTGTTTGCGCCGAGGTCGAGCACTGTAGGGAATGTTCTCTTGATGTCCTAGATTGCGGTCACTAAATGCCCATGTCTACCCTCTGTTTGCAAGACGAACCAGCAATCTGTCGCATAATCGCAGAGCTACCTCGTCTTTGAGGTAGTCCACCTTGCGGCTCTGCTCGACATTTCTGCCTGCGCGGTCCTTTTGAATGCGCTTTGCAGTTCGATTGAAGACTTCGAGAGACGGTCGGCCTGGTGTCTGCACAGCGTAGTTTCGAGTGATTATTTTGGTGCCAGGCCGCCAGCGGCTTGGTATTCTTGTTAATGGGATGGACATGTCGTTGTTGAATTGTATTTAAATAGTTTCAAACTCCTCACAGCTCAGATTAGGAGCTTAGCCATGTTGAGGCCCTGAGATGGTGGCGTAGTAAAAAAAGGTCGTTCGTTGAGGAAAGAAGTTCTCCGCAAGCTTGGACTCCGCGGTCTTTTTGGATCCACGCAGCTCGCCCCGCCCCGACGACCTTCGTCAATCCTATAAACACTGGACAGTTCAATACAGGCGCGACGTGTGGAGGAAGAGAAGGGCATTTAATTCAGTCAAGGAAAAATACAAGGACCCTGATATGCTGTGAATAAACCAACACCCCCGTCGCCGTCCCAAAGGCCGCGTTCCTTGGATCTTTAGGGGCTACGAATGCGAACTTCGACACAGCACAACCTTCAATACGACTACCTCTGCAATTGACCTGTTTCCAAAATGTCGCGCCCGTTTCCATACACCTACATATCGTGTCCCTGCGCCTTAAGCAGAACCCCAGACCCATCCAAACGAAGCTCCAGAGAGCTGTCGCCAAAGAAACAATCCTCCCCTCGAAAAAAGGCCCAAGACGATAGCGAAGCAGACAAACCCAAGGAAGAATCAGACTATGAGGACGATGAAATCGAGCAAACGTTTAATCCCAAATCGCCGCGGGCCAATTTCTCGCTATATCCGCCAGAGCAACTCCTATACTGCGAAGACTGTCATCAGATCAAGTGTCCGAGGTGCATAACGGAAGAGATAGTGTGCTGGTACTGTCCAAACTGTCTGTTTGAAACGCCGAGCAGTATGGTTCGCAGTGAAGGAAATCGGTGGGTTTAGTTGATACTTTGCTGTTTATGACTCTTAAGACTAAGTGGGTTTGTGTCTAGATGCGCTCGAAATTGCTTCAATTGTCCCGTCTGCACAGCCCCGCTGGCGGTGACGACGCTGGATAATACTGCAGAGAATGGGACACAGCAAGGACCATGGATGTTGGCTTGTGGATATTGCATGTGGACGACCTTGGATGTTGGCATCCAGTTTCACAAACCAACCAATATCCGGTCCCAACTGGCCAAAATAGACGAAGAAAAGGGGGTAACAAGAGGACACCGAACGATGCAAGACCTAAAATCACCGTTGTCGTCAACGACTACAACCGGAGGCCTCGAGAGCCCAGCCTGGGAAGACGATGACGACAAGGAATCGTCTTCAGCAGCGCCAACGCTAGAAGCGCCGACTGAGCTCGATCCCAGCGCCAGATTCGCAGCGCTCAAACGCTTCTACACCAAGCAGATCGAAGACACATCTATTTCCGCCACTGACCCTCTTTCATCAGACTTTGGGGCAGCCTTTTCGTCACCCAGCGCGCTGAACCGTATCATGTCCATCTACACATCATCCTCGCATCTCTACGGCGGCGGAGCGAAAAAGGCCAAATCCAAACCGCCGGTGATGCGAGAAGCACTCACGCCAGAGGAAGGTCTCAAGATAATTGGCACCGAAAGCGACCAATCAACTATCAACCGCATAGCCTCTGAAGACTGTACATGGGACGACATGCTCTCGAGCGAGCAACGAGCCTTCCAATCGCCCGACGCGCGGTTCGTCGACGATCTACGCCCGCTGCCTGTTCTCCTACGCACAAAACGCTCCAAACGCTGCAAATCGTGTAAACACATCCTGGTCAAGCCCGAATTCAAGCCTGCTTCAACGCGGTTTCGCATCCGCTTGATCGCGCTCAGCTACATCCCGCTGCCGACACTGCGTCCTCTGATGCCAGCCGCGCTGCCCGGTCAAGCTGTATCGGCGACCTCGCTGCTACAACTCAATCTGGACGCGCTCTCGCCGCTGCGGCCGATTCAGTACCTACTCACACTGAAAAACCACATGTTCGACCCTGTACGCGTGACGCTGGCGACACCCTCGCTGACCCCCGGCCGTGTGGCGTCCAAAGTCACCATTCTGTGCCCTCAGTTTGAGCTCGGCGCAAACAGCGACGTATGGGATGAAGCTCTGCAAGCCGCGCCAGCCGCCCCGAGCTCCTCGACAAACCCGCTCTCGCGACCAGGCGCGCCGGGCTATGAGAAAGTCGCCGAGGCAGGTAAAGTCTGGGACAAGGGACGCAACTGGACGACAGTTGTGCTGGAAGTCGTGCCCGAGGCTCTGCCAGGAACAAACCCAACCGCACCACTGCCATCTACAAAGGGCGATGAGCAACTGAAAGATGATTCCCCGCTACGTGAAGATGAAGACGTCCTTGAGATCCCCGTGTTTGTGCATTTGGAATGGGACTCGGAAAACCAGATGGACCCGGAGCATCAAGACCGGCATTCGCGGCAGCGCGAGAAGGATGGTGCGGATGATGGTGATAGGGATTTGGTGAAGCGCGAGCTGGCGTATTGGATGGTTCTTGGGGTTGGCAGGATATCAGCGAAAGTATTCTAGGTGTAATGAGATAGATACCAGTGCATAGCATAGCCATAACACATAAAAGCCACACACACACACTACTGTCTCTATCTTTCTACGGTGCAGGAAAGAAAAATTAAGTAGATAAGATTTTTGACATTGCCAAGCACGGATCATGGGACATGACATGACATGCTCAATTTGAGATTGTTGGCTACATAACATTATAACCAACATCATCGATGTGTTTAGGAAACAATGACAAGCCTGTCACTGCATCTAATGTGATGATTAGAGAAGAAAAAAAAAATAACCGTTTAAATTTTTTTTTTTCATTCATTCTCATTCTCATCTCCCCTCTCCATCTTTTTTAGCCGACTTTCCCACAACCGGTTGTCATATCTCGAGTTGGAAAGAAGAACACCCAGATTATAATAAACAACAAAAAAGAAGCTCCCGCACAGAAAAAAGAAAAAAGTCAAATACTATTCAACTATTTTTTTTTCTTCTTCTAGTACTCGGCGGCGCTGCTCTGGGGGAACTCGAAGACGACGTTGCGGCCGGTCAATCGTCGGTAGACCTCACCGTACGCATCGAGACGGTGGTCGACACCACCACGCTCCTTCTCGTCAAGAATGACCTTGATAGTCTTGCTGCCATCTTCCTTGGTGCGGACACGCTTGCCGACAATCTCAACGGGGTAGACAATGTCGGACAGGATGGAGTCGTGCACGGCAGTCAGGGTGCGCGAGCGCGGGCGCTTTTGCGTGAGGGTGTTGCGCGAGCGGGCAGAGCGCTTGGGGCGAGGGAGGATGCGGCGAGAAGCGATGATGATGACGTGGCGGTCAGAGAACTTCTTCTCGAGCTCACGGGTGAGGCTGTTTATATCAGTTATCGACCCAAAAAAAAAGGCTGGTGGTGGTGCTGGGCATACCGCTGCTGGATCTTGTGGAAGCCCTGGAGAAGGGGAACAGGGACGAAGATGGCAATGGCCTTCTTGCCGTGGCCGACCTCGATCTGGGGAATGGTCAGCGTGGTTCGATATTGAATAAATTGTGCGATCTTCAAAAATCGTATCCCCAATATCCTCAAATATTTCTCCCCCCATTGCACACACAACTGTAACCCAAATCCAAAGTAAAAATATAAAATAAAAATAAAACGTACCTCGCGAGCAGACACGAACTGCAGAGGGCGCAGAGAAGCCTTCAAGTCCTGGGTGTTGCTCTCCAAATCGAACAGAGCACTGGCGAGCGAAGACTCCAACTCAGAGGGGCTCTGTCTCGAGGGAGAGTTGGCGGCGATCTTGTTGACGGCAGCCATGATTGCGTCGGTTGTGCAGGACAGGGTTGGTGAGAATCCTGTTGGCGACTGCTGGCTTGTCGGGTGGTCGTGGGAAAGAGGGATCGAAAAAAACGAAGTTATCGCGGAACCAGCACACACAACGAACGCACACTGAGCAGACCCAATGTGCGTCGATCTCGACGAATCGCTTGGCGGGCCTCTCGCTTAGGCGAATTGCTAGGCTGGGTTGGGTTAGGCTGGGCTTTTTCGGGTTTAGTGGGTCCCGTGATCTGGGTCTTGGCGTCTGCCGTTCCATTGGTCGGTCTTCCCAGCTCTATGGTCTATCAATTGATGAGTTTATCAATTGATTTCATGGATTTTTTGTAAGATAAGAATTATTATTGATATCAAATGTCTAGCATGCGAGACGGTGACGATTGACTTGCTTGCTACAGCAGGCCACCTACTAATAGAAACACGAAAAGAACAGGAAAGGAACAAGAAGAAGCGAATCGGCGCATGGAAACAAGTCTCATAAACATCTCAAGAGTGCTCAGTAACAAAAGAAAATCAACACGCGCATCCTTCCTTGGCCCCCGCGGCGCCGCGGTCACCGAGGTTAACTCGGGAATCGTCCCCAGACCTGCCTGGCCCAAGAGACGTCTGGCCAGCTCCGGGCCCTGTCTTTGCGCCCTTGAGGTTTGTTTCGGGGATCGCATTGGCAATCGCCGTAAACACCTCAGACACGTTAAATCCCGTTTTGGCACTGGTCTCAAAGAACAAGAGCCCCTCTTCGTCTGCGTACGTTCTGGCTTCGCGCGTCGAGATCTTGCGCGCATCCGACGTCGCATTGTCATTGTCCTCGCCGTCGTCGCCATCAATGTTCTCGCCCGTTTCGTCGTCTGCGTCTGCGTCTGGACCGGGCGCGCCGTTGTCAGCTGCTTCAGCTGCTGCTGCTGCTGTTGTGGCAGATTCTGGTGCCTCGTTGCCGTCGCCGCCGCCCCCGGCGCTGGTAAGATCGAGTTTGTTGCCCACAAGCGCGATGACGATTCCCGGGCTGGCTTGGCGTTGGAGCTCGGCAACCCAGTGTTTTGCTTTCACCAGTGACGAGGGTTTTGTAAGGTCATATACAACGAGCGCGGCCTGGGCGTTTCGGTAGTACATTGGCGCCAACGAGGCGAACCGTTCTTGTCCTGCGGTATCCCAGATCTCGAATTTGATTGTTCGTGTTGGTAGAGAGCATTTTTGCGTCAAAAAGGCAGCTACGTAGAAGTTAGATATGTTTCTGTAGATGTGTGTGTGTAGAGAAAGATAAAGTACGTACCGCCGATTGTAGGTTCCTTATTCTCCTGAAAATCATTGTTCACAAACCGCAAAACCAGCGACGACTAACCCACAAATTATCAGCCAGTGTCGCCACAAACTTCCTCTTCGCAATCATACCTTTCCGACAGCCGCCTCACCGAGTAGCACGAGCTTGACGCTGCTGCTCGGCTTCGGGCCAGCTGGGGCTGAGTCTGACATGGTTTTCTTAATAGCAGGAGATTATTCCAACAGAAAACAAATGGTGTGTCAGACAGATATTATAGCGCAGGATGTGTGTTGTATAGAGTCCGGATGGCCGGGGTTGGTTGTTTATTATCGCCACTCGAATGGTCGGTCAGCCGGCCGCGTATCAGACAAGGATGTAATCAATCGGGCGAGCTGAAGAAATGTTTTTTGACGGAAATCCGGCCCCAATAAGTATGCGGTAAATTTTAAAAAAAAATTGTGGTTCGACTTTGGTGAAATACGAACAAGGTCCGAATGAACGAATAGCTTCTCCCAGGCAGCCTGATTAATAGGGAGCTGGGCTCCGGCGACGGCCCTCGTCGGGATGTTGTCTTGGATAGAGCTGCCGGGCTAGGACGAAACGAGACATGGCCGGCACGTGATGTGATCCACACTTTATCGCCCACAAGTACGTACAACAACATGTAAACGTATAAATACTAGATAAAACTATTTGAGTCTGAATTACCTCGTTTCAGATTCTTCCGTCCTTCGTCAAGTCTTCTTGGAACTTGATACAAACGTCAACCGGATAAGGTAAGCTGACATCATCATCATCAAAGTGACACGAGGAATATTCCAGAGAAGTAGCCCTTTGAAACATTCCCAATATTTGTATACGTACTGCGTATTCATAACCCCGGTCATGTTTTTCATCAATAGAGATCAAACGGACATTTATTAAGACAATATGACTGGTTTGGTTCTATCTGATCGATCAACGCCCGGCCCGCGGATCGATATCTTCCGATATACCCTTAAGACTCTGAAGAACTCTGGTCTCGTTTCAAATCAGACTGGATTTTCGTCTGTGCAACGTCACACAGACAGACACCTGGCCCGACCAGAAACCGAAAAAAAAAAAAGAGACAACGAGTTTGTTTCCGGAAAGGCGGGCAGTCCCGACTGCACTCAGCCCAAAATGAAATCGAATCAAACCCAATGGTTCGGGGAATTTACTACTTACTATTACATACAAACAAGATCTGCCCAGCGAGGCAAGGCTAATCAATCGGTCCAGTGGGCAATCAAGATGAACGAACGCTGTTTCGCAAACTGTCAAACACGCAGCAGCCACCGTCCAAGAACTCCATCCATCAGGCTAGCATCGACGTCGGTCTAGATGGGCCGATTTAACTATAGAGTACACAGATACTAAGTTACGGAGTATGTACGACACACTGATAATGCTGATAAGTTGATAATGATAACGATATGGCTTTAATTAAGGCTGAAATATAGTAGTAATAGGTAGTAGTAGTAGACAAACAAGAAGGTCCAGCCCCCCAGATGCAGATCAAAAAATGTGACGTCGTGATACATGCCCTTTCAAAAAAAATCCAAAATCCTCCGTGATTAAAAAAAGCATAAAAAAAAACCAAACGACGCAGATCGGTGGATCTCTCCACCTCTGCTGCATTTCCAAATATTGTACATGAGTATCTTCCAAGTCGACGGTAAAAAGAAGCAGAAAAGAAAGAAGAAAAAAAATGCAAAAAACGTTGACTGCGAAGTCGAGGTTCTAAAATAATAAAAATAAAATCCTGGTATATCCCATGCTTGCCATGATAACTGTGTTCCCGTCTATAGTCGAACGCCGTGGTGTAAAATCAGACCCCGTAGAGTAAAGCAAAAAAAAGGACTTTTGGCAAACGTCGCAAAAAGGAAAAAAAACGAGGCACCGATCAAATGTGGTGCGCGCCGAACTGGAACCGCCGAAAAATGGTTGAGCTGTCAGAAATCGCAATGGTGGTGGTACAGTCGCCTTCGAGAAAAGGCAAGATTAAAAGAAATCTATGTCGAGAGAAAAGGAGGCCAGTCCGGAAGTGACTGGCGGGTCACTCTAAGAATAGAGAAGGGCGACCTGAGAAATGTAAGAATTAAGAAATATCGACCCGCAACGAATATAACATACCGAACCGGACTGCTCGCATGCAGGTGCTCGGAAAATGCGAGCATCGCAGCAGTCGTGAGGCAGTCGTAGTATCGACGCGAGGTGGCTCATCAGTTCGGCGATGATGTGATGATTTATCTATCGGCGCGACGGAGGTGGAGGAGGAGCACCGGGTTTTTTAACACCGGTAGTATCGTAGGCACCACGGCCCATGTTGGTTGCGGAGAGATCTCGGACAATCATTGTGAAAGAGCTGGAATAGTGGGAGTTGAGTCAGCCGGGTGATATCCCTTGCGAGAAAAAGTCACGAGTGATGGTTGAGATAGAGATAGACTGGTGTGGGAACAAGAAAGGGGGAGGAGTGAAGGGCGCGACAGCTGTATTTATACAACCTGAGATAATAAAAAAAAACTCACCTTATGTAATGCGAGAATACTCTCTCGACAATAAAAAAAAGTAAAGAGAATGTGGTGACGGGTTGAGGGAACAACGACCGACTTGGGACAGCACAGCAGAGGCAAAAGCTGAGCAAACAACAAAATGAACGAACAGGCCCGATTACAAGGCAAGGTCCCAGGTAAGGTTGCGCAGGCCGGGCAGAAGGCGGTCTTTTTGAAGGTTCCCTACCGTTCCGGCAAGTCGGGTGGCACCTTAGGAGATGTTCGGTTTGCTTTTAGGCAGGAATGTGAAGCCAACCGGGCTGGTGGGTGTGGAGGCCAGGGATGGACAGTTCTCGGAGATGCAATTCGTCGATGTGATATGGCGTGCTGCAGCCTGAGTTTATCAAGTATTTTTTTTGTGTTTTGTTTTTTCTCTGATCTTTTCTGCTGACAGATTTCAAACAGATCTGACAGGGAACCCTTTCTTTTCTTTTTTTTGGCAAGAAAAAGAGAGGCGGAATAAGCCTAATAGTGAGGCAGAGAGAAACAAGGTTAGGCAAGGAGGCAAGTACTCTGCAGAGTAATGTACTGGGATGATGATGTATCGCAAGGAGGTCGCCTTGGTCCCGGGGTGGCAGGTCAGGTATATGTACGGGGAGGATCGGTCCTAGACGGAGACAACAATGACAATAGAAAAAAAAGGAATGACACGACGGCAAACAAAAAAGCACATATATAGCACACGCACAACAAAAGCAAAAAGCAGAGCAATCACAAGGCGGGCGCAAAAACGCCGTCCGGAAGGGGGAGCTCTAGCGTAGATATACTGTGTACTTTTTTTTTTTTTTTGCTTTTCGGGCCCTTTCGCTGGCTGCCCCTGCCCAAGGCTTCCCCCAACCCAATAATCGGAGCAGGGGAAATTGATCGCGAATAGCAATCATCATCTTAGGCGCCTTCGGGCTTAGTGGGTATTCCGGCGCTTAGCCCGATGGGTAACCAGTGCGGTAACTGATTTATTACAATTTACGTGTGGGTTTTTTTTGGTCCTGTTTCTGGCGCTAGCAGCAAAAGGCGGACCCGGGGGACAGGAACGCACCGCAACGGCGATGGCGGGTGGGGCATCGCTCATCGGGGCAATCCTGCGCTGCGGCCCTGCGCGACCCGCGGCCAATCGCACGCCGCGCCCAGCCCCCCCCCTGGCGGCAGCGCTTGGCCCGGCGCGGCCTAGCGCCCAGCGTTCCCGCCGGGGTTCCACTGTTCCAGCGGGCTGCGCAGCGCTAGGCGGTTTCCGGTAAGACGCCGAAATAAACAAAGCCCCACTCGACCTGCAGTCGCTACTTTCCTGTCTGGGCCTAGTATGTCACGCCCGGTGGGGCCAACTAGAACCCGAGGCTTACTCCTTATGTTATTATTTTTATTACTACTAATTACTGGCGATACACGCATAATATCTGACTGACTTCGCGGGATAAATTTTCCCTCTGGGTTTGCCATCCCTGCTCGACCCGCCTGTTATATTTATCATCATCGCAAGCTGACGGAGTAATTCCTCCAACGTTGATCGCAACACCACTGGCAACCCTGCTATAGTTGGTCAGGTTCAGCTGTCATTTTTTTCCCTCGGCACGTATTATGCCATGCAGATCATGAGCAGAAACAAAAAAAAAAAAAAGGCCGGATGGGATCACTGAAAAGTAAATAGTACGGATAGTAATAATGACGAACGTTGGTGGCCTCAATAATAGTAATTATTGGCGTATCCGGCCCCTTTTCCACCCCCTTTCCCAAAAGCCACAACAAAATGTAAGTAAACTTACGGAGTACGGAATACGTACTACATACGTAAAGAAGTTTCTCTGATTTGCAAAAAATAAAATAATTGGATGATCCTGGCATATGATAGAATTCAACGGCTGTCTTGTGAATTCCCTCGCTCCAGCAGGATTTCCCACGACCGCCACCGTTGGCCGTGTCAAGGGAGTGCCGGCAGCGTGGTGACAGGGATGGCTTGCTGGATGGGGGCTGAAGAAGCTTATCGTCATGGCAATACGGAAACATACATGTAGTTACATACGGCCTTTTTTTTTTTTTTTTTTTTGGTCAAACGGAGTACAAATGCCACGCGGGATTTCCGTAGAAGTTTAAACGACAATAGAGCGAAAGCGCAGGCCGTGCAGGGTACACAGTGCGATGCCCGACTAGGTAATGGATCATTATTCTGATCATCATGGATTGTTCTTGAACAACCGGGACCAAAATGCCGGTGGTTGGTTCCACTAGTCTCGCGTGGCTCCCCCAACCTGCTACCGTACGTTGCAGGCCCCATCCGAACCAGACGATCGTGGACGATTTCAGTGCGACTTAGCACTAGCTCAGGTCCGTAACTGCTCCGTAACTCCGTGGCCCTGTCATTGGAGGCTGCGGCTGCGACGTGTTAGAAACTTACTCTTAGAGTGTGAGAAAGGAAGCGGAAACATGTTAGAGTGCAACTTGACCGCCTCACACAACGGTGTTACAATCTGGACGGAAGAGAATCAAAAAGGAAGGCTGCATCCTGCAGCCCTACTAGTACCGCGTACTATGAAATGCAAACGGGAGCGATCGTCCGCGATGCCACTAGGAAGCTAGAACGCGCCCGCATGCAACCTGCTTCTGGGCCGCTTCTAGCTTTTCGACGCGGAAATTTGCCGGGGACAGTGCTGGGTGGAAACAGTGAGTGTCAGTCCGGGGTGCAGGATTGATATTCAACAATTTATCTGCCGACTCCTGCTATTACTTACAGTCTGACAGATGTTATACCAGGACTGGGATCATGGATGAATCCTGCAATCGCGTGTCCGATGACTGCGTGGGAACTTACCGCGTACAGGGTCGTACAGGACGCCATCCATGTGATAATAATGTATCCGTAACAATAATACAAGCTTCTAGAACGCTGCAGCTCCCCAGGCGTTGTTCCCGGAGCCGAAGACCAGGATATCACGTGCGCCCGTGATCGATCCGGGAACTGCATTTTTGTCATCTTTTGACTTTGTCTCTGACGTCTGATACAATTTGACAAATATCAATACCGAGTCCGCCCGATCGATCGATCCGGCCGGAACTTTGTCGACATTGCATTCTAAAAAAGACAGGGATGCAGCAAGGATACCCGCACACACACACAATGGCGACTCGCAAACGCACACACAATGCAAATTCTGCGAAAATTTGAGAAATAAAAACAAAAAACAAAATTAAAAAGTGAGACAGCTCAGTGGATCGCCAAGGGAAGCAAACCCGACTGGCAGATCACCATCCCGGCGGGCTGGTCCTTGGTCCTTGGTCCCTGGCCGCGTACCTGCAGGCTGCAGCGCGATGCATGACCCGCCATGCAAGGTCCAAAAGCCTATATCACTATCGGGAACCCTATATCAGGCGTGGCATATACTTGCTTGCGATAGTACTGGCTCTATTTAGTACCGAGGGTACTAGCCGTGCATACTGCATAGCCCAGTGCACCGGGTACAGTGATAATTTCCCCGTCGACTTATGCCCCGTCATATTAACTCGGGCACCGTCTGGCATCTAATTAATTCTACGGAGTATTTCCGACCAACTCTACTAGTATAGATGTAGTAATATCTGCCTTGACTACGGGAAACCGAGCTGATCGGTCTGATCAACATATCCCGCACAAAAAAAAAAAAAAAGACTCATTGACAGCCAGCCATGGACAATCGGACATGTCAGAACGAGCTGGCGCTAGCGGCTGCGATTGACTCGTAAACGACGGGGGGAATCCCGTTCATTTCCGCCAGGCGTCGGTGTTGGTCGGCATTCCCTGGCCTCAAAGACCCTTGATTACTACGTACCGAGTGCTCTGTATTCTTGCATTTATTGTCGAATTTATAAATGATAAATTAGCGTTCCCACGACAACGGTAGAGACAGCAAGGCTGGTCGCCCAAAAGCCAAGCCCGGCCCGCGGATGCGCTTCCGCGGTCCTTTTTTTCTGCTCCCCAAAGTTGGTACCTTTTTTTGCGACTATTTTAGCCTTTGTTGGCGGTATTTTACTATCCGTGTCGATCACTCTTGACTCGAAAGTCTTGACTAAGTTCAAAGTTGTTGAATTTTTGTTTTTTTGGGGGTGCCCAAATTTGAAATTGTGGATTGTTGGATCCAGCAGTATGGTAACTATGTCGAATGGAGACAGACACACGGAGTACGGAGAAGTTATCAGTCCATATTATTGCTCTGATCGCGATCGCTGTTTAGTCTCATGTCTTGGAATCGGAGAGTCTGACATGACTAGTATTATTGTACAATCTATTATCTGACAGAATCCTGCTGAACTAACATTCTCTGTTTTATCAGTTTGAGGCTGTCGATTGCCTGTTTTGGGACTGTTGGGGGAACATCCCTGGACGCCACATTCTTAGGCATCTGTCAGATACAAAGAAATCAGACTGCAGTACGGAGTATCCTGAGTCCTCGGCAGTCCCGTGGAATTGGAAATGACCGCATCAGAAGGATCGTACATGTGTCAATGGCAAATGCCGTGTCCGTACGGAGTACCGGAGGCCTGGATTGCGCCGATTGACTTGCAGCATTGGCTTAATATTAATCATTATTGTCAATGCTTCAGCCTCCTTCCAGATCCGCAAGGAGCGCTGGTGTTATTAGTATGTATAGACGTCCTACATGGGTTGTAGGATGTGTATTAAATATATTAATATTAAAATAATATTAAATAACGGTCCTTTGAAACTCTAGACGGACACTGACGGGCCGACCCGACATCCAAACTTCTTGGTGTTTCAACTTCTCTACCACCTCCCTCTTACTATTTAGTCTGAAGTATTTGACTTTGCAAGTTCCAACAAACTGCTGCTACGACGTTACAATAATGTGCTAAGCTGATTCCATCATCGTGCGACTTTTGATCGCCCGATCGACAAATGATATCATCCACCTGTTGCCACCAAATTTGCCACTGGGATTATCATCATCCTCGTCCAATCAGCAAGAATGGGGGTCAATCGATAGTTGACTTGAGTCATGATAACAGGCCGATCCACTCGTACAATCCTACACATCCTCATAAATATGTCACAATCACACAACAATGTTCATATGGTTGACGCTGTGATAAGCCATTTGGAACTGCCTGCCAATCAGTCTCGACTCTCTGAAACCCGAGTACGGAGGAGTCCGCAAGGCAAACCCACCTGCTCGTCTGTCTGGCAGATCAGCACCCGCCGCGCTTTCTTATCCGATGATGGATGATGATCTCTCGTCAGATCCGTAACGGGCTTGCCCTCGTCGACACCACAAGTGTTTCGCTGCGTGTCTAGGTCGAATCCAAGACTACTGCCGCATTCTCGCGTGACTGCTTGTCGCAGCAATGCGCTTTTCTCGCCTATACCCCCGGCAAAAACCAGCGCGTCTACGCGGCCGTGCAGTTTGACGAAATAGCTGCCCACGAACCCGCAGATTCGGTCTATCAGAATGTCGAATGCGAGGCGGTGGTTTTCGGTGGGTGGCTGCTCGACGGCGATTTGTGAGAAGTCTGTTGTGCCGGTGAGGCCTTTCCAGCCGCTTTTTTTGTTGAGGATTTCCTCTGCCTAGTAGTAGTTATTAGTTGCTGCTCCTACTCCTGCCTGCTTGGCAACTTACTGTACTAATGTGCATCTCCTTGGTGCTGGCCGGGCTCAGGCTGCTAGCTTCGCTTGTATAATGAAACACCAAGCTAAACTACATCAGCCCAATTCCTGACTACATATCTCAAAACTCACCTTGGATCAATATCTCCGCTTCGAGTCGCACCAGGCAGTCCTGCCAAGGGAGTTAAGCCCATCCTATCAAATCCAGATTAGGAAACATTCCCAAGATACACTCTCTTACTGCAGTCTTACTTACGAGGTATCTATAGACTTCCCCTCCCTGATAGCACACACCGAAGCCCCGCTCCCAATGTGCATAACTATCAAGTTTGTATCCTGCTGCGGTTTCCCCAAAAACTCCGCCACAGACCGGAGAATGAACGCGTAGCTGATCCCATGAAACCCGTACTTGCGCAGCTTGTTTCGCGTCGCCACCTCCTGGTCAATCGCATACGTGCGGACGTGCTTGGGCAAGCTGTGGTGGAAAGCAGAGTCAAAGTGCGCAATGTTTTTGACTTTGGGTAGCTCTTGTCTGCATGTGCGAATGATTTCGAGTGCGGGGAAGTTGTGTCTGCTCTAGTCAGTCAGTCTTTTTCTTTCTTTTTTAGGGTATGGCTGCATACAGAGGAGCAAGGTCTTCGATATTCTCTAAATTACGGTATGTCTCGTCATTGATCTCAATGGCATGCGTGTAGTCTCCTCCATGCACGATGCGATGGCAGATATACGCCAGGTCGTCCGTGCGGGCCAGCTGTGCTATCTCAGGGTCCGTCAAACACCGTTGTAGCAGATACTTGAACGCTTCCGGCGGTGTCCCAAGGCTCTCTTTCAGCTGTTCTTTCTTTTCGTTGGTTTGTTTCGTACTGTATTTGAGTGTCTGTGGTGGCGATGTGATGCCGGAGACTTGGGCATCGAGGACCGCGACTGGCGGGTTCTGCAGCGTGTAGAATGTTGCTTTCACGGAGGAGGAGCCCGCGTTGATGGAGAGGATGATTCGCGGCATTTTTTTTTTAATTATTACTAGCAATAACAAAAGTTCAGTTGGTATTCGAAAAAGAATCCTGTTATTGCTGCGGTCGTTGTAGTGTTGCTGCATAGCTCGTCCCGACGACAGAATGACGTAGCAGCTTGACATCACCACCACAGCATCGCATTCGCTCCTTCTTTTTTGTCCTCTCAAAATAACTTCTTCTTTAATCAGAAACATTGAATATGTCCACCAAGTAGTTTTTATATCAACTCTCTCAACATGCCCGGCGAAATCATAGACCGACCAAACCCCGAGCCTATGCCGGCTGACCTGCCTGACCTGCTCGATGCGCTGATGGTCAGGCTGGACTATGTCCGGCTAGAACAAAAGGAGTACGATGCCTTGATGGCGTATCGTCGGGCAGCGTGCTATATAGCTGCTGGTTAGTGATGAGTCACTTCTGCCAATTGATTTTGTTCTTTGCTGACGGCGTATGCAGCTATGATATTCCTGCAAGATAATGTGTATTTGAAACGCGACTTGAAATTCGACGACATCAAACCTCGGTTGTTAGGTCAGTTTTACTTTTTTCCAAAACGAATGAAGAATACTAACTGATCAGGCCATTGGGGAACATGCCCCGGCCTCATCCTCGTCTACTCGCATCTCAACTACCTAATCTCAAAGTATGACTACGACATGCTGTATGTCGTCGGCCCTGGTCACGGCGCCCCTGCAATCCTGGCCTGTCTGTGGTTAGAAGGCTCGCTGGAGAAGTTCTATCCTCAGTTTTCGCGAGACGCCGACGGACTCGCTCGGTTGATTTCGACTTTTAGTACCACCGGGGGGCCTCCTAGGTGTGTTCTGCTATATTCACTGTTTTTACTACTTGCTGATTCACCAAGTCATATCAATTCGGAAACTCCAGGGGCAATTCACGAGGGCGGAGAGCTTGGGTATGCCCTAGCCGTTTCATTTGGCGCTGCTATGGACAACCCAGATCTGATCGTCACATGTATAATTGGCGACGGCGAGGCCGAGTCAGGGCCAACAGCAACGTATGTTCTTAGTTATCTACTTCTGATATACAGGGCTAATTTTTGTAGGAGCTGGCATGCAGTGAAATATCTCGATCCCAAAGAGTCCGGCGCCGTGCTTCCTATCCTGCATTTAAACGGCTTCAAGATTAGTGAAAGAACAGTGTTTGGCTGCATGGACGATCGGGAACTGACTTCGCTGTTTGTGGGATATGGCTATCAGCCACGTTTTGTCGACAGTCTTGATGATATCGACACGGACCTGCATACGTCCATGATCTGGGCGATGGGCGAGATTCGCAATATCCAAAGGGCTGCTCGCCAGGGGAGGCCGATTCACAAGCCTAGATGGCCTGTGCTGATTCTGCGGACGCCAAAGGTATGTACTTCCTTCTCCAATGACTATATTATTTTTATAGTTTTAACGGCGAAACAGGGATGGTCAGGTCCAAAGAAAATCCATGGACAGTTCATCGAAGGATCTTTCCATTCACACCAAGTCCCTCTCCCCAAGGCCAAGAAAGACAAGGATGAACTAGAAGCGCTTCAAGCCTGGCTCGCGTCTTATGGGCCTGATGAAATCTTCAACAGCAAAGGCGGCCCAATCAATGAAATCACATCAATCATCCCCAAAAACGACAAGAAGAGACTCGGCCAGCGCGTTGAATCCTACTGCACCTATTACCCGCTCGACTTGCCAGACTGGAGGCCGCTGGCGGTCGTCAGGGGTGGGTATGAGAGCTCGATGAAGGCGATTGCAAAACTGATCGACCAGGTGTTTATCAAAAACCCGCATACGGTCCGCCTCTTCAGCCCGGATGAGCTTGAGAGTAACAAGCTCGACGAGGCTTTGGCGCATACTGGGCGCAATTTCCAGTGGGATCAGTACTCGAGGCACCAGGGCGGCCGCGTGATTGAAGTGCTCAGTGAGCACATGTGCCAGGGCTTCATGCAGGGCTACACCTTGACCGGGCGGACGGGCATATTCCCGACATATGAGAGCTTCCTGGGTATTGTTCATACGATGATGGTGCAATACAGCAAGTTCTGCAAGCTGGTGAGACAACAACAACCTACAAGTAGAATATGATATATCTAATCAGGAAGAAATACAGGCCCGAGAAACAAACTGGCACTGCGACGTCGCCAGCATCAACTACATCGAAACCAGCACCTGGACCAGACAAGAGCACAACGGCTTCTCCCACCAGAATCCATCATTCATCGGCGCAGTCCTCAAACTCAAGCCATCCGCAGCACGAGTCTACCTACCCCCGGACGCCAACACCTTCCTATCCACACTTCATCACTGTCTCGGATCCAAAAACTACGTCAACCTGATGGTTGGATCCAAACAGCCAACCCCAGTCTTCCTCAGCCCTGAAGAGGCCGAAAACCACTGTCGCGCGGGGGCATCCGTCTGGCGCTTCTGCAGTACGGACCAGGGCCTAAACCCAGATGTAGTGTTGGTCGGCATCGGCACCGAGCTCATGTTCGAGGTCATCTACGCCGCCGCGATCCTGAAACAGCGTATCCCCGAGCTGCGGGTGCGCGTCGTCAATGTGACTGACCTGATGGTTCTCGGCACGGCGGACTCGCACCCTCACGCGCTGTCTGACGATGGGTTTGACTCGCTGTTCACGCCCAATATGCCTGTTCATTTCAACTATCACGGCTACAACACCGAATTACAAGGGCTTTTGTTCGGCAGGCCGGGTCTGGAGCGCGTGACGATTGCAGGCTATATAGAAGAGGGCTCGACCACGACACCCTTTGACATGATGCTCGTCAACAACGTCTCGCGCTTCCATGTCGCCGAAGCTGCTGTGCGCGGTGCGGCCAGGCGGAATGAAAAGGTGGGCGTGAGACAACAGGAGTTGTTAAGCGAGTTGGCGTCGGATATCAAGGCGACTAAGAAGTATATTTTGCAGCATCGCAATGGTGAGTTTTCTTTATAGAGGTGTTGGTGTTGCTTTACTGACGAGTTCGATGTGTAGATCCGGAGGATATGTATTCCATGCCCAAGTTTGACTAGATTTTGTCTGAATGTAGATAGAAGAGAATGAACAATGCACATCCAAAACATCAATCATTATTAGACCAACGTATTCCGCTAAAATTACAGCGCTTTTTACCTCACGTCTCTCGACGTCAGAACACATGTACGCATATATACAGTAAGTCGCAGGATATATACAATAATCCCAATCCTACGACTTTGTCGTCGTACTCCTCTTCCGCGCAACCGGCCGCGACGACAGCCGATACGACTCTCCCCTCTCCAACTCATCATCAACGACAGACTCCTCCGAGCTCGACCGCGCATCCGCCGCAAACAAGCCACCCCCAGTATTATTATCTGCTGCCGAGCCACTGCCATTGTGGTTGTTGTTTTCGTCATCAGCCATACCAAAAACCCCACCCACCGATTCCATCGTAAACGGACTCGCCGTCGGCGCATCCAACGCGGCCAACTCCTCTGGCCGAAACCACAAGGGCAGTAAAAACGAACGCACGGGGATCAACAACAAAATAATCACGGGAAAGCCAATCGCCGCAATGGTCTGCGTGATTGCAAACGTGGCACCGAAACCGACAAGCTCAAGCACCACAAACGCCCAGATTGCGCTTCGCCGTTCCAGCCGTTTTAGCGGGTTGGACGCGGGACTGAAATGGCGGTCTTGGGCGAGGAAGACGAGTTTTTGCGTGATGCCGTTGGCTTGCAGGGCCTGGACGCCCATGATGAAAAACAGGCCGGCGAGGACGCCCTGCGGGATTAGGTGTAGGACGACTAGGAGCGGGCCGGTCATTGTGCCCAGAGTCAAAAGGCCCTGAGCGAGATTGCTGACGCGCTGCTCGACGACGTGGTCGGTGATGCGGATGGCTTTGCCCTTGTTGGTTTCGTCGTCGTCGGAGATTTGGCGCGTGACGCAGAGTGCTTGGGTGTGGAAGGGGGCTTGGGGGATGAGGCCGTTGGGGAAGGGGATGCCCAGAAGGCCCGCGACGCCGGTGGTGAGGCCGAGGAGGAAAATGTCCCAGTGGAATCCGGCGGGTTTGCGGAGAGGGAATTCGGTGCCTTGGGCTATTAGGGATGATACTGAAAAGAAAAAATTAGCGGGGTTTGTATAACGTATTGTGATGGGCTTACCGTTGTGGTCAAAGTAAAAGAGAATCGTAAGAAGAATGGCAAACGGAATCGCAAGAAACACCTCGCCGACACTAATATCCCACAAATCCACAAGCCAGTTGCGATCTGCCGTGGGGAAAAACGCCTTTGACGTTGGCAGCGTCTCAATGTGAACGTCCTTCATATGCCCATAATGCACAAACCCGGTGAAGAACACAATCGTCAGAGGCGTGCCATAATCCTCGATAAATTTCCGTACATTTCTCTGGAACAGCGTGCTTTCGCCGAGCATGCCGCAGACATAGCCGCTCATCAAGACTAGCAACGAGACCATGACGCTGAGAAAAGCAGACGTTTCGCCTGCCATGCCCCATTGGCGTGTCAGTACTTGGATGCCCTTTTGGAGGTAGATGAAGGCGACATAAAACCCGAATATGTCGCACGAGAACCGAGTCACATATGTCAAGCCGTTGCAGGCGTTGGTAACGGCGAGAATCCAATGGAAAATCAACGACCAGCTACAAAAAAATATTAGCAAGAAGTTGTTATTTTCGAGCAGTAACCTGCTTACAGCCCAATCCAGAACATAAAGGCGAGATAGTTGGTGCCTCCGGGGCTCATGATGTCATAGACGGTATAGTTGAAGACCGTGATGGGACCTTGCTATGGTTAATACTACCTATTATAGATATGGGTTTATAAACTCACCTGTAACACCGACAATGACCAGTGGCTGTGCGGCCAGCACTGCAAAAACCACCGATCCCAAAACCGATGCGAGAAGCACTTCATTCACTCCATAGCTATGGCTGGTCTTTTCAAACATGTCCAGCGAGAAAGCCAGCGCAGGAAGAATACTGCAAATCATCAGTATACCCGAAAAGCAAAAAGAGGAGGAGGGACACACTTTGCGAAATACATGTAAACCGTCGCCGGCACAACGCGATAGTCCCAGGCGTCAGTCCAGTCACTCCAGTAGAACGGCGCTCTGCGCTTGATATCATTGACCATTCCGCGAAACAAATGCACCTTCCACCAGCTAGCACCACTGGTAGTGCTGTAACTGCGCCGACTGTCCTCTCTACCCAGAGGCTGTTCCTGGGTAGTAGTAGCAGCGGCATGGCGCGAAGAGCGAAAAGGCCGCCAGCTCCTCTTGTCCTTTCTCGTCGCAGACCCTGCTGCCAGGCTCGAGGTGACGGACGAGCGGCCATGGAGATTTGGGGCTGGATTGAAAGCAAAGTCTGCCCCGAGAGACGACTGCGGTCCTGATTGGTCTAGGGCAGACATGTTGTATCACCCAGAGGCGAAAAGACAAAATTGGTGCAGCGTAGCACGACAGAACTGCTGGATGTAGCCAATTTTTGAGATGGATGTCGTATAATCGGGATAAAGGTGGCAGATTTATATAGTGAAGTCAAAGCGCTTCATGACAAGCTTCAAGGCTTGAGAACAGAAGAAGAATGGAGGTGAAAGTTCTCCGCTTGGCTCGTGCGGGGCCGGACTCTTCCCCGACCAGCGCTAATAATTATCACTACAAGTATAGAGCACTACTTTTGGCACAAAGTACATATTTCTAAGTGAAAAAGATATATAAAAGCACCATTTGCATTGTTATCCTAGAGATAAAATACACTGCACACAAAGAGAAAGCAAAGTTAGTAATCACGAATTAGAAATTTTGTTACGGTTGCAATTGTCGACAAGGCAAAAGTCCTAGCGAATCCGAGTCCAATCAGGCCGGTGGCGGAGGGGGAGGAGGTTGATCGCTTGGAGGCTGCAAACAATCGTTAGTATTTATAATGAAACTGCGACAAGCAAATACTCACAGGAGGAGGAGGTCCGTCGCCTGGGGGAGGCGGGGGAGGCGCTCCAGCACCGTAGTACATGGAATCCAAGCCTGGAGGGGCGCCTGGAATACCAGGAGGCGCACCCGGAGGAGCACCAGACGGGTAACCAGGATATCCATAGCCATAGCCTCCTTGGCCTCCAGGAGGTGGCGGCGGAGGAGCTTGTTGTTGCTGCCATGGAGCAGCGCCGGGGGGAGCGCCTGGAGCACCGGGAGCACCTGGAGCGCCGTAACCGCCTTGGGAGCCGTAGCCATAGTCGCCACCACGGTTTTGGGCCCAAGGAGCAGCGCCGTTGTCGCGGCCACCATAATCATCACGGCCGCCATAGTTGTCGCGATCACGGTTATCCCGACCACGTTGCTGCCATGGGGCAACATCCGAAGCTGGAGGCCCGCGCTGTTGCCAGGGTTTGAAGTCTGCGTCCTGCTCGTAGCCACCGGGTCCGCCTTCGATACGGCGAGGAGCTTCGCCGTTGGGGCCAGCGCCACCACCGGAAAGTTCTTGCATAAGTTGCTGCCAAGTAGTTAATATCTGCTATACAACAGGAAGAAAATAAACATACCTCCATTTCACGGTCAACAGCATCGCCTGCTCCAATAGCACGCGGTCCACGTCCGCCATAACCTCCTCCGTTGTTGTTGCGCCAATCAGTTCCACGTTGACGATCAGGACAGTCGCGAGCCATATGGCCAGCGTTTCCACAGACGCGGCAAATGATGTTGGCAGTAAAGTTGCGCTGCTCGGGGCAGTCGTACTTGCGATGGCCGATTTGTCCGCCTGAACAGTCAGTCAGTACTATAGACTTAAAAACGAAGGGAAAACACTTACAGTTCTGGCAAGCCTGGTTTTCGTCGTCACGGAGGGTACCGTTGAGGGCGGCCAGCTGTCGAAGCTGGTTTCGCTTGAGCTCGTTCTGCCCTTCGGGAATAGAAGCAGCCTATTGCACTGGTGAGCATTACGAAGTTAGAAAAAGGGAAGAAAAACTCACTGTTTCGATAACGTTGTGAACAAGCTTCTTGGCCTTGTTGACCTTTTCCTCGGTGTCTGCCATGATCAAACAGTGAAGATCCTCTTCCTGGTTGCTAGTGTGAGCAGCATCAGAACGACCCTTTCCTTCCTTGACGGAGCCTTTGCCTCGGATGGCAATCTTAGCACCAGACTCTTTCTCCATGGTCTTCAGAGTGTTTCCACGGGGTCCGATGAGTAAGCCAACTTAGTAAAGCAAGGAAGCTAAGTGTTAGTATGTCTGGTTTAAAAATCAAGCGCCGGAAAAAAACAAAAAAAAAGGTTGATCAAGTTAGCAAGAAACGAGATGAGACATCCTGACATTGAGGTGTCTGGTCAAGCCCGAATCGAGCGTAGATCATTATAGATAGGGGCAGGTACAACGCGGTTAGGAGAGTTAGAGGGTTAGTTATCATACTGAAGTTAATCTCTGGATAGTCATTCACAGGCACGTAGACCTTTTCCTGGGTCTTGGTGGGACGCCTGTAGTCAGCGGGCGGGTGGTAGTTGGGAATGACCTTCATGGCCCTCTCGACGAGCTTGTGGCGCTCATCTTCCAGGCGCTTGCGGTAGCGGTATTCCCTTGTATTTACACGGCGTCCAAAGTTGTCGTATTGCGGCGGAGGCGACGGGGATCTAGACAGTCAGTATGATGACAAGAAAAGACGAAATGGGAAAAGAAACAAACCTGTCACCATCCGCGGGGACGACGTCGTTGATACGAAGCTTCTGGCTAATCTCCTCAATACGGAGATGCAGCGTGTAGGCTTCCAGCTGCTCGTTAGTGAAGTTGGCCATGATCATGGTCGGCAAGCCCATGAGGCCGGCAGCCTTGTTCTCTTGCGCGTCTCCCCAGCGGTTGCGCTTCTTGCGTCGTTTCACGCCGTCTGCGGGTGGATCAGCTGTGGCGGTCAGTCAGTATTTTTCTTTTCTTCCTTTCTTTTTTCGAGTGATGGATCATCGACTCACCTCGAGTTGGGCTCCTGCCACGGCCGACGTCATTCTCCGACGCGGCCAGAGTTGGCGTCGAGGCCTCGCTGGCGCCCTCGTCATCGCCGCCGAAACGCCGCTTCCCCAGAGGGATGTTGTTGGATCCTGTGATTCCCTGGTTGCGCCACGCCATGATAGCTAGCTGGTGAAGTGGTGGTTGTGTAGAAGGAAAAGAAGGTTGTCTGTTCTTAGACCACCGTTTGTCTTTTCAGGATTCCCATGGCCGCTAACCGGGTATGGACTAGTTGGCCACTCATATTAAACCACATTTGGTTAGTCATAATGCAAACATAACAAACAGAGCTTCTCATATACATGGAACTTGGGCGAGAATGTGATCAGTATCGGCGAGGAAATTCGGTGTGTAAATGGGCGACTATATATGGTGAAAGAAAACGAAATATAGTATTAAATTTTGAAAAAAAAAAAAAATTATAGCCTCTACATTCACACAATGGATATAAAACAACCTGATGACAGACAAAACCTATATCAAGGTAGCACCGAACTTGCTGCCGCTGTATCTGCACCAGCAAATCTCTTCAAGATTCATTTCTGTTATTTTGGAATATATCCCATCATTTGAAGAAGTTTATATATCGCATTGAAACTCACAATAATAGCAGAAATACGAAGCGGTAGTAATCCAGTGTTGTTAATGGCGTTCAGAGTTGTATGAAGCCCCGGAAGGATAATGTATTTGATAAGTTGAACCGAAATGTGAAAGAGTTTTTTTTGAAGGAAACTCAATGTTTTTCCACTTGCTCGAAGGAGTTGTTGTACAATTGCCGAATGCAATTGGGAAAGCGAGGTGAGTTGACCAATCGTCGTATTGCTGAATCCGAATATAGGAAGAATAGTACTAAGGATTTCGGCAAGGCCGGATTGTTAATCGTGCCAATTTGTATTATTTTTTTGGCGGGTGTTCAACCGAGAAGTGTCGGAACAATTGTCAAAGCTCTCCATGATATCCTTGGCTGAATCAACTCCTTGTACCATGAAATCCAGCATCTGTTCTCTTATCCCCAAGTCGATATTTTTGTCGCCAAGAGTAACAAAAAACGGTGTGGAGTTTTCAAGTTCAGTGATCATATGATTCACATCACGGTCTGCCTCTAATAATTTTGACTTTTCTCCAACGTGGGTTCCCAAGGCATTGTCTAGAATAACTTGAAGATATTGGAAACCAGTAATCAATAGCTTGGTGACGTCCACTGAGATATTATTATCAATGACATTGGAGGAACTGCTACTTGGCAAAGACGAATCATCGCGGCCTCCAGTAGTGGCTAGAGTGGCTCTCTCGTTATGAAGAGCCGCAGAAGTATCGTTCAAATTGCTCCGCAGCGTGGTGATGTCCTCACATAGTGAGTTTGTAGAAGCACATGAAGTAGTCAAACTCGAGATAAAGATGATAGAAACGGCGAGCAAGGACTTCATGATGGTGGCTTGGGTAGGATTTGGTATTTACTTGTTATGTTGGAATCATGAGACTATTAAGTACCGCAGCACTGTTATGAGCTGATCCTGCAGGGTACATATGTAATCAATAGTTCAGATTTAGCCTATTCAAATCACGCGTTAATGCATGTGTATCACAAATACCAGCTCTATTCAGATTTAAACTTCAATAAATAGGGGATCGATCTATGCGGGCACCCCAGCTAGCTCAGATTCGTCGTAGCTCTGAAATCAAAGTTCCTAGTAAATTACTAGTGTTTTTGATCCTCAACTCCCAGCTTAGAAGAAGATAGCTTTGGAATACTCACTTTATAACGTCAATTTATTCATTCTAAGGAACCCTACCCTTCCCTAACCATAATCACCCTAAGTAGGTGAGTATTTACAATTGATAATCTATACCTTACCTATCTATTTCAAATTGGGGAAAGGCCAGGGTTTCTTAGAATGATTTTTGAGTGTTTTCGAACTGGGGCATTAACGGTTTTTTTTCTTTCTGTATTATTATTTGATCCCTCAAGCTTCTCACTGAGTCCCTTAAGGATCCTGAGACTCCACCATAGAAGAGCCTGAGAAATTAGTTTCATTCATGGAGAGCCGATCACGCCTACATGTACTAATGCGATAAGTCACAGCTTTATTATCCTAACATATACTTATATAAATCTCATCTGCACCCTCAACATGCAGTGAAAAAGCAGTATTCACTAGCTACATGTGTAATAATATACAAATCACTTTTTCGCATCCTCCGCCATGCCTCGCTGCACCCACTCACGCGCCTCTGCAGCCCTCTTCTCCACCTCCGCCTTATCCTTGAGCAGTTCCTTGATCGTATGCTTATCCGGCACATGCCTACCCTTTTCCACACCGGGGCGCGCCGCCATCTTCTCTTCCCACGCCTTGAGATGCGGGAACTCGTCGATATCGATACCCGCCCAACCGGCCGATGCAACCCATCCCCAATGCGACACGTCGGCGATGGTGGCGTGGTCGCCCACCAGATACCCAGACTTTGAACTGGCAAGATGCTTGTCCAGCACGCCGTAGAGGCGGCGCGTCTCGTTGGTGTAGCGTTTTACGCCGTATTCGATGCGTTCGGGCGCGTAGCGGCTGAAGTGGTTTGCCTGGCCTGGATTGTGTCAACAATAATACTTTTTCAACTTCAACCGCAAAGAAAAAGGAAAAGGAAAAGGAAAGGAATACCCTGCATAGGCCCAACGCCCGCGTTCTGAAAATACAGCCAATTCCCCACCTCATAATACTCGCGCGATCCGCGCGGGTACGAAAGCTTGTACTCGGGGTCATAGTTGTCCACCAGATACTGCAGGATACTGCCGGACTCGAACAGGCGGATTTTCTGGCCGTCGCTGAATGTGTCGGTGATGGCGGGGATGCGACCGTTGGGGTTGATTTCGAGGAACCAGGGTTCCTTTTGCACGTCTTTGCTGATTTCGATTTTTTCGAGTTTGTAGGGGAGGCTATTATACTATCTGTTAGCTTTGTCGCCAGTAAAGAGAGAGAGAGAGGAAGCGAACCCGAGTTCTTCCAGCGCAATGGAGATCTTGATTCCATTTGGTGTCTGCGCGGTGTACAGGGTAATGTCTGGGGTTCTGGTGGCGGCCATCTTGGTGGTAGTGGCAGTGGCAAAGGTATGTCTTGGTTGAGTGACGAGTCTGTGTAACTGTTTGATCCTAGCAGCAGCTGCCATCAGTCAGAGATTAGAGTTATGGTGTGGGATTGTTCGCCGTATTTATTTTCAGGAAAGCACGCCAGAGGATTACAAATACTGCTGCTTACCAATTAATTGATTAGTTGCTGTGCTACGTACAGGCAAGCAAGGCGAGTTGTTCCGGCTCGTAACCCCGCATGACATAATGCGATGGCTTGCATCATCAAGCTTAAATAGAGTTGGGCAAGAGGAGACTAATACCGTCACGACTTGCTTATCAATCATCGCTTGCTTTTGTATTTTCTCGAGCCTGAAGGGATGTAGTATATGCATAGAAATAAAAAGATAAAAACAGAATCTGACCGGTTGTACACAAACCTAACCAGCCTAAGAATAAGCCCAAATAATACCACTGTAGAAGAAGAAGAAAATAAAAAAAAAAAAAAAAAAAACGAATATGATGAAAAATCACCACGTAAAACTCTCCTCAATCAAATCAATATTGCTATACGCCTGCCTTTGACGACACGCCAACCGCACATCATCCGCCATGCCGCCACTACCACAAACCATCACGCCCATCGCGCCGATCTGATTCTCGATTTCCAGATCCAGCAGCGTGTTAATATTCGGCCGGCCGGGGAACATCTGCACAGTCGTGCTGGGGCTCTGGATCTCCTTGGTATTGCGTGGCCGACTAATGAAGAGCATCACGCGCAGCACGTCGCGGCGACGCTCCATTTGTAGAATCGTTGTCATCCACGGCCGAATCCATTCGAGGTGCTCGGGCGACTGGATTGTCCAGACCAGAGTTACTCGGCGCGCGGCTACCATGCCATCTGCATAACCCTGTACGAGGTGTCGAATAAAAGGGACGTGGTGAGTGATGCCCACGCCTCCCGCGAACATCATCACTGTGCCATACGAGTCGAGGTTGTGTAGGCCTCCGTACGGTCCTTCGGCCATGGCGAATACAGAGATTTGCCCGCCAACGCCCTTTTCGGCGCGCTTGTATAGCGTGTCTGTGAATCCCGTCCGGCGACGCACGAGGAGGGAGATGGTTTCTTTCTGGGCCGAGTTCCAATCCTGCCGGGTCATGGCGAGGCCCTTTTCTTCGGTCAGGACTCGCTCAGACTCGCTCCAGGCAACGCTAAAAGGGTGCGATGTCCAGAGTCCGACAGACGGAATATACAGATACATGTGTTGCCCGGGTCGGACGGTCCAAGGCCGAGCCAGCCGCAAAGTAATGCGCATGGCATCGCCTGGCAGAGACTGTACAACCGCTGTGGTTTTGCTGCCCATGATGTTGCGGTAGGTGTTGGTAGCGAGTCGAACAAACCTCTGATGAAAATTAGCACTGGCAAACCCTTCGAAATCAAAAAATAGAGACGTACCTCGACTCCCCATGCAACCAATGCCACATTGAGATATACTTGCTGTGGAAACTCTTTCAAGTGGTACCAAAGACCGATAAACGCCATCAGCGCCAGGAGGATGTGAAAGTGCAGAAAAGTTTCGTAAAAGGCATGTCGCAGAGCCGACGACGCAAACAGCGCCAGAGCAACGAAGCCCACAGCAGCCTATACCAGAGTCAGCAAGAATTTTAATGTCAAGTGTATATAGTTATACGCACTATCAGACCTGTGAAGATGAATTCACTCTCGCGGAATGCCGCTGCAACAGCCGCCCATCCCGCCTCGTCGACCTTTGCGACGATCCAACTAAATGTATGAGCGAGTGCTTCGAGGGCCACAAGACGAGCGATCCAGCGGTGGAAAAGGTTCCAAGTGTCAAAGGACAGCCCGACTAATGGGATGAGCGGGTTGTTGCGCCCAGCCAAGATCACAAGAGGGATCAGGTTAGCAGTAGCCAGGGTACCGGTGCGATTTCTCAAGATCTCGGCGAATGTGCCTATGCCTTCACTAAAAGGCACATGCAAGACACACAGAGCAACATTCATGGTAATGAGGCCTGCGAGGCAAAAGGCCTGGAACCGGGTGGGGAGCGTGCCCATGTTGATTGCTCGAGATAGCTGGAATTCGCGATTGTGACGACTGCGGAATAAAGGTGCATCAACAATGTTTCTTTTCAGCCAGGCCATGCGGTAGTCGTCGCGGGCAAAGAATCGCTGCTTGGCGTCTCCAAGCCCATACAGGCGTCGCATGTGAGCGTTGAGCTTCAGGTACATCGTCCAGACGAAGTACAGCGCAACCGTTCCAGCCATGGCGAGGAGCAGGTAGTGAGCATAATGCATCTGAAGTGCGTTGAAGTAATTGGCATCGCCGTCGCCCCCTTCTTCAGCGAGGACTACCGGAGCCATGATGAATATGAAATTGAAAAAACGTAAAATAGCCATCGTGCTTATCAGTACGTGGGAGCGAGCGAAGGAAAAGAATTGAATGGTCGAGAGCCAGCTCTACCAAGATTGAAAGAGAGAATGTTCACTTCAAATGGCAATATGAGGTTATGTGGTCGTCTGACTCATTGAAGATGTGTAGCCAGCCACGACGCACATTCAAGGAAAGAAGGCACAACAGACTGACCAAGGCGGTGGCAAGTTTGCAGAAATTTGAAAAGAGTTGCCCCAACAATGGTGTTGTTGACGTTTGTTTGTGTGGAATGCAGAGGGCCCAGCCACTAAATATCCAGCACAAAAGAGATGAACGCGAATGGGAGTACGTAAGTAGTAACGACAAAGCAGACGATCAACGCGGTCGAAAAAAAGAATGAGAAGAAATCGTATAGATTTCTGACCTGCTCAGGCGGGCATTGTCTCGGAAGAATAAGTGCTACAGATGCGGTTGGAAGCTAGAATCCGATACCAGTCTGGCGACGACGGCGGTGATTACCAGTCTAGCGTGTGCTTCTATAGGCTAGCAGATTCAAATTTCCTTCTCGAGTATCTGATAAAGTTTTTAGTGAGGGCGCATGGCCCTGACATGTACCGTGTCCGCCTGGGCGCCTCGCCGCCTGGCCCCTGGCATCACGATATCAAGACGAAGTGGAGTAACGTCATGAGGGGTGCCTGAAAAGGGGATTGTCGGGTCTTTGAATGGACAGTGGCGGCATCAGATGAGTCTCACGTAGACAATTGAATTGTTGAATTGATCAAGCTAGGTCTCAAGACTGGTGGGCGGCATTGTTTAGCCCACAAAGCCCTTGCGCAGACCAGCCATTGACAGGACACGGCGACAATGCAACGACGGAGACAATGGCGACAATGGCGACAAGAGGCACAAGGGTGTAGAAGGTGGAGCGCATTGTGTTTCCACTTTCCGACCTGGTCTGTTTGGAGTGCAGAATGGCTGGTGCTGATCAAGCACTGCGCACGGCTGATAAATAAACTATCCCCTGGGTGGGAGTTTCGGAGACATGATTCGATACTGCCAAGGGCGCCACCTGCAAGGAGCCGGGTTATTGGCGGACGAAGAGGGGAGTTAAAGAGATGAGTGGCGATGAGAGGAGAGAAAAGGAAAGATGAAACAGGCCAGCCGTTTCACCCTGCCGGCGCGAGGCCCGTCCGCCAATAACCGCCGACGAGGACGAGTCGCTATAGTGGTTGGTTGGCTATTATTTAATATTTATCCAGTTGTCATGCCAAGCATCTTGATGTTAACTTGCGACGTCTACCCCGTAAAGAGTAAATTCATGCTATACTACTGCTATACCCCCATACAGCAAGCTTACTAGCTTCGCCCTCTCGGCTGATACCTACTACTTACCTAGTATATTCCTTGATATATTACAAATTAAATTATAAATTTTACCGTTTTAGTAATGTAGTTACACCTAAGAAGCTGCAGTCAGACGAGCAGTCACGAGCTGGTTACTTGTAAGGGCTACGGCGAGGCCAGCAGCGAGACTTGTAGGGAGATCCTAAAAGCGTGCAACCAATTACATCAATTGATGTAATGAGATCCTCCTAAGAGCCTTGCAAATCGGTTAGTGAGGTCTATAGATCTACAGAGAGATCCTAAGAAACTTGCGGGCCATTTTAAGATTATAGAAAATGTACCTGCAGCGAAGCCAATAGTACGACTTCCACTGAGATCCGAACAAGTCTACAGACTAATGAGGCAGTAAGGTCTGCATACAATCAGATTTGAAGAAGCCTAGAAGTCGATCAGAAGACCTACAGCGAGATCTGCGGCGAGGCCTTGCAGCTGTCAGCAACATTAGGCCTACCTACACCTACATACACACTAGTTTAAGTTTAACAATAGAAGCTTCGTACGCAGAAAGAACTCGTATATATTGACTACATTGGTTTTTATTGTTTTAGTTGAGATGGAAGCCGCAATTTAATAGAAACAGCTGACCGTCTTACTTGTATTATTCGTATAACTCTTCGTAAGTTCGTATCGCTGTATCGGGCAAAGGGGCACGTGAAGCAGGCTTATCCCTTTCTCTATAACTAAAACACTATGTTGTGGCACTTTTGACTAAAAGCCCTACATTGTCTGACTAACCAGCTTGCAGGCTTTAGGCGCGCTGAGTTGGTGTAGGCTGGGGTTATAAATATTAGGTTTCGCGGGTTCCATGGAATGATAGAAAGTCTTATGCCTTATTATCTATTAAATTTGCTGACAATACATATAGTCATTGCCATTGAATCTAACAGTCTATCTATCTTATCAATTAATACATCAAGTTATTTTTAAATGCTTGCCACTTGTATCCATCGCCTAGCATGACGTCACTACCTCAACAACATAGATCTATGTATACAATGTGAGCCCTAACAACATCTTAGGCTAAACTTTAACGTACCGAAAACATATCCGCAAAGGAATTAAACTTTAAAGTTTAGCATTGTTAACTAGAGATCCTTTGAAAACAAAACTTCCGCATTATGTTGCGCCCTCACTAATAACTATGTAGAACAAACGACACCATTGGTTCCCGGATACGCCGGCCAACAACTTGAACAGTCTCTTCAGACTTCAACTAACCTGATGGTATCCTGTCTACAACTCCTCCCTTCTATTCATTTCATCTCATCTAACAATCAAACCCTCACAATACCACCTATCAAGTTTACGCTTCGGCAGATTCTAGCTAGCTAGACTTGAAGACAAATATAGTTGCAATATTATATAGTTGCTCGACATAATCTCCTCTTCTTTTCTATTTATTTACAGTAGTAAAACACGGCCAGAAAGAAAAATCCCCGGGGTATCGTCCGACGCCACCATGTATCCAATATCCATAACGCGAATCAAAAACACCAACACTCACTAACCTAAAAAGAAAAAAAAAAAAAAAAAAAAAAAAAAACAAATAAACGCAAAGACAGGGCTCAATTGAGAAAGCTTAATTCGTCATCGCTTTCTTCATCCTCAGAACAAGGAATCACAAGAGAAGGCCGCAGGGACCGGCGAGGCTGCATGGATACTCGGCGAGGCTGCATGGATACTCGGCGAGACTGTTGCTTCGGGGGCCGGCCACGTCCACGCCGTTTTGGTGTTGGAGGAGGAGGAGAAGGCGAAGAAGGCGCAGCGATAGGCGCCGTGAAGTTGTTGTAGATGACTATTTCAAAACCAATCCCCTTGGCTTGAGGCGATGCTTGGACGGATATGCGGTTTGTCGTCTGTGATTCACGGGGTAATCGTCTTGTATAACTTGCCCCGTAGGAAAGCTCATCTTCGCTCTCGCTACCGCTTGATAGGTTGTCGGCGTCGTCTTCTTCTAATTCCTGGTCTGATTCCTCGTCTTCAGTGTCGTTGACAACGTCCCTCTGAACAGCTATGCGGGCAGATTGTCGCCTGTTCGTAGAAACCCTGCGAGGCCGCTTTATACTGGGGCAGTAATATGACTCATCCTCATCAACCCTCGTGCGTTTCAGGCTCAGCGACGTCGCCGTCGAGGCGATACTCAAGGAACTGCTGGGAGAAGAAGAAACCGGTTCTCCGCTATCGCTGGACGGTGAGCTGCCCCGGACAATCTCTACTATTGGCTGCGCAAAAACCCGTGATACAGCTGCTGCGCCTTTGGATCGATCCAGGGGTGTCTTGGCAACCCATTCGCCAATGCCCTCTTCCCATCTAAAAGATTGCATCGAGGTATCGGGGTGTCGTCTTTGTTTCATGCCTGGCGCCACGTCGTTGTTGGTCAGACGGGTTCGCATCGCCCTCACCGTGTCCTGTATATCGCCCGCGTAGGCATGGTCCTCGGCATCCTGACTGTACTGGGCAAAGTCCAAGGCAACTTCCACTGCAATCTTGCCCAGAAACAATGTCAGCTTGGGTATTCCAAGCTGCTCAACCCCCAACAACTGTGTGCAGAGCCTGCGCGCCCGTCGGCATTGCGCCCCTTCACCACGCTCACAGCAACGGACCACCTGGCCAACCATGACCGAAAGCTCCTTGATGATTTCCGATTTGTCCTCTAGAAATGCGAAAAAGGGCTCGCAGTTTTCATTAAGAATCGCTTCTTTGCCGTCGCAATCCTGGAACTGTGGATCTTGCCTGCACCTCAGTAGGCAATATCCCAGAGAAACATACCCTCTTCGAAGGGACTGGGCTTCTGCCGGTTGGTCGTGTTCTGGGGCTTGCTCTAAAGAAAGCTGGCGCGCGGTTGAAAGTGCTAGACTGCTCAGCATATTGGCTACTCTTGCATAAGAGCCATCTTCTAGACTTGTCTGTTGCTCCATGCGAACAAAGCACATGCCGCACAGCGCCACAACAAGGCTAGACACTAAATTGCTCAGGGCGTCCTGGATGTACACAGGGCATCGGCCTTTCTCAGAGCTTGCTCCATTTGCTTGCGACCTTCGTATATAGCTATTTTCTTCCAAGTCTGCATGCATAATCCGAGACGTCCTAAACACCCCTGAAATATTCGAGGTCCACGATACCCCAGCTGCTGAATTTAAAACTGCTTCCATTAATTCAGTTCCCACTGCAAATTCCCGATCTCCGCTGGACACAGAATTGGTTGCAGCGACCACACAGGCCTTCCAAGGTGTCGTAACCATCCACTCTGTAGGAAGGACTCGTCGACTGAGCAACTGCTCCAGTTGCCCGTAAACGTATGCATGATTTCGGGACTGCATCCAATATTTATGTAGCAGCCGGATAGGATCGCGTACAGACCCGGCTGATCGCCAGGGGTCGAACGAGTCCGGATAATTATAATGATCCAGCTTACCCAGCTGAGCAGCAAGTAGGGATTCAACTGCGTCATTCTCTCCGGCGTCGATACACTTGTTGATCAAGGTCGACGCCGTGTAAGAAGTAATCCAGCTATTCTGTACCATATTGCATACCAAGAAAATGCCCTGTGAGCGGATTGCTTCACGCAGGGGCTGCCATCCTTTTGCCGTCGAACCGTAGGCAGACTCTAATTCTGTGAAATATACATCCACCATGTCGACATCGTCCTCGTCGTCAAGCTCGTCTTGTAATCTCTGTTCCTCTGCGATAAATTCCGGTAACCGACGCATCACCGTTAATAACAACGACCTCGAAGTCCCCGTGGACCGTGGATTTCGAGAGTCTGGAAGACCTGTCTTCTCCAGAAACTTGAGAAATAACACGTCCAGCCGCTGGACAATATCCACGTAGTTTGCATCCTTGGCCGAATCCAGCGACGCCCTCCACTGAGTATCCAGCCGTGGAAAGCGAGACTGCCGCGGTGCTCTGCCCGCTCTGGCTGCTGCCGCTCCTTGTTTGCCCGTTGGCGATTGAGGGTCCATCTCTGCCTGATCTCCACCACTTGTCTCCTCGCTCTGATGGCCAGCCACATAAGTTGTCCTCCCCGTAATCAACGGCGTCGCAATCTCAATCGCCCCCGGCAGAGTCCTAACAACCTCCGGACTGCGCACAACCGGTCTGGCCCGCGCCCGTCGTCCAAGGCGCTCACCGCGCGCCACATATTTGTGCTTGACACGCCGTTTATCCGACTCTCCCGGAATCCATGAAGGGTCGTGGTCATCGCCGTGGTCTGATGTTGTTGCGTCTCGATCTCCGGCGACCTTTTTCGTAAACGTTTGCAAAGTCGTCGCACTGCTGCTGCTAGCTGCAGGATTATTCGCTCGGCCGGGGTATCTCTGAGCGGTGTCGATCGTTTGCAATTCACGGTATTTGCCCAGACGGTGGTGCAATGAGGTCAAAGGACGTAGCATTCGGTTCGCCCATTTTGCGGTCGCAAACGAGTCGTCCATTTCCAACCAATAAAATAAGAAAAGTATATACCGATTATTCAAGTAAATTCTCCAAGCAATGCATATGGACGGATGAGTGATGATCGTGTATAATCCGTATTCATACGTCCGGCAGTTTGGCGGGACACTCGACGTGATCTCCAGAAAACGACATTGAGTATGTAAAAACCATATCATATACGAGACAGTATCGCGTCGGTCTTCTTTTTATGTTCTGCTCATGACATATCTGTACAGAAGTGTTCAGTTAATATACTGGCGTAGGTCGACGTAGAATACAGTGTGAGTTGGAGAAAGAAAGAGGAAGAGCGTAAACACGATTGTTTTGGTCCGCACGGGCCACATCCCGATAGAGTTGATCCGAGATCGCCTGCGCCACAGCAACGAGCCAGTGTGGCTGACCATATTAACAGGTACTTTTTATTAGAGACAATAAAAACCATAGTATAAGCATGCGCTTCTGGTTCCTACACGTATATTTGTGAAATATCACTTCTTCATGAGGCATTAACAGACTTCCTTTAATTCTTCGTATCGACATGCAATTCACAAAACCCAAGCGTAAAAAGAAAAATCTCACGAAAGAAGTAAAAGTCTTCGACATTTGAAAATTTCCGGAAAATCATCATGCAGGATAGAGTTGAGATGCTTATAATAATACAGGATCAGACATAATATCCCCCGCCCAGCCATGATCCAGCACGCGCCATGCATCAAAAAGACAGGATAGAAAGGCCCAAGTCTTGATTAGCAACACATATTTATAAAATAGCACACCACAATTTGTCGCTTTTTTTTTTCAGAAGAAAATATATGATACAAAGTTTTTGAAGCGGAGATTATTAAAATCATTTCGATTGCTTCGCAGTGCGGAGCTTGGGGTTAGCAGTGCCCCTCTTTTTCTGCTTGGAGCGCTGGCTGCTGGAATCGCCGCCTTCGATGAACTTCAACAGCTCATCAATGCTGCGGTTGTCCATGCCGCCAGGGCCGGTGGAGGACTCGGGAAGAAGGGCAGAGTCCGGTGCTGTCTGGCCGACTTGCGGTTGTGGCTTAGTTCCCAAGGAAACACGCGTGCTGAGATTGACCTTTCGGAGACGGCGGGCTTGGATGTCTTTGGCGTGCTTGGCAATGGAAACGGCGTTCTGGGTCAGTTGTTCCAACCAGCTCTCGGCCTCCTTGGTATTGCGGTCTTCAGGGCCGAGCTCGGCATGGAAGATGTTGTACGCGTCGCGCATACGGTTCACCGCAGTCTTCGAATCTTGGTCAAGTGCTAGCGCTTGAGCAAGCTGGAACAGAATAGTGGCCGTGTTCACCGACTGTCTGCCGAATAGTTCCTCGCAGACGGTGAGCGAAGCCTCGAACCATTTGCGAGAGTCGGGGTACTGCTTGAGGTGTTGCAGCATGACGGCAGCGTTGTTCATGGTCGTGATCGAGTCAGGGTGGTTTGGTCCGTAAATAATCTTCCAGAGATCCATTGCGTGCTTGACGTAGATCAAAGCCATCTTGGTGTTGCCGGTGGCATGCTCAAACAAACTCAAGTTGAGATAACTCAAGATGGTGTCCGCTGAATCAACACCGAGTGTGCGCTCCGTGACAATGACAGCCTTTCGGGCAAGTTCAACAGCCGCCTCCTTCTCGTCGGTCTGGTAGTACAGCATTGACAGCTGGTGGTACAGTTTGGCAACCTCAGGGTGGAGGATTCCATAAATCTGCTCGTGCAAGGACAGGGACTCCAAGATCAACTCCTGGCCGAGCTGCTTCTGGTTCTGCATCAAAGAGATGCGCCCGGCTTCCAAGGCCTCTTCCGCCAACGAGCTTCGTGGAGATGCATCCTTCACCAACGGGATGATATTCACCACATCGTCCGCCACAAATGTAGTGGTGGGCTTAACAACTGCATTGCGGGTTGGGGAGACATTGTCTCCGGCGGTCTTCTTCTTCTTTTTCTTGTTTGTTTCTTCGTGCTTAATTCCTTCAGCACCATTCGTGGCTGAAGCTTTCGCTTCCTGTGCCTGGGCTTCAGCCTTGGTAAAGGGGAAGTCTCGCGAGACGAGCTGAACGCCTAGTTTGATGGAAACGTCACGAAGCAGCTGAACATGTCTCAAAGAGCTGGCCCAGTCCGATGGAAGAGAGAAGCGGTATCTAGTCTTGACCTGCCATTCAATCTCAGCTCGAAGAGTCTCAGGGGTGACGGTTTCAAAGTCCAGGTCAGCCTCAGGGTAGATCTGACGCATGGTCTCATCAATATCAGCCTTGGGCTTGTCGTTGACATCTGCGCCTAGTAAACAGTTGAAAAGGTGGCTAACGCAGGAAGCGGCAAATGGGAGAGGGAGAGGGCGGAGGTAGCCATTTGCGACGTGCTTAAATGAACGGGCAACCATCTCCTGGGTCACCAAGACAGACAGGGAGCGAAGGCGATGACCCTTCTCCTGAGCAAGCTTGGCGAGTTGTCCCAGGTACCGAATGTTGATACCGCGTTTATGGAGGAGTTGGCTCAGGGATTGACCGTCCATTGGGAAGCCGACGTCTCCCTCGTGAAGATCTTGGACAAGGTCCGGAAGTACCTTGGACCGCAAATAATCGCAGGCATTGCGAACTTCACTCTCGTCCTCAGCCCATTCCTTCTTCTCTTCATCTGTCTGTGGCACCTGGCCGCTGAAGACGTCGGGGTTAAGGGCGAGATTGAAGCCCGAAATATCGACACGTTCCGCGTCCTCTTCAGGCTTGTCAGCCTCTCCTTCCTTGGACTCCTCTTTTTGTTCAAGAGCCTTCTTGCTTCGTCGCTTTTCCACTTCGTCCTTCACATATTGGCTCATCTTAGACCGCCAGTAAGCCTCGACCAACTCGAGACGCAACGTAGACATGCGGTGAGGATAATTTCCTTCCTCCTCGGCCCACGAAACGTCAAGAGGCGAAATGCGGTAAAGGTCAAGCACATATTTCCGGCCGTCAGTACCGAGGAGACCCTTGGTCTCGACGCTACCCTCCAGATCATGGCGCTCTCCTTCCTTGTCCCAGACCGCGTGCTTTTTGACTCGCAGAGCCTTGGAGAGCTTCTCAAAGACAGGGACGAAATCGGGGTGTTCAGCTACCACTTCTTTGCCTTCCACACCACCATAGTCGATTTGGTGCTCACCGGGTTCGCGCTGTTTGAAAATGCCGGGCACAATGCTTTGACCAACAATACGCTTTCCAAGGTAGTCAACAACAACAGTTCCAGGCGTGAAAAGACCAGAAATATCCAGCTGGTTAACTGCTTTGATACCCAAAACGTCTTTGCCGACAGCTACGCGTGCGGCCTCGTCGCCACCTTCGGAAGCGAAAGTGCCAACGCCATCCGCTCCGAATGAATAGAAGATATTATTATATACAAAAATTTGAGCATCACGGCTTTCGGTAGGGTTCAAAGGGGCAACCTCTCCTCTTGCGACCAACACGGCGCCGCGAACGGCTGCATCGTTGTAGTCTGCAAAAAGCTTCGAGGTCAAGCGCTCGCGGAAGACTCGATCCTGGACAGCTTCTCGTGGAAGCTCTCGTGTGGTTTGGAATTCTTCATTCCAATCTCGGAGAGTCTCAGAGTTGTCCACTCCGGAAAGCAGGAAATTCTCCTGGGATCGTGCAATGTCTGACTGGTGGGCCACTAGGGCAGTAGACGTAGGAGCCACCAACCACGGGCTGTTGGGAATAGCATTTTGGAAAGGAAATGTCGTCAACAAATCTCGCTGGCTATTTGACTCCTGCAAGGCTTGGAAGCTGCTCTCGAAGGAGGGTGAAAGCTGTGATAATAAGTTCAGCAACGAATGTGAGCTGACGTTTTTGGGAGCCGCGCGGGGGAACGGGTCAAATTTGCTGTTGGAGCACTTGTTGACGTAGAACCCAGACACGTGGGCGGTCACTTGGTGTTGTTCGCCCTCGTTCGTCGTCACTTGGAGGTAGAGCAAGTGACCTTTCTGTCGGAGGCTGTATGGTGGCGGATTCCATGGTGAGAGGGAGATAGACTTGACTGTCTTGGGTGCCGGGGTTTGAACGCGAGGGAGGATGGTATTCAAGTGACCAGCGGCGTTGGGGTCGTAGCCGATCAAAGGATGCTCCGGGGCAGACTTGTCGGACTCGGATGCCCCCTCATTTGCGATCGAGTCGTGAAGCGAAAGGCCAGCGGAGATACCTTGGAGGTTGTCCACGCGATCGCCGGCAGCGCCAACAAGTTCCCTGATTCGGATAAGATGCATACGAGCCTCTTTCTCCGTGTATGGATCCTCCACCAAGCTTATTTCGCAATCGGCTTTGAGGCCCTCCACCTCGGACAACTCGATGTAGTCGTTGATGCGCTCTCCGTTGAACTCAAGGTGGAAGCAAGTGTACTGGAAAGTGCTGGGGAGCTCGACGATGGACTGACGAACATCCTGTACTTGCTCTTGGCTCGATACCTAACAAAAGCGCCGGGTCAGACGAGCTTCTTCTTCCACACAAAACAAGGTACTGTACCATGACCTGGATCTTATAAGGCTCGTGCGGCAGCTTCACGGTGATTTGGAAAACACCTGCAGAAAAATACAATAAGTATTGCACAACTCCCTCACTGATTAGTTTGTATACCTCCTCCGTTGTTCTCGTCGACATCGTCGCCGACGGGCTTCTCGGCGTGAGTGCCTGCGCGAGCTTGTCAGTCAAGAAAATAGGATGATTCAGTTTCCGAGCAGGCGCTACGAACCGTTTGGTTTCTCCAAAGCTCCATTGCTTGCTGCCATGGTTGCAAACGATGACGGCTAAATGCAATTCACGGTGTTTTGGTAGTATCAACAAAAGGGCTCCAAAAAACAGAGCGCCGGCAACCCGCAAAGCAACGAGACGACAAGAAAAAAACCTGTTCCGTCCCAGGAGGAAAAAGAAAATGGGGTGAAAAGAATAGCAATTGACACAGTAAGAATAATAATGATTGAATTGTGGCAATTGCACAAGCAAGCTCTGGGGGATTTTTTAGAAAAAAAAAATTGCGTCTAGCAAATCGGGTGACGAATTAAGATCGGAAGCGGACGGGCGGCGCTTCTCCACCCGGCAGACCGGCTGCAGCGCCAAAGGAGCGACATGGCTCCCTGACAGGCTGACAGGGTATATGTCACAGGAAGTATGTAGGATGTTCCTGGTGATAATCGGCCAGAGCATGTATAGGAACAGTAGAAGTAAACCAACCCGGAGATTTTTGGCGCGTAAAAGCCTCGATGGCTCCTTCCGTGGCTGGTGCCACGAATCGCACCTTCCGTCGGCCGCTGGCTGATTACACCGTGGCGCGGGTCCTCTGAGCACCGCCTCTTCTCGTTCTCTCTCTGTGTTGGTTCCTTCATCATTCGCTCACTCAATCCAGTCACTCATTATTCCTTTCACTATTATTTCTTTCGCTATTATTTCTTTCGGGTTTCTTCATTTTTTGCTTTGCTTAATCGCTCCTTTGTTATTGTCTTTTTCGCCAGCTACTTCTTGTCGGAAACCAGAACAGCTTCTATAAATTCGACATTGCCATTCTTCAGATTGATATTGAGAGCCACTTTATCGAGTGGACTTCAATTCCTAGGGCCACGCTTAGACGTCTAATAGCAGGTCCCGGGTGAAAATTTGAAACAAAAAACTACATATAGAAAGATACAATCACAATGTTCTCCTACACTCTGGCCAGGAGAACGGCGGTCAGCCTCAGCCGCGGGACAACGCGCGTAAAGGCGCCGCTGCTTGCCGCCCCTTTGAATAACATCAACAAGAGAAGCTTCGTATTAGGGCCTCCGGGGCAGCCGGATCCCACTGATGACGATTCCCCAAAGGGTCAATCCCAGTCCAACTGGAAAGACTCGACGATGAAAGTGCTGGAAACAGCCGGGGCGACGTTGGCATCAATCGCAGTTTTAGGGTTACTATTTCCTCCTTCCATCTCATGCCATGCCCAAAACTTACCGGTGACAGTCTTGCTGGATATTCATATCACAAATATTACAAGTACTTGGTGCTGAATAAAATCGACAATGCTTTTGAGCCCGGCGACCCGGCTCTGGAGATCGCTGGTGTGTCTCCTGGCAAAGAGGCACCAGATACGGAGCATTGGGTTGTACGCGATGAACAGGAAAAGATTGACCGCATCGTGGCCGGCGACCTCAAAGGTCACTATTACCTTCTGGTGGGTGAGAAAGGCACCGGAAAAACATCTATGCTGTTGAATGCGATGCAGAAGGTGAATGGCAGACGAGTTGCAATGTTTGAAGCACACGCAGATCTAGAAATCTTCCGCGTACGCTTTGGTAAATGCCTGGATTTTGAATTCCACGAAGAGTATGTGATGTACCATGAGACACAATACCCCGCTCTGATTTTAACGTTGTTCTTTCTAGCTATATTGGCAGTCTTTTCAGTATCAGAGGACCGCGTGATACGACAGCCTTGCTGGACATTGAACGCGCTTTTAACAAGCTAGAGAAAGTAGCTTTGCAGCGGCGCACCAAAGGCGACTCTCCTTTGTTACTGGTTGTCAACAGCGCCCATCTGATTCGTGATGATGAGGACGGCCGGGACCTGCTGGAATTGATGCAACAACGAGCAGAACAGTGGGCTGCTAGTAACCTGGTTACGATGGGTATGTCGCTCCTAAACTAGTATTGTTGATTAGTAGCATTTTCTTACTAAATTTTTCACCTGTCTAGTTTTCAACAGTGATGACTATTGGGTTTACGAGCGTCTGAAGAGATATGCGACCCGCATGGAAGTGATACCAGTCCCAGACTTGCCAAAACAAAAAGCCATGGGTGCTTTGCAGAGGTATAGAAAGCAGTATCACAACGAAGAGGTGTCGAAGGATATCTTGACCCAAGTCTACGACCACGTTGGAGGCCGTTTATCATTCCTTAACCGAGTTGCCAAATCACACGATATGCTGCAGACCTGCAAGGATATTTGCACGGCCGAGAAGACGTGGCTTTTGAATCGCTGCTGGATTCTGGGCATGGAGATGGATGACGATGTCATGGATGAACAAAAGTTCTCGGTATGCTTTGCTTCCTGCTTGATGCATGCTTATGGAAGAATACTAACTCTTTAAAAAAGTCCGCTGCCATGGTGCTTGCCAAGGCTCTCGTGGATCAAGAGAAGCAAATGGACAAGACATACGACGACGAGCATGGACACATATTGCCAGAGATGCCCCTGCACAAGGCGCGCCAGGTGATGACAAGAGCAGACTTTATTCAAAGCTACGACCATGACAACATCTTCACGATCGACTCTAGGGCCATGGTGCGGGCCGATTCGGTGCCCATGCAGCAAGCCTTTCGAGAGATCTGTGCCGAACCCGGCTTTGACGAGTATCTCGAGCAGACTCTAACGCGCATCGGTGATATCGAGAGCTTGGGACGAACGCGCGAGCTGACAATCAAAGATCTTTGGGACCAAGGGAAGTACCAGGTTGTGGTGCGAGATAACCACGGGCGCGAGGCAGGCACAGTCGAATTTTCTGTCAAGGAGAAACCAGATGGCGACGATTAAATTGACAATGTAACTGTAACGTTTTGGAGAGGCCGTTTGAGATGTTTTATTGTAGAATACCAATTTATGACTATTGTCCGTAGCTGTTCAAACCGACTGAAACGAAGCTTGAATAATAATAGTGGGGCGTTGCTAAGTGATGTCATGCGACCATCAAAAAGCCGTCTGGGAAAAAATAACCTCAAACGCACCTCGTCTGAACTAACTTCACCTCTACCCAGCAACACCTCTTTACTCCAAAAAATGGCCAATACCTCGCATCCACCTGAAGGGCGTCTCGACGAGAGCAGCGGTGATAATGCTGCCGATGGATCGTCGCACGTGCGCTCGCGCATTCAAGCTCCAATTCAAAACCTCCCGCGACCAGCTCGGTATCTCTTGCTCGTCGCGAGCAGTCTCCTGCTAAGCTCTTCGCTCTTGACGCTGATAGCCCCTCATAATGGCGGGAACCTGGCAGGTGTCAGCAAACACTTGGAAGAATGGTGGGAAGCCGGGGGTCTCATCGCTTGGAGAGCTGTTGATCTGGGACTGGCTTGGCTCGTTGGGTTTGACGGTGCGCTTTTCGGATCTCTTCATTTTCCAAGTGACCAGTTCTTTGCTAACATAAAATTTTCTCGATAGGCTGGGATGTCACCGAACTGACTGTGCTCACACACGTGCCCGTCTACTTCCTCATGCTGAATTTCTACAACGTGCGACCAACGGCCGTCGCAGCCACGTTCCTGATCGAAGTGATATCGAAGACTGTCCCCTTTGTCCTCTTGAGGGGACCCAACTCAGTCCACGCCCTTTCAACCCCGCGCGCAAAGGGTATTTCGAACATCAGCATTCTGCAAGATCGAGTGACGGCTCTGTCTACCTCTGTTGCCGCGGCTGCGACCTACACTGCCGTGCTTTCCCTAGGCTTTTGCACATGGTTACCTGTGCATCTGGTCACGCACTTTGAGGGTATTCCCGATATTCGGTTGGCACATTCTGGACTGCGGGGGCTTCCGGTAATCTTTTTGCAAGTTGTACTGGGAGGGTTTGCAGCATATGATCTCCTCTTTGTCAGCTCTGCCGGGTGGTCAGCAACAACAACAAGTGACAGCGCAGCGAAAAAGGAAGAAGAAGGCCGCGACGGGGAATACTTGATTACGTCTCTGTATAACCACACATGGGGAAAACTTTGCCCCAAGGGGAAAATACTCGTCAGTCGCACGCTCATCCTGGCCACCGTGACGCTGGTCAACACGATCGTCCAAGTATCAGGCACGGTCGCAGGGGTAGACCTGCTGGGTTCGGCTGGCTGGGGCGCGCTCTGGGCTACTGCAGCGCTGGCTGTTGGTGGTCTTTTTGCCTGGATCGAGGATGTTCCGGGAGTTTGATCCTTGATACTTGATATCAGCAGGGACAAAAAAAGAACATGATACCGTTTGTGCGTTACAATAACGTTGATTGAGGGGGTTTTGTTTTTCTTGTTACTTTAGGCTTTTGCTTGTCAAATAAAACTAGTTTAGTAGTAATTATCAACTGACAGAATTCATATTTAACATTTCTCTTTCATCTGATAGAAATACTATCCTAATGGTCATAGTACTATATCATAAAACTGAAAATCAAATGTGGTATTTGCGCTGAAAAAAACATCTATATCTAATATTCCCAAAAACCAAAGACCAGACCAAAAACCAGATATAGAGAAAAAAAAAGATCAAAAGGAAAAAGAAGAGAGCATTTTACAAGTCAAATCGTAAATAAATCACGAACAGTATAAAGAAAGTTATTTTTAGTAACGCTCCTCCATCGGGTAGGCAGGACCCAAGTGCTCCGACTCGTAGTCGACGCTTTTGTGCTTGGGCATCAACCAGCCAGGGTGAATAAAGTTGAAGACGGCGACAGCCAGAACCATCATGGCACCGTCGAGGGCAATAAAGTAGCGTTCGTGCGAGATCAGGTATCCAGACCAGCCTTGCAACAACTCAATAGTACGGTAAATGCTTCGGGCGTAGATGCACACAATCGAGAAAACCATGGCGGCCAGCAGCGGGGTCAGGGTTCCTTGCACAGTGTGCAGCAAACGCTGGTTAATGACGCGGCGTCCGAAATCGGCGGCGCAGAAGACGAAGATGGTGATGGAGACCAGCTGGAAGATGATTCCGGCGACCATGATGTCGGTGCCGGGCTTGGTGTTGCCGTTGACTTTGTTGCTTTCGAGTGAGGCCATGCCGCCACCAATGGCCTGGACGACGAGCGAGATGACGTCGCAGGTGCAGAAGATCCAGAGGTAGAGCTTGGGGCTAAGGATGGATGAGCGGTGGCCGAGCATGCTGATGAAGCGGCCGAGCAGGACGTAGATGCCGGCGGTGAAGAACGTTGGTGCTGGTTGCTGTTAGAATCGGTTTCAAGCTTTCGATAAGAGGAAAATAAAAGTACTAACCGATAATAAGAGTAGAGATTTGCATCAAAAACGCAGTCGATTGGTATGGGCATTGAGCGGACCAAGTTCGTGCGGCCCAACCAAGCAGCTCCACTAAAGCCCGGTCAGTTTGATTCCAATTTCATTTGGAATGTTAGAAACTCACCCATGGCACCAATGCTGAACAGAGAGCACCACCACGTCCTCTTCCAGATGAACTGGACGGTGTGCAGGGCCATAGACAGGCCGAAAAGAACGGAAAAGGCAATACCGGCGCCCAGCGAGGGGACATAGTTATAGGCCGGTTCGACGCCAGCGACGTAGGCATGGCAGGTATCCTTCAGCTGCTCCTTCAGCTGGTCGGTGGACGACATTGTGAAAGTTGATGTTGTATGTTGACGAGGTAAGAAGTGGTGAAATAGCGCTGAAGAGCGAGGCTAGAAAGTAGGTGATGACTGAGGCTCTAGAACACGCTCAGTAGTACGGGGTATGTCTATATATAACGAACGCAGAGGCAGGTCAGAGGAGATAAGAGAGTGACAAATAATAATGAACGAATGTCCCGGGGGTATATAAAGAGGCGGAGAGAAAAAAGAGAGGTGAAAGAAGACTGGATGCATAGCCATCGACCGGAGCTTCGCTTGTCATAATTGCGCCGGACCCCGAGACACACGGCCAATGACGACAGCCACGTGGATCCAGACCGAGATATGGGCGCTTGGCTTTGCAGGGCTGTACTGCACTGCTGAATCCTGAATGCTTTTTTCCCTTAGGGCGTGCGCTACAGCTGTAAGAACTTAGCGGGTACGGCCCCACTTTACAAGGTTTGCCCAATCACACGCCAAGCCGATCGGGCAGGGCTCGGCGGTCGGCGGTCGGGCCTCGAGCGGCGGGCTTTACTTCTTCTTTCTGACTCTACGGATACTGGCTTTACTGTGCTGCCTACTAATCACTATTAATACTACTATAACAATTCGTGCTGCCATTGCCAAGTGATACGTACAACTTGTTTGACTCATAAGTTATAACTGCGACGCCCTCGTATAATTGCCATTGCCCCCAATCATTATTACTACTAGTAACTGCGGAATATGTAATACAGCGCGATCTGCATTTGCCCAATCGGGGTCGGACTGTTCTCTTCTCTCTTCCGCACTGGCAGCCGGCCCAACAACGCCCCCGAGCCCCCACCTGCGGCTGTTCGATCCTTCTGCTTCTTTTCTGCATCCGGCCTAGCGCGTGTTTTACCATGGCGATAGCTCCGTTTGGACGCGGATTTCGGTCGTGCCAAAGAGGTTCCCGACTCCGTGCTTACGTCTGCTTTGGAGGCTTTGAAGTGTTCTTGGACCGTGATGTGATTGTGACTAATGTTATTATTGTGATCTGCGATCGTTGCAGATTTGTTGGTACGGGGTAATTAGCAACTTCTCACTTACTTAGTATGGCTACGACCTGCATCGAATGCTGCAAGGGATCAGTTTGTTGTCCCCAAGGTTAGTAGTACGCAGTATCGGAAAAGCACTCGGAATAATACTATGACTGCACAAGCGGCTAATATTCCCCCTTTCGGCTTAGTTCACGGCTTGCGCTGACTTGCGATAAAAATAGCATCGCGCACTGCGCAGGCAGTAAGCTTAACTACCCAATTCTCGCTAATTTAGACTAATTTTGGCCATTTTTGCTACGTTAATTCGAGTCATTGGACGGATGAAATCCCTTAATCATGCCAGTATTTTTTGCGCCATGTGCATGAAAGCTAAAAGCTTGCGGTTTTGCGGCTGAACCTTGAGCTTCAGCCCTGAATCCTTCAACAGCCTCAATTCGGTGGAATTAGAACCCAGCTTGTTATTGTCAGGCATCAAACTCCTCTTGCACCGTCATTATTATATCGTTGTTTGAGGTTCTAAAATTAGGCCAACGTGGGGGAAGCGGCAGGTTCTAGCACTTGAAACCAACGCAACGGGGGTAAGTAGTCAGTACACATAATGCTGTTTCTTTGCTGACCTGAATAAGCTATGACAAACTTTTTTAAGTTGTAGCTATTTTTCCAACAGAAGTCTAAAATACTAAATATTAATCCAGTCCAGTACATACCACGTTGTGACAGACCAATAATAGCGTAGATAGTGTTGGCGGCACCACGTGATCTTAAAATGTCACCGCCTTTTTATCGATAACGGTTTTCTGCCGCGGCTTCCCCATGGAAATTTTTCATGGTCCGAGATCGACTACAACAACACTGAGCACGCAACAATGGCAGCATCAAGTCATTCCAAAGATCTCTCCGACGAAGAGCTGTCAGATCGGTCATCGTCCTCTGACTCGCCTGAAGTCGACGACACCGAGCAAATTGATGCCCACAAGAGCCGGCCCTCAAAAAGACGACGAGTTTCGGTATCATCCTCAGACGACGACTCAGATACTGCTGCCCGCCCTCCTATTGCACCGCTATCGACTGTTTCCAGAATCAGGAAGAAGACAGATGTGCAATCACAACCAAAACCACAGGCCGAAGAGGAGCTTGTGACCAGCACAGATGCCCGCGAGATTGGCCTGCAGGTGTCTGATTCGACTTTTGCGACCCTCGATGTCGCTCCCTGGCTAGTCAAGTCGCTGTCTACCTTGGCAATTCGCCGGCCGACGGCTATTCAGCGATCATGTATTCCCGAGATTCTGAAGGGAAGAGACTGCATCGGTGGCAGTCGCACGGGTTCGGGAAAAACGATCGCTTTTGCAGTGCCAATTCTGCAGCAATGGGCAAGCGACCCATTCGGAGTATTTGCTGTTATTCTCACTCCTACTCGGTAATTCTACGCCAATCCTTTCAATTCAACTGGATTATGCTAATGCAGTTTCTATAGCGAGCTTGCGCTGCAAATTTTCGAACAAGTCAAGGCAATCTCGGCCCCGCAGAGCCTGAAGCCGGTGCTCATCACCGGCGGAACCGATATGCGCCCTCAGGCGATCGCGCTCTCGCAGCGGCCACACGTCGTTATTGCCACGCCCGGCCGTCTCGCAGACCACATTCGTACATCAGGAGAAGACACGATAGTCGGACTGAAACGCGTCCGCATGGTGGTCATGGATGAAGCCGATAGACTCCTGACCAGCGGAAACGGGAGTATGCTGCCCGACGTCGAGGTATGCTTGTCTGCGCTGCCTCCCTCGAGTGAACGGCAAACGCTACTTTTTACGGCCACTGTCACCCCCGAAGTGCGCTCTCTGAAGTCAATGCCCCGACCAGCCAACCGGCCTCCAATCTTCGTCACCGAGATCGGGACCGAGACCCACGCGCCTATCCCCCCGACTCTAAAACAGACATATCTCCAGGTGCCCATGACGCACCGGGAAGCTTTCCTGCATGTTCTCCTCTCGACCGAGCGCAATTCCACCAAACCGGCCATTATCTTTTGCAATCGCACCAAAACCGCTGATCTCCTTGAGCGCATGCTCCGCCGTCTTTCCCACCGAGTCACTTCCCTACACAGCCTGCTCGCTCAGTCAGAGCGGACAGCCAACCTATCCCGCTTCCGAGCCAGCGCCGCGCGTCTGCTCGTCGCCACGGACGTGGCTTCGCGTGGTCTCGATATTCCAAACGTCAGTCTAGTCATTAACTTCGACGTACCGCGCAACCCGGACGACTACGTCCATCGTGTCGGTCGTACAGCCCGTGCTGGCCGGGAGGGTGAGTCGGTCACTCTGGTCGGACAGCGAGACGTCAACCTCGTGCTGGCGATTGAGAAGCGAGTGGGAAGGCAGATGGTGCAGTGGGAGGAAGAAGGCGTCAGCATCGAAGGAAGAGTCGTCAGAGGTCCCACGCTGAAGGAAGTCGGCGAGGCCAAGCGAGAGGCTACGGGGGAGATTGAAGAGGGTAGGGACGTGCTAGGCCGGCGTGTGACGAAGCTGAAAAAGGTTCGGTGATACATACTCGAATAGAAAGATGATATACCCGTGCATGCACAAAATTTCACTTACGACTAATGTGTCGATATTGATCTACGAAATTCGAATATAAAACTGGGTATCCTCGTAATATTCCCGTCATGCTTTTTATATTACAAAAAAAGGCAAGAGGCGGACATACGCCTCTGCATGCATACGTTCTCAAGACTCCTCATATGTCTCTTAGTTCAAAAAAAAAAGAAGTAAAAAAAAGTTCAATATCTCAAACGCCTCCAAAGCATTCGATGCGTCTAATCGATTTTGCCTTGTATCGATATCGTAAATATGGTGGCTGATCTAAAACAAAAAATATTTCACCGCCCAACAACCGTTTGCTCGGCATTTGTCGAGGATTGCGCCAAATCCTTGAGTTTTTGCAACGCGTTTGCTTTGTCTAACACAGCTTTTATCTGTTCGAAAGTGCTCTCGCGTCTTTGCTGGTTTTCGGTTTGCGCTTTGGGGGTTTCTTCGTCGTCTTCTTCATCATGGTTTTCTTCGTCTTCTTGTTCCTCTTCTTCTTCCTCCTTCTCTTCCTGAGGAATAATACTTTTTCTAGGAGATTCCGAGAATGGCGAGGGAATCGACGTTCGGGCCGAAGCACGGACCGGTCGAGACTGAGGCTGGATGGGGAGCGGGGGAAGAAGAACGCGTTTTTGTGTTGGCGATGTCTGAGATGCTGTTGCTGCTGCTGTTGTTGTTCTGGTTGCAGCTATGAATGACGGAGACAAGCTTGCGCGAGACGACGACGATGGCACGACGTTACCGCGGGGTACGAACGGACGGCTGGATGCCTCGAATTGGGAGAGGGCACGGTCGAGGGAATTGTTTCCGACGCGGTGCATGGCAGATTGGAGTCTTTGTCTGACCAGTGCGGCTTTCTGTGGGAGAAAAGAAGTAGGTTAGTTACGAGCATTGGAGTTTCGGGGTTTTGTGTATGCTCACTTCTTGGATGAATATCCGACGCGCTGCTGGTTCCGTGGGGACGCTGGACGCGGGTATACTTGTTGACGGTTCTTCGGATTCCCTTTCTAGCAAAGACTTTTGTCTTTGTGGCGGTATCAATTGCTCGGGAGCTTGTGCTGTGACGGATGGAGATATCTAATTCAGAGGATTTAGTCAAGCCCACTTTAGGGAATTCAATCACGGCAATCTAACCTCTCTTGACGAAGAACTGGGGCGTGTGTTGTTGTTATTGTCGTCGAATATTTGAAAGTCCTGCTCAGTCCCGGAGGTCACGACTGCTTTCCGTGGTTCAACATCCTCGGCCTCACTATCCGTGACTTGATCTATGGTTCGCTTCTGTCCGGCGCGATGAGATACCTCTTCTCGTGAAGATTCCTTCAGTGGTTTGAATGGGATTGCATCGGTGCTGGAGGGCTTCGGTTTGTCGGCGTGTCTTTTTGTGTAGGGCGTCAATGACGCGTTGGTGTTCTTCTCACCCAGCACGCGTCTACCGGCCTTGATGGGGCTGGTTTCTGGGCGTGTCGACTGCATTTCACGAGACGGAGAATGCTGTTCTGAGGGAAACAAAAGGTAAAAGACAAATTGCACTGCAAGCGAGTGAATAGGGTTGTTGTGAGGTGGTAGAAACAGCCTGGAATCAATATAGTCCCTCTATACCGGGAATTGCAGTTGCCGGTATTTATTCCAGACAAGACGGCTGTAAGAAGGAGTCTGAAAGAAAGTATAGACAAAGTATTCGTCACGGCCAATGTGCAGCAAGGTCCAATGGCTCTTGTATAGAAAATATATTCCAGGCGCGTCGCGTAGGGTCGTTGATGAATAGTCGTGAAGGTCCTCCGCAAGTGACACCGAAAGTGGAGCTTTCGGAGACACCAACGCTCAGACCACCGCTCCCTTGCACGTCTTTTAACGTGTGCGTGTTGGTGTCGTTGCGCGTCGAGGCGTCGAGGTTTTTTAGTATGTATTATTGACGTGGGTTTATGGATTTAGATTAAAAAAGACGGTGTCGTGGCGCGCGACCGACTCGCTTTTCTTGCTGCCTTGCAATGAGGGGTTTTAATAATACGTACGTATTAGGGTGGAATGCTCGAAACCGCGTGTTGTACACACACGTGTACATTCCTGGTTTTTGATTTCACGTCATTTTTGCTGTCGGTCCAGTTTTTGTCACACTGAATTGTCTATAAGATTTGTTTTTCGCTGTATACAATTTTTTTTTCGGTTCGTTTGTCGCTCGACATGCGACGGGATTTTAGCCACGGTAGAGAACATTGAATAGAAAAGCACAGTTAAATTTAAAAAATCGAGTACTACTCGAGATCTTGGGTCTGTAATTTTTCAATGCTGTTGGAGCGGGGTCAGATAGTAAAAATACGTATAGTAATTTATTTGAAATGAGCGCATAATGTTATTAATTGATGTTCTTTGATCTCTCGCTAAATGTGCCACTGGTTTCTACTAGTATTGCGGTTGTTATGTGTAGCCATTTTGCGACCAATTTGTTCAATTTTGGGTTTGGTGTGCCTGTATATCGATTGATCATCAGTTTCTCTCTTTTTTCCTTTTTTGTTCGTAGAGTGTGTGCTGGTGGTGTTGAACATACTGTATATTTTCCATGTCGGATTCGATGATATATAAACCAGTTGACAGCTCGAGGTTGGTGTATCAATTGATAGTTCAAAACACCCACATCAATGTTAACCACAGCCAGCAATAACCATTCTCACACGGCATTCGCACAATACATGTACATACCACACCGAATATCAAAATAAAATATCCACGCATGTATATAACTACAACTACGTAGCTACAAGTCTACATCGATGACCCGGGCCGAGAGAAAATGCGGGGAAGCTGTTGGACCAGTCCCGAGCATCTCGCAGCAACAAACCCTGGCCAAACAGTTATTTCTCACAGACTGATAATGACCCGGAAAAACTGGTCTCTTGCAATAAGGATAAACTCAATAAAGTAGATGGTATAGAAGTAAACGATGCAAACACAAGGGCCTCGAGCGAGTCTTGATAACGGACTAGTCTGTATATAGTCAAGTGCGACGGATATAGCTGAATTTGGAATGTGATTGGCCAGACTCCCCGCCAGCACCCCACATGAGGTCATTGCCATTCCAGGCACTCGCAGCCAGCGAGCACGTCTCTTCCATCTTACACAACCCCGAGAGCTGGTCTTCTCTATCTTATACTTACGCCAAATTCATTGATATCAGACCTTACCCGCCCCGGTTTATTTCCTTTTCTTTCCCGGCTGAAAAACAAGAAAGACGAGTCTCGATGCGGTGGTCTGCCGTAGCCCTAGCTGGGCCGCTGCTGCAGGCTGCACTGTCGACAGCATCGAGCCTGAACCCTCCTGTGCTTCCGCTGACTGTGAGGAATCCCTACTTTAGCACTTGGCTTGCAAATGCTAGAGACGTGCCATGGTCGAAATGGCCGATATTCTGGACCGGCGAGGAGATCGGCTTCTCGCTGCTGGCCCAAGTCCCTAATGCAAACACCGTATATCCTCTGCTTGGACGACCGCAGGATTCATTGCCCAAGGATAGGAGATCTGGGTATAGCTCAACTGCGAAAAACTCTTCAACTAAATCTGACCTAAACATGTGCCCTCTAGATACAAAGTCGATTACCCTACTTACAAGGGCGCCACTTACGATGCATCCACCACCAACCTGACTTATGTGCTCCCTGGAGGCGACTCTCCAGAACTGGAAGTGGAATTGGTCCTATCTTTCCTGTCTCCGATCACGCCCACATCGACTCTGCGGCAGTCGATTCCCGCGTCGTATTTGACCATTCACGCTGTGGGCAGTGTCGATGTAAACGTGTACATCGATGTCAATGGCCAATGGGTCAGCGGCGACCGCGACTCTCAACTGGCCTGGGATTTCAGTGATGTCAGTGTCAAAGGAAGCCCGGACAAGCTCAAGAAATGGGAATTTACGCGTCGAAATGAGCTGTTGGTATCCGAGATTCGGGATCGATCCGAATGGGGAACTCTGCATTTTGTTGCACCCAAGGTAGGGAGTCTGTCCCCAGGCAGTATCGAAACTTTTTACTTACTGGAATTTTTAGGATACTAAACATGAATCCGGGACATCGGCGACCTTGCGTGATCGGTTCGCAAAATCAGGCTCTCTCCAAAACACAGTGGATCGCCGCTTCCGATCAATCATGGACGAAGAGCCCGTCTTTGCCTTTTCAAAGCACTTTGCGCTTAGCAAGTCCTCAACCGAGTCCGCGCAGTTTACCATCGCTCATACTCAAGATATTGTTATCCAGTATGCTTCTTCACGAGGCATGACCTATATGCGGCCTCTGTGGAAGTCCTGGTTCCACACAAACGACGAGCTTCTTTCCTTCCACTACTCTGACTTTTCCGACGCAAACTCTCTGGCATCAAACTACTCAGATAAGCTGGCTACTGATGCATACAAGTCTGGGGCTGACGACTATGTGGACATTGTCACGCTCTCTGCTCGCCAGGTGCTCGGTGCCACCAGCTTCTCCGGGACTGCGGAAAATCCTCTTCTTTTCATGAAAGAAATCTCTTCTGATGGCAACACACAGACGATTGATGTCATATATCCCGCGTTTCCCTTCTTCCTGTATACAAGCCCCCGTTGGTTGGCATATCTTCTGGAGCCATTGATTGAGCACATGCTCAGTGGGCAGTACCCGAACACTTATGCAATGCACGATTTAGGGGCAAGTTTCCCTAATGCCACTGGCCATCCAGATGGCAAGGATGAATATATGCCAGTTGAAGAATGCGGAAATATTCTGATCATGGGCCTTGCATTGGTCAACTCGCTCCGATACTCCGACAACAAAGATTCCATTTCCCCCTGGGCAGCAGAGGGCCAGTTTATCCAACAGCCTCTGCATGAGGGCGCACCATTATTCCCTCTGCTCGAACTTCAGACAATCTCTGGCATTGATAAACAGGACGGAAAATGGGGTGGCAAGGGCCGTGGAGCAACGGATGCTCGCAAGTGGGTGCACAGGAGTTATCGACTCTGGAAGCAGTGGACGGGCTATCTGGTGGAATTTTCACTAGAGCCAGAAAACCAACGTATGTATTGCAATACTGCTGAAGAGATGTTTTCCTTTGCTGATTAAACTAGTTTCTACGGATGATTTTGCTGGATGGCTTGCTCTCCAAACAAACCTGGCGTTGAAGGGAATTATTGGTATCAACGCCATGAGCCAGATTTCAGATGTTGCTGGCGAAAGCAAGGATGCTTCCCACTTCAAGGTAGGGTTTCGTATTTTGTCGGAGGTCACACAGTTTAGTTAACAGAATCCCAGAAAATTGCGAACGACTATGTTGCAAAATGGGAGGAATTTGGCATGTCTCGTGATGGCACACATGCAAAGCTCGCGTATGACTGGCATGGATCGTGGACAACCTTGTACAACCTTTATGCCGACGCCCAGCTCTGCTTCCATTTGGATGGTAGCACGTCACACACGGGCAGCTTTGCCCAGAAGCTTCTCAAGCCCAAGAAACAAGGGTTCGTGCCTCGACACATCTACCAGAAACAATCAAACTGGTACCACTACGTACGACAGAAGTACGGGCTACCTCTGGACAGCCGTCACCTGTACACCAAGACCGACTGGGAATTCTTTTCCATGGCGGTGGCCAGCGAGCAGGTCCGCAGCGAGATTCTCGAGTCTGTAGCTAGATGGGTGAACGAGACCGAGACCGACCGCCCCTTTACCGATTTGCACGAGACCGAAGGCGGCGGCGGATACCCGGGCATCTTCTTCATCGCACGCCCTGTGATCGGCGGCCACTTTGCTTTTTTGGCTCTTCAACGGGCCTGTGGAGGGAAAGCTATGGAAGGTCTTTCGTTCCTGGACGATGTCGATCCAGACGCTGACAGCCTTGCCGAAGTAGCTGCTGCGGAGTTTGGTCGAATTCGACGTCCATGGTTGAGTGGTGAACTGTAGTCAGTCAGTCAGTCACCCAGACGGAGAAAAAAAGTTTGACTTGTTTTTTGAAAAAGCGCTAAGAGATGTTTGTATATCTATGTGGGAAGGAGGAGTTATTGTTATGCCATTTTTATTACTCTGACACCAAAAAAAAAACAACGCGTTCTTCCATGCTTCAAAGAATGCTGGCTTCGAGGGGTTGATTCGCTGGCTGTCGTTTCTATAGCTTTATAGTATCAATTGATGACTGATATTGCTACATGTTGTGTGTTCAAAGTATTCGTAGCTTGAATCTCCAAGATGGAAACATAAAAGAGTTCAAGATTCCACCTAACTAACTACACAATAACCAGTTTTCTGTAAAAACAACATACTGTATCACTGTATCAAACTGCTCAACTTGTCTTGGATTGAGCTCGCTCCCAATTCGCCAAGCAGATTAATCCTAATTAAAGAAAAAAAAAAGAGAGAGAAGACGGTTCCAAGATAATAATTTTTGTTTAATAAAAAAAGAAAAGAGAGAAAAAGGTAGACAACAGGACACAAAATGATATTCTTCAATTCAATTTCCGTTACTTTCTTGTACCTCTGTACCTCTTGTACACCTTTCTTTTCTTCTTCTTTTTCTTTTCACACACACATACAAACAAAATACGAGTCAATTATTTTCTCGATTTGCTCCTCTTCTTCTTTTTTTTTGATGACGGAAAAAGATTCTCTCACTCACTCAGGGTAAGACGAGTGATTTGGTTCTTTTTGGTAAAATTGATTTACTTGCTTCCCAAGGTAGGGAAGTTCTTCTCGTCAACGGTAGGACCAGAACCGCCAGCACGGCCGCCGCGGGTGTTGTTCTCACCACGTCCGCCACGCTCACCACCACGGCCACGTCCTCCACCGCGACCACCGCTTCCACGGGGACCGCCGGTTCCGCGAGTACGAGGTTGCTCGACGAAACGCATGTCGACGTCAAGGATGTTCTTCTCCTTGCGCTGTCTCTCGCGTCGGCCCTTTTCTTCCTGAGGCTTGATGTAGTTGTCCTCTTCCTCGTTGCGTTGGAGCTCCTTGGCAGAGTCCCATTTCTTGTCCTTGCCAGTCGAAGCAGGGGCGCGAGCCTCCTGCACACCGAGCTCAGTGCGCTTGGTAGCGGCCTGCTCGGCAAGGTAGTCGGCGTAGGACTTGGACTTGTCGACCTCCTCGGGCTCCTCGAGAGGGGTCTGGGGCTCGTTTTCGTCGGCCTTGGCGATGGCCTCACCGGCCTTTTCGTCGTTCCATTCGGCGTCGCCCTTCTTGCCGCCCCAGCCTTGGCCGACCTGCTTCTCGGTATCGCTAAGGGAAATTAGTTAGTGTCCGACGGCCTTGACCAAGCTCCAGCATGGAAGAAAACGTACGTGTGGGTGTTGCGGACGGGGTGACGGTCAGTGCGGGTACGAGCACCACGGTCGTCACGGCCTCGGTAACCACGGCGTCCAGACTCCTTCACTTCGTCGACGGGGCGGTTACGATTGTTGTAGCTGCCGGCGTTACGGTCACGGAAGGCTGCATGCTATCAGTCTCGAGCCCCAACTGAAAAAAAAAAGAGAAGCGGAATAACGAACCATCGTCGTTACCGTTTCCACGGCCACCGCGACCACCGCGGCCACCGCCTCGGGGAGCGGCAGGGGGAGCCGAAGGGGCTTCCTTGGGAGCATCACGCTTTCCATGACGCGCAGCTGGCCTGTCTACTGTCTTTGTAGGAGGTTCTGGCTCTCTGTCGGAGTCGAGCTCGGGGTCATTGCCTGTTACCAGCACTAGGTTAGATGATGATGTAATCGTGATATGAAATACGCGGCGAGGAAGTAATACCGAGAAGCTCGTACAGGTTCTGCGACGATGAGCAGTTAGCATTGTCGTTCAATTGAAGGTTTTTTTTTTGTGTTGTATTTCGCGTGCGCGTAACATACCTTTGACCGGACGTCGGCCATGGCTAAGGATGGCCTTCCGGGGGAAGGCTTCCTTTTGCTTTTTTATCGCGACAATTCGATGTGATGGAGGGGGGGGGGAAAGGATCTCTGAAGAAGGCGGGAATCCTAAGAGCGTAGGATTGCAGCCTTTCTTGGAGATAAGTGATATGCCTAACCTGGAGGGGGAAGGGGGGGGAGAGGGAGGGAAAAGAGAGAGAGAGGGAGAGAGGGAGAGCAGAGGCGAGTGAGAGTGGTGCTTGTGCTTCTGGTCTGGAGGTGGGCTTGATGGAGCAAGGGCGAAGAGGTTGATTTGTGGTTTGTGGTTTGGGGCTCACACGCCAACGGCCGGCCCGGGCTGGCTGGCCCTAAGCGATTGGATCAGCCCAACACCCGGCGGGTTACTGTTCCGCACTTGGCCGCTTGCGGCCGCCCTTAGGGCTTAGGGCTTATAACTTGGTATGCAGCTTCCTAGAGCAGCGATTTTTATTTCTTCTACCTACAGCCTAGAACTGCTGGTATATAAGACGTGCTATCCCCGATCCAGTACAGGCCAGACATTAGCCACATGCAGGGCGACGCTGTCATCATTCCATAACATATCCACAGTCGAATCGAAGAGAAAAAAAACACAAAAAAAAAAAAAAAAAAAACAGATACCGCCTCCACCAGTAGTCAAGATATATATTATCCTGACAGGGTATAATAATGGTTCATATGTGTACAGCCATGCACCGTCTGCCAACAAATCAACGTCAAGGATGCTAAACGCCGGAGGAAACACTTTTCTTTCGTCTTCCACTGTCATGACACATGCATATTCGTATCAAAGTGAAAAGAGATGGCAAAAAAAGAAGATAGAAAAAAGATGTAAAAGAAGAAGAAAGATAAAAACCGCCACATTTACAAGAATTCAAAGGTTTATCTCTGCTTCAGTGGCGGAGATTCTCCTGCTCATAACTGTACGGAGTCTGAAAGTGCATGCTGGCACCGAGCCCAAAGGTATCGCTGTCCAGCACGGGCTCGTACTGGCCAAAGAGCGAGCCCCCGGCGCCGTACATTCCGTTATCGACATCGCCTGCCTGCAGAGCCGATGCGCTAGACAAACTCATCCGGTTTTGGTCAGATGGCACGGGTGGTCGGTTGAAGTCGTGAACATAGGTACTGGCGTCGTGGCCATTTTCCGTCGGATCGGCGTCGTCGAGCATGTCAGCTTGCGCGTCATACTCTTGCTCTGTGGTTTAATCGTATTAGAAAGGACAGTGCTGGGAGGAACGCTAGGAATACTAACCTAATTGATCATAGTGCTTTTGAAAAGGTGTAGGGTAATAGCTAGGCATGCGCGAGGCCATTGTGTTGCCCGGCATCATAGACTGTGTTGCTGCACCGTAGGGGTCCATGGATCCTACCTGAGGAATGCCCATTGCGTGCTGCTGAGTAAAGTCTCGAGGCTGTGGGAGGAGGGGTGGCCGAGCACGTTGCTGTTGCGTCTGAAAGTCTGTAGCTTTCGGCGATAATGCGCCTTGCAAGGCAAAGCCAGGCGACTTGCCTGTCGATGGCGATGACACATGCGACGATGGAGTTTGCTGGGCTTGGGGGGAGGTTGTGTGGTAGGCGCCGTCTCGTTGTTGAGAGACCCCGGCCTGGTCGGGCTTGGGGGCAATGCTTCCTGAGCCATGGCGTTGGGCAGATGTCCTGCTGATTGCAGCGCGCTCTAGAGGCGACGACTGTTTTGGTGCGAGCGGGTTGTTGGGTTTGGCTGGTGGAGGGATTGTCGTCGAGTTCCCCGTCTTGAGGCGCAGTTCTGCCTGCACATCGACACCTGCGAACAGTCAGCTCCATCTTTTGCGTTCTATCACAGGTTCTCACCTTTCTCGAGAAGGATTCTCTCGAGCAGCGAGTTCTTGTATCGCAGCATCAGACATTCATCGGCAGCGGTTCTGTGACTCTGCTGCAAAGACTGCAGAGAGTCCTCATTCCGCTTGATCGTGGACTCGAGCTGCTTGATGTACTCGGTGCGTCGTTCGCGAAAGGCAGCTTGGGCCTGTCGGTTCCTCTGCTTGCGCTCTTCCGAGGTCGCATAGATCTGGCGATGGTCAGAGCCGCAATATAAATATATATATATATATATATATATATATATATGTAGAAAGACATACCGGCTTCCTCCCTCCCTTTCGCTTCTGCGTCTGAGCAGCATCCTGGGCCAGCGGCTGCTCCTCAGGCTCCGGGGTCGAGACAGACGAGCTCATCGAGCCGGGGCCATCCTGGGCGGGCTCGGTCTTGGGGACGACGGCGTCCATGGAAAGGTCATTGTCATTCAGGGCCCCGGCCTCGACCATTGAGACCATGGCAAAGCAGCAACGGCGAGCAAAGGGGAGGAGGGGGCCGAGAATGGGATGGCAAGGCTCGCCCTGGTCGAAGAATCAGGGTCGCGACGTCGCGCGCACCACCCCGACTGGGTTCTCTCTCGACAACGAGAAGGGGAAAAAAGTTATCTGAGATCGGATCGATCGCGGGGTATGGAAGGCCAGGCAGGATGGGCGACAAGGTAGGCGCTCGCAAACGCGCGGCTGGGCGGCTGGCAAGCGAGTCACAGGGCGAGCAGGGCAATTACAGTGACATAAAAGAAATTGCGTGATAACCAGCGTGTTTTGCAGGGCTGGGGGGGGGGGGGGGGGTGAGAGTAGTTCGTAGGTCGCAGTTGGCAGAGTAGTGAGAGAGTGGAAAGATGTGAGGTAAGAGAATTTACTAAGAGGAAAGAACTGCCAGCAATACTGATCGGACTAGTCCGCTCCCAGGTGTCCAGTTTCTAGGGTCAGGTTCATCACATTACAGATGAATTTTTTTTTTTTACCTTCTCCTCTTGTCTCTCTTTCTCTGTCTCGGAAGGGCGACGAGCGGAGCAAAGGGCGTGGCGTCCATCTGTTCATAGCACGCAATACGGGTTGACAAATTACGGTACGGTAATATTCTTCCGTACGCTAAATTACGAGCCGGTCAGCCCGGCAAGTTAACCTTGGTGGCAGCCTGGCCGGTGGCCAAGCTAGGCAGTGAGCAGTGGCCACGCGTGCGTAATTACAATACGTATTTACCATACCACGTTACGTCTTTTTTCTTTTTCCCTTGCCCTTTTTCTCCTGCAGCTTCCCCTTTCAAGCCTAGCGCCAGCATCACTGTATTTTCTCCTCTCGCATTCCTTTTACCCCCGCATTATTATTTAGCATGGCTAGCATTTAAATTACCCTGTTAGCCTGTTAGGGGCCGCTTAGAAGCTGAGAAGTTCAGCTGCATTTTTCCCTCTTCCCACCGGCGCTCCCCGAGTCGAACCCTATTTAACCAATTTCAAATTTAACAGCAATATCCATTGCCGCCGAACTCGCCATGACGCCTGCCACGGTGGAGACTAACGGAGGAGACTTGTCGCGGTAGCCGACGGCGAACGGAGCCCGCCGTAATGAGAATACCGGAGGCCAAGCGCTTCTCCGTGCATGAACTAGTCAACTAGTAGTTTCTACTGAGAGCGTCCGCGGAGAAGCTGCTGCGCTTCCAACTTCCAAGGCTGACGGTCTGACTGATCCAGTGACCGGTTTAACAGTAACCATTGCGTTGCATCTGATATTTAAACATGGTCTTTATACGTAGTATTCAGCAATGCGACTATTCGTTATATGGTCTATATAGTATACAATTGATATAGCAGACGGGAAACCGCTAAAGAGGTGAATACACAAAGATTACCGAAATTACGGTCCGTCATTTGCAAAAACACGGCTGAGGCGGGGTTTGCTTTTTTTTTTTACCAGCAAAAAAAACTCTGACAGGGTCACGCGCAGGGTGCGTGGGAGCCTAAGGCAGGCCCGGCTCAGCAGGGCTTGGCTTCCCCACCATTTCTACAGGCACAGCTCCATGTCTCCAACCAACTCGACACGAGAATCTCCGCCCGATCTTGGCTGGACATTCTTAGTTAACGCTGTGTTGACTCGTTGGGGTACGGCTTACTGCTGACGGCGTCAATTGGGATTGACGTCATATCCAGACTCGGACAGTATCTGTCATGTTGCGATGGACAATGGGCTACGTATCAGATGCAGATCGACCGGAGCATACGTACCTAGTTTCGTGGAGTTGAAACGCATGGCAATGTCGCTCGTCCTACACTATACCGCTGCAATGCATATTCTTCCGCTCTCCCGTTTTCGACCAGTGAGTCACCGAGACTCGACGTTCTGAATATAGTTCAGTCACTATACGCTACTTTTTATACACATACGCAGACTCGCGGAGATGAATTGGTCATCACTGAATGGCCAATAAAAGTCACGACGGGGATCAGCTCTCGATTCGTGCTGTCCTGGAGCGCTCTTGACGATATCCATCGTCTTATGCAAACCCGGAGTAGCCTGTTATAACTTGCTAGTCGTGTTGGTTGACGTGCCGAAGTAATGCTTGTCCAGCTGATCCCACTTGGCTCGTCCCTTTCTACTTAGTACTAGGAAGGGGTTGCCTTTGGCTTAAACATGCAGTAATTTAGCTTCTCCCTAGGAGAATATCTACCAAGCACGTAGCACGTAGCACATACAAACATCTATAGCCCTAAGTTGCTATGTAATAGCTGGCATTGATTGGATCACATGTGATTGATAGACATGATCTGACCGACCACAATTCTTCTCAGAACATTTCAGCAATTCCAATCTCCCCCAGAAATCCAGCATCAATTACATGAAATATACTGAATGTAAAAATATTAAAAACATCACAATTATTCTTTGATATCATGTTGAATATATAACCTTTGACAGGGTTAAGCAGCCAGTGGGGACCTGTTCCCCGCATTAGCGTCTGCATGCTTCCTCGGTTCAATCTCGGCCATGGGATCATTTTGCCTCACCTTGAACCTACCCCTAAGAAAAAAAAAATTGCCTTGACTGGATAGCGCGGAAAGAAAGAGACCTTGCAAAATGGCATCGACAGAAAAACCAGAAGACGTCACCGACAAACCCAACGAGCAGCAAACCCAGTCCCAGTCCCCAGTTGGCAACGATGGCGGGGCGACGACGACAACGACAACGACAACGACAGCAGCAGAAGCGAAACCCGCCGCGGAGGAGGACAATGAGTCTGACTTTGAGGATCTAGATGGTGAGTTCCCTTCTGTTACTTTTGGTATTCCTATTCTAACGAGTTTTTTAATGGATAAGATGTTCTTGACGACTTTAACAAACCGAAACAACCCGCACCGACAAAACCAGCACCAGCAGCTACATCCACAACAACCGACCCCGCGCCTTCAAATAATCCCGTGCCAGCAGCCGATTTCGATGAAAAGGAATTTCTCGAGCAGTTGGAAGCCGACATGATGGCCAAACTGATGGCTGCTGGTGGGGACACCGGAAACACAGCAGCAGCAGCAGAACCAAGCACGGGCTTCAGCTCCAAGCAGGTTGACGAGCTGGAGAAGCAGTTTGATAATGTCGGCATAAACCCCGAGGATTTTTTCAAGGAGTTGCTAGCTGAGGCTATGCAAAAGCCGTCGCCTTCGTCTTCCAAGGACAAGGATGCCTCATCGTCGGCTAAAACAACAACAGACGACAGCACCGCTACCGACGAAAAAGGAGGCTCGTTTCAAGACACCATCCAACGAACACTAGAACGCATGCAGGAATCCGGCGACAAAGCCACCGCCGCCACCAACGAAGGCGGCGACGGCGACTTACTCGAACAACTCCTCAAAGCCATGGACGGCGCTGGTGGTGCTGGCGGAGAGAACATGGACATCAACCAAATGTTCATGGGCATGATGGAGCAGCTATCCAACAAGGAAATGCTGTACGAGCCGATGAAGGAACTACACACAAAGTTTGGACCCTGGCTGCAAGAGAATAGAGACAAAGTGTCTGCCGACGAGCTCGAGCGCTACGAGACGCAGGCGCGTCTGGTTGGTGAGATTGTGAGCAAGTTTGACGAACCGGATTTTTCAGACGATAAGCCCGAGTGTCGTTCCTATATTTGGGAGCGAATGCAAGCGGTGAGCTCTATTTTTTTTTTTTTTTCTTATTGCGTGTTTTCAAGCTAATGGTCGATATAGATGCAAGCAGCCGGAAGCCCGCCAGACGACCTCATCGCAAACCCGTTACTAGACGAACTCGCCGCTGGCGACGAGGCGGGTCCCAACGGCCCTGCGCCGCCAGAGTGTCCGCAGCAGTAGTAGTAGTTAAATTCAATGTTATAGATAGATTGGTTGGCAGTAAAATGCGTTGGATTATTTGCTTGTTGCTTTGGCCGGCCTGCCGACTTGATACTTGATATGTACATATAACCGATACCCCATACAGGCGGAGATGAACAACCATGTACTTGAATAATAAAACATCCCACAACGCCGTAAACCCGAGAGAAAAAAAAATCACGACATGTCCATGTCCTCACACACAATCTGATCAAACAACCCTTCCAACTCCGCATCATTCTCATCGTCACAAAACGAGCGCACACTCTTCGCCGGCGATGTTGTGACAGCCTCGTTGTCTATTGGCATATTCTCCAACAACGCATCCATCTCTTGCTCTTGTAATTCCAACGCATACTGCTCAGAGTCGACCGCAGCATCATCATCCGAAATCTCGCCATCTTCCAAATGATACTGCTGATAAATAGCATCTGCTTTACGTCGCATGTGCTCGCGCCAATCCTTTTGTTCAGAGAGGTGCTCCATCATCATAATCGATTCTCCGCGCGCGTTGAAACGAGAGGCGTCGCGGTCTTGTTTGACTTTGTTGAGGAAGAGGGCGCGGTGTTTGTTGGCGCGTAAGGATGAGGTGGTGGTGGTGGTGGTGGTGGTGTCGTCGGATGATGACGAGGATGAGCCGAAGATGCGTCCGAATGGACGGGAATTGGATTTGAAGCGTTGTTCGTATGTAGATTGTCGTGACGAGGACGTGCTGTTGAAGGAGAATATACTACTGGCGCCACCGCCATTCTGTGTGTTTTCCGGATTATTCTCTTTCCCCGTTGCCTGCTGCTGCTGCTGGTTACTCGCGCTCATCTTCGACGAGAAGACTGCGCGTGGAATGTTGGCGTTGCATGACCCCAACGGCGACGGGGAAGCCGGCATCCACGGGGTTCGGAAATGAGGGTTCTGCGTGAAGAGCTGAAAGGGTTGAGGGTGCTGCGGGTGCTGAGGCAGAGTTTCAAACATTTCGCAATGAGCGGATGTTTTTGTGGTGTGTGTGATGGAAGTTTGGTTCAGGTTAAGTGGCGAGAACCCGACAAGTACGTCGCAATAAATTCAGAAGAGATGAAGAATAAAATCAATTCCGACTCTCCCAAACGGATAGACAGAAAGATTAAATAGGACGCACAAAAAAACTCAGCATGCCCCAGCCATGAGCATGAATACAGCCTGCAGTATGCAAAGGGTTGTCGTTCCAAGTCGCGTCATAACGCGGCCGGGACGCGCTTGCTGCATTTGCCGATAAGCTTATCACGGGACTAGCCGGATTTGGAAGGGGTTGATAACCCCTAGTCCTTTACAACGGCATTATTACAAGAACTTGAAATAAATTGAAGTTATTGTAAGATATTAGTGATATATTATTAATGTGTTATTTTTATCATACCCAAATGAACCTCAGCAGCCTCAAAGGGATATCAAGATTCTGCGGTTATATTCCACAAAAGAATGACATTCTGGATTGAAAGCGAGAACTGCTCTATCTAGACTAGCATTCCACGGAATATGACCAACGCAAGAGCTGATCGAGATAGACAATCAACACCATTGAATCTACTTACGGTGTGCTCAATATGGCAACTACGAGTGATTATCGTCTGCGGTGGCAATGCTTCGGAGGTTGCCGTACCATTGCATTTGAAAGAGAAAGCAAGATACATTGACTTACCTCACGGCAAATTTGAAATTTACTTCGAATCAGTTGGTAACACGATCGATCGCGTTGTATATTCGTTGCCCGTCATTGCTTCATATATTTTCTCCGGTACGGATAGGCAGATATCGAAAATCACGCAGGTTTTCCATTTCGCCATGAAAATGACGATGAAATCGCCAACGTCAAAAACATCTACTTTAGAAGCCTTGGTATTGACAACGTTGATCAAGCACTTGAAATCGCGGGACGACCATGAACCTGAAGAAGAAATAGCTTTTGACGCGGACACGAAGGAGTACAAGCTCGAAGTTATTCAGCCCTCAGAGACAACGAAAACAAATTCTGATTCACACAGGCCTTGGTCTGCTACGAGTATTTTCCATCCAAATGGGGTACGGACTCGAAGAGAACTTCTCCACGGTTGGGCGCACATACAGACGGCCACTGGAGATATCAAAATGGGCGCCCCCCTCAACTTAGAATTAAGATTCACAATATTATCATATTCGAATTACTAATCCCGATGAATTCTTTCTAATCCGAGTTGATTTCGGTATATTGGCCACAAACTGGATCAGGATTAGTTTTGATAATTAACAAATTTTTTCTTTAGCATAATCGTCGTCACGTAACTAAAAATTACCTATAATATGAAAGACTAAAGTAAGAGAAAGACATTGAAAAATATTGAGTATGTAATGTTAGGCGAGGTAAAAAAATAGGCAAGACAACACTGGTACGAAACCAGGAGGGTGTGAGCCCATTGCAATTGGCAGTATGACCCCAATAAGGTAACCCTCGAGTGCAACGCCATAACCAACTCATCCATGTTGCCCTTAGTTTTTAAGGTCGGATGATTATGGTTCTTTGAAAATATCAACTATTTGGCAGTAGTAGTGTAAGAAAAGGATAACAACGAGGAAACAAGAAACAGGAAACCCATATTTATACCCTCGATCTCATAAAAATACACCGGGCATCTCCATGCAAAGAGAGCCATTAATAAATAAGATCTCAGGATCCAAATAATGAGGCCATATTTGCCCGCCTTGATCCTCCGTACCGTATAGTTACTTCGTAACTACTGCTTATCGCAGACATCAGACGATTCGCTTTGGGACTAACCTACTGCAAACTATTGTATAGGGTTTTTTCTCCTTGCTGCTCTCTCTACATTGGTCATGTTTTAGCACATCTATTTGTTTAACAGTCTACCTTGGACTGAGATTATATTCATTACTGCCACACAGAAAGATATATTTTTCCAAGAGAAAAGCGTGTATTCGTCTATTTCATGTTTTACCCGAATCGAGGGTATAGATACTGATTTACATACTGATCACTTTTCCTTAGATGCTTAAATTGTAGATCTTAATGAATAATTTCAACTGACATTTCAGATATTATTACATACATACAGTAATGGTGAATTGATCAAATATTCAAACAATCCACCCGCGGTCCTCGTGATGCTCTCTCTCATCAAAAGAACCAGAAAAAACTGTGAATTCATATTGTCAAACGCCTGGGCCCTCTTCATTCGCGTCGAAGTAGACCGTGAACAGGGTATTCAGAAAAGTACACGGATAGAAAAAGCCAAGTGTAAGAAAGTCGCATAACGCAAGGATTGTCGTGGTTAAATACCGGGAAGCCGATGGGTCGGATCGGATGGATGAACAGCCCGGCAAAAGACGGTCTATCTCAAAATCCAAGTAAAAAAAGGAATGACTATTTCGCAAGAATCAACATAAAAAGAATCGTATCTGCTCCAGCTTTCTCCATAACGCCGCGAAACAAGATCAATGATCAAAACAAGATCGAAATGTGGTGTTCAGGACGGCCGGGAAAGCGTAGAGAAACACAATTGTCGAGAAGGCCGTCGCAGTAAAATGCATGCGGCATTTTTTTTTTAAAAGTTGGAAGCAGCATTGACTGGACCAGGGTTGTGATACTGGTCTAGAGTGGATCGGAATTGGTTTCCACCTGGGCTAGGAGCCTTTTCGCGTGAGTTGCTGCCCACGGCAGTACCGGCGCTCATGAGATCATCCTCGTCGTTGTCATTCTCATGGCGGTTTCGTCCCCAGATGCGCCAGACGGCAAAGGCAATACCGGCAATCAAGATGGCACCACCGACACCGACAACAACACCGATAATGGTATTCCTTGTGCCGGTGCTGAGTCCACTGCTGGTGCTGGAACCATTGTCGCTGAGACTAGGAGTGGTGGAGGTACCGGCGGCAGCGCTGCTGGTTGAGCTGGCAGGTTCTGGTTTAGCGGTGGCGGTGACTTGCTCAGTTGTAACAGCACCGGCCGGCTCGGAAGTCGAGGTCGTCTCTGGGGCCACCGAGGTTGTTGTAGACGTCTTTGGAGGGTCGGTAGTCTTGGGTGGCTCAGAGGTCGAACTGCTGCTAGTACTGGTGGGGGGTATCGACGTAGTCGTAGAGGACGAGGACGACGTGCTAGTTGGAGGCACGGAACTTGTGGTCGACGATGGCGGTTCCGAGGTCGAGGACGAGGGCTCAGAAGTTGATGATGGAGGGTCTGTAGATGACGGCGATGCTGATTCGGTCTGCGAGGCAGAAGTTTGGGCAGCCTGGGTGTCGCTGGCAGAAGTGTCGGTTGCGGATGCAGGGGCAGTGGGCGAGGCTACCGCGTCGAGATCGGACAGTAAGTCCCTTTCGTTGATGATTGTTCCTGAGACGGCAGCAGCGAACAGGTAGATGCCGGCGAGCACCGTAGACGAACGCATTTTGACGAGCTGCTGACAGCGTCAACCGACGGGATTACGACGGCACAGTCGAGCGAAGTCGAACGGGCGGGAGGTGGTCTCCAGGGGGTGAATAAGAAGGCGGACGGAAATATCGTGGTTTTGTTGATTCAGAAAGCGAGTGACCGGGTGGGAGAGAGGAGAAAAAAACGAGAGACGAAGAAGAAAAGTCGGAATGCACAGGCAGCAGGACGAGAAGAGAGTGACTGGGTTGACGGACTTTTGCTGCGATTGCCAAGTGGGCGCCACGACAACACTCAAACAGAGCACACACAAAGCAGTGGAAAAGCGGGCCTGCCCTAGGCGGACCACTCAGGACCACCGGGTGGGGCGGGTCCGGCCCCTAGCGGCCCGGCCTTGGCCGCTGGTTGGCTACGAGCGGGTGCCAGGTGGCCGCAGCAGCCAGTGGTAACGCGTAGAGCCCGCCCTGAGTCCCACTCAGACCCACTTGCGAGGGAAGCCCCTGACCGCATCAGGCCTAGTGTCGGCAACAACAGCTGGCGTGACAGTCACGTTGCACCGTGCCCTGTCAATGACTGTCATACATGACGGAGTATACTACGCATTATTAATTCACTCGCTACTCGTTTAGTGAGAAACTCGACATATGACAGGACTCTGGCGGGGGTATTGCGTCTGGGACGGACTGGTGGTGACTCGAGGTATCTTGAAACATGTTTCGCCAATCGGCCGATCGGTATGCGCTGTCATGTGCTGGTTGCTACTGCTTGGCTCTACTTACGGAGGACACGAACTGCACAATCAAGGCAGTGTGACTCTGCAGTACGGACTGCGGAGGTACATCTCTGTATGCATTGATTGCACTGTTTAATTGCATGAACCGACATTACAATGGACGCCGTACAGTGCCGCGCATGACATAACAAACATGTTCGCCACAACAACGTGGGATTGGTAATTATTAATTCTATGAATAGAAAATTTACAGCTGCCAACTTGCCAAGGCTAACGCAACATAGCATCTGTATTGGTAAGTGTATAACGGTTTTTTTTTTTCTTCTTCTTTTTCTTTCTGTAGGGCTGCCGACTGTTCCGCTGGAGAGTGCGCTGGTCAGCATGCTCCGCCTCCCCCACCCTGGCTCGTCAGGCCTCAGTAGTGAGACGATGATCATATTAAATTAATAATAACGGCCGTTATTATTAACTGTGCTCACTCTGTTTATTGTTGTTGCTGTGATATGGAAACGTAGCAGTCTGGCGTGGCTTTGCAGGTGATGTCATGGAGATGTCTCATTGATATCCGTAAATATGTACAGTATTGACCCAATATCAACATTGAATTTACCGGAGTGAAGAACAAAATTTCGAGATGCTCTGACTCGGAACACATCGTTTCGACTTGTAACATTGGATCCATACCAAAGGTCTCCGGCATCCTGGCCCTTCAGTGTCGATGAACCACAATAGTAGCAACTACGAAACAAAACAAGACAACAGAAGGAATCGAATTAGAATAATGCAAAACACATTCATTGATCAAATCTGATATCTTAGACCAATTGCATATAGGAACAATGCATTCACTAATCAAATCTGATATCCCCTGCGAAAAAAGACTAATTGCATATATGCTTCGCGCTCAAACCCAGCCAGTCAAAGTGGTTTTGTATAAGAATAGCATGGTCAAGCAGGATGAAGCACAAGATTGTTCTTCGGATAAAATGAGGGACTCAGCGCACGGCAAACAAATAGCTGAAACCCAATCTGTATCCGGTAGCGTTTGTGGAAGTTTCAAAAGAAAAACAAAACCAAAAGAAAAACAAAACCAAAAAATCGGAATTGGGGGTATCTTCAAAGTATTATGCTGTACTAAGCTAGTCGGGTTGATGTGTTTGATGAGTATACACAGTATCACCGCTTTCGGGGTTCGTCCTTGAGCTGATCTTTTATCTGCTCCTTGAAAAGCCGCAGGAAATGCCTGATCCCAGCTGTGCCAAGGAATTAGCAGACGAAAAAAAGAAAGTCAAAACTGTCACTCACAAGTCTCTTCAATGTTCGTTCCTCCCATCTCTTCCGGTGGTACTCCGTGCATGGTGCGTTGGACCCTTCGGTGAACACCACGAACCATGTGATGAAAAGATGGGCTGCGGAGAAGCTGCACGTCGATATGAGCAAGGAAGTCTGACATCAAAACACGTCTCTGGTACTTACGCGATTGACCATCCATATCTATGACAAACTCTGTTAGACTGGTCCTGGCAGATAATTATCATGTTCGGCCACTCACCTCGATTACTCGAGCCCACATAATCGCGGTTTTCGACTCAGTCGGTGATCATGTCACTTATCATCGCGGGCTCAGTCAGCCAGCGACCCTACACAGCGCAAAAAGACTGCTGGGTTGTTCTGCAGTAGCGTGCAGAGAGAAGATGACGAAGTTGCTCGTGCGAGTGTGAAAACAATATTTCCATCCGAAGGCGGTGGCAGAATTGTCTACTCATGACTAACCAAAAACTAAAGATATCTGACTATCAATTTTCTAGTACATGCACAAGGCTCTAGCGGTTATGCAATATGGCATCCATTAGTATTAGTATAAAGGAAAAAAAGATGACTTGTCGCGATCGCCGACCCGGATGTTGATCTTGGCTGCGGCCGACGAGCCCGACGGCCGCTTTCGGTCCATTCTCCGTGCTCACTCATCACTCAACAATAAAGGTTTGCTCCGTATTGTATCTGTAAATATAGACACTGACCGTCTCTCTACGCTTATCACATTCGTCTGTCTATTTCTATTTTCTTCTTTGCGCTGCTGGCCCGGCCGGATTCTTGTTTTCTTCATTTCGTTTCGTTTCTCCTGCCTGAACCGGGATCGCTGGCAGTTTTTCTGTTTTCATTGGCAATAAATACCCAGCAAGGCTGTCGATAAGCAAGCAGGGTTCATTGATCGACTGACTGGCCAGGGAGTCCTTGTCGCGCCCCTCCATCGGCGTGCCCAAGCCCGGCGCGATTCAGTCACGAAATTATTGTTAATCGCCAACCCCTCTCCCCTCCTGGAAAAAAAAAATAAAAAAAAAATCCTGGCCGACTGAGGCCCCTCCATCACCAACAACCGGAAACCTGGACGCACAAAAATCGTCGAGCAGCTCTCGCAGCTGCCCAGACCTGTCGACGCTCCGGATTTCGACGAACATCCGCGGCCCTTCGTTTCCCCCCAGTCCCAGTTCGCCTTTGCCGTACGGGCATCTCTGCGAGTCCGAGCGGCCCTCGCGAGCCTCTTCTCCGGAAACACCGACAACTCCAACATCAACATCAGCATCGTCATCATCGCGCCATCGTGGCCGGTCGCAGAAGCTTTCTGCCACCGGTGAAAAAGCCTCTAGGAAGGCCCGCAGTGTGCTGGGCCGCGTTCGCGCCCTTCGCCAGATCGCAACCAAGAAGATGGCACAGTCGCCCATTCGGATCAACACCAACATCCATGGCACAAAACGGGGCTTGTCGCACGAGGGGAATGGAGGCGCCGACTATCTGACTGTGCCTGGCCAGGAGCATGCGTTGGACAACTCGGCGACTGTAGAACTGCCGCCATTTCTGAATATTTCGTTTGCTGGTAAACTTGATTGTTTCCTTCTTACGACAACAGGCATACTAACGCGTTGTTTCACTTTTTAGAGGCACGGAAGAAGTTTGAAGATCTTGAATGGCTTCAACGATCGCGCATCGCCGAAGGCGACCTGTCCAACGACCCCGCCCATCGCTGGGCTCTGGAAAAACACGCGGAAGTGAAAGCCCGCAACCGATACCTCAACGTGCAAGCCTGGGCGAACTCTCGCATCCGCCTGAAGGTGCCGGAGGGCGAATGCGACTTTATCAATGCGTCGCCCATTGTCCTGGAAGATTCTAACACGGGGGCAAAGACGAGGTATATTGCCACACAGGTATGCGAATTCTCATCCTGCAGTTCTGCTTTTCGCGACTAAACATCTACTGGCAGGGCCCCAAAGACGGGTTTCATCTAGCCCATTTTTGGCACATGGTGTTCCACGAAAGCGACGAGGTTTCGGTCATTGTGATGTTGACACAAACATTCGAAGCCGGCAAAGAAAAGTGCGCACAATACTTTCCTCTGACTTCGGAGGACCCGGTGATGAAACTATCCATGGACCCCAACGGCTCGGCATCCAGCGACGAGGATTCCGATGAGGAGGAAATTGATACCCATGACTCTGGAAGCGTCACACTTCTCGAGTCATACTTTGACGAATCATGCCGGTCCGAGGTTCGGAAACTGGAACTGCAATTCGGCGGCGAGAGCAAGATTGTCTGGCACTTTTTGTTTGTGGGATGGGCGGACTTTTCTAAGCCAGAAGGAGAAGACCGTGAAGCACTGCTTCAGCTTTTCCACCAGACCGCCGCAAAAACGTCACCCGAGAACCCTCGTATCGTTCATTGCAGTGCCGGAGTTGGCCGGACCGGCACCTTTATCGCTCTCGACCATCTTCTGCGCGAGCTGGAATCCGGCGAGCTGCTGAGCCCCGAAAACTTCAACGAAGACCCGGTGTTTGATATCGTTAATCAGCTACGTGAGCAACGCATGATGATGGTTTACAATGAGATGCAACTGCATTTTATATACGAAGTCCTCCGCGAACAGAGCATTCTCAGGCTGGGCGGCTCATTTGACGATGATATTGGGTCTGAACTCAGGTCGCCAAAGGTTGCACGTTTGTCTGGCGAAGAGGAACATGCCGATTCTTTGAAGCCTGAGTTGGAGGTTATGCCTGATGCCACCGCTACCAACACCACCACAACGCCTTTGGCTGAGAACCCAGTGGATTCGCCGAATGTTTCTGATGACGATGAGTAACATGCAATTATTTCCGGTCCTTTATTCGATTGTTATTTTTTTTCCTTCATGCACACTAGATAGATTGGATTGCTCCTTTTTCGGTTACTTTTTTTTTGTTTTGTTTTGGGTGCATTAGCATATGGGTTATGATTCTTTACGAGTTTGCATTTTTCTGGTTTTACATCTCCTTTCCCCTTCTTTACATTTCCGCACATATGTCCTTACCCCTTTGCATGGAAAAAGGAAAATCGTTTAGAATTGCTTCTTGATTTTTTGAAACCCAGCATCTTGCAACCGGGCGGCCTTGTTTTTTTCTTCTTTTCTTTTGGATTTTGTTTCTCGCTTGATGATATTATGGCTTTAGCGTTTTTTTGTCTGTTTGGTCTGGGCTAGATACCCCTCGTCTCATTCCAATTAGTATTGCCTGCATTGCCCACCAAAAAAAGCTTCTCATTTCGCTGCTCTTGTATATTATGCTTTGAATTGAGGTTACAAACTTTGTGTGGAAGCATGAGGAATGCTCACTAATGATTGTGCATGTTTTTATATTTCAACATTATACTCGAGGACACATACGTTCGTATCGTCATGCATTCATTGATGGCCACATAATAACATGGCTGCGCGAGTGACTATACAGCTAAACACAAAGCTAAATTGCATCAAACCGAAAGCAAAGTAGAAGCCAAGGATGCCAGAAAAGAGGAAAAAAAGTCAAAATAAAACTTCGTTTTTTTTTTCTTCGTATGCAACGATTATGATTATTTTCATTATTTCAGTCATCATTTTCTCGTCGAATGATCAGCAGCCTCTTCAGCCGGACCGGGCCCGTCCTCTGTATCCCAATTATCGACGGCGTTTTCATCCCAGTTGTCGACTTCATGTTCTAGAGATGTGATCCCGGTCTCTTGCGGACCGATGCCATGGTTTTTATTGTTATTGTTGCTGTCACTGAGACCCAACTCAATGTCATCATCCTCGTTACCAACACCGCCCTCGGCGAGAGCGCCGAAGCGAGCCTTGCGCCGGCGCTCCATCATGCGTCGATGATACCAGCCGCAAAGCCCGATTCCGCCCAGACTTCCGACCGCGTTGGCGACAATGTCAAAGGGGTCGAAGAGGCGGCCGTTGGGGAGCAGCGCTTGCACGACCTCGGACCCAATGCCGAGTATGAGTGTGCATACGAGGAGGCTGATTTGTAGAGCGCGTCGGCGGGAGGTGTCAGGGATCCAGTAGAAGGCTATTGACAGGAGGAAGAATGTGATGAGGTGCAGGAATTTGTCGTTGGGTTGGAGGTTGGCTGGGATGGTGTCGGATGTGCTGTGTGGGAGTAGGCCCATGTACGCGGAGAGGAGGATGAGCAGGACGAAGGCGCCTGCAAATAACTAGTTAGAGAGAGTAGAGGAGGTAGATATCAATATTGGTTAGGAAAGATACTCACCCAGAAAATAGATGCGGATTCGCATGGTGTCGGATTAAATGGCTGATGGCTGTCGAGTACAGGCAGACAGATACAGTTGATCGGCGGTGACAGCTGACAGACGTTGGTAGCGGTCACTCGGGCACGAATCAAAGACTGCAGAAGGAATCCAGCAGAAGGTATTGGCACAGCTCGACGGCAGACATCACAGAGCGATTCAGATATATGCAGTTGCAGGTGGAGGTGTACTCGGTGCTAGTGCTAGCAATAAGCTCAGCCGCGAGCGGAAAGGCCTGGGGAAGGAAACTACGCATGTGGTCTGCGGAGGCCGCCTCAGCCAACGGCGTCTGTCAACCTCCATCGCTCACGACCACCAAAAAGAGCCGTACGCCTGCCATCAACCACATCGCCCGCCTATCGGTTTTCGACCCAAAACCATCGCCGCGCTGGTTGTCGCGCCCCCCTGTTTCATTGCATCCGTTTTTGCGCGTCCCAAACGCCCTCGTGCGGCGCTGGACCGGCTGCGCAGAACAAGCGTGCCCCCTCGACGGGGTTTCCTCAGGGCGCGGCTATGTCGCTCGGTCAGAACCAGGCCTGGCTGCCTCCAGGCCACCTGCGGCCTCCTGACGACGCCAATGGCACTCCTCGATTCTCCTCTGGTGCTCGCACCCCTCAGATGCGATTAGTATCGGCAAGTGACCAGGGCTCCCAGCCCGGAAATATGATTTCCGACGCCGAGGAGGATCCTCGCATTACCCTCTTTCGCGAGCTCTACGATCGCAGCGAAGCCAAGATCAACGCCCTGTTTAGCAACGATGGAACCGCGTCCGCAGACTCCGACGCCGGAGCCATGATCGAGGCTGAGCCTACAGAAGGCGCCCCGGCGCGTGCTGAGGACCCTGCGCCGCCGCCCAAGAAACCGGCGCGCAAAATCGACGATGACGATTATGACGAGTACGACGACGATGAAGGAAGCGAAGGCCAAGACGACTCGAGCACCTCCCCTCTGAAAGCGAAATCTACTGCTCCGCCGTTACGCGATGCGTCGCCAGCCCAGCGTCCAACAACCTCGACCGGCACCCCTGTTGACGGTGTCAAAGAACCAAAGAAGGAGACACTGGAGGGAATCAGACAAAAGCTGGAAGAAGGCAAAAAGGCGACCGAGGAGGCTGCGCGTCGGAGCTTCCAGACAATGTTCTACACGTTGGAAAATGACCATGACGCCATGAAGGAACAGGAGCGGCTGGAAGAATCAGAAAGACTGGTCGAAGCTGAAATGTCCGGTCAGGGTACTGGAAGCAATGCGAACGCCGGCGCCAGTGGCTACGGTTCTTTGAGCAGCGCGAACCTCGGCGCGTCTAGCTTGACCTTGAAGAATCTAATTGCCCGCATCGATATGAAGCGCACAATGGTACAAGCATCCGATGCGGAACTTCGCAGCTTGATGAGCGAGGTTCGCAAAAATCGAAGCAAGTGGGCGAGCGAGGATAAAGTCGGACAAGAAGAACTGTACGAGGCTGCCGAAAAGGTTCTCAGTGAATTAAAAGCCATGACAGAGCACTCGTCGTTCTTTCTTTCAAGGGTTAACAAACGCGAAGCCCCCGACTACTATAACAGTAAGTGTTAACCTTGTCTATTTTTGCTGCATCGTACTAACACGCTGAAGTTATCAAACACCCTATGGACCTGGGTTCCATGACCAAGAAGCTAAAGACTTTACAATACAAGTCAAAGCAAGAATTTGTTGACGACTTGAACCTAATCTGGGCCAACTGTTTAAAGTACAACGCAGCTCCGGAGCACTTTCTACGCAAACATGCCCTGTATATGAGAAAGGAGACGGAGAAGCTCGTTCCACTGATTCCCGATATCGTCATCAGAGATCGTGCAGAGGTGGAAGCAGAAGAACGGCGGCTTCAGTTGGCCGAAATGGACGGTGCGGAAGAGAGCGACGACGAACCTATTATGTCTTCGCGCGGCAGAAAAGCACCTGGAAAGTCGTCCATGAAAGGAACCGCTCCAACTCGACAGACACCAACTGGCTCTGAAGGACCTTCCGGCCCTCCTGGCTCGCAGCAGAAGAACTCAGTAGGCCCTGATGCGGATGCTCCTGCAGAGGGAAGCCAGAACGGATTGTCGACTCCACCCCCAGGGACGCTTACACCACTGGGTGCAAACGGGGTTGGCAGCCAAGTTGACGCCATGGAAATCGATGGATTCCCCCCCGTTATCCCCACAGTTGGAGGCCTCTCTGCCATCGGTTTTGAGCATGACGACCCCGAATATCAAGTATGGAAACAGGTCACCAAGAAAGATCGGGCTCTTATCGCAGCTGAACGACATCGACTCTTCAAGGGCGACAAGTTGAACGTCGACGAGCCAGCGCTCCTTCGTACAAAGACGGGTATGCGCCGATGGCTTAAAAACCAAAAGCAGGTGACCGAGGCCGACAAGGCAGCCCAGTCTAGTACTCAGGCTTCACGCCCAGGACCTGGAGAAACACTCGCCGAGGGCATGGAAGAAGAGGAAGAGGAGAAAGTCATACCCGACTACTACGACGTCATGTCAGGCATTCCAGACATTCCACCACATCTTGCATGGCACGAAGACTCGGAGGGTAATGTTGTCGATAATTCTGAAGAGTTTCTCCGTATCCTTCCAAAAGGCTCTTTTATCCAACCTGACAGTAAACTGTCTCGACGGTTGGATGCGAATATGAGGCAAATGCAGGAAACTCGAAAGATTTGCTCCAAGGTCGGTATCGTGAAGCAGATGCAACTTCAAAGCCAAATGTATCAGAACCAGTTTCAAAAATACCAGCCCGAGCCGTTTGTCGAACAGGATGTGCCACCTCATGTCATGAACGACGATGGTCCTGTGATCAATCCTGGGATCTCAAAAGCAGCCCTTCAGCGTTCGGTTGCGAAGATTCTGTACCACACCGGATTTGAAGAGTACCAGCCTTCTGCTCTAGATGCCGTCACGGATGTCGCCTCTGAGTACTTTACCAAGATTAGTGAAACGCTCAAGGGATATATGGAAAGTCCAAAGGTTCCGGTGTCTGAGACGACCGACGTGACCAGCTCAGGTGCGGCGCAGTACAAGAACCCCTACACACAGCAAGAGATGATTCTGCACACCCTGTCGGCTATGGGAACTGATGTTGAATCTCTTGAATTGTATGTCAAGGATGACATCGAGCGCCTCGGTACCAAGCTTGGCGTTATCCATGACCGCTTGCGCGCCCACTTTACGGAACTGCTTCGCCCTGCTCTCCACGAGGGCGGTGGTGATGGCTCTAACGCATTCAACGATGGCAGTGAGCAATTTGTTGGCGGAGATTTTGCCGAGGATATCGATGAAGATTTCTTTGGTTTCAAGGAATTAGGACTAGATAGGGAGTTTGGTCTTGCGAGCTTGAGTGTTCCTTTCCACCTTCTCCAAAATCGGATGTACAATGCGCACCAGTCGCAGAACGCAAAGTAAGTTGTCCTCGTTTGTACAAAACTATACCTATTCTAACATTACCGCTGCAGTGTCTCGCAAGTTTCAGATACCCTATTTCCAACGCCACTTCCGTATCCTCGTGTTTCTGTCAAGTCGGTTCAATCCCAGATCGGCTTGGTGCATGAGTTCTTCATTCAAAAATTACAGAACAATGGAGAAGAGCCTCTGGTTGAAGACATTGAACTGCCGCTGAAGCAGCGCCCATCCAGGCCAAAGCTTCCCGCATCAGGAAAGATTGCACCACCAAGTAACACGGCCACCAACACAAGCCCTCAGAAGCGGCCGCTCCCGACCAATATTGCACAATCGTCTAGCAAAGCTGGAGCTGGTAGCTCGGAGCCGAGCAAGAAAAAGGCCAAGAAAAACAACGGTACCGCTGCCGATGCTTCTTCATCTATGGGTCCTCCTGGCGGTGACACCTTGTTTGGTTCGTCAACCACTGATGGCAAATCTGCAACCAAAGCTGGCCAACAGTCAAGTGGTGTTGCAGTGAACGGAGAAAACTCCGGTGTTTCTGATCTCGTTGGAGAAGGCAGCAGTGGTTTGGCTGAAGTTGATGCACAGCAGAATAAAGTCAATGGCACTGCTGTACCATCTTCAACCGGGGACAACGCAGGCAACCAAAGCGCCGGCATGATGAGCCCAGAGAGCATCAACGGCCAAGCTTAGTGCTTCTTGGTTTTCTGGTTCACTCTATCGATTGTCGACGACCCAACCGTCTGGTTCTTATACCGTCACTTTGATTCGACGCCCACATGATGTGGTTATTTCTGGCCACCTTTTTTTCACTTTCTCTTTTGAGAGCCCTTTCCATTGGAACATACCCACCAAACAAAAAACAACATCGCATATTTCCCATGGCGCGGCGGTACATCTTTTCTACCTAGATTCTCATTGTGGTTCTACCCATCATTGCTTGGCATCCACACACATATCTCGTCCTTCTCTGGCCGAGATGCTGTATTTATGTAGTGCATACCACTTTTGACATGTGTTTTTATTCACACCTTGTCTTCTTTTCTCTCCTCTTCTTTTCCCTGTCTCGCTTTGACATGACGGATCAGAAGAAGCCTCCTTTTTTTCCCTTTCCTTTCCTTGATTTCTTTCCTGCATCGAATGGCATTATACCTCACCCTCCAACCTTTTTTTTTTCTTTTCCACTTGTTTTATTACTACCCCTCTACCCGCTTGATTTTATCATTTTGCTTCTTTCGCTTGGTCTTCCCATCTTCTTGACTCCCATTCGCCATACGTACGCACGCTACGACTCTGTTGATGATCGTGTGCACTTGGCGGATGGGAGCATTGGAGACTTGGTGACTTTGTATGTACATAACATGACTTCTAGAAAAACGATTTCTGTTCTTTGTCCCCATCTTCCTCTTTCTCTCAGAAGTAAAAGTTTACTAGTCGTAATTCTCGATTCGCCTTCTTTTTGATCGAGGGTATTGACGATCTCGAGTCGGTGCGACCGTGCGAGCGAGTTGTTTTTTTTCGAGAATGAGTGAGCGACAACCTACCTTTAGAAACAAGCAATTCGCTCCATCCAGCCTTTTTCTGTTAGTGAAGCTTTTCTTTTCTCTCTTTCTGGAGGATTTCTCTAGGTGGAGAGTGTATTTGTCACTGATTGGCAACGGGTGCTTCCGACAAAGAACAAGGTTCTTCCCACCAGGAGTGGTTTTCATCTCAACAGTACAGAGTGATAAAATAGTAATAAAACAATCTTAAATAGTTGTAAAGCCTCTACGCACAGAATCTGACAATAAAAACCACAAAAAAAAATGTTGCATGAGGAGCGATTCGAACGCTCGCCTCTTGCGAGACCAGAAAACACCAAGTGTTCATGATGAAGCGGAATAAGCTTCTGTAGATAAGTTAGCACTGAAGATAAGGAAGGCGAGCAAAAGGTGCCCGTAATAAGGGAGCGGGATCACTAACGAGTCTGGCGCCTTAACCAACTCGGCCACTCATGCGAGTTATGAGTCAGCTTCCCATTTTAATACTAAATAGTCAAGCTCAAGCGACTTCTTTATTTCTACTGTTACTAGAGAAGGTCTCGCCATTTCCATGTTTCGCAGAGTCTACGTTGTCGCTGAATTGGCGTCAGTAGAGAAACACCTACGTAGGAATAAACAGCGTAAACTTGAAACTGCAATGACATTCGAGGCTATTCGCGTAAAAAAACTAGACTGATTATCGATGGGTTCTAACTTCTTGATAAAAACGAGAAACAAGGAAAATACGTCGCAGGGATTGTTAGAATGCGAGAACAATCTCAATCGACCTGGACTGGAAACCTTTGAGCTGATGAATCATGGCAAGTCAAGAAGAAATGCCCTGGGAGCAAAACCTTTCGACTCCATCTTCTCCACCATCCTAGACGAACCACATTTCCATGTGGTTTCGGGTCTCGTTTTGTTTCATTGGCAGCAAACGAGGAGGAGCATTGTCCATGGTATGCAGCTTACCAGACTTGGACAGCGAAGAGTGACTGACCGGCTTGGCGCGAGGACCAGTTGTAGGAGCCTCTTTGCCCGGAACATCCTCGTGCGGACGAGCACGGTTGGAAATCAGGTGAGCATAATAAATCGCCGGGACTGCAGAGAGTTAGCTTGAAGAACGTCAGGAGTTGATAGACGAGGATGCTTACACAATGACACCGATGTTGTCGAACGAACATACTGGTAAGAGTGATTGTAAATCATGTTTTGTAGTTGCGCAGGAGTGTGGCCAATCTCGTCACGGATGACATGGTAATGCACAGGCTGGGAAGTACCCTGCAAAGCAACGTGCGAAATAAGAAGAAAGTCCCATCCATGTGGACTGGTGACATCCCGTTCAATCAGTGTTCCAGGAAGAGGATTGCCGTTTTTGTCACCGGCTTGTTTGTCACCCTTGCCTGGGACAGCACGGAGATGGTGACGCTTGTTGGCAATGATGACCGTAACCTTTGGAGGTTCTTTGTCGCCACTACCATGGAAGAGCACGTCCTTGATGATTGGAACTTCCTGTTCGAGGACTTGGGCAAATTGGCCAGTGGAAACACCGTCTCGGAAGTAATAAACATTTTGGGGTCGACGGCCTTGGCCGACGGTCTTGGTCCACTGGTCGACCAGAGGAACAAGCATCTCCTTCATGTTCTGTGAATCAATGATTTCCACACGGCGATGACCAGTTTCACACTTGCCCATGTACTTGGCGCCAATCTTGTCAGCAGAAACAGAAATAGCGGACAAGGACGGTGCAAGACTGCCAGGAGAAGCGTGGGAAACATCAGCGCCAATGAACATAGAATAAGGGCGAACGTTTGCCTCAGGATTCTTAGAAATAGCCCGGCACGTAATGCCACCCAACTTTGCGTTGATTTTCATGGCCACATTGGACATGTACTGGGGGTTCATCCTGGAAATCTGGGCCGACTGGACAACTTGGGATGGAACACCAAACCGGCAATCGCAAGATTTCTTGATGCGGGTATAGGGCCAAGAGTCCTTGTTTGGAACCATGAAAATCAAGAGCTGAGGACGTTGGTTGAAGTGATTACCTGTTTGAGTGAACAAGCGCATAACAGCCTCGGCGGTGTCCCCTGTGACTTCCAAAACGAAAGGATTGTTCTTGACGTTTCCTCCGTGGCCAGCGTACTGGTTCTTGAAGGCTGCGCCCCAATCATCTGCCACCTTCTTAGTCAGAACGCTGCGATTTCCAGGCTTGAATACACCGATTCCCCACGAGACCAATGGAACCCGGTTTGTTTCCAGGAACTTCTTGCCTCGCAAGTCCCAGCGACCCTGTGTCTGTGGTTCGACCTTCGTGTTTGCAAATTGAATGGTCGGGGATTGTAAGAGGCGTGCTTTGGTTTTGACGGGTTGTTCGCTGATTCCCATACCGAAGTGTTGAAGTACGGGATCCTTGGAATGGTTGAGCTTTCCTTTGGCATGGGCGATATCACCAAAGCGGATCTCAGGTCTACGAACAGCAAGTTTGAGCATGTCTGCAGTTTGGCGGTCATCCAACTTGTGGTTGTAGCGTTGCAGACCAGCAACTTCGACACATTCCATTGGATACAGGACACCGGGCTTGGTCATTTCCACAACCGGAAGTTCTGGGGAGTGAAGTTCATAATTGTACTTCCTCTTGAAGTGCTCCCTCACGGATATGTCCTTTTCTTCGCCGGTAGCCGGATCCTTGTAGGGGAAGGTGGCCTCGTTGGCGCTGACATGGGCAATCTGATATATCGTGAAAGAACGCGTGATTGTGCATCCAGGATGCACGGGCTTCACCTCCAGATGTCTCAGTTTTTGAACGATGAACCTATGGGCGTCGGTGCCACTCCAGCCGTACTCGGATTTGACCATCTTCAATGCCTTGGCTGTCTTATCCCAGTCGTGTATATTCAGGAAGGTGTCGGCGTGGCTAACCAAGGTTGCCTTGCGCCAAAAGACACACAAGACGCTGTCGACATTGACAAGGAGGCGGCCATTCTGTACGAACCGTTAGTAGTTGCCAATGAGAAAGAGACACAGTCATGATAGAAAACTTACGATAACAGGGCGGAGAGCTTGGTAGTAGCCCTTGAGAACATTCAAGTTGTTGTGCAAGTTGCTACCAACTTCATCCTCGCTGTAAAAGGCACGCTTGATAGGAGTGTAAACGCGAGAAGGGTTTTCACGCAGGAGGTGATCAAGAAAGTTCAAAGCCTCGAGAACACTCTCATCGAAGCCACACTTTTTCTGCAGCCACTGCTCGAGAACTTTCAAGTTGATGGTCTTGGATTTGCGAACCATGAGACGGAATGCGTTGTTTTTGTCTTTAACCATCTCCTTCTTGCCGTAGTCGCCAATTTGGACCAACATTCCACTCGGATCATCATAGCTGATCGAGGACCTGTTGCAAATGATTAGAAAAACGCCGAAAAACGGCACAGAACAAAGGTTACTCACCAAGCAAGCTTCTCCCCGTCATAAATGATGTTCTTGAACTTGTCGGTACGAGTGCGAGAGGCCCACACGAGCTTGCGGGCTGTGGGGGTCACAGGGATGACTTCATCTCCGGCTTTGACGATAGTAACCTGTTGAAGCGTCGCAGATTAGAGTCAGATCAGAGGAACCTATGGATGTGGGAAGACTCACGTCGTACTGGTACACGATTTTAGTCGGAAAGCTGTTGACCTCGTAGGTGTTTGTAACCAATTGAACTTCACGGCCAGTTTGGTTGAATCCAGGACGAGCAACGCTAGTGTTGTTGTCCATGTACTGGTAGAACAATTCGTCAGCTTTGCTGGCTAGCAACAGACGTTCTTTGGCATCGGGCCCGATGTAATAGGGGTCCTCGACATTTCCAGAATCGCGAAGAGATATGGGTCCAGAACGATCCGGGACCACCCCCTTCTCATTGGCCTGAACCTTGGGGATGACCCGGATGGGAGTCTTGGGAGGCATATTGGGATACAAGATAGCCAGTCAAGGGAGGTAGACAGAGATTTCGAACAAATTTCTGGTGCTTGGGAAAACAGAAGAAGCAATGAACACAGGCAAAAAGTCGAGTTCAAAGGTGCTTCTGAAGAAGACAAGACAAGTAGACAAGCAAAGCCAACGAGGAACCTTGGTATAGACCAGAGCTGTGGGAGAGGTGTCAAGAGAAAAAACAGAAGAGGAACGAGAGACAGGTTTTATCTAGGCATGCAAACGGTCGGCCAGAACCGGTCTGGCCGGACATGTCCACATCCTTGTACCGCTTCTCCACCGGGGGAAGATGTCGGGCAATTCACAGAGGGGATCCATGCCACGACAATGCCATTGAAGGGGCACGGTATTGAATTTGGCACACCGGGGGCGTCCAGGCGCTGAATAGAAGCGGTGGCGGCTGGGGGTGGGAACGCCAACAATCGGGCAACTAGACAAAGAAGACACGACCAAAAAAATTTGCGGTGAGGATAGAATGGGCTGTTGAGGCTGGGCTAGAGATAGCCAGTACAAGAAAAGTGGTAGTTACAATGCCAATACCGATGCCCATTCCAGTGGCAATTGGGCCTAAATAATACGATGGTACGATAGGGGATGCTGTACAGAGGACGCGGAGATCTCAAACAAGCTGGCTGCAGGACAGAGGGAAGATTGTTTTGTTTGCACGACGAACAGACAAAAATAGAGAGACTTACACTGCCATTGACTACGAAGGCCTCTGGAGGCAGGTCTAGGTTCTTCCAGGGATTTTCAGGAGGGCGTGGGTCCCTTGCGGGATCGCCCATCGGAGCAGCCATTGTAGAGGTCGTAGATGTGTCGTATATAAGGCCGACGGTGGCAAAATCTGTGAATAGCGAGATGAGTGGCGGGGTCGGAGAGACAATGCAGGGGGAGAGAAGAGGAGACGAGGGAGCGGTGGCGCCAGTGGGGAAGGAGCAGGGTGCGAGGCACAATGAAAAGGCGAGGAAGGCGCGATAAGCGGAGCCGAGAGAGGAAAGAAAGAAACCACGAGGACAAGGCACGCGGTGAAGGATGTGAGAATGAGAGAATGAGAGAATGAGAGAAAGAAGAAATGGGGCTTACCGGTGGAGCTGCAGATATCTGACAGCGGGGTGAGGGGGCAGTGAAGATATTGAGAGATGAGATTGGTCGAAAAAAGGGTATTCAGGTACCGGTGAGGTGTGGCGAGAATAAAAAGGGTCACGAGGATGTCGGTGAGTGAGGAAAAACAGAGAGAAGAGGCAGGGCGCGGGGCAAGAGGAGGCCAGGGATCAATAGATCAATGGATGTAGAAAGAAGGCGGTGACGAAGAGGGAGGTTGATTGTTGTCGGTATGGTGGAGGAGAAGGAGGGTGGTGGAGGAGGAAGAGGAAGAGGAAGGTGGAGCCTGACGCCAGTAAACAAACGCGACTGGCAGCAAGTTTCTGAAGGAAGCGGCTGCTCTCTAAAGATCTGAGGGGTGAGTTTGAGATTGGGTAAATATTACTGCAGCTTTTTTAATAGAAAATGCCTTTTAAAGCAAAGTACGACGAGAGTGAGGTGCAGCCGGGCCAAGAAGTGAGGATAGCTCTGAGTATCTACAGTATCCCAATCGAGTGTTTTCAAGACCAACAAGTGATGGGGACCTTGTATGATGACACCGTTGCTTTGCTACGCAGATGCGGAGGTATCTGATCAGAAACTACATTCGTTGAGGGAAAAGAAAAAGTTTCGTCTTGTCCATGCATTAACCGTTTCTTCCCTGGGTCATGTCGTTTGTAGAAGAATCAACTTTTTTTTTTTTTTTGCTGAGAGAACGTATCAACACCACTGATACTAGGCTAGCCCACATCAAAATTGATCAGCGAGTAAACCAATAAACTGCATGCCAAATTGCAGATTTCGTTTGTGCTGTACAGTGTTTGACGTTGGAAACGCCAAGCCCTTCCGAGTTGGGCAAAACTTGCCCGAATCGGAATAAAACATGAAATCAGATCTCGACGCCGCAGCAAACGACAAAACCAGGATGCAGGCGTCGCGTTGCAAACTCGACCAGACGAGTGAATTAATGGTTCTTCTTCTTTTACTGTTAGCGCAGTCGCAATCATTTTTTAGGTAGTATTTTCATTCGCTCTTCGCTAATTTTTTCCCTTCCTGTACATGGTAGAAATATCAAGTAATGGGAACATCCAGAAAAAGACTCAAAACGCCGTGTCCAACATGCAATTTCATAGCTGGCCATGCATTGGACGTATCACATCAAGTCTCTGCTTGATACAGACCCCAAACGGTGGACTGGCGAGCTAATTGTGATCGAAATAATGTACAAATGTTGTAGACAGAGGGAAAGTAAAAACAATCAATTATAACCACCTAAAGTAACTCCATGTTAGCTTTTCGGTGTACATTATGCTAAAGCAGAAAGAACTTACCACCGTAGGAGGGTTGTGGTGGTGGCCGAAGCTGTGCGATTGACGTCGGAATATCCATCCGGCGCAACAACTCCACCAATTTTTCCGCCGAGAACCGGCCTGCGTTGTACGATGAAGCAGGAGGGATGATGCTGAGAAGCTGCACAACATCGCGTGGCAATGGAGCTGCCGAGGGCTGCGGCCTGTATTGGCCGATAAGGGGGCTGCCATTGCTTTGCGCACCGGGCCGCTTCAGTTGCTCTGGTCGACGTGATGGAACACCGCCCTTCAGAGGGGATTCGGCACGGATGAATTTTCGTGGCCGGTTGCTATCATCTTCGTAGTCGTCCATAGGGTACGAGCGCTTGGGTGACTCGATCGACGGTACGTCCAAGTAGCGCGAAGGCGTATCCCGCATTGACGCGTGCTGCTGTTCTACTGACGGCATCGCTGGTGGCCGAGTCTGAGATGTCGAGATAATGACGGGAGCAGATGTTGGGTCAAAGTTGGGTGCTGCATGGCGATGTGCGAATTGAGTGAGCGTGGGATCTTCAGGGAACAGCTCCCGCATGCGACTTTCGAGGTTGATGACTTGAACCAAATCGCCGTATCGAGATTCGTATTCATGGAGGAAGGCAAAAATCGCTTTCGTTTTGGGTATATTCTCTGGTTTGCTAGACAGTCGCCTGACAGTCATTTCAAACACAGCGCGAGCATCTAAATTGAAAGGAGAAGTGTTAGCAATTAACTAGAAACAAAAAGCTCAAATCTGGCCACTCACTAGTGACATCATTAATGTCGAACAAATGCTTCAAGTACTCAAGCGCAAAGTTCTCATCATCTGGGAACAGTCTGGCCCCACGCTCGAAGATTCTCGTCGCGGCTGGATCTTTGTAGCAGTGATACTCGATCAAGGCACTAGCAATGTATACATCGCTGGTGATGCGTCCACGTTTGCGAGCCTCGGCAAACACCTGTCTCGAGCCCGCAAGCTCTCCAGGCTTGCCTTTGCCCTGAATCCGACGCATAGCACGCATGAGAGCAATCCACGCAAACGAGATCAACTTGGAAACGGTCGTGTTTTGCGCGCCATGTGTGTTTTTGATCGCGTCAATCTGCGTTTCCATCGCGGCTTCTTTGGCTTTGGTTTCGCGTGTTTGCTCATCTTCGTCCTCGTCGTCGGCAACCGGATGATACTCATCCTGGGAGTTGGCAAACTCTTCTTTGACTCGAGCAATTTCTTTCTCTTCTTGCTCACGGGTCTTGGTGTGTAGAGCGTACAGAGCGTCCAATACTTTGTCGTAGGCTTCCCTAACCCTTGCTCCCCGCTTTTGTGAATCTTGTTCTGACTCCGACTCGATCTCTAGTCTATCGGCGCGTTTGAATGCCAGCAGACAGCTCTCGGGGTTCCCTTCAATGCCTTGCTTAAGCAATTCATTACCTTCTGCAATCATCTCATTCTGAAAACAGAACTCCGCCGCTTCGAACCACATGTCCGGGAAAAACCTCAAAGCCATTAATGCTTGCTTGTAGACGTATAGCACTCGGCCTTTATAGGCTGAAATATCCTCTTCCTTGAGAACAAGAGGGTCTTCCTTCTCCCAATTGACCCACCGTCGCCACACGCCGACTTGCTGTTTAAACGCCGCCTCTCCATAAAAGCCCGGGGCAGGCGGTAGTTGGGGAAGAGTAGTACGGTCCAGGTCTCTAGTCAGGTTTTGTAACTCTGTATAAGAACTTCGAGCCGTCATGTAGGCTGGTGACCGCTCTTGGAGGAATTTCCGACCCTAATGCAACAACTCGTTAGGACAAGATGACTTTATGGAACGAGAGAAAAGTAATTCACCGTCAGTTTGTTCAAGCCCATCTCAAATTGATCGTATTCCTTCCACAGTGTGTTCAACGCATGGGTCGGAACGCAGATCGCTTTCTGGTAAGCTTTCCGCAGCAGATCCATCTTCTGCTGGTCTTGCCAGCCTGTGCCACCAGCATTTCCAGGGCCTGTTTTGATAAACTGTACATAGTCGGTCCATAGAGAAGCGGAGTCCCTGTCCATTCCAACATGTGTGAAAGCTAGATCATAAGCCGACGAAATCGTTCGTCGCGCCTGGCCAGACACATCTGTTGTTAACGGGTGACGCCGACGAATGTAATCCAGGTAAACAGTCCACAATTGCACGTTCGGTATACTCAGAAGCGTACGGTTAAAGATCTGTTCTAGCCGTTGTAGTTCGTTGTTTTCCGATTCCATGTTCACATATGCGACCCATTGATCGGCCTACCCTTCAAGTCAGTATCAAGTATCCATCCACAGGAGTGAAAAAAAAAAGGCGCCATACAGCAGACGGAAACACCTTGAAAAACCGCTCGTATACATCTCGTGCATTGTCAAGCCTATTTCGACTCCGGTGTTCACCAATCAGTTCCAACCATGCACCAATATCCCCACGGGGATCTTCCTTGATTCTATCTTCCAGCAATCCCACACGATCATGGGGTAAGCGACCTCGAGACGCTGCCGACGCGGGATTTGATGCCACAGGCACCGGTGTTGGGGCATTGCTATATGTGTTCTCAGTGTACGGAATCTGACCAGTCGACAACGAAACAGAAGCAGAAGAAGAAACAGCATTATTAGAAACATCTTTGGAACTGCCCATAGGAGGCGCAGGTGGTTGTATTGATACACCAGATGTAGAAAAAGTTTCATTTGCATTCTCAGAAAAAGGACGTTCAGACATGCTTGCAGAAACAGAACCAACTTCGTCGAAGGCCCCCACTACCCCCGGCGGTTCATACTCTGCCTCATCCTTGTCCTCGTCTTCCTCCTCATCCTCTTCCTCATCATCGTCGATAACAAAGCCACCTATAGTTTTGGCCTTTGGCTGTGTCGCGGGCACGGCCGACGAAGGCGCAGATACAGAAGCTCGCGATTCAGTTCTGGAAGGAGGCTGTGAAGCGCCGCCGTTTTGCCCTTGGGCGTTGCCGTCTTCGTCAGACTGAGGATTAGGTTGGGGTTCAGAGGAAGTGGTAGGATTTTCTTCGGCGGAATGGCCATTCTGATTATCTTCTTCTATCGAAGCTGAGTATTCCTCATTTAATGTGTTTGATGGATCATAGTCCTCGGAGCCCGACAGCTCAGCGCCATGAACAACTGCAGCAGGATCATACTCGGAGCTTATGGCCTGGGCCCGGAAAAAAGCTTGTTCGGCATCTTCCTCCGCCATAATCAGAGCAGCGCAGTCAAGAGGGAATCGAGCGAAGGGCACCCTGGAATCGGACAGGGCCAGGGTCAGCAACTGGTCTGTATACCATCAATAACGCCAACAACAAATAATCGTCGTACCAGGAATGTTATGTGGATTAGCGCTCGCAGCTGGTGGAGTGAGGCAGCGCAAATAGCGTAAATTCCAGAATAACCAGGGGCTTCGTCGTAGTGATGCAGGGTTAAAGCATGGTATTTGACAGGAAGCCGGGTGTTGTCATGTCATGAAGCTTCATGGAACTCCATCAATTCTTTGTCGCTGTGTCGCGGCAGGTCGGTCGTTGTTTGCAAGCGCCGACCCGCCTCATGCGAGGGAGGATCACGTGACGCCCGTTAATTGGGGCGCGAGAATGAAGCAACGCGGTGGGCGCGTCCTGGGCTATTAAAGCCGCCCTGTTTCCTCGCTGCCATGCCCCTTTGCCTCTCCCATCCTCTCCTCCCCTGAAGATTTGTCCTCAGATTACTCTTGCGCTCCCACATCTTGCAACACCAATTTCGATAGGACACTCCTCAAAATACCACCACCATGTCTGTCGTTTCACTTCTTGGCGTTAAGGTGCTAAACAACCCCGCCGCTTTCTCTGATCCCTACAAGTTCGAGATCACTTTTGAGTGCCTCGAACAACTGCAAAAAGGTAACAACCTGTTCGATTTTTATCTCTGAGTTTTGCTTACCAGATATTAGATCTCGAATGGAAATTGACCTATGTCGGATCCGCCACTTCGTACGTTGTTTACTTTCATCCCTTGTATCAAACAAACACGGCCGCTAATCTGTGCAGATCGGAACATGACCAGGAACTCGACTCTTTGCTTGTCGGCCCTGTCCCCGTCGGTGTGAACAAGTTCATCTTCGAAGCAGACGCCCCCGACCTGAAGAACATTCCGCAGACCGAGATTCTCGGCGTCACCGTGATCCTGCTCACTTGCAGTTACGATGGCCGCGAATTCGTCCGTGTTGGATATTACGTGAACAACGAGTACGACTCTGAAGAGCTCATCGCAGACCCCCCAGCCAAGCCTGTCATCGAACGCGTGCGCCGCAACGTGTTGGCCGAGAAGCCTCGTGTTACTCGATTTGCCATCAAGTGGTATGTTTTTTGGAAGTGGGAATATCGAGTCGAGATTGCTAACTTTGGCTTCTAGGGACTCGGAAGAGTCTGCTCCTGCCGAGTATCCTCCCGAGCAGCCAGAGGCCGATGTTCTGGAGGACGACGGCGCTGGCTACGGTGCTGAAGAGGTCGAATTAGAAAACGCCTTGATCAAGGAGCTCGAAGACGCCGAGGGCCAAAATGGCGAAGGCGAGGCGGGCGAAGACCAGGAAATGGACGGCGCCGAGAACACTGCTGGTGCTGCCGAAGACGACGCGTCTGACGCAGGCAGTGAAGATCTCGAGGCCGAAAGCAGTGATGACGACGAGGAGGAGCTCGACGAAGAAGAAGGCGGCGAGGAAGATGTCGAGATGGGTGATGATGCCAGCGCTGCCCAACCACCTCCGCATCAACCTGAGGTCATGGTCCACTAGATCAAGATCAAAAAACCCCCCTCACGCATCCGCTTTCCCAGACGAACAACATACACAAATACCCTGGAGTTTGGTTCCGCAGCAGGACGACGCTGTTTATGATTTCATGCACTACTATTTATCCGATAACGAGTTTGAATGCGTCCCTCGGCAGATTTTCTCATTTCCACACATCCATACATATTCATGACACACCCCGACATATCCACTCCCTATACATGGATGGGATTCACGAAAAGGAAAACAAAAGGACTTGGTGATTTAGAATTTCTCTGCTCTTGAGATTTTCTCGTCTTGTCTAGTAACGATCTCTTTCGTGGAGAGTTTAAAAAGAAAATGATAGAATTAAAACCTGTATCCAACTTGTCAAGCACACAATATAGTCTAATTCATGTTATTGACATATGATCGTGATGTTCCCGTAGTTTCGTACGATTTCAATTAATTTGCTTGGGCTGAAATATCCCGACAGAATACTTGACCGTCCAAGATACATAACTTGGCTAGAAGATTGATAGAAAGTCTTCCAAGGTCTCCCGAGTGTTCAATGTTACTTTTCAAAAACATAATGGTATAGCAATTCATGTAGACGGGAAATAAGTTGGTATCATAAAATGAAGCTATTGGACCGAGAGTAACGATTATCAATGAATGAACAGGCAACACCTAGCAAAACCTCACATTCCAAACTTCGACCCAAGGGCTAAACCATCATTCCATCAGCTTTTGCTCTCATTTATGAATGTACTGGGGGAAGAATTTATCAAGTACTCACCGCCAAAAACAGCCTTTTTTTTCTGATTCGACACAAACTTGCTAACATCGTTGGCCCAGTTGCTGCTATTCTCTTCTAGTCGATCCATACTATCGCCCATGATCCCCAGACGTTCTGTTCGTTCTTGGACTTGGCGTTGCATATAAGACCAGTAGCCTTCGTCGTTACCACCGGCAGCTGATGATTCGGGAGGAACGCGGCCTTCGCGAATTGCTTTGCGGCGCTCAATGTCGTCGAGTTTCATTTGATTCATCATTCTCTTTGATGGTGGGCGATCAGGGCCGCCAACTGTAAAAAATAGCGAGTTAGATTACTGTGATTAACAGTTGGAGGCGGGGGGGAGAGCATACTCAGTAAATCCATGTCGGCAGGGGTGACGTATTGGGTTCCTGAAATCCATTGGAAGTTTGATATCGTAGGTCGTGGAGGAATGATAGCGTCCGGATTGTAGAGTTTATCATCGGACCGCGGCCTGTGACTTGTTAGAATTTCTTTTCAAGACGGGGGGAAAAAAGAGAGGATGTCAACATACAGAGGAGCCCCTGTACCCCAAACGTTGAAAATCGCAATCTCAGAAGGCCCTGCCCATCCGAGAACATCGCCAAACGAAGATATAATAGTGTCGGCGAGCCGCTGCAAATCAAGAGTACTGTTGATAGAAGTGCACCCAATCTCTTTCAGACCAGGAATCGAGTACGCGCGGGCATTGCCATCACCAAACACGCCAACAAGACTGTACCCACGGCCCTCAGTTTTCACGACTCCAGCCGAGTAACATATAAAATCATCCCAGGTTTTCGACGCTCCTTTATTCGTGGCCGGCTTGAAAATCCTGCAACCAGATGATGTTACCACGACCAAGACTCCGTTAACTTTAGCACCGTTTCGGAGTGCAGATACAACGCTCCCTGTCGCCAATGCAGGTTCACCGGAATCGACGTTGATCGGGTGGATACCAAGAACAGAATCTTCAACCGCCACGCTTCCCGCAAAAGAGACTGAATACGTTCCATTGCTGGAGGGGAGGATCTTCAGAGTAGCCAAGTTTCCGCGATTTGTTCCCACAAAGCAGCAAATACTCGAATAATCTAAAAGAAAATGTCAGCATTCATGCCTGTCCAGCGAGGGATGCTTTCTACTTACCTTCGCCTTCCAAAGTCAAGACGCCAAACTGAATGCTAGTTGGCCACTCTGCATTGGAAGTTTCACCCGTACGACTCCTCCGAATGCTAGCCCGTTTGTTTGTTTTGGCAAAGTCGCGGACGTCGGCACTGAAAATGACCGCAGGGCCACGGAGGTCAATGACGACAAGGTGGCCTTCTTCAAAGCCAGCACAAACAAACCCAACATCACTGTGCTTGAGAGCAGTGACAGGGCCTTTTTGCATTTCCAAAAGGGTCAATGGCAACAACCCGTCCTTCAGATTTGGATCAGCTCTGTGTGTGATATTTGTCATTTGTCCCGGGCCAGCATTGGCACCTGGAGCTTGTTCGCTTCCAGCATTCTGGTTTCGTCCCCAGCGGAATATAACAACCTCACCACTGCGAAGACCGGCTGACAACTCGCCAGATGCACCCGCAAAAGATAATTGGGTGATGTGTGTGTTGATATTACGGGCAATGGCCCGAGCCAGGTCTATTTGGATGACATCTCCGTTTTCGATTTCATCGTCGTGTCCTGCATCCCACATCCGAATGACTCCGTCTGCATGTGCTGTGATCGCGATGTTACGGTCTTCAAAACGTTTCATGGCTCTTTTACCCTCTGCACCACCGAGGAGAAATTTTGGGCCCATTGCTCTCCTTTCCTTCAAACCAAGCCAGTTCGACCGGCTCACTGGAGCGCAGATCATTTTCGTGACAAAGGGGTGTACGAGAGACAATGAGACATGGAGCATGTTGCTTGGGGATACAGGATGGCCATTTGGAAAACTGAGGGTGACAAGCTCCCCAGATGATAGAAGAGCAATGACAGCAATAGGATCTTGAGCACCAGCAAAGTACGGAGATCCGCGAGGAATGGGACAGAAATCGACGACCTCTGCTCCCGGCGGAACAGCAAGATTGTATCTATTGCGAGGGGTTTCGAAGTGCTTTGAGAGAATTTGCCATGAGGATGTTTGGTAATTTGGAGTTAGCCCCAGATCTAAGAACATCAAGCCTTTGTTCCTGTCATTTGACGGGCGCCCTCCAGCAATCAGCAATCCCGTATTATCTGGGTTTTCCTTTGCGCACCATGCAACCTGGAAAAGAGGATCCTTGACTGAGAATGTTCCGGAGCCAGCGCCTGAGCTCCCAGGTCGAGCTCCCGGTTCGTTGACATTGGCATTTTCAATGGTTCTGGCCATCACTAAACGTCCATCCTTTGCATCCCAGAAAACCAAACTCGTATCTTCGTGGACCGTGAGAATGAATACATTTGTTGGGTGCCACAAGGCTCTTGTCAAACTAGGCTTGCGTGCCTCCCGAGAAAGGGTTGGGTCTGCGTCACCACCCGGAGCACCGGCCGGAACGACGTATTCGAAGAAATTCTGAGCAATATTTTGCTTGAAAGAGTAGATGACGGCGCCCTCTGGATACCCGATCAAGAGTTTGCCTATATCTCGAGGTGCAAAGGCCAGGGAAACAACCGGTGCCATGCGTACTCGTGGGTTCCGTTCCGCCCAAAAGTTGGGTAACCTGAGCGGCGCCAGAACCTCTCGATCCATATCGTAGGCAAGAGTTTCACCTTTATGAAAGAAAGGGATCAGTAAATGAATCAAAAAGAGACTCTTGCTGCAAGAATACCATTTTGAAGGCCAAGCATCACATAGTCCACACTTGGGTCGGCCGCAACAGCAGAGACATGGCTTGGCGGGGTATACGTCGCCAGCGCTTGCTTCGTCTCTAGCGAAAAGATACATAATTCGCTCTTCGAATCGACGCTGACGAGTTTGTCGGCACAAAACTGAAGGAACTTGGCGGATGCCTTGCGCGGCAGGTCGAAGACAACCGAAACCCGACGCTGTCCAAAGACGTATATCCGTCCGCTGCCGAACTGGCTATCGCTCGTGCCGACTGCGATTAACGACTGGACGGGATCGTACGCGATGGCAGAGATGCGGGAGTTCACGCCATATCGAGCATACTAGATAAGATAGCAAAGGTCAGTTTTGCACCACGGGGTTCGACAATGCGTAATTTACCTGATCAAGAGCAAAGAGGTCGGGCGATAGGCCGTCGGAAAGGTCTTTCTGGATGCCCGCCTGTTTGCCGCGCAGGAATTGAGCCATCAAGGGAAGAACTGAAATGGGGGACTAGGGCCAGCCAAGTCCCGACAGAATTCAATGCAATCAAATCACTCCGAGGAGGTTTTTACAGCTGTTGACAAGAGTCAAGTCAAAATGTTGCTCAGCATCAGAGGGGTGACGACATGCGCGGGCCGCTAACTCGGTTGGGGCTAGCGTTCTTCCCCGCCGAGGCTATTTTTATCTCTTTGTCCGAACTGCGTCACGACGAATGGATTGCGTGTACGTATGCGGTTTTGAACAAGGTAGGTAGTCTCGGTATGTAATTTATTTGGTAGAGCAATTTGTTTCATCTAATTCATGGAGTGTTGTGTATTTGCGCTATGGGAAAGAGCCAGTTTCTAAAACGCCAAGTAAATAATTGAGCTGCCTGAAACCCCAAGCAAATAGCGCCGAGAAGATGCAAAAACTAATTAATGCTTTCTTGAGAATGTCATTTCTCGTCGTGTGTAAGCCGAACTGTAGTATTTCATGCGACCTCGATTGTAGATAGAAGTTGGAGGGCTTCCGTTAATTTGCAGCGCGCATTCATCTCCGTCATATCGTCTGTTATGTTCCGGTAATAAAGCTCGGTAATTCTATAAACATGTCTGTAGCAAGAATATCTAGAATTCAAGATTAGCTTCATCACGCAGTGGCGGGTGTATGGGGGAAATAATGCAACATACAAAAGAAAACGAACTGATTGGGGTTGCTCGCTTGAAGGAGTTGACCCAAATCCAGTCAATAGAGCTTCTGAGGGCACTTCAAAAACCTCAGCCATCAAAACATCTCCCCATATGGCAGTGCTAAGATCCAAGATACCGGATAATCGTTTGAAATCGGAATCAAGCAGAATATCTGATGGACGGCCAAAGTTGACGACTGTCAGTCTTGGTACCGTGATTTCGTCAAGAGTTGAAGCGAATCGAGATAATTCTTGTCGGAGTTGGCTGTATGGAAGATGGATGAACATGTCCTCAGCATCACGAATCACTTCCTCGAAAAGCGAAATAAATGCCCGGCGCCAAGATGGGCTTCCCGTTCCTGCTGCTACATTGGTCAGGGGCCCAAACGCCGTGGAGACATTTTGACCGATCACGTCGACCAAAAACCCAAGATCTTGTTCAATGTCCTTGTGAGCTTGCGGAGAGAGACGATGTTCATTCTCTAGCAGCGAAGGACCTTTGACGTATTGCCTCAGGAGAAAGCCAGCGCCAAGAGATCTATCTTCAGGGGCATAATGGATAAGCTGGGGAATGAACGGATTTCCCGTTTGCTTCAATAAGTCGAGAGCTAGAGCTTCGGTTTCTAGAGAAAATTGCTCTCTTCGCATAAGCGGCGCGGCTGATTGGAGTGCGAGTTTCAAAATGAGTTCACTGTCGTTTGACAGCGTCAACAAGTAAAGCGAATGAACATGTCCCGCAAGCGGCCGTGCATTCCGTAGCTGAACAGTAGAAGGATACAGCGGTCGAATTACATGCTGAAAGCGACTCACCCCAGGCCACGTCGAATGCGCATGCGCGGGTAACGCGAAATTGATTTCTTCTGCGATCTTAGACATGGGTTGACCATCAAAGTTTTCCAGAGCAGGCAGACGCATTGTGCTCATCGAATCCGCTTAGAAGGTCCAAGGACGTTTGAGGCAGCCAGAGGAACAAGTGATGGTCTGCTCTCATGTAGATTGGTTGAAGGTCAAGAGTATATCTTCGAAACTCCATTGGCCCAGTAACAGCAGGGAACATCAAGTCGTGTTAGCTAGTACTCTGGAATGACGCCAGAATGCTGCACAACAAGGAAAACATCAGCGTACTGGCTGGAAACAGGGATCAATTTAAGAACAGAATATGTACCCGGATCTCCGGCATCTCGCGCTGGCCAAGTCCATCCTTTTAAATGCCACCCCACTGATATCAATGCACCTCGAAAAGAGACACTTGTCACCGCTGTTCTCGGACGCACCCCGAGCACACGGCCTGATTGACTGTCTCAGTCTGTCTGCTTACACATCTGGTCAATGGTCGCGGGTGTCAACCGTCATCGCGATTGCGTCCGTGCCGCAAAGGCGTTTGGGCGCCGCTGTGACTGGCCTCTGGTCGCGTAAGAGCCGAGATCGACTAGGCTGTTCTCCATAGTTGCAGTCCGAGAAGCGAGCGACGCTCCGAGGAAATGAGTCGTTGCAAGCGCCTGACGAACGCAAAGAAGTCTCGACCGCTTCGCTTGCTGCCGTCCAATCAGACACGCGCTTTGCCGAGCCAGCTCGCGTAGCCTAGCCGTGCTGTGATTGGCCCATCTATTCAATGCTACCCTTATTGCTGTTGTTATTACTCTCTTCATTCTGTTGTTATTCTTGCTATATGAAGATTGTTGCTGCCTGTGGGCAACGTGTACATCATTCCACTCCCAGTGTGCCATTGGCGCTTGATCCTCAACTGATGTATGTCGTAGTTTACAAGTTATCAGTCGATACCCCCCGATATCAATTGAGATTATAGGAGACAATGGCTCATTCCAGATTCTAGAAGCTGCCAGAGTGTCATTCAAGCACCTTTTTAGGGTGGCTGTTACTGAGAGAATAAATAACCGTGCCGGAGAGACGTATCCATCGGACGTGTCTGCTGTTTCTGCTACGATTCCGACTCTGGTTTGGCCTCCGCATTCGATATCGAGGCTGGACTGTAAATTTCAGCCAGGTTGAATCGCTTGAGCTTGTCGTAATCGCTGCCGACAACGCTCATGCCAATAACATTCTATCGTGTTATCATTACTGTCAGAGAGAATGATTCAAAGCAAGTTTATCCCGGATGGAAACTCACCTGGATGACGTCGACCAAAATCACATGGTCGTAGTTTTTTAAATCAACTGTGTGTTCGGGTCCCACGGCTGCTGCGACTGTCTTGATGACAGTATCGCGGTTAAACTTCCCATTGCTGCGGATACTGGGACGGATGGCGAACTATGCAGCAGGAATAATCAGTCCAACAAGATCTGACGATCACAAACCAACCTGATAGGAAATAAAGAGGCGGGGCATGTTTATGGAGACATACCTTTTTGGGCCCGCCTCCAGCATGAAAATGCGGTCGTAGAACTTCCTTGGCGAGTTCATCAAGGTCTAAACTCAATACCTTTCTGATTTGAGTGGCCGGAGTCATTCGCTTTAGCCATCGCCCTTTTTTCTGCTCTGGATTGGCATTCGCCTCTGTACATATATCGTGTACCAACTTCACCGGATCGATAGATTTCTCGACTCGGATGAAGCTTACTTTTTGACCCTTTGTCAGCTTTACTCTTGCGTATGGCCGAAACAGGAGACTCACAGCAAGCTGTTTCAAATTTTATGGCCTGAAATGGGCGATGAGTGGGAGCTCCAGGCTTCAAGCCCTCAAGCTCCCGTTTGATTTGTGCCTCAATGTCATCATCGGCAGCATCATCATCGCTGTCCGACGCAGCCGTCACGCCAGCTTCTTCTTGGGACTTTTGATAAAACTAGACGCCGGCTTAGCATTTGAAAAATATGTTGATAGAAAGCAAGCCAAACCTCTGTGAAAATATCAAGGGCCTCGGCGATGCATTTTGACTCTTTTCCAATGTCGCATGAGATAAAGACTCCCGAGTCGCCCGACTCGATGGTTGGCCCTTTGGACTTGCGATATTTATCGGCACCCTGGAGTTTTGTTAATAAGAAAGCAAAATAGAGAGGCACATCTTAGAAAATACACTTTTCTTCTTGTAAACTCGGTGCGATTCCCTCATCGTTGATGCTTTGTTACTTATTTCGGTCGGTGTTGGAGGAAAATTTGGTTGCGGTAAAGGAACCCCGCAGCACCTTTGACGTCGACTGGAGGAGTACAAAGGGTCGAAATATCGAATATTCCACGGCTAATGTGTCTCAGTAGGGATCATTATTTTTTAACTGAAAGTGTCTTATTTTAGTTATGTGATATTTCAAAGCACTAATTTTTTACTTATTCAAATGTTAAAATACGATACATTGTGTCATGGGAGCAAAGCTTGAATATATGTTGCACTGAGCTGACTATTTCTAGAATAGATCAGGACATTTCGAAAATTTCTCTAGAATTAGTAGAATCAAAAAATAGAAGGCCTGTGAATGATTACTCTCTCGATTCCGCCAAGATTCTCCAACTCAAGTATATAAATGCATTTCTACCACCGGATCGCCGCGATTTCCCACATAAACCTTAACCCAATCACGTTCTCATATCATCAAGGATGCCACGCGTGAAGCGAAAGACCAAGGCAGGTCGTCCACTGTTAAATATTCCGATCACCGCATCTAATATCTATAAAATAGGCCCAAGATCTTGAACGAGTCCGCGGTAACCAACGCAGATGCCGACAGCGCAAGCGTGACTACGTGGCTGAGCTGGAACGCAAGATTGCCTCCTACGAGGAGGCTGCTATTCAAGCAAATCGGAGCTTTCAGGCCAAAGAAGAAAAAATGAACCGGGAAATCAACGCGCTTCGGAGGTTATTAGATCTCAGTGGTGCGGATCCGATGGTTGTAGAACAGCATAGCGCAGAGGGGCAACGAGAAGGGGTATCGGAAGAGATGGATTTAAGGAACGTTGCTGTTAGAAATTCAGGGTCTTTTTATGTTGACGCGTACGCTGATTCAAGAACCTTTCAGTTTTCAAATGTAAGTCTGTCTGTGTTTGTCTACTTTGCGAACGAGAACGTTTTGAATCTTGATATCATTTCCAATACTCGTGGCTAACTTTCCATGCACTAGGTGATTTCTGACTCTGTTGAGTCTCTTAATACTCTACCATCATTGGATATGGAGCTTCCACCTTCGCCATCTGCAATATTTGGTGCTTCCAATAACCTCACAACTCCCAATATCTACATGCCGAATATACTGGGAAGCGGGGGAGAACCTCACCTTACTGGCTTTGTGATGAACCAAAATATATCCGATAGCATAACTGCAGGAGTGTTCAATTGTGTTCTTCAAGACACGACTCTCTGCACTGTGGCTTTCCGGATTGTCAATCTTTGCAATAAGAAAAATGTAAATGTATTGGAGCTGGACAGTAAGCTTCGCTGCGGTTATAGGAACGCTAGCACTCCTCTTGAAGGCTGCAGAGTGGATAATTGGGTTCTGCTTTCTGTGCTTGCTGAAATAATACATTAAGTGATAACTGTTTTCTGTACGTATACACTAATAGTGGGATGTTTTGCGTAAAATACGACTTTATATCATACTACTAACATTCAAGAATTGAACAAAACCGTCTCCGCCACGCGAATAGAAACTCACTTCCAACTACCAGAATACATATGTACACCTAATAAAATCGAAACTGGTGACATATCATGCTCTTTCTTGTTACTTAAAAGTGTATAAGTGGTGACATACCATTTACACAGCTGACCAATCAGAAGATTCCAAGAGACAATACCCCACTCTCTTTTGCAAGTATTTGATTTCTCATTCAGGATATAAATACGTACATAGAAATACATTAAATTGTTACTTGGTCTCATAACTGAGAAATTAATTGTAACTAAAGGTGATCGAATTTTCCCTACTCTCTCACCCCTATCAATCTATACTCATCAAACAAACACTTCCAAAACAAACAAAACTATGTATCAAGAGGTGCAGTCCTGCTATGGCGACATTGCCAAACGCTCTATTGCCACACATAGCCAACACGAAAATGAAGAAAAAATTGCTATGGCCTTTGGCTACAACGCGGAAGATCTCTGTTCTCTTCCGGAAAAGGCAAATATGGGTTTAAGCTGCGGCAATCCCGTTGCACACGCAAACATGAAGGAGGTAACTAATATCCGATATATTGTCAATGTGTTGAGACGCCTCTAATGAAAATTATGCTTGTTAAAACAGGGTGAGACTATTCTCGATCTTGGCAGTGGAGGTGGCATCGATGTTTTTCTGGCTGCTCGCAAGGTAGGACCTGAAGGAAAGGCTATTGGAATCGACATGACAAAGGTGAAAGATTGGATAGCTGCCTCAGATAGTCTGGCTAAAAGCTGACAATTCTAAAGGATATGATCAAATTTGCAAACGAGAATGCCAAATCCGCTAGACTGTCCAATACCCAGTTTATCGAAGCTTCCATCACCTCTATCCCGCTTCCGGATTCCAGTATCGACTGCATTATTAGCAATTGTGTCATCAACCTTGTTCCAAGCAATGACAAAGCCTCTGTATCCCAGGAGATTGCTCGTTTGTTGAAGCCTGGTGGAAGAGTTGCTATTAGTGATATCCTAGCAAAGAAGGAGCTCCCGCGAAATATCGTCGACGATATGGCGCTCTATGTTGGATGCATTGCAGGGGCTAGTCAAGTTGTGGAGTATGAGGAATATCTTCAACGCGCTGGTTTTAAAGGTAACTTGTACTTTACAAAGAGATGGGTTGTGATTAACTTGGCTTTAGATGCTTTGATTGTTGATGCGAAATCAGATCTCAACGTTTATAAACAGTCCACCTACCTAGGTCAAGGTGGTTGCTGTGGATCTACAGATTCTTCGCAGGAGTCGAAAGTCAATTCTTCTGAGATTGACTACAACGAGTGGGTTGGTAAGTTGTTTCTTCGCTGACCCAATAATAACTCAGTGAGAATATTCATATCCGCACAGGCTCTTTTCAAATTTATGCCGTCAAGGCCGGCGGCAGCAACATCTAGCTATGTTTTAGAACACATGTGTTGATCGCTGCACCAAACGGCCAAAGGTTTATTAAGCAGTCAATCTACGGTATATACAGGCACCAAAATTTGAAACAGATGGATAAGATTGAAGTAGTTGATGGTTTGAAAGCAACAGTCTGCATCGGGAAGGCGCGACCCTGGGTACCAAATCTATAACCGTTTTTGAACATTAGGATTTGTTTAGGTTTCTTTATTGCCAAGTATGATTCCTCCGAATTGGCCTCCTATGGATTGATATGCACTATGTTTTTTATCTTATATAGCATTGCTCTTGAGATATCCGCCGATTGGTGTATGAGATGCGGCGGGAACGTGTATTTCGCATGTAAATTACAGTGGAACGGGCCCGTTTAGCGCCGGAAGCTAAGAAACGGGTGTGTATTATAATACGTATTACGTAGTGTCAAGCTTGCTATTTTTAGCACGATTCTGTTTGTAAGTTACAAGAGTGTTTCTTCACTATTCACTTCTTATTATTTCCAGAGAAAAGAATTCTCGTTTGCTATGGTGTTCCTCCTCCTCTCCTGGAAATGCCCGTATCTGACGCCGGCGCTAGAGTACACCTGCAAGGTCATGCAGACAATGCAACACACAAGTTTCAGCCTAGCTATGCAGATACCTTGTCAGCGGCAAGGCCAAGTGGGATCGCTGCTGATCTCCACCTCAATCAACCTCCAGGGTACTTTCTTCTGCCGAATGTGTCCAGATAAGGTAAACCACACGAGCGAGGGTCTCTTATTGAGTGATAGCGTCTTCTGCCATTATGCCGTCCTCCGCACGGGAACATGAAGGCTTTCGGGACAAGTTACGCCAACGGTTCTATCGATTTCGACCCCAATCAGAGGGTCGCTTGAAAGATATTAGCATCAAGTCAGTATTGGGTCTTGTTGTCCAATTTCTACTAATGAGGAAACACAGTTCTACTTCGAGCTCTCAGTATGCAAAGTCCGATTCCGGCCCATTCCCTGTCAACCAAATGAGTGAGATCTCTAGACAGTCAACAAAACCCAGCAATGACCAAACTGTGACTCAGACCGGGCAGACCGCGGTCCATTCGAACAGGGTTGAACACAACTCGACTCCCAATCAACTGATACCTGGTGCTGACCCTGACTGTGGTGTTGCATCTTCAAATCTTTGGAGTGCGGCATACCGCGAGGCAGTTGAGAGCCTCGGGGAGGAAATAGACATTGCTATTCTGAAGGGAGAAAATGTCACCGAGCTTTTTCGTCAACTCGAAGAGATCGACGAAGAGGTGACCCAGGAGTCTACCTTCGTACGAGGTGTAAAGTATTTGCGTTCCATACAAGTGCCACTTGAGAAATTCAAGCTGGCATTGGACCTGGCGAGTCCATTGGCAAACATTGAACCAACTGCAACAACAGTCGTTGGCGTAGTCAGAAGTGTGACCGCGGTAAGCTCGGTCCCTGAAGACATCTCAAATTGCACTAGAATTTCTGACTCGTATCTACACAGATCGCCATCAGCTTGGCAACTGCTGATTTGGACTTTGCGAAGCAAATAGGGGACATGCTGGAGCAAATTTCCTACATTGATGATTGCGACACTTTGGGCCAGAAATCGGATAAAAAAGATATCCACAAGGTAATTTAGGCTGAGTTTTTGTCGAATATTTCTAATAGTTTCCAGGCTCTTGTCTTGGTGTACCAGAAGATACTCGAGTTCTACCAAACTGCATTTGAGATATTAACCAAGAAAGGAGCAAAATTGATGCTGACAATGATACTGGAAAATGACCGTCTTCCAAATATTGCCAAGGAATTTTTGAAACTTTCCGAAAACCTCCGGATTCTTGTGCAAAAGGCAACATGGGAGATTGTGGAAGACATCAAAGCCATGCTCTATGATCGTGAAAGTAAGTTTTCATACACCCGCATCTATCGAACGAAATTCTCATCCATCTCCAGTTGCCAGGTGGCTAGGAAGTGATAAAATGAGTCGCCAGAGTCAATACCATGCCTTTTTACAAGATCTTCGGGCGGACTCCGCTTGCGAATTCTTACTGACAAATACCAACTTCACTAACTGGTATCAAGCTCCCGAGTCTAAACAATTGGTGATACTTGGCGATATGGGTTGCGGGAAAACTGTCGCTATGACATACCTTGTTGATGAATTAAGCCGAAGAAATATACATCAGCTTCCTCAGCCTAAGATATGCTATTACTACTGCCGCAACGACGAGACGGGCCAAGCGATCAACATCCTTTCCGCTCTGATTCTATCGATACTTGAACAACTTCCTGGTCTGAAAAAACCTTTCTTCGAATGGTATAAACAGGCTCAAGCCTCTGGGATTTTTGACCCTGCGAAAAATGTTAAAAAACTGGAAGAGGCTCTGCAAAATGTGCTAGAAGAAGTTGAACGCACTGTTTTCGTCATCATTGATGGTCTGGATGAGTGCGATAGAGCATCTCGAAATAACCTGCTCAAGTTTCTAAAGATTCTTATGCAAAAAATTCCAGGGCTCAAAGTTATACTCTCTTCCCGTCCTCAAGAAGAGATATTGAAACAGCTGGATGAAACAGCTAGGATTGACTTGGCCTCCGACTCTCAAAGAGATCGAATCATCGTTGAAAAGACAGTTGAAAACAAATTATCTCATCTATCAGCGGATGTCAAGGACCTCGTCATAGAAAAGCTATCTCATTTAGCGCGAGGAAGCGCAATATGGACGAAGATGATTATTGAACTTATTGAAGTTCGTGGAATAATGGCGTTCGAGCCAATGGAACACTTTTTGGGGGAAATACCACTGCCCGGACAGCTCTCAGAGCTTTATACCAAATTAATCGCACGCTACTCTTCAAACGATCCGGAAAACCAGGAGCTTGCTCGGGCGGCCCTCAAGCTCCTTGCAGCCTCTCACAGACCTCTTAGCATACTGGAACTTAGCTGGGCTGTGGCACTGAGCATCACTGAACATGTTACCACCGTGTCCGCTCTTGCAAAATTGGTAGACCATCAAAGAATCATGAGCTTTATTCACCCATTCATCGCTCACGTCGATTTCAACGACTTGAAAAGACGCCAAGTTCGACTTATACATCAATCCGTGAAGGAGTTTGTTATAGAAAAATTGGCGTTGGATCATCAGCCTTGTCTACAAGGCTTGTCCTTGACTGAGAGTGGTAGCACGCTTTCTGGTCAACGTGCGGGTAGCCTGGAGGAGTTCATCTTACATACTTGCATCAGATATCTTCTCCTAGAGGATATTGATAACAAAGATCTACTTTCTGAGGAGCAAGTGGCATTTGCAGAGCTACCCCAAGGATCCGAGTTCTTTACGGATAACACAGAGCCGACCAAGTTTGACCGATATTGCTCATGGGAGGTATGGGAAGAAGAAATGATCCGCTTCGACCCTACTGAGAGCGGATTTGGCGAATTTTTCGTCTATGCATCGTGTTACTGGCTGGAGCACTTTGGCACTGTCTCCGCCCAACCTTTTCCAAACCTAGCAAGCATAGAAAACTTATGTCGAGTGGGCTCCACTCGGCTTCTTAATTGGACTGACCAAAATTGTCGTCCAGACTGTGCAATCAACCCCAGATTTCCATTCGATGGCCGCCTATATGATCCTCTCGGCATCACTTCGCTATATGGGTCAGAGTCTATGCTGCGTTATATACTTGATAACTCAGAATTCGACAAAGAGAAGTATTTTACGAATTCAGCTATCAGAGCAGCAGATCAGATTCTACAGTGGGGCGATGTATCAAGACTGAGAATTCTCTTATCAGACCCTAGACTTGGTCGTCAGTTGCAGAACATCGACTTTTTTCGACTCATTATTATAAACTGGATTCACCCCCAGCCAAATCGCCATCACTGGGATGTTGCATTTGACCTTGTCAACGAGGTTTCTGATCAAATGGTTCAGGAAAAATGGGGAAATGAACTATTGTGCATAGCTGCTGGCGTAGGCTGTATGCCCATAGTTCGACGGTTAATGGCCAACGCCCAGAACAAGCCACAGTTTAGGAATGAGTTGCTGCGTGAAATTCCAAATAACCGGGACTACTCTAGATTTGAGGGCCCCCCGCATCAATCAATTGGAGAGGCCATCTTGAGAAACCATATTGATGTGGTCAAATTCTTGCTAGAAGAGGCTGGCATCGACGCACACCTTCAATACAGAAACTCTCGAGGAGAGAATGTATTGCATTTGGCATCAATCCTCTGCAACCCGGAGATGTTCCGTCTTTTGGTTCCCCGTTTTCAGCAGGGTGTACATCAGATGGACGATCAAGGAGAAACAGCCCTGGTGCGGATCATCAAAAACACTACAGGCTCAAAAAACCGGTATGAGTCGGCAAAAATACTGCTTTCACAAAGCGATATCGACTGGACCAGCTACTCTTGGGATGGGCAACAGGAGCCTTTGCGAGTCGCTGTGAAGCTTGGTGATGTAGACATGTGCTACCTCTTGGTCTGTGTCGGAAAAATGAATCCCTATTCTGCTCTGGTCGGTGATAGCGAAGGTAAAATAGAGCTAAAAGACCAAACCCCTAGGAACGAAGAAAATAGGCTGCAAATTTTGAAACTCCTATGTACACATACTAGCACAACTCCGACACCGGTTCAATGTTAGTCTCGTTTGAAGCCACATGTATTTATTGTAAGCAATCAACAAAATCTGGGGACATTTGGTCAAATTGTCCCTGGCGAGCTTTCTCATTAGCTATTTAACTGGTCGTCTACTCTGCCCTAAACCCATCTTCACTTTCCTCCGAAGTCAATAGGTAGCCCCGGTATTCAGCACAGCACCGACATTGCGAAGTGTAATGAGACAAGCAATCAAAAGTGTCTTGCGCTATATCCCAACAATCAGTTGCGTCCTCACTCTTTGTATCGCGATATTCTTTACAACAACCACAATCCCGCTCGCAACATCCACCTTTAAGCAAACATTGTTCCCTAGATTCCCATGAAAGTTCCCCTGGATCGACTCGTTCTCGGAAAAAGTAGGCGGCCACCATTGGTCCTTCATCGCGAAGTTCACGTACAAGTTTGGCGCAATTTTGCTTATGTTCCCACAGCTTTCGAGAGATGGCATCCAAGTCTTTTTTCAAAACTTTCTCTCTTCCAGATGAAGCTTCCGTATTACTTGAAGCGTATTCCGACGAGGTGTGTTCCTTGCCGATATTTGCGCCAAGTTTTTCCAACTCCTCTTTCAAATAGATCTCACGTTGGAGAAGCTGGTCTCGTTTTGTGCGCTCTTCCCTCCAGTTTCGAATCCATGCCTCGTCCTCCAATCCACTGGGAAGACAGGTTATTCGTATTCTTGCGAGGAAACAAAAGAGCCTGGCAAGATTAAAGAGCTGTAGATCATAGAGTCCCTAGTAAGAATAAAGAAAAAAGAGATGACCAAGCGTCACATGCCAAAGACAACAGAGATATACTACCCCTATTGTAGCTGGGGTTATTTCCTCAAGGAAAATTCTTAAGTGCTTTGATAGGGTGGTTTTTCAGAAGAATTTGTGAGAGGAAAATAGAATTAAAGTGCAAAACTCTTAAATCTTGGCGAAAGTTCTACACGTCACCATTGCATGGGATGTTGGCGCATGTGCCATGGAATGGCCACAGGGCTACTGTATGCGAAATATAAGCATTTCCAACATAAACCTACAAAAATCTGGTTTGGAACATGCCTACATCAATACATCCATTGATTTAGATCTCGGTTCTAGAGAGCGTGCGCTGTCGCACAAACCGATTGCCGATGTTTAGATATTCTCGCGAAGACGTAACATCGAAAATAGTACATGCTCTCCTATTTTCAGTTTCGAAATCAAATAACGTGTAGTTAGCATCCACATAGATTTCATGGAAAATCCCAAGTGCTGCGTGAGGCTCATTCGAAATAAATGAATCTGCCTTGACCCACCCAAGGTATTCTAGTGATTGTCCAATCAGATGATAGTAAGCCCTAAAAACCTCCCGTCGCGGTATATACCCACATACGGAACACGTCAATATTACCATTTACGGAAATTACTGGTCAATGCTCACAGCCACACAGAGTACGAATATCTCAGCAATTTTCGCTGCCTATAGTAGCGTTGATTAACGATATTGCGTTCGGAATTTCAATGACATCTGTGTATAACCCATTCTAGACATGAGGTAGGCTGCTCTTTTGAGACACCTACCTTGTTATACTGCCATAACTGCAGGAATTTCAAAGTATATTTACATAAATAATCCTTTTTGGGAGATACTATAATTTGACCTAATAATCAACTCGTCTGGCTTTTCGAAGACCATCGTACTAATTGATGAAAAATATGTGATCCGCTCGCTAAAATCTTCCTATTTAGAGTACTCCTAACTCCTTGGCACCACAGATACCAGGCGAACAAAAGAATTAATAAGTCCGACACACAGGGGAACTAAGCTATAAGGAGCAGATAGCAGATTTAACACAGACCACATGGTCATTTTCGTTGTATGGCAACTCGTGTTAAACCCCATTTCAGCCTCAAAGACTAAATAAAAAAGAAGGACGCAATCTTCCATAGGCCCACTATTTCTATAGCTCCATTAAATATTATCCAGTATCTGGTATGGCTTTGCAGTGCCAACTGTGTCATGTAGGTAGCAACCGACTCGCAAGGCAGATCTGATAGTGGCTTTGTGATCCACTGCATTGTCGTTTAATTAAGAAGCGGGGAGACAAAATACTTGGCCACAACTAAGTAGGAATATCGAGCCAATTGAAGTAGTAATTGCTGGACTTTTCGGTTACAGAGTTCAGATTTTAGAGTCGGGAGTCCGCCTTGCGCTTAGATTGTTGAAGACCAATGCCGGAATTTGAAGTTTAAATACCAAGCTTCTTGTCCTCTATACTCTATATCATTTTTTATCAATAGCATCTTTCCACTGTTTTCTCACCTACTGAATATATATATTGTCCTCATAATGGCCACTCCCATTAAGCTACCTCTGACGGTGCGCAAGAGCAGTACGCTATGGAAAAATTCTCGTTTCCGTGCTTTTTGCGACGTAACTAACGAATATGTATAGTACGTGATGACTTTGAGCCTGCAAAGACCAAATGCGAAGAAAAAATATCGTCGACTCTAGGCGAGCCATGGAAAATCGATTTCGATATCACCTTGATTTGGGGATACGCAAACGAAGCCTCGCCCAGCAACACCTACCCCAGAGAAAGCACAGGAAATATGCTTGCCGAGTGCGCCCCCAAGTTTCATTCTGTTTTTTGATTGGAAAGAATATATTAGTTACTAATATTATTCTTTTTCTACTTTAGATATGCCAACAGCGCTGCTAGAGGCATCTCCAATTTCGCAGACAAGTTCGGAAGTGATGGAATCGCGGAACTAAATAAACTAGCATCAAGTCGCTCAATTGTTCTCGAATCGTACAAAACTCGAGTCGATGGCACTTGTTCTTGCGAAGTCGCCAATGAGAAGCTCAAGATCATCTTCTCTCCAGGGAATATCGGGGTAAATATCGACAACGCCCTTTCACAGCTATCCGAGGCAGTGGACACTGCCAGTAAAAGCTCGGATTCGGACAATCTCCCATTCAATGCTCGAAAGAATATCAAGGAAAGCTACGAGCCCCGTGTCACTGGAGTCGAGAGCCGTCTTGCGCAAATTATTGGGGTGGACAAGGTCGACATTGTTGTCGATTTCCACGCAATTTATGCCACGCTACTGGCATACTACGAAAAAGATAACCAATACTCGCTCCAAGGGTTTGAAGACGTCTTGGGGTCCCGCACTATTGAGTACCTAGAAAGTCTCCCATCAGCCCTGGAAAGGGATGGATTTGACAAGGATGACATGCTCCAGGAGGCACTGCAAGAAGCTGTTTCGACCAACACGGTAGTCGTTCGGCTGGTTGATAAGCTAGAGAGGAAGACGTATAACGAAACAGTCATCCAAGATGGCAAGTTGTACCTTCAAACAGTCCCGAAGAACTGGAGCGTCAATACTGACCAGATTGCTGATGGTATTATTGACCTCTTGTAACTTTGTTCTGGCTGGTACTTGCCTTTAAGAAGAAGTGATTTCAATACATTTTTTTGGTTTTGTTTTTTGTATGGGATTTTGACATGACATAAAATCATCTTTCCCATGTTATTTGATGCGAATGGATGCACTCAGTGTGATTTATTGCCCAAAGATGACATGTTACAATGATATTCTGCCCATTCTAGTTTTACTGCTGTTTGATTTCAACATTCCAACAAGTAAAACCCTAACAATTGACCTTATTATATTATACGTAACATATACTTGGTAAGTTGATACATATAGTAACCTTTCGTTGTACCTGATAAGACCCTATCCTCGGCGGTGATTGGCTGTCGAGTGTAACGGGTCTAACGACTAGGCGTTTCAGACCAGCGAATCAGAGTAACAGCCCTCAACGGCCAGCCTTGTGGGTCAAGCAAAGCGGGCCAATTAGCACTTGCGCCGTCCAGTTGCCGACCAGAGTCCCAGACGGGCCAGACCACGTGATCTGCGATAAAGGCCCGCGTCGATATACAGTCGACGTCGAGTCCAGCCTTCCTCCAGCCGCAACTCCAGCCGTCAAACCTGCATGCGCGGGTGTCTTCTGCAGCGCTTTCGCCTTTCTCGAGTCTTCAGGTGTCCGATGTAACGTGCCAGGGGCTCGTTACTATTCCTGGTCCTTGGCAACTTACTCCCCGTCGACGTACCCTGGGCTGGATCCAATTGATTGTTTTTGGTGTCTCAGGTTGTCTCTCACTCTGCTAATGCCGGCACATCGTTCCACTAACAATCCGCTTTGTATAGCCATCTTGACTGAAGAAGGCATTGCAGTTCGAGTTTTTGCGACCGCAATTTGGATAACCCATGGTTGAAATCCATTGGTGCACCGATTTTCCACCACCGCACGTACAACGCGTTGCTGCCCTACCAGCCCTACCAGCCCTGTCTCCACCGCCCATAACGTTCCTAACTCCTGGGCCTGCTCGAGTATGAGAATTAACGACAGGACACAAGAAAGGGTGATTGTATTTCGAATTCAGAGGACGGTTCATTCAAGTCACGCAGGTTTTCTCAAACCCAAAATGCGTTAACTCATTCTTGATCTTTCTGTGAAATGAGAAAGTTTGGCAAAGCCAAACTTTTTCGGCTTTCTTACCTGAAATTATGGATCAACGACAGCAATACCTTCCGCCGCCTCCTCCGCTATCTCAGAACCAAACTCACATGATTCCGATACCTCCACCTCCTCCCAGACCATCAACACAACAACAACAGCAACAACAACAACAACATGGCTTATTCCCTCCACCGCCACCAGGACCCCCTCCCTCCGCTTATCCAGGATCGAACCAACGGCCAGTATGGCCGCCTCCGCCGCCGATGATCCACCCTTCACTAATTCCTGCGACCCAAACGTACGGCCGTCAGCAACCTACTCCATTGTCAATTCCCATCCAACCTATCCCACCTCCACCATCTGACGTACCGCCACTGACATCGGCTACATATATACCTATGGGGGAGTCTTTCGGGCCAGGTGTTGGTATTCCCCCATTATATGACAATTACGGACAATCAACAACTATGCAACCTGCTGCAAACCAGCCCTGGGAAAGTGCTCCTGCGGATAAATCTGCGAGGAGAGATGGCAACATTCCGTCCACTCCATCAGGCGGACAATCAACAACTGTGCAAGCTGCAAACCAGCCCTGGGAAAGTGCTCCTGCGGATAAATCTGCGAGGAGAGATGGTAACATTCCGTCCACTCCATCAGGCCGAAACTTACCGCTATCACTCATTCTCGGGAATGAAAATTCTGAAGCCATGTCACCAAGCTTTGCAACTTATCAGAATTATGGTAACGAGCCGGCGCGAACGTCCAGCCATAAACACAATGCCAGCAATACTTCTCTTGGACGCACGTCCGCCGGCGAAGCTACTATGAATTGGCCACTAGATCGAGTTGTTAATTGGCTTGCCAGAAATGGATTCTCCAAGGATTGGCAGGAGACTTTTAAGGTCTTAGAGCTTGAAGGCGCTGATTTTCTTGGACTTGGTCAAGGAGGAGCAAATGGACGCGGGAATCTTGGAACGTTGCACGGGAAGGTTTACCCTGAATTAGCAAAAGAATGTCAGAAGAGTGGCACTGGCTGGGACCAAGCGCGAGAGAAAGCAGAAGGATCGCGTATGCGGAAACTTATTCGCGAGATACAGGACGACGGGAACGAAACATCTTCGCAGACCCACAGACGACGAGAGTCTCAAACGATGATAACTAGTGCTTCTACCGAAGGAGGCTTGGAAAATTCTCCGAATCTGGGATGGGAGTCCACTTTTCCCTCTTCTGGGCCGGCTATCATGGAACCCACCTATATTTCACACCCTGCCCACCGACCGACACCAAATACTGGTGGTAAGCAGAATAATCAGGCACGACCCGGGACTGCTCCCTTTCCGTACAGACAAGATGCAATCGATGGTGACTCACGCTCGGAATACACTCGGAATGCACTTCGTGGCCTGGAAGACTCCCGAAGACAAAGCCCTTCTTCACCTAGTGATGGCGGTCCGTTTAAACCTCCGTCATCGAAAGCGTATGAAGGCAGTCCCCAAAGTGGTAGCCCGGCCATGCCATCCGCTGCGCCCTTTTACTCGGGTCCAGCCTCGTCATCTACGGGTGATTTACATGCTAGGTTTGAACATCACAGAGGAAACAGCGCAGACTCCACTGGCCATCGATCCTCCAATGTTCAGCGTTTCTATGAAAACCGAAAGCCGGTCACTGATAATACCCGTCCTGCCACCCAGGATTCTAAGGATTCCCAGAAGAGTCTCTTTGGTGGCTTTTTTAATAAGATGAAACCTAGATCCCATGACTCTTCGCACCCGTCTCCAGAATACCAATCTCTAGATTCTCCAACGAGTCCTTCTCATATCCGGCACAGCGGCTTTAGTAGCCCATTCATCAAACCATCGAATAACAACAGTGATGCCTCTTTGGGAGACCGTCCTCCATCTTCAACATTTTCTGATTACGAAAAAACACACCGACCGAATTCTTTCACAAAAAATAAAAAATATGTATTTGCGACTTTAGATGGATGGAACTATCGTCTTGTGGATATTACCGATGTCGAAACAGCTGAGCATATTCGGGCTGTCATTTGTCATAATTTGGGTATCGTGGATTGGCCTACTGCTCAGATCTTTGTTACCGAAGCCGGACAAATGGATCATGATGAGCTTCTCGATGACTCAGTGCTTGTTCATAGCCGACGAGCGCGGTGTGACTCACTAGGGTCATTGAAGCTATACGTTCGTGGCAGCATATCGCCAGGTTCTGCTGGATTAGGTGTATCATTTCCCGATAAAAGCTTGTCACATGTGCTGCAGAGCCAGGTGCAAGCGAACCCTCCTTTAGGATCACGTCAATCGACTATAAAAGCAAGTTCAGGCCAGCCATCACCGTCTTTGGTCCAATCTACAAGCAACGTTGCCCAGGATTCCGAACTTACAGCAAGAAAAGAAGAATACAAGCGTGAAGTTGAGCGCAAACAACAGGCATATATTCAGAAAAAACAGCCTCCGCCATTGAATCTGCGCAAAAACAGTCGTGGTGAAGTCGGGATCCGAAATGACAAGGTTATAGACTTCGACCAACCACGAACTTCTCCATACGAGGATAAAAAACACGATGGTCCTATACCTCAGCGAAAACCTCCATCTGCTCCTTCTGAGTCGAACACTCTTACAAAGGTCAACTCATTAACTAAATCACGAGCGCCAGACCGTGATCGGTCGAAGAAACATCATGAAATGGCCAAGTACAAGTTGATTCAAGAAGAAGGACCTATTGGGCCATCCTCCATGGCTACTTCCACCAGGCCCCCTTCTTCTGGATCACAAACCACTTTTACCAACAGTGCATCTAGCATCCCTCGGAGACCTTCATCTAGTGTTTCGTCCTTGACTCAACCACCGTCACTACAAAGTCGGAAATCATTTGGCCCAGAATATGACTTTGAAGAAACCAAAGTTGATTTTGATACGCCCCACACTCCTCAGTCAAGTTCTGATGATGATTCCGATGACGGCCTTTGGGCGAAGCCGCCATCGACAAGCCAGCCGCAGCCTAAGGGCAAAGGTTTGGCATCAATAGAAACGTCCCCGAAACCCCGGAAGCCTTCTCTATCTGTGAAGACATCATCATCTACAAGAGATACTAAAGGTCGGTCTGTGACTTTCATATCTCCCGGCGCAAATGATAAAGAATCTATGGGTCCACCGTATCCTAGCTCTGCAGTTTTTCCAAACGACCCGCGCTCCGGTTTTGATGGGAACGGGGCAACATTCCCAAGCACAGGACATTCACCAGAAGAGGAACACCCCCCCATTCGCAGGAATTCCCATTTTGCAACAGATGTTTGGGCCAGCAGACCTCCAGTCGAAGGCGTCATCAATAATCTTGACGACTTCTTCCCCAATATTGATCTCGATGAGCCATATTTGGAGCCTTCGGGGATTTCTCCGCCAGTATCTCCAATCAACCAAATGACCAAAAACCAATCCGGACCATCGTATCAGCAAGCCTCTCCGAGCGCAATTGCTAGTGGGTATGATATCCCAGCGCCGTATGAGCCACCGAAAAATTCCATCGCCAGACGTAACATCGAAAAAGCCGGCGGCTTGTCCCGCATGAAGTCTATTCGAGAGGTTGCGCAAGGTGCACAACAGCAAGTTAAGCGCAATAAATCTGTTGTGAATCAGAGCAATAAAAAATCGGGCGAGATACTCCGGCGGAAAAGTACGAAGATGTTTGGTGCAAAGATCATGCAGATTAGTCCTAAGCCTGGCAGTCGTTTGAGTCAATTGGATCCAATTCCCCAGAATGGTTTACCCCCAGAACCTGTCCCGAAGCGACAACAGACGTTCCGCATCATTCGTGGTCAGCTCATTGGAAAGGGAACATACGGACGAGTCTATCTTGGCATGAACGCAGACACTGGTGATGTTCTTGCTGTCAAGCAAGTGGAAGTTAACCCAAGAATAGCTGGTCAAGACAAGGATCGCATCAAGGAAATGGTCGCTGCCATGGATCAAGAAATTGATACTATGCAGCATCTCGAACACCCAAACATCGTTCAATATCTTGGTTGCGAGCGTGGTGAGCTGTCTATCTCAATCTATCTCGAATATATTTCTGGTGGATCCATCGGCAGTTGTCTGCGCAAGCATGGTAAATTCGAAGAATCGGTAGTCAAATCGCTTACACAACAAACACTCAGCGGATTGGCCTATCTTCACGACCAAGGCATTTTGCATCGGGATCTGAAGGCAGACAACATTCTTCTTGACCTAGACGGCACCGGCAAGATCTCAGATTTCGGAATATCAAAGAAAACCGACAACATTTATGGAAACGATGCATCTAACTCGATGCAGGGCTCCGTATTTTGGATGGCACCAGAAGTGGTACAATCTCAGGGTCAAGGCTACAGCGCCAAGGTGGATATTTGGTCCCTGGGGTGTGTGGTTTTGGAGATGTTTGCTGGACGTCGACCTTGGAGTAGGGAAGAAGCAATCGGTGCTATCTTCAAACTGGGCAGTTTGAGTCAAGCGCCGCCAATTCCAGAGGAAGTGGCTGTGAATATCAGCCCTGCGGCGCTGGCGTTCATGTACGACTGCTTTACAATGTGAGTTCCATGCCTATCTAGGAAAGCAGGGAGATTGAATACATTTACTAATTAACTTTTAGTGACACATTCGACCGCCCAACCGCCGAGATCCTCCTTTCCCATCCATTCTGCGAGGCCGACCCGACATACAATTTTGAGTCAACGGAATTATATGCAAAGATCAGTGACGTGCTTTGATAGTATCATATACCATTAGTGCAAGCAAGCGTTTTGTGTGTTGTGTTGTCTCATGTTGGGGTTTTCCATAATGGAGATATTTAATTGTCTTTTTAATTTAATACTTGTTAATACCAAATACTATGAGAAGTATAATAACTTATTTCACACAAATCTGGGGTTGCGGGTAAATTTCTTGGACTGAAGATTAATGTTTCAAACCGGAGAGCAAAACATATGTAGCTGAGTGGATTCACAGAATCATTTATCATCCCGATCAATCACATTATATTTCTTGAACAAGACCCAGAAAACAAATGCGACAAGGAACATAGCCACCGCCAGCCCAGTATACATCCATATCAGGCTGGGATCATGAGCTAACGGAGTGATGGCGATACCAATTGCAGATCCTGCGGCCGCGCCCAGCTGGCCAAGCGCTTGGACCATAGCTTTCATGTCGGTTGGAGCTTTCGTGTAGGTGTATTCTGACAAGGTCACAAAGGAGAAAATCTCCGCGACTGCAAGAATCATATAAGTCGGAGTTTGAAGAAAAACGTTGACTTGGTTTGGGATCCGGCCACCCTCTGCCCCGGGGCACGCAAGAGGTCGGTCATAGCAAGGGCCGGTGTTGTAGATGATCTTTTGAACCCCGGCAGAGAATGCCATAGATGCACTCATCATAATGAATCCCGCTGCCATGCGTGTGATTGACTGGAACCTCACGTTTTTCTTGTTTAACAAGGGGTACAACCCTTTTTGGATGATTGGGCCCATCAAGATGCAGAATATGGGATTCATTGCCGTGATCGTGTCGTTCGGGATTCCATAGGTTTTCATCTGCGCTGCTTGAGAAATCAGGTTATTGGATGCCTGGCTGAGGCAAGTGAAGAATAGTATAAACCCCAGTCTAGGGTAGATATTATCAGTGGGTGGCCTCCAGGGATACAAGCATCACTTACATGACACGACAAGCCACTAGCCCGCGCCTTATCTCATCCACAAAGGTTTCGTCCCACGAAACCTCCCTGGCAAAATGTTGACGCTGGTAAGATGGCATGGCAGCATCTAGCTGGAAGCGGCCCCGGATAGCACATGAGAGGACGCTTCCTGCTTTCGGTAGAACATTGCCTGTTGGTGGAAGTTTTCCTATCAAATAATGTGTTACAAACTGGTCAATTTTAATCGGCTGAGCGACGTACGAAACTTCTTCTGTCCCAGGATAAGAAATGCAAGTCCAGCGGCAAGAAAGCAGCTGGGCAGAAGATATGCAGCCCAGAAGGAAACCTCCTTTTCGAGAAAAGTTGTTGGGATGGCAGACAGACTTGCAATATTGACAAGCCTTATTTCAATTAGCAGATAGTAATAATAAAAAAAAGAAGCCGAGAATATCTACCAGTATTGTGCGTTATATATGTACTGTGTTGTCAGACCACGGTCATATACAACCTGCTTGCCATTTGGTAAAGTTACCATCTTGACTTCAGTCGGCGCATACTGGTCCACTGGTTTCAAATCATGAGTAAGGTGTGTTACTTGAAAGATGCTAGGTCTCACTCATGAGAGGCGTCACCGTTGCCCTCACTCCCCCTACTGCTAGCCCAATGAGAACCATGGCGGCAATTAATCCGCCAAAAGTGACCCGATAGTCTGTTGCGGAGCCCACCGAGGTAGCAATTAAGATCACGCATCCGACTAAGTAGAAGCTTTGGAAAGGGTCAGAAAATGTTCGAAGATAAAAATGAGGCCTTGGAGTCCAACAAACATCAAACTTAGGCGCAATGTGCGATAACGACCTAGATAGACGTCCGAGATAATGGCGAAAGGAATCGGTGTCAAATAGGAGAAAAACATGAAGACATTGTATATTGTGGACGCCTTCGCTTCACCCAGACCTAGTGAACCTGGCACACTGTTGTTTCCTGGGGGATTTTGCATGTAATTTTCTGTTCGGCATGTTAATATGAAACCCACGAGGTATCTTATTGCATTTCACTCACGCCAGGGAGTTGTGATGCCCCAGTATGTGAATCGTTCCGCGGCTGCAATAAATGCTACCACCCATACTGTTCCTGGAACTTTTTCCAGAACACGAGGAAGGTCATGATCGAGATCTGTTCCAGGGATTGCTTCCCGTAGGGTCGGCGTCTCCGACTTTTGTGTCGAGCCGTCTGTCGCGGTCATGGTTATCGCTAAAGTATGGGCTTTCCAGGTCACGATCTCTATTTGTTGTATTAAATCTAAGGTGTTAATTTTGTATATACTATAAAATCACTGAGCAAAATGCTTTAAATATGTAACGAAGACAGGATGTCGTTTTCGGGGTCGGAATGGATTTGCCCTAATCGGTTGTCACGCCGAGTCGGGTTCGACTTGGCGACAATGAGAATCATGATTAGAAAGCAATGTTTGGTTTGGGCGAATTGGTCATTGCTACGTATCAGTATGAAGTGTTGGAAATCTCGAATACAGGGGGTATTGTCCTCACTAGAAAAACATCGGAGTTGGCGATGGTTCGGAGGTCGGGCACTCTGACATCTAGAACCATCCAACTTCAATTAAATACATCCGTCTCCGAAGGTGCCTTCTCACGTCTTAGTAATCAACTCTGAAAATATAGCTTTTGTTCTGTTCTTGTCGGCGATCGGGCAAGGAATAAAATTACCGGTTAGGGTTAGGAAGGTCACGTGTCTACTCAGGTACATGACTCTGGACTCTCCTACTCGTTTCCATTCATCCTGACCGTCTGTCGCGTCTCTTGAAATTCAAGCTTCCATACATTTTTCAGCTAGTTTATCTTGATTCATCATGTCAAGTCGCGAGCGTACAACGGTTGACACCGAACGAACCCCACTTCTCTCCACCAGGTCCGATGGGGCAGCGGATCATGAAGGGGCCACTCCGTCGATCACGAAGCCTAATACTGACGGTTTGAGAAGAGTCGCGGATTCGCTTCCACTCTCGGTGTGGCTCATTGCGACAATCGAGCTGTGCGAACGATTTGCCTATTTCGGGACCGTCGGACCACTGCAGAACTACATGCAGAACCCCAGGAATGATCCATTACGCCCGGGTGGAATTGGTAAGACGCTATCCAAAAGAATTTCCGAGCCAGTCTAACATGCATGTGAGTAAGGGCTTGGACAAGCATCTGCGACCATGGTGAATCAAGGGTTTATTCTGTGGTGTTATATCACTCCAATAGTCGGCGCTGTTGTTGCAGAACAGTATATTGGAAGAGTGAAAACTATTGTTTATTCCTCGTCCGTGTACCTCTGTGGATTGGCCACTCTGGTTTTATCCTCGTTGTCAATCGCGCAGAATATGGGGGTCTCACTACCTGGATTGCTAGTATCACTATTCTTAATCGGCATTGGTACCGGCGGTATTAAGACCAATGTCAGTTCGCTGATCGCAGAGCAATACACTGGTCCCAAGGAATTCAGACGCGTCTTGAAATCCGGGGAGGAAGTCATCGTCGTTAGAGACCTAACAATTCAGAGGTACCTATTCTAGCCCTGTGTGCCAATTTCTCATTCAAGGCTAACATGGTAATAAGCATATTTACAACATTTTTCTTATACATTAACATAGGTTCTTTCTCGCCCTTACTCATAACTATAATCGAGAAGGAGTACGGCTTTTCTGCCGCATTTTCTTTACCAGCGATGGTCTTCCTTATTGGATTTGCGATTATTCTCGTCAGCAAGGACCAATATATCAGCCGGGACCCTGATAACTCTATAATTTTCAACGCCTGTAGGGCATTCTGGATTGGTATCAAACACAGGGGCAATCTCGACTATGCGAGACCAAGCTACTTCACAGAACAACTAGCGACGGGGAGGCTCCCCTGGAGTGATTCTTTTGTTGATGATTTGCGAAAGGCTCTCACCTCATGCAGAATATTCATCCTATATCCAATCTACTGGGCAGCCTATTTACAATTTCTGACGAATTTCATCTCTCAAGCGGCAACAATGGAGACGCACGGAATCCCCAATGATATCATGCCGAATATAGACCCTATTACAGTCCTGATTTTTCTGCCCATCCTGGATCGCGTGGTATTTCCTTTCCTACGGAGGCTGGGAGTCCCCGTTCGCCACGTGGACAGAATCACAATGGGGTTTCTGATATGCGGCGTTTCGATGCTCTATGCCGCATTTGTTCAACGAACCATTTATGCTGCCCCGCCTTGCTATAACTACCCAAGGGCACCAGACTGCCTGGGCGGGAATGTCCCAAATCAGGTTTCTGTGTTCATCCAGTCGCCGGCGTACGTACTGGTCGCTGTGTCGGAGATACTTGCCTCGGTCGCGGGGGTCGAATATGCCTATACTCAGGCACCCAAGTCAATGAAATCGCTGGTTATGGCCATGTACTTGTCAGCTGTATCAGCGGGGGCCCTCATAGCCATGACGGTTTCGCCGCTGACAGTGGATCCGAAGTTGCCCTGGATGTATTTCACTCTCGGGGCGGAGAACTTTCTAGCTGGTGCTTTTCTTTGGATTGTCCCAGTTTAATGCAACAGGTGGAGTTGTAGTTATGTCCACGGATATTTTATCAAATGTTATAGCTGTATGGTTGTATTTAAATTAACATCTTTGACGGAGTACGCTGCAAAATGTACATACAACGTCGCTATATGTAGAGTCAGGCCCACAAATGTGGAGTCGGAATATGAAAAACGCGAGCGGCCTCTAACTGTATACCGTTAGATCTGCTTGTCATGATACCGACTAGTCTACATTGGGTTAGTTATGATATCCTAGCGTATATCCATGTAGCTGTCTGCAAACAAAGCCACAACATCCGCAATTCATTCAACATTCAAGTGGTCATTTCAGCTTCAGAGTACCCAAGATTTCTGCCCTAGTTGCCTACCTCTTATTGAAAGTTCATGAACGAATATGGATAAAACAAAGTCGCAATCATCTCCAGCCGACAGGCCAAGTCCTCTTGTCGCGAAGCGCACAGCTCCTGAGGAACCGAATAATGCTCCAATTGCCAAAAGAACCAAGAAATCCCATTATGATAAAGAAACTCCAGCTCCTGTCTTGAGAATTTCTTTTCCAAAAAAGGTATGTCTTAAACGGACCTTTCAATATCAGGAAGCGTTCTAATACAGTAGTTTCACAGCCTGCAGTTGTGGAAGAACGAAACGGCGAGATCGAATTCCGAGTTGTCAACAATGACGGCTCTAGAGAGAGTTTAGTTATCCTGACGGGCCTCAAATGCTTATTTCAGAAGCAACTTCCGAAAATGCCCAAAGATTATATCGCCCGTCTTGTCTATGATCGTTCACATTTGGCTATGGCTATTGTCAAAATTCCTTTGGAGGTTATTGGTGGAATATCATTTCGAGAATTCCGACAACGCAAGTTCGCCGAGATTGTCTTTTGTGCAGTCTCGTCTGATCATCAAGTGAAAGGATATGGAGCTCATCTCATGGCTCACTTGAAGGATTATGTCAAAGCGACCTCGCCAATAATGCATTTTCTTACCTACGCTGATAACCACGCTATTGGGTATTTTCAAAAACAGGGGTTTACCAAAGATGTCACTCTCGACGAGTCTATATGGATGGGATGGATCAAGGACTACGAAGGAGGGACACTTATGCAGTGCTCTATGGTTCCCAAAATACGATATCTTGAAGTTCGACGCATGCTTCGCAAACAGAAAGAAGCTGTTCTGGCCAAAATACGCACTTTCAACAAAAACCACATTATCCATCCGCCATGTCAGCAATGGGCAAATGGTATTACTCCAATCGACCCAGCCTCTATCCTTGCCATTCAAGCCACTGGCTGGTCTCCAGAGATGGATGAGTTGGCACGAGAGCCCCGGCATGGACCTCAATTTAACGAAATGCGACGTTTTTTGAACTCTATTCAAAATCACAAACAAGCATGGCCATTCCTAGCCCCAGTCAACAAAGACGAAGTGCCCGACTATTACGATGTCATTGTATCTCCGATGGATCTATCGACAATGGAACAACGATTAGAGCAGGAGGCTTATGTTGAACCAAAAGACCTTTTGGACGATCTCAAGCTGATGTTTAGTAATTGTCGGCAGTTTAATGATGCAACTACGGTGTATACCAAGTGTACAGAAAAGCTGGAGAAGTATATGTGGAAACTTATCAAGGAGATCCCAGAATGGGGTGACTTAGTTGAAGAATGATGGATGGGAGTGCCCTCTAAGATATTAGAAAGCATTCGAGAGTAGAAAGAATGCAACAGATATCTTACTATTATTATCTACAAGAATACAGGCATGTATGTGACAGGAAAATCTGGGTATGAAGCTAACAAGAAAATGCCAGGCAGAACACTAGGTCCTAGATGTTGAAATGGTGCCATTCTCGACCGATTCGGTATCGATGTTATTATCTTCCTTGTCGCGCTCTTCAGAGTCATAGTCTCCATTGTGAGACCGAATGCTTGCAATGCCGACTCTGAAAACTTCTTCGCTCCAATCTCCAAATGTATCCACATCCCAAACCGCATCCTGGCGGCCTTTTCCTTTCTTGCTGATTGGTTTTCCTCTGGTCTTTTCCGAGTTTGTATAGGTGTCGAAGAATTCTTCGTATATTTGCAATACGCGGTCCTGAACCGCTCCAACAAGCGTCTCTTTCGTTCGAGTATCATCTAGATAATCATCCAAGGCTTTGCGTAGAAGAGGAACTTCTTTCTCAATGCTCCGACAAACCGGGCTAATAACACCCCCTTCGCCGAGAGTTCGCTTCTCGATGAATTTTGTGGGTAATGAAGCCGTCATGCGCGTGGAAAAATCGTTGGTAAAATCGTTGATCACTGTACGAAGTCTGCCGTCTAGTTCGACTTTTGCATCGAGCATATTCTCAATAACGCGAGGGAGAAGACCGCCTCCGACAAGACGCATTAGGTTTCGAGGGTTGAAGAGGCCACCTCGTTCGCGGAGTTCCCAGAATGTGCTTGTGACTCCAGAGAAATCGATGGAGACGTCAGGAGTCACATATTCAATGTCAAACGCAACAATTTGTTGTTTGAGGATTAGAAGGTGTTTGATCAAGAACAGCTGGGCATCGGTGGCCGAGGATTTGCTGGATATCTGTGTGCTTGCTTGGTGTAGAGATTCGGTAGTTTGATGCACAATCTGGTGGGCCAGGTCGTCAAACACCGTAGACTATTTCGAGTGTTAGCAAGTTGTTTCTAGAGAATACAGTGGGAAAGAAAAAAGCTTACGTTGACCAGTCTATAAATACGGCTAAGCAACCAAATAGCCTTTCGCAAAGTCGGGTACCAACCCTGAAACATTGCTTGCGTATCAATATCCCAGAGCGCATCTTTTTCATTCGGCGAGTCGGTATCTTCATCTACCACTGTAGGTGTTTTGGGCATTATAGTTTCAGACAACTTTCGGCCGGACAACGGAGCGCCTGTAGATGAGTTGAGCTGTTTTTGGTTTCGACGTGGGTATTCCAGATCCTCCGGCTTCGGGCGATATCTCTCGATTTCATTTCGAAGAATGGTCTGCACTTGGAATACCAAACGGGTCTGGGCATCTTCTAGGGCCGGTTGGATGAGGACGGAGAACTCCAATTGGTTAGGGTCGTTGTATTCTGTCTCTTCTTCAGGGTCAGATAAGTATCGCGTTTGCAACAAAGTGCACAGCTGACAGAGCTTAATGAGCTTTGTCTCGTGGATGATCCTGGGTTGTAAATGATCATATAAAGGCTCGCACACAGACTCTAGAAAGTCATACAGTCCTGCTTGGCCATGAAACCATTCCCCCCAAAGATCAAACTCATCTAAACAAATGCCGCGGACATACCCAATACTCGCCCGAGCAAATGCTACAAGGTCTTTGGAAGTACTGGGAGCCTGGGCAATGCTTGCAAGTTTCTTTCGCACCAGAGGTATGATGAGTTTGCCACGTGTAGCTGCAAAACTAGTATGCAACTCGCTCATCAGGCTTTGGTATTCTGCTTCTGTGCCTTGCTCGGGGTCCACTGGTGGTACGGCTCTCTTTTGGATTTCTAGACCAAGTTGTTTCAACTCAGATGCCCCAACACGGAACTTGGCGTAGAGAAGAGCCGACATTGTCGTATCATTGAGCTGTCTATCAGCGATTTTCTTCGAGACACCGGATGACGTTTCTCGTATTGCGGCTACAAAGTCGCCTCGGATGAGTGTTAAAGCACGCGTAAGCAGTAACCTATACCTGGACCGATAGGTCTCTGCTTCTTTTTGTTCGGGCTGTGAGACGTTAGTCTAAAATTTCCCGGTGTATAAAATTTGCTATTCCTTACATGGGTTTCCATGTAATCCAGACACTCATCAAGTTGTCTCAACATGTCCGAGAACTCTTTCCTACGGACTGCCTTTCCTGCGCCGGGAGCGTTTAATTTCCGAGAAGCAGGGTCTAGGAAATCATAGTATTCGAGATTGTCTTTGATATCGTCTGCTAATCGCGTGTTCCGAGATTGCGCATGCAGTAGTCCTTCGCATTGTTTTTGAAACGTGGATGTTTGCAAATCAACTGCCTGAAATGATTCGGAAAGGCTCGACAGAATTCCAAGCGTCGCAGACGTATCTGTTAAAAGCGATCCGAGATGTTCTTTTGCGATATCAAGTTCTCGAAGGCATGCTCTAAGGAAGAATAAACCATGTTAGCCTGAATACCTTGCTGGTGGTAAGAGATCTTGTGCGTACTGATAATCGCCGTAACTTGCGTCAAGCAAGTCATCTTCAATTCCATTGTACCATTTCGCGAAGCTAAGTTCGTCTTTTATTCCGACAACATCTATTTCCTTTGCAACCTGCCCATTTTCCGCTGCAGGACTCGACTTCTTCGAATCGGAGCCATCTGAATCACTTGGACTCCGCATCGGCCCCGCGGGTTGAGGCTGCATCGCGATGGCGGGAACCGTTGGTAAATATTACCATATAGGGCGTCCAGACTGTGCGCAGAGTATACAGTGATCAGGGGCAGCCCATTGGCTTCTTGGGCCAGAATAAACAGCTTGTCGTTGCTGGCTGTGCCTTGATGACCACCTATGGTTCTCCGTTGTTGGTGGAAGTGCGGAGGATTCTGCCACCGCCCGCGCCAAAAAGTGACGGTTTGAAGCATCACAGAGCTTCGTCAACAAACATCCTTGTCGCCTTCATCTGTGGACGTCCTTTGCACCTTTTGGTGAAATTTTAAGGACTTGATCGGATAAAATGTTTGCAGCTAATACAAGGCGACAAGCATCGGCAATCGCGCGATTGCCCGGTCATCTAGCCAGAGTTCAACGCCTTCCTCGAAACTCTAGGTATTTGAGCCAGAAAGCATCACGCCAGTCACAGGGACCCGAACGATGGCTTGGCCCAGCAGTCGCCCTTGTCGGAACTTTTGCCGCAGCAACCATCGCATACGTTTATACCAGTGAAGAGCCCGCGGCTAAGGAAATCCCGAGGCAACCGGTGAAAGTTACGATAGAAGAGTCAAGGGTCAAGGACTCTTTCTCACAGGAGCAGAATCGGAATGCCCTGAGTACACAACATGCGCAAGTCCGGAGTATGTCAGAAAACCCTGGAGTCTACGTTTGGGGAGCGAATAGCTATCGTGTCGTCGATCCAGACTCGTCGGAAACAATCGTCAAGAGTCCTCGCCGCTTTCGCTACTTTGAGGGACGCATTCTGAGAGATTTGAAGCTCACGGAAACATCTGGCGCTGCTATCAGCGAAAATGGCGATCTGATTCAATGGGGAAAGGGTTTTTCGGAAACTGACTACCAGCCGACTCCTACATTGAAAGGCAAGAACTTGGTCTCGATAAACATGTCTCGAGACAGAATAATTGCCCTGTCTTCAAGTGGAAATATTTATTCGGTACCAATCTCCAAATCAGATCAAGAAGCAGGCCCCAAGTCTAAGGAGAGCTCATGGGTCCCATATTGGCCTTCGAGCTCCCGGATTAGTTATCGGCAGCTCGCGCCACAACTGGGTTTGGGTGAGAAAGTTACATCAATCGCCGGAGGTTTGGAGCATGTCTTGATGCTTACAAGCTCCGGTCGGGTTTTTTCTGCCGCTGCTGCTACTGAAGACTACCCCTCAAGAGGCCAGCTCGGAGTTGCTGGGTTGAAATGGGCAACGCGACCAAAGGGCCCTGTGGATCTTTGCCATGAAATATCCTCGCTACAAGGGTCTAAGATCACACAGATAGCGAGTGGAGACTTTCATTCTATGTTGCTGGACAAGAATGGCAGCGTGCTTGTTTTTGGAGACAACTCTTTCGGACAACTAGGCTTAGGATACGACCCTTCTTCGCCAACCATTGACACGCCAACACTGCTCTCCATGAAGGGCTTATACCTAGGAAAAGGCTGGGCTACTCGTGTCACCAATATTGCGGCAGGTGGTTTCACTAGTTTTATGACTGTGGATGCGCAACGGGCTGAAATACGTCCAGATGGTACACCCGGTAAACCCAGCGCTCCCAGTATTGACCTTTGGTCCTTCGGCAGAGGAATTCATGGTGCACTTGGAACAGGAAAATGGACGCATATTCAAGACCGTCCCAGCAAAGTGAAAGCCCTCAGTGGTCTTTCAGAATACGACGAGAAAGCCCAGAAAGTGCTACCCATTGGTGTTGCCCAAATTGCTGCCGGTGCTACGCATGTCGCCGCTGTTTTGGACAATACCTCACATCTCAATGCTGCAAAGAAATCGTCAGTAGCTGATATAACATGGGGCCAGGATACCCTTTGGTGGGGAGGTAACGAATCTCTTCAGCTGGGCACTGGCAAACGAAGCAACGCTCCAACCCCGATGCATATCCTCCCCCCTCCAGATATCGTGACTTCTGCCAGTCCGGATGAGTCTCGCTTTCAAATTATTCCCCAAAAGCAACGAATTGAGTGTGGTAGACAGGTAACTGCCATCTACTCTGTTAAAAAGTAATTGCTCTCCCGCCTCAATGTATATTAATACCCCTGTACTCCTATCAGCCATATCAAAAAACTGTACCGTCTGCAAAGATGTGAAATTACATGTACGTTTAATTTATTGAAATATTGATGACGGTATGAATATTTGAACTTTTTGGTTTGGCAAGTCTATTTACGTATAGTGGTGAGCGGAAAAGACAAACACTGCAAACACGGCCTTATCCTGTTATCGCCAGTGCACAGACCATATCTTATCCAAAAAAAAAAAAAATCATGGCGCGACCAGCTTCTCCTCCTCCGTTCAATCCACATCGCAACAATCACAATGCCTCGCGAAAAGCAGAAAAGAGGTCGCCGCGCGCAGGAAAAGGAAAAACAGGAAGAAACAAAGCGGAAAAGGGAAGATGAGGAGCCCGAGGAGCCGGCAGTAAAACGCCAACGAGCAGCATCTGCTGAAATCGGACAAGAAGATTTCGTTCCGCTTGACTTTGGCGAGGGCGACGCAGTTGAGCCCACGAATGATGGTGATACACCCTTCTACGGACTTTTGGACGAGGAGGAAGCAGATTACTTCTCGAAAGCTGCCGAAATTCTGGATTTGAATCAATTTCAGGACGTCGAGGAACGCGGTATATTTGTCGAGAGTGTGTTTGAAGAGGCCAAGGGCAAAGAGTTGAAAATTGCTTGCAGTCAATCGTGCTCCCGGTTGCTGGAGAGGCTGATCTCTCTTTCGGATATCGATCAGATTCGACGACTTTTTGGCAAATTTCTAGGCCACTTTCTCCATCTTGTACAGCATCGCTTTGCGAGTCATTGCTGCGAGACACTTTTCACCAGAGCCGCCCCAGCAGTTAACCACAAGGCATCGAGCAAGGGAAAAAGAAACAATGACGAGCAAAATGAAGAGCAGAGCGACTTGTCTCTGGCAGACATGTTCTTGCAGGTCGTTACAGAACTTGAAGGCAACTGGGGCTATCTCTTGACCGAACGATTCGCATCTCATACCATACGTGTCCTTCTCCTCGTTTTGGCCGGCGAGCCAGTCGATATTTCTTCGAACAATTCTGTCGTTGCGAGTAAAAGGAAAGAAAAAATCGGAGTGGCATCGACTGAGGCACAAAAGAACGAGGGTTCATCCCTCAAACAGCGCGCTGTTCCTGAGGCCTTTGTCACCACTTTGAAAAAGGTCATGAAGGACATGACTTCCGGCCTGGACGACACTTATTTGAGAGCTTTGGCAACTCATCATATCGGCAACCCGGTCTTACAACTGTTGGTATCCTTGGAGCTTACGCATTTTGGCAAATCAGTTGCAAAGGACCCTAACTCCATCATCCGCCGCTTAATCCCTGAGGAGTCTCTGGACGAGGGTACACAATCTGCGATTTTCTTGGCAGGATTATTATATGACCCTGTTGGCTCGAGACTGGCAGAGACCATTGTACGCCACGCGCCTGGGAAGTTATTCAAGAACATTCACAAAAACGTCATTCGCGAAAGGATGTCTTCTCTAGCACGAAATGAGATTGCATCATATGTGCTCGTGCGTGTTTTGGAGAGAATTGGGCGAGATGATTTACAGGAAGACCTCGATTTCATAGTTCCAGAAGTCCCCAGTCTTATTGAGAGATCGCGAGTGAACGTCCCAAAAGTACTGATTGAGCGCTGCATTGTTCGAAATGTCGATACGAAATCTCTTGCAAAGGCATTAGAAGCCTCATTTGACAACGACCCCGCCGTAAGGCTACGCCAGCTATTGAAAGTGGAAGAGACTGAACAACCTGTCGAGGAGGGAACAAATGCCGAAAAAGCTGATGAAGAACCAGAAAAACAAAAGCAAAAGAAGGCAACTCCGATGCAACTACACGGATCTTTACTGGCACAGACGATGCTTGAAGCCCCTGGGTCCTTGAGTGACCTTGTATATTCTGGTCTCTTGGCTATATCTTCTGACGATCTGGTGGCTATGTCGATGAGTTCGACTACGTCCCACGTGGTACAAAAAGCCCTAACAGTACCCACATCAACTGCCCAGTTCCGTCGCCAGCTTCTTCCGCGTTTCTGCGGCCACATAAAAACCCTTGCTCTGGACAATAGTGGCTCTCATGTGGTAGATGTTCTTTGGGAGGCATCCAAGGACGTCTTTTTCGTCAAGGAAAGACTCGCGCAAGAGCTGGCCGATCACGAGCATGAGCTTCGTGACTCTTTCCTGGGTCGCGCAGTATGGAGGAACTGGTCCATGGACCTTTACAAAAGACGACGAGGAGAATGGAAGGCCAAAGCCAAGGCTGCCAAGGATGAGGCAGACTCTACCAACTCTGTTGAGCAGAAGAAACCGGCGAAGTCGAAACTTGATCTTGCGCGAGAAAGATTCGATAATGCTGAAAAGTCTGCTAAGCTGAGGGGCAACAGGACGAGCATTGCCACAAAATGATGAATAAATGATTTTGCATATAGTATCAGAAATAAAGGTTACATTTGAGCGACTATTGTATTCAATTTTATACATAGAAAGTAAAGTAACAAACGGCTTGTAAGCGCTGTGGGGCCGGTAACTCTAAATGCTAAACTAATGCAAGTTGCTTATGTCGCTATCTAGTTTTGCTACGCGTTTCATGAGAGGTCTCTTGCAAACACCGGAGCTCATTGGCATAGATACTACTGCCAAGACGCAATAATGGCTAACTGTCTTGTTCCCCATCGACAAAAACCACCCATCGTTCTTGATTGTATCTTCGATCCGCCGCTGCAGGACGATCACAATACGACCCCCCCCCTCCTTGTTTTTTTTCTCACCAAGCTTTTGGAATTCTAGGTCAATTATTGAGCGAGGGAATTTCCATGTTTGTGCAAGTCTCCGCTCTCCGGTGCCATATGAGGCAACGCAATGGTCTTTCCAGGTCTATAAAGGGAGCATCGAAGACAGGCTGTTCTCTTCTTAATCGGCGCCATTATTGAGCATTGATTTCTTGCACCATGGCACTTTCCAATTTTGCTGCGACCAATGCGACCATGCGTGCTGTGGTCTGGCAAGGGCATCCGTACAGCGTCGACGTGGTCGATCTTCCGAGGCCGACTATCATCAACCACACCGATGCCATTGTCCAGATGTCTAGGGCAGCCATTTGCGGTTCAGACCTTCACATCTATCGGGGAACCAACCAAGGAGCGCCCGCTCCCTTTGGTCTCGGGCATGAAGGAGTGGGCTTTGTGGCTGAAGTAGGCTCTGGCGTGGACTATTTGAAAGTTGGAGACCCGGTCATCGTCCCGTTCACCGTGTACGAGGGCCACCTCCACACAGATCTGACCACGCAAATGTATGCCGGTTACGGGAACGGCAACAACATGGGTGGCACGCAGGGTAAGTTCTTCTTTTGCGAAATTTGCCCCGGGAAGATATAGCTGAAAGAAAGACCGCGTAGCGGAGTATTTACGTGTCCCGTTCGCCGACAATGGGCTGATTCCTGTACCTACACTCGAATACACTGATCCATCAAGCAACGAGTCAGTCTCACTGCTGAATGACTACGTGATGCTATCCGACATTTTCGCCACCGGCTGGGCAGCTCTTGACTATGCCGGATTCGAGGCCGGAGACACAGTTGCTGTATTCGGTGCCGGACCAGTAGGTCTGATGGCCGCGTACTCAGCAATCTTACGGGGTGCATCCAAGGTCTACAGCGTCGATTATGTTCCGGAGCGTCTACGACTCGCTGAAACTATTGGCGCCATTCCAGTTGATTTCCGCGACGCCGACCCGGTAGAGCAGATTCGAGCGTTGGAGCCCAACGGTGTGACGCGAAGCGTGGATGCGGTTGGGTACGAGCAAGTGAATCGCAACTTGAGTGTGCAGTCGGATGTCATTATTGGGAACATGCTGGCCGTCACTTCGACTGGAGGCGGCATGGGAACTGTTGGAGTGTACAATCCTGAATCCAACAACTCAAAAACCGCGCCACGCGCCGCCAGCGTTCACACTCATTTCAACTTTCCTCTATCCGACTTCTTCTTTGGCGAGTTTAAATGGGGTGCTGGCCCATCAAAGCCCATGGATCTCGCGCCGCAGCTGGTGCACCTTGTGGCTTCAGGCAAAGCACGACCTGGATTCGTTGTCAGTAACGTGATTAATATTGAAGAAGCTCCGGATGCATACGCTCGCTTTGAGAGACATGAGATAACCAAAGTCGTCATTGCTTTCGATTAGTCTGTGGTTCCTTTGCAAACAGCACTATTTTTGACGTTGTCCAGGGGAGATAATGCCAATAGATTTAATTTGTGATTGGGTACAGCATGTTCTCCAAAGGAAATTAACAGTGGTCTATTTTGTAAAGCTAGGTGGTGTGTCGATGAATGAGTCGAATAGAAAGCCAGAATTCTCAACTTGATATTGGTAACCAAAAGAGCGTACGCAACGTGTCAATACCGCAAGTGATACTCTCGAGAGGTGTTTACTCTTCGTAAAGGTGGTCAACTGCATTCGGAAAACCCGTAAACACTTTTTTTTTTTTGCGCGTCGTCTACCGTAACAAAAAAATACGGCAACTGCTATGATACAGCACAGAGGAACAAAGCTTTTTGGTAACATCTGCTGTTTTCAATACAAAGCCCTTCAAGTCGCCTTTATTGATAGCAGCCAGTCAGATCTGGGCCGTCGTCTGATAACCGTTTTCATCAGGATGGATCACATCAACTAGTTCAGAGGCTATTCATTTCAGCGAGCCTCATGCCCCAAGTGGCAGAAACGCCCTTCAAGAACTCGGAACGCCAAGTATAACTCGGTCTTACACGAGTCACGCAATCAAAGCTTGCATATTCCTGTGCTTCAGTGCCAAGGTCAGCGACTCGCATTAGCGCCGCGGTCAGTTTCCTCAAACAGCTATCTAATCAAACCCAGGTTTCTTAACATTTCCTAATAGAGTACAAAACTCTTCAGCAAGGACAATGTCCGCATATATTTGATTGACCATTATTTTCCGTTTGATATATCATTCGCCTATGCCGCGTAGAATCTCCAACTGCTCCCTAAATCGAAACCCTAACTGGAAGCCTGCTAAATAAGAAATAATACCACTAACGAATGATCCTATAAGGACGACAGCGATATATATAGTTATTATTTTGCTCGGTACTTGATTTCGGCATTCGCGCTTTGCTGACAAGGAGCCTTCGGGGGCATGATGGGTTTCCGAATCCCAAGTATGTCCAGCTGGGTCGAATGATGCGAGTGGACGTGTATGTTGAGCTGAATTATGTGCAGAAGATTCTAAATCCATTCTTGGTCCGAAATCAAAACAGACGGAATCTGTATAAAAGGGAATCATCAATCATCATCAGGACCAAAGAGACAGCAGCAAAACAGAAACGGAAAAACTAAATGGAAAGAAAACATACCAGTGACTGATCGAAGTTATAAAATATCTGCAAGCTGAACAATATAGGCAAATTGTCATGAATCACAATAAGTCAGATAAAAGCTCCCTGTCCGAAGGATGACGGTCCTTAAGGGTTAGATGTCACAAAATACAAAATATAACAACCACTGCACCAAAAGACCAAAGGTCCCTTGGGCAGCAGCCTATGGGATATATATGGAGGCGCCAACAAAATATTTCACAGATCGATAACTATCTTCTCCACACATACGCCCTTACCCCATTCGTCGATGCCTGTCTAACTGCGGCCAATCGATCCCCAACCACGGCCAGCTGGCGACAAACACCCATATATTGTTACTCGAGAAATATTTCAGTAAATACCATTGGGTTTAAATACAGTGCTGAAAAATATTATGTACTCATTCAACCAGCAGTATATAAAAATTCCAGTCACCTAGATATAACATTGAAGTACGCCCTTTCACGGCACCCAGGGACATATGCTGCTATCAACAGCAAAACCATCAGTGTGTCCAGTAGAAAAGCATAAAAATAGGAAACCAAAGATATGCCATGAATAATAGAGACTCGGATGAATCCAGCTGAGGAGCTGCGTTGCCCAAAGTTCTTGCTGCTTGTTTAATACTAGGTGAATACCAGTCCTGTCCGTAGGTTCCATTCAACGTAACATGGGCTGAGACTGTGCCGTCTTCCAATAAAATCCATGTCTCAACTTCGTCTTGCACGGTCTCCTCATGGAGAACAATTTGTCTTCCACCGCGAGAAGCATCGCCATACCCGCCATAGCCAGTGTGTCGGCCGTAGCACATGTTTAATCCATTACCAGACAGGTTTTGGGCAGTGGTATTACCATCCCATTTGAAGCACCTGTAACGGGTATTGGTTAGTATGTAAAAGTTCAATTTTATAGGTAAAACAAACCAGTCATTGTCATGATCATGTCCACTGAATGTAGCCAGGAGGCCTGCCATGTTCAAGAGAGCTCGCATAAATTCCGTATCTTGACCAGTGTACTGAGTATCTCCAGATCCTTGCTGGACGACCGTCTCTCCATTGATACCAGGTGTTGTGTTTGGGTTCACGCCGTCGTCTTGGTACGCGCGCATCGCATCCGCGGGTATGTGGTAAAAGGCTAACGACGGAACAACTCTACCATACTCGTCCATCAGATCAGAATTCGTTTTGTTAAACCAGTCAACCACCTTGGACAAAGTCAGCGATGTTCGTGTACAAGTCTTGGGGCAGATATCATACCGATTGGTCAACCCAATCAGGCCTATTGGTATCACGTTTCGATATTCTATTGCTGGGCACGCGCCCTCCTTTTGAATCAAAAAACCATAAAATAAGGGCAGGGACGTCTGTTTCAGACCCGCCATATGGATATACCGGCAAGTAGTAGTTTGTAACACCAGCGTCTTGGTCTGAGACCATGCTCTGTGTCAGACTGTTCGTGTATTGTTTCTCCTGGACAAATAAATCATGCCATGGATCCAAATTAGGGTTACTATCATGGTTTCCGTAAGTTGATGCCCACAAGAGGCCTTTATCAACCAAAGGAGAGACAACTTGGTGGAGATATGTATAAGAATTGGAGCTGGAAGTTCTTTCCCCAGAGACCAGATCGCCGTTTATGACCACAAGCTGCGGGCTCTCTGTGGACAGAACACTCTCCATCACACGCTGTGAGAGAACATCTTTCGCTGAACCTATACATTGGGTTAGTACTTGTAGCTTTTTTTTCCATGGGCTTACACATCATAAGCCGCTCACTTTCAGCAAAATGTAGGTCCTCGAAGACACTTATCTGGAATTTTCCATCCTTAGTGAACCGTAACGTACGATTAGGAGTGGGAGCCATCGGTCTGGGCCAAAGATTAAGTCAACGTACTTGGTATGCTTTCAGTTCACAGCAGACACATGCTAGGCTTTGTGCTTTGCGTTGCCAGCGCCAAGCTGCAGCAGTAGTGGGACTTGCAGCGGCACTATCGTTTTCATAACGGTTTGCGTAGCCTAGAGTCCTTCTATCTCACATTTCCGGCAAATCGCCACACGCCAAGCTACGAATAGATCGGCATAACCGGATCTACCGGCGCTGACAATTACGGATTTGCTTTATCTCCGTCGGAGAGTCGGAGCCAGCAAACCAAATTCTGCTGTGCGTTCATGAATGGCAGTTAATTACATCGGGCTTACTGCTACTATGTTTGATCTGCGGACCCGCTTAACCAGGAAAACGCGCGACGTAGGATTATTCACCCCAGAACCGCCTCAAGTGTTGGCTCACGACACTGCCAGGAGAACAGAACACGAAAACTATTGATAATACCAGCTAGGGATAGCTCATCAAAAAGTCAGTGCAATAACGTTAACTGTGTGAGTGACTGAATGTAGGGTTGCGGTTCCATCTGGCCCCGCCGCATTTGTCCTTATATAGTACGTACATCATTGATAGTCAGAAGGTAAGTGTGTTGCATTAGCGTGCTTTGCTGTCTGTAATTACCGTCCAGTTTCCTGAGGCGTGGGAACTCTCTGAGATTTCTTTGGTCCAGACTCTAGGTCAGCGACTTGCATAAGAGATCTAGCCTAATCAAGACAGCGAAGGAATTAAGCGTGACTTTTGTGGGTTTTAGCAGGTGAAGTCGTGTTGGTTATGGCAGCGAACCATAATTTAAATTGTTACTTTAAAGTCACAGCATGACCATTGTAATGTTCCGATACAGAAACGAAGTGGACATGCTTATAAGTTATGATTAAGCTTACTGTCCATGTAGGAAAGATTCGCTTGCATCCGAATAATCGCGTTGAAGTTACACAACTCCATTCAAACGTTGATTGCGGTCATGTATACCATGACAGCGTTTATTTCTCCCAGTCTCGTCGTATTTCATCAATTCTCGAGTACATGGTGCAAACCACACAGCATTGATTGAATGATGTCATCCGTCGGTGTTCATTCCGGAATGGCGCAATCGCGGGGGAATTTTTTTGGGCGAGTCTTTCTCCTTCCGGTACCGCTGCTTAATCCATATAGAAAAAATCAGACCCACTACAGCACGATGATTTGTTTTTCTCAAGTGCTTTGTTGCTTCTTGAGCAGTTTATCGCAACGTTCTCTGAGGAGTAACGCACGTTGTGACCGCGACGATGGCCCAGCCGAGTCGCGCCGACGAGGTTGGGAATGTATGCCAATTAATTCTGCCTCTTTATTCTTGGGTGCTGCCTTGGTGGCCTCCTACAGTGTATGAGAAGTGACTGATTGGTCTCGTGTTTTACAGCTCCTCAATGCCGTCCAGGACCTCCTCGTCCCCTTTATTCGCTCGGCCGATACTCAATCGCTTGAGAATGGCTTCAAGAATGGTGTAAATGGCAACTCAAACAAGCCAGCCACGCTGTTGATCGATCACAAGAGTCCAAAGGAGCTCCAGGAGATACTGAATCTCGAGTTCCCAACGACCGGACAGGGTCAGAACGGTCTGCTCGAAGTTGTGCAGCAGGTGTTGCGGTACTCGGTCAATACCTGGCACCAGGGATTCCTGGACAAGCTCTACGCGTCGACAAATGCTCCGGGCGTTGCAGCTGAACTCATACTTGCAGCACTTAATACCAACGTCCACGTCTACCACGTCTCACCCGCTTTGACGCTCATTGAAAAGTACACCGCCAAAAAACTAGCGTCACTATTTGGTCTCAATGGTCCGTACGCTGGCGGCATATCTGTTCAGGGTGGATCAGCTTCGAACACGACGTCTATTGTGATCGCCAGAAACATTCTCTACCCCGAAACCAAGACTGAAGGAAACGGAGGCTATCGATTCGTCCTGTTTACAAGCGAACACGGCCATTACAGCATCGAAAAAGCGGCTCAGATGCTTGGTTTTGGAAGCAGCGCCGTTTGGTCGGTGCCTGTTGATAAACAAGGTCGCATCATTCCGTCTGAGCTGGAAAGTCTCGTGCAAAAGGCCAAGAGTGAAGGTCGAACCCCATTCTATGTGAACGCAACAGCCGGCACAACTGTTTTGGGCTCATTTGATCCTTTCGATGAGATATCAGCGGTCTGCAAGAAACACAATCTATGGTTGCACGTTGATGGTTCGTGGGGTGGCTCGTTCGTGTTCTCCAAACATCACAAACTCAAGCTAGCTGGAGCAGAAAAGGCCAACAGCATCGCCATTAACCCTCATAAAATGCTGGGCGTCCCCGTGACATGTTCTTTCTTGCTAGCAGCTGATCTTCGCCAATTCCACCGCGCAAACACTCTCCCAGCTGGATACCTTTTCCACAACGTTGATACTGAGGAGCAACCCAATGGCAAGGCAGAAGAACTATCAGACATACAACCTGAATCCCCCGAGGTCTGGGATCTGGCAGACTTGACCCTTCAGTGTGGCCGACGCGCAGACTCTCTGAAACTGTTTCTAAGCTGGACATATTACGGGTCGGAGGGCTACGAACGCCAGATCGACGAGGCTGCCGATGTTGCATCCTATTTGGCAACTCTTATCGACAACCATCCGGATTTCATTCTTCTTAGTGAGAACCCACCTCCCTGCTTACAGGTGTGCTACTACTATGCGCCGGGCAAACGTTTGGTCTATGAGGGTGAGAGCAGCATCCCAGAGGACGTCCGCGCTGCAAAGAATAGCAAGGTTACTGAAGAAATCACTCATGCCATTGTCAACAAGGGCTACATGATTGATTATGCGCCACCAAGTAGCAACGATGTCGAGAACAGGGCGAAGGGCAAGTTTTTCCGCTGTGTCGTCAACATATCGACAGCTAGAAAGACTATGGATGGTTTGATTCGCGCTATTGAAGATGTTGGCCCGGGGATTGTCCGCAGATTGAAAGAATAGGTGGACGCGGAGTTCTTCAACGCATTTAGAATTCCCTGTTTGATATGTTCAGCAGACGGGGTCACTAGAAGGTCTGATGTGGGTAGAGCCAAAAGTTAAGATACTTGTAGAAATTTTGGCAACCAAGGCATCCAATAATATTAGATGGTCATACAAGATACAATACAATACAATACGTTCTTGCTATGTGTTTCAATGATCTGCAGACTCCGTTCGACATTATTTAAACTACGGACGACCTAACCTTCTCGCTCTTTGGTTTTCTGGTTCTCTTTTCTTTAAATTATCTCATTTTCCCGAGCCACATACATCGGCAAAATCTCCAATGCCTGTACCATCGACCAAATAATTCGCCCAGTGTGCTAAAGTTGGGCCTATTTCCTCTCTCCTAGCGAAACCAAGAGTTTCTTACCGATCGGGGACATGTTAAATGTATCATACATGAACATGTCAGACTCTTTCATAAAGCTGTCAATGGTGGCTTTGAATCGAAGGAAAAACGATGCAATAAGCAGCCGGAGCTCCATTTCGGCAAGACTGGAAGATTTATCAGAAAACCAGCCAAAAGGAAAAAGCTTGTTGGTATTCCTTTCACTTACTTCGAGCCAATACATTTCCTTGGACCGACGGAGAACGGAGTCAAAGCTTCCTTTAAATGATTGTTGTTAGTGGCCAACCATCGTTGTGGAACAAAGCTATCTGGGTTTTCAAAGGTTTGTGGATCTCGAAAGGTTGTCAGATTTTGTGTGGCGACGTTTGTCTAGCGGATTGTCAGCCTAGAATGGCCCAGAATAAAAGTGAAAATGACTTTCTCACCCCGCGAGGGATATAAACCCCTTCCAGTGTTGTATCGACAAGAGCTGTTCTCGGGAGAACTGCAATTGTTGCAGGATATAGGCGAAGTGACTCGTTCAAGACAGCATGTAGGTATGGCAATTTGCTGCATGTCTTTTTCTTGGGATTTAGATTGATTTTTTTTCTATTTAATTTTGCATTTTTTTTTTTTCACTTACCATAGAATCAGGAGAGCTGCTGCTACCTTGGGGGAAAGCCGAATCCAGCTCATCCTGCAACTTCTTGACGATATCCGGTCGTCGTAGAACAGCCCAGAGAAGATAAATGAATGTTGTCGCTGTTGTCCCGCTTCCACCAAACCTGTTGATTATTTTCTGTCAACTCACGGGCCTAACATTCAGCATCAAAATGGGAGCCCAACATACATTCCCCCCATGCACTCCTCTGCAAGTTCGGAGTCTGTGAGTGAGCGACCAAGAAACTCATCTTGGCCGTTTAGCACTTTGCTAAGAAATGGTGTATCAGCCCCATTCTCCCTACAAGACTTGACAATCGCAACTGCGAACTGCAATTTTTAAGAAATGCCATTAGCTGCAAACAAAAATTTTTTTGTTAAAGGTGCGAGATAAGTAGCTCACCGTCTTCCAGCTTTGTATATCCCGGAAGTAATCCCCTATTTTACCGGGAATGTAGGGCCCGTACGTCTCAAGGGAAGGAATCAGCTCTTTCTGAGTTCATAGTCAGTATCACACTTTCAATAGTAAAGCTTTCCCAGATGACCGACAAATATATATGTGGGACGCCAAGATCGAAACCATGGCATGACAGTGTGTTCCTTGCCAGACGCCAGAGTCCCAGGATCGATGCCGAACATCAGGTTATCTGAGCACTGAGTTAGACAACCGAGAGCTGAAGAACCCTTTTTAAGGGATGAATGTACATATACTGTCAAAGCCAAACATATGCACCCATGGATACACGTCAATGATCGGGTTTGTTGACGCCAGCTTTGACCACTGCTGAAGAAGTGTGTTGATTTTAGATATGATGGTTGGTTCGAATTCTACAAGAGCTGCCTGCGAAAACCCACGAGACAGGAGCTTGCGGCGTTGGTGATGTGCCTCGGGGTTCCTGATTATGATCATTAGAAATACTTCAAAAGAAAAAAAGACAAATCAAGAGTTGGGGGTCTCCAATTGCCAATTTACCGAAAGCTGAGTAGGTGGTTTTCATGGAAGATTCGCTTGGCTGTCTGATCGTGTTGTTAGACTTCCTGTGCTGGTCTTGCTGGAATCAACTCACGTAAAACGTTTCTTCCTTGACGAATACCTTTGACATGTAGATGTCACGTACGACCGAGGGGCTTGAGAAGGACAAAGTATTAGGGGCAATCCGCACTACCGAGCCTATTAAAGTTAACGCCAACATTCAGAATACCAAATGCAAGCTCACCATATGTTTTGTGGGCGGCATGAATACTGTGTGCTTTGTGGCCGTACAGATTCTGATAACGGCCCCAGAGATTCGAGCAGCGGGCCCAAAATGGACCTGGAACTTTCCGAAGGGGATGAAAGTACAGATTGAAGATAGTGAATAGTATACAATAGCCAAGACAAAGAATAGTAGATATCTGAAGGACCATGGTCAAGGTGACCTGACGGTCCTCCCCAGGAAATTGGATGTTTTTGAGCATATTTGCTTGCCTGACCAACGTCGATGATGTAAAGGAAGTGGCTTGCTTTGTGCAGCGGACCGGCCTCTTATACATGTATTGCCCAAGTCTACGTGCACCGTTCCCCGCATCTTGCCGCCTAGTAGCCACTGTGTTGTCACTTGTGTATGTGTTTACGATTCCCGAAGGTGAACTCTCATTCGGGTGTAGATCGGGAGTGAATAAATCGCGGATAAAGCTGACGTTATGGGGTTCTCCAACTTGGCCACTTGTTCCTGCTTGGTTATATATGCCAAATTATCATGTTGCCATTCGCCCATCGAAACTCTGTTACCCACCCATGCATAAGTTGGGGATGCCGGGGGATTCCCAATCTGGCTTCTCCCCGGGGGATGCGATTGGATGGATCGGAGCAAGTGGAGCATGATGATTCTGGTATTGTGTAAATTCCTGGGTACCTCTGTCTCCTAAAACAGAAGAAATATACCTTAATAATGCGAGAAAAAGATGGAGCCGTCCTTGGTTATCCAAGCCATCCCCAACTACCTACTGGCGAGTTAAACAACGCGTTATCAAGGAAATGAGGGTCAAAGGCCAGCAGAGGGTCATTATCATCGAACAAATCTAACCCTGAAGGCTGAAAAGAATGTTCGGTACTGGGAAAACTTTTCTGAATCGGTGGTGAATTTACTCCAGCTATATTTGAAATGAAAAGTTAGCGGTTGCGCAATAGGAAGAAGAAAGATTCCAGAACTTTTACCCTCCCTTATTAGGTGGCCGACCTGGGTGTCCAGGCAATGTAGCATCTCTAAAGCTCGTTTAACTGACTGTATCCGCGGTTTGAAATGATCGAGAATCTTCAAGCAACGAAGCCAAGAGTTATTCAGAGTCGATGTACTGAAACAGTTCCCTTCAAAAGAGCATAGGCGAGCGATAAAGATAGCAATAGCACATACAAAAGCATCTGAGACGGTAAGACTTCGTGATTGCTGGTTTGAACGTGGAGGTCATTAATTACTCACAGTGGAACTCGCGCCATCTTACAACTGGAGGCCCACTTTCCAGTCTGTCTGACATGTGCTCAACAAGTTGATGAACTGCTTCGATGCACAAGAAACAGCAATTGCGAGCAGAATTTTCTTCGAGGGTTGTCCCCCGCATTTCAGGTCTGTCGCCGGCTCTTTCCAGCCTAATTCGATGGGTGGCAGCGGAAAAAAGTAGTGGTCTTAACAACAGCACCCTGACGTATAAGAATCTACACACATATAAGTGATTCGCATCTAATTAGAACGAGGGTTGAATGATTAATACCTGCCACGTAAAACATAGCCCTGCCACTGAAGTGAATCTTCCATAGTAAGATAATTTCTCTGTGTGCTGCAGTTCGGGTGCAGGTGAGCTGGAAGTTTTGAAGAAAGATCATCAAGGGCGTGATTTAGCAACGTGATATGTCCAAGCTGTTCTCGTGACCACCAATTGGGGGCATTAGGCTCAGGCTGACGATCAGTAGGCGTATTATGATAGATATTCTTCAGAGCGTTGTTGAGAATTTCAAATAGCTCGATCGAATAGACGAAGAAGGACAAGAACATATTTTTACGGTCATGGTTCTCAATATGGCCCGTACTAGGATTTAAGGTTTTCTCGTCGATGGTTGACGGAAATGGCACATTGAGCCCTGCAGAAGTCATGCTCGGTTGATTGAATGAAAGAGCAAGAAGCCTAAGACATAAGTAAGCCACAACATCGCAGAATTCGACAACGGAATTAAAGATGAAAAACAAACCGGTCGAGTATGACACAGTTGTACCACACTCTGCGCCGCATCTCTTGCTCTAATTGAGAACGAAATACCCGACCTGCACGCTCTACATCTAGCCCCAAATATTGAGCATATCTGATGGCCGAACCGACGACGCTCCAGCATCTGCTGGCGTATTGGGTGGATTGTAGATAGACGCCAGTAAGTACTAGCAATTGTACAGTTTCCAATGATGGTAGATCGATCGTATCCGTTGAGTAGTACTCTGTCGATTTGCGATAAAATTGTTCTGCAGTATCTTCTTGATCACTGCCTTGGCAGCCGAGAGCAAAAGCAATGTTCAAGATAGCTTTTTCAATTCGGCTATTTTCACCGAGGCCCTGGCTTGAGGGTTCAGCATCCGAAACCCAAAGAGACTTATACATCGTTTCAATTGTTGGCCTGTGTAAGACGGGGAAGATCGGATGTATGTATGTCCAAAAGTTGAGCATCAGTGTATCGGCTATTCGACGAGTTGGTAAGGACAAGATTCGCGGTGCATGATATCCCGGCCTTTCATCTTGCACTACAGAACCTCCCTTTCTGCCTGTCAGTGGCAGCGTCCGATCCGCTAGGTCTCCAATTCCAACAGCATAAGCAATCGATTGGAGTGAAGCCGTAATTGAAGAGCCTCCATGTGTATCCGGATTTCTTTCCGGTGAAGGTACCATGACCAGCGCGTCAACCGGGTCGAGAGAATGCTCTTCGTTTGACCCAGTGAGTCTGCCGTCTGGATCAGAGAATAACGTTGATTTTTTCGACTCCAATTCGCAAATTCTGTCCTCTAGAAGGGCGACATATCTGCGAGGTGTTAGCTTTCTGGACTAGTAAAGCTAATGTGTATGGCATTCCACACCTCTGTGTTTTCAATGCCTCTTTCTCATATACACACTTCTGGTTCACCCCTTTGCTTGCGCATCTAGCACAACGTGGACGTCGACCATTGCATCGACTTTTGCTTTGTCGACATGCGTTACATGCTAGCCTCGTCTTTGGACGTCTGGGCGGAAGCACGAGAGAACCACCCGTTGTTCTTTCTGCATCCACTGTGTTGGGTGGGGAGTGATTTTCGAGTACAAAACGAAATTCAGACATGTTCAGCCTGCAAAGTTAAGCCAGCGTAAAGGGTCAGCGATTGTGAGGATCGATCTAAAGAATTGAAGCGAGTGCTCTACACTCGGCCCGGAGTGTCTCCGGAGAGCGCGGGGCCCCGGCCGATCACCTTGTCCACAATGTGACCCATAATTGGAGGGACGAGACGTATCCAGATATTATGCTGTCCCATAATGACCAGGGACGCTTAAGAAGCATCTACCTTACCTTGAGAGAAATCAATGTATCTGAATGGCGGAGGGAAAGCACCATCCAGCCGTTTGAAGTCGCAGAAAGTAAAGAACAGCTGTATTTTATCGCAACGAGTTTTTCTTACTTTGCAAGGAATGCAGGCACGGCTAAATCCATGCACCGTCTTCTGAAATGCGAGATAAACCCAGCTTGTTTGCAATACGTACTTCTGCCATAGCTTTCGAGCATAAGGAGTAAATCCGGAATTTAGGGTTAAGGCTAGTTAGCCCCACCGAATTGCCGAATTTGGCTCCCCGGCTTGGCACGCGGGGATGGTTTCGCGCATCGGATATAGTACCACTTCGGATGATGTACCTGTAAATTCATGTGGGAAAGTAACATATTCATAATAATATCTGACAAATATATTAGATATAATTGCTCAACTTCGAATCTCAACTCGCTTCTCCAACACCGCTCTTGCCTCTGCTTCAGTCAATGTATCAATATCCAACTCATTCAGAACCTCGCGAGCAGATTCATTATTCGCAAATAGTTTTCTTTCCACCTCCCACAGGCCCAACTCTTTCGGCTCGTCATGTTGTACATCCTGTGATTCATCTGGGCCATTCTGTGGTTTGATTTTCAGGCTCAAAAGAGTTAGTCCCTCGTTGAGCTTTTTGATGGTGCGTCTTGCTTCGCCTTGGGCTGGAGCCTGTACGCTAATGGCGCTGTCAACAACCCCGCATATGTGATAGACATCACTGGCGAGTTGCGAGGCACCAGCAGCAGAAAAGGAGTGGCGCAGGACTACGTTGTCCCAAAGGAAGGTTTGGACTGAAAGCAGAACCTGCCTTGTTATCCTTCGCAGAGGCGCAGTGCCCAAGGCGCGGGCGAGGAAAGAGATGTTGGAGGATAAGATGCGAATAGCAGCCGTCAACTCGGACGTGAGCGGATGAGGGAAACTCGCAGAGGGTACCGAGAGTGACGACCAGGTGGAAATGCGAGAGTAGGACTTTAGCGAGGACTGGACTTCGGTGGAGAATGTAGAGATGATGATACTCTCAGAGCGCATCCTGAGACGACGATACGCCGATGCGGTCTCGTCAAACAGGGCTCCCTCAGACATGTGGCTCTTATCAGTCAAGTTGGTGTTTTCAGCCACAGTTTGCGAGGTTCGTTGCGCTACTTCGGCGATGGACATGGGTCCTACAACGTTCTTGCCTTCGTCCCTATTTTTTTGCACGCGGTCTTGGAGTTCGGACCATAGGTCAAGGAAGAACACATCGTCGCTCCAGTCTTGCATCTTCTTCTCTAGGTATTCCGCACTGCCAAAGATCCGGCATAGTCTCTCGAGACCAGCCACGCCTTCAAGGTCTCCCTGGTCACCCCCCTGTACAGTGCGGCCGATCGTTGAAGTCATAGCCAGATATGCCTCTAGGCCAGAAAGTAGACGTTCATGGAACTGATCGAATATCGTGATCTGTATGTCTATCAGGAAGCGTAACTTCTGGCTAAACGAGGACAGTGGTTTATATCGATCCGTTATAGTCTCAAGAAGGTCGTTAACTCGGATAGCGGCGTTGGTTGGCTTCGTAGCATTTCCTTCCACTCCATCGTAGTCGATTTGCCCACTCTCTGGAGTATCAATGATATCTTTATATCTAGAGAGAGCAAACTCCTTCTCGACTTGTAGCCATCGATCGAACCAATTTTGTTGAGAGAGAAGCTCGGAAGCCAGCCCTTGCCAGGCCTCGGAGGAATATGGATCTGAAAGATAGTTCCATGTTTCTCGAAGGTCGGTATCGAAGGTCATAAGTTCGTGTAAAAAGTGGCTGAGAAGCTGAGGGTTCGCCGCCACTTGTGGAACGATGGCATTTATCTTCTGCCTAACCATTGGTAGCAAGGCTGTGATAAAAGCGTTCGTTGCACTTAGGAAATGCCACTCCAGCCCTTGGCGAGCGGAATCGGCTCGTCTGTCCAGGATTGGTTGCAAATATGTTGCAAAGAAGCCAACATAAGTGGCGATTAAATCGGACACATGAGAAAGAAAGTATTCCGGCTTTTATAAGTCAGTTTCTATACTTTTTAAGAGTTCAATATTCTCACCTTGTCCAACCTATTAGTTGGCTTTGTTCCGCTGAAGTGGTATTTGAAGCGAAGTTCCAGCGGATGCACCATAACCTCTAATGGTAGTAGCACCTGCGTCTCTTCGCTGTGTTCAGACATGGCGGACTCTCGGGCTTTGAGATCACTGGGAATTTAACATGTCAGTAGCTGCTTCTGCTTGTCAACGGCGAATGTTCTCAAACACCACACTCACGGTTCTTGAAAGTTCAACAAAAGATCGACATTGTCAGCCCATTCTTGAAGGAAGCTATCATTCAACACAAGGTCTTTTCCGGGCCATTTCAGCTTTTCAAGTGTACTCTGTAACCGGCTGCTAAAAACTTCCTGTATTCGTTTCTTCACAGAGGTGACGATCTTTTCGATGGTATCGACGAGATGGGGAGCAGCACCCTCCGCGGCGACTTGGGCATCTTTCAACGACGACAAAATATCACGTAGCCGTCTGTATGGAGGCAATGCTTGTTGGGGGGCCGATTCCACGTTCTTCGAGACTTGCTCACTATGCGCGTCGCTTTAGTTTGGTGTCTTTTTTATGGTCGACAAGTCTTACCTTAATCCTTCGACTTCATGTAACAGCGACAAATACCCTTTCGTTACATCCAGCCTCTGTAATTTTTTCATGCTCAATTCGAACGAACGCACTGCTTCATCGCTGGTTTCGGATTGTGTAATTATTTTCAAGCGCCGGTCGATGTCGGCCTGCTGCCGATTGAAGGCTTCGGCCTGTTCTCGCACGGCATCGGAATGGTTCTTTGACGCGATTGTCGCTTTTTCAAGTGCTTCCTGTGCCTCGGCCAGCTTCACAATGTCAGTTCCGTCCTGTGCACATTAGAGAAGGGGGGAGTTTACCTGTTTGCGCTGCAACTCATGCTGGGCGCCAAGATTGGAGAGTAGCGAGTCTAAGCTTTCGAGATCTGCCAATGACTGAATTTTATCGCTCAGATAATCCTGCACTCTGGTGGCCTCCTGCGGGGAGAGCTGGTCGAGAGAGGCGGTCATTGTTTTGTTGGCATGTTGCGGTTGCGGCGGGGAGAAACAGTTGATGTGTTCCGTCAGATCGGGGGGACGATGACGCCGGGGTGGAGCCGCTGCGGAGGAGCTCCAGCTCCAGCTTTATTCTACCACCGCAACTTCAAACCACAGTTGTTAATCATATTCATCGTCTTTGCCGATCAAGGCATTTTTTGTGCTTGCTGGCGATCATGCCCAGCCCGGCCAAAAAACGAAAAACAAACGCATTCGATTCTTCCTCCGGACATGCCAGGCGCATTGAATCGTTCTTCACACAACAGACACAGCAGACACAGCCAAAACTCCAGTCGCATACGACGATATCCGACCAAAAAGAAGAAACCCTGACCGACGAGCAGCTCGCCCGCAAACTACAAGATGAATGGAATCGAGAGGACGATACGCCAGCAACTTCCGAACCTGCCGCAATCGCAGATAATGATTCCCCGAGCAAGGATCTAACAAAAGTGACCCCTCCGGCAGCTACGATACCAAATATCGCAACACTCGCACGATCCGAAGTGACTTCACAAAAAGACATATTATCCTTACAGTCTCCTCTTGGGTCGGAAGATACCATTGTCTCGTCTATCCCCCTCGACGAAAGTCCCTTGAAATTCGACCCTTCAAAATACATCCCGGAGCTCCAGAAGCACTGGACAACAAAAGACGGCGGCGGAGATGCGTCATACGCACTTCTGACAAGAGCCTTTGTGTTGGTGAACGCGACGACGAAACGGATCAAAATCGTGGATACTCTGGTGAATATATTACGGATTCTGATTGAGGGAGCTCCGGATAGTCTCTTGCCGGCGGTCTGGTTGGCGACCAATGCGTTTGCACCGCCGTATGAGCCGGCGGAATTAGGTCTTGGAGGGTCGGCAATATCGAAAGCATTCAAGAACATATATGGACTGAATAGTCAGGGGCTCAAGGCATTGTATAATAAACATGGGGATGCTGGGGATGTCGCTTTCGAGGCCAAGAAACGGCAGAGCTTCACGCTCAAGAAGCCGAAGCCATTGACTATAAAAGGTGTCTATCAATCATTGGTTAAGATTGCGAGAAGCAAAGGGGCTGGAAGCCAAGAGGTTAAGCAACGCATTGTCGAAAGATTACTTCAAGATACCCGAGGAGCTGAAGAGAGTCGTTATATTGTGAGAACTCTAGTCCAGCATTTACGCATCGGCGCAGTGAAAACTACAATGCTCATTGCGCTTGCAAGAGCGTTTCTGTTCTCTAAACCTCCTGGGGCGGGATTCACAGTCGAAGGAATGCACAATCTCGGTCGCCTGAAAAAGGAGGAGCTTACTGAGGTCTACGCCAAAGCTGAAGAGTTGGTCAAGGCATCTTATGCTCGCCATCCCAACTACGACGATCTCGTACCGTGTTTACTTGAAATCGGCGTTTCGGAAGAGTTACTTGTACGATGTGGATTAGCGCTACATATACCCCTACGACCTATGCTGGGCAGTATCACTCGCGATCTGTCAGATATGTTGACCAAGCTGCAAGGAAAAGATTTCTCCTGCGAGTACAAGTACGACGGGCAACGAGCACAGGTTCACTGCGACGCAAATGGCAAAGTGAGCATATTCTCCCGCCATCTCGAAGTCATGACAGACAAGTATCCAGACCTGGTCTCTCTCGTGCCGCAGATTCGAGCAGAGTCGGTGTCCAGCTTTATCCTCGAAGGAGAAGTAGTCGCCGTTGACCGAGAGACTGGTGATCTCCAGCCGTTCCAGACTCTCACCAATCGCGCTAAAAAGAACGTTGATGTCGGGAGCATCAAGGTGAATGTCTGTCTTTTTGCGTTTGACTTGATGTACTTGAACGGAGAGCCGCTGCTTGACCGGTCGTTCAGGGAGCGACGCAGTATGCTTCGCGGTCTTTTTACAGAAATACCTAATCAATTTACATGGGTCAAGAGCATAGACACTACGTCTGCCGAGTCCGAGGCCGTGCTGGAGTTCTTCAAGAGCGCAACTGATGTCAAGTGCGAGGGCATCATGGTCAAGATTCTAGACAACGACAATGACAACACCAAAGCCGTCCAGAACCAGAACCAAAACCAAAACCTGAGTTCAATCACTGACGAGGAAGAACTCACAGAAAACCAAGTTCTCACGCAGACCAAAAAAGAAAAACCCACGCGCCGCAAAGCCCTGCTTTCAACCTACGAGCCCGACAAACGGCTCGAATCATGGCTCAAAGTGAAAAAGGACTACAGCGCATCATTCGAGACTCTCGACCTGATACCGATCGGCGCATGGCACGGCAACGGCCGCAAAGCCAAATGGTGGTCCCCGATCCTGCTCGCTGTGCGCAACCCGGAAACAGGCACGCTGGAAGCCGTCACCAAATGCATGTCCGGCTTCACCGACAAATTCTACCAAAGCAACAAGGACAAATACGCACAGGATAGCGCAAACGTCATCTCGCGGCCGAGCTACGTCGACTACCGCGGCGAGCCAGACGTCTGGTTTGAGCCGCAGGAAGTGTGGGAGATGGCGTTTGCGGATATCACGCTGAGCCCGACGTATACGGCAGCCATCGGGCTTGTCAGTGAGGAGAGGGGCCTGAGTCTGCGGTTTCCGCGCTTTCTGCGAGTGCGCGAGGATAAATCGTTGGACGAAGCGAGCACGTCGGACTTTCTTGCGGGGCTATGGCGGAAACAGGCGGAGCGTGCGACAGAAGAGGGCATGCTCCATGGTGGTGAAGAAGACGATGACCAGGATCTTGCGCTTGAACATTTACCAGTGAGCACTGGACAGGACAGCACACGATTCTGTGAGACTAATAGTTAGTACGCAACTAACACCCACGACTGCGTATCAATTTATCAAATGTTCTTCCCGCCTCCACCCGCGCCCTCGCAGACGCATTTCTACTTGTTTGAGTAAAAAAAACGGCCAGAAACCATGATACGTATATCAAAAATAAAAAAGACAATGCACAGAGTGGGCCTCGATCCCACGAATCTTACGATACCAGAAGTGAAGTTCAACTTAAGTCTGGCGCCTGGGTGGTTGTTAGTATGGTATGCGTTATGTTTAGATGGGATTTACTAACCTTAACCAACTCGGCCATCTGTGCCCAGAAACGGTGGGTCCCCGATTTAGTGCGCCATGAAAGAAAGAAAACGATATCATTGAAGATGTAATATTATTGCTTGCTACGAATGACGTACTTCTGCAGCCGCCAATCGGAGCAGTCCACATGGTGGGGTAAACACACCACGCCCAATGCGGAAAGTCCGTCGCGCTACGACGCGCCACGCGACGCGCGCGCGTGACAACGTGTTAAGTGACATCAGCAGGGTTTGATTCGCCAGCGGATTGATTCGAGACTCTAAGACTAGGTACAGATCCAGATAGGAAGATGGTCAATCGATAGTCCGTTGGGCGGGGGAAAGGACAAGGCCACACCATGAGCAACAAAAGAAAACGGGAGGAAAAAATGAAAACAAAAGTATGATGCATATATAGACATCGGGTCAAGTATCATATACGACAGAACAAGTATAATCGTCGGTAGTTAGAAATTAAACAAAATGTGGCCTACAAGATGGGAGAGAAGGAAAGATAGGCTGCGAGCAGCAGGACGCTGTAAATATGCAATGGCATCGCATGGAACAGAATCATATCAAAGGTATGGGGTGTCATGAATCAGTCGTTTCGGGCGTGAAAAGAGACAAAAAAAAGTGTATAACAGCACGGCTACACAATCATGGCCGAAGCTCGTCGCCCAGCTGCAGGGCCAGCCCCGAGTCCCTGTTGCGTCCCATCGGGCTGTTCATGTCCGGAGGCACCAGGTTGTCGAAATTCAACGACTTCCGGGCCGTCCTCATGAGCGGAGTCTTGGACATGTTCCCGGGGGTACGACCACCCCAGGGACGTTGGGCAGGACTTGGGGTAACATTGACAAAGTCGGCAAAGTTGAACTGTTGTCCCGGGGTACCAAAGTTGGGGAAGGCACCACCGCCTGGCGTGGGTGTCAACGATGGTAAGGCTGCATACTGGCTTGGAGGGGTTGATGGAGGAAAGTCCCGTGTCTGCGCTTTGGTGTTGATTCTCGCTGGGGTGGGAGAGTTTGCGAGGTAAAGCAATAGATCCGCTCCATCTTCATCTTTCTCATTTTTCGACAATCGGGTCGCCTGTAGAGGCGGCGTCCGCGGCGGAGAAGAGCTGATCATAGAGGAACTGACGTTGTTAAACCGACGCCCGGGAAGCTCGATGTCATTTTCCTCGTCTGAATTGCCGGGGAACGCTGAGCCTGGGGCGTCGAATGCCGGAGGGTGGTTCGAGTAGATTGGCAACTGGCGTGAGAGGCCAGGCGAAGATTCTGGGAGCTGGTGAGAGGTCTTCCACGATGTTCTTCGAGCCTTTGCTGGTCGTTCCGTGACCGAATCAGACCGCACCCGCTTCCGACTGGCATTCAGCATCGGCTGCATCACGTCCGAATTAAAGGTAGCGGCATGCTTGTTTTTCGCTGACCGAGGCAGCTCGTGGGAAAACGTCATATTTCGTACGGGAGACGAGGTCAGAGGCGTTTCGTAGCGGCTAGGAGGGACCTCCGAAGAGGAGTCGAACGGCTTGTCGGACGCCCACCGATCATCATGGTCGCTGTCTTTGCAATCGGACAAAGCCAATCGACCCTGTTGGTATTTGACCTTGGCAAGGCCCAGTCGATCTTGAAGGTTGAGGCAGACCTAGAGAAGAGAAACAGAGTCAGTGGTGCCATTCTTTTTCCGTGGTGAGCGCAAAAGAAACCAACCTTGGCGATGTTCTTCCGCATCGTCCTATCCACGGATCGCTGCTGTGTGGGTGACATTTTTCCCTCGCTTCTCCTCTCCAATCGCCAGAGGAAAAAAATAAATAAACGAAGCCGTCGACGTATGAGAGAAAGCACCAAAAAATCTTAAAAAACAAAAAAAGGGCGAGGAATTCGTAGGTAACGTTCCTCCAACCTACGAGAGGGGGAGGCGAGGTGACCGGGGTTTCTTGTTCCAGACAGCAGGACCAGACAGGGCTGCAGGGGGGGTGCGTTGGAAAAGGCCCTGGGTCGGAGAGAAAGGCAGCCTGCCACGCAAGACTTGTCAATTGAACACGGTGCCGACTGACCCAGTCGAATGCAAGATCTGCTGGGGTTGAGAGGAACGCAGAGTGCTGGTGCAGATTCTTTGGAGGACGGAGAGCAGCCGGTGGCAGGGCAGGCACGGCAGGGCTGGGTGGGACCTGCCGTCGCCGGGCCATCGTCGTGGAATGGGGAAAGCGCCGCTCTCTTAGATCTTCTCTCTTGAACAACCGCTACTCTATTACTCCTCTATTGATTATTGGTTCAGTCGACGAGCTGATAGTTAAACATGAGACAAGACACTCCAGTTAATTGACAGGCAGTCGTACGATGCACCAGTCACATCAACACCGCGGGCGAATCGTTTGAGATGCTACCAGTATCTATGCTCGTTTGAATGCCGTCGCTACTCGATACAATGATCTATTCGAGAGCAATTGCAGCACCGTTGTCTCCTCCATCTAATTATGTACTTTCCTGCTCTGAGATACGATTCGGACCGACATTTACGTACCTCCATCGACCCCGGCTGGCATTCTTGGTCGCTATGGAGGCCCATTCCTCGGACGGTTAGTTGCACGGACTACGCCCAGCAACATGGAAACTGGTTTTTTTTTTCCTGCTCCACCGAAGACAACAGACGCACGCCGTTTCCAGTCGAAATGAACTCTTTCGTATACAATGGCACATTCTCTCGGCTTCTGTCTAGAAAGGCCGGCTCTGCGTCGACTCTCCGAAAAGCAACAATCGCAAATACATACTGTCTTATTAGATGGACATGCACGTGCAGCACAATCCTGCCGTTGTCATTGGGCGATCTGAGGATAGCAACGATAATAATAGTAACCTCACTAGTAACCAGCTGCTGGGTGCGAGCGGCCTTGGCAAAGACCGCTCATGACAGCTCGTAAACAACCTCGAACGATTGAAAGCACGGCCCAAAAGTCAATTGACGAAGCTGCACAGCACAAACACTCCACTAAAAGCTACGTTTGCATGGCATCTCAGACACACAAGTGGCCTGACCGGGGCGTCGAGAATGCAGGTGAAACAAGAGGGGGCTGATCCGCGTCATCGTCCCCGCGGCCTTTCATTCATGGGTCGATCTCTGTTTTCCAGCTGCCCACAGCTGTCCTAACTCTTGGTACTGGGTAATTAGTTAACTCGCGCCATATCTGTCAGATTCCTGGTCAGTGTTTTTTTCATGGGCAGCCGCCTTCCAATGACCGAGCCACAATTGACGTACTGGTGGAGACGCTGATGCACGGGACACAGCAGCAAAGCGATCGTTATCATCATTCTTCCGAGCGCTTGTTTTTCGACAAGGCCAGATTCCTCCTCCTTTCCTCTCTTTCTTTTCGCCTCGCCCTCCCTACTGTGTCTTCGGTCGCTTCTTTTTTTCTTCATCCGCGTGCTTCCAGGTAACACAACTTCGCATCGTATCGCATCATATCGCATCCTCGTGCCTGCCTGCCGCGTGGTTTGTTGACCCTGCAGCCGCCACCGTCAATTCCTCTCTCTGCGACCCATTCAAGTTTTTCCTTCGCTCCTGCCAGCTCAATTCAACCTCTGCCAGCTCGTTGGCAGACAACACCACGCTTTTCGCCGGAAGGCGGCTCCATTGTTTACTTGCTTTGCCTGTATCAATTATCCCGAGATGGCCATCTTCAGAGAGCTTCGGCGCCGGTCCAAGGCCAGCTTTCGGACAAACACATCTTCTGGCGACTCAAAATCCAACGACGACATGACAAGCGGCCAGTCTTCTTCCACGCTGGAGACCGCCTACAGCTCCAGCACACCGCCGTCGTCATTAAAACCCACCTTGTCGACCTCCAATCTCCAGACCCTCAGCGAAACCGGCAGCGGTTTGGAAACGCCCATGCAGTCGCCGCCCCCGCAACGCCCAGTACCTATCACGTCCCAATCGAACAGAAACAGCTTCTATGTACGTTACTCTACACCTTAGCAAAAGGTTAATTGGATGCTGACTCGTTTCCGGATCTCCAGGCTGGGACCACTTCACCTACAGGTGGCTCGATCCGCACTCCCGCTCCGACATCTCCATATGCCCCCCGGATTATTTCCGTATCTGAAAATTCATGGGTACAACTTGGCCGGGATTTAAAAAAATCGCTCAGGCTGACTTGTCATCGTTTAGGTACATCAAAAAGTCCTTTTGCTTTACGGCCAAATTGGCGATCCTCGCCAGCGTCCAGTAGATGGAACTGTTACAGTCTACCACCACCAGGATGGGTTTCCTGCCACGACATGGCCTGTTTCTGAGTCGAATTTCAAGGCCCTTGTACATTTATCGCCAGGTCCTAATCGACTACGCTTTGATTTTATTTCGTCTAAACAGTCCATCAGTTCAGCCTCTAGCCATTCTGCCTGGCACAATATCAATTGTCTTCCTCTGACCAACTCTCCGCCCCTCGACCTGGTAATTCTTCTGGCAAAGGATTCCCCCGGTACTTTCGATGCCCTCCCTGATCGTGTCCAACGGGAAGAAAATGGTCTTGACACGGCGATACGAAAGTACCGAATGGCCGCTTATCTTTGGCAAGCTTTTACCGGGGAGCAAATGTTCCGGCATGCTTTCGGTCGGCGCTGCTTCAGATTTGAAGAGGAGTGGCAAGTAGGGACACTTAGTAAACAAGATGTTCAAGCAGGACAGATGAGAAACGAGGCCAAAATACACGTCGTTCGCACTGACAAGACGGTAGCAGAACTCCGGGATCTAGAGATTGCACAGCAACATGGACCTGCGACCAAGAAGCAGGAACTCTTTCACATTGCGATGGATGCTGTGACGCAACACTTTCAACCAAACCCGGATCAGAAACGATATGTCTCGGTGTTACTACTCGATTCTCATTGGGACACCCAATCAAAGGTCATCACTGGTCATGCGGCATTGGGCTCGCATGGTGACAATATCAAACTAGCCATTTTCGGCTCCCACAGTCTCCAAAGCTATCCGTCATGTTTAGAAGAAGTCGTCCCGGCATTCACCGACTGCACCAGGACCGATACACAGTATCTCGCCAATGATTGTGGAGAAGCGGGAAGCAACTGGGAATCTGCCAACATCGGAATTGGGGCGCATTTGCATGAAGTCGGTCACTTGTTTGGGTGTCCTCACCAGGAATCGGGTGTCATGCGTCGCGACTACGTCCATCTGAATCGAACTTTTACCAGTCGTGAGCCCTTCTCAACTCGGACCAAGTCACAAGGATTGAAAGTGTGCAAGCCAGATGATGAATGTCAATGGCACCGGCTCGATGCTCTTCGATTTAGATTTCACCCATGCTTCCGCTTGCCTAGCGACCCCCCTTCTCATCATGATGAAAGCGTTCAAATATGGCCTGTGGAACATGGAAAATTACTCATCACAGCCTCGTCAGGTGTGGCTTTCATCGAGATTTACACGGAAGGCGACGAGCTCTGCCACCACTTCATGGAGTTCATTCACAGCGAGGCGCCTAATAGTGGCGTTCCTCGCCAGGTAACTGTTACCGAGTCCGACTTACGAGAATTACTGCCTCCCGAAAAACAAAAGGCAAAACTTCGCCTTGAAGTTTTCTCAGGCAGCCTTGGAAAGCAGACAGTTGACGATGTAAGCATTTTGAGATCGAAAAAGTCATCTATCAAGCTTCCCAAGAGTCAAAAAGGCTTCAACGGTAGCAGGCTAGGCGCGTCGCGAATGGATGGCAGTGAGCCACAACAGATCCTTCTAGACAGCGTTTTTATCCAGAGTAAATTATTGACCTCGATCAAAATCTACCATGGCACGGCACTGGATGGTCTTGAGTTTTGCTACGAGGATGCAACCAGTCAACTATTTGGTAAACGGGGTGGGAAGTCCGGCGGTGACGAGTTTGTTTTTGGTAAGCATTTTTCTTCGCTTTTGGCAATCTTTTTTTGTTGACGACTCGATAGACACGCGGCGCGGGGAGATCTTGCTGGGGTTCTATGTCAGAGCTGGTCTCTGGATTGACGGCATCGAGATTCTCACCAGCTTTGGAAGGAAATCGGGTGTATATGGAAATGCAAAGGGGGGCAGTGGGTATGTTGAGAAGAAACAGGTCGAAATTTTCTACCATGCTAACTCGAGAGTTACAGACATACTTTAATACCCCCGCGAGGCTATAGCATTGCTGGACTTTCCGGTTCTTGTGGTCCCTGGATGGACGGGCTTTCGATGATTATTATGCGCTAATATAATTATTCCGGCACTACTACTATTCTACATCATTACGATATAGGTCGGAGGATAGCTCTTCTTTCGGCCTTTTGCGTTCAGCACGTGCCCTTTTATCACTTTTTTTTCACGGCTTGACCTTGTTGAGGCTCCACTCCGAGAGCGTTGTCGGAATCAAGCCACCACGCTTATACACGGCCAGTCCGTGGTCTTGGTTGGTCTTGGACCTTTTGCAGTGCCCCTGGTATACGCTTTTGGGCATTTTTCTTGTGCCTTTGTTGAGTTGGGTTCATCCTTTTTGAAGCACGATAAATAATCGAGTTCGCGGCAGATATTACAGTTTATAGACGACTTTGTTAGAGCTAGTTTCTCTAGGTCTAGCGAATTGGGATATATCATTAATGACATTGAATCTAGTGAACTACTGTTTATGCCTCGGTAATAGTTTCGGTGCTCAAAAGTTAATGGTTAAATACGCACGGTGGTTTGTGTGAAAATGACTGAGATACACCAGACCTGTAGGCAATAATAAGTATTTGAAGCAGCGACACCTCAATTACACATGCTCAGCCTCAAACTGAAATCCACCAAATTTTGAAATTCCTGGCATGTCACCCACTTCATATGTGTGGTTTAGTGAGGTGGTAATACGACACAGGAAACCATGTCGCGAACATTTTATTAGGGCCTACATTTTACTCCGTACTTTCGACTAATTTCAGCGCGATGTATATTTGACTACGCACTAGCGTACCGTTCGGTACATTTTTAATGGCGGCCTGTGGTTGGTTGGAGTTACTTGCCATTACTGTTTTTCGGGATTGGTGGTATATTCTGTGTATTTTTTTTCGTGGCTGTCATTTATAATGTGTACGGTATGTATGAGTGGTTATGCATGGACCCCAGGTTCTAAAAATGCTAATTATCAGTTCTACCTTCCTAATTAGATGTCAGTTTTGTTTTCGCTATGGACGGAATAGCGTCATTGTATTATTTAAAAAAAAAAAAAAAAAAAAAAAAAAAAAAACAAATTTTAAAAAAAGTAAACAACTCATAATCTCAGCCACCGAGGTCAGTTTTTACATGCGGCTTGAAGCCTTGTGCGACTGTTTAATTACTCCAGAAATCTCCGCAATGGGAAACTTTTTTTAGCAATTGCCACCGTCATTGCCGACCAGTGTTCTATATTCTAAAGGCAACATTTGATTCACTGGAAAGTATGGATATCAGAGTATGGGTGTGGTTTGTGTAACAACATCGTTGAAAACGGAAAGCAAATAGAGCTCTTTTTTTTTGGCCTCTGTAACATTTACAATTGTTTACAATATATTGATACGCTTATTGCCAGGTGTATCTATTTACTACGCGCACACACACACACATACATATACACACACGTAATCGTCCTCCGCCACTTGCTGGCTGTGTGTCCTCAGTGGCCGGGCCAGATAACCATTACTCTCACTAATGCCGTGTCTCAAGGTACATGACATCATGACAGCTTGAGTGGAGTTGTGAGGATTCTATAAAATGCCACTGTTACAGCCACATGGATGCATTATTGGATGCTGGTATGTATAATTATGCAAGCCTCCTTAAAAACAAAAAAAAAGCGCAGTATATTATTGCTTCTTATTGAATATTGATGAGACTGATAATGTATGTGGCCCCACTTTGATCGTAGCTGACAAGACATGATTGGTGAATGTGCACGGTGGTGGGATCCACAGACCCATCGCTCAACCATCTCTTCTGGGAAAATCTGCGATAATCGATTTGCCCCGGAACCTCGATCCAGCCAATCAGAGCGCAATATTTTTCTAATGACTAAGTGGTGGGGCTGTTGCTGATTAGGTTAGCCTGTATGCTCGTTGCCATAAACGGAAAAGCGCACTGTTTGCTGCTGGAGCTTTTTTTGGTCAACCCCGTCAACTAGCAGCTCTAAAAGCAGATCCAATAGGTTTATAGTTTTTTCTTGTCCGTATACGACGCAGGACCTTACTTTATGGCGTACTGTACACCCACATTATTACCTAGGGATTTTACTTACTGGTCCACGACGCCACGGAATGCAATGCATACGAAGTTACTACTAACTAATAGTACCTTCCACTAGTAACTATGTATTATTGAATCATAAATAATTCTTTCCATTTTATACTTTTTTCATTGAAGCTATTTTATTTTTATTCTTTTTTGCGGGGGAGCGGACCCACAAGCACAAGGTCTGAAAGTCAGACCCTCCAACCATCATGCAGTCATGCAACACATGAAGCCGATCGACAAAAAGGTGGCAAAATAGCAAGCACTGACCACACACCGAAACTGAGGAGGGCCTGAGGCATTCCTATCACATGTGGCTTTGCATGACGTTGAGTGTTTTGAGTAATTGATTTTCTGTGGCGAGGGGGGAAGCTTTTTTTTTTTCTTTCTGCCTGCTCTGCCGCATCGTCTGCCCGCCTCATTGTCGGGCAGCTTCGTTATTTGCTATGTTTATGATATTGGGCTCATACTGTGTTTTGGAATTCTATTTACAATACACATGCATATACACTCGGGGCTTTTTTTTTTTTTGTGCAATGACACATTGATTGCTTGAAACAGATGACAACGCATCAAAGATTTAACTCGAAGATCTTTTCTACACTTGATCTGCACATGAATCATTGCAGTGATGGTTGCAGTATTTATATGCACTCTTTACATGACAGCAGCATGTGCAGTTTCTTCAAAAGCTGTCATGTCACAATATTATTCCGTAATCATGGCCGCAAAAGGAATCGGACGAGCTGATTGGACAGCATTCGTTTGCCAATAATAGCGACAATCATAATCTCAACGTGGGTCGTTGCAGATCCTAACGATATTCAAGTGGATATCAAAAACTTAGGGATGCTACTTCCGAGGATGATGGCAATATTCATAATAATCTACTCACCGTATGAGATAAAAGTCGCTTACTACTGTGATTTGTTATTATCATCTTCTAGAACCCCTTGGTTTCTGCTGGCTAATTGACTTTCCGGAGACCGGCCCCACCAAGGGCTATCTGATCGAAACCCAGGATGCTAGAAAAGCCTGGCGGGACCTCGATTCACTGCCTTGCTCTGCTGGGTCTGGAGCGGAACAGTTATCTATCCATCAATACCAACCGGCCGAGGCAGCATCTCCTTTTGAACTCGGCAAGCCGGTGATTGTCCGTAGGGAGGACTGAGCCCGGGACGGCGCCCTTACATGTTACATAAACGAAAGAATACGTTCCCATTATTAATTTGTTAAGAGACAAAGCCATTAGGTGGAGCCGAATTTCTATTCGTTCTCGCTCTAAATTTCCTTCCTTTTTTGCTCTATTTTATGGACCGTCTTATCCGTATATTTAAAATGTTTAAAATATTTAGGGAGGAAAAGCATATGGATCATTCTATTGGTGGGTACTACGTATTCGGTTTTCTCTTACGTATCTACGGCTAGCACAGGATCAACATTCAGCGAATCGCGATACAGATGGAAATAGCAAGCAGAGCCTCTCGCGTTCTTTCATTATTCAGGCCACTTTTTTTTATCCTTCTTTTTCTCGGACGTCATCAACTGTGGAGATAAATACGCCATTATTTTCGAAATCAATATGAATTCGATGTTGCAATGTAACACTCATTGACTCAGTGCACCTAGCTCTACAAGTTGATCCTTACTGCCTAGGATTGGATTTGTGGACTTTTTCTAAATCTTTCATTCACATCGCCACTTGAGTCTATGTTTCCGATAATCAGATGTAAATCAGCTCTCTGTACGCATACAGTGTATAGTGCACTAGTAACGCTGCACTCTACTACGTACGGAGTAGGTACTGTCTAATACAGACATACCGGAATACGACCCACTATGAGAACAGAGACGTGGTATTGGGCTCCACTCTTCTGGTGCCATCATCTGCTCGTGCAAGCATTGGGTGTTTACTGCAATGTCCACTGGTTGAGGCGTTCTCAAAAGCATTATGATCATTATGCAAGCCCCGTCGCCGAATATGAGCATGTGGCGACCCATCCTGGTCATTAACACAGGAGGCAAAACGGCTTGGCTGCTGACACGGGGCGCAAGGGGACCTGCCAGGCCCGACCGTGCTGGCTCAGGGCTGAGCCAATACCGCCAGTAACGGCGGAGTTAATGCCGTGTAAGTCAACGTATTGTATGCGTACCCGGCCGTTACTCCCGAGCCGTAACGAGTCGGTCCGCCAGTAATCCCGTTACCAGCCCAGAGCGGGTAGCACCGCAGTTCCTTCCCCGCCCTTGTAAAGCCAATACATGGTACTGTATCCTCCTCCTCGTTTCGTGCTCCTAATAATTTCTCCCTCTCTTTCTCTCTTGCAGGAGTGTGTGTGTGTGTGTGTGTTGTGTGTTGAGTGTGAGTACGCGTGGTCAAACCAACCAGCCTCTCCATCACTACTACTACTACCACTCTTCTTTCCACATCCTCTTTTCATCCTCCCTCCTCCTTCATCCACCCTTCTCTCTTCCTTCTTGATACTTAGTCGCTGGCTTCCTCCCCAGTCATCATCTGTACACCGACCGTCCGCCATCCTTTGTCGAGCATCTTCCTCAGACACTTTCTCGAGGCCAATCAACTAGTTAAACAATCTTCCCGCCCCTCGTGCAGTCGCGCGATATATATTGCTCTCCCCTCCCCTCACTCCCGGCCGGCCTTACTACTCCGGCCGCTACCGTGCGCATTTCCGGCCTCGCATCAATTCTCACCTTTGGTTTCTCACCCACTCTCTCGACACTCCGCCCCATAGTCGACCACTACAACCAAGAACGCACCACTCAAAAAACCAAAGAAAAAAAATAATAAATAAGCCTGAGCTTGTTCGCTTCCCAAGGCACTCCGAATTAATCGTTTCGCACTTGATCCGAATGTTGCACCCTTCCTCTCTCCCTGGTACCGGTTTCCTTTCTACGATCGCCCTGCCACACGAACCTCAGTCCTAGCGACTTTGTCGCCCCAGATGTTTCGCAACAGGTTTGGAACCCCCTCTCTTCTAACTCCCGAGGCTTTTTTCACTAATGCGACCACTCAATTTCGCTCAGAACATCGCAAAAGCCAGACGAGGAGCTTATCAACAAGTTCCGAAAGTCGTTTCCCAATGTCGTCGCGCCTGGCTCCGTCAACCCGTCTGCTGTAGAGGCAGGAATGCACGGCAGGTTCGTTAAGATCTTTTTTCTCCAGATGCGCCGACTTCGATTACTGACTCAAAACGTTACAGATCCGAAAATGACGGTATAAAACGCAATGACTCGACTCCAAAAGCACTCCCAGATGTCGGATTCACGCCATCTGTCATGGACCCAACTTCCTATCAGTTTATGGCTTTTGCAAACCAACCCCCGGGCTACTATACTCCCACCACCGGAGGCATGACTACCATGTATCACCATCAAGCCGGCGACCTACATACCCCGTTGGCTTACAACCTCGCCACGCCTATTTCAATTCCCAACTCTATTTCTTCCAATCTGCAAGTTGATCCCAACGGCGACATGAATCTTGACTACCAGAATATGCACAACCAGTTCATGCCCCAGCATTTTCAGAATATGGATTCTTTCACTGAGCAAGCAGGATATGCCGCCAACTCATACATGCAGCGAGATTCAGGGTACGACCCTATGGACAGATCCGAAGAGTCCTCAATAGACCAAATGGCGATGCCAGGCCAATCAATGAATATGATGATGCCGAATGTTGGGTTTTCAGAAGAGATGGATATGAGCGCTGAGACGCATGGCGAGAAGTGAGTGGCACTGATTCTTTTTGATCCGTCACTACCTAAAGGATAGCGGTCGCATCAATTATTACTCTTCCACGACAGGGTTTATTTTTAACACTGCCCAGGTTCCGCTTCGGCGTTTCGTTGCGCGCCCCAACGGCCATGATCAAACAGTCTGATGAAATCCCTATCACATACCTCAACAAAGGTCAGGCATATTCAATATCGGTCGCCGATACGACTCCCCCTCCCCCTAGCTCTCAACCCTGCAAGTATAGGACCTACATTCGTGTCTCTTTCGAAGACGAACAGCAGAGATCGAAGCCGTCTGCTTGCTGGCAGTTATGGAAGGAGGGCCGCGGATCGAGCGAAGCCTACCAACGAGGCGGCAAACTACTCGCTGTCGAATACGTCGATCCGAACCAGAGTGGAGAAGAAAGCCAACGAAACCGTCAAGTCGAAATTCAAAACACCTCCTTCGATGGGTTCTGTGTTACTTGGACCGGCAACCCGGCCGCCGGAACTGCAGATTGCGCACTCTCCGTCCGATTCAATTTCCTTTCGACCGACTTTAGCCATTCAAAGGGCGTCAAAGGCATACCTGTCCGGTTGTGTGCCAAGACAGAGTTTCTGACACCGAACGACGCGGTAACTGGCCTGCCCACTTCTGAGGTTTCCTATTGCAAAGTGAAGCTTTTCCGTGACCATGGTGCAGAACGCAAACTATCCAATGACATTGCTCATGTGAAGAAAAATATGGAAAAGCTTAAACAGCAAATAGCCCAAACGGAGTTGGGTGGAGGTAATATTGGCAAACGCAAACGTAGCAATATATCTATGGCGACCAAGGTTTCTGACAATCGACCAGTCAAGATGTCCAAGCATAAGCGCACGTGGTCAATCGACTCCCAAGAGGGCGGCGGCAAACTTTCTCCCGAAGACGATCTCCATTACCGATATTCGATGTTGCAAGACATGTTCTCGTCCACTCGACCGGTCAGCGTATTGAATTTACGAGGCGACGACCAGGACGATCCCGACCTGTACCCCGTGTTATTGCCAGGCGACATTCCCGAGCAAAAGTTCCAAAGCATTTCTCGTCAAAACACCGGTTCATCGCTACACAGCACCGACGCGCGCTCCAATATCCTATCCCCAACCACCAGCAGTATTTCGCTCAACTCGCCTCAACGGCCGGCGGAACAACAATTGCCTAACCATGCGCCTGGGCATAATGAATCGATGGATTGGTCTAACATGCAGTCGTCTACTATCAGCCAACCTGTGAAGGTCAAGAAAAACACGACTACTGGCTACATCGAAGCAATTGACATCGATCCAACTTACAACCCGCCATCAGAACGTCCTCCGAAACCAAGTGAGTTTGTTGTTTATTTTTTCGGGAAGATATTTACTAACAAATGACAATAGTCGCGTGTTTCTATGTACGGTTCGGTTCTGACCAAGGGGACGACTACTACCGTGCGGTTTACTTGACGGAGCGCACCGTTCGTGATTTGATGCAGAAAATTTCGGAAAAATACAAGATCGAAACCGATCGGATTGTCCGGATCCTTCGCGTTAATCACAGTGGGCTGAAGATTATGGTGGATGACGACGTGGTCCAGCATCTCCCGGAAGGCCAGGACATGGTCGCTGAATTCTCGGATGCCTCTAAATTCGAGATTGCAACACCCGACGTCAGCACGCCCAGCTCAGCCATCGAAGTCAACTTGAAATACTGAGATGATTTTTCTTTCGATATTCGCAACGATTCCTCTTCTGTGAACATTCATTTTGACTCGATGTCATGCATCAAATTATAATGCTATCTTTCTCGATGCCGGCAGTTGACACACATGAATTGCACGCAATTTCGATAACCGTTAATCATTTTTATACTACGGTTACACACGGCCTTTCTCTCCCTCTTTTTGGGTCTTGTTTATACGGAGTTTTTGGGCGGTATGGTTTGTTTATCTGACTTTTCCGGCGTTATTTTTGTGGACGTTGAATACGGTGATAATACACGAGTCTCCGAGCAATGATACCCATGTCGTTATAGTTTGTGATTTTTTTGACATTTTTTGATCGCATCTCTGCGCATACAGAAGGGGATTTTCCTGTTTTGTTTTTGTTTTCTTGTTTTTTTCACTACGAAGCCATGAAGGAGATAAACGGACCTTTCAAGCAACACTGGCAAGGCATAGCATTCTTATACATATATTCGCTGACATTCTGTCAGGCGTTGTCTTTTGTCCGTGTCTTTGTTTTTATACTTTTTTATTACTTAATTGTTTTTTCTGCCTTCTCTTTGCTCCCCTTTCTTTCATTTGGGGGAGAGCATGGTATGAAGTACACGAGATTGATACCCTGCCTGCTTTTGGATTTTACATTGTTCATGAAACTCTACTCTTCTGCAAAATGGGGAGACCGGCTGAAAGGAATCGTTCGCTTTTTAGTTTTTGGGAGGGGATTTCTGGTTTGGCGCTGGGTATGTTTCGATTTCGATATGCACAGCGCTGGCGGGTTTCTAAAGTGATGCAGATTCGGGAATACCATGCAATTTAAAAAGAAAAACTAGTTTTAATGTGTAAAGTAATGATCTTGCGGCAAACATGCCCCATTGTGTCAACGGAGTGCCTTGTTGGCTGCGATAGAGAGCAAAAACCTGGCTGGGGCTTTCGGAAAATTGCGAGACAGCGCGTTGCAAACGTTCCCACTCTTCTCTCTTCCGGATGTTCTTGGTTTGCTCCAAACCATATTCTACCCATCGAGCGTTCAAGCGAAAAGCCACATGCTTTGGGGTATCGGGGGACTGCGAAAAATTCCGAGCCAAATGTCGCGCGTAGTACAACACTTCTCGGTCGTCTTGGTCGAAATAATCGGCGTCAAAGTCGAGGCCGATTCCGATACCTCCGGTAGGGACGAAGCGGAGAATAAGAAAGCTGTCTTGGTCGGGGGAATTTTCATAGCCGCTGCGTTTTGTGCCCTTCTTGTCTGTCTTGTGGTCTTTTATGGTTTTGTCAGACCAGCCATATTCGGACACATGATTCCAAGCATGAAATTCCAGGAACGCTTTGTGCTGAGGCACTTCGTTGCGAGATACGGTGAATTCCATGACAAGTTTGCGAGCGACGTTGGCACCTCGAATCCTTGCACGAATATTGACCCCAGTGGATTTGTGAGCCCAAGAGAATGGCAAGAATTTCGCAGTTGATTTGCCATCCTTCATATCTGGTCTTGGTCCTGTGCTTGTTGTATATATGTAATTGCAATATAACCCGACAAAAGGGAGAAATGGATGATTGATGTGCAGTTTTACTTTAAGGCTGCAGTATGCGGGTCGGACCCACCACCATTCCCCACTCACCATGTACTATTCCTATAGCGGATACACTAGCAAACGACATTGCTCATGTTTGTTCTGTTTACATTATTTCAGCCATGTGATCTAGCAACTGCTGGCAGTGAACAATTCAATCCTCTTACAACCCCTCGATCTTCTTTGCAGTAGGCTTCTACCCCTACCGGCTGTCCTGGTCTGTCTTCCTGTGTTGCTAGATGTGTTTTCTACGACACCCATCCAACTCCTTCCTTCTGCTTCTGCTTGCCCAAGCATCTCGTCATCGACCCGGTTCCTGCCTTTTCCACAAACACCTCGCGAGTTTTCATCAATTTTTTCCCCATAAAACTTGACGGCCAACTTCAGATCACCTCATCTCCGCAGTTATCATCACATAGTCCACTCCAACTCAATTTTACCACTATGGAGGAAATTTCTACACCTGATACAGAACCGAGAAGGGTCCCTCTGTGGACCCCAGATGTGCCGCAAGAGTAAGTGACCCTCGATTTCACATCTTGACTTGTTTACTAAAATCACCATTAGCGACATTGAGGGAACTATCAAAGCCTATGAAAAGAAAATCGAGGAGGAGAGGAACGATCCAGTTCAAGTTGCTCAACTCCACTGCTGGCTCGCTCCTTACCTTGAGAAGAAACGTCAGCGCGAGTAAGTCTCTATCTTTAATCTCTACTTAGCTTGATTCGCTCTTCTAATATATTCTAGTCACATCATGGAACAGTTCCCGGGTAGCAGTCTACCGTTCGAAGTCCGCGCGCGTATTCTTGAGCTGTCAGAATTTGAAAAGTTCTGGCAGGCAAAAGATCCGAGTCTTAGTCATCCTTTCCTAGAAAGCATCCCAGCAATTCAAAAGGCTTACCAATCTGGTCAACTGGGGATCAAAGAAGGGATGGTATCACTTTGGTACAGAGACAAGCAACTGACAGACCTAATGCCATTCAACGACGATGAATTTGACAAATGGGCTCGGAAATATGGCAACGGAATTGATCCAGTAATATGGATAGAAGAAGTAAGTAGGCTTTCTTCTATTTTGTGGTGACTAATTACTAACATTGGTATAGCCACCTCGCGAAACACTCTTGATGTTTCCTCTATCTAACCGTCAAAGATCTTTTCAAAATTTAGAACAAATTCCAGCTACGCTTCTCAAAAGATCATATAAATAAAGCTTGCTTCTGGCTCATCAATATGAAACTCCTTCTTTCATAACCAGAGCTACGTTACGACGTACAGGTTTCCGGCAAAATCGGGGCCACATTCTCCTTTTATGGACGGACCGCCATTATCAGTGCCACAACTGCCAGAATAGCAGTTCCCTACACCACAGTAGATAGTGCTATTGCCGCAGGAACCCTTTTATCTTATTATCAGCGACTGCAGTGAACAAGAGGGAGGCTCATGAATGAACATTGCATCACTTACATATATACTACAACAGTTCCCGAACGGGGGAATACAAGTCGTGTCCCCCATGATTAGGCCCACAGGTGCCGTCCTGCGTCGCCGGTTCCGCAGAAGCCAAATGGCGAGCAGCAGTCGCCAAAGGTGCTTCCAACACAGGTTCCCCCCGGATACCGTCCGTTGAGTCCGTTGAGACTGTCTTAGGGGTGACAGGGACGATCTCTTTTTGGAAAAACGTCTAACTAAGGCTTTCTTTTTGTGGTCGATCGATCAGGACGACACAGCTGGCGATAGTATGAACGACTCGATGGACATGGGGTGTGACGCCCCATCCCCACAGAAAGAGCACAGTAATTGTGTCCGGATTGAAGGCGGGATCTACCATGTTGGAGGGATATAATAATGTCACTGTGGGGCTGGCAGGGTTGCACTCCATCAATTGATGCTTCCAGACCGGTTCCAGACTGTGGAGACAGCCCATCTCCAGGAATTTGCTTTTTTATTCTTCTTGCTCGAAAATATAGTATGTGACTCCGAATATTATAGAAAATATACTAGTATTTGTTTTGTCGATCAAACCTTGGCAGGTACCCTGAAACACACGTTTTAAAAAAAAATAAGTTTCCCACCATTCAATGCGAACGAAATTTGCGGAAGATTCTAGCAATGGTCTCGACCTGCTTGGACTTGAGCGGTTACGTCATTTTGCAGGATTTTCCAAGATTTTTGGCAAATAAATAAGTTAGCTGCATGTATTGTAACTAGGTACCGTCTTGGCGGGCTAATTTGGTTGAATTACGGGTGGTATTACCGGTATTTTACGAATATTACCAGCACACAAAGCCGCTCCTTTTCTTTTCTTTTTTTTCAATATTTTTTTTTAATTTTTATTTTTTCAGTGACTTTCTACCTAAAAACACCCAAAATCTCTCAAAATCAACGCAAAAAGAAGGCACTGAAGAAGAAGAGACAACGGGTATTTCGGTATTTCACAGATACGACCATGTATGTACACTACCCACTACTTCTGACGGGTGTAAAAAATGTAACTATCCCGCGGTTGGCTGGAATTGTTGTCTGACAGTAACTACTAACTACGTACTAAGTACTACTAACAACTTCGAGCCGTGTCTTCTTGATCCGAGCGACGCTATCCCGCATTGGGGCCCAGTCTAAGCGAGTCTAGGTCTGCCGGTATAGTGATTGCAGTTAGTTAACTAGAGTACGTAGTATGTGTAGCGTTGAGCTTTCTCTGCTGCCTGTTTTTATGGTGCCATTTAGAAAAAGTCACTGTGACACTCGAGAGAAAAGAAGAGAAAAGGTTGATCGTCGTTGTTTGTGCCACTAATTACTACTTGCTCTGGATCGCCATCGGACTCGTCTGGACTCTGGACCAGGGACCGATCTGGAATAGTTCCTGTGGTTAATTTCTTCTTCTTTTTTTTTCGGTTGATTTTTATTTTTGGGCTGTTTTCCCCACACGTGTATTTCCAGGGGTAGAAAGGAGTGGGATAATATTAGGTGTATTGGTGTATACTTCTAGATCTTGAGAAGAAAAAATAAATTATTCAATGTACACAAATTCCATCAGTTAAAAAAAAAGAATCATATCACACGCCTTTTTTTAGCTCAAGATCGGCCAATTGCATAGGTATAATGCCCCTGCTGTAACTGACCTGCTGTTCCGTGCAGCCCTAACGAGCACGAACTTTCCCGATTAGGAAATGTTTTGTAAAACACGACGTACATTGCGCACTTAGGGTTTGTGTATAACGACGGTGGTTACTTTCTGATTTATGGTAAGAAATATACTGAAATAGTTGATTATTGCTTACTCTGAGGTCGGTATGACTGTTTTTTTTTTTTTTTATGTGCGTTGGATGTCTGAGGTCACCAAGGGTTCGTCTGTTGTATACCTGAGAATTACGAGTCCAGATAAAAGTGATATGCTACAGGTCTGTTTAATAAAATTTATTAGTGATTAAAGTACATGGATGTGTCAACGAGAAACACATGTTCAACCCAAAGCGGCGCCGCCTCGGTGATACAAGCGGCGCCTTCTACAAGCATCGCACCAGTGACATCCCAACCACCTTCCCTCATTAATGACTCACCCTGTGCTACCCTCCGCCTCCTTTTCTCTCTCTCTCTCTTTTCCAACTCACTCTCCACTGACTCTCTCTGACTTCATTCACCATTCCACGCGGACAAAACATCTCTCGTTTGCATTCTTCTTCCAAGAAAACCGATTAGTCTAGCAACGATGTTCAAGCTCATCGCGTGTCTCGCACTCTTTGTCTTTGCAGAGTCGGGTCTCTGTCGGGGTAAATTTTGTCGCTCTTTCCAGAAGAACTGGTGCTGATTGTGTCTCTTTTTAACAGCAGCCAATATTCATCTTTCGAACCGTCCTCGTAAGTTTTCAAAATTTCCTTCTCATGTTTGAAATCCTCTTGCTAACGAGCCCCTGAAGATGCACTCGAGGCGCGTGTTCCTGCCAAGGCAGTATCGCTGGCGAAGCTTCTAGTTCGCGATGGTGAGAACGAACCCATCTATCCCCCCCCCTAGGTTATCTATTAACTAACTACTCAGAACCAACAACCACCGTCGTCGTCCCCGTCAGCTGCCAAGAAATCACCTACGTTACCTACTTTGTCTCATCAACCCAAGGTCCAGGCGGGAAAGTGCAAACCAGCGCTGTGGTCACTACTGCGAGCCCAACAGCCAACCCAACAACCACCACCGCTCCAGCAAGCTTCGTCACACAGACAACACCAACAGCACAACCATTTTCTGCGGCTTCTACTCCTCTGAGTACTACCGGCTCTCCGAATTCTGCAGCTTTCACGCCAAGCAGTGTTGTCACTCCAAGTGGAGGTTCTAAACCGAGTTCTACGCCTTCACCCAGCTCATCTACAGTTATTCCAGTCTCGAATGCTGCGGTCGGAATGGGATATTCTGGTATTGCGGTTGGTTTGTGGATACTGGCTTTCAGTTTTCTTACCGGGGTCTAGCAGCGGTACATATGTACCCCTCGCCTAGCAGGCTTGTGACGAGATGCACTTTCTATCAAGAGTGTCGCCTTATCCTATTTGCTGATTCCGGCGATTATTCAAGGTTGTAGTTCGGATTCAATAATCTGGAGGGTGTGAAAATAGAGCTTCTCGATTTCTAAAAATGTATAAACTTCATGTGTTTAGCTTATTAGCAGTCTTAATCTAATACCTGTTGATCCGAGAACTCGTCGAGTATCAGGTGATATAAATTGCGGTGGGTATCTATGCAAACAAGCCAAAAATAAATAAATTACACCCTGCAGCAACGCGACATCAAGTCGTCGACCTTCATCCGTTGCCTCTGAATAAATGGTTCGCACTTATAAAATCAACTTCCTCCCGCAGAAGCCTTTTCAACCTCTCTGCCCAGCGCGCAAATCCGACACCCCTCGCCGACGCGATCTCTTATCAACCGGGCTGCTGTGACTTTGGGGCCGACTGATCGAGACATGGTGTAATACGACGAATCGTCTTCTTGGCCTTGCTGTTCCTGAACAGTTTCGTCAGAGGTAGTTGATGCCTCGTCTTCGTTTTCATCGTTGTTATTGTTGTTGGTGTTGTGTGAATGTTGAGGCTCTTGTACGTGAGAGAGATGGAAGACGTGGCCGCAGGCAAATCCCACTAGTATTTCTTTTTCTGTGATCCAATAAGTTAGCGGTGCTTTAAAGAAAAAAGGGTACGGAAAAGGGTTACCATTCTCATTGAAGGGCTTTAGGCAACCTCCACATAATCCGGGAGTCACTTTTCTTGTCCTGCCTTGCTCAAGACCCTCGTCGTCTGCGTTTTGCCCATTCTTCTCCTTTGCTTCTTCTGCCGCTGGTGAAGCAGTGTCAGGCAATGCGCAGACATCAAACTTGATACCCCGCCGTTGTCCCCGTCGTAGAGCGTCCATACCAATAGCGACCTCGCTCTGCAAGACCTTTGCCGCCCCCTGGCTAATAGTAGCCTGAACATCGTGATCACGAAGCAGCCGGGTCAGGCCGTCTCGGAGGCCCTCAATTTCCAATCCGCTCGGAATGCGCTTGACCAGCTTGATCGGGTCAATCGACGTGCCCGCTTCCGTCAGCAAGGCGTGGATAAATGCCGGTTTGTCCATGGAATAATTTAGCAAGTCCTCCCACAAGTCAGAGTCGTCTTGGGCCTTGGCAAACTCGATTGCCTGCGATACATCGTTCAAGTCGGAAAGGATCAGGTTCAAAGCCCTCTTGGTCTGTCCGGTCTTGGAGAGGAGGTATACCAGCTCAGACGTGTACTGTCGCATTTCGCAGATATTGCAGGCTTCATCGAAAGAATACGACGTGCTTGTTTGCAAAAACTCCATTAGTAGTTGTCGGTCAAAGTCTGCGAACAAATCTAGCGCAAGATCGCCAAATGGTTCCACCAGGGTTCTACCCTCGTCTGCAGCAAGTTTCTCTGCCGCGTCTCGGGCGTGACGGCCACGGCCTCGGAAACGCGTCTTTTCGGTTTTGGATGGGTGGTCGTCTCCCTTCCAAAGAGCGCGGAGATAGAAGAAGAGATACGGACGGCCAGCTGGAGTTTGTAGTTGTGACACAACCGTCTCGGGATGCACAATGCCGTTGTATGCCTCTCTGACAAGGATTTTGATGGACTCGGCAGTAGCGGTTTCCAGTTCGGAAATGGAGGCCTTTTCTACCTGTTTTTTCGAAACACGAATGAGGATGAACTTCAAGACATCGTCGGAAATGGCATGCGCCAGCCGGAATTCTTTGATAAGAGAGAGGGCCGCTTCGGCATCTTGTAGCCGTATATAGCACTGTAAAGCCTCGCGGTGGCGCCCATCAGCCAAGAACAGCTTGGCTAGTCTGTCCATCAGAATGCGCCAGTCATCTGAATCAACCTTGACGTTTGCCGACTCCAATGAGCTCTCAATTGCTGAGATGATGCTCGAAATATCAAACAAATCCGGCGGCCATAGGTCTAGTAATTGCTCAAACCGCCGCTTGTCGTGAGAAATGTAATGCTTAAGAATAACATCAAAGACGTCCGCGGAGAGGGGCGGCAGGATGTCGACAGGAATATAAGAAGTAATCTCATCAAACTTGCCGGCTTCTATAAATTTCCCAATCCAAAACTCCCATCTAGGGCCCGTGTTTAAGACTTTCGTACATGTTTCGCCGGCTTTTCCCCATTCGCCGCCCTGAATGATTTGCTCAAGCCACAACTCGCCAATGCGTCGCTTCTCCTTTTCAGCAATCGTGTTTACCGGTTGGCCGGCGGTTGTCACGGAAGCATTGTCATCTGCAAAGAACTCTACCAAACTGGTTTGGGACCTCGAGTATCCGTCTGTATGTCCTTCCGATGCTGGGTTTGCAGCCTCGGGATGCTCGTCGACAAGTTTCCAGGCATCTTCATACTTCTCATGTGATTCGAGCCAGGACAGATGGTCCGACAGGTCCGTTGGAGCAGCCGCGACACAGTCAAACGGGCTGTGGACGAAGATTTTGATTCCTTTGGCAGCGGACACGGTCTGCAGCTCTTTTGACATGGTAGATGATGTAGAGACAGGGTTGGAGATGAAAGAAGAAGCAACTCTGTCAGAGTTTTTGTCACCATTGCTTCCCGCGCTCCGGATGCTGGCATTCGAGGTGAACAGCCTCGCTGGGTATAAAGTGGCATCTAAAAGCCCTGTGCCTAATGCACCCAGAGCGCCGCGTTGAACGGCAGCCGTTGGGATTCGCGGAGGAATCAAAATGCGCATATGATAGTCGGACGAGGACAACGTTTCATATCGCTGGACAGAGAGCGTATCGGCACTGACTTCTTCTTGTGTTTCGACATCGATGAGGCGAAGCTCAGGTTCAGCTGCTTTTTGCCTTCGGCTACTTTGTGGGTGACCCTCAGAATCATCTTTTTCGCCTTCCAGGTATGCCAGAACAAGAAGCAAATTCCGACTATACATAGCGATACCGGAGATTATACAGTCCGTTCGTAGACTTGTCTAATGGTCAGCTGCTGGGTAAAATGCAGGAGAGAGATCATTTCCAACTCACATTGTGCCCACCTCCGCATCTCCCAATTTTCGATCACCCACTCGACTTGAAGCTGGCGAAACGCGGTCCGGATAAACATTAATGACCCATATGGTACCACCCCAGCCTACGACAAGTTTCTCGACCTCCTGGGTCTGGTTAGGGGTATCAGGGGGGTTAGTTTGACCGTTTTCACTATTCTCCAAAGCTTCAAGCGCTTTCTCATCGACCCATTCAGCGTGCGCTTTCCAGACACTTGCCATCTCTTCCCATTGAGGGCGATTTGGTCTGTCGATATGTCTTATTCGCGTCCATGCGTATTCCGCATCGGCCGGGTCTAAATGCAGGTTTGATCGCATGATCTTGATGCCTTCTTCATTGACCCAAACCACGTATTTTCCAGACAGGGACCACTTGATTGTATTGATAGCGCCCTCGCCACTGTGTAGAATTGTATCCTTGCCGGAGCTGGAGCCCAAACCAAGGGACCCAAGCCATCCAGAGGCGGCAGCTGCAGCTCCACCCAGTGTCGTCGAATTTTCAGTCGCACCTTGACGTCCTCCGACAGTGAGAATCAGCTGGCCGGCTCGACCGCCTGATATGTATGTTCGATCATTCTTGTATTCGGGGGACAGCGCAACAGCCTGCACAGGTCTGCCAAAGTTCCGAAGAAGTACATCTTTGGGGTCGAGCAGTGAATAAACACAAACATTTCCGTCAATAGATGAGGTAGCTATATAAATCGAATTCGAAGGCGTTGGCGGTAATGTAGGTTGATTAGAATCTTTAGATCTGCCCTTGGCTCGCATGGATGAATTCGGTGACTTGACTGAATGGTAAACATCCTCCTCGGAAGGTCTAGCTGCACTGTTTGGCCGAAGACTCGGAAGTGGCGGTGGAAATGGAGATGTAGAAGCAGACGTGATACTCGCAGAATGCGCCGTATATACACGGATAGGTTTGAACGTCGGTAGCGACAAAACATGCTATACTGGTGGTCAATTATACAAGATCTTGGAGGTTTCGAGCGCGCGCTGTCTCACTATATTTCCGTTGTGTGTTCCGACTATCTATATAAACTGTTAGATCACTTCTATCCACACATGTTGTACGTAGCATACCATCTTATCTCCTCCAACGAGGAATGTGCTTGTTGCATCTCCGCCACGATAAAGATTGGGAATATGCTTGGTGAGGTAGGCATATTTTAGCCGAGGTTCTTCATCCTCATCCTCTTCTTCGTCATCGTCATCCTCCTCCTCGCTTTCTTGGTCTTCGCCCGCATCTTGACCGGTTTGACTGCGGTCGTCATCGTCACTATGCTTGTTATGCGGTAGATCGGCAGTTTGCAGCGAAGAGGATCCCGGAATTTGCGATTGAGATGGCCCTGGTCCATCAGAAGAACCAGCAGCAGCGTCGACCGACTCCATTCTTGGGGCCAGAGCAGCGCGTCGCCAGAGCTCCGAGGTGAAGCAATAGCTCCTCTCGGAGATGTGGAGAGGTCATGCCGCGGGGTGACTAAGCAGATCCACGATGACGCTGGTGCGAATGCTTGGCGTTCCGCGTTTATGCGAAGGCTCTTCCTCTCAACACAACAATCACTTCGCCAGTTGTTGGGCATGGTGCTCGAGTCCTGATCAGCCGATTGTTCCTCCGGCAAACTGTAATATTCGTCTTTGCACATATTCAATTCGCCATTATGTTTGCTCGTTCGCGACTTTGTCCCGGATTGTCAAGACAACAACAGGCGTTTCATAGATTATTAGCGGTTTCTTCGAATGGGCGAAATGGCTTTTTCTCTTCAGCAATCAAGCTTGCGTCAAAGCAATCCGCAGCAGGAGACTTGGCTTCAAAGAAGGAAGCTGCTTCAGGACATGCAAGCCAAGCAGGTCGGAGAAAAACAGCTGCAAACACATCACTTCGACGAGTTGCGGTAGAAGCGCAGCGCTCAAGAGATGGCATTCTATCGAGAGGCCAGCTCTCTGAAAAGGGTACTGGCCAATTCAAGGTTATTCTCCATGAACGTGCTGTTTTCTTGAAAGTTGCTGATCTTTGAACTAGACGGTGACAGCGTACGCGGTTGCGGAGCGATTCGACCTTTCTCAGGCTCGAGAAATCCTACAAGAAAAAGGCTACGAACCCGACCCTTTCAATACTCAACTCTATCCTCAAGTACTGCACATTCAAGTTCCGCTCGATTCCGTTCGTCGAATGACAAATCCAAGTGTCACGGACCTACCTTCTGATGAAGCAGGGGATATATTCGTTTTCCCTTCCGGGACTGTGGTTGCGTGGTCGCTTCCGGATAGCTTCACTTCGTTTTTTGCCTCGAGAACACTGAATCCAGCAGCTGTCGGACAGCGTACAGATAACCCAGAGACGGAAAACTTGGATTTTGTGGAAGATGCAGAGCGGGAAAACAGCTATATCAAGGGAGACACGATTGTGCTTGGCACGAAACAGAACCTGGTCGACCCGCAGCCAACTTCGTTCAATCGACAGAGTATCGAGACGGTCCTGACGAAAATCGCGTTTTCGTCGGGGCTAGCGCGCAGCACGAAACTTGCTGTTCTTGAAAGTCTTCTATCTGACTATTTTGAGTCAACGCGTGATATTCCGACGTTGCTTTCTCACGGCTCACGGCTACCGTTCACGCGGGATTTTATGCTTCGAAAGACCGGGCAGCTGCTCAGCGTGAGAGCACAGCTAAATCTGTATTCTGAACTGACTGATTCCCTGCCGGATATCTTTTGGGACAGCCGACATGATCTGGGTCTTGAGGGTTACTACGAACAAGTAGGCAGGGCCTTGGATGTCGGCATCCGCATCAAGCTGCTGAATGAAAAGATGGATTATGCGCAAGAAATCGCGAGTGTTCTGCGTGAGAGACTGAGTGAGACGCACGGGCTTCGCCTGGAGTGGATTATCATTCTTCTCATTGCTATCGAAGTTGGATTTGAGATTCTGCGTCTTTTATCAGAGCGCGACATAGCCAAAAAGGAGACGACACAGCATGAAGAAGAGACGAGGTGAAGTATTTTGATTTTGAGATGTTTTGAACATGTATATTAGACAACTGTGATACCCCATTCTACAAATCTAACGAGAGATGCATACAAATACTTGATTTTGGTAAAATAATGCCTATCTATAGGCAGCATTGCTGTTTAGCCCGGTGACTCGAGCGCAGCCAATGGGCGAGCTCGGGCTTTGCTCCACAGGTCATGCGCCGACTGCAGGTACTGATTCGATACATCTATCTCGTGCACCCCAGCTATTCTCACCATTTTCATCCTTCTTGTATACTCCTCAGAATTTAAACCATCCATAGTTACTGACAGTTATCCCATTTATCCCGACTGGTGTTGGGTAAAGATGCAGCCTCTTCTCCAGCAACTGCCGGGCCCGCAGCGACTGCTCCAGTCATTCACCGGAGCTCTCAGCTTGCTGGGCTCTGATAACAGTCCTCTGCACCAGGAAGACTCCAGGTTTTCTACCTGTCCCTTACCAGAACTGAGCTGCAAGACGCAGTTTGATACCCAGAATACATGCTGTTTCAACTATCCTGGCGGTCATTTTGAGCAAACCCAGTTCTGGGATGCGGACCCAGCTATTGGACCGGATGACTCTTGGACGATACACGGGCTGTGGTGTGTATTTCTTTATTTTTCTTTAATCTTATCTTCCTAATCTGCCCTTCCTGATAAACGGCTCGTTGACCTAACATATCCAGGCCCGACCATTGCGATGGAGGGTACGACCAATACTGCGATAGGCGCAGGCAGTACAGCAACATATCATTAATCTTAGTAGATTCTGGCCGCGGAGATCTACTTGAATATATGCAAAACTACTGGAAAGACTTTCGCGGAGACGATGCTAACCTCTGGGAACACGAATGGAACAAGCACGGGACTTGCATTAGCACTTTGGAAACCAAATGCTACAGTGATTATATCCCGCAAGAAGAAGTGGTGGACTACTTTGATAAGGCCGTTGAGTTGTTCAGGGGACTGCCTTCTTATGAGGTTTGTTTTCTTGCCCACCATTTTGTGCAGCAGAACTAACCGTATATTCAGACCCTGTCAGACGCCGGTATTGTGCCGTCGCACGATGAGACCTATGACCTCGTCGACATTCAAAACGCGCTCAAAACTGCACATGGGGCCGATGTCACAGTAAAATGTCGCCGAGGCTCTCTGAATGAAATCTGGTATCATTTCAACGTAGGCGGCCGACTACAAACCGGAAAATTCGAACCGGCCGACCCAGGTGAGCTATTAAAAAAACAAAACAAAACAAAAAAAAAAAAAAACACAGAAGATAAAACTAATAGGAAACAGTCGGCCCAGGATCAAATTGCCCCAGATCAGGTATCCGCTACCCTCCCAAACGCTCAGCACCGCCTCACCGGCCTCGCCCAACCGCCACTGATGCACCGGGAGGCCCCGAGCCCACTGGTCCAGCACATCCGCGTAAAGGAAACTTGAGGGTTTACACATCGGATCAGCAGCAGCGAGGATGTCTGATCAGCCGTGGCACGTGGTTTACGTCTGGGACATGTGCGACGTATAGAGCAAAGGACGTCACCGGTATGTCTCATTACTCTTTCTCACACATAAAGAGGAAGTTAGTAGATACTAATAACACATAACAGGCGGCTTCCACGTTCAATCTCGCAGAGGCCCTTGCGGGTTCGTCAAAGATGCCTTTACATGCGGCCATCAAATCCGCAACCCAGCACTCTTCACTGTACGACAATGCTCCCCTTTCCACCTCTTAATCATTGCCTTTCAAACTAACACAACAAACAGATTGGCGACGATAATCTTCTTTCATACAACGGAAATAGCACTTTCTTCGCCGACAAGGCTCCCAAGGGCCATGTCCAGAGCAAGATCTTTGCGCACGGCGGAGTTGATGGGCATGCTCTTGAGCTGAGTGTTGCCTGGTTTGAAACTTAGAAAATAGATATTTTACTGTTTGCATTGTTATATCTTATATATCCTTAGAAATACAATAACACATTGCTCTCGGTTCTATCCACTCATCTAATCAGTTACAAGGAAGTAGTTTGGTATACCGGCTAGAATTTATCATTATGCTAGTCCTCCATAACAACGTCTTTTCCTTCATCAACTACATATAATTCATCGCCTCAGAAAACAACGAAAGGGTCATTAGAGCCACAAAGGAAAAGGGCATCAAAATCACAGGGAAAATTCAAAACAGAAACATCTGATACATAACTTGTTCCTCTGATCAGGTAGAAACAAAAAATGAAAACAAAAAAAGACCAGGAAAGTACATGTCCAAAAACAAAACAAAAAATGAGATACAAAATCAATGCAATACCAGGTTTTTTTGCATATGCCGCTCAGAAGGTGAATCGAATGTTGTACAGTTTCATTAAAGTGCCGTCCGAAAGAAAGTTGAACCGAAAGCAAGTCTATCCAGTTTGAAAAAAAAAAGTTTGTCGTCTCGTCAGTTGCGTGCCAGCATATCAGCGTCAAGTCGTGTCTCATCAGTGTCACCCAGCCTGTTCCAAAACGCCATTCTTGAAAGTCAAATAAATTTTTTCACCGCAGGAAATTTGGATCAGAAGAAAGAATCGCTCGACTGATCTTCGGTGAAGTCCAAGAAAATGTCGTCATTCATAGTGGAAGCAGGCTTCGTAGGGAATAGTTCCATGTCACTGGGGAAACTCGACCCGTTGCTGAACTCCGAAAAGCTGGAGTCATGGTTGATGAAGATATCAATGTCGGCACCGGCCTTGGAGGCCTGAAGAGCAGGCACGGTGTGAGGGGATGAAAAGCCACCGAGGGTTGTGTGAATAGCGCTCTCCGGCTCGGGGTCAAAGCAGCCCGCAGCTTCGGAGATTGGAGGCAGGTCGGGGATTTCTTCTGCAATATCGTCAAGGCCAGATCTGGATGAAGAGCCGGAAAGATAGCCACCATCGCTGAATGGGCTGTGAGATCGGACACTCTGGGCAGGAGAGGGCCTGTTGCCGGTGCTGTATCCTGGAGATGCTGGAGGAGTGAACGTAAAGACCTCAGATGGTAGGCAATATTTGTTTGTCTCGAACATGGGTGGTTCATCCATGGGGCTAGATGCTTGGATGCTCATGCTTTCAAATACGTCGGAAGGAGGCGAGTCACACGAACTGTCTGAACCTGACACGGATGGTGCTACGGCTCTGGAAATGACCTTTGCCCGAGTTCGAGCAGCTTTGTCTTGACGTTCATCCATTTCTGGGCGGCTCTTCTTGGGGCGACCGCGCTTGGTTGTTTTTCGCACCACACCAGTGTAGCCTCCGACACACATTCCGCGCTGTCTGTGGCGAGTCAAGGCATCGTGTCGGGCAAAGACATTTCCACAGGGACACTCGTAAGGCTTGTCACCTGTGTGGATCTTGGCATGTCTCTTGAGGTCGTGGCCCCGAACGAAGCACTTGTGGCAGTGATCACATTTGTATTGTCGGTCACCAAGGTGGGTTTGGATGTGCGATTTAATATTCTCCTTGCGGCCGAATCGTCTGTCGCAGCCAGGGTGTACGCAGACCCATTTGCCGTCCACAGGGTCGGGACCGGAAATATACGATGCGATCTCGTCAATTGAGATTCCAGTTTCGGCAATGGAAGCCTGGACGCGGTCATCAAGGTTCAGATTGTCAATAGATGCAACCCTTGGAGAGAGCTTGGCTTTGGATGGAGACTCTGGTGGTGGGCTCTCCATCCTCTGTGGGCTTGACTTGGCTGGTGTTGCTGGCGCAATGGGCACTTTTGGTGTTTTGGACACATTTGCTGCTGGAAGTGGCATGTAAGCGATTTCAGGCGATGACTGGAATGATCCAGTGGCTGACGCTAACTGAAGATAGTGTCGGTTGTCATTCGAACTGAAAGATGTGTTTCCGGACGGCAGTTGAAACTCTGTACTTTCGAAATCACTCTCCTGGCTGGTAAGCATACTAATAGAATCATAATCAATAGGGGCAGTGTTAGGGGGAGAAGGGACATCAATCTGAGGCTCGGTAAAATTGGTTCCAGGCACTCCTTGGAGCGACTTGGCCCTTTCCATGTACAAGGGCTGGGTCTGGGGGAGAATTTTGGTGGGCGACCTGCGTGCATTTTGAGCATAGGTAGCAATCTTTGCAGTTCTCCGAAAGGGAGTAGTGTCTGGAGTAATCGGCACATAATCTAGACAAAGGTTAGTACATATTCATAGAAGGAAAATCAAATGCACTCACTTGTGTGCATTTGTTTTGGTGGCGTTGATGGAGTGTATGAGTGCTGGGAAAGGTCTGACTGAACGGACATGCGTCGTAGGTCGTATGCTTGAGGCAATCCTGATTGACTGATTGCGTAGGATTTCCATGACTCTTCGTTCAATGTTTGGCTGTCCAGACCATTGGCAACGGTAGGCTTGTTTTGGCGGAATTTAAGGTTCTCGATTTCAGCGTCAAAGCCACCATTGTCCATGCAAGCATAATTGACTAGGTTTTCGTTGCTAGACGGGTTAGTAAAAACGTTCAAGCCGCCAGGACCGAGTTGCTGGCAATCGGTATTTGACGACATATGGATGTGTGACTGGTCAAAGTACGGCTGGTTGAGTCGACTCATGTGCTGTTGTTGCTGGGTTTCTCGGAGCACGTTGGGGTGTCTTGTAGTGTAGGCATCCTTGGGAATGAGATGTGCTCGCTGGTCAAGGCTCGATCCTCGCTTGTGCATAGAGTAAAGCTTCATTGCAGCAGCTGGGAGAGTGGGAGCATTGGCTGCCTCCAGGGCCACTGGGATCGAGATTTGGCGACGGTGCTGGCGCGTGCGCTTTTGGATGTTGCCTGATGGACTGACAAGCATTGTGACTGAGTGTGGATGGGCTTCGTAAAGGAAATTTTGTCTCAAGCCTACAACAGATAGTTAATGGTGTTTCTAGCTTCTTGGATGCCTGGAAACGGACCTTGAGTATAGACCTGGCGGGGGTGTGAAGGCCGCCCAATCCACCTGCGCAAACACCAGAGATGATGATCCGATATGTCTCGTTTTCTGACGACTTGTCGCCGACGACTTCAGGACTCGGGAGCTGTCCTTTTTTGTGCGTCCTAGGGGAATCAATAACTTTGTCAGCTTCTGATCTTGATCCAACAAAAACGACAACCGCAAGAAACTTAGGCTTGTCCTGGAGGAACCCCTCGAGAACGGTGAGTTGTTTCTTCTTTCTTAGAACAAGTAAAAATCAATCCGCAGATAGAGAGAGAAACTATTCAGAGATAGCAATGGGAGATCAAAGTCCTGATAACTTAGATATATTGTGGAGGAAGCAGCGCGGCCGAGGGAACTACGTGCGTCAACAACGGGGCCGCGTTGCCGGGGCGACGGGCGTCCTCGGGCGAACTGCCAGGCCAGAACAGGTGGAGCTGCTGGAAATGATCCATTGGGCGCAGCTGTCCTTGCGTCTCCGATCAATCAATAATTTAGCTCTTCTAATATTAACTGGCGAACTATGCCTTGTTATGTCACCTTTTGGCAGGGCTGAGCGGGGAGCTCGGTGGATTTCGCCAGGGCGGACGCCCTTTATTCTTGCATTACCTACGTAATTGAACAATTATGATTCAGTTTTCTGCAGACAGCGATCGAGGGTTTGTCTTTGTTTTCTTTCTCCTTGTTCGATCTCTGGTGGAACGTGCATCCACTGCTCCAGATGTCTTAATCAATAGCCCGATCGGAATCGTTAGACTAAGTAAATCTCCTATCGCTTAATTTTGTCGTGGATTCTTGTCAAGTTATTGGCCTGATATATCCCAAAACAAATAAAAAAGATTACGCACAGAGTTACTGTATACAATAGCAATAATATGTGCTATACAATGCTGTATGTCCCAGTGTCTGGGAAGTCATGTGACTCGGTGGGGAAACGCCGAAACGGTAAACCCGATGCCGAAAGTTCCTCACGTGACCACACAATCAAATTTATCCCGCCGCTGCTCCGCTTCCTCAAATTTCACTTCGATTTGCTCTGTAAGGTTGAGGAAGACACGACTTGTCGAGGTGAGTTTTTCCATCTGCTTATAGCAAGACTATATTTTATAGTCTGCTGTAGCACACTGCCATCAGAGAATTTATTTCTCTTCCATGGCCACTGTCTAAAATTCAAATTACTGACATTTCACAGGCCTTCGTCAAGATGCAGATCTTCGTCAAAACCCTGACGGGTAAGACGATCACCCTTGAGGTGGAATCGTCCGATACCATTGACAATGTCAAGTCCAAGATCCAGGGTACGCCTTCTTTTCAAGAGAAAGAAGAGGACGAAACTAACTCCCCACAGACAAGGAGGGAATCCCCCCCGACCAACAACGTCTAATCTTCGCCGGCAAGCAGCTCGAAGACGGCCGCACCCTTTCGGACTACAACATCCAGAAGGAGTCGACCCTCCACTTGGTGCTGCGTCTGCGTGGTGGTGGTAAGAAGCGCAAGAAGAAGGTCTACACCACCCCGAAGAAGATCAAGCACAAGCGCAAGAAGACCAAGCTGGCTGTGCTCAAGTACTACAAGGTTGACGGCGATGGCAAGATCGAGCGTCTTCGTCGTGAATGCCCGTCTGCCGAGGTGCGTTCATTTTTATTACAAGTTGATTGTTCATGTTGCTAACTCTTTTCAGTGCGGTGCCGGTGTCTTCATGGCTGCCATGCACAACCGTCAGTACTGCGGAAAGTGCCACCTTACCTACGTTTTCGACGAGTCCAAGTAAATGTTACCATGAGTGATATGGAAAGATATCGGGATATGAAGTAAAGTGGTAGATAGAAAAATCAAAAATCAAAAATCAAGACTTTTGACTTGAATATTTTCATAAAACGTAATCCGTATATACCTAGGGGATATACATGCATATATGCTAAAGATCTAACTATGGCATCCCTGCTCGCAAGTTATCAAACTTACTCTCGGGAAACTCGAGGTTGTTAGGCAATTGATCCAAAGCGTCAATACCGCCCACGCCGTCAACAAACGTGCCGATCAGACTGCCATCTGCCTTTTGAGCTGCTTTCCCTCCCTTGTCACCACTACTCTCCCACCACATACCACCCCCGAGCCCATTGTGGCGGATAAAGTTAGCCTTGATCTCACCCGCAGCCACATTGTCGTAGGACACCATAGTCTTGCTGCCAGCATCATAGCACCACGAAGCGCCAATCTGCGAGTCAATGCTCTCCTGTGCGCCAGGTCGCGGCAGTGCCTTGTAGTCCCACACGCCTTGCTCCCAGCTACCTTCGCCGACGCCGTTGTAGCCAGCTCCGGGGCCCTGGGTGTTTTGGAAGGCGCGGCCGTAGAGGGGCATCCCCAGGACCATTTTCGAGGGTGGCACGCCGCTGGCTTTGATGTAGTAGTCTAGCGCGGCGACGGTTGAGAATGGAGTGGATGCGGGGGTGTTGTTGGAGGGGAAGAGGTTGGCTTGGTGGCCGGCGGTTTGGTCCCATGATCCTAAGAAAAGAGGTCTCAGTTGGTTTTTTTTTTTTAAGGTTATGAAGTTTTGGAATGCTGACCGGCATAGTCGTAGCCCATGAGGTTGTAAAAGTCAAGGTATGGTGTCATCTCAGGGAGACGAAGCTTTTGGTAGTTGGATGCGCCTGGCAGGTTAGTTACCATGTATTTAAATGTGTGATGAGTTTCTTACCAGCTGGACAAGCAATGGTTAAAAGGAACTTTCTGCTCGGACCGGCAGCTGCATCGAGTGTCTATTTACGTGAGGATCATCCTGAGAACTTGGGAGTGAGGCTTCAAACATACCTGGCGACACTTTTGCAGCAGAGCAACATAGGACTGAGCCTGAGCATCATCTACCCACAGTCAACTACGAGTACTGGTATAATTGTAAGGTCAAAACTCACCCTGTGGATATTCCCAATCAATATCAATCCCATCCAACCCCAAATCTAGCACCAATTTCGTCGCCGACTGCGCAAAAGCGTCCCTCCCGGCCTCCGAGCTCGCCGGCTGCGCAAAGTTGGATGAGTAGGTCCACCCGCCAATAGACAAGAGCACTTTTAGTTTCCGGTTTTGCTTTTTCAGGAGGTAGAGCTGCTTGATGCAGCCATAGACGTTTGTGCCGCTGTCATTCCAGGAATCGGATTCGTAGTGTTTGTCCGTGTCGGACCAGGTGTCTGTGAGATAACTAGAAACAAGGGGGTTTCAGCTCGTGTTCGAAGGACTCGTATTCAATTGATGATAACTCGTATCAGTTGATAATACGTACACTTCGCCACTCTCGGGACGCACATTGGCAAACGAGTAGAGGATATGAGTCAATTTGTCGGCCGGGAGGTCTTGGGGGTTGTGGTTGCGTCCATAAATGGCCTAATATATTACTAAGTAAAATAGCCATTTGTGCAACTGTCTCAGGGGAGAGTCCTACCCAGTTGACGAAATACGCCACAGACTTGAATCCAGACATGTCGTCGGAAACAGTTGTCACTTTGGGAATATTGAGGCTGTAGTAGTAGGGAGTCAGAAACACAGCGCAGAGAGCTGCAGCAACGGCACAGAAGAGGAGTCGGAGTCTAAGCGCCACAGTTAACACTAATAAAATAGACGTTCAAGACCAGAGTTGTATAGTGTCAATATTATAGTTTCTGCACGAACAGGCAACTATGTTTGTTGTTGTTGACGATGACGATGAGGGGTGAGGGGGATGCATGGCCTGCGCCACCGTGCCTTGGGGTATCTGCGAACCGATTGGCCGGCTATAAATAGTGTGGCTGAGCAGCGTGGCTTGACAGCGCTCATCACCAACGTGCATTAATAGTACAATTCTTCTTCTTATTTATTTTCTTCTTCTCCTGCCAAGCCATTGTTGCACGGTAAATGCATCGGCAAGTCCGACGCAAAGCACTCAACAATAATCCTGACATGAATCGCGTTGCACTCTGGAGAAATGGTTCGCCACCTGCCTCGCCCTTGTACGTTTTGACATGTTCATAGCTCCTGTATACATGACGCTTAGTGAGTAGCCCAACTTTAAACTGGCGCAGCGTCATACGTGTACTTGTACTACGTCGCACAAAATAACATCGGTGCTAGCCTAGGTCCTGCAGTAGTCAGGATTCCAACGAAAAAAAAAAATAATAATAAAAAATAAGATCATCCTCATGATCGTGCAGGAGTCCACACGGGATTCCGATTGGTTTGAGAAATTCAATAGAAAGAAGAAACGCGGCAAGGAAAGACGTCCCCAAGGAAGAGACTCGGAACGCTAGGGGAGCGACCATGCACAGCTGAAAGATGCCCTTTTTATCAACAACTCACTTAGAACTGCTACCAAAAGATCAATGCAGTTAGCCATTTCCCACCACCCGAAATGCTGGAAACAGATGGCCTCTGCGCGCGCTGATAGGCCGGCGATCGGCCGCAGACATGTGGGGGGCCTCAGGCACCGAACCAAGCCCTAATCCCAACTAATTAGAGCCAACGAGACTTATGGGTCCCGTCTCTTTTTTTTTCAGCTGCTCAGAGGTTAACTAAGTTTCTGACTAAATAATTATGAACGGCTCGTCGGGCTCGACGGAACAATCTTCGGCACCCGGATATAGTTACTAGTACTAGACTAATAGTAGTAACTGCCATTGGCCCTTTTCATTCGCCAATCCGGCAGTTCCTAGCGTTCCAATTTCCAAACCGTTCCTTGAGACAAGTCTTAAAGTAGTATTTTTTTCACCGGGCCAGCCAATGGAATGCCGTCGGAGACCAATCTCCCTTGGATCCAGCATCTATCTGTGCCGCGTGGAGTTCTGAGACGCGGAACATACTCTGCGCAACAAACTGGAGATAAGTCCGTGTTCAATCTTTGGTAAATGAATTATTTATTTTTTTTGTTCACATCTATAGGACCATTATGTAAAAAAGACATTAAGCAGCGCCCGCACTACTGACCTGCGGCCCTGCACAGGATCCGAACAGAGACATAGAGAATCAAGAAACGCTGGAATCAACAGAAACAGAAAAGAAACCCATTGTGCCAATCGCTCCATCGTATGCAAAATATTTTTCACCAATGCCACATCGTCATCATCAACAACAAAAAACATCAAGTCTATAAGAAAAGAAAGGGTATCGTGGAACGTGCCTGGTACACTGCTCCAAAGGCTCAAGAGCTCGTTGACCATCAAGGCAACATGGAATCAGACTCCGTCATCCGTGCCACGTCGTATCCGCTCGGCGGTAGTACGTAGTAATAATATTTCTCGTGGAATCTCGGATAGTCTCGCGGCAGTTTCGGCGATTGATGCCGGCAATCGCTCGTCGTGGTAAATGCCAGCCAGGTAATGACGTATGACGTATAGATGTAAAGGCGTATAGCTGTAGGAGTACAATGAACTCGGTTGAAAAATTTGAAAAGATCATCGGATCACCGGTGGGTGCTGATCCACAATGAGATGGCTGCCAGCGGAGGGTCTTCGTCCACCCAGAGACCAGCCCTCCTGTCAGCTTCTCGAAGATCCGAATAGATGGACTGGTCGGTGATAAGGTTCAGGTCCTGCGGACGTTTTGTTCAGCAGAGATTGACGGCTTGTGTGACGAGAGAACATACGCTTTGTAGAGTCTGGGTGATTTCTCGGAGGCGGGCAGCACGCTGGTCTGCCTGAGCGCTTGATAGCGCATTGTGATGGATAACCCACCGTTTGGCGGCGGCAACACGGAGATAGATCTTGTGGGCTTGGAATCGACGGACGCTGGCATCAAGCATGACCCTAGACACGCACATTTAGCCAGGTCTGATGAAGAGGCTGGCGAGAAGGGACAAGAACTCACTGTCGAAGCTGGGTTTTTTGCACCTCCCCACTGCTCCCACTGTCCGGTACGGGGGCGCTCACAAAGCCGGCATCCAGCAGCTGGCGCGCAGCAGCGACACCCTGGGCGAGCACACGGTGACCATCCAGCTGGCTGCCTCCGGACGACACGCCGGCAGTCTGCTGCGAGATGTGAAGCTGCAGGGTGCGGTAGTCATTGATTAGTTCGGCAACTCTCATAGCTCGTGCATCGTTCACTACAGCACGACGACGACGGAAGTCTCGGGTCAGATACTGGTTTGCGGTGATAATGATAATGATAACGATAATGATAATGACGGGGATGGTAATGGTGGATGATGATGTTGGGGAAGACAAAACAGGAATAGGAAGGAACTCACAGCCGTCAGCCATTATAGCATCTCTTGACGTCAGCCTCGTATGCACGACCCCGACGACAGCAATGAGCGAGGGATTGAAGGACGAAGAAGAAAAGGGACAAAAAATGAATGAATGATAAATGAACGGATGAATAACAGGCAAGTCCAGAAGAAAACAAACGGCATTCTAGAAGGCGAGCGGTGCGTGTCTCTCCATGGCGGGCACAAACGGACGCGGAGTTCCTTTTAAAGCAAGAAGATAATCGAGAAGCATCTCTCCCCATGATCCATTTATGGCGTGTAAGGACAAACGCGAGCAGGGAAAAAAAAAAAAAAAAAAAAAAAAAAAGCAAACCCCAAGGGCAAGCGAGATCAGAGGCTGCTCTGGCTGGCCAATGGCGACGGGCCTTGGGCTGCGAGCAGATCGACCGAGCCAGGACTGATCGATCATCGAACGACCCAATGCGCATTCCCCCTCCCCATACTATTATTTTCCCTTCACTCCTCTCGAACAAGTTACAACGCAAGCTGGGAAGCGGGCCGGGAAAAGGAGCAGCACAGGCAGCGGGTTGGAGAGTCAGCCAGCCATACCGGAAGTATACAGCTTAGCAGCGTGACGGTTGGGGCCGCTGTGGAGCCTCGCTCAGTCCCAGGACGCACGCGTCCCCACTGGCAAAATGCTGCTTAAACGGCGGTGGGCAAATGACATCTGTGGAACGTTGCGTGGGCCGTGTTGCTAAGTTGCTAGCACTGTTGTCCTCACAGTTGTTCCCGCGGGACGGCACAAGCTGAACCCCAAGCCGCATCGCTCCACCGTCGCTTGTTCTGTGGCTGACGCTCGCTGTGGCAAATGCGCGCTACCTATCATGGACTTGGCTATCAATCGTCAACTTAATGGTGGAATTGATTAACCTTCTGGATTATTGAATTCGACCTCGTTGGGGACCGCTTAGTCACGCCTGATCGCTCGACCAGCCAGTCCAATCGGGTCTGACAGCAGGCTGTGTTGACCGCGAAAATGCAAGATGCAGATGCAAAACGCGAGATGCGCCGAAGAAAGAAGCTTACGAAACACATTGGAATCTTGCCAATTGACTGATACAGTTGATTCGTTACTATTCAACACGACACGCCTGCTTCTGCTCCCGGTCTATGCCGCCTAAAGGGGGAAAACCACTATCGATCTCTAAGTCACTCAATCCTTCTCGGCGATCGCCTGCAGCCGGTCATCGATCTCGTCCTCGGTCAGAGCGCGGAAATGGCCATCTGTTCCCTCCTGTCCGTCCGCGCGCGGTCCGCCAACCACGCCGACTTCGATCTCGTTCTTCTTGAAGTCGACGCTGAGCACGTTGCTCAGCGCTGTGATGCCCAGCTCGACCACCTCCTCCCAGTTGCCCTCGGCGTAGTCCTTGTTCTTGAGCTTCTTTTCCAGGTAGTTGATGGCTTCCTGCTGCTTGGGCCCCGATGCAGTGGCCTTGTAGCCCGCGTAGTACCCGGCCGGGTCGCACTTCATCAATTGCGGTCCACGCTCGTCATCCACCGAAATCACGATAATGTCAACTCCGAGAGGGCGCATGTATGCCTATCAAAAACCGTCAGCCAGTTCTCGGGCTACTTTTTCTGAGCTAGTTTTCTGTTTCAAATCGAACACCATACCCGTTGCGTATAGACTTGGTTGATATTGGACAACCGCTTCGCCAGCACATCGCAAGGCATCTCGTATCCATATTTGTACCTGAACTCAGCTGCCTCTCCACGGGCACGGTCCACGCAAGCCCGAGCATCCGCAATAGACCCGGTCATGACGCTACCGACCGACGGCGAGATTTTGAACACGTGCGAGACCGACGACGGATCGATGAGCTTGTCCTGGATGTAGATTAGGGTAAGCCAGTGACAAAGCACAAGGTGTACGTTGCATGAGGAGTAAACATACGGGAACCTTCTTTTGTGATAGAACAACAGCACAATCTTTACCGCGAACGGCAACTGACGTTATGTTGGCCGCTGTAATGGCCTTGAACGCATATTCTGGACGTCAATTGTTAGCTCGCTTCTCTGCCGCGGAGCGTCATCCCGGAGTCGCTGTCAGAGCTCGAGCTCGATCGAGCTCGCCGAATAAGAGAACAAAAACAGGGGGTACCACTCACCGACTTGGTAAAGACGTCCCTGGTCAGAGAAAATCGTAATATGCCTATCGTAGCCTGCGCTTCCTGTTCCGATAAAAGGTCAGATCGGCCGATGATGATGCACCCCAAGATGCAACTGGATACGAACCCGACATGATGACCACCTAAATTGACCGGTTTTCCTAGGTTATTTCGAGATATTATGGGTTGCACATAAAACGTGATGTAACAGATTCGAGATGGAGTTTCCAAGAACGAGAAGTGGGAGCAGAAGAGAGAGAATGACGAGGTTGCGCGTTCCAGAAGCTGCCTGAGCTGGAGACGCTAGCTCCAGCTCGTTCTGCCGGCCCCCCTCACCGCCTTTCTGTCCCATCTACTTGACATCACTGCAGCTTCTTTTCGCAAAATCATGACACTTTATTTATTTCAAAGCAGGATGGTGATTTATTCCGGAATACTTTAATATCGCTCTCTTTTTTTTTCTTTCTAATCAATTTATCTCATGATTAGAGTGCAACTTCTCTAAGACCCTGGAAAGGAAATGGTAACAACCTCAAAACAAATATATTAATCCTCACGCAGGATGCTTTCTGGGGCGAAGATATCTAAATCCATATTCCACTAACAAAGGTCAACGAAGTTTTCAGACATTGATCGTGATCTATCAATGTGCCAAAACGTACATACCATGAGGATACCGCCCTAGCATTCTGCCGGCAAAAGCACTCCGCTTTTGGGCGAGCTCCTGCTGCAAGTGTAAACAGGGCGAACCTCTTAATCCCGATTCTTTTCTTCTTGCGGCTATGCATGACCCAGTCCGCCCAAGCGAAGACGATTTGAACCGTACCCTGCTTGAAAGCTGCAATCTGTGGTCATCTTATCTCGATGGAGATGGCTCGAAACCCACACTTCCAAGCTACTGCGTTGACCTCCAACATACTGGCACGCCCCATTATCTAGCCCACGACATACCTTCTAACGATGACTCTCTCTCCTTTGACTGCATTGAACAGGGTACAGCACAGGGGCTCTGTGCCATCTACGTGAAGGGCAAATCAACATGGAAAACAACCAAGGGCTTGTGTGACCTGGGACCAAAGACTATAGATCACAATCTTCTCCTAGCAACCCAGACTACCCTAAAGGTTGAGTTTTCTGAAGGAACAGCATTTGCAAATTGACCAGATGTCCAGGGCCTAGACGGTCACGATGAGGGGAATTATATCTCTGTGATACTACTGGCATGGGCTTATATATTATCTGCAAAGTGGGCAGAACTTCTACAGCGCTCTTCGGACCACGACTGTACCACTGGATATGTTTCTCGGCCTGAATATTTGGGATCACCTAAAAAAATCGCCATTGACATTAGTAGTTACTCTGACGACGAAGAAGGACAATGGTGGAATGCCGTACTGGCCGGTGACAGGGGCTGGAAAATAGGTGTGCACTATAAAGACAAGGAATATCTCTCACCGTGGTCCATTTCAACCCTTGATGGAGCTTGTGTCAAAGGACGAGAAGACTCCAGGACGGAAATTGGCCCACCTCCATCATCGAACGTCGCTCTTAATTACTTGTCGAGATTTTGTGCACGCCATAGATTATACGGCCAATGTTCGGCTGCGCTGGCTTCAGCACCCTACATTCCGCTACTCAGCGGTAGGCGTATTTCCCTACCGATGCCTAAACCAGCTATTGAAGTGGTTAATCAATCCACACCTGTTCTTGCTCCTTTGCCGCCGAAAAATCAGGAGCTCGTCACAAACCACGGTAGATTGCTTCCTTGCTACATGTCACTGAGTACTAACCCATGGGGGATGCGGTCTCTCCTCTCTAGCACATTTTTTAATCCCGACATCCCATGCAACCTAGTCAGCGCCTGGCTAAACCCAGCATTTGCGATAATTGACCCTTTCCTCAAGGAAAATAACATGGACAGGCTCGCTGCTATTCTCGGTAGGCGACAACCAAGATTGACGTCGCTGTGGCTTGGTGCAATTATCATGGGCATGGCAAAGACTGAAATACGCAATTTGAAGATTGGGCTCTCAGCCCTTGACCTTCACGCCGCTGCATGGACAGGATCTGTTCGATCGTTCATGACCCTGGGAATTGAAACACTACATGGACAGATGATTCGTCGTGAAGACGAATGCCGCTTACTATTCATCACTGCTACCGATGCCGCAGACAACCACAGCAGAGCGCCAGTATATCCATGGAAGCCCTTTGGGAAATCGCATATCCGCGACACTGAACTGGAAGTCCAACGACATGCACAATGCAACTGCCATTGTCTTGAATATGAAGCCTGGCATTGGCAGTTTTCCAACTGCAGAGAACTCTGAGATGCTGGAATAATAGACCAGGGTCCGTTTGATGGACACATGCATGTTGTTCGGCCAGCGTCGAAAATCTCTCGTGTTTTGCATGACCGCGATTTGTCTTCGCGCTCATTATCTGAGGGAGCAACACGTGGGATATTTGAGTGGTTAAGGTCAACAGGCTACCCGGCATGCGAGAAGCTATTTTATCAACATTCATGGATTGACATTGGAAGCTCCGACGAAGAGGATTCGGATCATGATGAATCTGATCTTGGAGTATCTGCTAACACTAACTCTGAATATATTGAAACATGGCTTAGGGGTGTGACTGAATGACACAAAAGATGACATGTCCCTAATCGGTTAAGTCTATAGATGTCTCAGAACCAGCTTCGTTTCCCTTCCCATATACTAACCATACCAGTACTCTTACAATCAGTATTACATTGAAAGGTCCTCTTTTTTTTGTTTAAGAGATATACCTTTGCTTGGGCATCTTTAGTTGGAATAGACCTTGTCAAGATTGGGAAAAGCAGCAATGAACCAATCCCCTCGCAAGCTGGTGAGGTCGATCTTAGCAAATTGATATACAAAGTTTCTATTTGCATAACTAATTCCTGTATTATTATTTTTTAAAAGCACAACCGAATACTCTGTAAAATAAAGCGAATTCTAGTATTAGGGCTTCACTGCCAAGACAATCAATACCGCCAAGCCCCAGAGCTGCTTCCCTTGAGTGGGGCGATAAACTGTTTTTCGACCCGCCGATAACTTTTTTTTTTATCGAGCTTTTCCAAGACTTGCTGTTGCATATTCTTTGCTCACTCTTTTAATTAACCAATTCAACTATTCCTTTACGAGTGGAATTGCTGACACCATGTCCGAAGAAGTCGCAATCCGCGATCGCAAAGACCACGCGAAAAAAGAAAAACGGCACAAGAAAAAGAGAACATCAGAGGAAGAGGAAGAAGATGAGACAATTGTGAAGAAGAGCAAGAGCTCCAAGAGGCGGCGCCTCGACGACGACGACGCCCCAAAAGAAGAAGAACAAACTAAAAAAGAAAAGAAAGAAAAGAAGAAGAAAGATAAAAAAGAATCGCGCCGGAAATCAGTCTCCTTTGCCGCAGATACGAAAAACGAAGAAGACGACGACAATTCATCTGCTGCTGAAGATGATGATGCACCCACAGAAAAAGAAGCCGAGCCCACACAGCAACAACAAGATGAACCATCACCAGAGGACGAATCGCCCGAAGCCAGAAAGCAGAGAAAACGAGAAAAACGAGCACAACGCCGACAAAGCCAGACCCAACCCGACGAAGCGGCAGCATCTTATAATTCAGACGACAAGTCTGCTCTCGCCTATCTGACACAGTACCACACGGACCGGTCTGCATGGAAATTCCAAAAGAACCGCGAGTCGCAACTACTGAAAAAGGCGCTGTCGGTGGACGACGTCCCCGCCGAGTACAACCAAGCGCTGTTTGCGTATCTCAAGGGCTTGAAGAGTGAAGGCGCGAGACAGCGACTTCGCAAGAATGCGCAGGAAGCTATCAAGCTTGATGAGGGAGAGGCAGCGAGTGCAGAGGGAGAGGAAGCTACAACAGCACCGAACGATAAGGACGAAAATAAGGACAGTGCTGCGCCTCCCCCTCCCCTACCAGAGTCGTCAAAACAGGCGTACGACGAGGCACTACACCGTTTCAAGGGCAATCTAAACGCGGGCGTGAAGGACTTTGACGACGGGGTTTCGTTCCAAGACGCCGATGCCGACATTCAGCGTCGGTTTGAGACGAGGAGACGCGCTGAGTTGGTTCTGTGGACGGTGCGAGGGAAGATTAGCAAGCCATCGACATCGACGTCGGCAGCGACGATCGACAGTGAGGCAGCCAATGATGACAAGGCCGCCGACAAGGGGAACAAGAATAAAAAGGCGCCGTCTAGGAAGAAGAGGAAGAACAGGACTATGGTGGTGGAGATATCCAGTAGCAGCGAGAGCTCGGATAGCGAGTGATCCATGCCAACATCTTTATGCAATGAGTTACTAGAACTCTGTCAATTTACATATGTAATGTCATAAATTTGGATGCTATTCAGAATCTAAAAGGGTATATTGCAACATTGAATATAAAACGGATGTCAAGCCATTGACTGCGCCTTTCCTGTGCCAACACCGGTCGTGCATGCATAATCTATACAACAAAAATTGAGAAAATCGTAGCAGCTAGCTGTCAGCAGCAGGTCCCTCCGGCGCTTCCTTGTCGTTCTGCGCACTCGCACTCGCACTCACACTCGCACCCTTGTCCACGCTACTACCCCCAGCCTTTCGCCGCATACGTTCTCGATCCTTGGACGACGTCCCCGTCGTAGTGTTCGTACGGCGGCGTCGGACCGGCTCATACACGTCGTTGAAATTCATGTTAACACCCAGAAAGCGCATATCCACATCAGGCTGGTAGGCGAGATCGCCCAGCAGGACATTGAGCCGCGCCTTGAAATCCACCGCGAGATCACTGAGTCTGCTCCGAAGCGAGGGGAGCATATGATCGTCTGCCGACAGTTCCGCATCTCCGCCAGGCTGCTTGGGATGACGAGCAGAGGGAGGGAGATCGCGCTCAGTAACGCCCCAATGCCCTTGGGCGGTGCGTGTTTCGATTTTCGCGCTTATTTCCTGGCGGCGTGTGAACTCAGCTACGGAAAAAGAGTACAGCCCATCAATGGCGTCCTTGTAAGAAAGCATGATCTTGAGAATCTGATGCAGCTGGCTGAGAAAGCTTTCCTCTGGTTGTTTGCCCGACGTCGAGCTGCGCGAGGTAGACGAAGAAGAAGCTGTTCCGAGGAGTCCTTTGTGAGTGATTGAATTGAGGTATTTCGTATGAGCGTCAATCAAGTCGTCCAGCGTGCATCCAGGCTTTGAAACCGCCGCCTGCAACTGGTCCCAGCTGGCCTCAATCACCTCAAACAAGATATAGTATTGTAGCTGGCAGACAAAGTGTATCATCTCGGCCATGACGCATCTTGCTCGCTTCCAGTCTGGGCCGACTTTGTCTTCCACACTAGCGAGAACGCCTCTTGCTCCAGTCATGCATCTGCGCCATGAACTACCCAAAGCAAATTCAACCCGCTTCACGCGCCATAAAAAGTTGAACACTTTTAGATACTGGGTCGAGCCCCAAGGAGTGATGACCACGTCCACGGGGGCATCGATCTTGTATTCCAGAGTAAAACAATCCCAGCCAATTTCCCCATGGCTCAGCTCCAGCATTCTCGCATCCAGCCGGCGGAGCACATCCGGGGAATCAAACTGCGCATTCGATGACCGGATCGCGTGTTCCAATTGAGCCGTGAGCGTATGCCGATACTGCGAGTTGGCAGGTCGGTCAAGATTCGACGCAAGAGACTCCATCAGCAGCGCAATGAAATCTCCTTGTCCGAGCAAGAGGTACTTTTTCAGGGCTCGCAAATGTTCAAACAGTTTGAACTTGGTATCCATCAAATGAATCAAACGCGCCATGGTCGTCTTGTAGGCTTCGTCAATGGATATCTCCAACGTCGCAGTATCCCCATAACGGAGTTCTTTAGACGCTTCCTTGGAATAGGCTTCGACCCACGCTGAATCACCGCAGCCATATCGGATGAAATTCAGGGATTTACCAATGAGGAAAACCTTTTTCGCAAAGTCCTCGGTGATGATGCTGGGGACCATCCCCTCGTCGAGCTTGTATTTGTCCTCCCACACGCTCGAGGCTATACGGCGAGGATCTGTGCTCGGTCTGAACTCGGGTTCGATGACGAAAAACTCCATGTACGGGTCGGAAAGCTCTCCATCATAAATCCACTGTCGAAGCATATCGTAAAATGGTCGGGTAACGTGTGACAAGAGCTTTTCTGCAAAATTGCCGACAAAGGGGTCACCATGGGACGACGAAAATCCATGCACCAAGGAGATTAACTGGCCGCCCTTTTTGTCTAATAAACGTTAGAATGTTTTCAACAGCATGAATCTAAACACAAAAACCTTTTGACTGCTCAACCATACTGCTCATCAGTCGTAGTGCCATGGTCGCCTCTCTAGTCCATATCACACAGCGCTTCAAGGTGACAGCACCTTTGACAGCGCCTTTAGGGTCCGTTTCGTCAGCGGCCGCAGTCAAGGCCCTTCGAATTTCGCCTTCCAACGTAGCAACCAGACTCAAATAAGATCGCAGTTCGTTTCCAACTGCGGCCCTGAGAGCCTGGCTGACAAGTCCGCCTTCTGAGCCCTCGACAAAAGTAGACAGCCCCTTGTAAAGCAAACACGGTTCGGCCAATGTGTGCAGCAGCGATGTCATTGGGATGGAAAGGTTTGTCGGCAATTTCAGCGTGGTATTGGACGAGAATTCCACATTCGATGAAGACAGCCCTTGGAGGATATAAGGAAGATCACGCAGTAGCGATGGCTCGGTCAACTTTGTTTCTGCTGTCGTCTGTGGAGAGGCTGCTGTTTCTTCCCTTGCCATGCTTGTCGTTCGCTGTCGGTTTGGAAGGGTGTTTCTGTTTTCTTCTTCCGCCGCCGCTGGCCGAGTCCGCTGTTTCTGTACTGAAGTCCTCAAGGACGGCCGCCTCTCAGGCCGCTCTCCACGCTGTGAGACGGACGAACCGATGGCAGGCCCGTCGTCGTCTTCAGCCATCCTCATGCCAGATCGTAGATCCTTTGATGATTCCTTAAACAACATATTATCCAGATTCCCCTCATTCATCAGCGGACTCCTACTTCTACCCCCGCCTGCTGCTCCATCTTGTTGTCCCTCTGCTTCATCGCCCGAAGACAACTTAAACAACAAATAAAGAATCGCCCACTTCTGACCCAGAACCGGCTGCGTCAACAGTCTCGAATAGAGATTCGAAAACCGCACAGCTTTGTCCGGACTCGCATTGTCCCGTAGTAACTTCCGTTTGATTAAATCAGAGGCATTGTTGATATTCTCGGCGGCGGCAGCAGCTTCGTCGTCTGCGGGTCGAGTCGATTCGAGAATGCGCCATGCGCGGTCGAGTCGGTCTCGATGGCGGTGTTCCTCGGCAGCAGCAAGCGCGTCTTCTTCGTCGGCAGAGTACTCGTCGTCGGCGGACAGGGTCATAGGGGGAAGAAGCGAGTCGACGAGTTGGGATAGGGCATCGTCGACGCGGCGGGAGCGCGCTGGGGCGCGTCGAGCGGACATTTCTCTCTCTTTTTCTTCTAGTTTTTTTGAACTATTCTTTTCGAGTTGTTATTTAGTTCCAGATGTAGTTATTTTCCAAGGTCTTCTCTTCAGGTAGCTTTCAGGTTCGGTCGGGCCGTCGGCCTGCGCGGGGACATTGCAAGTGTGAATTCCTCGTGTGTATAAGTCAAAGACCGCCGAAAACCGTCATATCATGTTTTGTATTTTCGTATATTCCGAATTCAGCACCTTGAAAGAATTCGGTATTCAAGTGCTCCGCGAGGAATTGGTTGTATGTAACTTTGAGTAAAGAGTGAAGCTGTGTCGCGGTGCGGGACGTGTTTGCAATTTGAACTCGGTTTGGTTTGTCTTGTTTGGCTTCGATAACAACAATCTAATCGGCACGACCGCATTAACTAGACTAGTTTACAATGTAATTAATTATCGGCGAATCAGTTTGAACCATGCGTTTACTTAGTTCATTGTTTAACAAGTGATCTGATCTAATCCGATCTGAAATGTAGCTAGTAATAGGTCGATCTAGACCGGGGGTAAGAATCTCTCATCTTCAAAGAAAGATGAAGGCATCGCGAAGAAAAATATCAAACAAGGAAAAGAAGAAGAATGAAAAGGGATAGAAGAAAAAAAAACCCCCCTTCCCATAGGAAGGTAAACAGAGATTAAGAATAGCGGGGGCAAAGAAAAAAAAAGCACAGCAAGATCCGAAACACCAGATAAAAGCAACCATACCGAAACAATCGCCACCAGTCAACCACGAAAATAAAACAAACCAGGAATAAAAAGTACACTGAAAGAGACAAGCAAACCCAGGCAATCCGATTCTTAAAGGGAAAACTGCGCACGCCTCAAGGTAGGAAATGATGTACCAGTATCCGGTCCTGACCATGTCCATTTTTTGTCCAAAGCATCATTAGAACTCCGCCCATGCCATGGCTTCAAGTGATGTCACAAGTTGAGAAGGAAATTTCGATCGCCGTATCCAATAATGCAAAGAAATTAACAAAATATAATGGAAGAAGCTTCCAAGTAGAGGAGGGAGAAGGATATTGAAAGGGTGAGCTCTGGGGGTGAGAGAGCAAGAGTGTTGGGGCGGCGACATGTGATATCTGGTTTCGTGAAACGTCATTGCAAATTGGAATCATTTCTCTGCGTGTCTATCGGCGAAGGGCTTGGGCGGGGATCGGGCCACCCGGTTGCATGGCCATATTATTTGCGATATTGTAAGGATGGGGGTCGAAGCCGGCTGACATGCCGTTCATGATCAATGGACCGAGGCCCTGAGCCTGGGAGACTGGACAGTCCTTGTGCGCAAGCAAAAGTGTCTTGAGATTGACAATCTCTTCGCGGAGTTGTGTGACTGTCGCAGTGAGGGCATCATTCTCGGTGGTAAACATTTCAACTTTGGCTTGCAAGTTGGCGAGCCACTGTTTCTTCCGTTGGCGACATTTGAGAGCCGCAACCCTGTATTCGTTAGTTTGATATTTATAGATATATCTATAGATGTTCAATACGTACCGATTTCTTTCGAGGAAATTCTTCCGCTTCTCTTCATCGGTCATCTTCTTCGGGTCCTTCCCGCCATATTCATCTTTCATATCGTCCATATCAGAATCGTCCTCCGGAGTCATTTCAGCCGGACCACTAGTTTTGGCCTTTTTGTTGGGGCCCTTGGCCGGTTCGTCGGCTTTGCGGCGTCCGTTCACTGGAGCTGCGGCTTTGGCAGACTGGTTCTTCTTTCCCTTCGCTCTGGATGGCTTCGACTGCTCGCCCTGGGTGTCGGATCCCTCTGCAGTCAACTCGTGACCACTGCTGATCGAGTTATTGGCGTTTCGGGTGCGCTTGGCATCCGCTTCGGATGGCTGATTCGGGGCGTTCTGGGTAGGGATATTGGCCTGGCCACCTTTGGCAAGCATAAAGAGACCATTGGCGGCGTCGGCGGCATCGTGGTGAGTGAATGGATCGACCGCCGCGGCGGGTTGCGAAGTTTTGGTGTCCATGGTGGTGGTGACCAGCTGGTCGGGCTCGCTGGTCGGGTTTGAGGTGGGCACATTGAAAGCGTTGCGCTTCGCTGCGTTGATAGCAGTGCGGTGGAACTCGAGCGTGGAGGGAGTCGCGCCACCGCCCTGAAGTTGATTGAGAAGCGACTGGGTGTTGGGACTGGGGGCAGGAAACATCGAGCCTCCACCACCAGGCGTCAAGCCAGTTCGCAGCGAGGACTCGTTGGGGGTGGGAAAGCCGCGTCCGATGTTATCAAAATAATCCGAGCCAGTTGGGCCAGCCAGCATTGCCGGACTCAGCGGTCCTGATCGCAAAGAGTTCGGCCAGTTGTAATTGGCAGAGCTGGTGCCAGGGAGGGCAGGCGACGTGATCGAGGCGACAGGAGGCAGCAGAGACTTGCCCGGCGTCTCGGTTGCCGGGTTGCCGAACGACTGCTCGAACGGATTGGGCTCGAGGGAGAACGGATTGTGGACGGAGTTGAAGTAATCTGGGGTCTCGCCAGGACCGGAGGCGGCAGGACGAGGCGGCGGCGGCAGCGATTCTGAATCAGCAGAGGCTTTCTGGTCTTTTGCGTCGGCTGAAGGGTCTGCGACGAGGTTTATGTTAGTGGCGCGAAGAATATGAATCCAAAGTGAAGAGAGGTTGAGTTAATGCGACAGAAGCGACAGCGGCGCAATTTGCCACCATAACCGGCGCGCAAAGAAAAGGCTACATGGGCGCTTCTGCCTAGCAATGCATAAAACAGATAATGAAAATAAAAACAATAAAATAATAAAGCAACAGCTTGAGAAGAGTAATTGTGAGGTCATGACGTGCAGCAGCAGCAGCGATGAACCATGTTCGCTGGTGGCGGGCCACTAAGCCTGAAGGGGACATGGTAGGGGAGCAGAAAATAAGAGCGCAAAAAGTAGGGCGGACGCAATGTGGTCTCTCAGCAGCACGTACCTTCAGCTTTGATGGCAGATTTTTTCGAGTCCATGGGCGACGATATGGTGGCTGGCGACGTCCTCGACGCGACGGCAGCAGACATGATCTTGGGGGGGTGGTGGTGGAGGAGGGGAGCGAGAACGAGTACGCGAGAGCGAGAGAGAAAAAGATGATGACGATGGCGGTCTCGATGACCCGAGGGACACACACACACAACGCGTGACTGGACACGACAAGACCGGCAGACTGGGTTAAAAATAAGCAGGTGGCATCAACATCAACAGGCCGTCGCGATGGTCGAGAGTCTCAGTGAGGCTCATGCGCTTTGCTGTTGAACGTGATGATGCAGTGCAGTACCAAGAACGGATTTGGAGGAAAGGAGAGGAGAAAGTGACGTAGCCGGGCTTAAAGGGAATTCGCGATGGGCGAGACTAGACTGGCTGGTACGTACCGTGCCCGAGTGTACAGTACGGATTAGCTAAGCGCTTTTTTTTTTTTCGCAGTTCTCGGTTTCCCGCCAATTAATTTTTATTTTTATTTTAATTTTTAATTTGTCGGACTTCTTGCTTCTTACTCCTTTCTGTCCACTCAAAGAACAGGTCGTCAGGCCTTCAATGGTGTGCAGGCTGGTTATATTGATCTGTCAAGTCGGTCGTGTGTCGACTTGCAAAGAAGGTTGCAGTGTGAGATCACGGTGACGACGACAGGAATTCCGGTCGGCCCAACGCGCGCCTGCCCCGACTGGGAAGGCGGGTCCGGCCCAACCAACCAACGGCCGCCCCCAGGCCAGCACTGGCCAATGGCGCGGCGCGCTAGTCCCGGAGTGGACTGGCCGCGCGCTGGCCACCCGGTGGGGTCCCACGCTTCTGATTGGCAGGTCGGCGATGACGCAATGGGTCCTTTCATTATTAATGGTTCTCCTTGCTCGTGACTGGCTATGAACCGTACGATTCTTATGGTTCTTATGGGCCTATGTTATTATTAATTATTAATGCTAGTCTGCTGTCTCGGAGTTTTGTATCATGGGCGAGATCTGCATGGGCTTACTTCTTTGTCCTGGCGCGGCAGAAGGTCGGTCAGCACTGCATGCAACCCTGTTCCGATTGGCCGGGGGGTTATGTCAATTGTATCTGACATCTACACGTAGCAAGTTGGTTGTAGCAATAATGGTTCAATTGGAATATTAATACGTAGATTAATTATACTGTGATCCTGCCTCCCCAGAGATGTGTGCGCTGTTGCATAGTCCGGTAGACTATGACGTGGCCGACCTTCTAGAACCGCGAGGTAAAAGCCGAGCATCCACCGCTAATGCGTTTGTTTATGCATATCGTGTGGGTTCACATAACATTCCGCCCACGGTTCTGTTGATATATACTCCCAAACGAAATAAATAAAAACGTCAATTTATTAGTATTTTTGAGCCTTCTCTGAGGTGTTTCCTTAAGCTATACTTATTTCCTCTGACGAATCTATATCTTTACTAATGCAGATATGAAGATGAGAGAAAAGCAAATCCAATTAGAAAGGCTGAGCCTCTCTTCCTCCCTTCTTTGCCAGTTGACCATGTAACCACCTACCAAAACAATATTTTCTATAGTTTAAATTTTACCGCCACAGGCACCACTTTTATAATCGAAAACGCTTAAAAGAAATAAGAAACAAGTCGTTGACGTGTAGCGACGACAATATCGATATATTATAACCATGGTATAGGACGGCGCATCGTAGGCAACCTCGAGCTGATTGGTGGAAACTCATACTTCATCCTCGACACACGCAAAACCCTGACATCACAATCGTTCTAGCCTCGTATATCAAGAAACCGTCGTGGTTTAAGACCCCCGGTATGTCGAATAACTCCACGGTCCCAGCAGCACCGGGACGTGATAATGCCGCCACCCATCCTGTCCCTCAACGCCGCGCCCACGGACCGTAAACTTGACCTCGACCTCGGGCCAAAAGCTCTCGATGCCCTGCGCCTCAAACCAGGGACCGACGTCGAAGCGGATCGACCAGTTCGTCTTGGAGTCTGCGGTGGGGAGCGCGCCCAGAATACTCGCTGTTGTTGTGTTGTTCGCAGATGTCTCCCACGCCTTGATCCGTCCGTCCGAGTCGGTGGTGGCCGTGAAGCTGTCGGATTGAGTGCTGCCGGACAGCAGTGTTAATGTGCATGGTAGGTTTGCTGCAGGCGTGCCTGTCAAGGTGTTGAGCACATGGCAGGTAATCGGGTCGCGAGCCATTTTGCTCTGGTTCGTCTCGACGGAGCTGCTGATTTGACGTTGGTAGAGTGCAAGACGCTCTGCGGGTGTGCTGGACTGAATATTTCCCCTTGTTTCCATGGGAAAGCGTATTGAAGTGATGTTGTTCTGGTTTTTTCCGGTTGCTGTGAAGGCGCGGGGTTAGCTATATATACTCTAAGTCAATCTTCGGAGACCGCCGCCCGCCATCGAGGCTTCGGATTTCTGCCAGTGGAGCTCGCTGGGTCGAGAGCACGAGCAAGCGAGCCACTAAATAGAGTACAGTCAACTAGCATCGACTAGACCGTCGATTAATGGACGTGTCGTATTCGAGACGATCGGAGATGTAGACAGCAGGGGACTGACTGCACGAGGAAGTCGCTAGCTCCCCACACTGCGGCGGCGCCCCGCCAACAGCGAGCGACCAGGCCTGTCTTCCGGAATCTTCTGTTGACGACAAGAAAAGAAAACAAAGTCAAGCCACGTCTCCTGTACAATACAGTACACTGATTGGCACCTTTCTCTTCCTCTGAACCAACACGCAACTAACAATGTCGTCGACCGCGCTGGTCCACGACGACGAGGCCTTTGAGCCCACCCTCCAATCCATCCTCGACCAAAAGACCCTGCGATGGATCTTCGTCGGAGGTAAAGGAGGTGTCGGCAAGACAACAACCTCGTGCTCGCTCGCCATCCAGCTCGCCAAGGTTCGCAAATCCGTGCTGCTCATCTCGACCGATCCCGCACACAACCTCAGCGATGCCTTTGGCCAAAAGTTTGGCAAGGAAGCCCGGCTCGTCGATGGATTCTCGAACCTGAGCGCCATGGAAATTGATCCGAATGGGAGTATTCAGGACTTGCTGGCCACGGGTGGAGAAGGACAGGATGACCCGTTGGCTGGGTTGGGCATGGGGGGCATGATGCAGGATCTGGCTTTTAGCGTAAGGTCTTTTTTCAATATGCCTGTATAATGCTAATATCTACAGATCCCCGGTGTGGACGAAGCAATGTCGTTCGCCGAGGTCCTGAAACAAGTCAAATCCCTCTCCTACGAAGTCATCGTATTCGACACTGCCCCGACCGGCCACACCCTTCGCTTCCTCCAATTCCCCACCGTTCTCGAAAAGGCCCTTGCCAAACTATCGCAGCTCTCCAGCCAATTTGGTCCCATGCTCAACTCCGTCCTCGGCGCGCGCGGCGGACTTCCAGGCGGACAGAACCTGGACGACCTGATGCAAAAGATGGAATCGCTGCGCGAGACTATTGGCGAGGTCAACACGCAGTTCAAGAATGCCGACATGACCACGTTTGTCTGTGTGTGCATTGCAGAGTTCCTGTCGCTGTACGAGACGGAGCGCATGATCCAGGAGCTGACCAGCTACTCGATCGATACCCACTCGATTGTTGTTAACCAGCTGCTGTTCCCCAAGAACGACAACCCGTGCGAGCAGTGCAACGCGCGGAGGAAGATGCAGAAGAAATATCTCGAGCAGATTGAGGAGCTATATGAAGATTTCAACGTTGTCAGGATGCCTCTTCTTGTGGAAGAGGTGCGAGGGAAAGAAAAGCTTGAAAAGTACGTTTATCTTTCAATTGGCTATATTTATGAATCAAATACTGACTATTTGCAGGTTCAGTGAAATGCTGGTGACGCCGTATGTGCCGCCAGAGTAGATATACTTGTGGCGTCATGGAGACGAGTTACGAAATAGAAGTAATGAAGATCACGTTGTTCTGTCTACTGTATATGTAGAAAATTTGACGTTAGTTCAACACGTCTATAGTTATACACGCACTAAAGGTATTACTTTTCTTTATCTGGGCTACATGTAGCCTGAGTCCAGGATTATGCACTGTACAGTGATATGTGAAGACTAAGTTACCTTCATTGAATATTCGCTTTTACTGGGCCGACAAATAACTAGTAAAATCTATGTTTTCTACAGAGTAGTAATTATCTATAAATATAATCTATATATATATATATATATATTTGCTCTAATAATTATGTCTTATTTTCTTTACTGTACTACTACTCCTTAGCACCCTCCTTACAATATCTGACTATCAGGAAGGTCATAGCTGCGTTTGTAGAAAAGCTGTGCTGAGAATAAATCATTTCGAGCCGCCATTATTCTTGAGACTCAGTGGCTATGTTTCTCCCAATCTTCGTCGTTAAATGCAATTGAAACGGAATTTTTCAAGCTGCATGTGAAAAAGTTCAACGCCATTGAGCTCTATTTCATATATATATATATATATATATATCCCAAGTTCTCTGCAACCCAATCACATATATCCTCGGCTCGACTGAGCCATTTCCCATTCCGTTTGCTTTATCGTCAGGACAGCCATGGAGAGAGTCGAATAGAATATGATGACACTCTGTGGCAGACACTTGAAGGCCATTCTGGTTGGGTTGACGCAGTGGCGTTCTCTCCCGATAGCAAGCTGGTGGCCTCAGGCTACCCGTCTGACATCTTGACACAAGGAGGGCAGGAATACTTACTTAAAGCATTTGGCTGTGACCCGTTTGTTGGCTCAGAAGATTTGTTTTCCAAGTGAGTGAGCAGTACTCTAGCATTTTGAGAGCTCTAGTGCTGCTAGAGCTAGCCATAACCATTCCATTAGGCACAGAGGTACCCATGTTCTTAAGATAGCTCAGGGTTAACCATATTCGTCAGATAGGTTCGATTGTGTCGTTTTCATAATGTTCAAAATTTCTAACATTTAACACAAATGTCGCTTGGATTTGGCCGGTGGACTTTGCCCTTCTTTACCGGCTGGTTGAATGTTATCGACCTCTGTATCCTCAGCTTGGCTGCGATCAAGAAGTGTCAGGATGTTGATTCGTATGATGTTCATGTCGCCGTGGCGCCTTTCGTGGATTGGATCAATAGTGTCGAGTGAATATTCTAAAACATTATCTTGTATATAGAGGATAGAACAATTCTATAATTCAACTTGAAAAAGAACCAGGAAAAGAAACTACTTAAAGGAAAGGAACATTACATTTGTTAATTAGTATAAATAACCATCACTACTAGTTGTCAGCAGCAATCAGGGCGGGCTCAGTTCTACTTTGGGAGCAAAAGCGGCGAGGGGAGGATGAAAGCCACAGAGTGTCAACGAAAATCCGGTATGTACGCAAGTAGATCAGTGGGCTGATGGCTCTAAAAGCTTTGTTTTTCCTGGAAAATATCCGGAGACGGTTTCAGCTTTCCATTTTTATAGTATTTAGATTTCTATCGGACTCGGGTATCAGATGATGTCAAAAAGAAAGCCCCGGTAGGGCGTTGCCTCATTCTTCGCCCTAGATTCTCAGTTTGAGGCTTTACAACGATTGTAGTTTCAAAATGGGTATACGACTAGTGCCGATTATACTTTGTTTATCTTAACTCAAAATGAAGGGATTCAAGTCATGCGTCATTGATGTACATGTACTGGTGAGATCTATGTTGAGTCGGCTATACAGTACATCTGTATACTTAGAATAAGAGAAAAAAAATAGTTTCTATTAGAAGAAAATAACACGCAATTATTTCTTCCTTAAAAAACCACAAATCAAGTGATTTCCGGATATGCTCGCATGGCCAAACCCATCCGGGGAATTTAGCGTCCTCGCAACTTGCATCTTGCAACAACCCCGAGCTCACCACGTATGTCTTTAAATCGTCTATGTAGCCAGCTGGGTACCTACAACGAACCACAGCTACATACATGCATATACACCTACATATACACGCAACATGTACATGTACATGTTATGCACACGACGATTCTCGGTACAAGTTGCAGACCGCTTCTGAGGGGCAAGCCTTGCATGCACAGCGTGTCTCCCCCCGGCAGAAGAACAAAAACAAACGAGATGAAAAAAAATCGGGGCTTAGCTTAAATCTGGCCAGATCTACTGCTCCATTCGGGCACGCATTTTAAATGATCTGTTGCACAAAAATGGCCGTCTGCAGTTGACCCTCTGGCCAGGCTGTTACGTCCCCATTTCACCTATTTTTTTTGGTAAGAAAGACCATTCGAGACCAGCGACGACAAAGGCCTAGGTCTTTGGGGCTACGACACTGGGTGCTGCATGCAGGCTTGATCATCGCAATCGAAAGAGAAAGACAGAGAATCATAGTTCTTATTCCGTACTTACCGAGGACTGAAACGAGTCCCACCAGCTGCAGTGAAAGGGGAGGGGCAAATGAATAATGAATAATAGGTAAGTCTAAGTCTAAGTGCCCCGTCGTTTTGGTATTCGCTGAAAAGGATGGTCAGCGTGCAGCCTCACTTTGTCGTTCCAGAGCGCAAAGAAAAAGTGAGGCGGATACCGTCCCCTTTTTTCCACGTCCGGCCCCCCTCTCGCAACCACTGATAGAATCAGGCAAAATTTCGGTCAATTACAGTTCAGGTGTTACTGTACCGAGTATTGTGAACAGAAATGAATGGTCTGAGCGGCAAATAAATCAATCACAAGCAATGCCTGTTGGTGCGAACGGGCAAGGCAATTATAAGAATCTATCCAATAGATTGTGCGCCGGACCACCACACACGCTTAAATTAAACACAAGTCATGATCAATCCTGATGATGGCACGTGCCCTGAAGGAGGTACTAGGGATTAGGAAGTGTTATATGCACTGTTTCTATGCTGGGCTATCCCTGTTGCAGAAGTGGCTGACTGATTCTATGCGCCGGCATAAAAAGCTACCACTGTATCCTTTAGATAACAACAATAATATAACTAGTAATTCTTTTATCCACTTCTACAACGCACTAATCTATTCAAAGCACCGTCAGCCGCTTCTGGAAGAGTGTCCACGATATCGGTACTTGTATTTAGGTCGTATACCCTGTCTGCAAGACTTCTATACTACTTTTCTCGCCTCTTCTCGGTATTCTATTCAGTGCTGGTCATGTCTCGCGAACAGCAATATTGGCTTCCCGGCTTCGGCCTTTCTCGTCACATTGTCCTGGGACATATTCAGTATTTCCTCGGTCCAAACGCCTCGGCTCGGCCGTTTACATACCAGGTCCAGACCACTTTAGCCCTCTCAATACTAGCATTCTAACCCGTTGTACCAGGGCCGCGAGGGATATTTGATCAACGGAATGCCCTTGACACGGGTGAGCCCAATCATCCTTTACTCTCTACAACGCTGACACCCTCTGTCATTTCTCGGTGCAGGAGCAAATCAACGACCTGGCTGTGATGTCTCGAGAATACGAGCGCCAGGAAGCCGCAAGAATGATCACGTCCGCCGGCGTCGAAGGCATCTCGGGAGAGCCTTCGGAGCCATACATCAACGAGCTTATCCCTGTGAGCCAGGGTCCTCGAAGACGGGTTCATCCATACGATAGTCGTCGAAATCGCTGATTAGTATGAAGAATGAAGCGAGAGAGAAGAGAGAGAGAGAGAGAGAGAGGAAGAGAGAGAAGTAGAAGGGGAACCAGGTGCACACGCATGCAGTAAAGAACTGCATGTATTTCTTCGATCATTTCATTGGCAGATATCCATCATACATAACAAGGGGAAGCATGTCTCTCTTGTTGGATTTATTTTTGCCGGGATCACAGTACCGCAGGCTCATAAATCCTTCGCCATCCCATCAGCTAAAAGTGCTGACAAACGCCGACTCGACTTTTCAAAAAAACAGTCGAGGCAATGTTTTTCCATCCTCGACCGAGCCTGCAGCAGCAAAAGCATGTTCAAACAAGGGAGCATTGAGAAGACATCTATATATCAACATTTGTTTCGGGAGTTCTCTTCAAATGTCTCAATGTTTTCGGATTTGTGAATTGCTCTTTAGGTGTTATTTTGTTATGGTAATATATTCAGTTCTTTCTTTTTGCTCTTTTGCTCGCCTTTCCTGCCACACCACGCCCCTGCGGAGATTACAACAAGACAATATCCAAGGCTATAGTAAGATCCAAGGAGAAGACCCCGGATGGACATCATTAACTTTCTGTTTATGCGCATATTCTCGAGGGCTAACAATATAGTGCGATCGGTATCTGATTGCTCTAGATTGACTGGGCGTTTTGGAAAATGATGGTGAATTGACACTCCCATAGGGTTAGGGCTTCGCCGCAACGTCAGGCTGTGATGTCGGTTTTACGGGACTGTCAATTTATCTAAGAGGTAACGTACTTTTTATACCTTTTTAATGAATGATTGAATTCTCTTTTCTGACTAGTGGCGTTATAAATGTCAATTGATACTTTATATCAACTAGATCGGGCTTGATATACTTTCAGTATATAAACAATTCTAGTTACATTTAATATTATATTATTATTTCTAAAGAAACTATAAGGTTTTTAAATTTTCTTCATTTGCACGAGGATACAGGAAACTTGGTATCAAATAGGAGCACCCCCTCACCCTATACTATTTCAATTCCAGGCCACTTTGCCTTGTCGAACCAGGTCGGCAGATTGCATGTCAGGGCTTAGGATTAGAACCAAATTTGGAATAACCTCAACTCGAGGGTTGAAAACTGAATTAACAAAAACTTGTAAGGGTAAATACAGGATTTATAGGAGGATCGCTTAGAAACGCTGTATCCTTTGTTTGCTTCCACATGACTACGGTTAGCCTGAGGCATATATGCCAACATCTCTCTCTCTCTCCTTTTACTGTCCCATTCTCTTCCTGCTCTCCTTGCTTACTTCTCTCTCATCTCCCCCATCCGTCTTGCTGTCTTTCTTGAGAAGCTTTTACTGGGAATAACTCACAGTACTCTCGCCGTATTCTCGGAATTGCTTAGATTCACATGATAAACACGTTCTGACTCTTTCCTTTTTCCTGATCTTTTCTAACTGTTATGCTCTTCTCCCAGCGCAGCAATAGAATACCGTCTTGTTCCTCCGTTCCCGCGCTTCCCCTGGATGGCTTACTCTACTTGTTTACGCTCCAGCTATTAGACTTCAGCGCTGCAGCCTGCATGTTGAAACTTGACAGCCGCTTCTGTGCAGATCAGCAGTTTCCGGGGTCATTTTCGTATTTGCATGTCGGCTGCAGAATCCGGAGAGTTTCAAGTTGTTCAACACCCTGGCCTCAAGGCTCGAGGCTGGAGATCATGTAACCAGCGGCCCTCCCTTCTTCTTCTCTTTCTCTTCCTTTCCTTACAGTATCCAACAACTCAGAAGCTCTGGATCCTGCTGTTGTTGCGATGACTTCCCCATCCTGCTGGTTTACATTTTCGGATATGGCCTGCGACACGTTCATCAAAATCGCCAACAAATGTAAGATTCACGGCGCGTCCGTAAGATCAAGGTACTATGTTGATTTTCAATTCAAAATACCAGTCCATTTTCTTGCTAATACAAGGTATAGCTAAACAGTAGTATTCTGATGAGCCAATGGGAGATATTAAAAATGGTTTTAGTCTTTGAACTAATGCATGGCTAGGCAATTTGTATGCCTGAATATGTTATTACACCAGTTCGTGTGTTGTTTTATTATTCCCAAGTTAATAGTGATTATTTATCCACAACATGCGTTTCTTACCGGTCAAGTAATGTAGTGTGGTGGTGTGAATAGTAGAAAGCCGCTAAATGAAAGTTAGTAGAATCGAATGGATGGTCGTTTTTTAAGCGAGATTGTTGATTGGTTTTCTTTGTACCCCTCTTTTTTAAGCGCCCGAAGATTATATATAAACACTGCATACATATAAACACGCTGTTTGCAAACTTAAAATTCTCTACAAGGATTATCAGCTGCCTACATATGCAGAGCTGGAACAAAGTCTCCGACTACTTACATGTAAAATATAACCTATTCATTGTTGACTGCTCCATACACACGTACATACACATTGTTGATATCTCATCAATACACTGACCGCTCCTCAAACCATGGCCTTCCACTACGAGCAGCGCCGCCTGGAAAACGACCTCGTTTCGCTCGAGATCTTTGACGTAAGGGCATTCAAAGGTTTCCATTCTATAAAACATGCCAACCACTAAAACATACACAGCCAAACGTGCACGCTGCACAGTTTGTCGAAGCCCTCCCGCTCATCTCGACATATCTCATCCTCCCAGCCATAAAATCCGAAGCCGACTTTGTCAACGAGCTATACAACCCGCACATCCATTCCATGCCCGACACCTGCCTGTACGCCATCATCAACAAAGCCGCCACTTCACCAACAACAGAAAAATACGCTGGCGTAATCAGCCTGAACGCGACGAACCCGACCAACGCCGTCACCGAGATAGGCGTCATGATCTTCCCCGCGTCGCAGCACACGCACGTCGCCACCAACGCGATCGGCTTGCTGCTGCAGTACACGCTGGACCCGCCCTCTGCTGGCGGACTGGGGCTGCGTCGCGTGGAATGGAAGTGTCATGCGGGCAACGAGGCGTCTCGGAAAATCGCGGTGCGTATGGGCTTTGAGCTCGAGGGCATTGCGCGCTGGGACCGAGTGTTTCCTGGCGGCGCGGTGGCGCTCCCTGTCGATGCTCTCGAGAAGAGGAATGGAACTGCTGGAGAAGTGCCGGGCAGGCATACGGCCATTTACTCGATTGTCTGGGATGAGTGGGATGAGAAGCGCCCGCAAGTCGTGGCGCAGATGGAGCGATTTAGAAAGTAAGTGAACTTCAATAGGTAACTACAGTGCAGAGAAGATATCTCGCTTAGTACTTTTTTTATGAGTATCTTTTTGCCAAAACTGGGGACCCGATGCTAGGTCTATAAGTGTATCTTCATAAAACCACGTCAACATACATCATCCATCATCACTTTAGTCGACTGTTGCTTTTAAAATAGTCATCACAATAACGGCGTATCAGGAAAACAAATCCACCTCTTTCCTAGCATCACAGTGCCCGGAAAAATGGTAGAGAAAGAAAGAATACAGAAGAAGAAACTCGAACCTCCTGAACGCCTGCCTCATGCCTGAAGCCCTGCACTTTGTAAATGGTAGATTATAGACGCTCGTAGCCGTTTATTGATTTTGAGAAATTGCCATCTCGCAAAAATCACCGATTTTATTTTGCTACCGCCGCACTATATAACCAGTCAGTTGTGTTCGACCCATTAAAAAGGTTGTTAACTTACCTCAAGACTTGAGTTCGGAAGAAAGCCCCCTTGGTCTTTTCAATGACCTGTTGGTACACTGATTGAGGAGGGTGGTTCATGACGACTGTGCCTTCTTTGTAATCGATCTTGGCGTCAACCCGGGTGTCACGGATGAGGTTGACAATCCACTTCTCGCCTTCATCTTGGCCCAAGCCGAGACGAGTAGACAGATCCCTAGCACAATGTTAGTTGTTGTTGTTGGGAAACTAGTTGGCGACTGTATGCTTACTTGATATCTATACGCTGGTGGATCTTGCAATAGCTCTCAGAGATCAAGTGCCTGGCGGCATCAACAAAGGCGTCCGCTGCCGAGACAAGGAAGAAATCGCTGCGGAGCACATCCTCGGCCTCGCCTAGTTTCTGCTGGGCCTCCTCAAAGTCAAAATCAACATAGAGAGCCTTGATAAAGCCGGTGATAGGATCCGAGTACTCATAACCCTCTTGTCGAACAACGCGAATCAGGTCTTTTAGCTGCTTCTGGTAGGCGCTGGTGTTCTTGTGTGCACGGCCTCGGTTCGTGATAACTGCAGCAGCCAGGTATCGGAGGATCCACGGGCAGTTCGTTTGGATGGTGTTGATGTAAGCTGGGGAGAAGAAGAGGTCGGTCAGGACATCGCGGGCGGGGTCGTGGTTGAAGTAAGGGAAGAGAGACCAGTGAATCAACCAGGTGCGGTGTTCCAGTTGACCCAGAGGGTTGTTGAAAAGGCGAGTTTCAATCAGGTCTTTGACCTTCTGAACCTCCTCCATGGCGGCCTCCCAGCTGGTGGTCAGAATCTCCGACGCAAACTTTCCCCATGTGGCCGACGCAACTTTGTCGTTGTCGGTGGACAGGACACGGAACTGGTACAGAAGCTCGGCAGCATTTCCGTAGCTACCGCAGCTGTATTGAAATCGGCCGTAGTCGAACAGCGTGTTGACCATCTCATTCGTAACGCCGTGCTGCTCCTCGAGGAACTTCAAGTTGGCGGCCTTGTCGCTGCGGAGGTTGCCGACGACGGCGTCGTCCTGCAACAGATCCGTGATCTTCTCGCTGTCCTCCTCGTACTTTTGCAGCTTTGTGAGGACTTCCTCTCTCTTCTTGACAAACTCATCGGGAATCGTGTCGGAGTTGTTAATTTCTTGCCACAGGTTGGCAACGTAGTCGGTCATGTTGGTGTGCTTGAGAAGCTCGTACTTGGCGCGCGTAACCTCTTCATTCTCGTCATCCTGGCCGCTGCTGAATTCGAGGAGGGGGAAGACGAGGTGGCGGTCGAGGTGCGGAATCAACTTGGGCAACAAATCGTATTCTTTGGCAATTTCCTCGGCGGTCTTGGGAGGGTGAGCAGCAGCGCCCTTGAGCAGGGTTTCGGCCGACGGAGGAGCGTTGTCCGCCATGTTGGGCAGGATGGCAGATTTCGCAGGGGAGTTGGCTGTCTGGAAAGGTGGTAACAATAAAATCGCCCAGCGAAGGAGGGGATCTTTGACTTTCTCAGTGTGCCGAAATTGTGCGTAGGCGCGCTAATTCCCGGCTGGGCCTAGCGCGCCTGGCCGCATGATCTCTCGGGGAAAATGGAAAATCTGGGCAACGCCAATTGACAGAACAGCAGCACCGCGACCTCCATCGTTTCTGCGTGTGTTTTTTATCGATCTGTTTTACGAGTCTCTTCTGCTGAGCAAAGAGAGCTCCACTCATAACAGAGACGAGGTCTGCCTTGTCGACCCTACAAAAACAAACCCCATCCGCGAGCTTTCGCAATGGCTTCATTAATGCAGTCCTCGGCCATGCCATCGGCTTTGCGCCACCAGCTGTCGTCAGTCACATCGACAGGGCCTCTTTCGTCGTCCTTTAAGTCTGTGCGTGCATTTTCATTGCTGTGCAGTCCGCAGCGACGAACCCAAACCCGTGAGCATTCCCTTCCCTGCGCGAGCTGTATCAGAAAGAAGACCCAAACAAAAAAAAGCTGACAACGTTGTAGACACTCAACAAAACAAACACATCTATCTCAGCGTCTCCTCTCCCAAATCATTACCCGCCATCCAACAATCCAGGACTTTTCTTGCAAAACTGACCCGCAAGTTCCCGGCCTCGACAGACACCACCAGAAAGCAAACAACAAACGCTGTCGCCGATGCTGAAGTAGCACAAGTGCAAAGCCCTCCTCTCCAGCTCACCAACCTCCCATACTTTGTGCGGCGTACACCTTCCAACCAGCTTCCGGTCTACCTGTTGACCAAAGCCGGCGGTACCACGCGATTGACCAAGATTCAAAAAACCGAGGGCGACCTCGAGGCTCTGAAGTCTGACTTGACGCAAGCTCTGGGCTTGGACAATATAAAATCTTACACTCGAGGTCCTCGACACAAGAAGACCCCCGAGATAACCATAAACCAACTCAATGGTCATATTATTGTGAAGGTATGTTCTTCAATGCTTTGCTTTCCCTTTTCTTTTTCGCGTTTTTTATACTAAATTTTTTTTATCAGGGTTGGAAAAAACCGGAAATCGAAAAATTCCTCACTGAACGAAACTTCTAAAACGACTCTCAAAAAGCCGCCCACTCGCGTCTTTACAACAAGATTTTTGGTTGAGTCCAAAAGTTCTCCCAATTGTACAGCTAGCTCTTAACAATTAACTCGCCAACCTCGCCAACACCCACAATCCTCCGTCTCCCTCTGCGCAGGCCTTATTCAATGTTCCTCTGATCATCTCTCTGGCGTTTTTTTCTTTATTCCATGCATTTCGTGTACTCTTTTTGAATGCATCCATGTAATTTTGTTTTATTATTACTATTTTTTATTTCCTTGTCATGGAACGGCTGCTGCGCGTGGGATATCAAAGTATCAACCTTTTTGTTGTTGTTTTTTGTTAATATCGTTTTTAACGATTTCCTAGGATTATTATCAACTATGAATAAGTCTTGTGTCCTTTAAATGTCAACTTGAATCAATCAATCTTAATAGAGATAAAGCGTAGGATGGGTTTACATGTACTTGATATGGAAAAGTCCAGTCTTGATCATGTACAGTAGTAGAATTGAAAGTAAAGTAACTATATATGGACATGGTCAAGTAAAGTCGTCAACTGTCTCTCGAGCGCTAAGAAAAAAAAGAAACCAAACCAAAACAGAGACAAAACAAAGCATTCTCGTCCGTAAAATAAAACGAGGCCACAATTTTTCAATATAACAGTACAGTAAAGGTACAAGTATATAAGAATGTTCAATGTTCAATGTATAAAGAAAAAAAATCAATTCCCGTTCCAAAAACCACAACCAATGCAAGAATGGTATTTATTTGACCTTTAATCCCCAAGACCAGCGTATGCGATTAACTGCCTCACAACGCCTGCGTCTAGCGTCGGCGTCAGCAAGGCTCCCAGTAGACTTTCTCTTTTTGGCAAAACATTCAAGGGGAAGCTACGCCCTGACGCAGCGTCTTCTTGTTTTGCTTTCTCGGCCAGCTTTTGAAGAATGCACAATCCTCTGTTGATTATCGACCCGTAGGCATGCGTTTCAACATCCACCTGGCCGCGCTGCGACGGATGACGATGCGTGGCAGGCGGCATACGCTCTGTGCTCAGCAAACAACATAGCCTCAACAGATGAACTGCGAACCCATCCGTTGACTGTAGCCACGATCGTGACGTTGCGCCATCAGCAAGATCTGTGAGAATCTCAGCTGCTAACAGGCCCTGCATGAGGAACACCTTGCGCGTGTCTGCCAAAGACAGCGGCTTTCGGGGTTGGTCCGGGATAGGGCAGATGGCCAATGCAAAAGCACGAGTAAGCAGTTCGGTTTGACTAGGAGAGCCGTCGCCGCTAACAATTGCCTTGTAGTACATCCGGTTCGGCTCATCCCTAGCGAGAATCTTGGCAAGACTGTCAATGGCTGCCGGTGTGTACTTGTGGACAGTCGGGTTGTACGGAGTGAACGTCACTCCCTTCGGGGTGAGGATAGGGGCTGGCAATGGTGCAAACGACAGCAGGAAATGAAGCATATAAAGCGCCTCTTCTTTTCCAGGAAGATGAACTGCCTGCGCCACATTACTAAGATACGTAACGGCATCTTTCATAAAGTCCAAAGTATTTTGATGGGTCCGTAGTATCATATTTCGAGTGCCAAGATAACGGATGATGCTGGAGAACATCTTCACAACCGGAGGACTCCCCAATATGCCAAAATTAGACTCGACAAAGGAGAAATTTCTTATGATGGCTGTGATGCAGAGTAATCTGTCAGCTGCGCGGTCGAGCTCATAAGCAAGGCTCCCAAATTCTGGAACATCAAGCAGAGACGTCATTTCAACCCGACACCCGCGGATGACTTCTTCGTAGGCGGGTAAGCACATGTCGTCAGAGACCTCGGCGGCATTTTCAGCAAGAAAATCCAGCTGTTCTTCAGCAGCATCAACCAATGTTTCAACGAGATCATCACAGTTATCCAAAGGAATCGGAATTGCGGGCTCCGAGGAAATAGTTGTCAAAGTATCCAAAGCCACGCGTATCTCAGCATTGATTCCCGATTTTATACTCATCGTCAGTGCGAATATGTCAATAACACCTAGTTCTCCAAAAGAAGGGACATTAGGCTTTAACCTCAAGATGTCTTCTCCAATTTGATAAATTTCGTCCAAAACAACAGGGCCATGCCTGGGGACATCTTTCAAGACGGTCGCCTTGAACGGATCTTCGATATGCTTTTTCACAGGTTGAGGGGGCGGTTGCTCCGGTCCAGGGACAGGTTTTGCCGTAGGGGTGGCCGATGGTTTCACTGGTGTTCCCGGCTGCGCAACCTGCGGTGGTACAGATGGATCACCAGGTTGGGGCTGTCGAGGAACACTCGGTCGCTGGTGATTTTGCGCATGTGGAAGTTGGGGTTGCTGAGGTGGACGAGGTTGTTTGGCTTGTCGAGGCTGTTGTTGGGATTGAAGACCGTTGGCTGCACTGGGGTGCATGTTATTCTGTATTGAAGCGCCAACTTGCGGAGAAGATGCGAAATTCTGGGGATTCTGGGGGTCGAATTCAGGCCCTGGTTTGATAGGTGATTGCTGAAATTGCATCATATTCGCATCTCCAGACGGTCTCTGAAGCGCGTTCTGTTGCATGTTTTCCATTTGCTTCTGCTGCTGCGAGTTGACTATAGCCTGCTCATAGCTTGCCAGGTTCTTCGCGTAGATATCCCGAATCTCTAAAGCGGCGTTGGGGTATTGCTGGGGCGCAAATTGTAAGGATTGAGCAATCGCAGGCCACATATTGCTGGCCGTGATCTTCTTAAACCCGCCCATTTTCATAACAGAGGCATACAGTTGCATCAAGTGCACTGCGCGACCACTCACATGAGGCGTCAGATCCAACGGCTGATTGCGAGCTAGCATGAATTTCTGAAGAGTCTTCAAGAATACATCAGGGCTACTCAGTTTGGGCATGTTTGATTGGGTCATATTCTGCTGCATTACCCGCATAGCCATTTGAGGATTGGACATTGGATTCATGGCACCGGCAGGACGACCTGTCATTGCGGGATTACCAGCTTGCATTTGACGGGCTTGGTTTTGCAACTGCATCTGATAGAGGCGTTGATTCTGGGCGGCCATGACCTGCGCTGAGTACCCTTGGGGCATATTGCCCAGGTGAGCCTGCATTGAAGCGGATGTTGCGTTGGAAGTCATGGCTGGCGATGGCGAGAACTGAGGAGCCATGCCTTGAGGAAAACCTTGGTTCGACATGAATGCATTATTCTGTGGGGTGTTCACACGGCTTCCCTGGTCTGACTGGGGCGGCGAGATCTGGTTTCCAACCTGAGCGCCTGCGGGAGAGAACGGGCTAGGAGAAGCTGTCTGTACCCGTTGCACGCCATGTTGGTCGAAGTCCTGTAAGCCGGGCGATTGCGTCGTGTTCACGGCGGCTCTCTGTTGTTGAAGGTGCTGTTGGTAGGCTGCAAACTGCGCGTTACCACCATTGGCGGCGCCTTGGTAGCCAGCAAAGGGAACCTGGGGAGTTTGGGATCGCGATGCGGGGAGCCCCCCTGGCGCTTGTCTTGGGGACATTGACATGCCGCCATCTTCCGGTCTCGGTCGTTTCGACGGGATCACTTGGTTCAGGTTCTGAAAGCCGGGCGACACATTGCGCGGGACGCCATTTTGTTGTTGGAACATGCGCTGGAATTGGCCGGGGTCCTGCGGTGTCTGCGACGGGTTTAAGAAAGCCATCGATGGATCGATGGTCGTCGCGTTAAAGGCCCCGTTGTCATGGTTGGGGATGTTCGAGGCATCAGTTAGCCACGCATTCATGTCGTGTAGATCGACCAACCCATCTGTACAAGTCAAGATGATCAGCAAGGCATCAACAAACACGTGCAAGGAACGGTCAGCGGCGCGGCCAAAATAACTGGCATTGCCTTCAAATATTTCGGATGAAGATTGGGTGATGTCACGCCCCGGAGAAAAAGAGGATTCGACGCGTCAAAGGGAGAGGAGCTGGGCGGGTTTGGGGGCAGTGCTAACGACACGCTTCATCCACGGGCGGAGGAGCAATGCGACGACAACAATGAAATACAATTATAGATTGAAGGGAAGGGCCAACATACCGACAAGGTTGGGTAGCTATGGTGACGTGATGCGAGGAATCGAGGCAGGTGGTTGAGTCGGGGATTCCGAAAATAGCGCTTGCGGTGTGAGTGAGCGAGCGACAAGCAAAAGGTGCGAACCGACGGAAATGGGAGGGCGCGGTCACGGGACCGGGCTCTCAATAATAGTGAAGAGGGGAGGGCGCCAGAGCCAGAAGAAGGAAGGCGCGACCGAGGAGCGGCTGGCTACCTGTTGCCTGCACAGTGAGCCATCTGAAACACGAATCGAGCAGCAGGGCAGTGAACAAAAACAACAACAACAAAAAATAAAATAATAAAGACAATCGCTTTACATCGGATGTGATCACAAGTCTGGGTAAGGTAAGAATAGTAATAAAAAATGCTTGTGCTGATGGACCGGGCCAGTGCGTGGCGGGTCAGTTACCACCAGTGGAAGGAAGGCGAGAACGAGTCAACGGGAGTGTTCCCCAGGAGCATAAGTTAGTTCTAACTTAGTCGTTACGTACCTAAGAGTAATAGAAGCTAACAGGCTAATAATATTAGTATGGAGCACTCAGGCGTCAGGAGGCTCTTTTGGGCCAGGGTAGAAGAGTGGAGGCCTCTGAAGGTCGACGGTCGCAAGAGGCGGCTGGCTTCCTGCAGGGCTGTATCCGGACTGAGGACTCCGGACGGCGTACGCGCGTAGTAGTGTCCACTTGGCACTTGCATGTAAGGGCCAGGCAGGGCAGGGCACGAGCAGCAGAGCGGGGAAACAATGAGATGCACTGGGGGGAGGGGGGACAAATCGCGAGACGATGGGACAGTCCGGTCGGTGTTCAAGGCTGGCGAGAAGGGAGCGTCAAAGAGATGGAAGGCGGACGGCCGGCCCTGCAGGGGATTCAGAATGCCCCGGATCGGGTTTAGCCCCGGGCCAGGCGCCGCGGGCCAATGGGAGACCATGGCTGCTTGGCGCGCTAGCCGCTCCAGGCAGTCGGCGCCCTTTCTGGGTGCCAGCCAATAGCAACGCGCAGGGGCCCGCCGAGTGGGGCAATGGCTTATGCTGGTGCGAAACCGACTGCAGCACCTCTTCCTGACTGTTGCTCTGCCCGACAAACAATGTCATGATCGTGGCCACCGCCAGCGCTCGCTGCCTGATGCCTTTCACGTCTCGCTCGCAGAACTCGCCATAGTCCTCACGACCATGGCCCTGAAGGCGGTGGTTGTGGCAGTGTAGCACAACGTTTTATTGCCAGAAACAAGTATGAGGGTAGCATCGGCCAACATCCGGAATGACACCAGCCGGGTCGAATATGGGAGACCCGATCGTAAATTCGTGTTTGTGTGAGAGGATGCGCTGGAGGGAAAGGAATGGAAAGCGACCATAGGTAAAAAGGAAAATAACAATTAACGTAAAAGATAGGACGAGGGGCGTATCTGACCTATATATATGATCTCCGGGGCGATCCATGGCCATGTGCTAGCCTGATCACTACTGTAACTTACTGGTACTTGCACTGACACCACTCGTTATTATTACTACTATTACTAAGTTCACGCACCGTCATCCTTTATTACATTGTACCCAGTAATTAATCCCCTGCAACTTCGACTGCCCTCCGAGGCCTCCAACCCGAACAAGAGTGTCACGGCCTGAGTGCTTGTCCCACCTCCAGCAGCCCTGATTGGCCCTCCCGTCCCAGATCACCGTTACGTACTAAAGTCTCCGTACTCGCTCCTTTGACCAGGCGATCATTGTTGGTTATTGTTCATCTTTCATGGCTAATGTTACAACTTACCACGATGTATGTTGCCGTCTTTCACCCAGGTTAGGGGATTTTGGGTGGGCCATGGATGAAGTTTGGCATTGCTTCTGCTGGAAACAAGCCTGCCATCGATCTTGAAATGAAAATGTGGCCACCACAGTTGCTTGTTCCGACCACCTTGAAAACAAGAAAGTAAAAACATAAATGGTGCCTAACACATCCATCACTATTAAATAATTACGGTGAGCGCTGAACTTGCTGTGCGGTGGTTCGTGTTGGCTGCAGCTATTGGCACAGGGCTCCACAATGATATCACGTGATCTCCCCGAGATAGCTCCTGCCGGCCATCCAAGAAGCTTCACTTGACAATCACGCTGACTACCGTCCGCTTCCACCGCCATCCCGTCCCTTTTATCCCCGACCTTCCTCGAAGATATTCTCAGCATCAAAATTTGGATACTTCTTGATACTTGATTTGGATTGCTGTTAATCATGGCTGACGTTGCCGTCGAGAACCCGGCAAACAGCGTGGCGCCTCACAAGCGACCTACTCCAACAGACTCGGTGCCCATCATCGACTCGCTGGAGGGCACTGGCAGTGACAGCGGCGATGAATACGCCACGCTCAAGCGCCTACAGAGGCATTTAGAGTGCGTTTACAAGCTTTGTATTTCTCTTCGTTGCTGACTTGGAGCCTCGCCTAGGTACATCCATCTTCAAGAAGAGTACATCAAAGATGAGCAAAGGTAGGCATCTTCCATCTATCGGCGATCACCCAGTGCCAAGTTGCTAATACCGTGGAAATTATATAGGAGTTTAAAGAGAGAGCTGGTGCGAGCTCAAGAAGAGATCAAACGGATACAGAGTGTTCCGCTGGTGATCGGCCAGTTCATGGAAGCTATAGATCAAAAGTATTGCTTTCCCTGTTTGTGAATAATGGACTTGTGCTGACAGGCTGAAGTACTGGAATCGTACAGTCGTCGACCGGTTCAAATTATGTTGTCCGAATTCTTTCTACCCTCGATCGAGAGAAGCTGAAGCCGTCCTCGTCCGTTGCGCTCCACCGACACTCGAACTCGCTCGTCGATATCCTTCCTCCTGAAGCAGACTCGTCTATTGCCATGCTTGGTGCAAATGAGAAGCCGGACGTGACGTACGCTGATGTTGGTGGCTTGGATATGCAGAAGCAGGAGATCCGGGAGGCCGTGGAACTGCCCTTGACGCATTCCGATCTCTACCAACAAATTGGTTGGTCATCTACAAGCTAATATAATAAACACCTCTGTTTCTAACAGCAGCTTCAGGTATTGATCCCCCCCGCGGTGTCTTGCTCTACGGACCCCCTGGTACTGGAAAGACTATGCTGGTGAAGGCCGTTGCGAACAGTACCACCGCCAACTTCATTCGCGTCGTCGGTTCGGAATTCGTACAGAAGTATCTGGGAGAAGGCCCCCGAATGGTGCGAGACGTGTTCCGAATGGCACGAGAAAACTCGCCCGCCATCATCTTCATTGACGAGATCGACGCAATTGCCACCAAGCGTTTTGATGCCCAAACAGGTGCTGACCGTGAGGTTCAGCGTATTCTTTTGGAACTTCTCAACCAGATGGATGGATTCGACCAGGGAAGCAACGTCAAAGTGATCATGGCCACCAACCGAGCCGATACGTTAGATCCTGCCCTGCTGCGTCCTGGACGTCTCGACCGAAAGATCGAGTTCCCGTCACTGCGTGATCGCCGTGAGCGACGCCTTATCTTCTCTACGATCGCCTCGAAGATGTCGCTGTCGCCCGAAGTGGACTTGGACTCGCTCATTGTGCGCAACGAGCCTCTCTCTGGAGCTGTGATCGCCGCCATTATGCAAGAAGCTGGTCTGCGTGCCGTCCGCAAGAACCGCTACAACATCATCCAGTCTGACCTGGAGGACGCTTACTCCAGCCAAGTCAAGACTACCCAGGAATCCGACAAGTACGTATACATATATTTTGACTCGTATGATGACGTCTACTAACTGATTTGTTTCTGCAGGTTCGACTTCTACCGGTAAACGAGGACCATGGGGGTATCACGTGGAAGATAGTATTGATTTGTAATGGGAACGGATTCAGCGTCGCAGTGCCACTACACAGTCCGTAGAGTCTACCGGCCAGATGATGTACAACAATATATACGCATTATTGACGCGGAGTTCTTGTATATCTTCTGTTAGACTGTTTCCCTTGTCCACCTGTAGCTCCGTCGATCGGCTTCGTGACCAAGTCATCGACACTGCATAGCTAGGTACGAAGCAGCCAGGCACCAGCAGCGTTAACTAGGTACGTAGTGTAAGTAACAACGTCAGATGAGCAGTGGGGCAGGCAGCTAGCTTATCACAGCTTCCGGCTGCTTCCACAGGTCACGAGCGTTATCGCTGTTATGGTGATAACCGTAGTGTTATTGCCCAGCCACCGTCGCGCCCGAATCGGGAAGCGCTCCATTCCCCACGGCCCAATGGCTGCGCCCGCCGACCCGCTTTTTCTCACCATCGTCATCGGCTCCCCAAAACAAGAATAGCCTAGTCTCGTCTCGGCTGTCGTCGAGCTGCTCCAGCCTGCATCCATACGTACTCCTCCCTCTCTCCCTCTCTCTCTCTCTCTCGTTCTCTTCCTCTTATCATCATTCAAACCAATCCTCCATCAAACCTGACGTTTACTACACTTTCCTTCGTCGTTGTTTTCCTTCCCTTTCTCTTTATATATCCCAAACCCCGGCTCGGTTCACCATGAAGACAACCGCCGTGGTCGCAGCCGCCGCGCTGATGGGCTCTGCCACCGCCAAGGTGCATAAGCTCAAGCTGGACAAGGTCCCCCTCAGTGAGCAATTTGTATGCACTTGTTTTCTCTCCGGATTGCAGCTTGTTGTCAGTGCGCTAATTATTGAGTGATTACAGGATAAGCGTAGCTTGAACGACCATGTGCAGTCGTTGGGCCAGAAATACATGGGCTTCCGTCCTGATTTCCAAGACACATCCATCAAACCCGAAGGTGGCCACGACGTGCTGGTCGACAACTTTCTGAACGCTCAGTGTATGTTTTGAAATCTCGGGATTTGGTTCGTTCTCGTTCTAATGTGACTTGCAGACTACTCTGAGATTACCATCGGCACACCCCCTCAGAGCTTCAAGGTCGTCCTGGACACTGGTAGCTCGAACTTGTGGGTTCCCTCGTCGTCCTGCAGCTCGATCGCTTGTTATTTGCACAGCAAGTACGACTCGTCGGCCTCGTCGACCTTCAAGAAGAACGGCAGTGAGTTCGCCATCCAGTACGGCTCTGGCAGCCTGGAGGGCTTTGTCTCGCACGATGTTGTCACCATCGGTGACCTCGAAATCAAGGACCAGGACTTTGCCGAGGCCACCAGCGAGCCTGGTCTGGCTTTCGCCTTTGGCAAATTCGATGGTATCCTCGGTCTCGGTTTCGACACCATCTCTGTGAACAAGATTGTGCCCCCGTTCTACAACTTGTTGGACCAAAAGGCTCTTGACGAGCCCGTATTTGCCTTTTATCTGGGTGATTCCAGCAAGGACGGTGATGCCTCGGAGGCTACCTTTGGTGGTATTGACAAGAGCCACTACACTGGAGAGCTCACCAAGATCCCTCTCCGCCGCAAGGCCTACTGGGAGGTCGACTTTGACGCCCTTGCATTTGGCGACAGTGTTGCTGAGCTTGACAACACCGGTGTCATCCTGGATACCGGTACTTCTCTGATTGCTCTGCCTTCTACTATTGCTGAGCTCCTGTAAGTTGTGTTGCCACCTTATTGTGTTTTTATAGCTAATCGCAGCAATAGCAACAAAGAGATTGGCGCCAAGAAGTCGTGGAACGGCCAATACACAGTCGACTGTGCTAAGCGCGACTCTCTCCCCGACCTGACCGTTACCTTGAGCGGCCACAACTTTTCCATCACAGCCTTTGACTACATTCTGGAGGTTCAGGGCTCCTGCATTAGCGCCTTCATGGGCATGGACTTCCCTGAGCCTGTTGGTCCTCTCGCTATCCTCGGTGACGCTTTCCTGCGCAAGTGGTACAGCGTCTACGATCTTGGCAACGGCGAGGTTGGTCTTGCCAAGGCCAAGTAAGTGTTGAGAGTTGGAACGATACCCAGAAGTCTTGTGGGGATGGTTTAGACTAGAGAGTTGCCATTTGGAGGGGTTGATATTGTCTTTGGACATAGCCGACAGCTTGCGGAGGACAAGATTGTGCTTGGTTTGGTAGCTTTTCCTCGTGTCTTACAAATTGTGACTACTATGTAGAATTTGCGCTATGATTAATCGCTGAATGCACTATATGTACATGACAAGTCATCTCATTCATGTAGAATCGTACATGTCTATAGAAATGGACTGTCGCCGAGTGGCAACAAAGAGTTGGAAAGCAACTTCTTTGTGCCTTCTAAAATTAGCTGGAGCTCATTCGTCCCATTTATTAAATAAACGTATAAAGTACATGCAATCAGGTACTTCGTATACATTTGTGCACTGCATACATATATCCGATGCGCATGCACTGGCCGTCGATCCAGCCCAAGCACTTGAGGTCTCCACCCGCGCTAGCACACGGATTACCTCAACCTGCCCCAGCCCACGCAAGAACCTAGGAAACTTAACTTTGCGAAGCTTCAAACGCACCTGTTTCTATTACTACTTTCTGCTTCCCACGATCAATCCTTTTTCTTCAAAGCTACCGCCAATCTGCTGCAAACTACAAACCATCAGTAACCGAAACGATCTTTTATTTCATCCGCGACAAACGGAAGGGAACGAACTTCAGAGATAACTACACGCCAAACCCCGACGCACGCGAGTCCGACCGGATAGCGCGCGCTGCTTCAACGCCTGCTCGCTTTAGTTGATCAGGTTACTCTACGGTGCTACGTGACTCTCTAGCCTCTGTCTACATACGTATTCTGTTTTGTGCGCGCTGGAGGAGGGGGGCTATCAGTCGTGGCAAGGCCCTCTGAGAACTAGGCTACAACAGCTGACAGATCAACCGACCGACCACGAACTCTTGGATTCTTTTTAAACACAGCGCAAATCCCGTGGCCATGGCCCAGTAACATCAATCTATCGACCAGAGGAAAAAAGAAGATCATTTTCCCCCCATCAAACACACAAACAACAGCCGACAAAACAACACATCTGAGTCGAAGAAGGAATGCTTCTGCAACTGCCGCCGTCGCTGCACTACCCCATCACCGTGACATCGCTGCTCAAGCGACCGGGCGATACGGTTGAACGCGGCGATTATCTCTTCTGGTATGTCTACAAGACCACCGTGATCGAGGGCGATGGCCTCGGCAATGACGTTCAGGTTGAGCGCGAGTTCCCCATCAAATTTGAGTCCAGTGTCGATGGCGAGGTGGTCGCGTGGAAGGTTGCCAAGGGGGATGTCATCGATGAACCGTGAGTCATTTTATTTTTTGGTAAACAAAGAAAGCGGCGTGGTCTAATGTTGTGAGTCAGGGTGAATGTTCTCGAAATCGATGAGCCATGCGCTCATGAGGTGCAGTTTGGGGGGATGTGTGCAGAATGTGGCAAAGATATGACTGCGTAAGTTTTACTTCTTGTTTCTTCTCGTCAATAGCTAATGACGATCCCACAGCGCAACCTACAATACAGACGTTATGGACTCGATGCGTGCGCCGATTCAAATGACTCACGACAACACCGCGTTGACCGTCAGTGAGAGGGAAGCAACACGGGTGGAAGAGGACGCGAAACGCCGGCTCCTGGCTTCAAGGCGCTTGTCTCTGGTGGTCGATCTCGACCAGACCATCATCCACGCCACCGTGGACCCGACAGTGGGGGAATGGAAGGAAGACAAGGAGAACCCAAACCACGAAGCTGTCAAAGATGTCCGCGCTTTCCAGCTGACCGACGACCCTGGCATTCGGGGGTGCTGGTATTACATTAAGCTTCGTCCGGGGCTGGAAAGCTTTCTACAGAATATAGCGGAAATCTACGAACTGCACATATACACCATGGGAACGAGAGCATACGCGACAAATATTGCAAATATTATCGACCCTGATCGAAAACTGTTTGGGGATCGGATCCTCAGCCGTGATGAGAGCGGCAGTCTTACAGCCAAAAACCTGCAACGCCTCTTCCCCGTCGACACCAAGATGGTTGTGATTATTGATGACCGAGGTGACGTTTGGCAATGGAATCCTAATCTGATCAAAGTGTCGCCGTACGACTTTTTTGTTGGTATTGGAGACATCAACTCGAGCTTCTTGCCGGAGAAGCAAGACATGACACCAGGAAAGGTTCCCGACGCAAAAGCAAAACGCGAAAAGCCCGCCCCTGCCGCGATAGAACATCATGTCAATGGATCAACGCAGGCCAAAGAGGGCGAGGTTTCAGCGCTCGAACAGCTGGTGACCATGGGCGGCGGGGATAACCCGGCGATGCTCCAGGAGCAAGCGACGCAGCAGGAAGAAACTATCATGCACCAGGTCGAGGACCGGCCTCTTCTCCAAAAACAAAAGGAACTCGACGCAGAAGACGACGCTTCTGATTCACAAGCAGGCGCCGAGAGCGAGTCGTCGATATCGAGTATGGAGGACTCCCAGGAAAACCGGCCGAGGCATCATCTTCTCGAGGACCACGACACAGAATTGTTCCAACTCCAAGACAGATTAGAGAGGGTGCATCAGGAATTCTTTGAAGAGTACGACCGGCGCCGCAGCAGGGCTGTTGGAGGCAGAGTGTCTGCTCTCAGGGGCGACCGCATCTCTCGAGACCGAGACGTTGATTTGAGGGTGCTGCCGGACATCAAAAGCATCATGCCGCAAATCAAACGCAAGGTGTTTGGAGGCGTTGTAATCGTGTTTTCCGGCGTGCTCCCGATCAACGTAGACATTCAAAAGGCCGACATTTCTAGGTGGGCCAAGACTTTTGGGGCTGTCATCTCCCCTCGCATCAGCTCGAAGACCACGCATCTGGTAGCTGGACGCAACCGCACGGCCAAGGTGCGCGAAGCTGCACGTCATCCCAAGATCAAACTCGTCACCACCCAGTGGCTTTTTGACTGCTTGATTCAGTGGAAGCGTCTGGATGAGGAACCGTATCTGATTCCAATCCACCCAGAGGACCGCGGCGAGCCTATTCTGGGCAGCTCTCCGGGCTCAAAGATTGACAGCTCGTGGCTGTCTTCGTCGGAGGATGATGGAATGACATTTACAGATGACGAGGGTGAGTACATACATACTCACTTGAAGGATGAGACTGACAAACGCAAAGAAGCACCCAAGTCATCAGAATTTTCAGAAATCGGCTACGACGCCAACGAGCAGGCCGCCGTGCACGACGAGCTCAGGGACTTCCTGGGTAGCGACGACGAGAGCGAATCCGACGCAGACGCCAGCGAGGCCGAATTGGTCGGGTCCAGAAAACGGAAACGAGACGACGAAGACCAAGATGAAACGACGTCTTTGGCCCACCGTATCAAGATATCATCCACTAGCACCGGCAGCAACCGCCCGAGCATGCTGAAACAGACCATCGGCCAAGACGACGACAACGACGAGGGAGATTGGCCTGGTAGTCAAGACACCGAAGAGGCTGCTCGGGTAGAAAACCCAGACGACGATGAAGACGAGCTGGAGCGCGAGATGCTGGCTGCGTTTGAGGATGGGGAGTACGATGAGTAGATTTGATTTTGATAGGAATTGGATTGCATAGCGACAGGCGTAGAGTCATTGATTTCTTGGGCGGGGCATGTTTTGTTATTTGTTAATTTACTTGAGCTACTTATTCTCTTTCAGACTGTACTGCTACATAGGTACTTGTGTAGTCAATATATCATATTGTATCTACTCAAACCATACATAAAGAACATTGATTCTCATAGGCATTATGCATCAAGTGACCTCTACCCCTCGTTCTAGTTGGAGAACTTCTCCGGCACTTTCTTTCTACAATCCAAGTTAGCCTAGTATAATTAATTTCCTTGCTAGGAAGAAAAACTCACCCCGTCACCTTCTCAAACATTCCGCGCGCGGAATCAGTGATCTTCTCGTTGGTGTCACGCATCTTGTTGGGATCAACCTTGCCGCCGCCTAACTTTTTCTCGCCGACGTCGAGGGCTGTAACATAAACAATATTAATACTTTTACTCGACAAATAAAAAGAGGGTGTGTGTGGTACATACCCTTGTCGAGGTAGTCCTCCTTTTGGCCGCCTTGGTTGGAACTCATATTGATCTGGTCTAGATTCAAAAAAATTCTTGAAAGATATGGGATAGTTTTGTGAGATTCTAAAATTCAGATGAGATTCTAAAGTTCAGACGAGAAGAACACCCCCCTATTTATACCTCGCGACCCCTCATCGATCCAATCTAGATTGGAGGCTTGGCTGGAAACTCTGTTCTCCAGGGTTACGTCATGAGTTTCCGCGCGCAGCCACACTTGGCTCTCAAATATTGTGATACATTGTGCTTAATGGTCAATAAGAGCCCCTCACTAGATCGAGGAATGTGTTACTGGCTGTGGCTTTATCTTGAGATAGTGGTTTAACTGGATGTATGCGACTCTACTATGTACAGAGATGACATCATGGATCGATCGTGCCAAGAGGGTTCTATCCACACTAATAATCTACAGAGCAACTAGCAACAAGGACACAGCGAACTCCGTATGAATAATAAGAATTAACAGCATGCTGATATCGTCAAAATAAATCGTCAAATAAATCATAACGCCAGTAAAGTAGGTGGTATCAACTAGCGTCCTTGTGCACTTGCCACGACATGACCATCATCCAAAAGTAGAATATCGTATTAACCAACTCAAACGCAAACGCTGCTTTCCAACAATTGCCTATAAACCCCTGTTAGCTTTCACCTAGACCAAAAAAAAAAAAGGAGGGGAACCGACAAATGGTGTTTTGCGTCAACCACGCCAGCGCTTCAACGGTATTCCCCGTCCACGCCATATTCGTCACGTAGTTCTGGCAGTTGGAATTCACATTGGCTTGGCCACCATACAGTTGCAGCGCTGTCTCAACGAGACCCGTCAGCCATAGCGCAAAGAGGATAAAACTGCCGATGATGATTATGCCCGGGAGCAGGAAGCGTTGCGCGGCGAGGATGAGGATTGTAGCGACGAAGGCGACGCCGAGGGCGCCGACGGTGACCATGAATGGGAATAGCCTGGATCATCTAATTAGCTCGGTTATAAATAAAGGGTTATTTATGAATGGTATGGGGCATACCAAGGAATTCCCAGGCGCAGCTGCGTCTGCACCACCATGAACCACGCAAACACCCCCAGGCACACCCCGGAGCCCACCAGCACGGTGATCAGCCAGATGTTCAGCTGCAGTTCCGGCCAGCGGTATCGCCTGCCAGTGGACGGTCGGTACGGGGGCATATTGTGTGTGTTTGTATATGTGGTTGTGAGCTGTCGCGGGCGTATCGGTCACAGAGTGATGCTATCGATGCGGGGGAACGTCCGTAAAGCGAAAGTCCCCCTTGATAAACGGTCTTGGGCAACTAGACGGCCCGAAAAAAAACAGTTGTAACAGTTGTCGACCTGTCGATTTGTCGCCGTGCTAATAAAAGGCGTTTTCAGGCAGCTGTGTGGCCGTTGCTAGGTGGTTGAATCAGCGGTAAACACGGAGGCCGGCCACGTCTGTCCGTCTGGTGTCAGGTATTATTGAGGGGCGTCATTCAACAATAAATATTCCGTCGACAAGATATATATAGCATATGCACAAAAAAACAGCAATTGAAATATGTGTGAGGAATGAGAAAAAAATCCAGCGGTGGGAACAAATGAAGAAACTATCGTTGAGTTGTTAATGTTTACTCCGGCCGGACAACGCAGAGTGGGGCCAAGATCGGCTTTATCGGCTGCCGCGATTGGCTGGTTCCTGGGCCTTGATGTTTCTTGGATTTTAGTATTACACCGTAAGACGATGAAAAGAGAATAGTACTTGGTAAAGCAGTGTAAAAAGTCGGCGGTGATTACTAGTAGTCATCATGGTTGTAGGAGTTCCCCACTGCATGCAGGAATTGGCGGTCAAGATCGCTGCAAGATATACTAGCCACATGAGATGTGTATAATTGTTCATGTCATTATTCTGAACGTCCTGGCGTGAGCCTCGCTCTCGTCTCTATAAATCCTCTATAATTACAGCAAAGTATCTCCCAGCGCACTGCGAACCAGCGAGCAGCCCGTGCGAATCGTATCGCCAGCCCCCTTCGTCTCCAGGCTCGGATTCACCTCGACCAGGTCCATGGCGATCAGATTGCCGGTCTGGTGCACGCACTCTGCAATAAAGTCACCCTCACGCAGCGTCAGCCCTCCTCGAACAGGCGTGCCTGTGCTGGGCGCCCACTGCGGGTCGAGCGCGTCAACGTCAAACGACAGATGGATCGGGGTGTCGTTGCCAATGTGAGCAAGCGCCATTTCGACAACCTTGCCGATGCCGTGACTATCCTGCTATTAGTATCACGCACGCTATACATATATAAGAGAAAACTCACCGGTCAATGTCGTGCATGCTAAACGCCTTGATGCCATTCTCGCGCAGAATCCGCTTCTCGCCGCGGTCAACATCGCGCAGGCCAATGTACACCAGCTTGTTGACGTTGAGCAAATGCTCCTGCTGCAGCCATCCGAAAATGTCCTTCTTCTCCTCCTTGGCCAGCCCCGTGAGGAACGCCACCGGCATACCGTGGATATTTCCACTGGGACTGTCTTCGGGGAGGTTAATGTCTGCGTGCGCATCGACCCAGATCACGGCAATCTCGCGCCCAAGACGCTCGCGGATCGCCTTGGCTGTGCCTGAGACGGTTCCGATAGCAATCGAGTGGTCGCCGCCCAGGGTCAGCACCATTTTTCCATCCTTGGCATGGTCGTACACCTGCTGGCTCAGCTTCTCGGTGACCGCGCTCACTCCGCGTGGCTTCTTCATGCCTCTGTGATCCGGATCTTCGGCGGGCATGATGTCCGCGTAGTCGTGCACCGCGTTGTCATAGTGTACGTCATAGCCTAGATCCTCGCGCACCTGGTCGAGCAGGCCTGATTCGATCAGGGCCATGGGCGCTGCTTCCACGCCTTGTTTGCCCTAGAGACACATCTGCTTAGTCGAGGTGGCACGGTGCGACGTAAGAGGAGGGGTATCTTACCTGGCCGCCAGAAAAGCCAACAGCCACGACTCCGAGCTCATTTGGCTGGGAGAGAAATCGCTGAGGGATCGTCGAGGGCGCCGTCATGGTGTCGAGGTGAAATAATTTAATCAATTGAACTGGGGGGATCGAACAGTGTCTTGCTTTTAGATAGTCCTGGGTTGATCAAAATGGATGCGGAGATGTGGTGCGGGGAAGACAGGAAGAAGCGACGAAGAACGAAAAGAGAATGCAAAAGTGAAAGAAAAAAGGGACATGAGGGAACCCCCCCTTAAGTACCGCGGACCGACCCATAATCAAACGAAAAAAGGTGAATCCGCAAAAATCAGCCAGAGATCGGGTGCAGCTGCTTTTAACGGTCGGTGTTGGGTCTGCGCGCCGGTGCCAGCCGTGGCCGTCTGCAACATCCCCATCCGCTTTCCCCTAAGTACAGGTTGAACCGGCTTCACCAGCCTTCGCGTCAGACTAAGTGTTTATCGCCGTGGCATTTATCGGGGGCGAGCATTCCATTACGTTTCGAATTATGGCCGGTTTTTCCAAGTATTATTCGGTCGTCATTGTGTGCGGATCTTTTGTGTCATTATCGTGGACTAACTGAACTAACTATGGCAGGGTATCTCTATCTATCTATTTAACATCTGACAATACTATACAGTAACTGGCTGTGAATGTAATTGCTTCGCTTCATTCTGCAAACCAAAAATCACCCCAGAATCAACTCTCGCAATATCTCCTCCGCGCGCTGCGCCTCCACGCGCCCCTTCTCCCCAGCGCGCATCATCTGCCCGACAAACCAGCCGAGTTTCCCCAGCTGCTTCTTGTCGCGAATCTGGGCCACCATCTGGGGGTTCGCCGAGATGAGTGGTTGCGCCAGTGCTAGGTACTCGTCTCGAGACAGAGGTCGTAGCAAAAGACCCTCGTCCTCGAGCAGCTGCTGGATCGGCCGCTTGTCTCCCTCGAAAACCATCGCCAGAACTTGCTTGGCCACGGGGCCGGTCACTTTTTTGCGTAGAGACTGATTGATCAGCTCGGCCAGCGTCCTGGCTGGAACATATTCTGCGTCCCATGCCACGTCTGCCTTGGCCAGCAACCCTCCCAGTTCGTGCAACACCCAATTAGCCGCTGTTCTCCCGAGACTAGTAGTCTCCTTGTCTTGCTGGAGATCTCGGAGGAAATCAACAACGTCCTGGTAGTACTCCAAGCGTGCGCCACTGTCTAGCTCACTCAATGGCTTTGCGTCCTCAATCGACAGTCCGTAAGACGGCCCGGTCAGCATACCCAAGAGCTGATCAGGCAAAGCCGGCAGCGTATCGCCCAGTGCCGATACAAGCTGGCTGTCAATAACCATAGGTCCTAGGTCTGGGTCTGGCATGTAGCGATAGTCCACTTCTCCTTCCTTTGCACGCAGTCTGCGCGTCTCCGTGCTACCAATCGCCCAGCCCCTCGTTTCCCCCAAGACCACGCCACCACTTTCAAGCACGGCAATCTGGCGATTGCGCTCTGCGACAATGGCGTCTTCGACTGCCTTGAAGCTGCTCAAGTTTTTGATTTCTGTGCGCTGACCCAATCCCCGTATGCCGTTGTATTCCCCATCTCCCGGCGCTGCATCACGCCGCCGGACGGAGATGTTGACGTCAGCACGTAACCCGCCCAATTCCATTCCTGTAGTCACGGCGCTTATAGCCTGGAGGATCGCCTGAACTTTTCTCACACAGGCCGCGGCTGTCGCGGGCGAGTGGATCTGAGGCATCGTGATGATCTCGATAAGAGGGTGGGAGACTCGATTGAAGTCTAGCAGTTGTGCCGACGGAGGGTATTCTTGCGATTTGGCCGTGTCTTGTTCCAGCTGTACTTGCTTGATGTCGATGCGGATCTTTTTCCCATCCTCAGGCGCAATGCCGTCGTAATCGTAAAGCTCGACGAAGCCATTTCGGGCAAAGGGTTCGTAGAACTGGGTGATCTGGTATCCGGCCGGCTGGTCCTGGTAAAAGTAGTGTTTTCGATCGAAGCGACTGACCGGCTGGATCTCGCAGTTGAGGGCAACTGCTGCGCGCAATGCTGGAAGAAGGGTTGGAGTTTGGAATTCCTAGTTCATTTAGAGCTTTTTCTTTCGTCGGACATTGAGTGACGAGTCACATACCGGCTGCGAGCCAGGGAAGGCGAGGTCAAAGAGAGCAACGTTGGAGTTTGGCTCAGCTGCCACTGAGGTCGGAGCTTCTAGAAACCTGTCAACTACCGTAACAAACGATAAACCTGGCGTAGAAATGACTAACTCGAGAAAAGCTTCGCAGCCGTGTTCAATTGCGCATGGATTTCGATTCCGACAGTCAGTTCCCATCCATCAGATTGAGGTGATTTCTCCGAGCCTTGTCTGTGCCGGTTCTTTGTCTTGAGCGACTTGGCCTCTTCTTTCAACTGCTTCCGCAGCGGGATGCGTGCGAGTCCATCGGTGCTGGCGGAGCGGCGGAGCGCTGGCCAGGCTATGCGGAGGCGGTACTCACCCGCCGCTCTTGCAGCAGGACTGGCTAGAGCAAGGGTTCGAGGGGACCATAGTCGCAGCATGTGTGAGACTGTGCTGGGGTGGATTGGGAAGAAAGAACAAAAAGATGAGGTTGATTGTTGCTTGATCGGTTGGGCAGAATAGGCAGGAAGCTCTGGGCGGTCGGCGTATGGTCATTACGGCTGTCATTACGGTATGAAGGGTAAAGTGTGGTGGCTGATTGGTTGGATGTGCTTGTCCTGTGTTATCACAATACGGCTCTTTCCGCGAGTGACAAGCCAGACAAGGTCCAACAGATCGTCCGACAGGAATTAAGTTCAGGATTAGCGACTCATAGTCGGCAGTCAACATTCAATAGTCCTCCGTCACAGGCCGATCCAGGTCGATAGCGCCGCCCAGGAACCGCCAGATCGGTGCGCAGCTTTGTGGTGTTCACTGTTCACTGTTCACCGCTCATCGCGGGGATGTCGCTATTATGGATTGAAGAACCCATCTTCATCGTCACAGCAACATGTGAACCGGCCACACCCGGCTCTCAAACCTCAAACAAACACATGCGGGGTTGCGATAACGTCGGATCACCAGCAATCTGACTGCCAACACAGCAAGGCTGGCCCTGTCCAGTGGCGGCGTGGTGATCAGTCCCACCACCGACTAGCTGCTGCGTCCTAAGCAGAAAACAGTCGACAGAGTCAGAATCGGATCGAAAAGAGCCAACCAAGAATCGTCAACAAAGACAGGTCGGGCTTAGGTCAGGCTAAGAGGGCATTCCTTTTTGCAGAGCCTGAGGAACGACTCGGCTCCCTCCTTCGAGTACCGCCATGTATATTTAGCATCACTCCTCAATAATAACTACTCAATTATCAACTTGCTACCCCCCCGACATCTTTGACCACACCTTGACCACACCCAATGGGGGCCAGTCGCACTTGACGTATCAGCTCAGCGCCGACGTCACGGCGTCAACTGGTGTGAACTGGTGTGTGTCAGGTTGTCAGCACATTAATCACTCTCGACTGCGATTGCGTTCATCATAATCTAAAAACCTCCCCCGGACGTCATTCGGACCCCAAGACGATACATCGATCGATCAGACCAGTCAAACACGGAGTATTCAACACTCGCATACGAATTCTCCTGCTGATGCAAGGAGGTGCTCGCTAGCCTCGTCCTGCCAGCCAGTCGCGCCCCCCCTCCTCACGCTGGAATGCGCTGCACAATATGAACCATGAGCATTTATTGCTGTACATCCACCGAATTGATCAGACCTGCACTCTTCAAGAAAACTTTAATCTTTAATCGCGACTTGATGTGCCTTTTCCCTCGCTTTTGAGGGAAAGCGCTGTGGTTACACCAAAATTACCCTTTTAGGAATCCTGCGCGGACTCGCATCAAGCAACCTGCGCGATGCCTTCAAGTGTCGCCAGTAGTCGCCGCAAGGGCAACAAGGCCGTGAGAGCGCCACCATTGAAAGCAATTACAAACTCGCCAAAGCCAGCCCAGCGTCGTTTGTCGACCTCTGCCAGACCCAGCGATGCCAGTGTACCTGCCAAAGCCCAGCCACGACCGTCGCAGACACAAGTTACTGTCGCGCAGCCAAACAACAAACCGGACGTGTTTCAATTCCTGCAGCAAGGCGACTCTTCATCGTCGAATCCCACTGACTCGGAAGAGGATGAACACGACGAAGATGAGGAAGACGACGACTCAGAAGAAGATGATGAAGAGAAAGCAACAAATGACGCTCGTTCCCCAGCCAGCAAACGACTAGTCCATCGCGGCAGTCTGCCCTCGCCTGTTTCTTCTTCTTTCCGGGCAAGCAGTCCCGAGCAGACCTTTTCGGTCGCATCTCGAGATTCCATCTCGACCGACCCCGAGCCTACAACTCCCCCCGAGGGCTCGCCGGCCACGGCCTATCTGCGCCTAGCGCACAAGCACATCAGTCAGTCGCGGGGACAGAGACGGCGTGTATCGAGAGAGGACCAGCAGTCTGACTATTCAGCGCCGGAAGACTTCTACATTCCTTCACGCGCACACTCTAACCGCTCGTCTCTCGCGCACGAAGGCCCCGGGGCCCTGGTACAAACAAACAAAAACAAATCACCTGAAAAGAAAAACAGCAGCAGCCGCAGGGCTACTATATCAGGCTACGCTTCTCTAGCCTCAAAACTAGACTCCTCAGACAAGGACAACAACACCCAAAAACTAGCACCGGTCTACCGACGCTTTGAAAATGTAAACCACCGGATCCTGTTATATCTACAAGATGAAATCTCCCAGATGGAGGAAGAGCTCCAGCTCATGGACGAATACGACGCGACCAAACGTGCATCCATCGCCCTGGAAGATGGTTCGCAACCGGAGCCTGCGTCGCGCCGAATGGACGTTGAGGCAGCCCGGCATTTTTCTGGATTTCATGCGCGACGAACAGAGCTCCTGGAGAGACTGATGTATAAGACTAATCAATACAGTATGTCCTTGCCCACTTTTTATTTCTCTGACCACAGCTAACTGAGACTGTGTAGATGAAGCGCTGTATAACTACAACAAAATGCGCCACGCGCTACCCAAGGCATCCCCACGAGACGTCCACACATACCGCGCCTGGATGCAGGAGAACACACCCATTGCCAAAAGCGAAACTGCCTTTTTGGACCACGAGCTTGATCTCGTCTCGCTGAATGCAGTCGTCGCCCGTGCCAATGGCGACAATAATAATAGTATTCTATACTTTATCATTGGCGTGATGTCTGCTGCCTTACTGCTGCCTCTTTTGGCTTATTAAAACCCCTCCCCCCCTTTTTTTTTCTTTTGTGTCGAATCAAAAATACTCTCGAGCTGGACACGCGGGTTTTATTCGTTTCACTATCCTTTCGGGATTTCTCAAAATTTTTATGGTTCGGGCTTTGAGAGTCTACTTACTTTGTACTACTGTTGTACTGTTCTACTGTTCTACTGTTATTTCATGTTGATATGTTTGATTACTCCCGGATAATATGTCGGCGCAGGAAGGCTCCCCTTTTTTCCCCCTGGCCACAAAAGGTTCACAGTTAGATGAATACCACGAATGATACGATTTTTCTTGAATGGAGAACTTTTAAAAAAATCAATTGATATGAATTCTCAGTCCCTGAAAAGATAAGTACCTCTTCTAATCTAGGCGAACACAAAAAACCCGTCTGAATAATACAGAAAATAATAGTAGTAGTAGTAGTAGTAGTAGTAGTAATAATAATAATAAAACAGGCCCCGTAGAACAAATAGCATAGAAATAGAAACAGAAGCCGGCGCAAAAACAAACTTCTTTTTGACAATACTGTTGAACACCTGCGCCAATTCTGCTGCAAACATGAATCACCGAAAACAAGGAAAAAGGTGCATCTCACAATAAAGATACGTAAAACAAAGATAAAAAGGATAATATTCTTTCCTTGCTTCGGGACAAGAGAAGACAGAGAGGGGGTAAAGGATAAAAAAAAAAGGGTTTCGGAAGAAACCACCCAAGTCGAATATCGATTGAACCAAAAGTAGAGGACCGTGGTCGTCTTTGCATGAAAAAATAAAACATCGTAAAAGCTGAGAAGAAGCAGTTGAATTCCTTTGTATTTTGTCAAATATTGTAGCAGCTGATAGATGGGATTGTACGGAAATAGCTCATGTAGTCGCCGGCGTTGGAGTAGCACTCTTCTTTATAGCTGGACTGGCGCTTCCCTCGTTCAAACCGCCTTGGCTGGCAGATTGTGAAGGATTCGGTGTGCTAGAGGCCTGGCGAGCCCGCGCTTCCAGTTGAGTCTTGGTCTGCGCCATCAAGATTGCCTGCTCGGCTGCCCTACGAGCCCAGGTCGCCGCTGCTGTGGAATTCGAGTACTGACCAGGCGTCTGTGCTGCTGAATAGTTTCCATACATGGCAGCAGGCGACTGGCCTTGCTGCTGCGGGTAGTACCGTTGAGGGTTTCCCGATGCTGGGTTCAGGTATGCTGTACGTGTGTGGCTTTGAGGCGTCGAGTACATTGGAGGCTTCTGCGGTGATGCACTTCGTCCAGCCCCATATGCTGGGCTTTGTTGGTAGCCCGGGTTTGGTGAAGCACCGGGTTGTCCTGCATAAGCGCCGTAGCCGTTCTGAGTAGGTGGCCGTGGAGGGTATTGCCCAGGTGGATATCCTGGTACATTGCTGGGGCTTTGAGAGGGAGATGCCTGGGGGCGAGGCCCGGCGTAAGACTGGTGTGGGGTTCCAGGGGTATAGGGAGTTGCTGTTGAAGGGCGGCCTGCATAGTACTGCTGACCCCCAGGCCCAGACTGTTGCGGTCGAGTATTAGCAGAATACAGCCGTTGATTGAAAGCTGGCGAGCTCTGGTAAGAAGCAGGTCTTGATGGCGTTGCCGCTGAAGAGAATGCGGATATTCTCTTCTGCAGAATCGAATACTCATCCTCCTCCATGGTGCCACTGTATGATGGACCGTCCACAAGTATTTTTTGGCTGATGTTCAACTCGGCAAGCTGGTCTCCGTTCAATTTGGAGACAACATATGGTGGCAGGTTGGCAACGATGGCAGCTAAGCCCGCCTTTAGGGTATCGTATGTCGCACGTTCGGCCTCGGATGGAATAACATCTTTTGAGTCTGCCTGCGGGGGAGATTCCAGGTTGCGGTTTCGTCGGAAAGAGTCCAGAGTCTCTAGTAATTCTGTTATGTCTCGTAGAATTGCGTCAGAATCGTTCTCTTCAGGAGCTGGCATGTCGACCTCAGAGCCATCTTCCTGGGTCTCAGCAGGCTGGAACGATTTGACATCTTCATCCAATGTAGATTCATCAAGCTCTTCTAGTATTGGCTGCTCCTCTTGCGAACCAGGCGCATTGTGGAACGACAGCACTGTGTTAAAACGCCTCGCACCTCTTTGGGCCCACCAAACAGCGTTCTTTGTATCCAATGGAGCGACAGAGTGGGAACTGTCAAAACTGGGAGCGAACGAATAGTAAGCGCCTTGAAATAAAATCGTATCATCGTCGATACTATTTGAATAAGAGCTAGGACCTGCACCCTCGTCGCCTCTTTCCTGCTTCTGTCGCCGATTCCAAAACGAGGGAGACGAGAAACGCCCTCCTCCGTATTGCAACCAGTGTGTCGAAGGAAGTTTTGTGAAGGAATAATGGTGGCGCTGTCCCAGAACAGCGTCGAAATTTGTGACGGCATCAAAAGGGTCTATCCATGTCTTTGAAGGGTCTCTTCCCCAGGATCGTCCGGGACGTGGCGGCTCCAGCTGAGGCAAGGTCGAGCGAGGAGCAAACACCTCTCCAAATGTCTTGGCTGGCTTGTCATCCATACTCGAATTAAATGGAACAACCTGTGTGGTTGTGATGCCGTTGGGAAGTCGATCCTCCAGCAAGGGCCTTGAATTGTCTGACGCCGCAGAAGATGAGGTATCAGTCGTTTTCTGTAAGCTTGAGAAGAGTTGTTTCGCATTAGGTGGATTGCCACCATAGAACGTCAGAACGGCCTTATCCTCCCGACCTGTGTGTTGAGGAGCAACATCAGTCAGGCTTTCTTTCTCCCCGGTCGTCTCTGTCTTTATTTTTGAGGATCGGCGGGGTGGCGCTTGTGATAAAAGACCGTGCAGGCGACTCTTAAAGGCGAGGATCTGATTTTGTAAAGAAGATTGATCGCTTTCCTCTGTTGTACTTGGCTGGCTGTCAACGACTCCTGTTGATGCCTTGTCGACATCGTCCACAAATTCCTGTAGAGACGCATATCGGCCAGCAGCGGCACGAGCCTCTATGTTGGGGATTTCGCTGCCTTCATCCGACAGCTTTGCGCGTTTGGAGCGGGGTTTCGATGGCGATGACGGCGTTAGAGAATACTTGAACAGCCCGATGTTTTCATCATCTCTATAAAAGCAAGCGCCAATTAGCAAATGTGGGAACAACAAAGACGGGATCTAACTAAGGTTGCGGGGATTTCCACTTACTTTGCAAGTATTTCGACAATGTAGCGCAAGGTCTGGTCCAGTTCGGCCTTGTCCTCTTCCGCGGTGGTTGTCAAGTTCTCGCTGCGGTCTGGAGTTGAGGCGCGCTTTCTTTTGCCGGGCGTCGACAGAACTGGCGATTCATCTGCTGGGGGATGAAGCTCCCCATTTGTCACAGCCATGGTGGCCGCGTCCCCTTCTTGCTCACTGGCCATGGCACAGCGCCGGGAATTCTTTTGGTCGACGCGCAAACAGTCAAACACGTCCTCCACGAAAGACACCGATAATGCTTAACCCACCACACGCGTGCAGCCAAGGCGTCGGGCGGGAAAAATAATCGCCCAACCTAACTACACGGCGGATTCAGCGGGCAGGAGATGCGAAGTGGTCGCAGGCTGTGGTCTGGCAATCCAGACTTGATGGCGGCGCGATCTGGCGAGGCGACGACGGGAATCCCCAGGGCGCTTCTGCACCAGTTGACGCTACGCCACGGGAACAGTAGATGCGGACTCAGATCTGGCCACGCGCCGCGCAAGATGCTGCTTGAAAATACACGCAAAGTAATAGAGCAACCGCGACAGCCGGGGTCAGGATTCGCAACGTCTCAGCCAGGGACGCAGCGAGGGAGGAGCAATTCTCTTCGCTGGGGATCGACGGCCCGCCCAAAGCGGCTTAGCGCCACGGCGTGTGACCAATCTGGGCGGGTCACGTGAGAAATGCGCGTCGCGGCTGCTGATTGGCCCGTAGCTCTCCACCGCCGGCTCTTACCTTGAACCACCAATAATTTATTGTTGATTATCATGACCGAGTGATATTCTTCTCTTCTTGTTGACATTCTCCCCGTCGGTCGCCATCCTATACCCCCGTTGTCCCCAAGGCCCGAGGACTTCTTCATGGATGTCATCGGTCTTCGGTAATGCCCCCTGCCACCCTCGGGCACTGGCATTGACGAGTTCGCCCTACGCATTGAGCCAGGTTGGCATCCCGCCTATCACCCGCCTGCGAAGCTGTTGTTCTAACTAGATGCTGTTCTTCTGATGTAGGCGTTTACTCAGAGCTCGCGGAATCTCCGCCGTCAATACCCCGTCCTCTCCCGCCGATATGAATCGATTGCCCGGGGCACCGCGCATGGAGCGGTTGCTCCGGATGCCGTGAGCGAGCAGAGCTCTCACGGTGAAACAATACACCTTAATGGCCTGCCAAACACATCCCCAGAACGCGACCGTTCACGGCGTACTTTTCGCTTGCTCAAAAACGTGGAGCGAAACATGCTCCATTTGACCCTCTATGAATTTTATCCTCACCTGAACTATGAGAACCCGTTCGCTACTCGATTACCCCCAAAACATCTCTTGTCGAAGAGTCAATTGTCTCTTGCAAACATTTTGCAAAATTATATGACGACCGTGGACCGGCCAATTCCAGAAAACGCTGCCCGCGGCGCCAATCGGTCTTCCGATGCAGCTATTCGCCGTGTTTTCAATGCTGCATCTTTGCGCTACCTGTCTGCAAAAGGCTACTCGCCGGAGGATGTTATGGCATGGGCTTGGATTCTCGGGACAGAGAAAACTTATCGCGCAGCATTGAGGCTTTTTTTCTGGGACACTCACCCTGGACATCGGCCAACGCCACTATTTGTTTTGAAACTTCTTTTACGCCGAACAAGCCTGGACGTCAAGGCTTTCCGAGTCCTTCTTTCTTATTCACGATTGCGCATCAACCAATTGCCGCTTGGAACTACAGCCTCTGCGATACAACCCGACGCAATCAACGTGGATAGAAAATCACAGGTGCTGCAGGACAGCCCATTAGATATTATAAGGGTTAAATCTTTGGTTACCATCTTGCTGCGAAAGGCTCGTGAGCTCTGGCCGGCAGCATTGACTTTCATAACACGATCTTTTTCTCATTATTTGATCTACCAGCTTGATTCCAGCCACACAACCGAAGCCGAAAAAGGCGGCATTGATTCGCTCCGTGCTCATCATTTTAATGAATGCCTACGCGCTTTGGCTATAACGCCTCGGCACGGACCCTTTGCGTCTGCGTCCATCCAAGAGGAGGCGCAGTTTGAATTGCTAAAAGCCATGGCCGCACATAGTCCTGTGTTACCTGTCAATCGCCAGGGTTATCAAGCCCTAGTTGCAGTGCAGCTATGTCACCCAAAGACCCCGGCCGAGAGAGTGTACACGACTCAGAAATCTCCCTCATGGCCTCCATGGAAGGAAGCTCGCTTGGGCATGGACACTGAACGGGGCGACGAGGGCATGAAAAGCCGTGCGATGCAAGTCATGGCTCAAATGACAGAAGCCGGCTACTCTCGTTCGACTTATGAGGAAATCGCAAGCATCCTTGCCGGCTGGGATACGGATGGTAGCCCTACCATCCAAACTCGAAGTTTGATGCCATCGACAGCATCACAGGGAGCACGTTGGAACCGGCCAAAATCCGACTCGGTCATTTGGTCGGCTCGGATTAGAGCTACTCGGACATTGCGAGAAGCTTGGGCATGCTTTCTCTCCTACCAGAATATCTACCCTGTCCCTACACAGCGGGTATATCAAGCAATGGCAGAGAAGCTCATTTACAGTGGGGTTGTAAAGGAAAACGAACCCAACAACCCAGATTCCCTCTTGCCGGGGGATGGATTTGAAGCTTTTCCTGAACCAAACTCGGCTCGTGATGTGTTGTATGTTCCCACTGAACCACCATCACTAGACGAGTTGCTTCGGCAGATGGTATCACAAGGAGTACATCCGAGCGAGAGTTTTGTTTCGTTACTTCTGCGTACTTGCCCGGATCCTTCTACTGGGTTGAAATACGCCTGTGACTTTTTGAGTCGGAAGCAAATCAAAGCACTATGCACACTTGATCACGGCCAACGCGCGATCAAGACACTCAATTCCATGCAAAATCGTCTCGTTGATTCGTTTATTGCGTGTCTTTGCTCACCCTTGCCGTCTGATGCGAGTCAATATCGTTTGTCTGAAGCATATGCATTTCCGGTTTTGATGCGGACGCCTTTGTCGTCGACAAGAAGCATCTTGGTTTCCGAGGAGCAGAATCCTGACGTATTTACTAAGTTCTCTCAACCGCGAGCGCTGTCACATGCCGTGAAATTGCTGAGATCCCTCAAACCTGCACGGGTATCAGCATGGCTACCGCTGCTCAAAGCTCTAGGGTCCTATAGAGCTTGCGCTAGCGATCGGCATATTAAACGGGATAGACAGTGGTTCCTAGCGTGGTATGAAACCATCGAGGTATTGCAATGGATGACAAAGGCCGAGGTCGAGGCAGGAATGGATGGGTTGAGGCTCCTCTGCCACGTATTCGCCGGTGCAGTGTCGGCTGGGATTCGCAATGTGAACGCCGCTGAAGAGGGCCTGTTACTGGTGCAAAAGGCCAAAGATGACAACGAGTCGAATTATGACGTTGCTTCTAGCTTTGAAATATTCGTTTTGGACGGACTACGCTATCTGAAGGCGTACTTTGATCGTCTTGTTCACCCACTGCCTGTCTTCCCAACGCAAAACACGACCAACAACAACGAGGTTACCGCGTTGATTGAGAAGCCCCTTCCTGAAAATTTCCAAGTGCCAGGGCCAGATACCTTGCATGCCTTTGTCCGGGCGTTAGGAACCGCCGAAGACAACGATGGCATTCTGAACCTACTTCAATGGATGAGCCGGTCTCCAACAGAACTGAGAAAGCGAGCGAGCCAGTCCCTAGGCGGCCACCGAATGACACGCCGCACTCTGACAGCCATGCGAATATTTCTTGAGTCTGGAGGGAACGGGGACCTTCACCATATCGAACAAGACACAACAAGTGAGGAGAGCTCTGATTTAGAGCCGACCTTCTCGGATGGCCATGTCGAAGAAGCATACAAAATCATCACGGCCACGCAGAGCTTGGCGCCGTGGCCTTCGGACAATGAGGTTCGCGAATATCTTTTGTGGTGGACGGGTCCTGGTGATAGATTGGAATGATTTCCGTGTAATATATTCAATAATATGTTCGATAACTATGTATTTTTCGATATGTATCATATTTGCTTAGAGATACCACTGAATGCAGCCATTAGATTATCAATTGAACCGATCAATTCGCGAACTATATACATGTAATGGCAATACATGTAAATTGTAAACCGAGTCTCCAAGGACATGTGAATTGAGTCCGGACTGACCAAATAGCCGAAGGCTTTATGGTAGCAGGTACTGTGCTGAGAGGTCCGACTATAGCCGAGAGATCGGAGCTTCCCCGCATTGCAATGTCAGACCGGAGCTTGCGTCAACGACCTCGACCATCCATGCACACTTTTCCTGTCACCAGCTCTGACCAGTGACAACAGGGATTGCACATTTCCTTTTATTTTTCCTTTTATTCTTCCCTGACTCATCAGTTCCACAAAACCACAGTGACTACGAACACCACACACGATGGCACCTCGCGTCGCCGTCTCCTTCTCCTCTTCCCTCCTCCGCCCAAGAACGACACCAGCAATCTCAGCAATCCGCGCTCCCTGCCAACAAACCAGCTGGAACCTCCTGCGCGTCTCAGTGCGCACCAGTGTCACAGTCGGCACAAGCGCCGAGGGAGGCGCCATCAACATCCAACAAGTGCCCGCTCCCGGATCTGGGTACATCCGCGTGTTACTGTTAAACCGACCCAAGGCCAGAAACGCGATTTCAAAAGAGTTGCTGAATACGCTGCGGTTTCATGTCGATTCGATTGCGGCCGAGCATGGCAATGGGCCGACCAGGGCGTTGGTGATTGCGAGTAATGCGGACTCGGCGTTTTGTGCGGGTGCGGACTTGAAGGAGAGGAAGGATATGAGCAAGGAAGAGTAAGAATTAAAGAAATACGATAATCATATTTGTTCAATGCTAACGCGTGTCTGTCTAGGACAAACGCATTTCTCGCAAAACTACGGGGTACATTCGCCAAACTAGAAGCGCTCCCGGTGCCTACGATATCGGCCATCTCATCGGTGGCTCTGGGCGGCGGTCTAGAACTTGCGCTGTGCACACATCTACGTGTCTTTGGGTCGTCGAGCGTGGTTGGTTTGCCCGAGACGCGGCTTGCCATCATCCCCGGGGCTGGCGGTACTTACAGGTTGCCTGGTCTGATCGGCGCCAGTCGGGCGCGCGATCTAATTCTGACCGGACGCAAAGTGTCGGGTGCCGAGGCGTATTTCATCGGCCTCTGCAATCGCCTGGTCGAAGTGACACCGGAGGAAGAGAAGCAGGAAGGTGTTGCCCGAACCAAAGTGCTTCACGAAGGCGTCAAGCTGGCTCTGGACATCTGCGAAGGCGGTCCCATTGCCATCAAGCAGGCGATGCAAGCCGTGGATCAGTTTGAAAAGGGCGAAGAGGCTGAGAACGAGGCGTACGCGGGCGTCGTCGACACGGACGACCGGCTTGAGGCTCTGCGGGCTTTTGCAGAGAAGCGCAAGCCTGTGTACAAGGGGCGGTAGAGAGCGTGTGTATGTGGCGGATTTCAAACTGTACTGTAGAGCAAACAATCAAACAGACATCATGAATCATAATCATAATAATGCCTTGGGCACAATGTATACAGTCAGTCACCAGGCAGAATGTTTCTTTCATCTCAACTTCCGAAAATGCCGAAACGTCATCTGACCTTTTTGTGATTTTTTTTGGTATCGTCTCTTCTCCCCTGACCGATCCTGGGGAACCGCATCCGGGCAACCAGCGGGCGCAGTCACGACGACTCCCGGCGTGAGAGAGGCAGGCAGGCAGGCAGGCAGACGGCATAAATGGGGAAACTCGTGTAGTTTTTGCCCTGAGCATCCGCAGTTCCATGGTCGTCTCGTATTGCTGCAGCGTCATTTCTCGGCGGCGGGTGATCTCCCGTTTGGCTCAGGAGCTGAGTCACAGGCGCAGCCCCGGTTGGGAGATCTCTCCTCGCAGACGTCACCTGATTGGGGCGATCAACAGCGTCCAGTGGTGTTTCATTGTTTTACCTGTGGTTCTGTGGTTTTTTGCCTTTCGGGTGATCCAGGGGCGCCGATTTGACCAAATTTTGGCACGAAGCATCAGCCATCTCGAGACATGAGCCGTGGGGTTGTGGACCGTGGATGCGCGATTTGAGGCAGAGTATACAGTGTATTGCTGTACCACTGTATACGGCTGTGTCATGCAGTGCTGCACGCAGAAATGGGGCTGCCTGCAAGCTAGGTCACCAACTAGCCTGGGATGTGACGTTAAGCGTGCCCGTCTGACTGCCCAGTGGAGAGAGAGAGAGAGAGAGAGAGAGAGAGAGAGTGTGTGTGTGTGTGTGTGTGAAGAAGGCAAGTCCTATCCGCAAGTGAAGGCAAGAAGCAGCTGGGCGGGACTCAGCCCAAGCTTGGTCTCCTTCTGCCGGTGGCTGAGGCGATCGATCGCCCCCGTTCCCGCTTCCCCTGGATACTTGTTTACGCTCCAGTTATTAGACTTCAGCGCTGTCTGCAGCAGAGTCTGCCTGTTGAAACTTGACAGCCGCTTCTGTGCAGACCAGCAGTTTCCGCCCTTTTCGTATTTGCATGTCGGCTGCAGACTCCGGAGAGTTTCAAGTTGTTCAACACCTGGCCTCAAGGCTCAAGGCTGGAGATCATGTAACCAGCGCCCCGAACTAGCAACTACTAAGCCTCTAGCGAGCTGGATAGCGACCAAAGGTTAAATCCTAGCTGCGTGAGGTACTAAATCTGCTACACTACTAATACCCCTCGTCCCCACTCGCATCTTGCTCGTTTTGATTCTTCAGGCTGCACCAGCAACTGACGCACCCCCGGCCTCGATCGATCACGGGACTGGACTCGCTGCTCCTCGAGTCAGCAGGTGCCTGCGCGACCCTGCGACGTTTTCTTTAACTAGCTCTTGCTGTCCTCTGGCTTCCACTTCAGCAACTAATAGGTGGATATATGGAATTATCTTGACTCTCTGGAAAAACCCCCCCGGAGGCGAATATCTCGCTTTCCGACCATGGCCACCACTCGAAAGATCAAAGAGTTCGGCCTCAGCGAGGTCTGGAGCTCTCCCCAGAAACCGGCCCAGGTCGATGTGGTCCTCGTCCACGGCCTCAACGGCCACCCCAAGCAAACATGGACAAGTAAGACAGGCGAAGCCTTTTGGCCTGTCGACGTCTTACCCGACTTCCTCTCCGACCTGCGCGTACGCCTACTGACTTACGGCTACAATTCCAATGTCACCTCGTTCACAGACGGTGCTTCGAGAGATCGCATTCACCACCACGCCGAAACGCTAGCCGGCGAGCTGCACGCAAACCGCAGCTTGCGGAACTGCCTGGAACGCCCCATTATTTTCGTCTGTCATTCACTAGGCGGGCTTGTCGTCAAGCGATGCCTGATAATGTGCCGGAGTGTTGAGAATGATCGGATCAGGCACCTTCGTTCCATCTACGTCTCGACCTATGGCATTCTATTTCTCGGAACGCCTCACACCGGCTCTGATGTCGCCAAATGGGGCCTGTTGCTGCAGAAGATATGCAGTGCCGTGCTTCCCAAGCGCTTTCTTGATACCTCTCCCCAGCTCATCGAGGCGTTGAAGTCAAACAACGAGACTCTGCAAAACATCAACCGTCTGTTCAACGAATCCTTCAGCCGCTTCCACATCTACTTCTTCCATGAAACAAAACCTATGGATCTGAAGGGCACCCGAGAGTTTATTGTTGACGAAGCTTCCGCCGCCCCCGATATCGAAGGTGCCGAGCGATATGGCATCGAGGCCGATCATAGCTCCATGGTCAAGTTTGAAGACGATTCTTCTCCCGGATTTGAAGCTGTCGCCGAGGCTATTGTTCGCTACTCCCGAGAAGCGCCCAATGTCATCACTAGCCGTTGGGTTGAGGAGAAAGCCCACGTACATCTCCAGAACCAGTCAAGAGCAAACGAAATCATCGGGCGTGAGTCACATATCACAATCCCCATCCAAAATTGTATACTGACGCCCGCCCCAGCTTCACTTGATTTGCCAGGAAAGCCATCTCGAGGAGAGGCTCAAGCCAGGATGGGTACGATACCGCAGCATTTCCTTACTGATTCTGGAAGCCCTGAAACATTGAGCGCATATGAAGTTGAAGAGGCCCCTGAAGAAAATTTCTCTCACGTATAGCGAAGCCATGTACCTTCCCACTTCTATTTGAGTTACTTGTTGTTCCCCGTGTCTCTTTCACTTGATATTTGTCATCATCATCATCTTCTGCTTCTGCTTCTGCTTCCCTGGTGGCTTCCCGTTTCTTTTTTTCTTTCTCTATATTTTTGTATCTTTACACCGAGAAAATCCACGTCAATATTGATGCGAACAACCTGACTGATGTTGTTTTCCTTGTAGGCAGTTCAGTCCCGACTCTTCCTCCCCCCAACACGGGGTTTTCGCCTGAAAACACCCCTCGAATGACTCACAGCGTAGAAAATCTACCCTCGTCACGCCCTCCTTTGTTTGTTGTCCCTCCGGGCTTCCATCCTAATGCGACCTTTATCGGAATGGAAAAGGAATTGTCAGAATTACACGCTCGCCTGTTCAAAGCCAAAAAGAGAGCACAGCGAGTGGCTGCTGTGTTAATTGGTGGAGGACCTGGGTCTGGCAAAACCCATCTTGCTCGAGAGTATGTCCATCGTCATCGCAGAGACTATCCAGGCGGCGTATTCTGGATCGATGCCAAGTCAATCCTGTCCACGTCAACGTGCTATTGGGACGTTGCTCGAGCAGCGGCCCTAACCAGTGACAGCGATGCCACGCAGCCATCATCAACTAGTACGAATATATATGTTGACGAAGTTCGCCACTGGTTTGAGAGCAGAGAGGAATGGTTACTCGTTTTTGATGGGCTGGGCTTTGACGAGGACAGCCAGCTGAACGCTTTCAAAAAGTATTTACCGTTTACGAAAAACAGCAGCATTCTCTATACATCTGTTGACCGGACTTTGGCTAAGAAACAGCGGCTCTTCGAGCCATACTGTCTAACCGTGCGGCCACTCCAAGTCGAAGAGGCTCGCCATCTCCTCTTCAAAGATTTGGATATCAAGAAACCGACGCTCGAACAGTCAAAGAAGGCGACGGATATTGTCAATTACTATCAATGCCTGCCACTAGCAATTCATGCCATCAGTCACAGGCTACGAGCCACTCGAAAGCCGTTGGAGAAATACCACATCGACTCCCACCTTACCGACCAGAAACTTGCAGAACCCTTTCTCGGCATCATGGACGACCTTTCTTCAAACAACCACTATGAAGCTCTGAATCTAATCAACTTGCTAGCATTCTTCGGGCACCATGTTCCTGTTGGGCTTCTTACCTGGGGGAAGAGTGCATTGGAGGCCTTGGATATCCGGATTCTGACGAGCAGTCGAATAGGTGAACCCGGTGACATCGATACCACTCTGGGCCTACTAATCCAGTACGGACTTATTGAGAGGGTCTCCGACCCTTACACATCCAGGTCGTTCATTGTAGATGAGCACGACAGTCCCGAAAATGAGATTCCTGCATGGTCGTCCGAGTCGTTTACTGATTGCAGCGGGGATACGACAACAGGAGTCTACCAAAGCACAATCGATGTGATCAAGATTCATAGCGTTGTCCAAGGCTTCTGTCGAGACGAGCTCAAAAGCCAAGATCAAGAAATCAAACAACGGCGGATAAAAGCTGGTCTTCAAAACGCCCGTAATGCAGAAGAGGGCCCTGGCTATTTTCTCTCATGGCTGTTGGCAGCCACCAAGGTTTACTACAAGTCCTACGAGAATGCTCGATACAAGATGAACAAGGATCGTACCGGTTCCTTATTTGTCAAAGACCTGCGCGAATATGAAACTCATGCTGAACGAATTATGAATCATTACAAAAAGGTCAATGCACGGTCATGTGTCGATCTGGTCAAAGATGCGAAGCAGTCACTCAAGGATGTGGTCAAAGACATTAAGAATGAAATCGCAAGTGTCTCTCCAAACGCCTCGGAAGAATCTCTCCGACACGAAAAATCGATATTCGACCGTTCCAGTAGTTCATCCTCAGCGCCATCATCATCCTTGGAAGACAGCACCGTATCGCGCCGTTCTACCTGGAATGGAGGTGACGATGAACCTGTCGAGGTCGAGTCACCATTAGACATGGTTCGCTCCGAGCAGCCAGACCAAGTTCGCCTTGAACTGTTCCCTCCACACATCTACCGAGAATCCACAGATGAAAAGGACGATGGCTATCTGACCGACGGCGAAGCAAACAAGACATTGAGCCGTCGGCCATCTATAACTCCATCTCAGCTAAGCCAGATCACCGAGAAGCCTACTACTGTCGAGGAATCCATATCGGACGAGTCGTCAGGCTGGGAAATTGTGAAAAATAAGAAGGAAGCCTCGAAATCCAAAGAACCTGTGCGCAAGAGGAACAAGTTTCGTGGAAAGTTCAGACGAGACCTGGGGTCATACCGACAGGTTCCCGCGCTGACGAAGTTGTCATCAGCTCAAGGCGAGGGTTCAATGGCCACGTCCGGAACAAACGTGAAGTATCCTAATGCACAGAGTATCCTGGCTCCTTACCGTAACCGTAAATCACATCACCATGAGGTTGCAGAGGATGCTAAAAGACCGCCACTCGCGCCGATACCTCAGAAAGAGAACCAGCGCTCGTGGGCAACAGTGGCAGCTCCTCAAGGCGCCGCACCCATGGCATTGAAAATGCCTTCTTTTTCATCCTCGGACGGGCTCCCGAGCACTTTCATCGGGCCTCGCCGCCCTTTGAGACGTACACCAGGCCTTCAAACCGAGTTTTCAATGGAGTCACGAAGCAGTCAGAGCAGCAACTCCATTCCATCTCCGGTATCGCTTGATTTCAAGCATTCGTATTTGAATCCCCTCAGCCGCAGTGATCCTGCTCTGGTTCCCGGAAGGACCAAAGATGCCAGATCTGCCCCTGGATCTCGGTTTCATTCAAGACACGCATCGGCAATTTCTGATTCTACCCGAGAATTATCGACCAGCCCGCCCGCCAACCGGCTCCGAGACTTGACTATGGAGGATCTCAACTTCAATCAGAAGATTGCAATGACATCTGAACGGCGCTTTCTCTCGCCCCAGCGCCCTCCATTCCAACCGCCACCCCTTTCGGACGCGATACATGAAATCCCGACCCCAACCAGAGGCAGAAGCCCCAGTGCTCACCCCTCTGCCATCATGCCGGGGTCTCCTCCTCCTCCTCTTGGTCCAGATGGGTACACATCGGAGCCACCACTGTCAGCGCCCATGTCTCGTGATCCGTCGGGACAATCTCATGATTCATGGCAAACCGAGCCAGCGCCGTATTCGCGTAGCATCTCCCAAGCGCCGGCCATTGGATATGGATACAATGTTCCTCTTGTGAACACGGGAGCAGTAGTCATGACACCAGGGGGTTCATCGTACGTTGTCCCGGCCGCTCCCCCAGTGTTTAGACCATCCTCACTCCGGTCACGGCTTGAGTATGGCGGCGAACCAGATCCAGAGCGAAGAATACTCTTTGGCGAACACGAAGTCGACGTCAACCAAGCGCGCCAGCGGGTTGACGCATGGAATCAACACCAAGCAGCCACGGCGACGTACAATCTGGGCATCCCACAGCCGCTGCCCCGTATGCGGCAACGAGTCTCGGATACGGGGCCTGTTATGTTGGAAACTCCCGTTATTCCTGTTATCCCTTCTGGCCTTCGCTCGAGAGCTGGTAGCTCCCCGCCGGCGCCAGACTACCATGGTCTGGGTCTTCATTTCGGCGCGCAATTCCCTAGAGATATGTGATTGAACCTTGTTCACGTCTCTCTAAATGGTCGATGTTGCACATTAGAGTCGGGGGCCCGCCCGCAATTGACGGAGTTTCTTTTTATCTAACGACATTTTTTTAAATATTTATGCCCGCAGCTGTAATTTTTTTTTGTTTTTATATCTGATTATTCTATCATGTTTATTTTGCATCGGTGCCGGTTTCCAGCCGCACTTCTTTTTCTGTACTTTGCACTTGAAGTTTTAGCTCGATCATTGGGGGGTGCGAAATGTTTTTAGAGAAAACATGAGTTGAGCGTCATGTGTGGTGTTTTTTTTTCCCCACTGGGAAACCCTCCGGATATGCATTTGCCGGCGTACAAAAAGGAAACAAGAAAAAAAAGGACGAAGCGGAAAAATAACAGAAAAATGAGACTGTGGATGATACCCTTGTGTTGGCAGTATTATAGATTTGACTCTGTGGGCCATCTGGACCTTGTATTTTCGGGATTTTGAAGAGGGGGCGGGATTAATACTTATTCGGATTATTATATAATATAGGATTAATTAATATTTCACAAAGGTAACTTCTCTATTATTAATTTTCCTTGGGCTTGACATAACATTGAAATGTTTTTACAAAGTACTATGTATCAAAATATTGAGAATTACGTGCAGTACATGGTGTGGGGTACATGACGACGTCATAGGCAACTCTATTCCGATCTACCGACGGAACCTTAAAAGCCAGGAATTCCCGCGCTATCCCCCTTCTAGAAAGGAAGCTCTTTGACGTAGTAACGACGCAAGTCTGACACATCTAACGATTCTTTTCTTGTATGATTTTTGTTCTCAAGGTCAAATCAGAAACAGATGCATGGTCAATGACGTAGGTTTGGTTGGCGAGGGTTGTATATATAGTCTTCATGAAGTTCTGTAAATAACTTGGGAGCTTTTTGATGTACATCTCAACCGACAAGCAAACAAACATATGAACCATTGACGTTTCTGAATAATTTCAAACATATACCTCGGCCAAAATGACTTTCCTCACGCGTACCGTTCCATTCACTACCGCGCGAGCAACCAGTATCATTGCCCCATCCAGCGTCCTCGCCTACCGATCCCTTTCCACGACCCGGGTGGCGCAAAAAGGGCCTGTTGAGACTACCAAAGATACACTCAAAAAGGTTGATAGAACTGTATCCGATGCTGCCGTGAAGGGTATCGAGACGGGAGGTATGTGATTTCCTGGCTGCTTTTTATACATAAAATATGAGAGAGATGCTGATAGTTCATGGTGGTGTATAGAAAAAGCAACCAAAAAGGCACAGGAGACTATCGGACTAAAAGGTCATGAAGTAGAGGGCAAGATCAAGGGAAAGGCGTCCGAGTTGGAAGGTCAAGCCAAAGGAAAGGCTGAAGAGTTGAGAGGCCAGATGAAGCCATAGTCCCGAGAAATTGAGAAAAGGGGTCTCTTTGCACATGTATATTAGGATAGTTTGAGAGCGAGTATTCGACTTTGTTTTCATAAATCATACATGGCCACATTGAGTTGACGTATTTTCATATCTTGTGTGTATTTGGGAAGGTTTATATCACTCTGCTGACAACATCAGCACGTAGTCTCTCGAGCTCTGTCCAAATTTCAAAACATCCTTGTCCCGCAATTCGATGTATCGCCCCCCAGGCACCGCATCCCCATTCACCATGGACCCATTCGCGCTCTCGAGATCAATGAGATACGGCCGAACTCGTCCTGTCTTGTCTCCAAACTCGTTCTTTTTCTCCAGGTAGCGAAACTGGATGGCGGCATGCTGTTTTGAGCAGCTTGGATGATCAATCGAAAAGTCTACCACCAGTTTCTCCCTGCCGATAAGCCAACAGCTTCGTTCATTCAGCCCCACCATCTCCAGCAAATCGTCGCCCTTGAAGACGTACAGTCGCCAGTCGTCCTTGGCTGGCGGCTTGCGCGCTTCCGGTGGCTCGTGATATTTCAAAACCACAGAGCCACCATTGACGGTGACAGTGTTGCTCTCAGCGGCCAGCCGCCCTGTATTCGCAAAATTGGGCTTCTCCTTCTCAATCGCCGGTTTGGTTTCATCTGTTGCTTCGAATGCGTCGTTTTGCGAAGGCAACGGGCCGCGTGACCGCACGGGGGCTTGCGGTGAGCGGCTGCGACGTTCTCTCCGATCTCGCGAGCGAGATCTCGGACGGTCACGTTGAGTGGAATCACGCTCGCGATCGCGATCGCCGTCGCGCTGCCTGTGATCACGGTGTCGCCTGCGACGGTGCTCGTCATCTCTGTCGCGGCTCCTATGCCTCCTGCGAGCTCCATCTAAGCTGTCCGATCCCTCTGCGTGTCTTCTAGAACGATCGTCTCGTTCGTCGCCGTGTCCATCTCTGTGGCTGCCGCGAGGAGATCTTCGTCGGCGGCTGTCGTCGTCAGTTCTGTGGCGTTCTCGGCTCCGGTCGTGGCGCCTTCGTCCATGTCTGTGGTCGGGGGACCTCTGACGAGACGATTTCTGAGGCCGTTCGCGGCTGTCTCTGTCTGACGGCGACATGGCGGGGTTGTGTGTTTTGAATGAAGCGATTGAAATAAAGCGAAAGAGCTCTGCGTCATCTCCGCGGCGAGCGGCTTCAAAGATAGTTCACTAAACCATATTAGGCTAATCACCGAGAGCGTTCCGTTCCCAGAATCCCAAGGGGCAGCCATCCACAAACCCCAACAATGTTTCGAGTTCTACGATCGTTTCGGAGTATCTACAGAGGGCGACCTCATAGAGACTGAGCGGATACCATTGGATTCATCTATCGACCCCGAAGGTGAATTCTGTATAGGTCCTTCTTGTGAACCTTCCTGGCTCCTTCGGCCTGGTCAGTCTCTTCCGGATTTTGTAAGCCAACCAATACCTGAAATTAGGATCGTATATTTTATCTCCCCATTTATAGAATGGATGCGGAAAATCATGAGCTGCTTCTTTCAGTCGCTAAGACATTAAACAAGTAGACCAAGGATCGCTCTTAAAATATCAATTGATGGCTCATGGCCAATTCAGCTGATCTTTTTGTTTGTTTAAGAGTACGTACGTGCTAATTATTCGGTGGGCCACGTGATGCCGCGAGCACCGGACCACCGGCAATCGTCATCACACCTCGCTGACCAACATCTCCAAACCTTGAAAACCCCTCAAGTGGCATATTTTCTCGCGAGGGCGATTCAACTGAGAGCACTAACAACAAGAGATGAGATGAGATAATGCGCCTGCAGCCGACTGTTTTTGGCTCCGCTGTGCCGATCCTGAACTCCCCAGAGTCGCGTGTCTGCCGGTTCCAGTCACCAGCAACTCGCACAGTCCGCTATTCTTCTTTCCACTGCGCCCATTACAGACGATATGCATCGGTAGCAGCAGACAAGTCGGCCGGCGACTTGTCCTGGCCAGCAAATTCTTCCTTTACGCCATATGACGTCTTCCACCAAGAACGGACAGCTCCGTACTCGAAGCGACGATATTACGAGCTGGTCAAGGTTTATCATCCGGATAGCCAGCACAGCGACCATCCGATACTGAAAAATGTTTCAGATGAAGTCAGGCTACGACGCTATCGTTTGATCGTCACTGCCCACGAAATCCTATCCGACCCGGCCAAACGGGCTGCTTACGACAAGGACGGCTCCGGATGGCACAGCCATCCAGACCACCCAAACCCGAGAGTATATCCGCAGACATACAAACCACCCGCAGATTATGATGCTTCGGTGCATCGCAATGCGACATGGGAAGACTGGGAAAGATACTATAACCGGCACCAGCCGAAGCAAGTGCAGATGGTCTCGCACCGAACGTTTGTCACGTTCATAGTTCTAATAGTCGCCTTTGGGGGCTTTGCGCAAGCATCGTGGATTTCCCAGAACCACAACAGTTTCGACCGGCGAATTCAGGAAGTGAATATCAAGTCGGCGCGTCTACTTGCGGGCCGTCGCCAGCAGACCGATAACCTGCCATCGGCGGACAAGCGTGTCCAGCAATTTCTCATACAGAGAGACCCGACAAGGTCAGGGCTGAAAGAAGAGGAGGGGTCTGTATATAAAGAAGTACTCGACCCTGATAGACTTAGGCTCCCTGCACCGCAGTCACGCGATGGCCCGGGAAAAGCTGGCAGTCACTCGGCGGGGCCGACATGATGCGCCGGATATGGTACATGGAATACATACACGTACATACAGAGTGCGGACAGTAAACGTAATGTCATTTCCACGAGAACGCCTGATATGATCCAGTCAATTCCTGTTAATGTCGATGATGTCGGCTTGCGTGGGGAAACGCGGCGCTAGTCGAATTGCTACCTGTGATTGGCGGCTCAGTGCCGAGGCTGCTGCTTCAAGGAAACCTCTCCTCACCAGAAATCTCTTTGTCAGATCTCTCTTTGTTTGGCCATGGCCTTGTTTGTCTATTTGCCTTCTGCCGTGTCCCGCAGACTCTCGTTATTGTCTCGGAGCTTCAGTATTTGTGGTGTTGATGCTGTCCTTGTAGACAGCAAACAGACAGCCTCGCAATGTCGACTCTAAACAACCGCACAGCATTGCTCGTGGCAATGCTGTACAGGATTCCGTTGATACTTAAAACATTGATCTTGCATAGCCTGTACATGTCACCTGTGTCGGGAAAGCAGGACTTGCGCACGGAAATGACGGTAGCAGTCATTCGATCGTTCGTGGACCTGACTACTCCGGTTAGCAAGCAGCAGCGTCGGTTATTGAACGACCCCGGCATCAAGGGTTCCATGTGGATATCAAAGGTAGAATTACCAGCTCCAGGCGATGCAGTCCGTGAAGCTGTCATACACGCCGCCAACCAACTGAAAAACGACGAGTCCCAGACATTTGACTCCCCGCTAGTCCTGCCTGTGGAGGCTGAATGGACTGGGTATCGCAGTGGCGTGGAAAAGAATGCTCCGCAGCCAGATGTCTCTGAGGAAGAGAAGTATCTCGCTTTAAAGGCAGATGCAAAATCCGACATGGTTATCCTTTACATACATGGTGGAGCTTTATAGTATGGACTTACGAATGTAAATCTATTTTGAATCCATGCTAATCATTTGATAGCCTTCTGGACCCGTGCACTTACCGAGTGCCCTTGTCACATCTCTGCAAGCTTACAGGTGCCAGAGCCCTATCGGTTCGCTACCGACTAGCTCCTCAGAACCCATTTCCGGCTGCTCTGGTAGACGTTCTCACGGCCTACTTGAGCCTCATTCACCCCCCGCCCGGCTCTTTCCATGAACCGGTTCCTGCAAACAAGATCGTCATCTCTGGTGACTCCGCCGGTGGAAATCTTAGCATGGCACTGTTGCAAACTCTTTTGACTCTCAGGAGATCGGCGCCAACGGTACAGTTCCATGGGAAAGAGGTCCCTATCGAGTTACCAGCCGGGCTAGCACTGACCTCGCCATGGTGCGATGTCACACGATCTATGCCCTCTGTCCAGAAAAATGCCAAATATGACTATATAGACCCCCCGCACGAACCAGTCAAGACACTCTACCACCCTCCACCCCACGACCCCTGCGACATCTGGCCACAGAACCCGCCTAGAAGCGACATTTACTGCAACGCCAGCATGGTTACACACCCTCTAGTTTCCCCCATCGCCTGTCCCAAGGAACTCTGGAAAGACGCACCTCCTCTCTTCATCTGCGTTGGCGAAGAAGGCCTGACCGACGAAGGCCTCCTGACCGCGCGCAAATTCCATCAAGCCGGCGCACCCGTCATAGTTCATTGGTTCGAGGGAATGCCGCACTGCTTCGGGCTAATCATACCTGGCACAGTAGCCGCGAAACTCTTTTTCCAGTCTTATTCTCAATTCTGTCTGGATGCCGTTGCGGGAGCTATCGATGCTGCCTCGCGACGTGGAAATGTTGGGGTTGCGACTTTTCATAACTTTGGGTGGCATTCGACGAAGCTGATTCCGCTGGACGAGGTTCATGAGTTTAGTGATCTTGATATTGAGAAATCGCTGCATCAGAGCAAGGTTAAACGAGTGGCTGCAGAAGAGAAACTCATTGAAGAATGGCAGGTCAAGGCGAGATTATAAGGACCGACTACTCTTATACTGTATATGTTTAGACAGGGATTTTTTACATAGCAATATTGAATGCACTTTATAAATACGAATTAAGTATTCGAACCAGAGCAAATGAACTATCATTGATGCTTGTTGCAAACATATTAACTAAGAAAAAACGCCTGTACCTGCCAATTCCTAACTCATGATAATGCAGCATAGTAGTAGATCGCCACCCGGAAACCAAAGAAAAGATTAAACGTTGAAATATGGTAACACCTGTGCCGTGCATGGAGTGAAATTGCGCCAGAGATCATTTTTCAAAGGAAGAAAATAAGAGAATAGCTTCACAGCGTCTCATCGTCATCCATGCTATCAACACTTTGCCCTTCACTCCCGTGTCCATAAATCCGATAGCCCTCTGCAACTTGTTGTAATGGAGTGGGTAGTGAAATGGATGAGGTAGATGATGATGATGACAATACTGGCGCTGAGCTTTTCTCTGAGCGAGACCATATTCCTGATAGACGGTTCATCCCGTAGCTACCACCGATGGTGATGTCGCCCAGGGACGAGCCTGACTCCGAAAGTGGGTTGTTGTCATCAACATACCCATCCCATAACCCAAGAATCTGAGCAACGAGTCGAATAAATGCTGTTAAAACGGCGAGAATCGGAGAGAGTATGGTCGTAAGATGCGACCAGCGCCACACCATTGTCGGGATGGTAAATGGAAACTGTGGCGCATCAGGCTGAAGGCAGTATCCATCACACACTTCCGCAACTGTTGGATGGCAGAATTGGTCGCACATGAGACATTCAGAAATGTACCAGATGCCAAGGAAAATCAGGGCCCAGCCGACATACGTCAGGCGAAGACGCTGCGAGACGGCAGTTCTGTACCAGAGACGAGGAATAGGAATGGCTACGTAGACCTGCTCACCACCATGACTATGTCGCGCGGTCCCGCATGCCTTGCAGGGTTTGCCATCTTTATGACTTGAGTGGCTTCCAATCTCAGGCGCAATAGTATTCGCGAGTCCATCGAGACCGGTTCGAGCATCATGAATGCTGTGGATGATTGACTGTATCTTGGTACTCAGGCGGTCCACAGATTGTAAATCTTTCTCTGGGTGTAGTTGATTTTCTTCTAATTCAATTGCCGCGAGGTCTTCTTTGATGTCCTGGTCGTCTAGGTCTCCGAATCGCGAAAGCTTAGAGTCGTCCCCATTCATAAGGCCCTGGAGAGAGTTGATCGTGTCGTCGCCTAAATGTAATGGATTGCCGTTTGATTTCGCATCCTCGATTACCGACTCCAAGGCACTTTTAGGTAGTTTGGGTTTCACAAGCTCTGGACTTGGTTCTTTTTCGATTTTTGTATCTGGTTTTTGCTCGGACTTGTGGTTTGAAGTTGTGTCTTTTTCCGTAGTTGTGTTTGTCGAATCTCTTTTTTTTATCTCAGATCCTGCCTTGCTTGGAGAATCGATTTCTCTTGTGAAATCCTCATCAATTGTTTGCGTTGGTCGGACGGTTACAGGGGTGTCCACCCAGGCCCCAATCACTACAGGTGTCTTGTCTGGAAGAGGTTGATCAACTGGCTTTTTTGGCTCAGGAGTGTCGGCTTGTGGAGGGCTTTCTGTGCGCGCTAGCCTACGAAGTAAGTCGCGAGAATCACTTCGCAAAGCCTGTGGTCGGTCTTTATACCCTCCCTTGTACACGACAACCGGGGTGTTGGGAATCGCATCTCCGTTAGGGACCTTTTCTAAAGACTCATTCGCACTCGGCCTATGGCGGGGACTTCGTGATCTAGAAGCTTGTCGTAGTGTTGTTTCTGTCTTTCCTTCAAGACCGTCACCTCGGCGAGGAGTCTTGTCACGAGACAAACCCCCGTTCTGCCTCGTCATTGAGGTCAACCATTGTCGATGACTCTTTGACTTATTCCCCCAGTTTTTAGGTACGTTCAATGCAGGTTGCGGGCCATCATCAACCTCATCAACCTTCTCTTCATCAGGCTCCACTTCGCGCCTCTGCAGGTCATCTGCTCTCGTTCCAACGCTGGCCCGGCTGAAAATCGGCACTTGACTGGCTGTCGCGTGTCTCAAGCGCTCCTCGTCACGCTTATAAGTCGATAAATTTCCTCGCTGAGAATCATCGTTAAGGTAGCTATAGTTGAGCGCTAGGTCGTTGTCTCCGTTCTCAAAATGATTTTTCTGGCGATCTCGAGAGCCGGAGGATTCTCTTTTTCGCCGTTCCTTGGAACTTCGCCGCGAGTAGCCACTAAGATAATCTTCTGACACGAGATCTGCTAAATCATCTGCGTCGTTGATCCTCTGGTACGTTTCCAAGAGCTCGCCGGGAGGAGGGCTGTGGGCTTCGGCCAGAGGAGAAGGTAACGAGTAATCCTTCTGTCGCCTGCTGTTTGGACTTGGGGTGCGACCACCAATCGAAATAGGCTGGCTGTGACCTTCGTTGTTATCCATGGCGGCTGTTCGCGACGCTGATTCGAACGCGTCTTTCAGTGTCCTGGTCTTGCTGAAACTGGAGCGCGGTCGCACGCCATATTTGGAGGATGCGGGAGATGGGATACGGGAGGGATCGGGGTCGAAGAAGTAGTCGCGGTCAGAGGGAAGCTGCGCCCTGCGAAAGGCGAGTGGAGGGGACGAGAGCTGCTGCTGTGCTTGTTGCTGCTTGAGGTCACGGCGATGGTCGAGGGAGGACATTCCTAAACGTTAGGGCGCGCAGAGCATAGTCACTGCACAGAAACAAACAAAGCAGCCATAAACAGGTAATTCGAACAAGAGTAATATCACGATGAGGCCGAGACTCAACAAGAATGCAATACAGCCAAGAGTCAACTCAGTCAAGAGTTGATCGCGGTCCATAGATCGCGCCTGCTGTTTGCGCGGTTTGTCTTGGCCCGAAAGGGAAAGGCGCAAACATGCCGCGATTTAGGCTCAAGGCTCAACTGACTCACTCGGAGTTACTGACCACAACGAGTTAGCTGGCCATTACTCAAGATCGATTATTACTCGCGCTGGCAGTCTTATTGCTGGTGCCTGAGAAGGGAAAAACTTGGTAAGATACATGCTCCCAGCAAGATTCATTCATTCAATCCACACTTCCGCTTAGCCATGGAAATCCAACAACCAGTCCTCTTTGACTCGCGCTCACATCCCGGACAGCAGGTGTCTTATCTGCATCTCAACCCAGGCGCCCCGCATACCCTGCTGTTCTGTTATGGAGCCGGCAACAGCTCAGTCTTTCTCAATTTCTACCAACCATTCCTAGAGTCACACCCGCAGCTGTCGGTTCTGTGTGTTGATCGATGGACGCACGGAAACGATGTCGCCCGCACCGGGCCACAGATGCTCACCGAGCTGAGCCGCATCACTCTTGAGCTTTTGGACCATTTATCGATTGGCAAGTTCGCCATTGCCTCGCATTCTGCAGGCGTCTACCAGCAGCTCGATCTGGCAACACTTGTCGGTGCCGAAAGGGTGACACATCTGTTCTTGATCTGTACCCATATCCCGACACCATACACCGGCTCAAAGCTTTTGAAAACCATGTGCGCAATGCCACAGCCCGTATTCAAGGCAGTCACCCGGTCGGACGCCTCTCTTGGAAACACTTGGATTGGCAAGTTTGTCGCGAGTGTTTTTACGGGCGAGGCGAATGAACAAGGCGCGAATGCACTTGTCATGTCCAAGGCGCATGAGAAGCTTGTCTTTAAACATATTTTCAACCCGAAAAGTCATCCAGAGAGAAGAGAAGAGAGGCTTGATCTAGACTATGCGTTTACCTTTGTGAGAATCGAAGGCATCACCAACGATACGTTGCTGGATTTGTACAAGGGCAGTCCTATTGGGTTCACCTGGTTTACCGCGGAAGGCGATGCGTTCTTTGGGCCAGAGGCCGTCAAGAAAATTGGGGAAGATATACCGAATGTTCAAACGGACATGATTATTGTTCCTGATGCATCGCACGCCGATATTTATATGCGGACGCAGGTTTGGGAGCGGATGTACAGTGATATGACTAGTTGATGGGAATATTTTGAGAAATTTTTGCACATATTTATCAATGAAATGAACATGATGGAACGTTTCCAAACCAAGTGATACGACATAGCGCTGGTGGTCTATTTTTTATCGAGGCTTCCCGCGATCAGTTCAACCTCTTCGTCAGCTGTCTCGAGGATGTGCTCTGGAGGATACTGAGCCTTCCAACCAATTTTATTCCCATTCACTGCCGTGTACATGCATCTGTGAAAAAAAATCAGCAAGCATTCTTCACCACTGGGAACCACAGATGACCTACTTTCCACCCAGCATTACACCAACAAAAGATGGCGGCACCCCAAGCGCTTCACCCATCGTGGCAAGGGCAGCATCGTCGGCTTGCACTACGGCAGCATCATCCACAAGATTACGCTTTGCCAAAGCAACGGCCATGGAAGCATACAGGTCATTCCAGCGCACACTGCCGGAAGCAGCCAGATAGAAACCTTGCTTGTTATAGCCAATATCATGGCCGAGTAGCATGTTTCGCAACATTTGTAGATAAAGATTGGTGTTATCTATAACATGACAGACAGGCCAGGTCTGGGGGGTTTCATCAGCGTCAAATGTTTCGTAGCATATATGGCGTTCCCCCCCAATTTTGAGAAAATACGTACCGGGTTGTCCGTATCGACTTTGTATACTCTTCGAGCTTTTAGGGCTGCTTTTACAATGGCAACGTTTTGAATCGAGATCTGGTTCCCAAAACCCTCTCCCCGTCCGTACACAATACACGGTACAAAGATGTACCCTCTCACTCCGTACTTTTCGCAGACATCAACAACGGTGATGTTTGATACGGAAGCCTGTACATCGAGTAGTTAGATATCCATCAAAATCACCAGTATTGAAGAGATTATACCTGGCGGAAAAGCTCATGCGGTGAGACAGCTGTTTTCAACATGTTGTAGAGCTCTGGATCAGTGTCAAGCAAAGGCTCATCACGGTCAATGCCTGCATGTTGACTAAAGTACTTTGCACCCGCGGTGTGCACAAAGTGAACTTCCTTTCCGGTTTTTGCTTTCACCTCAGCAAGAGCCTGGATGATTGGTGGCTGGTGCTTATCACTGAAGGAATCGATGAGGAAGAATACAATCGAGATGCCATTGTCAACGATTGCTTTTTTCAAATTTTCGTGGTCGTTTATATCACACTGCAGGGGCTCCGCTCCATACTGCTTGACGGCTTGTGCTTGCTCGTCAGATCGAATCAGGGCATAAAGATGCCCATAGGGAGGGAGACTGCTCTTCTCCCAGTGGGCGAGAAGGCTGCCTCCGAGGTATCCAGAGGCACCAGTAACGAGAATATTATGAGACATGATGTATCGGTGGCCGGACTTGTATTAGAGTAGATAGAAAGCAATGTTTTGATTTAGAATAAAGACAAGAACGGGGGTGACCGGTCTTTATAGAGATCAAACCGCATGCAAAAATATCAATACATTTACAGAAATACTATGTATATGCTTCCGGCCAATCGCAATCGCCGGATTGTTCCATAGAGGGCTAAGCGCAGTTCCAGTTTACAGTACTGTATCGAATATCCGCAATCATCATTAGCAGATGTCCAGACTATACGGTAATACAGTTACGGCACTGCCGGATTCCCGCTTTAAGCCAGTTCCGGGTCTTCTGGTTGGCTGAATCATCTACTTAGTAACTCCTCACCTCATCGACACCCAACCCGCCATCTCACACTCTTTTCTTACTAATTGAACATGTTCTACACTTTCGCACCGCCTCACTCGATAGCCAAGCGTCGCCGGGTGGACCGGGCATGCGAATTCTGTCGGCGGCATCGTGTGCGATGCGATGCATCCACTCCTTGCGCCCAATGTGTGGCAAACAATGCAGTCTGCAGTCGCCCCAAGCCTACACATGCTCGTTCCAATAGAGCTGCGTCAATTTCTGATCCGGAACAAGAGTCTCGCTCGAATACATCTCCTGAAAGCCCAGACCACAGCAGCGTATCAGGAGCCCAACAGCAGCAGGTCGTTCAAATTTCTGTGAACAACCAGGTAGACTCGACGCTGGGATTTGTCACTCGGATGACCACGTTCTGCTCGAGTGTGTTTCTGCAGTGCCTACCGCACAATGACGACCCTGGTCCGTACAGATCACCATTCTGTCCTGGCACCGTGTCTGGCACCGAATCTACCGAGTGCGACTTGTCGCCTGCCCAGATAGACCGCCTGTTTTCGATATTCTCGACGCGATTGCACCCGCTGATTCCCATCATCTACCAAGAGGACTTGCAGTCTTCAAATTCTCAACCGGAGTGTGCTGCCCTTCGAGACGCAATTACTGCGTACACAATGCAGTTTGTCTTCCATTCGGGCCTTCATACTCGGCTCCTGGGACTGCAATGGAAGCAATTCAACACGGAAAATAAACGGTCTAGAGTTGTGGGTATGCCGTATTTCCAGCGATGTCTGGCGAGTTGCACACAGTATGCCATGTTCTCAGACCCCTCAATCATGACGTTGAAATGCTACTGCATTATGACTATGTATCTCTTGGACACCGGCCAGCATCATGCGGCATATAATGTAATCGGACTCGCTGTGCGCATGGCCCGGTCTCTCAATCTCGACAAAACGACTCTGCCCGGTCTGGCTCTAAAGGAATCCGAGCATTCGGCCATCTGGTGGACTTTGGTCCATCTCGACTTTCGTGGTTCACGATACCAGGGAAAGCCGGTGACGACTCAATACACTATTCCAAGGGACCTGTTACAATCTTCGCTGTCGAATGTTTTGGACAGCCAGAATATTTCTCCATATTACACCTATTCTCTCCGACTGACGTGTGCGGCACTTGCGGTTCTGGACTCTGTTGCGCACGATATGGCGTGTGAGGGGGATTCCGATACAGAAACGCGAGCTCGTGTTCTTTCAGAAAATATGAAAATAATACACCAGTGGAAGGAATCTATACAGAAAGAGCAAAACTTCAAACACCTTCGCCTGAATACTTCGAGTCCATCTTTACCCAGAGACGTCGCTTCACCGGGAGTGGAAGAAGACGATTACATGACTCACTTGCCCATTGACATACAGCTTAATACCCTTCTAGAGCTACAGTACCACGATACCATTATCAGTCTGCACCGCAGCTTTATAGAATTCCCCAGCACACCATCTAGGCTACACAAGAGCCACCACGCCAAGTCGCACGTGGCCACAGCAGCTCAGCATGCGTTGACTGCCATTCGCATAATTCATTCTCGAATGTCCCAGCACGATGTCTTTTACGGCTCCAGCGAACTATATCAGTACCAGTGGAATGCCGTGTTGACATTGATCGGGTTCATGCTGGCATACCCGTCTTGCGCACGTCAGACAGCATTGAAACACGTCAACCTTGCTCTAGAGGCGTTTGAATTCGGAGGTCGAACGTCCGATGCGGCTGCGCGTGCGGCGGGTCATACTCGCTTTCTTCGCGACAAAGTGGCAGAATTGAACGATATTCTGAGTATTGACTATCAACCGGCTTTGTCTTCACAGCCAGAGGCAGCAGATCTCCAGAGTCTGGCAGATGAACTTGGCCAAGAGCTTGACTGGACTAACTTTATTGATTCGACTCTCTGGTCGACCTATTCTGACCAAGTCCACGATGCGTTTGATCTTGATACTCACCCAATCTATATCTGAGTGGTGCCTCAGGGGTCAGGCAGCAATATACGCGCTAGAGCAGAAACGGTCTAATGTGTTGGGCTTGTCTCGAAGCGGCAAAGCGCAAACATGCGTCTCTATGGCATTTTTAAGTTATGCTATGATGATGATGATACGTAGATATAATACAATTTCAAACTCAATTGCAATTTGTGTCGCTAGCAACAGGAGGGACTGGTGTGGCACAACCCAATAATACCGTGGCCGGCTGGTTCGATGTAGTGGGCTCATTCCCTGTCTAGAACTTCCCTGCAACAACATCCGACTGTTCCTCCGCGGCCACACGACCATGGCCAAAACCACTCGACGATCTGCCAAAGACAAGCAGTCGTCATCATCATCATCATCAACATCAAAAACGAAAAAACCTACCGGAAAGCCACTCACTCCCTTCGTCAAAGCGCCGTCAAGCTTGGATCCTTTCCTCCAAGGGCTGTCTCCCAAGGAAATCTACCTCGTGCACATTGACACAGAGCAACCAGAGTTCAAAAGACAGCTCTTCATCGTCCCGATCCTCCTAAACCTCGCCATCGTCCTCTTCATCGCATACCGCATCTACAATGGCTTCTACGTCTACCCGGACATCCTCGCGACCGCGCTGGGTCTATCCCCCGGTCCCGCAGTCGACCTATCGTCCAAGACCTGGTTCCAAACAGGCATCGTGATCGCACGCCGCACAATCACTTTCTCCATCGATTATTTCCTCATCACGCTTTTCGTTTCCTGGCCCATCCGGTTTGTGCAAGGCCCGCTATACTGGCGCCGCAAAGTCGGCTTTCGCGAGCGCGAGATCGTGGTCCGCCAGAGCCGAAACACTTGGACATCCTCCCTGCCACGCAACCGCTGGATCTACGAGGACGAAAAGACCGTTAGCGAAAAAGTCGTGCCCGCCGTGACACCGCAACGGCTCGCGAAGAGCGGGTATCTGCTGATCGACGCAGACTGGGATTTGGAGTACGACGCCATGGTGCGCGCGCATGCGCAGGTGGATTTGACGAGTAAAGGGCAAGGAATGCAGCTCGACGAGTTCCGTGCCGCGGTGCTGGTCAATACGGATGAAGAAGGGTGGTTGATTTGGCGTGTGGCTGATGAAGATGTCAAGGGCCGCGAGGAACAGCGCGACAAGCTCTTTGCCTTTCGCGAGAAGCTGACTGCGATGAATAAAGAGAATTTGTTCTTCCGCTGGGTCGAGTTGGTTCAGTATGAGAGTACGCGGCCTGGTGGTTTCACGCCGGAGCGTCAGCGCGATACTATGAGGCAGGCCAAAGAGATGTTTGAGGCTGAGGGCGTGGATTTTTCTCGCTTCTGGCAGGATGTTGGCGGCATGGAGGGCGATTTAGGCTTGGATTAGATATCAATATAGACAAAAGTTGAAATACCTTACACATATATATGGAATTCCATGAAGTTAAGTAGTAAAAGATGATATTCTATCTAACCGATATATTCAATGTCACACAAAACAACTAAACGAAATACAAGAATACTCAAAGGGGTATCGTTCCAGCGACTTTTGCATGCCAGATAGCTGGCAAACATCATGGCAAAACAAATAACAACTATATGCAAAGGCAAGTCTAAACAGCTTCCTCAAAGGTACCATCTCTTAATGCTTGCTACCCTCTGACCGATAATCGAGCGACCAGAGTTTCTCCCAAGGTTTCAAACGCGATGCTCGCTTGCTAGACGAGGAGCCAGAAGACTGAACCTCCACTTCTGGTCGCGACAAGGACGGGATAGCCACCGCAGAACCACCAGTTCCTTGCGGTTGTTCCAACGCCTGGGAGAAACCAGTCAGTCATATAATGAACAGACATGAAGCAACAACCTCAAGGCTTCTGCAGTAGGTTATGGCGAACCTCATCAAAAACAGCGGCGGATTCACGAGTCTGTTCGACCCCGGCATCCGCCTCTGCTGGTCGCACATTATCTCCAGCCGACTCCGTCGCGACCAATGCCGGCACAGGGGCGCCTTTCTTGGACGCAGAACTATTCCGACGACTGTCCAGGCTCTTGGTCAGTGTCTTTGCAACGTTTCCACCTGCCGATGAGCGTTTCAGGCGGATCGATCCCCTTGCGTCAACATGCGCCGAGGCTACTGTGCTTTTGCCTAGCCCTGGAGTGCTGGGAGCACCTGGTTTTTCCTCCGTTGCGTCTAATAGGTACCAGCGCAATCCATCGGACAACTCAAAGGGGTTCTCATCATCGGCCGAGACCTCGTCGCTGACAGTTGATTGACGGTCTTGGTTTGTGCCATTCATAGACCGAGACAGATCGACTACTCTCTCTTCCACCTTGCTGATGCGAGCTAATAGCCAATCTCGGGTTTTGAGCTTGTGAACATCCTGCTCACGCAGGAAGAAGTGCGGTGCTCCGACATTAAAGGCGGCCCAAGACCGGATTGCCTGGTTTCGAGTAGGAAGGAACAATGCCAAATCGCCTTCTTTGAAAGAGCGATATGCAATCTTGTCGTGCGCGTCGCTTTGAGCCCGGTGATACTTGTCGCGGTAGCCTCGGGCTTCCTTTTGCCATTTTCGAGCCAGCACCTCTATATCTTTTTCTCTCTTGACGACAGACTCGCAAAAGACTTCGACGTCGAATTTCGCCATGGCATCCGTGAATGCCTTAAATTTGGTAGTTTCGTCATCTGAGCCATTCTGAACCCATTGGTGCAACTCTGGATCTAGGCGGAGAGAAGCAATCGATGAAGCACCGAGTGAATCTCCCATCCCAGAAGCACTGTTAAGCTTGGATGCTCTTTGGATAATAAGCTTGTTATCTTGCTGAACAATGGCGAACCCGAGTTGTTCCAACATCCGGCCCATCTTTTCGGATTGCTGCAACAGTTTTTGCGAGACCTCTTTAGCCCTAAGTCCACGGGAATCCAACAGAGTGATGGCCGCCTGCTTAGCTTCTTCTGCCACCTTTGCCTTTTCTCGCCACTCAGTGGCTTCTTCCTCTGCGGTGCGTATCTGTGCATTGATCTGGACAAGTTTCTGTGACAGAGAAACGACCTTGCTCTCTTCCTCCGCCACACGCTCCCGAAGCACTTCAGAACCGGTTTCTCCAGCCGCAAACTTGGATCTCAAATGATGGAGCTGTGATCGTTCTTCAGTAAGTTCGGCTTTCAGCACTGATACTTGGGATTGCTCCTGAAGCAAGTCGTTCTTTAGCTTCGAGACCTGGGCGTTGTGTTTATCAATTGTCTCCCGTGACTCTGCAGCATCGATCTCGCTGAGCTTCAGTTTCTCTTCAAGGGATTTCTTTTCCGAAACCAGAGCAGTGTTTGACTCTTCTGATTTTCTCGCATGGATTGCTAGACCTTCTGCAAGAATTTCTATGGCTTTCACTAGCGAAGCAAAGTCCGATGGCGCCGAGCCCTCCGGTGAAAGGTTGGCATGTGCCGCCTGCAATGTGTTGAGATTGTCCAGCTTCTGGCTATTCATTTCATCCAATTGTGCCTGCAGTTCTGACGTTTTCGTTTCTTTCTCAGACAGTTGGTTTTCTCGATTTACGGCGGCTTCGTTCAAATCAGCGACTTGTTGCCGTTCACGAACCAACTCTTCTCGTAAAACTTCGGTTTGGCTCTTAGCTTCCTCCAACGCTTTTGCAGCATCAGCTTGCGCTATTTCGAGCTGCTCTTCTAGCTTTTGCGCTCGTTCGTTCACGTCTTGTTTCTCATGGTCTCCACGATCCAAGACTTGGCATAGTTCTTCCTCGAGTTCCTCGATTCGATGCTGCAGCTGTTTCGAATCTGCCTCGAGAAACCGTCGCTCGTCCTCAAACTCTCTTTGCCGCGACTCTAAATTTTTGATTAGATCTACTTTGGTTGATTGAGCTTCTTGCATTCTGTCGGTCGACGACTGGCGTTCGGCGTGTGCTTCTCTTTGAAGGCGTTGGACAATTTCCCTCTCAGAGAGGAGATCTGCCTCGAGGGTCATGATGCGGTGAAGTAGAGCTTTTTCTTCACCGGTCTGGTTGGACGACAAACGTCGTGAAGAAACAGAAGAGCGTCTAGACAGAGCATCAGGAAGAAGGGGCGAAGCAGGCGAAGTAGGAAACTCGGAGCCAAAATTTCCGCTAAGAGGCCGAGAAATGTGGCTCTGGCGATGGAGGAGGTCTTCTAACTTGCGGATCCGACTATCTGAGCCCCTGAGTTTCTCTTCCAGCTTGACCTTTTCGTCTCGCAAACTACGGACCATATCGTCACCGCGGATAAGAAGCGAGCTGCGACCCATATCGATGACACTGCCCTGTTTGAAAGCCTTTGCTCGTCGCTTCTGTTGTCGAGTTGGGCTATCGAGATCAGCATAGAGTTGAGATAATTCCTCTACAAGCGCTGGCATGTCTCTGGACTTGAGTGCATCAATATAGTTTTCGATATCCTTGCGGTGCACTTCGGGCCACTCGGGCCCTTGTCCTTGCAAGTTGATCTCCAAGCCAGGCGTCATGTCGTCGGGAAGCGCAATGAGGTCCCCAGTTGTCTTGATCCACTTCTTTCGTCGACGCTGCTCTTCATCTCTAAAGACAGCCATCTCTTCGGCTAGAGTGAGGGAGTCGGTTTTCAGCTTTTCCGCCCATTCGCGTCGCCGCACAGCTTCAATGAGCACGGATCCGTACACAACTGGCAGATTGAACACTGCATACAGGACCTGAAACACTTCACTATCGATGTCTAGGTTTGCAATCTGTCCCTGGAGATCTGCAAGACGGGACTGCAGGGAAGAGACCTTACGCATATGCGTAACAGAAGCCTTTGACGAGTCGTTTCGATCTCGAACAGCTTGTTCAAGCGCAGCCTGCAGTTCAAAACTGATATCGTGAAGCGACGGCAAAAGCTCTTTTGTATGCGCCAAAGCCATCCGGGATATATTGGCTAGACTCTTTTGATTGCTAGGAAGCCCCAGAACATGCTCATAGTCGGAGCTGATTTTCTTGGCCAGAGTCTCCACTTCTTCGAGTAGTCCATGGTGTTCGCCGAGCTGTGGAGGCTGCGCCTCTTCCAGCAAAGCGCGGGTCTCAGAAGTAATATGGCCGACAGCCTTGGTGACTTCATCGAGGCGGCGAGTAAAGTTCTGCGTGATAGAAGCACCTCGAGAGGCAGCTTGACGGACCTCTTCCACATCCAAGAAATCCTGTAGCGTCCCGTTCGACTGGTCTCTAGTTGCCCTTTTCGGAGTGGACGGCCGGCCGAGAAAAGCAATGTCTTTTCTTGCTGGTATACTATCCAGTGTCTCCAATGCCCCCTGCCATCCTTCTAGAGCTGATCTCTGCTCTTTGAGGATATCGTCTGCCCATGTTTGAGCATCTTGAAGCTTGTTTTCCAAACCGGCAACATGAGACTTGAGGTTCTCCAAGGCGACACCGACACTGCGATAAATTATATCCGTATGTTGATTGTGCTCTTGAAGAGACGAGTTAATGGCCGTGCAGCTCTCGGTCAAGGTCAGGGCCCACGTTCTCCGGGCCATGTAAAGATTACGCCAGGCCTGAAGGTCATTCTGGTCGGCCAAGGTATCGGGAGGATTGTTCGGGGTAAAAGGGGGCGGTGGAGGGATATCGGGGGTGTCGACGGCACCAGACTCGCCGACAAATTGTCTATCGTAGACAAAGATCTCATTCTAGAAGCAGTCAATATCATCCGAGCTTTGATAAGCGTGTTGCAGTAGATAACAAGCATTACCTCGGTAGCTAGGGTCTGGATTTTGACATTCTTGCCGCGCGCGGTCATCAGGATCTGCCTCTGAAAGGGAATCGATGTGTTGCGAGCAATCCATGATCGCAGTGCGTCAGGGCTGTTTCGTCCGAGTTAGAGGCACCAGGACTGTGGTCGGGGAACTTAGACATACGAGGCAAAAGCGACTGGATCGGCGAGCAGATGCTCACCAGAGTGAGCAATATAGATATGTAACGACATTGCTGGTCTCCCCGACGGAGCCCTAAGCTAGGGTAGTCCGATGAGTCGATTCCAGCGAAGGCGCTGAGCTGCTACTTCAACAATACAGACGGAGACCACAGACGGGCCTCACGAGAGCTGCCGCCGGTGCCTAGTAACGTGACGCAAACAAGGTTGCAGCCCGAACGGGCCTAGCGGATGGCACTTGCTCCCTTATCGGCCCCGCACCGGCGCGACTGACCGTTTTTGGTCTTTCTCCAAAACAATCACGAGATGCGGCCCTGACGGTCTCGCTGGCCATGGCATCGAATGACCCTGCACGGAGAGTGTCGCATGCCGGAGTTTTTGACGAGACAGAATCTGCGCTGCTGGAATTGGCAGCTGACAGCCGCCAAGACGAGCTGTCGCTCTCCAGTAAGGAGGAGCAGCTGTTGCGCCTCTACGATCACATCCAAGAGCTAGACTTGGAACAGGCTGTGCTAGAGCAAGGTGTGGAGCTGATCTGTTTTCTTCATATTTTGATATTATTGCGATATTTTAGTCCGATCCCGCTGACTGTGAGAGAAAGATGTTGAACAGCCAAGCAACGAGGATGTGGAGGAGCAGCTTCGCGTCGCAGAGAGAGAGCTGCTCGAAGCTCGCGCTACTTATACAGTGCGAAAGAAGGCAGCTGAATCGGTTCTCATGACGGATCCGATCCTCAAGACGGTGCACGCGAGAGGCGCGACTCCCGCGGAAAGGTGTGTTGAAGGTGGTCTACTGTTTTACGATTCGTGCTGATTTAGGATTTGATTTCAGGACTCTCCTCTCCCTCGTGAATCGTCGCGATGTACTCTCGCTGGTGTACGAAAACCTGGCTAATGCGCAGGCCAGTACACTCGAGGCCCTCTCGGAGGCAGAAGTCGACCACATCCGGACAACCAAGCGCAACCAGGAACTGGCAAGCCAGCTGCTGGAGTTGACAGCGCAGGAATCTTCGTGGCGCGATGCCCTTGTTGACCAGACCTTGCAATCTCAAATAGCAGAGGCTGAGCGACAGCACAAGACCGCCCGAGGGAAGTGGGATACCATGAAGAGCATAATCAGCGCGGTGATCGCGGGCAGTGGAGTCGACTGGGCGCGCGACGACCAGCTGCGCGCGCTGGTGCTGGATGAGCTCGATTGATGCAAAGAAACGAGTTCCTGGTGTGTTATATTGATGGTTCGTCCAAGAAAGCCTGTGCCAAGACTCAGCAAGTATGCCCCTGCGCGGTTAATGCGATAGTCGCGAAAAGCAGGTTAGCCATGGTCCACCTGTTGGTGCCCTGGCCTTTAGGCTTTAGCCCTATAGGCTATACTATTACTATAGAAAGCGCTCTGAGGCTACATCGACGCGGCGCTTCGTTGGCGCAGTGCAGTGATTATGATGGTATGATTTGTGTATGTGTACAGCAGTAATCAGCTCACACAGTTACTGCTGCATGATTTGTTACAGGTCGAAGATTCAGAAACAACAATGATATGATTAAGCTCGACAGCTAGTTCTCACTTCCTTTGGCTGAAAAACAAACAAACACTGGAGGGCGCTGAGGCGACTGCGCGTCCCCACAAGGCCGAGCTTGGACCGCTTTTGCATCATCGCCCGTGCTATACTTTATCAATTGATTGCTTTGTTATGTATTCTGCTTATATTTTAAATATGCATTTTTCAATGATATTAATAGTAGAGATCAGGATTGAATTCAGTCCAAACATTTGAAGAGACAGGCCGAGGCAATGCACGTGATCTTGCTATGACGCGGTCTGGCCCAGCGCGAGATCACTAATTATTATTAAGGGATTCCGCAAGGCAAACAGGGAGTTACGTACTAGCAATAATACTCAATAAATGACCATGGCCCGTAGTACTGCTAAGTTATACGGAGTTAATACCGATTCTGATTAAGCCGCTAGAGAACGAGTCAAATGTTTGGCTTGGGCGCTGCATTCCTGCGGCATTTAGTTATACTGTACGACGGTATCCGTACGCGTAAGTTACCAGCTCTTGTTAGGCCATCAGCGGATACGCAGTTCCTATTAATTACCATCAATAATAATCATCATCATGTAAGAACAAGTAATGCGCGTGCTGACGGCGCAAAGAGTAAAAAAGAACCCACCACTGCGGACGGAATCGACGGAGGCGGTCCACCAGCCCATAATAATCATTAATTAATTACTGCTCACAGGTAACAGGTTGATTACAAGCAGTAAGGAAAACGGGTGCGGCATGCAGACGCTGACTGGCAAGCCGCTGCGCAGTACCGTACGGCAAACCCACCGTGACAGTACGTGACACGGGCAGCGCGCGGACGGGCGGTGATGTCTCCTTGCCGCAGTCGGGACGGGCGGTACGGTAACGGTAACGGTCACGTACAGCACGCTCATGGTGCGGCACTAGCAGCCCGCAGCCAGCGCTCTCTTTACTAGGAGCCCGCCCGCTCTCTCACTGTTCTCTTTCTCTCACCCATTTTCGCCCATACAAACTGCCTCGCATACAACCAAGCTGTCTCTGCTGCCCAGGTAAGCTGCCCTATCTAGATCATCAGCGCCGCGAAACGCGGATGCTCTGCGCCGCCTTTGCCAACCACCCTGCTTTCCCATCCACTTTTCCCTTTTTTCTGAGCTTCTTCTCGTCATTCTACGCGTCGTTTGATCATTTTGTCTTCACTTTTTGCCCTGGTCGCGATTGCCCTCAGCGTCGTTCCATCGCGCAGCAGTGCCCTAACCGGCACCGCTGCCATCGCTGGAACGGCCAATTCGACTCCAGCATGCTTTGCTATGTAATTTCCTGTTCTTTGCTATCATTCTACGCGATCTGCTTGTATCCGTGATCCCGTCGTGGCTGCTGCGTGTCGTGTCTTGTATGCTTCACCAACGCGACCGCATGGTGTTTGGGTCCGCGTCCCGCGCCCAACACACGCATACACACAACACCAGCAAAACATGTACCCTCCCTTGTCGCGCTGCTGTCGCTTTGCATTTCCGTGGTCGCGTATGCTCAATTATCATTGTTTCGCACCATTTGGCCCGTCGCCGTCCCCTGCGACACCGTGAGACTAACCTGCGAGACAGACCTATCTTAATACTACTCTCTCACCTCATTCACAATGCCTAAGGAGAAGACCACTCGCAAGACTAAGCCTCGCGCTGAGAAGCGCAAGAAGGGTAAGTTGCAGATGATCCTGACTTGTTTGAAAAGACAGTTTTGCTGATTGTGTCCAGACCCTAACGCCCCCAAGCGTGGTCTCTCTGCTTACATGTTCTTCGCCAACGAGAACCGTGAGCGCGTCCGAGAGGAGAACCCCGGCATCGCCTTCGGTGAGTACTCTGCTCTCCCCTTGTGCTGTCTTTTTCCCCTGTTGCTAACACCCTACAAGGTCCCCTTGGACGTAAGCTCGGTGAGCTCTGGAAGGGCATGGACGAAACTGAGCGAAAGCCTTATGAAGACAAGGCCGTCGCTGACAAGAAGCGATACGAAGAGCAGAAGCAGGCGTACTTGGTATGCTTTTCTTCCCTTCCTTTTTTTATTTCCGTGTGCTAACTGATCCATCCAGGCTGGTGACGACGAAGAAGAGTCTTCCTAAGCAGGTCACCGTGTGATGATCGTGCAGTAGGAGTTTAATATCTTTGTCTCTTCTTCCCCTGTATTCGTTTTCTTTTCTTTTGTCTGGTCTTCGGGATGGGCTGACGGGGTTCACGTGTTTCGTTCAATATGTCTGTTCTCTCTCTTTTTGTCTCTATATCGCTTTCTCGTGTTCTCTTGGTGGGTTCTGGCGATCGATAATATTGCCAGCGCATCTGGCTGGAGCTAATGTAATCTTACTTGCGTCAACCACACCTGCCTGCGCAGACATGTGGTGACGGATAGCGGAATGCATGTGTTGAGAAAGAATCCATTGTGTGGCTGTAGATCAGTTGGCAGAGGGTGAAGAACATCCTTTGTCGTCGCGGGGCAGCTGTTTGTCCTGTTTGCTTGCTTGCTTGCTTCTTGTATCGTGAAGAATTGACGCCAAGGCTGCATGCACGAGAGGAAGGAGCCCTCCCCTCTCTCTTCTCCTGCGCGACTTTCACCTCATCTTTGCATCGTCAATCATGGCAAACGTCTCTCTCCGTCTGTTCATCGTCTAGCCATCTACAATGCTGTCGTGGCTATCGTGTCTTGGTGCCATTTCATCTCCGAGGATGGGCTGTATGCATGTACGCCACTTTACGTCCAAGTCCTCATCCTCTCCTCTCGTGACCCATTGACACCTTGCATCCTCCACTGATTGGGGATTGGTCTCGCGTCTGCATGGCATGGCCGATATGATTCAAACAGTCGCTGCTCGCCCCTTCGATTGGGTTCTTCCGCAAACCTGCAGGATGGACACGTCAACAACCACACTAAGCCAGTCCACTTTCCAGCGCCGCACGGCTTGTCCCCCCCCCTCAACAGAGCCTCAACCATTAAGCGCTACGTTTTTCCCTCTCTCTTTTTCTTTTTCCGATTAATACTAGTCTGTCGCCCGCTCCGCATCCTGTTCCCCCGCGACGAAAAAGACATAAACCACCGCTGCCTATTTTTGGGCTCGCAGTCTTGCCAGCCCTAAGATTTCCTTTCTTAGCCTCGGCTGCTCCCACTATACACCACGGTCACCGCTACATCCCGCACTCCCTTTTTCCTTGCTTCAGGGGGTAGACGGGGAAACATTAAGCAGCACAGGTGCAAGGCTAGTGTCTCAGCACTCAATGCTGCCTCACTTCCCTTGAAAGTTAATGACGACACACCGTTATCGTGAACACACATCATATATGCATCTGAAAGATTAATATTCAAGAATGGACTTGCAGGTCCGCGACATTACCGGCTTCGCTGAAAATGTCGCTGTCGGGTTCGGACGCTTCCGGTCATGTCTCCCCGAGCACGGTGCCGAGATAACCAATCTGATCTCCGAGCTTTATGCCATGAGCGCAACTCTGACCAGTATTGAAGGGCTGAGCAGGCAGTTTTCTCGTAACTATGCTCGTATCAAACCAGACCTGGACATGGTACTGGCCAGCTTGAACTATACGCTGGACGACATCAACACTACATTTAAGAAGCTGGACAAGAAACCTCACCTTGACAACTTCCGGCACGCATGGCACGATTTGGATGCGTATTTCCGGGAAGAAAGTAATAGCTATACCTTGAAGAGACGACTTACCAAATATAGAATGTTCTTGCAGGAACTAGAAGATATGATGCGAAAGTAAACTATTCCAACGGCTTTCTTTTTTGACGCTGCCGCAACTGCTAACAAGCCCCTGACAGCAAGGCGCCCGACGTTCGCTTCCTAGCTGAATTACGTGGCACGGTCATGACCCTTCTCTCCGAGCAGGATGGGCGTCTGGCAGCAAGTATGGCAGGTATCTCGATTGGTCGATCGGACTCGTCTGCAAGTAGCAGTCTTGACCCCGGCAGCCCGGTAGAACATCACCATGGCCCCGGGAAGCGTCGGTCATACGAAAGAGCACGACCTGGCTTGCGGCCATCATCATCCTACTTTCCGCCCGTGGCTCCCATGTCTCCAACATCGTCTCAAGACGTTCCGCCTCCATGGGTGCCCGAGGTGCCAAGCTCGCCAACATCAACCTCTACGACCACCATGTCTAATCTTTCATCGGCCATTTTGAATGATCATTGGGCCAAGGATGTCTTTGCAAAAACCATTTCCGTCACACCAATCCTTGCTCCTGGTGAAAGGTGAGACTTGAATCCAAATATTAGTAAAAGATCGTTTAGCTCACACTACCCCCTCAGTTCAAAGTGTCATGGTGAAGAGGTAGAAAATGTCAAAGAGTGGCTCCACGAGGAAGGATTCGATGAAGTGGCTTATTTGTAGGTGGTATTCTAAGGTGGCATTCGACCCGGAGGGTCACCCGATATCACTAACAACTCGTAGGGCCTTTGACGAAGACAGCTCGAAGCTATCAGCCTCTTTCTATGTCAGAGAGGACGACAGTCGTGCGCGGATCCTGTGCAAGGTTCAGAAAAGTAGACGGTCGAATAAATACTACTGCCTTCCACTCAACATGCTGGAAGTGAGACGAGTTGGCTCATCGCTACAGCTTTGCCGACGGAGACGGTCCGGAACAGAGCTGGTCCCGTGGGCGACTTTGAAGTTTCATGCAATTGAGAGTGAGAAATCCAAGAGCTTTGTTTATATACTAACTAATTAATGCTTGGGCTTTACAGAGATGGTGACCTTTTTCTGCATGTTCCTTGCCCTGCGTTCACAGGATATCCGTCGACAAGTTCATAATATTCGGGACTTTGAGCTTTATGCGGAAAGAGAGCAATTTGGCGGGTGAATATCGCTGTCTATCCTCAAGTAATAATTGTCATTTGCTCAACTCTGGCAGACTCATTGTCGATGACCGATATCTCCACGCTTTGCGTATCTATGAAGACCGCATCTCGGGCTCTATTCGATTACAGGCATCTGTTCACGAAGGTGAACTAGAAAGGTACGTACTTTTACCTTCGCCAATATATATATATATATATATATATATATTTGTATGCTGAATGAATCAAGGGCTCCTGTATGGACGGCCTTTATAACGCATGATATCAATTCATCCGCTTGGGCGTGCCGAATCGGCAAAAAGGTTTACGTGCGAGATCTACAGAGGGTCGTTCTTTTTCCGGATTACAATCCTCCAGTAACACCTCGCGGCGAGCACGCTTTGAAATTTACTTCTGAGACTGGTGTGTTCTTTCTTTCTTCTTCCTGGTCATTTTTTATTCAAGGGGGCATCCGCTAATTACTTTCATAGACGCTCGCGGATTTATCGAAGTCATCAAAAGACTCGCCCTAACTGACTGAGAATATTTATTTACTATCTATCTATGCGCAAAGTTTATGAGAATTATGTGATGTGATGAAATTATGAGATATGACAGTCATGATTGATACGACATGCGGCCAATCTGTGGCCTTTTACGAATACCCTTCGATTCCGACATGTGTTGATAGTGATCCACAGGACTAGAGAATTAGCCAAAAGTTCCATTGTCATTCTTTTTTATAGATTTTTATTTCTATTTGCATGTATTACGGTTGGCTTTGCTGTTTTCAATTTCTGATGGTCATCATTCGTAAGTCCATAACTATTTACAACATTGAACTATGTTACACTTCATGATCAGCCCAGATCAACGCTCAACCCCTTGAGGAAGCGCTCTGCGTGATGCTTGCTCCGCAACTCCTGCACCTTTCTCCTACGCTCATCTTTCAATCGATCGCGCTCAGCCTTGCGCTCGCCACGCACCACGCGCTCTCGTTCCGTTTCCCTGCGCGTGTTGAGCAACTCCTCCATCTCCCTCTCACGCGTCTTTTCATCCGCCGAGAACTTGTAAAAGCCCGTCCCGCGCGTGCGCACTTCGGCCTCGGCATCGTAGTGTGCCTGCTCCGGCGGTGTCGCTGAGCGGTCGCGCCGGGCGGCCAGCGAGGCCATTTGCGATGCCATGGCAGCGTCTGGGTTGAATGCTTGGGATTGGATTGCCTCGCCGTGTATGAGATTTGATGGGCGTGCGGGTCGAGCCTTATCCATGTCTACTTCGTCGGCAGCGTCGAGCTGTCTTCGTGTGCGCGCTGCCTGCGCGGCTTGGGCTTTTGTCCCGCGGCGCGTTCGGCCAAACTCGTCTTCGTAGTCGACCAGCGACCCTGTTTCTTCTTGTTCTTCTTCGTCGTCGTCTTCGTTTTGCTCGTTTTCGGCCCATTTCCGATCAAAATCCACAAGCGCGTTCCTCTCTCGTCGACGCATTTTCGACGCGCGAGCATCATCACCTTCATCGTCATCGCTGCTTTCCCCCTCGGCGAGGTGATAGCCCTTTTTCAGATCGTTGTAAAGATTTGCTTTCTCTTCCATACGCCGTCTTGAGCGCTGAAGCGTCGCTGCGTCGACCTGCCCGACAGCGTCGGAGCTCTGATGTACTTGTCGAAGAGCCCCGTTCACATCTTCTGCCTCGTCGGCCGCCGCGCGTTTTAGGGTGCCTTTGTTGTGGACGGCGAAAATGTCTGGTTTTGAGCCCTTGGACGGGCGTGTGCGTCCGCGACTGGCGGTTGTAGAAGACGACGACTGGGATGTAGCATCTTTGGATATTAGTGACGAGAGGTGGGTTGTGAAGGCGAGGGTTGAGGATGAGGTGAGGTCCTTTTTGCTGGAGCTTTGTTTGGGGCGCTGGATGCCGTAGAGCTCGGAGGGTGACGAGGCTGTTTGTTGCTTTGAAGTCATGCTGTTGTTAAGTATTATTTATTATTTATAAGTTGCGATCAAAGACGGCGATGATGACGATAGTGATTAAATTGTCGTGATGGAGCTCGGGCCCCACTTCGGCCAGCTTGGGCCAATCGTGCTGGGGCTGGCCCGATATCGCAGGCCGCGACGAGTGCCCCGCGTCGATCAGCTTCTCTTTTTCTTCATCCTCAACGCTTCGTATAATCCAGTTTGATCAAATATATTTGTTGATCCAGCGTCTCAATTGCACATAAACAGCACAATGCCTTCGAAGCAAATCTATCTCGGCGTCATTGGTAAGCTCATCAGACTCATCTCAACCCGCCCTTTCCTTCTACATATATGTATCTAGGATTAACGTACAACCTGTACAGGCGTCGGCGGCGTGGGAACCGCATTCCTCCAGCAGCTGTCAAAGCTCCCCAACCCTCCCTCGCTGGTCCTCCTGGCACGCTCTTCGCAAACCCTTCTTTCTCCAGCTCCTGCATACTCCCCCGCCATCCCATCAGGCGTCGACTGGCAGACCGCATCGGCGACACCCTCGCTGACCAAATCCGGCACCCTGAGCCCAGCAGAAATCGTATCATACCTCTCATCAGCCCCCGGCGGCCGCTCCGTACTCGTCGACAATACCTCGGACCCAGCCCTGGCCAGCGCATACCCGCAGTTCCTCAAGGCTGGCATCTCCGTCGTGACGCCTAACAAAAAGGGCTTCTCGTCGGACTTGTCGCTGTGGAAGGATATCTTCGCCTCGGCCGCGAGTGGCGATGCGCTTGTTTACCATGAAAGCACTGTTGGTGCGGGCCTGCCTGTCATCTCGACTCTGCGCGACCTCGTCGCGACCGGCGACCAGGTAACCCGCATCGAGGGCGTTTTTTCCGGCACACTTTCCTTCCTCTTCAACACATTCGCGCCTGTTTCAGCCCCCACTGGCGCAACAGCAGCAAAATGGAGCGATGTCGTCAGCCAGGCCAAGGATCTGGGCTACACAGAGCCCGACCCGCGTGACGACCTGAACGGCATGGACGTTGCACGCAAACTCACCATTCTGGCACGTATTGCTGGGCTGGATGTTCAAAGCCCAGAGTCGTTTCCCATCGAGTCTCTGATCCCCGCCGAGCTGGCGTCGCTGCCGGGTACTGCTGCCGGTATTCAGGAATTCATGACTCGTCTGCCAGAGTTTGACGAGCGGATGGCTGCGCTCAAGGAGAAAGCAGAGAAGGAGGGCAAGGTGGTGAGGTATGTCGGAAGCATTGACGTTGCCAATAATGAGGTCAAGGTCGGACTGCAGGAGTTTGCCAAGGACAGCGCCATTGCGGGGCTCAAGGGCAGTGACAATATCATCAGCTTTTATACCCAGCGTTACGGCAGTAACCCGCTGATTGTCCAGGGTGCTGGTGCCGGGGGCGAAGTCACCGCGATGGGAGTCCTGGCAGACCTGAACAAGGTCCTGGAGAGATTGTAGAGAGGACAAGAGAAAAAAAATATAAATGGAACCAAAAGTTTAGAATTGATCTAGCAAGTCTATTTCATAAATCCAGTTATTTATCGCTCCGCAGATATGCCTTGACGGCATCGGCCCAGACCGGCCCTCGCTTGTATCCATGAATGGCCGGCGTGCCCCCGTTCTTGAGGCCGTCGATGGCCGCTGCAAGATCCTCGCCGAGTCCCTCTGCTTTGATCTGGCTAATCGGGTAGGTGTATGTGTGGAAACCAAAGACGATTGCTTTGGAGTTGGGCAGACGATGCAGAGTCTGGCGCTCGCAGCGAAGGAGGGTCTGGATTTATTAGCTTGTATCTCCCAGAAAATAACAAGAAAAAAAACATACAGATTCAATGTCCAGCTCCCCATCTTTAATCTTTTCCTCCTTCTTACCCTGATCTCCGGTACTGTGCAAGCCGCCAAAGGCAGCAAACAATTCTGTATTTGTTGAGATACTCCAATTGGCCCGCTTGACGTATTTGCCCACTTCCAAGTTCTCAAAATACCGATCCATGCTGCGCTCGAGTTTCTCCTGGTAGCCCGGGACAGGCCCATGGATCTGGGCAAGCCGTTTACCGAGCTTCTTGCGCGGGTTGAAGCCGGCTGGATAGCATGTTTCGTACGCAACGAGTTTGTATTTTGTATCCTTGGACGCAGAATCTGAATCTTCATTTTCTGGCAGCAAAATGAGAAAATCCTCATCCACAGTCTTGCACAGAATCTCCAGCGCGCGCTTCGGCGAATTGAGCCGCGTCACCTCGGACGGATAAAGCTCCTTCATCACCAGATTCTCCAGCATATACGCTTTCCCAGTCTCAAACGCAGTCTCGTGCAGACGGAAAAGCGTTGGGTAGCGCACGGGCAAATAGGTTGACATGATGTACCGGTAGAGTTCGCTGACTGCGGCGACGATGCGTTTGTCGGATTCGTCGTGCATGGCAATGACAATGTCGGGGTGTTCTTTGAGGATGTTGCGCCGGTATTGTACGCGTTCTTTGTATGTTTTGTCCATGGGGATGAGTTCGTCGGGATTGAGATTTTCGAGGGCTTTTTAGAATTAGCGTCTAGTGTCACTACCAATAAATGAGTTGGGGGCTTGCTACCCATAGTAAGGTGGTATTTTGGCTTGAATGGCCTCAGCTGCAGCGGCTCCGTCGTCGCCAAGTCAAAATCTTCGAGGCGCGCTGGCAGCGGAAACCCAGGCGAGTCGAGGTAGCGGGCCTTTTTCTGGCCTTTGATTTTGCTCTGCGATCATAATCAGCAAATACTAAATAGTAAGTGTTAAGAGAGAGAGAGGGAGGGAGAGATACAATCTTCGACCAACCCTGCGTCAGCAAAATAGCCACCAGCGCCGCGATAATGGCCATCTGCGTCTGATCCAACTCGAGCGCTTTCGTCTTGAGCAGGTCTGCATTTTCCCAGAAGCTGTCAATGGTTGCATGGAAAGAATCGACGATCATGTGGAGAAGCTCCAGAGGAGACTCGGGGAATTCCTCGGTGTCGGTCGCCATGGTAGGTGGTGGGAGATTTGACAAGAAGACAAGCAATACGGAGCAAATGCCTGCCTTATCTATTGTCGCTCGAGCCCCCCTCTCTGATATCAGTTGATGCGGTGAAGTGTCCGAACAGTGGAAAAGCGTAGAAGCTGAAAATGGTTCTGGAAGCTCCGCCTCCGCATTTGAGCTCGGGCCAAGTTCTTACCCGATTAGGAAGGTCCATGCATGACGCTAACCAATCATTCTACGTACTGTACTCATATTTGGCTGCATTGATATGCTGTGATTAATTCTATGCTCAACACCAATATTCTACTCATCAATGTCAAGCCCGTTAAAAATTATCGAAGCTGTACATCCGAGACCCAATGAGAGCCACCAGCACATCGATAACCACCAGGTTGTTTGATCCACTGGAATCCTGCAACGCAAACCCCCATTTTCCGAAGCTTTTCCTGATTAGCTTGTTCCTTACGGCGAGCTTCAGCTAAGGCTTGTCGTTTCTTTTCAAGCTCCCTTGCAATCGCTTCCTGCTTCCTTCGTTCTGCTTCATGCCGCAATCGTGCTTGCTCGTGGCGTCTCCTTGCATCTTCATCTTCCTGCTTTCTTGCTTCGTCGGCTTGCCGTGCAGCCCTTTCCTCCTCCTCTTTCAGCCTCTGTAGCTCCCTTAGTTGTTCCTGCTCATTGTGCGCCACATACGAGTGCTCCCTCTCTATTGCTTCAGCCGCGGCTTTGTCTTTCTGTAGCTGATTCCAAACTTCGTCTGTGACACCAGCGTCGCGCTCAGAGATGGAGTTCTGTTGATTCGGGTTGGACTGTAACGCCTCCTCAACCTCGGTGCTGGACGCAACATTTGATTTCAAGTTTTGCGCTTTCATATTAGCCACAGGTGGCTTCGCATGTTGGATACGTAGAGGCAGCCCAGTTTTCTCGCCGCTGTCGAGTCCGGTGGAGGAATGATCGACCTGGAAGTTCTCACGACTGCTTCGTTCGGTGATCATGAATTGTAGCTCTTCAATCAATGTTTCTCTGCTCAATACCAATCCTTTTCTACCGGGAGTTTGCAACATCTTCACAGTCTTCGCAAAGATTGCCTTTGCCAGTGTCCCAACGTCTCTGGCATTGGCCCAACTTGCAGTTTTGGACAGAGTATCAAATGCCTGGGTCAATTGGCGGCTAAGATCAGAATCTGAGTAATTCAAGCAAGTTATGTCGAAATTCGTCTTCGAGTTCTCGAGAAGTTCTTTTTTCTGTTTTGATAAGAGCTCAGTGAGTAGATGAATGCAATCTTTTGGCGATAGAGGGTCGAATTGAAGAGACTCCGGGAAACGACTGGTTAGGCCAGGGTTGATGGACATAAGTCGGTTTATATCTGCATCGTATCCGGCCAAAATAATGATCAACTTTTTGGCAAATCTAAGCTTGGTGATACAGTCCACTAGCTCATCCATAGCTTCTTTAGCAAAGTGGCCCTCAGCGAGACGGTATGCTTCGTCTATGAAGAGGACCTTCCCAAGACCACGTTCGAGGACATTCTGCGTCTTTGGACCTGTTTGGCCGACATATTGACCCACTAGGTCTGTTGCTGACGTTTCGACTACCTCAGCGGAGGCCAAGAGTCCCATATCGTAGTATACCTGGCCCATCTTTCTGGCTGTGCTGGTCTTACCAGTTCCTATCCAGATTTCAAATGTCAGTAGACTTGTACCATTTCATCCACAATTTCATGAGCATGGTTTACCTGGAGGTCCACGAAATACAAAGTTAAACGGCACATGCTCACGAGGGTTCATTCCCAGCTGCCTTAGACTCTTAACCATCTTCTGATAACCGTCAAGTTTGGAAACGATGTTTTCGCATCCTACAACGCCTTCGAACATCTTCAAAACACTGGTATCACTTCTATCTGCACGATCGAAATTCTCATCAAAGTCGACAGCGTCGAGAATAGCATCCGAAACCAGGCGCCTCTGATGATGCATTTTCGCTGCGTTGAGTAGATTATCAATCTCACCAGCATTGCCAAAATGCGGTCGATTTCGAGCTCGCTCAAGCATCTCTGAGACGACACGGCGAGCACGGTCAGTGATATCGTATCCCTGTTCTCCCAGTTTTAGATCAAGAATCATGTCCAACTCCTTCTCAGTAAAGTCTTCAAAGACAAAGCCCTGGTCCATGGAGAAGCGTCGGTTGAGACCAGGATTGACATGTTGAAACATTTGCTGTAATTGGTCTTTGTATCCCAGCAGAAGAACGCATCTGTCATCACCAGGTGTGCTCTGTACTTCGGCTACTATGGTATCCACAACAGCACTTCTGTATGGGTCACTGGTCGCTCCTGTGCCATCAGAGGTTCCTCCAGCAAAGAGCCCATAGGCTTCGTCAATGACCAGGACCTTTCCCAATGTAGCTGCGAGAATGCCTTTCGTGTTCTTCTCGGATTCTCCCATCGCGCTCCCGACGAAATCGGATGGGTTCTTCACGACAACTACCCTACTCGTCAGTAAACCGAAAAGTCAAAATCCTCTCTCTCTCTCTCTTGCATACCTTCGCCATTAGATAGAAGCCCAATGTCCACAAGTATTTGGCCATAGATCTTTGCGATAGACGTTTTACCAGTTCCTGGGTTTCCAAGAAAAACTTTATTGAGACTGTACTCAACTAGAGGTTGCTCATCTATCTCCCGACGATAGTTGTATTGAACCGTGTCCACAAGGGCTTGGACAGTCTTTTTCACTTCAACCAATCCAATCATCCCTTGCATCTTCTGCCATGCTTTGGATGATTTCAGAGTTTGCGAAGGATCCGGACCGATCATGTCCTGCCTGTCAAGGAAAAAGTCGTCGAGTCGCTTAGCACCCTTTCGTCTTTCTTCTGCTAACCGCTTAGACTGTCGTTCGGAGACTTTACTCATCGCATTCTCCACGGCTCTTGCGTTTGCGAAACCATCGCGTCCGCGTCCACGTCCAATTCGTCGAGCAACTATGCGACAATAAAGTCCGCCAGGTCCACCATCGATTTTCATTTGCTTGTTATAAGTCCTTTCAATCCAACTTTCTAGGATAAGCATAAGCTCAGCGTCATTGAAGTCCGCAAACTTCAGCTCATGAGGAAAACGGCTAGGAAGTCCAGGATTATGAGCGAAGAACTTTTCCATTGGCTTCTGATACCCAGCAAGAATGAAGACAATCTTCCCAGTGAGGTTCTCTACTTCGGCCAAAAGAAAGTCGAGGACCTGACCTCCTCCAAAGCTGTTTCCCTGAACGAGTTGATAGGCCTCATCAATAAAGATGGCCCCACCGCCATCTTTGAGGAGACCTTCGATAAGTTTCTGGCATTGTGAAACTCCCTCGTTCGAGAGTCTCGATCCCGTTGTCTCGACAAATTTGTGTCCAGGGATGATTCCCACAGCCGCCAAAAATTTGGCATAAAGCCGAGCAACCGTCGTTTTACCAGTTCCTGGGTTGCCAAGAAGTACAGTTCCAAATCTCTCGCGACTCAAATCAACATTTTGTCTGATGGAAAGGTCTACTTTCGCTTTAATGTCCAAGAATTTTTCCTTCACGGACTCCAGTCCCACCATGGCCATCAAATTGTCAATTTCTTGGCTCTTGGAGTTGTAATAGGTCTTTTGCCATTCCCAGTCGGCCTTTGCTTCTGATGGTTCATTGTTCGGCATTGCTTCTCGGGTCTTCGGCTTCTCACGGGGTTTGTCACCAGCAATTTTAGTGTGATCTTTAACATTCTCAGGAGTTGCTGGCGCTGGGGGCGTTGATCTTGACGCCTCTTCCGCGGCACCATTGGTGTTGACCATGTGTTTCGCCGGAGCTACAGGACTCTTCAACTCCTTGATTTCCTCGCGATATTGCTTAAGAACTTTAGCTTGCTCCGCGTCAATGGAAGCATCGCCTCTAAGACGTCTCAAAAATGAGGCTTCGTCCTGGAGCTCTGCCAACTGCTGAGCATATGCAGCTTGCCTTGTCTGCCGTGCTGCCTCGAGCTTGAGATCACGTTCATGCTTCCGCCGATTTATCACGTCTTCCTGAGTACAGAAACGGCATGCGCCCTTGACCGTGGAACATGACAGTGATAGGGTGTGGCCACGGGGGCATTTCCATTGGACAAACTTCGTACATTTCATTTTGGAGTGATCGACGAGCTGGTGACATTTGGATGGGCACTCGTGGACCCCACAGCTTAGTTTGACGCCACTATTGAAATAATCAAGGTAATCAGAATCGAAGTAGAAAGAGATGTGAAAAGAAAAAAAAAAACCTAAGAATCGACTTACCAAGGTGCCGAGCATCCACCGTCTGGCGCTTCCGTGTCAAAGTCCTCCTTAGTCTGAAGTATGGCAGTCTTCTTGTGGTGCTGCTCACACCGAACAGGCAATCCATCATACAAATGACCATTGGCTTTGAGTTGGTCCATGAATGGTCCCCAGGTCTTTTGTCCTTTTCGACTTGTCACGAATGTTTCCGAATTGCCAACAATGATTAGGATATTTCGTGCCCGAGAAAGAAGCACGTTCAGTCGTTCTGGGGCTGCCATAAACCCTATGTCGCCATTTTTGTTGCCCCTAGTGAGTGACGCTATGACAATTTCACTCTCTTCTCCTTGGTAATTGTCTGGATCTTATGGTCAGAAATTACACGTTAAGCGTTGTCTGTTCATGATTTGCACTTACCAATGGTCGAGAGCCTGATCGATCGCTTAGAATGATTGGCGCTCGCCTGTGATAATAGACCGGCCTTTAAAAGGTCATAAGAGTCAAGATCATTCAATAACGGATCATTCGTCTTGCTCAAAATATGCCTCAGAAGCGAAAGTTGACCGAGATACGGCGTAAGGACGACCAGTTTGTCTGTTCCGTATCCTTGCTGTCCAAGATATTTGACGATCTTCAAGACAATATCTGCCTCGAAAACGTTTTGCTTGGACTGTTTTGCTCCATCGTCTCGTCGATCAGAGATTGCCGAGAAGTCTTCTTCTCGATTTGTATGATTGAAGAAAATTACCCGGTCGCTCAGCCCTCGAGGGTCAGGGCGAGATTTAGTTTTGTCGTCATCTTCTAGTCCAGGGTAGGTGAGAGAGCGAACAAGACTTGATATTTCAGGACACATCCGATACTGCGTCAGCAATGTCGTATGCGGGTACCCAGCGTGAATGAGCCTCTCGAAAAGAGACACGTTGAGGTCATAACCATCCCCCTTTTCCAAGCTGAGGGCGTAGCTATTGACCTTTGGCCGGAGTTGCAAATGATCCCCAATCATTATCAAATGCTTGGTTTCGGGAGATAGTGCTGTGAGAACATGCGACTCGAGAATTTCGCCTGCCTCTTCAAGTAACACGATCCCGGGAGATGCGTGCCGGATATCTTCAGAGTACATTGCCGCAGCCGTTGTGGTGCATCCGATTATTTGCTTTCTTTTCAGAACTTCGCGTGTCTTCTCACCAAGAATCACAGATAGCTTTTCCTGGCATCTGTCGAGCAGTGTCATTTTCACTGCCAAAGATGCAGCTTGTTCATCTAGCAAAGCTCGCTTCCAGCTCTGAACCTTTTCGTCTCGAACTTTCTTCTCCGATGCCCATATGCCGCGGCATTGAGCTGGTAGCAAGTCAGTGAAAGGCTTTGGGGATTTCCCCTTGATCCATCTATTATAAAGATAGTCTTTTTTGACTGCTTTCCCCTTCTCCACTACCATGCTCATTCCATTTTCATCCTCAGGTATGGTGAAGGCTTCAAAGTACTCCGGTTCTTCAAATTCCAAATACTCCAGTATCGACAATGAATCTGCTGCCAGCGTCTGGTATGCTGCAAATGACTCATTCAAGCTGTCTCGCTGGTCACGTCCATCGTTCTCAAGCGCTCTGATGCTGTCCCAAGTTGACTGAGATCTTGTTCCGGTTGTCTTTTGTGCCTTCAGGCTCAACTGCTGAGTTCGGGGTGTGGACTTAGAGCCTAATCGGACAATGCTCGATGAATTAATTCCAATGTCTAACAAGTCTTCCAGAAACTGATCTAAAGCGTGGTTGGTGTAGCACATCACCAGTATCTTGTCCTTGGTATTATCATGGAGAGCCTTGGCAAGAAGGGCCCCTATGAAAGACTTCCCGGTACCTGAAGATGGTATTGTCAGTTTCAAAAAGTCTGCAAATTAGGTGGTTGCAATTATCATACCTGGAGGCCCTTGGATAAGACTGACCCTTTGAGTCAATCCCGCTAACAGAGACTCAAGTTGTGATGGCCCCAATTTAATGGGCTGTGCGGTTCCCAGGATATGTTGAATATTGCGCCTGTAGGCGTCTTTCAATTCATTAATCACAGACCAAGGAGCCAGACTTGACTCATTTACTGTGTCGTTTTTTCCATAAAGGAACAATTCTTCTGTGAGAGGGAATTCTGGTCTCTCTTGCAGGCCTCTCAAGATTGGCTCGTAAGCAAAAGTAGGCGTATCAACAACCAAAAATTCCACGTCATCGTAAAGCTTGAGGAAAAGAATGCACTTCTTTAGTGCCTCCTCTCCTGCAATTCGTAGCGTTACTACTGGTGGAGTAGACGTCAAATCATCAAAATTCCTCTCAATCGTAGCAAAAGCTACAATTTCCGTGTCCCGTAACAAGCACCCAAATGCACGATGCTTGACAAAATTAGGGTTATTTTTAAGGAAGGCTTCCGCATCCTTTTTGGAAAGACCCTTGAGCTTACCCAAGCCAGACTCAGCAGTTACACCAACGGTGCATGGGCGAAGGTATTTCATATCCGATGATGCACAAGAGACACGAGCCAAAGAGAGGCCACCTAGGCGTAGGGCGGATCGCCGTCCTTTTTTTGTGCCCTTTGCAACCTGGATATCATCCCGCAGCACCGCGAGCATGTCTTCTCGCAAAAGTCGGAATTGGTTGTCCACATGAGCAGCGATGCGCTGGTTACCAGATAGCTGCGCGATCTCGTCCACACGGCGATAAAAAGGCTTTTCGGTACATCGCATTTCATCCGCTGTGGGCAAAATAGAAGTTTGACGAAAATCAGAAAAATCGTTATCATGTCGACCACCTGCTGTGTCTTCCGATGATAGGAGTGCGGAGGCCCCTGCAGATGATTTCATCTCCAGGATGTACTTGATTTTATGTCCCAGGTTGCGCAATGGAACCGAAGGCGACGAAATAAGCGAGGGATCATTTGCAATGGTATGAGCATCAGTTTTAATATCCACTGCAGATGAAACTGGCAATGATAAGAGTTCCGTTGTCAGCCAACATAGGGTGTGGATTGCCTCGTCATCCAGCTTTCGGTTACAAAATGCATCCACGAATGAATTCCAGAGAGTTCGGGGCTCCAAGATGATCAGAAGAAGCTGCTGGAGAAAGAGACCATTGCAAAGAAATTTGACCTCTGGGTCGCTCAAGAACTTGATGAATTTGGATGTATATCCATTGATGAAGGTGGGTGTGACGTTGAACCTCAGGCCATTTCGAAGGGCATTCAAAGCACTTTGGCTTGCTATGAGTCGTTCAACAGTAACTCCGTGGTTCTGCTGATCCAGAATAGCCTCTATGAGTCTTTTGAAGCTGTTTACATCCTGGACTTCTTGCCTTCCGTGAAGAACAGCTCCCAAGAATTTGGCCAATCGATCCGATCGGGTATTTGCAGACATTGTAATGGATTTTCGAAAACCACAAAAGTTGAACAGGGGTTATTTTGCGAGAAGAGAGAATCTTTCTTAAAGTCAGCACGTTTCTCTGTGGAATGTGAGGAGCAGGCACTCCCTCAGCCTTGCCAGCACAAAGAAAGTAGAACATAGTGGGGAACCAACATGGAAGGTCCGTTTGTATTATGCATGCCAGGATTTACAAGCGGAGTACGTAGGATGAGGTGTCAAAGGCACGAGTCGATATTGCGTAATCAATCTAGAGGCATGCTCATGGGCCTGAGGGTGCTGTACAGTATGTACAGTATACGGCACAGCAGGGTGAGGTCTGACTGCCAACCAGCTGGCGCGCGAAAAGCCAGTGGGGTTATCATCCATTGGTTCAGCTGGTTTGAAATCCTGCATGGATACCTAAACCGCCTGCAGGATTCGCTCTAGTCAAGGCAAACGCGCAAGGCAAAACAAAAGGTTTGGCAACGGGTAAATGTGACCGGTTGACAGGGATACATTGCAATCCTGGCCAATCAGTATCACATGCGAAGCGCCTGCTAAAAGTTATAAACTGTAAGATAAACCAAAAAAGAAGCATGCCTTCCAGAGTTCTGAACACTGCAGCGTTCTGTTAAATTCCTCTCTTTGAGATATAGACTTTCTCCGTTTTCGCAGCTTGACTCTCCTTGGACGTTTGCCATGTATTTTCGAGGGAGAGGAGGTAGAAGAGGTGCTAGAGAGAGTCGACAACCCTCATTACCTTCAACTCTAGCTCCACCGCTGGGTGAGATTCTTGCAACAATCCACCATGATGATCTTGAGGATTGTGCAACCGAAACCGATGACTGTGCCCAAATTACCAACACTCAGTATTTGACATCGTACAATTGGCTTAATGGAGCAGATCATCAGATCATCGTTCCAGGTGAATAAGCCCGTCCTGCAAAACAAAGTAGTGTTCGCCGTTCACTGATACATCTCACAGGTGAACCACCGGAATGGACCCCTCTTTCTGAGCCTGCTCAGCTTCGAGAGGACTCTGGTCTCTACTACCGGGACAAGAATGCGGCGCAATATCCCACATACCCTCTGGAGCCGATGATTCGAGCAATAATGATGGACAAACCGGATTACCGTCTCGGGGATTTGGATATCGTGGGATGTGGAAGTACATTGGGCAATATGCTTCGTTTTGCGCGTGGCCAAGGTAGTTCATTCAGGATACTGATCGAGGTCTTGGGGAACACAGTCTTTTTCATCAGAAGAGAAAGATCGCCCACCGAAACCCTAACGGGTGTCCGAGGATATGGACACACTTTTCCAGAGGCATACACAACATGGAGTGAAAGTACACGGAGATCCGACTCCCATCAGCGTCTTATCAATTATGACTTTGCCGGCATGAATTGTCTGGTGCGGTTCGAAGCTGATGGCTACCTGCCTGACCGGATCCACAATGATTTGAGCACCCAGAATGAGCCCATCCCTAGCACGAGTAATATCGACCCAGAAGACCTCTTATCGTCCATCGCAGCGGCCACGATCTCGACTGTACCCTCAGTAACCACGGATACGAAGTCGTCCACGGTCAAAATTTCGAAAAGGGGTCGCTATATTCCACAATGTGCGGTCTTCGATTTGAAGACGCGTTCTGAGAAAAGACGTGGCGACGATGTGCTCTCAGGAGAGCTGGCTCGTTTGTGGATCAGACAAATTCCCAACTTCATTCTCGCTTACCACAAGTCCGGGAGGTTTGACGACATTCAAGTTCAGGACGTGCGAGAAGAACTGGAGCAATGGGAGAAATCCAACCAGCAGGGAGTGGCTAGGTTTGCCACTTTGCTGCAGATGGTAGTATCTTTTGCGCGTAGTACAGAGGAAGGAAAGCTTGAGCTTGAGCATGAAGAGGGTGAGAAAGGGTTGAATCTCCGAATCCCGGGTGGAGATGTGAGCAGGGTGTTGCCGTCATCCCTGATAGACCATTGGGATCTTTGCGATTTACCCGGTTAGGCAAGTGCATGCGGAGCACTCACCAGGCATATCAGCTATTGTTAATATAATAATTCTGGTAAAACTTGAATGCACTGATACTTGACAGTAAGTCCATTGTTATTGCATTTCACACAACACAGTATCTGACCCGGCAGATACTGTTATTAACATTATCATAGTATATAATTAGCATGGATATAGTTTAGTCCTAGCTCTGTTGCTTGCGAGACCCAGTAACGTAACGTAAGAAATGCAACTGTAGGAGTACGCTTATTATCACAGCGTCTACATTCTCCCAGCTCTCAGTCTGCATTATCGTGTTCCTGAGGATGTCTTTCTTTCACCGCATCCGACTGCGTACTTGCTTGCCCTATGCTGTCTTCTCCTGTTGCTTCCCCCAGCAGACTAAACGTCCTCCGACGCCCACTCGGCCGGTTTGTCAAGTTCGGGACTTGTGGCTTTCGCTCGCCGCGGTATCGACCGCCAACAATGGGCATTTCGTACCCAACAATGCGGACTAAGTAATATACCAGGTCGAAAACGACCAGGGCGGCCCATGGGCCAATTGTGAGGGTGCCGAGGAAAATCTAGAAAACCAACGTTAGATATACATTTCCCAAGAAAAGAACGATGTCCTTACAAAAAGCCGAGCAATCCACGTCTCCCAGAAGGCCAGATGGTCTGGCAAGAGAGAATACCACGCCATTGCTTGAAGATTCCTCTCGAATATACCCAGCGCAGACCTGATTCGAAGAAGTTGTCTCTTATAATGTAGAGAGATTCAATTTCTGAGAGATTCGATTTAAATCACCCCGCGTAGGAAAAAGCCGTGTGCACTGTGCAACAGACGATAAAGCACTGCCCGGCAAAGCCCCTGATATTCACATGCGCCAACCGAGCCGCGGATACCCATCCAGACTCAAGCCATGCGCTGGGTTCTCGAGCGGAGCAGCCAAACCATAGCTTGACAGGCGACGCAAGGGGATGGCGGTGATGACGATGAAGCGAGTTCAACGTCGTTGCGCAGAGGGAAGTTGCGGCGAGTGACCTTGGGCTGCGCTGTGTCTCCGCTGTCTCGGGTCGCCGCGGCCGCCAAGTCGCGCTAGTGTGTTCTGGGGATAGCGCCTGTCAGGCGATTACTCAGCATGTACTATGCGCTCAAGACAGACCTGTTTATTTTGGTATACCATACTGGTTCTAGAAGAAAATGGATATCGTAGATATCGTGTCGCAGGCTCGACCTGTGCTTACAAATAGGCTGCATAGAAAAAATGCAGGTGCGGGGCGTGCTTCAGCTAATTGGTTACGGAATATATACATCGCTGCTTAGACCGATCGCCCCTCCTCTCCCGCGCGAATCCTGCAATTGTTTTCCAATCGCCTCACCAGGACCTCCGTACAACAGCGTTGGTTTTCTACTGCCGTGCTTCATTGCATTGGGAAATTCCTCTTCACGGCCCTTGTTTCCTCGACCGGCAGCGTACAGAGTGTAGCGACACGATGAAGCTCATACTATCCACCTCGTAAGTCAAGATTACCCCGCCGCTCGCAATTTTTGGTTATTCTCATGATGATCACCATCCTTTGCGCAAACGTTGGAATTATAGTTATGATGATGTGATAGTAGATTACTAATGATGGAATCTACCTAGAAATATTATGACCGCGGGTCCCTCGGTGATCCGATTTCAAACAGAAAAGTCCAATGTCGAACTGATCAATTCACTCAAGTCCAATTTCCAAGCAGCCCAACAAAGCGCCGGATACAACGAAAACAACGCGGCGACATGGACTAAACAGGACGGCGATACACTATATATCCCTGCGACCAACTTTGCTCAGTCCGGCCTGTACGAGGAAAGAGACCAGTACGACATCACAGTCAAGCTTTTTTATTTGCCGGGAATACCGGCTTCACGAAGATGCGCTCATACCCGGGAGGCTATTGATGTGGTACTGAAAGAGCTACATATTGATTCCATCGACTTGTTGATCGTCTCATTCCCCGGCATGTCTTTCGATGCCGACGACGAACCGGAAGAAGATGACGATGAGGAAGGCTCACGCACCGGAAGCGGCAGCAGAGCGAGCGAAAGCACAGAGCAAGCCGACGATTTCGACAGTATCGTCAGGACGTGGAATGCGTTGGAAGCGCTGGCAGAGAGTGGAAAAATCGCCCAGTTGGGCGTTGCAGAGTTCGGTACCGAACGTCTCGCCAAATTCCTCTCTCAAACGCGGATTCGCCCATCGGTGGATCAGATCAATGTCAAGGATTGCTGTGTCGTGCCAAAGTCGCTGATACTGTATGCCAAGAATGAGAAAATCCAACTTCTCACGCACAACGACTGCACGGACATCCTGCCCCGAGGAACCACACGTGAATTGCTCAGTCCGGGCGAAGAAAACACTGGAACATCAGCCTCGTCGCCAGTTCCGACAGAGTACTTGCAAGGAGATATTGAGCCTCAGTGGGTGGTCAAATATACCGCGGTTGTCAAAGATCGTGGGGTGATTGAAAACAAAGGATATTTTGCCTTGGCCGAGGTTGGAAGTTGTATCAAGGCTCACGATGACAATTGATAGTTCTGCTTTGTATATGTTATTTTGTCTTTCTTTGTTCTCCAGCAAGGCGTTTCTTCCGGGTACCAAAAACTCGGCTTGATTTAGTGATTCTCATAGCATATAGTGGCGTTTTAGAGACCGTCAAACAATTGAATGACTTTGTTTTTAGAGTGAAGTATTTTAACCGAGCATACTCCTCTTTCGTCCACGCATTCTCACATCCTCCAACTTCCTAAGAACAGTCTTTGCCCCTTTGAAGCTATCCGAATAGCCCTGAAGAACATGAGAGAAAAACCCCTCGGTCATGGGATGAGTACTTCCAAACGCGCGTTCCAGCACATATAGATCAACCGCACGATCCTCGTCGTAGGCGCTTGTGCTCGCAAGACCAAAGTCAATGAGGTAGATGTCGCCTATCATGGATGGTGATTCAGTTATTTCTTTCGGGTCCTGCCTCTCAAAGAAATGCTCTGGTTTCTGGTCCGATGGGACATCAGGATGTCGCAGTATCAAGTTACTTGTGGTCAGGTCTCCATGAACAACACCAGCTTTGTGCATGCTTCCAACTACCTGACCGATGCGCGCCATCAGATCTTTGACCTTTCCTTCTTCCTCCTCCTTTTTAACTGCCGTATATTCTTGACCTAAAGCAGACTTCTTCATCCAAGCTTCCCACCTCTCCAACACAACCCTGACAGCTGGCCCATCAATCCATTCCATAAGCAACCACGCACCCGCCGCTGCACGCTGGTTGTCTCCGCCGCCTGAAGGCTCCCAATCAATCGACAGCACTGCCGGGACGCGAACACCCTCACGCACAAGTTTCACCAGACATCGAGCCTCGTGCAGGACTCGTTGGCGCGTCAACCGTCGGTCCAGCGCTTCATGGCGATACGCCTTTGTAGGCCGCACTTTTAGCGCCGCGGGCGTTTCTGGTGTGAGGAATGTGGTTTTGTAGAGGTGGGCTTCGGCGCCTTGGAAGAGGAGGACTGGTGGCGGATTCGTGTTCGTGAAGAGAGGTGGGAGGGATGGCGGGGTATATGTTGTTGTTTCTGCCATGGTCGTTAAGACTTGTTCGATTATTAGGGTGGGTCTTTTCTCTTTATGTTTGAGTCTTGAGTGCTGTGATTTGCCGTCGCCAGCAGGACCTGCAGGAATAATGAATGATGCGAGGGGAGAAAAAAGTTGGTGGTTGCTGCGGGGAGATTTGAGTATTTTCGGTTTCTCCGCCGCCGCGTCTGATTGGTCCGTGGCCGCCATGCATTGTATAGAAATCTTTTATTGATTACAGCAAGACTAAGACCAATATACAAGCATACATGGATAACTAAATTGTACATTTAGCAGTTACATGGCATCAATTTATTGGATTGGTGATTCGAGCAAACTACATCTGTACGATATACTTGTGTCATCTGAGATGTTGACAGATTACTCCACACACAAGTGACATGTGCTATATAAACTCCTTATTCTAGATTATATCAATTGATCAATTACATGTAATCTCCAATATCGTTGGGTTCAAATATTTTGTCTCAACTGCATACATGTATGTGCATAGGTCCATATGTAGTCGGCATCTCCCAATTTTGTATATGCGTTCGAATGTTTTGGAAACTGCGCTCACAGCTTATCCTCATAAGCTGCCAACTCCGCCATAGCTTTACGAACAAGCTGTTTTGTAGCATCAGTGGCCGGTTCATAAGGCGTCCGGGGTTGAAACTTTTCCTCTGCATTCTCAATACCAGCCTTTGGCGCCGAGTATATGGAGACCGCATACTTGGTTGATGCAATACCAGCCTTGCTCGGGCTTTCTGCAAGGGCGGCCTTTTGATGCAGCGCCAATGCCTCCTCAATCTTTCCAGACTTGTAGAGATCATAAATATGCGATATTGTCTTGGGGAAGACGTTTGCAAACGCCGCAATACACCCGGCTGACCCGACAGACAGACCACCAAGGAGGAAATCAGACTGGCCGCCAAAGACAGAAAACTTGTCAGGCCCAAACGTGCCAGCTAGCCTGGTAATCTTCCCAACTTGGGCGCAGGTCAGCTTCACGCCGACGACATTGCTGACGCCGCTGGGGGACTCGGCAGCCGATGCATTGACAATGTCGGCAATCAGCTCAGAGTCGAGATCAACACCGTTGGTCACCGCGGGAAAATTGTACATAACAACGGGCAGAGGCGCTTTTTTTGCAACATCTGCGTAGAATCGCTTTATCACAGTTGGTGTGGTTTGCTTGCCAAAGTATGCAGGCGGCAAAACCAAGAGGTAGTTGGCCCCGGCATTGTACGCATCTTGACTGAATTCCAAGACCTTTGCATAAACCGTCAGCCACTATTGTCATATATCATATTTTTTTCAATCTGTCCTACCTGTTTCGTCGAGTGCCCGCCAACACCAGCCATGAGGGGATAATCAGGCCCAACGGCTTCTCGAGCAGTAGCGATGAGCTGCGCTCGCTCTTCTCGCGTCAGCAAGAATGTCTCTGCATTTGTACCCAAAATCACCAAGCCGGCCAAGCCCGAACGAGACAGGTATGCATAGTATTTCTTCGCCGTGTCCAAATCCAGCGTGTCAGTCTCTTGGTTGAGGGCGGTCACTGCTGGCGCCCATACGCCGGCGCGGGGCACATGCGGGAAACCCATCGGGATATCTTTCACTAATAAGCAGAAGAAGAAGAATAAGAAAAATAAGAATAATAGAACAATAAGCTATTATTGTCGCACGAATATATATAATATATATCTATGTGCGTATATAGCAGGATGCAGGTGCGCGACCAGTTCAATGTTGACTATATACTGCGTGTTTACCCCGGAAAAATGTCCGATTGCGGCGGGATCGGAGGCTTGCCGATCGGCTGCACGGCGCCGGCCCGATCTTATCGCTGCCAATCTTGTACTATATCTTAGGATCATCATTCAATTGTTGATCTATATTTGTTGATTTCAATATTTGAAATGTCCATTGGTATGAAAAAAGTAATACACACAAATTGAAGAGTAATACAAAAAAAACTGAACACACAGACCGGCTTTTACCTTTCTCAATCGACCGCCAAAACAGACCCTCATGTAGCTATTTATTTCCCAGCTACAGCGAACGCCTCCAGGTTTGAATATTCTAGTAGTGTCCCTTTTGCTCTCACCACATGCCCGTCGTGGCCTTGGAATTCTCATCTCGTGTTTCATATTCCACAGTCACGTTATCCGTCCTGCGGATATGCTTGAAGTCATCGCTAAGGGCGGGTGACAGGATGCTCTCCTGGCTGTCCTGGCGCTCGGCATTGGTAACGCTGATGCTCTGTTGCTTGCTTCGTCCGTGCATCTCGATCGATCGCGACCCGTTGAGTCCCTGGCTTCCCTTTTCCAGACGATTGAAAGATCGGCTGTTGTAACTTGAACCATTTCTCTTCCTTCCGAGGACGAAGTCGAGTAGTGGCTGTAGAGTCGGAATACACGAGGCGATAACAACGACGTCGGCTTCAATACTGTAGAAGAAGAATTGTTAGCACGATAACGTTTTAAGGTCTGGGGTTGCTGAAAAGAAAGAAAAAAAAAACTTACTTGGTCCAGATAACCAGTTGCCAGGTACCATCTAAGACAGTTAGACTAAATCAATCTTTTGCATCTCAAAACTTACAAGTGTAATCAGATGTGTCAGCAAGACCCTTCAACTGAGTGCATTTGACGACAGCCATGGCAGCAGCACTATGAAAAACGAAGAAGAGAATTTCCAGTCAGCCATAAGATCCTTGTTTAATTAACGAATGTTGTTTCTGCACTCACACAGTACCTAAGCCAAGTGCAGCCATGAGGGCGAGTTTCTTTTTCATCGACATATGAAGTTTCCACAACAAAATTGCCGGGTATACTGCAAGATATATATCGACAAAGGCGGACAGGGCTGTTTGTGTTCAAATGTCAGCAAGAGAGAATTAGAGGGGGAAAAAAGCCAACAGCGGCCAACGTTACTCACAGCCCGTGAACATAGCATAATCAATAAGCATCCAGGGACTGCGGCAAACTCTATCCGGTCTTGTCACCTCCCACTGCGACTGTGGAGGCGAGCACATGGTGAAGAGAAAGATAATGCACACAACCGACACTACCGCAGCAAAGCCAACTAGGCCGAACACAAATATCTTGTGGCCTTTGCTAGGGTTAAGAATCCGGGTCAACATGTAGGCGACTGCAATCTTGGGCAGTGTGAACGAGAGGATTCCAAAGAGAAAGCTAACAGTGTTGAGCAAAATGGCCTTCTCAAGATGCGGAAGATCCAGCGCTGCTGCGTGTCTGCCGTAACCGGTAATGACATTGGCTGTGGTGAGACCAAGGTAAGCGAGGCTCATCAGCTGTCCGATGGTGTCGTACCATGTTAGTATAGGGAGAGACAAAGTTGTAGAGGAAGCATTGCAATCCTGCGTACCATCGCTGCCATGATGATCCAGTCATCAGGCCCTACTTTTTTGATCACCTTGACTCGAATGAATATTCTGGCGCAAACCAACGACATTGTGATCATTGTAAGAGTCCACATAGGCGCAAGAATGTTGGGACCTTTGTTTTCACTGAGGTCTATCCCAGCGGTTTTGGCTGAGCCTGACATATTGGCTATGTATTGTGTTGAAAATGGTCTGGTGAGAAGAGGAGCGCGGCCCAGAAGTTATGCTTGAGAAAGAATGGTGTTCACAGAATCGACGTTGGCTGACATGAGCTCAAATATCTTGGGAAAGGAATGATATTTGTCTCCCAGATCGAAAAGTGAGTATACACAGAGCTGAGAAAATCAAAGCCCGTGCCTGAACTGAGGCAGAGCACGGAGACGGACTAAAACGTGCTACCAACCTCTCGCCACTTTTATTGACTGCTACTATCGTCGCTAGCATAGACTTCCGGTCTTGACTACTAGGGTTTGGCGCTGCCCATCACTCGCTCGCGTAGCTAACGGCTCGTGTGTTAACCTTCCGGGGGGGCGAATCAAATTTATTGTTTGGCCCCGGCCTCTTGGTAACAGTGGCCTACCACTGGCTACCAGAGGAGGCCCGAGAGGGTGAAATACGCATCGCTGCAAGTTTGACACAATAATTATAGTAACATCCCCTGTCAATGTGATAGGTCTTGTCACAGTGTGCCATAAGTTATGATTGCTTCTCCCAGGAAGTTGATTACAATGCCATTATTCGACTTGTCACCTGCATCACCTGTAACACTGGCTTTACGTCCGGTGGCACGAGTACAGGCGATCGAAGCACGGGTTTTTTTACAGGACCAGGATAGAGGTTGTGATGAGTTGATCACGCTGAATGACGCTACGGAGTTCTTGTTGCAAAGATTCCACCAGGTACAGAGTACTCCGTACCTGTTCCGAGCAGGATATAAACGGAGAAAAGGTCCGCCAAAGTGCCCCCTGAGTCAGTTCCCGTGAAAACGCAGTCGAACATTGGTTCTAAGGAAGATTTGATTTTGTAGCAAGATGGGGGATGTGCCAGTCACCCGTTAATTAGAGACCGAACAAAGACGATGTCGTTAGTGTACGTTTTGATCCTCTCTAGAATTTGTGGCGTTTTTGATTTTTTGATTTTTTTTTTCTGCCTTTGTCCTTTTCTTTCTCTTCCCCTTGCCAACGTGCATTGACCGCGATAAGGCAGTTTGTTTAGCCAACTCGGCGGACCAACATCAAACCAATGTCACAATTTCAAACAGGGTTTGTAATCAGCATTCCCATTAACTATAGTAGAAAGGTGAGGCTAATAGTATGTCCTGGACAAAGAATCGGGAGAGGCCCGCCTTGATGTGACGGATTGGCGGTCCGTTTTCCAGTTTCCGGCCTATGATGTGCAGGCTTAACTTTCAAGGCTTGCCTAGTGCGCTTAGCTACTTAATTCCGACGTTAATGACAGCTGGATGGGGCCGCTAAAGCTGTCCTGGGACCGTGTCTATTCGCTAACTCCCTTGACGTACCGACAAGGGCTGAGGGCTGCATACGCTTAATCCCCTCGAATGCGGCCCGGAAACCGTCCATCCGCCCCCGGAAGTTGTTCAATTGGCCCAAAATGACTCCATCCAGCGCCAACTCCAAACCCCGCGCGGCGTCTCAACGCTCTATACTGAGCTTTTAAAGGTACGTAGTAGTATTAGGCCTAGACTCCGAACTGACTCGTTGCCCTCGTGTTGCGGCGGCGATCTCAATTTTTTATGAGTTTCAGACTTTGCTTAAGACTACGGAAGTGGCCCAGCATGACTAGCATTGCGGAAGTTGCTCTATCACCATTCTTCTCTTTTGGGTGTGTTCGTAAACTGTTTTGGTAGGTAAGCGAATTATCACCTCGGATCGACTGCTTGTTCAGGCCAGATTAGACTTCCGGTATCAGCCCCTAAAGTACGCATACGGTACGTATATTGTTCGACTCATATTGGGCTATGTTTGAACCATTTTATGGTAATTGTGAAGCACGGACGGCCACTATGTCGTGTTAGGAGAGGAGACGTTTTTACCAACTGCCGGGACGACCGCACCGTTTAATTGAAGTGGTCTAGGAGTGCGAACTCAACGCCCCTGGCGCTGTCAAGTATCAAACTGTGGAGCGATGAACATTATTTTCTGTGACATGCGTCGGCGAATTGCGGCCAGTCTCGTTATCATGTTCTCGACGTAGCCTTGTAGTTCAGGGGTAGCATCAATTGGTGCTAGTCGAGCTTCTTAGGCGCAGTACCAGCCCTTAGTCATACATGGTGGCATGCAGTCACTTTCTCTTAGATAAATTCTTCCTCCTTTCCCCGGTAATTCGAATACATTGTTTCTTTTCTTTGAACCCAACTGCTTCTCTCCACCTACTACTTCTTACTTGCACACAAACACCCCTGTCGTCTTTTTTTATTGTGGTCCGTATTGTTTCATAAGTTTTTATACTTTTACAGAGATGGCCACTGCCAACGGAACCCTAAATGGAGCTGCCGGTGTAGCTGTCCACGAGCCTACCAATGGAACTACAACCAACGGGGTAGAACACGTTATCGACGAGAGCATTGCCGTCAAGCCCAATGCAATCAATGATGTACCTCGCCTACTCGAGGAGATTGCTTCCAACGGGGAAGCCCTAACTCGGGAGGGTGCTCAGAACCGTCGTCAGCTTCTGGAAGCTGCGCGCTCGTTGGTTTATGCCCTCGAGACTCCTCGGGAATCCATTATTCGCTACTGCTGGTCTCAGGTAAACACCGAAACTTTCCCTTTTGCTTTTTCTGCACGAAATGGATCAATTGATCATCGTATTTACCCCTCCGAGATTGCTAATATATTATGCTTTTTAGAGCACGGTATTTGCTGCTATTGAGAGCAGCGTCAAGCTAGGACTTTTCAAAGCCCTATCTAAAGATGACAAGCCAAAAACGGCAACTCAGCTTGCAGAGACAACAGGGGCCGAGCCCGTTTTCCTTAGTGAGTGCGCAGATGGAAACGATAGTGAGCACTGGCTAATGTGATAACCAAGGCCGTATCTTGAAGCATCTTGGTTCCATGGGTGTGATCAACGAAATCGGTCCAGACACCTATACGCCAACCAACTTTGCAAAGACCTTGACCATTCAGAAATACGCTGATGGTTTCCCATCCATGTTAGTATCCTTCCCAGAAAACTGCCCTAATGTCCTGAAGTTGATTGTTTTTGTTTTTTTAAGGAGCGACTGTATCTCCGCTGGAGTGGAAAAGCTCCCACAGTGGCTCGAGAAGAACGGATACAAGGCACCCAGCGATGGCAAGAACTGTGCTATGCAACTCGGCTTCAATACAGACCTCCACTTCTTCGAATTCCTCGCGTCAAACCCCGAGTACCCCGTCCGCTTCATGAACCATATGGCTGCATACCACCAGGGCCGCCCCAGCTGGATGGACCCGGGCTTTTACCCGGTACAAGACCGGTTGGTCAAGGGCCTCAACAGGGATGCAGCCCTGTTAGTCGACGTTGGCGGAAGCACCGGCCACGATTTGGCCGAGTTTCGCCGCAAGCATCCGGAAGTCCAGGGCCAGTTCATTCTCCAGGATCTGCCCGAGGTGATTGAGAAAGCTCAGACGCTCATCAGCCCGGAGATTAAAGCCATGGAACACGACTTTTTCAAGGAGCAGCCGGTCAAGGGTACGTATATGCTCCGACACTCAAAAAAAAATATTTTCTTTCTTTCTAACAGTCTTGTCTCAGGTGCCCGGGCCTACTTTATGCATTCCATCCTCCACGACTGGCCCGACAACAAGTGCAAGGAGATCCTTACCAATCTCGCTCAGGCCATGAAGCCAGGCTACAGCAAGGTTCTTATCAATGAGAATGTGATCCCCGACACAGATGCCGACTGGCAGACGACGTCGCTGGACATTATCATGATGTCTCTCTTTGCGTCACAAGAACGCACTGAGCGACAGTGGCACAATCTGGTTGAGTCAGCTGGTCTGAAGATCGTTGGTATTTTTACTGCCGAGAAGGGCGTTGAGAGCTTGATTGAGTGCGAGCTTGCCTAAGATGCTATCTATGCGCTTGACCCTGTACATTTTGTGTTGAAATTGGATTCGTAATATATACACGAAGTTAGTATTCACGTCAATATGAATATAGAATTATGCTGTTTGTACAATGTTGCATCACGCTTGACTGCATACTTGCCGACCTGACGTGTCAACTGGCACGGTCGTACGGAGTATACTCCTCCTAAGACCGGGGTAGCCGCGGAGCCGAGGGCTACGGGTACAGCCTACCGTTACGTTAGCGAGGCACTAATGAAGCCTAAAGCACGACTGGACCATAAGTTGCAGCTGTCATATTTCATGTATCTCCACCGCACGCCGTTGCCAACTTGCTGGGCCACACCAAAATTACCGAAATAGGCAATAGACAGCCCGTGGTGGGTCCGCGGCAACGGGAAGCTCAGACAGGCTTTTGTTTAGTACGATGCGGCCCATTTCGAGCGGTCTGCATAGACACTAAGCACCCAGAGGAGCGCCGGAATTTTACTACCTTTCTTAGACCAATTCGATAGCCCCTGCTCGATATCATAAGGTTCTTATACGTTGACTTGGCATTAATACTCCGTTCCATATGTGCAGATCCACGGAATACTAGTCACATTCCAAACGCTCCTGCTCAGCTCGTGATTTTTTGTTGGTTGCTGCCTGTTGATCTCTTTGGTTTTGCTCAGGGTCATCTTTGGTACGGCGAATGATCGTCGTGGAAAGTCAACATACGTACCTGAACGGCCTGGTGCATATGCGTCCAGTGTTTGTATGTCTCATCGTATGCCGTTGGATTCATAATCTTGATGAGTTGCCGCTTTGACATCGCAATTGGGACCAAGTAGCAAACCTCATCTAAACGACTGCATATACACAACATCGGTATCTAAAATTTTGAGTCAATTCAAAACTTCTGCGTTGAAAAATTACATGCAAGTTTGAAATCTGGCAACATCAAAGGACATTAGGCTGATTTCTGGGCAAGTCGGTCGGCTTTGTCAGCATTGATAACCCCTTTCAGAGTCTCGACCTTATCGGGCTGCGATGTCGATATACTTGGTCGTTATCCAGATAACTACATAGTTTGGAATAATTTCACGTCGTTCTTTACTTCATCCTTTTCCCTCTAGCTACTCACACTATGGGAACTCCGCTCGCGACCCTACGCAGCGGAGCGCGATCATGTCAGTCGGCAACCATAGGCGAATGAGCAAGGTAGTAGAGCCGGGTCAGAATGGTGGGCAAGCTTATAGATATAATGTATGAAGCTTTATTTATTGATGATGCTGGAACGATATCTATAATGTTACAAGCGCCGATACTATAGTCTGATTTTCTCTCTTACACTGCGATTCATTCGATCTTACAGAAATCACTTACTAAGATATTCCTCTTGTTACTCTTACTACTATCTCTAATTTTAATCCTTTAGCCTTTAAAGATTACCTTAGCTAGGTAGGAAACTTGTTCGATGCTTTTTAACGCACAAAACTTGAGTCCAAAGATGTGTTTCGTTAAGAAATCTCCGCTGCCAAAGACGACGAACCTATACCGTGGGGAAGGCAGAAAATGAGCGTTTCGAAACGCAGCCAGCTTGCACCTACACCAAAGTGAAGCTCGGCAAGATTGACGGCGGAGGAGATCTCGGCGCGCATATGATCAATAGATCAATATTGTCAAGGCGAAGCGCCCGAAGACCAGCAGCATGAGCGCGCCATCCGGCGAGGGCATGCCCGCGTGAATTACGGCTGGAGAGACGAAAGTACCAACCGCATTTTACGATATCTTGTAGACTATGTGCTTGTAGCGCTCGAGCCTGGATGTAATAGAATTCCTTTGCTGGGGAATCCAAACATGATGGGCATTTGACTCAGTGAAGACAGACTTGAGGTTGTGTAGCTCAAGTGAGTAGCAGTAAAGATTTGCCTCAGAATCTGCAAACCTCATAAAACAATACAGCCGCATCTACATAAACTATTTTTCTTACCTTGATCACAAGAGGCGCCGGGCTGTTGGAATGGCCCTAAGTACATCAGATGGAAAGGTCCCCCGTCGAGTCCCTGCTTATACCCTGCGTAAAGATACATTATGTCTACCAGACATATATCTCTATATTTTTTTCATCGCGGAACGCAGTGTAGCGATGATTAGTTGGAGTTTTCAAAAAAAAAAAAAAAAGAAGAAGAAGAAGAAGAAGAAGCTTATTGGTGCATCATCAGCATGTTTTCCGTTTTTGGAATTAATCCACCTACAGGTTGACCTGCCAATCATATTTTTGCAATATAGACTCGCTGGGTCTCCTCTATAAATAAAACGCTCTCCATATTTGAAACCCGTCAGATCGGCTATACAGGTCACACGCTGTCAAACCTCCCCTGTATCAGTTGATGGCCAACAGGTTACACTGCGTTCTGTGCCCCCTGGCGTTTATGCGCCATCGAAGGTGGACTGTAAACTCAACCTTACATGTCGTGTAATATCCGGTTGAGACTCCACTCACGTACATGCACATATGACTCTGATTCTCTTGATGCGTTGAATAGCGATTCGTTTGCTCCTGTCCTGCCCAATCCTGCACGTGCCCATTCCGCCCAACATTCATTGCCCTTGATCATGGCCGATTTTTTACTCTCTGAATTATATCCTTTCCGATCACTCCTTTTACTACTATACATGGTATTTCTACTATACCAAACCTCCGAACTGTGAGCAGCCAACAATCATCTCTAGTCTCATGGTAAAGAACATGCTAATGTTTGCTACAAAACCATGGAATCATCGATCTATCCTCGTTCGATGCGTTGCTACAGAGCTTATAATCGGTACAACCAGCGCCTAGGGGCGGTTGATTCACCGGCATTGATGGAAATTCCCACAATCACAAACGTATCGCTTCTCGTGTACCTTCGATCCTAAAAATAACGGCAGGAACCTCAGGCTTCTAAAAGGTACTTCCCTTTCTCTTTCTAAAGAAGACAAAGTGATGGATTAAAAATATTTGTTATTCATGTCTGCCATCCAACGTTCTTAGTGAAAAGCGGGCTGGACAAACTTGGACATGAAGCCCGGAAGAGCTATGGTGAGGAGCAAGATTTAGCTCTGACGGTGGCCAGACGGCCAGTTGGTTAGGGAAGACATTTTACCATTGAATATTTACGGACTCTCCTCCACTTCTCACTCTGAAATTTAGCCAAGGATATCGACCGCCTTGAGGACGAAGCTCAAAAAAATACCTCGTGGATTTTATTACTCTGATTATACATGCAGGCTAATCCGTCTAAAATATAGGATAATTTGTCGATTCGTCGCAGTTTATGGAATTAACCATGACCATCTTTCTTCTGAACGTTGCAATCAAAAGAATATCGAATAATGCCGACTACACACAGATGACCCCGAAGATCAGCACCCATTGCCTCCTCTCCCTATTAGAGTCAGGATTGATAAAAAAACAACCCCTAGTATTTATACTGGGGCTAATACTCTTCGGAAGTTCACATGCAACAACTGCTACAAGAAAGGCAACAGCAAACAGCAAGGGGGTGATGTTCTTTTTGGTTGCCTCCGATCAGATCCATTCCAAGAGCGAAATTAGGACTCCAGAAGTCCGTTTATGAGAACATTCCAGGGGAATTCGAAAATTTTCAATCTTTCCCAAGAAAAAAAAGCTCAGAGGAGGGTGGTTTCTCTGGTGGTCATACTGAGTCTCAACCTGATTTCGCTGTCACACCATCTCGGATTACACCAAAAATACCTTTTCCAAACCAGCCAATCCTTTTTTGACGATAAAAAAATGGGAAGCCACAAACAGTGCCAAAATGGTGAAGGAATTACTACGCAAAGGGGCGAATGCATCTATTGCGAATGCTAAAGCTCAGTTTAATTATAGTATACAGCGGCCAAACGGGGCCCAAAATGGCAACCAGAAGGAAAGGCATTGATCTCTCTAAGAGACAGAAGAGAAGAAAAGTCTTGACCCGGAAAGTGAATGGGAGTCGAGAGGATTTTGCAAGGCATAATCTTTCGAAAGCGGGATTTCCATCACATTTTTTCTGGTTCCCAGAAAAAACAACTCGACGAGCTGTCGGAGACAGTCCATATGCCCAAAAATTTCACGATCAACTTCTACGATCCTTTGATGCATGTCGGCTCAGCTGTGATCAACACGTCAACGCATGGAATGAGAGAAGAAATAAAAATACCGCGAGAATTAGAGTGATTCGCCTGGTCCATGGAGCATTTGGAGACCATGAATAGCGAACGGGCATACATCTACGGACCCAAAGGGGAGGGAAACCTGGATTAGAGCACAAAGCAAAAATACTTCGTACAAAAGTACCCGCAATCGGATGAGACTCGGCACAAAGGCAGAACATTCGTTTCAATACGCTCAGCTAGCGGCTTTATACCTGGAGTAATACCTACATATGGTATACCAGCTGGAGAACGAGTGACAACTGGGATTCCTCCACCAAGTGGCACTGGACAAGGCAAGCAGTACGAAATCAAAGAACTACACTGCGGTGTCTGGATACATTGATAACGATAGTCCTTTAATCATCTCATTGATGAAGAAGAGTGCTGTCTTCGTTTTGAGTCCGTTGAAGAATTTTCAGCCTTTGGAGGGATTGATACGCTTGCATGTATTCAAGAAAATGCCTGGAGGTACTCGTGGAATTCACTTGAAAAGACATTCTCCATTGAAGACTTGGTCTCGTACTGAATGATGGAGGCCTGTATCGTCCTCAGTGTTTGCATCTTCAGGTCCTGGTCAACTGGGAAGAGTATCGAATCTCCAACATAATAAGACGAAGCGATTACTCCATATTTTCATTACGTTTCCAGACCCAACAATCCGAGAGTGAGCATGGAACCTCTGAAACAGCTACAACCAGCCTGAAACACCCACAGGAGGAGAGGACTCTCGCAGGAACTAAAGCCACGGGACATTATCCGCAATCCCTTCTGAAACTGACGCGCTCTGGTGTACTAGGTGTTAATGATTTCCATGGTAGCTCCTTCACATGGAAGGATTCTCTACAGTCAGAGGTCAACGCCCAGCTGAACGACATTCCCGAAATCAAAACGAAGCAGTCCGCATATCCAAGTGATTTATTAGTCGCTGGACATCCCAGAAAATGAAAACCGCAGGCCATTCAGAGATACCCCAAAGAACAAGAAAAAAGCCGACGATGTGCTAGCTGCATGTGAAATTTGCGATGGATTTATCTTCAAAAGGAATGTTGAACTTTTCTTCTCGCAAAACTTCACAAGGATGTACACAAATTTGACGCCTGTTACCGATTTCTTTAGCGGTACGCTCGAAATCTATGAAATGCCACTATCCTGGCTCCCATACTCTGTCTTCACCACCCCAATGGATATTTTCACCATGAGATGTTACCAACAGGAGAAACTGCTGCCAGACTACCACAAAAGCAGCGCTCCATGTCAGAAATTGCCAACAGAGCTGGAGTCAACAGAACCACTCTTGAAATGGTCAAATTTAAGACCTGGAAAGAGTCGACGTTTGATGAGAACTCACTTCCTGAAACGGCAATCGGTCCCTCAAATTATTTTTTTTTTCCAACTTGGGACAACCCAGAGCATCTCGAAAGAAATATGCTGGCCGTGTTTAAACACTCCCTCTTGCTTCCTGGCGCTTGCATAGAGCAACAGGCGCTCATATATACCGACAACACTGTCGATCAAACATCTAGATCCTCTGGCGACCAAGAACACTCCCGCAAAATGCGGAACTGCCTAAACTGATGTGGTATCTTAGAGCCTACCAGGGAAGTCCACAAAGATTTTTTATGGGAAGAGCAGGTTTGGAACGCAGATGGTTGGACGTCATGGTGCCGCAACGTCGTGGCTCAAATACAGGCACATAACTCAATGACCCTAGGATAAAGACCAACCTGCTAACTATAGTAGTTGTTTTATTTTCGAAAACGAGCTGTCAATGTCTTCAAGATAGCAACCTGGATCAACTACTGTAGGATATCCATGACCGACATCCACATTGGTTAATCGACTTGGAGAATTCAGGAATGTGAATAGACTATACTTGCCCTTATAACCGTTCCAGAGATATTCCGAGAGCCTGAAATCCACAATGCAGAAGACCAGACACCTTCAAGGCTGACTATTGTGGGAAGGGACCTTTCCAAATGACGTTCTGGAAAAAAGCCATGGGAAACGATACTTTGGTTTGGTTATAATATGACTCGGAAATCAGGGTTTTATTTGTCGACTTGAAGCAATGGATCTTCCCTTCCAGCGTTATTCGGCAGATATTGCCTGTTTAATTTGTGAGAGAATGGCTAGCACAAATAAATATGGGAAAACGGTTCCTTTCCATCTTCAAATATTGCTGGAAATAACTTCTGATAACCATCTTCAAGACAGGAAAGAAGAAGACTCGGTCCTTGAAATGCAGAACCCCACACAACCAGCCTGGATGCTTCCTAACCTCAACAACCTTCCCCAGCACTAATAGGGTTTTAGAGGCGAAAGAAAGTTATACCTCGCTACCCTTATGTCTGTGGAAGTTTCCCAGCCGGCTTAGTCTCCAGTCTTGTCTCTCTTACGGAGAATCTCGCAATGCTTGAAGGAAGGTGACCAATGCCGATCTCATAAGAGAGTGGTAACTACACCAGCAACTGGCAAGAGAGAAATCCCCCGAATGGCCATAATTCTTGGAAATACATTTCCGGAGACCCATGGCTCGAGTCCAGTTCGTCGAGGTACGGAAAAAAGGGAGGAAACCTGGGGTCCTGCCACATCAGGGACTTTTTTTTTATCAGTCTCAGATTCGGTGAAACGACCCCCAGATTGGTCAAAGGGTCGAAAGAAGAAAAAAAGCCCGGTCACTTTCATCTTCTCCCATCAGCAAATCCGGCATTTTACAGAACACCGTTTTTAAGAAGATTCAAACGAAAAGTGAAAGCGACACCGAATGCTCAAACTTGATATGGGATTTGACCTACGCGAGAAAAGTTTTAGTCGGAGTTTTCAAGACTGAGGAAGTCAGCGGTATAGGAGATTCTAGCTGAGATATCTAGTCTTGTCGGCTTGCAGGGAGCATGTAGGCGTTCCTTGATACCTGCATATATATACTCAGCTTCCCGGATCGAATTCCTATCGCAAATCCAACGATTTGCTCGACAAACATGGGTTAGCCTGGTTTGTTTCGGTATCTTCACACCCGCATAAGGGAGAATTGCAAAGGAAAACAAGTCTCGACGACGTCCAAATATTGTGGTATACCAAGACAGCGACACTATCAGAATTAGTTAAACATACATCCCATCAATTGAAATATAGATCATTACTTTAAAAAGACAGCTCCCAGAGGAAAAATAGCAGTCTTTTGTGCATTCAAATGAAACATGTCAATTATCGAACCGTATTTCGTAATAATATAGGAAAGAGGATATCACGTATGTCCATCACAAGCCCTCAGTCAGAAGCCCGTGTTTGTCTAGAGTCAACGGTAGAAACCAAAAGGCCCCCAAGTCCCCATTGTATCAGAAGAATAGAAAAGTTATATATAATGCATGATGATGGTGATGATGGTAATGATAATAATAACGCCCGTAAATAAATAAAAAACTCCAAGGCCACCCAGCATTTACTACCAAAAAAGTCAAAATTCACCGTTTGTTTACTCATTATAATGGTACACCTGAGAACATTAAATGTTAGCAATGTTCATTTGAGATGGGAAAAAAAAACTCACATAGTAGTCAGGTAAGCCCCAACAGGTATATCCTAATCGTCGAGCCATCTTGGCAAAGCCCTCGGTTTCCACCAAATGATAAAACGGGAATGCAGGGAACATGGCGCCGTCGCGATGCACCTCGGCCTTGACCAGCAGTGCTGTGCCACCGACACCATCGAGCTGGACCTCGGTATGGGGGTCAGAGCCTTCCAGCCCTTCTGCCATGTACGCCATCAACGATCGGTACGTGGCAATCTCAGAATAGCCCTCGAGAAGAATTTGGTCTGGCTCCATCTTTTCGGCCAATTCCAAAGCAATGTCGCTATCTCGCCACGAATTGAAGTCGTACGGCCGAACATCCATCTTTTGGGTTTCCTCGTTGAAGTACCGCTGGAAGCAATTGGGCACAATCACCGCCTTGTTGTGGCAGGTGAGATCCTCAATCAGCGACGGTGGAGTCTCGATGATATCGGCATCAAGCCACAAAACCCACGATGTCGAAGGTCCCAGCGTGGTGAACAGCAGACTGTTCCGCGCGCGACTCATCGACTCGCGCCGCAGCTTCTGGTTCTCCATTTTGTGTCTCTCGTGCTCATCCTGCGACATGATGGGCGGCTCAAAGTCCTGCCTCAGGATTGAGACACTTGCGAATCGTGCATCGATGGGGCCCGATTGGGTCTTGGCTACTGCTTCTTGCAGCGCCGTCGTGGCCGCGTTGCCTTCTTTTGTCTTGGGTAGGATGAAGCCCAGCGAAACGAGCTCGTGCGGGTAGGTGAGTTTTTCCAGGTTGTCCCAGTATTCCTGATAGAAACGGCTCATGGGCGTCAGGATGAGTATGCGCTCGCCCTGTTCGGCAGCGGCTTCGGACGAGGTCAGCTCGTTCAGTTTGTAGTGCACCACGGGCGGAGGTGCCTGGTAGCCGTCGGCCCGCTGCGCAGTGTTCTTCAGAAACGGTTTCGTGGGCGGCGAGAGGGGGTGGGAGGCTGCGTCGTCTTGTCGCTGTTGCGCGGTGACTGGAGGCGGCGACATGGGGTCGAATATGAAGAACAGGAAGCCAATGGCCAGCATGGCGGCGAGAACGATCGAGATCGGACTCGTCCGCCGTAGCGAGCGCGAGACGGCCATGATGGCCTAAAGGAAGGGAAAGAGAGTGTGATAAAGAGAGAGGGAGACTCCAGTGGTGAGTCCGAAAGAAGGATCGTGTTCAGTGTTGGTGCGTGAGAATAGTGGAGTCTCTGGATGTTGGTCAATTCGCCATGAAAGATCGATTCAGGAACGGAGGGCGCAGGCAATGAATACTGTCAGACTGGAATATGCCATGGCAGGACGTCAAACGAGCGACCAACAAAGAAGAAAGCAATTGTCTCCCGATGTTGGGGAGCGAGAATCCTTTCCTGCAACGTGTGAAACTTGCGGTCGTTGAAGATCGCCCGGGCTAATCTCGAACCCTCGCGGCCGCCTCCTGATTGGCTGCCCGGGATACGGGCCATGGATATCGAATATTCAGCATTGAATATTCCCACGACATGAAATACGATGGCATTACCTATAAATCACTGGGGGACGCATTATTTATCATTTATACTCCGAGAGACCTGGGTTATTCGGTATCAGTGGTGGTAGCACGGTGGCGCTTGCGAGCCGTGTTACTGTTACTTGCTGATAGACCGTCACACCCAGAGTACATGATCTACATGTATCTATTCTATTCTATTTTGTATTTTTTTGAAGTTCATGCAGTCATTCTCTATCGCTAATTATTCCGTGCGTAAATGTCTTCATATATCTGTACATGCGGGTGGGTATCATCCTATACGTATCAACATACATACATACAACTATGGCAGCCATCTCATAACGCCCTCAAAAGCAACAAGCGCCATCGCATTCGCCGGAAATGCACGCAAAAAGCACGGCACAAACCCGCGCCAGTAGCCCTTCCATCCTCCCTCACGGCCCACAGCCACAGCAGCGTCCTTCCACCGCTTGAAACGCCTTTCGCCGTCGCCGTGGGATCCTCCGAGCGGATCCGTCATGAGTCGGTTCTTGACTACGTCTGAAGGGTATGAGGTGATCCAGAAAATCTGGGCTGAAATGCCGCCGGCCCAAAAGTTGATTGCCGGTGCTGAAAGGGTCGTTTTCTCTCGCATGATGCGAGAGATGACATCGTAAGAGCCCCACCAGAAGAAGAAAAACGACCGGAAGAGGAGCGTGGCACAGAGTCCGCGGAATAGACCGGCGATTCCATGGCTTCGGAGCTAGAGAAGCAGATCGGTCAGCACAGTAATGAGGACTCTGAAGCATGGGTTATACTGACAATCTTCTTACTACAGTCAATTGGCCCGCTGTACATCCGTTGCTTCTTATCTGCAGCATACTGGATCTGCAATCGGGCCTTGACGTGTTCAACCGGCGCTGCAATAAAGCTAACTGTGCATCCAGCCAATATCCCGGCAATACCATGCCCAAAACTCGGCAGCGTGTTGGGGTTCGTGCCTTTGCTGAACGGAATGGCCTCGCGTATGCGGGGGTTCGAAAACACATTTTCGAGGAGCAGACGCTTATATAGCGTGAGAGAACCTAACATTCTGCATGCACCCGAGTTTATATTAGAACATTGATCGATACCCAATATGACCAAAAAAAAACTCACACTGAGTCCATGATCATCCACCCGACCAGCGGGGGTGTAGCGCCCTTGTAAAATCCCCGTAGTCCCTCTTTGCGAACAGTCTGCAGGCAGCAGTCAAGTGGGCCCTTAAATTGGGCATTTTTGCTTGTTTGGAGCCGGACTTTGATGGTGTCGAATCTGCGAATATCCCGATTAGACTCCATCCAACAGTTTATAGCCGATAACAACTTCTTCTAGCGGGGGGAAAGACCTACGGATGGCCCACTGTTCACACGCCACATGTATTAGTCTCGTACAATCTCCAAGGCGTAAGAAGTGCATGCAGGGTTTGAATCTCACCACTTAGTTTCGCCACGCCCGAAAACACGCCCGCTACAAACCCCTTGTAATCGCGTTTGGGCGCTGCAGCAACCGTTGTCGGCGGCGGCGAATTTGCCTGGTGCAGTACCGACGTGGCAGGCTGCGATGCGGTGCTTGGAGACGTGGTGCTCATGGTGTGGAGTTGATCAGCAAGCAGCAGCGATTTTCCATCGATGGAATTGGTGATTCAGAGCTGCTGCGAAGCCGCTAGTAGTATTATCAAGAGGAGATGCGTTCCATTCAATTGCGCGCGCTTCCGATAACAAATCAAAGAGGCATCTGGTATTAGGGTCGGCGCTGAGACATAACAAGACTGAAAACAGAGAAATTAGTTGTAGACGTGAAGTTTTACAGAATGCAAAGGGACAAGAGATGCGAAATCGCAAGTTGTGGGGCAGCCGGGGAGCGCTGGCCGCACTCCGCAGCCACCTCCGCGGCTTAAAGCGGGGTTTGGGACTTCCTTATTGCGATACATACATATTCAAGTTACATTATGATCTAGTGTTGACAATCTTCATCGTATCTTGATATTCTTATCACGTAATAAGTACCAGGGCTGAGACGACCCTGAAGCTATAACAAACAGCGTAAATGAAGGGGCATTCTTGATGCATGCCGACCAGTGTATAATAACAATAATTGAAATCGAGAGAAAGAGTATGGAAGGAAAGAATATGCAATGTCTCCAGAGACATGGGGTATACAGTCAAAGTGATGATAGTGCTCACCGGCACGCCATCGACACCAAAGTACATGAAAAACGACTAGCCAACGCCAGTATGCAAAATTTAAAAAGAAAATGCCCCGCCCGATAGATTGTCATCCTGGTCAACGGCCCTTGCCATCCTTTCGAGTGGCGACAGATTCTAGCTTGCGCTGCGATGACTTGTCTTCAAGGCCACCTGATCGAGAGGCAATGTAGTTGTCAGCGTCTTCGAGGGCCAATGGAGTGACGGGACCCGGGCTGCCAAGGGGATCGAGTCGCGGAGCTGAGATCTCGGCACGCCCAGATGGGGCATTCCGAGACAGCGAAACACTGGCAGCAACAAGCTCTCGGTATTGTCGGAGAGCGTCGCGAGAGCCGCTTGAGGACACGCGATACGCAAATGACCTTTGCTGGTTAGTGGTAGGTGACAGGGGAGCGTTGGAAGGGTTGGGAGACTGGTATGCGGCTGGGTGGAACCGGGGCAGATTACCCAGGTACATGGGGGAGTCTTTGGGTGACTGCTTTGGCGAGGCTTGGCTGGGCTGAGGCGACATGGTCAACGATGGCCCTTGTGAATGGGGCATCCTTTTCGAGCGGTGGCTGCGCGTAGTGGTAGCAGCAGGTGTAGAAGAGGATACTGGCAGCTCAGCAGATCGAGTCTTCTTTTTCCGGGCTGGTTTGTCGTCGCGCGAGTGGTGAGTCCGAGTAGATTGCAAGCTCTTGGACGGGCGTTCAGACAAGTACAGACCGTGATCAAAACGGCCAGTGAGCGGGGTCAGAGGCAGGTCTTCCAAAGAGCGGTTTGGATTGCGAGGAATCGGAATCGGCTGAGATCCGGCGGTCGACACGTATCGCGATTCAGCGTCAACTGTAGTTGGAGATGCAGGAGGGGTGTCCGGGGACGTCGGAGGGAGGAAAGATGTATTTATGGGAGAGGTAGACGTTAATCTTCGCAAGGAAGAGGTGGATGAAACGGGAGTTGGGGGGCCGTGTTTCTTGATCAGGCTGGCCAGATGGTCTCGAGCGCTGTCGTACTCGGTAGATGGCGGGCGTCTTGGACGAGACGACGGGGTAGTTATGTAGTCTAGACAACGGAAGCCCTTGTTAGCGACTACGTACCACGAAATGACGAGTCAGAGCCACACAAGGGATAGATATGGATAAATCCACCCCAACCAGTGAGATATGCACCATGGATCTGGGACTATCGATTGTATTGGACAATCGTTAGCCCATGGCAACAACCAAAAAAAAAAAAAAACGAGCGTCTTATTGCAGGAGCAATGTGGGGGAGCGGCAAGGGAAGTAACCAACGTGGGCGCCAATCAGGGACAGTGGTCCCCATTGATAAGAGCAAAGGCAACGACCAAGGGCAAAAAGGAAGGGGAGTACTCACTGCTGCGTGGAGGCGAGATGGAGGCACACGATGCGGGATAAACGGACGTCTGGGAGGAAAGCGACGAGCTATAAGAGGCGACGCTGCCCTCTCGCGCGGCGCCTGATCCGCCAGGCATCCGGGGCATGGTGACGGCACGGCGTAACGTAGAGGTACGTAGTGCGTAACGCCGCAGTATGGCGCCGCGGGTGGCGTTTCGGCTAGCTGCTTCAGGCTAGCAAGAGGGGGAGGGGTCGACAGTAGAGCCAATGACGGTGGATTCTGGCGGACAAGTGGGTCTGTGAGACAGAGCTGGTTAGCCGCTGAAGGAAACAGCCGCAGGGAATGTCGTCATTAGCGGCCCGCGCAAGCATACAACACTGGACGCTGTAACGGCGGTACGGCAGTGACGGCACGCGTATTTTTGCAGGGCCAGCGGGGACAAAGGTTTTGTGTGCCTGCCAGAACAGAGAGGAAGGCACAGGCCGGGCCATCTGCTCTTTCTCTTGGCTGCGCTGAGACCTGACCTGACCTGACCGGACTACCGGACTACCGGACTACCAACAGTCCCCTCGGAGAAACACGACTAACCAACAAGCAATCGAAAAACAAACTTACCCTGGTGCTGGCTGCAGCGAGAAATTTTTGTACCGACTCGATACCACAAATGCCTCAGGCCCAGGGCATCAGGCCGTCGATCTTCAGTAGTAGGGGCGGGGTGAGCGACGATCTGTTTCTTCGCCGGTTAGCAAGCGGCTCTTCCTCGTGCAACCTCTTCAGTCCAAGACAATTAGACAGAGAGCACAGGACAAAACACAACACGAGAAAAAAAGACACGATGCGGAGGATCAACAAGTCTCATCAGTCATGATCAGTGCGTGCATTACTATTGCTGCAGATCCATCTCCTGTCCTCTCGGTTGGAGGCCGCGAAACTGGGTCTTCCCCCGCTGCACTTGGCGCCTAGCGCCCGCCTGGTCCGCAGCGTTGCAGGCGCTCGCACTAACGGACTATAGTTGTGCGGTGCGATGGTGGCACGAGGAGCCTGGCTGCACCTGGTCCAAGAAGGAAGCCGCCTATCTGCGATTTTGCGCAATAATATGTCCATGACGCTGACACCCGCCGTGATTGTGATCACGACCGGCCTGGTCGAAAGCCTCCGTCGATCGCCATTGCTTGGAGCAGCAGCGACGGGAGAGGTGTATAGCAGCCCAGAATAATATCAAAGGCCAACTCAAGGCCTCGGGAATGGCCGACCGAGTCTAACCCCTGCACGGCCCAAACAAAAGGAAGAAGGAAAAAACGCATCAAAAAAAAAAAAAGAGAGAGAGAGAGACGGACCTACCAACACTATAGCGCAAGAAATCCAGCTGTCCTTCGTTGTCGGAATCTGGAGATTTTCGTCGGAAGACACCAATAACACCAGCACTAAATTTCCGAAAAGTGAAATGGCGGTTGTGAGTGGTGATGGGTGATATAGGGCAGTCGACTTCGACTGTGGCGGACGACTTGGTAGATATATACGTATAAGCTTGCGCTGGGCCAGTGTCATGCAGCAAACTTTAGCTCCAGCATACCAGACTAGAGCACACGCAAAGGCAAAAGGCAGCCAAGTTCACCCGCAGATAACAGGCTAACAGCCGACTAGCGGGTCAGCGACACACCACCAGGCCAGGCTTATTCCTGGCTGTGCAGCAGTAAGCGGCGATCTCACTGGCTAACCGGGCTCTGCAGACTAATCCAGCTAGGAAATGTCAAAATGACCAGCTAAGGAGAAGTGATCGGTAATCATCTACAATTTGCAGTCCTGAGCCGGAAACTCGTGGCGTATTAATACTTTTTTTATGTCTCTCCTACACTTATCTGGCGACGTGATGAGATGCCGAACAATGTGCTCTGCATCTCCTCACGTCACGTTGGCTGTTTCTCCAGCCGAAATATTCAGTGGAGCCGTGGCCTAGATGGGAGGGGGTGTATGTTTCAACTTTCAAGCATGGTGGTGGAGTACCAAGTATCTCCCTGGCCCGGGCTAGTATGGGTCATTTTCCCCAGACGATGAGAATACTAATTAGCACAATACAGCTCTGCATAGCGTGCTTGGCTTGCTGCCCACTTTCCGCCGTGACCGCGTGGTTTCAATACAGAAAACGAACGACCATTGCATTATTCTTCCGGTCCTTGCATGCAATAATGCAGCCGGAGATGACGTACGGCTAAGCGAGGCATTAAAGGCTATCCTGTCTTAGATACACGCAAGCGAGGTATGCACGACGCAGCCGGTCCTGAAACAACACCACCATTATTTCATTCTGCTGATGAGTCAACGACGTCAACCGGTGACCCTCGAGAAGTGGCACAACTGCTATCTCCCCGGCTATCACTGTCGAGCCACGGTTCGAGACACGGTTCGAGACCCCCTGGCCAAGCTGAATCCCTGGTTGTGGTGATTCATCGATTCCGCGGTTCGCAGACGCTCAACAGGGATGCCGACCAACCAGGCTAACACAAGGTTGGACGGCGCGGTCGGGCCGGCCCCGTCAGTCCGAACGCTTGAACAGCTATTATTGTTGTGCTGTATAAATTCGTACTCCGTACGTATCGGATCATCCTACTGTATCTTGCTCCTATTCCCGCTGCCAGACAACATCCCTTGCATCCAACCATGCAGTTTGTGTTATTGTCCATGTGTTGACGGCAGCTCCCGTTGCTAGCACTACGTATTACCAGGTACGTATAGAGTTTGCGCTGGCTGAACTGGAATTTGCCGACAGGTGAAGAAGAGCGTCGAGAAGGATCGTATAACATACCGCACCGCCCTCTCCTTGCATTGCCTCATGCAGGCTGCCAGGTACAAGCGCGCAGAGCGGGACGGCCCTCTGATTGACCGAAAGAGCAATGCATGCATGATCTCGAGGGTCTCTCTCGTGGCTCACCTGCCCAGTCATGTGGCGAGCTATTGCAACCCTCGCATTCCAAGTTTTTTTTCGTTTGACCTTTCCCAGTGCGGACAGCCCTACCCAGAATATTCTTGCTATTTGTAGATCACTCACGGCTACCAGCGGCGTCCCGGCTTTTGTTCCACACCCTTTTTTCACTGTTCAGTGGCTGTCCCCCCCTTTACTTCTGCACTCTTCAATATTCGGCCAGACCTCCAACTCTAACGCAAGTCAATGTAGCAGTCACTCTGTGATAGCCCGGCCAACCAGATCGCTCAGGCCTGCCACACAGATTGTCCCGTAACCAAGCTGAGCTCTGCGGCGAGCCTTGACCAGGTTCGTCGGCATCATCATCACTAGCTTGGCTATCTGCACAGACTGCAGTCTAACGTTGACTAACTTGACTAGTCAGTAGCTGCGGCGTCAGATCTTGTCGTCCCCAGTTAATATCCTCACGACCTCTCAACGGGCGACTAGTCTCGGACTGCGAGTCTCCCGATCATGCGCCACGGTTCCACCTTCCTCTATCTGTACGTATCTGATTGAAGATTTAGTTCTTCGTCGCCATCCTTCGACTGTTTCTAGCTGATTGGCTGGACATAACATCCCTTTCACTATCATAACTGAAACTAAGCAGAAATAGGTAGTAGGTACACCGTGCACATCTACCACCCTTATCGATCTAGCGCAACAAAACCAAAGACGCTGGTCAGTGGTCGGCGGTCGCAAGCAGGTCGCTGAGCTAAGCTGACCTCTTGAGTCCCGAGTGACCGTGCTCGATCCAACCCCTTGGATGCGGAGTAATAGCGCAGTCTGCGGATGTACCCCGTTTTCCTCGTATCTCTTCTAGGCGGCGTGTTACTCGGTGAGCACTACGTACTGTGAGAAGTATATTTCAATCTGTCCTGCATCGGAAATGCTGAATACTAGCATGGCTTCCTCTCGACGCAAGGGATGAGATGAGCATTCGAAGCCGAGATAAGCGCCCGCGCCGGATGCACATGGAAGTCGTGAGTCGGAAGTTCTCGTTCTGACTCCTGAGTCGTTTCAACAGTGCTAGTTACTAAGTAGTGTCTATGTCGAGTCGTTGAAAGTCGCTAAACCACAAACGATTACAAATCTCGCGCCGACACGAGTAATGCACTGTACAAGTTCCCGACTCCTTGGAAGATGATGACCAACTACAAGCCTCCTGAGTTTTAACGAGCTCTCGACGAATACAAAATCAAATCCTTTTCCGGGCCAAGACCGTTTTATCTGACCACCATGACCAACCCTCAGACCCAACACCTTGGATGCACTAATAACAAGTCCGGTGCTTACTATGGCCCTAAACTCTTCGCGTCGACTTTAGTACTACGTATTCAGTTCGTGACGCTTCGTGTCGGAGTTCGATAGCGAGACGGAGTTAGAAAGTTTAAAACCCCGCGTCACCGAGAAGGCCTCGTACGGAGTACTCTGTTCAAACTTCAAAGAGACTAATTAGAGTCCTTGCATAGCAGAACTGTCTAGCCCTTCTAGATGCGTGGTCTTTGCCCACGTGCCAAGGCGAAACCATGTGCTATGTGAAAAGAAAAGAAAAAAAAAAATTGACGAGAAACGGTAAGCTTAGCGAGGAATGCTGTTTTGTTTTTCGAGGCTGTGTCGTCCTCCTACTAGTATCTCCGAGCAATCATTGCCAAGTCAAGATGATACTAAATTGACACTAACCCACCAGGGCTGACCGTTGAGTAATTACTCCGTACGTAGAAGGAATCCCCCTTGCTTTTGAAATTTTGAAATTCTGAAATTCATTTCAAACTCAACCATGCATGCATCGTAATGTTGGAAAAAGAAAAGAAAAGAAAAAAAAGAAATTCAAACTCTCTCGGCAAATCCGACCAATTCCCGAGTCCCGTTTGAAATTTTATACGAGACGTTTTATGTCAGTATGTAGATCCGAGTCGTAGAGATAGATGGTTTCACATACCTTGCATATTGATACATGCGTTCGTATCTGCAGATGCCAAAAACAAGGGGGGTCTAAAACGAGGCTGTTTCAGTGTTTCAGCTACGGCGTGTGCATTATTTTTGTGCATCAGGATATCCGATATCGTGTCCTTGTTGTTGACGTGCGGTATCCACAGTTTTATCTACATGCTGATTACTCCATGCGTGCTTAGTGGTTGGCCGGGAGTTCGGAGCTGAATATGCAAGTACGTACTATGCATATCAATGGAAAATCATGAACTGGCACAGTTTGTCTCTTCTTCTCCTACAAGCTCCGTTATGTGCGGAACGTCTCGGACCAAAAGTTCCGCAGATGTAGCTGACTGCTACGTCAAAAGTTGGATTGTAGTTCATGATAACGTACGTAGTTTTGTTGGTATTGGTGTATCCACCTCGGATAGCCCGGGTATGTTGGTTCTATATGTAGATGCCTACAGGTGCACCGCCAGGATGGACTGACGACGATCAGTCGGAAGCGTGATCAATGACTGTTTTGGAATCATTTATTAATAACATCAAAGTTTCCGACAGCCGATAACTGACTATGCCGTTTGGGGGTCTATCTAAATACCCAGCTTCAATGTTTCTATAGCGACTCGATTATATGTCTAACTTGCTCTTCAAGACCAAGAGATTCTATACCTCGTAAGCAAATAGAAAAAGTCAACAGAGAAGAAAAACTTACGCAAGCATGATCCCCGCACCGGCAGCCATTGCCAAAAACTGCATCACCGTCTTCTTCACCTCTTCTCCCTTGTTCTTGCCAGTCTCGAGCATCTCCGGGATAACCGCAACAGTGCCCACGTAGAGGAACGTTCCCGCAGTAAAAGGAAGCAACATATCTCCCCACGTCAACCCGGTTCCGAGAAGTCCTGCAGAAGCCGAAGCCGAAGAAGAAGCTTCAAAGGACGCCGCGCCACCAAATTCCTGAATCGCAATGCCAATAAAAGTGCCCAAAAAGGCTCCCACAGCAGTCACAAACTGGGCACCCATGGCCTTTCGCTTCGAGAATCCAGACTGCACCAAAAGCGCAAAATCGCCTACTTCGTGCGGGATTTCGTGGAAGAAAACAGCCACGGTGGTTGTTGCGCCGATGGTGGGCGATGCGTAGAAAGAAGACGAAAGGGCGAGGCCGTCGGTGATGTTGTGTGTGAAATCTGCAATCAGGTTGAGATATCCACCCAGTTTGACGCTTGCGCTGATTTCTTTTTCTTCTTCCTCTTCATCCTTCTTGGCCTTGTTGGACTTGCCCTTTCTTTTCCGTGCCTCGCCTGACTTGCCTTCGGATTTAGAGCCTGTCGTGACGGCCGAGTCTTCGGCAGAGTGCGAATGCGAGTGTCCATGGTCGTGTCCGCCTTCGCCTCCGGTTGCAATGCGTAGAATCTTGTCCATGGCCACAAAAGTCACAAACCCCACCATAATGCCGAGACCGAGGAGAAGGTTCTTGTTATTCTCCACAAGCACAAAGCGCGCGTGCTCGGGAGCGTCCTCTCCCAGGAAAATCTCGGGCAGTAGGTGAAACAATGTGTCGCCGAGCAGTCCTCCGACGGCAAAGGCTACCATTATCGATAGAGACGAGGGGTCGATGTTTGGCGGGCATAGCGCGAGGAGGAAATCTGGATGATTGTTAGCGCATAATCATCATTGTTATTATTATTCGGGAGGAGAGCAACGTACTTGGTGGTCCGGAAATGTACAACGTTGCCAAAATGGCATTGACTGCCGGACTTCCTGGGAAGAGGACAGCAAACACGCGCGACGTCCAACTAGCATGTTCGGGCAGGTTTGCCAGCTTGTGCTCGTTCAATGCTTGCACAACAGAGCATTGCTAAGCAGTATTCAATTAGAACTAGTTCGTATATCCCAAAAGAGAGTGTTCCAAACCTGTAGTGCTTCCTCGACATCAGCTGCACTGAGGCTGGCCACGGAGCCTTTTTCATCTGCGGACACAAGGAGAGACAAAAGGAAAACTGCAGCAGCAAATGCCACGCAGACGCGCTTCAACGAGCCCAGCAATTGGAAAGCCATTTCCAAAAGCAATTTAAATAGCAGCTTGTTTGAATACAGGGAATGAACGTTGATGGTTCATCGCGACGCTCGGCACCGGCCACATCGGGGAAACAAACACGCCAAGAAACACCCGTGCAAACACGACTCGCATTCTCGATAAGATAGCGGGACGAGGATTTTAAATTTTTGGCGACATCAAAACCAAACCCGGGATAACGTCAATTTGTCTGGCACTACAGATCGAGAGATCTGAGGGTAAAAGAAATTCACCATGGGTCGCGAATTGCAAAAGAAGAAAAACCGCTCGAAAGTCACAAAGATGAAGAAGAAGCGCAGCAAGGTGCTGCGCAATGGCAACAAAAAAATCGACGTCTTTGGCAACTCTTTTATCGCCGACAACTGGTAAGCATACACGCGAATTTATACCTTTTATTTTGTTTGTAGATTCTGATTGACGGTTGTGTATAGGGATAAGACTCAGACTTTAGTTCAAAATTACCGCCGACTAGGCCTCACCACTCGCCTGAATGCTCCCACCGGAGGCGTTGAGAAACCGACAGGCGTCGATGGCGCCACCGCAGACAGAATGACATCTGATTCTTTATTTATCACCGGCACAGATCGGCCGGACGCCCCATTAGATGCAGAGGAAGTACAGGTCGAGCGCGATCCAGAAACGGGAAAGATCCTGCGCGTTATTACGGACAAGTCAGACGATGAAATCGAGGTCGCCGGACGCAAAGTCAAGCGATCTAACCCTCTATCAGACCCGATAAACGACATCGATAATAAAAAGGGAAGCACGAAGAGGAATTTGCCTCAATCAGAGTTTATCAAAGAGCTGGAGGCACGTGCTTTACGAGAAGAGGAAGAAGTCTCCAAGAAGCGCAAGCCGCGTCAGCAAAGCAAAAGAGAGGAGGAATGGATTGAACGGCTGGTCGCTCGTCATGGCGACAATGTCAAGGCTATGGTTCGCGACAGGAAACTAAATCCCATGCAACAAACCGAGGGGGATATACAAAGGAGGATTCGTAAATGGCAGGAAAAACAAACGGTCTAGATTAGACTCTTTCTCATCATACATTTAGCACTTGAATTGGCGAACAGGCGTCTTGTTGGTTTTTAAAATGGCGATTCTACTGTGACATACTTGACATACTTGAGATGGGTTCTATATATCAATCGATATGTAGTATATAAACAATCCTGACCTGGTGTATTTGGCACGTTGACAGTCTAACGAGTTCCTTTCTTTAGTTTATAATAATGCGACAAGGTCATAACAATGCAATAATAATGCAATTGTTGTTTCGATTATTCATACATTAACTATGCATAGTCTCGTAAAAGGTTCTAATTCCTGGTAGACTTGCGAAACGAAGCCCGCTCAGCTGTTGGAATGCGATGCACAACACGAACCCAACGTCGTCGCCGCCATTCGCCTGCTTTCTGTGCCTGCATACTCTCTTCCCAGTCTCGACCTTGGCCGCCCTTGACTTTGACCTTGCCTTTTGACTTGGGCTCAGCACTGGGCGCTGATACGTTCAAGTCTCCATATGCCATCATGTCGAGCTCGTCATCGTTCATAGGAGTTTGCGATATCACCGTCGGCAGATCCCACACCCATCCCCCGACTTGATCTTCAGTCAACGCAGTATTCCCATTTCCCACTGGGCCACTGCTGGGGATTTCAAACCCGACACCAGTAATCATGCGCTCCACTACCCATTCGCGACATTCCAGATCCAACTCCCATTTCTTGCTCTTCCATGCCCAACCTAGCGGGGATTGTACATCTTCGAAAAACCGACATCCTCGTGGGCGATCACCCGCGATCCGAGAAGGCGACAGTGGGTCATAAGGTAGTGGAGAGAATAGGATTGTCTCCCACTCAGACGTCGAGGAGAAAGGGAATACAGCACGGTGTTGCAATTCAAAAATTTCGACTTCCCGCTCCTCTGGAGAAGAATCAAGGGAAATTTCCGACAATGGGGTGAGCATGGTCTGTAATGACGAACCCGGTTTTGGAGGAGCGATCTTATCGAGACCCGAGGCTGAAGGTTTCTGTTCTGACTTCCCGTCAACACCATCAACACCACTAGGCTCCGTGCTTTGATTTATAAATTGTTGAACGGCCGGATGGGATGATATTATGGCGCCATTGCCACCAAAGAAGAAAATCAGTCGCCATGGAAGCAGATGGGCAGTTAAAAACAATGAGGCCGTGGCAAAGGTAAGAACTAAGAATACAGCCGACGATACGGTTTCGTTCGAGAAATTCGTAGGTGGCGATAAGGTATCGACGAGGGTATCGTGCAGGGCCGAAAAATCAGCCATTGAATTTTGGAGGTCTCGCATGTTGCGGAAGAAATCTTTCGATGTTTCGCTGGCTGGTTTTATGGTTTTTGCTGGCGCTAATGCCGGGCCATCGTATGAGTAATATGGCGTTGTTCCGGACGTTGAAGCCGACGGTGGTGGTGGATGGCGAGCTAGGAAGGCCGGAACCATGATGGATAGCAACACCAAGGCCAAAGGTAGCACCACCAGAAGATACGGATTGAGACAGATGAATGAATATGCAGCTAAGAATGACCAAGTCTTTGTGGGCTGTCTCCAACTGAAGAGCCGAATCATACGATTCTGGAATACGAAAGCGATCCCAATTCTATTGCTTTCTTAGCAGCGATTGGCGACAACATAACGGTATAAAACGTACCTGGCATTGAAGCGACGGAAATTGTTGGTCATAACCGGAAGACTAAAAGCAGGGCGAGCGGCCTCCTTGGCCGCACTCTTGTCGACAGCATCGTCACCGTCCTCCTGCTCGACATCTAGGGCGGGAATGACTTGCTGCAGAAGCCTGCGATAAATAGCTTAGTCTCTCAAGGCTGCAGGTATAAAAGAAGCGGCCGTACCTTGAAAAGAGCCGGTCCTGTATCGAGAGACCAGATTTGTCGTTATTCTCGTCCGAGCCTTTGCCGTTCTGATTCACACCGAATCTCGCCTTGAGCCTTTCTCTCCTGCTCGGCTCTTGATTGCCGACGTACATGCGCGGAACGGGTTCATCGCGGTTGGCGAAAGCGTCGACCGTATACTCCTCCATCGTCATATCCAAGCCATACGGCGCGCCGTCATGAAAAGGAAAACCGCATTTGGCGAAGGAAGGAGGAAAGGTAGAGATGAAGCGAAGAACACAACAACTCTTGCCCTGGACGCGGCATGTGAAGGCGGCCGAGGTGTGGGGAGCAGTCGCGGTACATGTGGAGGGTCGGCCTAGCCGCATTGGGCGCTTAGTCACAGGTGGGGCCTCTGGAAAGTCATCGGAAGCGGGTCCCCGGCTGTGGCCAATGAAAATCTCCATCCGAGCCCTAGCCGTAAGCGGAACATCATGTGACGCACAATTAAGCCCTTCTAAATATTCACACCACAAAAGTCCTTCAACGCCAACCCGTGCACGTTGAGCCCATTCACGATACCCTCAAGGACGCTCCACGATGGCTGTTCGCAACCCAAGTGCGTTATCTTCGCCTTTCAAACCGCTTAATTTTCCATACTGACGGATTTATTGCTAGGTCTCGCCTCTTCGCGGCGCAAGTCCCGCAAGGCTCACTTCTCTGCTCCCTCCAGCGAGCGCCGAATTATCATGTCCGCTCCCCTCTCCAAGGAATTGAGAGAAAAGTACAACGTACGTTTGCCTATCGACTCGCCTTCATCTACATTTAGCCCAGCAGATTTGGTTTTATTTGAATTTTTACTTGAAAAGAGGAATCCCGGGTATGGACATCAATTCTAACTCGCTCCGTTCTGCAGGTTCGCTCCATCCCCATCCGCAAGGACGACGAGGTCACCATCGTTCGTGGAAGCAACAAGGGCCGTGAGGGCAAGATCACCTCCGTCTACCGTCTGAAGTGGGCCGTCCACGTCGAGCGTGTCGTTCGTGAGAAGACCAACGGCCAGAGCGTCCCCATTCCCATCGCCCCCTCCAAGGTCGTCATCAGCAAGCTCAAGCTCGACAAGGACCGTGAAGACATCCTGGCGCGTGTCGCCAAGGGCCGTGAGGCCGTCCAGAGCAAGTCTGCTTAAGAAAGGAATGTCTTGAACGTGTGGGGTTTTGGGTTCATATTGCAATAGTGTTTTAACGGCGCGGGTGTATTAAAGGACTCTCTAAAAAAAAAGAAGGAGGTCCAACCGGTCCAACTTACTATTCTTGAGGACCAACGTTTCTAAAACCTGATGTATTGCGATGAATAAAAAAGTAAAAAAATATTCATGTTCCACCCAAAACTGGACAGCAATTCGCCAGGTTCTCGCTCTAGGTAGAACGTATAGAGCCGAAGTAGTCAACTAGGGTCTACGTAATGTTAGTCCTACGTCAATTACATGTACCATACATTAGTGAACATTGAATATGTGACGTCTCGAGGCTCGATTCTGCTCAAGAAACAAAATAACGCCTCGCCGTATGGCATGATCTACCTTCTCCCAGAAGTCTCTTAGCATCCAAATATTTTTAACCAACACATATGTTATAGAAAAGCTATTAGTACATGTGTTGGTCCAACATCAATGGATCTGAAGGCCAGTGAGACCGAAGTCGAGTTAGCGGATACAAATATATATTTTGAAGGCAACACTGCTTTGGGGCTACAAAACCAACCAGTTGACTTGAAACTAATCCACATATTTAATGTATGCTGGGACTTAATTATAGAACCGTTACGTAACTCGATATTAAAACAGCTAATAATTCCATTTTCGTCAACAAGCATAGAAAAACATGCTTTCAGGTGTTGTCATTCATACAACGGATGGCGGTCTTCAGAGTCACCACTTAAGTATTTGTACATCGGCATAAAAAGCCTTGTTATGACAGCCACTAACGCTAGACTGAATCTACCAGATGGTCCTTTTACTGATGGCGTCACAAAGCTTAATACCATTGGAAATGATTTCCCAGTGTCAAATGTCATGTACTCCGTACTAGCGGAAGAGAGTATAGGCATACCCGAACTTTAAACCGTCGGGTATTATTGCGGCACGTTACAAGACTGAATGCCTAAATATGTTGTTATTAATGTTATTATTCCAATTGTTTCAGCTGGCTGTTTGGTTTTGCTTATCGAAGTGCTGCAGTCGGTGGTGGCCTGACGGGCTGATTGGCCAGGAAGCTCCTACCAACGGTCCACAGTATGTAGAATAGTATACGATTGCTGTTGCTGGCACAGGAGACTATTAATTAGCTATGAATAATAACACGATTAAGGAAAATTAGTCCTTGCCAAATTGACAATTGCATTGGCGCCAGACTGACCCTTTTCGATGGGTAAACGCGAAATGGGACATATCACATGGACCTTCCGCGAATTAAAAGATGTGATACATAAACTTCTACATGGATCAATTGATCGGAAGATACCCATCAACCGATACAAGTTCATTAGTCGTAGAGATAACCCTCGAGTCATCCAGAGAGTCAGTCCGGAGTACGTATCTGCAAAACTTTCCCTCTGGCAGTGGCCCATGCGTGGCTTTGGTGGCTTTTGGGTGGAGATGTCCAAGCCATGGCGATCCATAGTTCCTCGCTAGGCCATCTGTAAACAACAACAATAATATTTTTTGCGCTGCGAGCAGTGCTGTTCTTCTATCTGCCAGGGGATTAAAGTTGGCAGGAAGGTCTCTTCTGGGCATGTACTCCGTAGTTAACTATGTAATTACACGGTATGTACGGAGTATATGGCATCTAAACCACCGATCAACAGAGACAACCCCAATTTGTATTGACTCACTACGGAGTCAACAGCGCAGTCAGTGCTGGGCACGAGAGTACTAAATAGTAATAACAACGGCAATCTGCTGTAGGCGATTATTCCGTTTCGAGATAGGCGGCAGTTAGCGCAGGCTGGTGTTGATGATCCAGGGGCAAAACAAGTGGCAGGGGAGCAGACAGGCAGCGCGATAACTAACCTCCGTAGCTAATTAATTAGTGAGCCTAGTTCATTGTTAGTTGGCCTGCTAGGCCGCAGAAGCCACCGTAATAATAAAAAAATATTAAAATAATCGCAATAACACTGCTGCAGGCGCTTCGACGAAGCGGGTTAGCTACAGAACGGTCCCCCGTCAACCATTCTGCCGACTTCATTCGCTCCCCTGCGCCGCCTTTTTTTCCCTTTCGACACCACCAGGCTCAGCAGCGAGCTCTTTTCTCCTGCTTTCCCCTCCCCGGCAGTTGTTTAACTGTACGTGTATGTGCGAGTGAGTGTATGAGTGATTGAGCGAGTGTCGGTATAATCCAGCGCCTGCATTCTCGAAGCCGGAGTCGAGTCGCTTCCCAGTCGAATACGCACTCGGGCCAACCAGCCAAGAGCCGCGCAATTGCTGCGAGCCTCGCTTCTCATCTCTCGTTTCTTTTCCAATATCCGCCTTTTCCTCGCCTATTCCATCGTCTGTACCGTTCGCCTCACCTCGATAATCAACCAGCCGCATGATCGGGGCCCCGGACTGGTCTTTCCTCCTTCCCCGCGATGGACACTTAGCAGACTGTGAGGTCGCGACGCTGTGGGCCAGTACAGCTTTATCGGAAAGAACAACAATCTACGTTTGATGCCATCGCAATTTTCCTAGCTTTCCGGCATCCTCGAGGGACGGGAGTTTTGCCTCCCCTCGGAAACGCCATTTTCGCAATCTCCGCCCCAACGGTGTGTTATGTCTGCAAAGATGACCACCCATCCAACCACTGGAGCGCCCAACTCCAGAGGACTGTCCTCAAGGACGTCGAATTCCTCCCGCAATGACGATCCTGGCTCAGGAGGTAAGTAGCTCTGTGTCTAGCCGCCTGCAATTTCGCTCACCTGTTCGTGTTACCAGTAGATGCCCCCGGGCGAAAACGACTACAAAAGATGACACCGGCCGCCGATACAACACCTGCCTATGGAACAAGAGCACCCTCAATACCAAGGAGCGTGACTGACCCGCGTCTTAATGCGATGGGAAGAAGGAGGCAGTCGATTCGAGAATCCACTTCAGCCGCACCTCGGGGGTAATAATAAGGAGTCTGCTCTGGGGAAAAAATCTACAGCCAAGCTAACGTTTTCTCTCTCATAGGCCTCGTGCAGGGTCCATTCATTCGGGCAATTCCTCCATCGATACAACTAACGAGTCGATACGAAATCCTTCCGTTAGCAGCACCAATTCTCGGATGAGCTTTGGAGCATCAACCGCCAGCAACTCGACCAAGTATGGCATCAATCAAACCTCTTCCGGTGGCCCTGATTTTTTGGCGCCCATTAACTTTGACGATTTTCAAAACAGCATCCTGGACGATCCGAGCTTAAACAGCTTCCCAATGCCTGGCCAAGGAAGCAGCTACACCAACAAGACGCCGACACCCCGTACAACTAGCACATGGGCTAGGCCAGAAGGAGCGACGAGGACAACTAGGTCCAACTCCATCCGGCAGCAAAATGACGCAAATCGCCTCACTGGACAGGCTCCTGCTACAAACACCATGATGCCTCCTCCTCCGGCGCCCTCGTCTAGAGCCCGTCGCCAGAGCCATATTCCTCCATCATCATCTACATCACTGCCTACTCGGCCGCCAAGAAAATCAATAGGGCCAGGTGTGTTGACATTGGATACCACTGGTGATGCTATGCCGAAGCGCCGCCCCAGCTTTTCGACTCGCAGACCCAGTGTCGACGGTTCGAGAGTCGATCTGTCAACTCGTGTTAGGACGACGCGTACCAATGAGCCTAATGGCAGAGAGGAGGCCGGATTCCTCCTCAGCACGCGATCGTTCAAAGCGAAATCCCTACAACCGCCATCCAGGGAACGCCTGCCCCAGGAACAGCTATCTACTCCGACCGCCGATAACACAGCCTCAACGAATGGTCTGCTTACTCCTGTCAAGAATAACCAGGCAACGGCGACTACGCCAACATCTTCTTCGTCCAAGCGTTTGTCCAGCATGCCTCATGCAACTGGACTTGGCGCTCGTACGATCAGCCCGACCGATGCTCGGAGGATGAAGCGCATGTCTATGATGCCACCAGCACCACCTGTTCCATTTACACCTCCTACCTCGCAGAATCCACCGGCCGATCCCGCCCCTACTTTGCGTCCACGATCATCTCAATCACCTTCCATGATCCCTAGAAAAAGCGATACTCCTTCCTCTTCACGAACGACTCCTGACCCTAACCGCAAGTCGTACAGTTCGGGCATGTCGTTGTCTTCAAGCACGAGTTATAATTCCATTCGCAATTCCAGCGGCTCACTACAACCGCGTCTCTCTCAAACATTCTCTTCATCACGGCTACCTACGCCAAAGCCTCGCACGGAGGCATCAAACGGCGCCTCCGAAGAAGAAGTTCCTCCAGTTCCGGCTATTCCCAAAGCATACGAGTCGCCAAAAACCGAATTCGAGGCTCTTTTCCCTCCAAGCTCTCGAAAATCAAGCCTCCCACTGGATACTGCCTCAGATTCGAGACGTGGTTCTGATTCCAGTGGACCGTCGGCTGTTACCAATAATAGCCAGGATAGTTCCGTGTACAATGGACCTCGGGTGGTAGGGACGAAGACACCAGAAGCCAAGGGAAAACAACAGTCTGCCCTAGGCCGAAAAGGCCTACAGGCTTTGAAGCTACCTCCGTTGAATTTACTGCCACTTAGCACGCCTATGGCCGCAAAAATTGATGCCTTGAAAGATGCACCGACGAGAGAAGAACTGAATCCATCCACCCCTCAACGTGGACACATGGCAAAGACACCTAGTACTCCGTTGACAGCTTCCAAGGCATACTTTTTCGGTCCAGAAGATGCCGATATGGAACCTCTTCAGTTGCCACGTAGCAGCACCTCGCATTTTCTGGTCAGCACTTCAAACTCTTCGGCGTTACGAGCTCCTAGCAGTTCCAGTGCTATCGTTCCATTGGAAATGCCGAGCAAGCGGAATATGTCGCCCTACATATCCTCCTCCTTGCCCAAGACCAGCGGCGACTACAGCTATATGCGTCACAAGAATAGCGAGGACTATTCTCAGAGCTCCCAACAAACCGGCAGGCTGACTGGTCCCAGACCTCAGACGCAATCATCTGTCTTTTCTTTCAACACCGAATCTGGAAGCCGCCTGTCGAGCACTCCAGACCCTGAGAAGACCGGATCCATGTCCAAAAGCAAAGTTCCTACTACTGCGCTTAGGCACAGCATATCAAAGCCTCAATTGGCTTCTGATTCCAAATCCAACATGGCCAAATATGATAATATGCCTCCTCCTCGTCTCCCAGCATCTGCTACATGGAATGGCCTCTCATCGGTTACTACGCGCACAAGCCCTGCTCTGAAACCCGCTTACTTGATTACCCGGCGCAAATCGTCAGTTTCTAGCCTAAATGCGAAACAATCCGACTATAGCAACGACTCCAACTCGATGACATTGCCGAGTCCGGTAATCACAGACTCAGGTGAAACAGAAGCAGCAAGTCAAAGTCGTCAATCGTCGTCTATTCTATCACCAGTCCACAAGATCATCAGTTCCGCTAAAGCTAACGCAACACCAAAACCACGTCCCACGGAGCAAATTGCAAGCACAGACGAATCTATTGCGGATGATGAAATGCGCAGGCTTGGGAGCAAGAGGAAAGACTTTGAAATCGCAGCTAAGGAATTGGATGAATTGCACCGGAGGGCCTGTCCAAAAGAGCGTGTTGGTCCTGCGCAAGCACTGAAGATGGCTAGCCTTAATATCTTTGAACGCGGTGAAATCATTGATTTCAAAGATATCTACTTCTGTGGCACGCAAAAGGCCAAGAAACACGTGGGCGACCTCAAATCACAAAATGCAAACTTTGGATACGATGATGACCGAGGCGACTACCAAATCGTTATTGGCGACCATCTGGCCTATCGATATGAAGTGGTCGATGTATTGGGCAAGGGTAGTTTTGGTCAGGTTGTTCGATGCGTTGACCACAAGACGGGTAAGCTGGTAGCTGTGAAGATTATTCGCAACAAGAAGAGGTTCCATCAGCAGGCGTTGGTCGAGGTCAACATCCTGCAAAAGCTGAAAGAATGGGTGAGTTAATGCAACAGCCTTGCAAAACTACGTATCGAAACTAATTATGTATTTTACAGGATCCCGAACGTAAACATAGTGTTCTCCGATTCACGCAAAGCTTCTACTTCCGCGGACATCTCTGCATATCGAGCGAGCTTTTGGGCATGAACTTGTACGAGTTCATCAAAGCGCACAACTTCAAGGGCTTTTCTGTGAAGCTCATTCGCCAGTTCACCAAGCAGATGCTCAGTACACTTGTGCTTCTCCAGTCGAAGAAAGTCATACACTGTGATTTGAAACCTGAAAATGTCCTGCTTGCTCATCCAATGCGGTCTGAGATTAAGGTCATCGATTTTGGATCTAGTTGCTTCGAGCACGAAAAGGTCTACACTTATATCCAGAGTCGATTCTACCGTTCACCCGAAGTCATTCTGGGAATGTCGTATGGCATGCCTATTGATATGTGGAGTTTGGGTTGCATCCTCGCCGAGCTCTTCACCGGTTACCCTATTTTCCCCGGAGAAAATGAACAAGAGCAGCTAGCATGTATCATGGAGATATTTGGTCCCCCGGAAAAGCACTTGATTGACAAAAGCACTCGCAAAAAGTTGTTTTTTGATTCAATGGGCAAGCCTCGATTGACGGTGTCGTCAAAGGGCCGCCGACGTCGACCAAGCTCCAAGGACTTGAGACAAGCCTTGAAATGTGATGATGATGCATTCTTGGATTTCGTTTCCCGGTGTCTCCGATGGGATCCAAATCGTCGGCTTAACCCCAATGACGCATTGAATCATGAGTTCATTACCGGCATCAAAGCCGCGCCTCGTCCTCGCGCATACTTGTCAAGCACAACCGCTTCCTCGAAGCGGCTTACCACTGGAGGTGTAAGGCCACTGCCAGACCCCCCAGCAGGTTTCAAACACGTATCTCCCTCCAAAACTAGCAGCTCTCCGGTGAAACCAGCCCCGAAGCGAATCTCGACTTCCAACAACCTTCAGTCTGCCGCCGGAAAACGAATCTCCAATAGTGGAACATACAACAACAGCAGCTCAGCGTTGCCACGCAGAAACCCCAGTGGCAACCTAGCAGCGGCAGCGGCAGCTACGAGCTTGTCGCACAAGTGAACAACCTCAAATTTGCTTATCACAAGGCAAAAAGTCACGATAGATGATGCTGTATAAATACGCTTCTATATTATAATAATAATTTTCCTTTTCTGTTACGCTTTCTGTTGAGCCGTTATATCATCATCTCTCTAGCAGCATAGACAGGTTGGACTGTTTTTGGTTGTTTCTTTTCTTGTTTCGTTGAGTGGCTCAGTCATTGATCGAGTTCACCATCAAATACCCTTTTTTTGCTAGCATTTTCTATTCCCCTCTTTGATGAAATGATTTGTCAGATTCGATGTTTCTTTTTCGTTTATTATTCATTCTCGTTTGGCATTGATGTTATATGACCTCCGGTTCAAAATATTGTTGGTGTTGCCTTTTTTGTAACCTATGAAGCATGGCTTGGATAGAGTCTGGAGTGATGTTTTTTGGTCAACGTGTTGTGAGTGATGAGTGTGTGCGTGTTGCATGTATCTATCAGGCTTATTTGAATCTGCTCTTTTTAATTTGCCTCTTGACACGGTTTACGTATGAGTTTCAGTAAATATGTAGCTTTGAATTTGTGTATCACTAGCGATTCAGATATGGCATCTGGATTAGTTGATGGATATATTCAAATACCAAACAGCCACATTGATATGCTGAGTATGTTGTATAAGTCACGTGGCTTTCTTGTTATGGTTTTATGTATTTTGAAAGAAAAAAAAATGATTAAAGAGCTAATAATTATTATATTTTTTAAAAATATTCATATCTATATATAATTCTAGTCTTTTAAGTATACATATAGGAAAGACCGCACAGGCCAAGCTCACACCGTCTCACAACGGCTGAACCACGACTTCACAATTCCCAAGCCACCTCCGCTCGCAACCCTACGATCATGTCAACCTCCTCAGGGGGCAATTCGCGTTCCTCATCGGGTTCGCTGTCATTTCCCGGCCACGACTGGTCGTCGCGAAGTCCTCGACCCAGCTCGATTGGTGGGTCGCTGGATAGTACCGCTCACAGGCGAATTAGCACGGTAGCAGAGTCGGGTCAGAATGGTGGGCAAGTTCATAGACACAACACATGAAGCTGTATTGACGATCCTGGAAGCGATATCTACTCTCCTCCAACCACAGATATTACGGACCGGGTTTCTCCCTTACACCGAGATATACCTCCCGTCACTCTTACTATTATCTCTGATGGCGAACCCTCGGTCTTTAAAGACTATCTTAGTCAGGTCGGAAGTTTATTTGATGATTTTCAACATACAAAGCTCGAGTCCGAAGATAGCGAAGACGACGAACTTGCACCGCGCGGAAGGCGGAAGACGAGCGTTTCGAAGAGCGGCCAGTTTGCGCCTACACCGCTGTCTACGATTCCCTCTGTGTATTTCGATGAAAACTTTCGCCTCGATAATCCGCGCACTTTCGATGTTGTCAGTGAGCGTGCGGAGGTTGTAAGGCAGCCACCGTCCACCACCGAAGATGCTTCGAATGGGAACCCGCAGCCTGCTAGGAAGGCGCTTACTACCGATGCCATATTGCAAGAGAAGCTATCATGGTACATGGACACTGTAGAGATTCATTTGATGTTTTCGATTTCGCAAGCGTCATCCTCTTTTCTCGTCGCGCTCGGCTCTCTTCGTGAACTCCAGGCCGAGGCGGCCGACTCTGTTGCAAAGATCCGGAAGCTGAGGAAGGACCTCGCACATTTAGACAAAGAGATGGTAGCGCGCGGTTTTGAGATCATCAGCATGAAACGAAGACAGGACAATCTGAGAAAGCTGGGCGAGGCTACCCAACAATTACAATGTGTCCTCAGCGGCGCCAGTCATTGCGAGGAACTCGTGAACGCTGCGCAGCTGGAGATGGCCATACAACGCATCTCATACGTCGAACAACTTGCATCTGGAACGCTGGACCCGAAAATTGGCGGCGAGTTGCATTGGCTTCTGCCGAACCCATTCATCAGGCTTACCGATCTACGCCGAATGCACGTTCTTGGAGGACTGTTGCAAGACATCAACCAGCTCCGCTTGCGGATCGAGAAAGGTTATGAAGCCCGATTGCTGGACGTTCTTTTGTGCGACCTGCGCCAACATGTGTCTGACGTACCGCCCAGAGACACTTTGGCACGCTGGATGGATAACGCAAAACGCACACGGGGCGCGACAGATGCCTCCTTATCGATGATGACTGCAGAAAAGCTGCGCGAAGAACTCATCCCTGTCCTGCAGGGACTTGGTCAATCGCAGTATCTAGCTGCAGCAAGTATCACGTTTCGCGAAGCTGCCATCCGAGAGATAAAGTCTCTTATCCGCCAGCACCTGCCGAGCTCTACCGACGACGATGATGAGTCTGTTATGTCTGTATCCACGCAGGCAAGCGGTCGACGCCCGACCCAGAAGGAAAAGTCGAGCATTCTGTCTCGCAACTTGCGGGCTCTCAGTCCCGAGGACGCCGAGGCGTTCTTCGTCAAGGTCTACTGTGGGATAAGCGAAGCATTACGGAGGCTTGGTGTACAGGTCAAGGTTCTCCTCGATATCACAAGCGGCATGAAGAAAACTCCAAGCAACGTACTCACGCCCGTCCAAAGCCCGGGAAGCATGGGTAATCCGGCGGTCCGTTCGCCCAGCCCTTCGATGGGGTATAATTTGCAGGAAGAGATGACCCAAGCCCTTGATATGTCGAGTCTCCTCGTGCAGGCGGTGGAAAAGGCACAATCAGAGATGACAAAGGTGCTGCGAGTCAGAACCCAGCAAACGCTTCGCCTTGAATTGACCGATTTTCTAAGCTACTTCACGCTGAATCGCCTGTTTGTCAATGAATGCGAGGCAGTCTCTGGACACTCTGGAACGGCACTCAAAGGCGTCGTGAACAACCAAATTCACGACTTTATCCCGCTTCTGCACGAAGCGGAAAAGCAAAAGCTGGTGCAAAAGATGGAGTCTGAGAAGTGGGAGCGCATCGACTTCAAGCCCCAGGACGCATTAATCCTGGCGCACATTGTCCAGTCCATGACCACTGATCCCCCGGCATGGCTCAATTACACGGACGCTAGTACCGCAGGCCTGGAAGCAGGCGAGCGGAATTTACAGACAAACGGCACCCCTACGGAGTCTACGAGTGCTACTAAACAAGACAAGAAAGAGTTGACACTGGCGGTCATCGAAGAGGAGAAGTTTATGCTCGTCGATTCGGCAGCATTTGCGCTTCGCGGCATAGACCAATACACAATCCTCCTGGCCTCGGTCCCCGGCATGGCCAACGACATTTCGACGGCCCTACTTGACTATCTCAAACTATACAACTCTCGCACACAACAGCTTATTCTCGGTGCCGGGGCTAAAGTGACAGCTGGGCTGACCAATATCAACACAAAACACCTTGCCCTTGCCTCGCAGTCCCTGTCCTTCTTCGTTGCTCTGATACCCTACGTGCGCGAGTGTGTCCGCCGTCGACCGTCCATCACAGGCTCCGGCATGGCAGAATACGACCGGTTGAAGCGTGTCTTCCAAGACCATCAGTCGTCTATCCACGACAAGCTCATCGACATAATGAGTTATCGCGCGACCGTTTGCATCAGAGAGATGGAGAAGATCAAGTGGGACGATGAAGACGAGGTGCAGAGGAACGTCAGTCCACACATGGAGACACTCACGAAAGAGGCACTCACACTGCAACGAGTGCTGAGTAAGTACCTGCCGGCGGTGAACGTGAAGATGATCGTCGGACGGGTCTTTGTGAGTTACGAGGAGCAATGGAGCAAGGCATTCGAAGGTGCGGCGATACGCACCGAGGCTGGGCAAGCGAGGTGAGCATCTTGTCTTAGAGATAATGTTGTTACTGGCTACGTACTAACCAATGTGCAGGCTTCTGCGAGACGCGGAGCTGCTCGAAGTAAAGCTCGGCAAGATTGACGGCGGAGAAGAGCTGGGCGCGCATATGATTGATATTGTGAAGGCGAAGCAGTTCGCATCCCGGCCAAGTACCGACAGCATTGTATGATATCGTAGAGTGGGATCTAAGACTTGGGGGTTGTGTGCTCAGAAGTACATGTACATAAGTAATATATAAAACTCCGGATCCGACATTGAAGGCATACAGAGAAAGCAAAATTTGATGCAAGTAGTAAACGAAACAAAGCGTTAAATGAAATAAAAGAGAGAGAGAGAGATACAAAAGCCAAATCACTCGTCATATTCAGCAGCGTGAGAGCGTCCGTTCAACACACCTTCTGACATACGTGTTCGCCGCCGTCTAAACGATTCCAGCGCCCACGACGACAACTGGAACAGCCAGCCACCGGTAACAATAACTCCAGAGACGACATTAACAAGACGCACGAGCAGCGCCAAAAAGCTACCGCGCTCCTCGTTGACAAACAGCAGCACAGGCTCAATATTGTACTTGAAGAAAATGCCCGGAGAGTTCCATGGGTTCTCGGGCAGCGCGAGAGACTGGCTCGTGGCCGAGTACTGGTTGGTGAAGATGGTGTTTTTGGCCTTTTTGAAATTTCGGGGGTTGGACGTGTATTTCTCAACAATGCCGTTGCCGCGAGAGTAGATGGTTGGTACGATGTTGAGGAAGTATTGGTATTTGTAGTAGTGGGTCTCGGTGGTCGACATGGTCTTGTCGAGGGGGTTGAGTAGGGATGGGTAGTGTGGTCCAAAGGACAGCTCGGTAATCATGTGTGAGAAATTGAATTTTGCGTGCTATATAGCCAGTTAGATTTGGAAGAAAAAGGAAGGTAAATGGCGAGGGTTAACTTACATCGAGGTGTTGTCCAACGTCAGTATATCCATGGCCTCGCGCCTGTAGCGATACAGTCAGTCTAGCCCAAAGAAAAACAGAACAGACCACCAACCGTGATGTGAAAGTCTCCTTGGACCTTGTTCCCTTCCAAGCTACCATAAATACGACAAGAGTCTGCCGAGTACTTCGAGCTCAACCTCGGGGTCCTGGGGAACTTTCTGCGAGGGTTCCGGCGCACATGCTGGATGACATGACGGGCGTGGATATCCTCCTCTTGGGCCAACAGCCGATTGGTATCCTCGGCATTGAGGGTCTGGTACTCGTGTTCACCAGCAGAGATCTGGTTCAGTTTGTTGTTCCACAGCTCCCAGTTCGTATTGTCCTTTGTGAGCAGCATCCCGGCCATGATGTGATCGCCCGAGGCGTCTTGCACGTTGATTCGGAGATCCATGCAGGGCATGTTCACGACCATGTCGAGATTCATCTGCAGCTCGCGTGACACGCCCTTTTCGACGCTGAAGTGCTGGTTCTCCGTGCCCCGGTACCATTTCAGAAGCTCTCCGAGCGATAGGATTGTGCAAATCGTATAAATAATCACTGTCCACTGTCCTCCGCGGCGTGTCGGGGTCACGTAACTCGCTTTGGTTTTGGCTAGTAGAGGTATAGTTGTCAGCTGGGTTGCTTGCATTCGTTGAAGCAGATGGAATTGAAGCAAAAAAAGAAAGAGAAAACAACAAGAGTCAACGTACGAAAAGCGTCAAATGTCCTCAAGCCAGAGCCACCACTGGATTTCTCCCCAAAGGCATCCTCATCGAGGCCGTGCCCTGAGAAGCCGTTCATTGCGACGGCGAGGAAACCAGTCTCACTATACTAAGAACCCGCGGCGTGTTGTCATGCAAAAAAGAAAAGAACGAACATGTATTCAACTAAGAACACATCACCTGCATACACAAATCAATGGGGGGTTCGCAGACTGGCATGCAGCGCAAAAAAGCCAGAGGGCGAAGAACGCGGCGGGCCAGGCGCATCGAAGTGCGGAGAGGCCAGCTTTCCGATTTCCCAGCGGAGCCAGCCCGATTGGGAAAGCTGTTTCATCGCAACGAACAATGAACACATTTCTTAAGTGAAGGTCATAATTTGTCATTGCAATCAACTCACTAGGTTACGCTATACTATATAATACATTCGTCGGTCTTAGACTTCAAAAATCTCGCCCAGTGCTACGCCTGCTCCCTCTGCGCCAGCCCGACTATCGACCAGATCGAGGCGCCATCCATTCCAGTCTCGCAGCTTTCGCTTCACCTCGCGCGCCCATTCGACTCGTTTGCGCGCTTCTTCTTCTGCCTGCGCGCGGGCAAATGCATCCTCGTCAAACTCGTCATTGTCCTCCTCGGCGAGCAACTCCAGGCTGCCTCGCGCGGCTGGAGGGTGGTTAGGGGCGCCGTTATTGGCGGTGTTGCCGGTAAAGGCTGCCAGGCCACTCGAGATCACTGTAGCAAAAGAAGAATGCTGTTGCTGCTGCGAGCGGTTCTGCATCATGAGGCTTCGGCGCCGTGAATGACTGGGAGCGCCCCCGATCAGATCGACCTCGTCAAAGGTGTTTCCGGGGCTGGTAGACGCCTCAAACTCTTCCTCCCCTCCGTCTGCTCCAAGCTCCATTCTTCTTTCCCTCCAAGCTCCTCGTCGTAGATCAAAGTTCTCGCCCTCGAGTTCGCGCACCCTGCGCTCCAGTTGAGCGCGCTCTTCGTCTTCAAGCTCATCTAAGCTCTCGTTTCCTTCAACACCGGCTTCTCGCTTTTTGGCCCGCTCTTTGTCTTCTCGTAGCCGAAGGTTCTCATTTTCCACGCTGGCGAGTTTCTTCTTCAAAAGCGCCAGTTCCTTTTCTAATTTCTCGTGGTCCTTGAGTCGCGTTTGATGTCGAGTTTCAGACTCCTTGTGTAGGTTGCCGAGAGCCTGTAATTTCTTGTCCAGAGTCTCGGCTCTTTTCTCAGAGGTGGTCTTTGCCTCTTGTAGCTCTTCGATTTCCCGTCTGAGGTTCTTGATCAATGTTTCCGAGCTTGTTTTGTCAACACCTTCTTTGACTGCCTTTTCAGATGCTCGGGACAGGGACTGTTTGGCATCTGCGAGCTCTTGTTTTGTCTTATCAAGAGCAGTTTCGCTTTGGGAAAGCTTCTCTTCCAAAGCAGTTATCTGGCCTTGGTAGCCGTTGCTTGATGTGGATTCTGAGGAGAGCTGGGCACGTAGATTCGAAATTTCAAGCTCCATGGCTTCGATAGTAGATGACTTGGATTCCAGTTCTTGCACAAGCTCTGACTGCGGTGATTCCGAATGGCCGGTGGCGCTTGCTCGCTGAGTTTTGGATTGTAGAATAGAGTTTTGTCGCTGTAGGGAGGCAATTTCTGTCCTCTAAAGCCGATAATGTCAGGAAAATATTGCAACAAAAACCCAGGGGGTTAGCATACCAGTGACTCTATCTCGGCGACCTGCTTTTCCGCCTTGTCTAAGCGATCTTTCAATTCGACCACTTCAACGCTCGATTCTCGGAGATCCTCAAGCTCGTTCTCCGACTTTTGCCTCCTTGAATTGGCATCATCAAGATCTTTTTCCAGCTTCTTGTTCTCCTTCTCGAGTTCCTCCACGCGGGCAGCTTGTCTCCGGAACACCTCGTGGACTTGCTCACTGTCTGGGGCCAACGGTGGGAGAGCTGGAGGCGATTTCGCCCCGGCCACTGGCGAAACCGTCGTGGAGATTGACGTCCGGAATGAAGAAGATCGCTTTTTCGATTGCATCGACAGCGAGGGCTGGCGCGCGTGTAGCCCGCGGGTTGGTAGTTCGCGGACAACCTCGCCAGGGCTGGTTTCTGGTCCCGGCGAGGTTGGCGCGTCCGGCATAGGTTCGGTCGGCGATTCATCTTCTTTTTCTCCTTCCTCCTTCTCATTTGTCTTCTCGGAGACTGGCTCCTTTTCAGCTTCCGCTTCGGTTGGTTCAGTGTCTGGCTTGTCTTCGGCGCTGGCATCCGGTTTCGTAGCAGCAGCAGCAGCAGCACCAGCATCATCCTTGCCGGCGTCGCCAGCAGCTGCTTTTTTGGTTGTCTTTTTACCCTTTTGCTTCTGCATCTGAGCGACCTATATCCATAATTTATTAGCAAAAAAAGGTGAATCACTGTCAAGGCTGTCGAAGGAACTCACGCGCTTGCGAGCAGCGGCGAGCTTCTCGGCCTTGGCCTTGTCCTCGTCGTCTGCCATGATTTGAATTGCCTCGCTGTTTGATTTCACTTCAAGTTACTTCGACTTTCTGTCAAGCTGGTTCCGGCCTGCGGGATCTGTTGCGCGACAGTTGTCCAGGGAGAGTTGCAGCTCGCGGGGGAAGCAACATTGATTGACCTGCGGAAGGGACAGCTTGCGGAGAGCGCACGGACCATGTCGTTCGTCACTGGTATAAATAGCATCAACTACTACTACAGTAAAACCTGGAGTTAAGGAATTGATTTTTCGTGACTTTCTGTATTAGTAGTTAATGGGTACGTGTTAGGCATGTATTTGGGGTTTAATTGATATTCCTACTACATCTTCCAGTCATTTCAGTTGTTTAGGATGAATCATATATATTCAAATGGACCAAGAACATGCATATGTCTGCACAATCTCAGATGGTTCTATTTCTACGTTCGGTTTTGACATATTGCTCAGACCCTGGAGTCGAACTTCATATGCTTTACAGAGAAGCAAGAACAGTGTCTGCGCCAGATTTCTTTATGGTATATCATTAGTACAACTTCTGTCTGCGAGAAACCTTGGAACTCACCTTCAGAGTACCCTTTTCGGTCTCCAGATCGGCGTATGTAACCTTGCCGTGGTCAATAACCAGAGCATAACGTCCAGTGCGGCCTGAGGCGTCATCTGCCCAGCCAATGCTCTTGGAGAATTTGGCATCGGGGTCCGACAGGAACAGCTTCACAGACATAAAATGAGCAAGGATATTTTTCTTTCTGTGCGGGAAAAAAAAACTTACAATAGAGTCGTTGGTAACCTTGTTCGCCTTGCCCCATGCGCTCATGACAAAGGCATCGTTGAATGCAACCACGGCCACGACGTCGACACCCTTGGCCTTGAAGTTGGGTAGGTTTTGGATGTAGCCGGGCAAGTGGCTCACCGAGCAAGTGGGAGTGAAGGCGCCTTTTTTTATCAATTAGAATTTTATGTTACATATGTAAAGAATGAGTATGTGGAATGAAAAAACTCACCTGGAACAGCGAAAAGCACGACTTTCTTGTCGGCCCACTCCTTGGAGGCATTGTAGGAAATGGGCAGACCGCACGCGGTGATGTCGCCCTTCTCCTCGGTGTAGGGGATGTAGCTATAGCAGGGTCAGCAAAACTCTGCAATTCAGCGACCAGGGAAATGGTGATGTCGGAATCATTGGACCGAGGGCTGGCAGACTCACGAGAAGACGACGTCGGAGGGGAAGCTGTCACCGGGCTTGAGGGCGGGCATTGTGAAGGTATTGATCTGGACCGGTTTATTTAAATATAGGAAGTCTTTAGATCTGATTGATGAAAGCTCGAGAGAAGAAAAGAATCGAGTGAATTGATATCGGAGTAGGGCGGGGAGGGGGTGCGGGGAACATGATTGTTGGAATAGCGCTCGCGCTATCACGTCATGCTCGCCCTAAAGCCCTAAGCCAGATCCTTTTGTACATCTATGCGTGCAACGTTGAATTTATGAGTGTATCTACTGAACATGGAGTTTCTATTTGTATCTAGAATCACTACGAAACTTGTGTTGACTTAGAAGTAATGTAATTCAACTTCCAAGTTCTATAAGCTGGCTCCTCGCCTTTTCGTACACGTCGTCAAGGTCCTCAAACCAGACCCATTTCATGCGGTCTTTCAGCTGTTCTCGCACAATGGGCAGACAGTCATCGTAGCTCTTCCCCACCATATCGTCGGTCTGCATTTCATATACCAGGCCAGCCTGGCGAGACGTTTGCTGCGCCCGTTGCACACGCGGAAGCCGAACTTGTTGATACAAATGGGTGTATGCTGCAAGACTGGTTCGCCCAAGTCCTTGTCGCAGGTAGTCTTGGATGACACGACCCAGTACATAGCCGTCTTCGATTGATTGGCCAGCCCCAGCACCTACTAAGAAGTCAGTCTTTGGATGTATACAATACTCGGTCCGCTTCACCTTGATGAGGGAGCATCTAATCGTAGTGTTAGTCAACTGTCTACCATAGTATTGGCTCGAGAATATCTTACCGCATGAGCAGCGTCTCCAAGAAGAGTAAGCTTTCCTCCAGCAAAAGTCCACTGGGGGATCTGCTCCCGATCATTCAGTAGCCATTTTGTGGGTTGTGCAGGCATCCGATCAACAATGCGCCGCACTGTTTGACTAAAATCGGAAAACTTGCTAGCGAGCTCTTGTCGGTCTCCAGTTGCGGTCCAGCTCTCCTTGACGTCTCCGAGCGTCGCTCGGTCTTCCGTGACGAACGCGATTACATTCAACATCTTATTTTTGCTGATGGGATATACCAAAATATGCTTATCAATACCCAACCAACTTGCGGAATATGTAGGAAACGGCCACCATCCCTTGAGAGAATCAATTGGCACAAGCCCGCGGTAGGCTATGCGGCCACTGTATTGCGGTTCATCGACGATGTACTGCGAGCGGATGGTAGAGTGTATACCGTCACAGCCGATGACAAAGTCGGCAGTTGATGTTGTGCGGTCGGCAAAGTGTAATAGCACCTTTCCATTGATATCCTGCGACAGACATATTGTTATCATGGATTATTGCAGAGAAGAGAGTAGATAATTTATACCGAAACGGTACGGCACTTCTTGTTGGTCCATAGCTGAGCGGCCTGTCGCTCTTTGATTGCAGTGAGCAGGATTTGCAAAAAGTCGGCTCGATGTACCGAGCATTGCTGTATCTTGCTCTTGGCGGCGGCGGGCACGGTGATGATCTCCGCATCACTGTCGTATCGGCGAAACGAGATCCACACCCCATTTCGATCCCCCGAAATGTCCATGACTTGGCGACCGAGGCCGATCTTGTCCAGCAGCTTGACCGCATTCACACCGATCCCGACACCAGCGCCGATCTCCTTGTACTCAGAGGCCTGTTCGTATATGTCGATGGCGACCCGGCTGCCACAGTGATAATGAAGCGAGAGTGCAGCGACTAGACCGCCAATGCCTCCGCCGACAACGGCTATGCGCATGGGGGCCTTGTCAGCTGGGGCGGCCATTGTGGTACTGTCCCATCGATGAGACCTCACAGCTGCCTAGAAGCGCACAAGAAGCCAACATCGTTCAGCTGGCCTTTATATATCTTCAATTGGGTCCCAGTCGGGGAAATAGAGAAACCAACAAAAGGGGGAGCGAGCAGCGGCCGCTTCTGTGCTAGATCATTCCCACCCTGCACACATGCATGTGGGTTTGGCACAGAATCTCCATTTCGCCATTATTAACTCCCCGTCTCCCCGTCTCCCCGAGCGCATTGAGAAGACCCAGGAAAGCAATGGTCGTGTAACCCATAGTAGTCATCGCCCCCATCGAGTCTGGTCGCGGAGAACAGAGAAGACACGGATTGAGTGTGGATATGTTGGATCACGATCATGATCACGATCACGATCACCGAAAGCCAGGTCTAGCTAGCCCTGCATTCTGGGCTGAACAGAATCCAGACTCAAGCCATGTTTCGCCGCCGGCATGTACTGAGATCCTTCGCAGTATTCAGAGCTGAGAGCACATTGTCGCCATCTCCAAAAAGAAAGAAGGATGTCTCGGAGCAGGAGGAGTTTTGCCAGAGAGAGGCCCGCCGGTGCGCACCTTCCTCATCCAGACGATCGAGCCTCCGAGGCAATCGCCGCTAGCGGGTGATAACGAGGACTAACTCTATACGGCTAGCGCGTATGTGCTCAGGCTGGCCGCGAGCCCCAGGAAACATCCGCGCTAAAGCCAGAAACAGCTAGACTCATACACGGCCGGCTAATGGCAAGGCCAGACACGAGGCCCGTGGTTGCGCAGCGGAGACACGCCAGGCCGTATGAGGCCTAGCGCGGCAGCCGATCCGCCCCGCCGACAATGCTTGGCCGGTCGCGCTCTGCAGGGTGGGGACGCCAGCCGGCACCAAAAAGGCTTCGCCTCCAGGCAACAACAAAACCATCGCTCTCCCTCTCCTCTCACCACCCCGTCGATGAATATGCCGCTTTCTTTAGCCCGCTTGCCGTATCGCCAATACAAGGCTTACAAGCTTTTGTGACCAGTTGGTGTGCTGTCCGTGCCCTGAGCTGCTCTGTGCTGTCCTGCCGGAACCGTTCGTGCATGCGCATTGGTCGAAGACGTCATGGAAATGCCATTACGCTAGTAGACAACCAACTCGCTTCCAAAAATACACCACCTGATACGAAACAGCATCTGCCCATTTCCCCGACTGACTTACGCCCACGAACATTAATGATCCACTATTATACCTAGCTGCAGCGAATGCCGTGCGGACAGTGTCAGTCCCAGGCCCATACACCCCAAGGGGCCGCTTTCTTCTCCTCGACCGCGAGGTAGGGGCCGACGATCAGTTTCGTGTCTCTATCAAACTCCTAGTCGTCTACTTTTCTTTTTCTTGCGCGTGTACAGCCCAGGCACATTACGTGGACATCCTGGCTGTGGTTTCTGAAACTAGCGCGGGTATGGGGGTTTCCTGACTAGTTTTTCTTCATCAGATCGCAACTTGCCTTTGTGTCTTGAATGCCCGTTGACCAAGACCGGCGAGGGCATTCTTGGTGCCGTTCTTTCTCTCGCTCTTTTGATACTGTATAACCCCCATCTCTCGGCTCATGGAGGACCAACATGAGACCAGAGCATCTTCGCAGGAGAACCTGTCAACGACACCGACAGAGACTCAAGAAGATGCTCCGAAAATACCAAAGAAGCGTCGCCGCGTTCCCATTGCGTGCGCCAATTGTCGCATGCGCAAGACAAAATGTGATCATATTGTCCCAAAAAACCCTCCGGATAGTTCACCTTCGGGGTTGACCACCGGTGCCTATGAGTGAGTTGATTCTCCGTTGATCGAATGGCCTTTTTGTTGCTAACATTTTGCAGCTATATCCGCTCTTTAGAATATAAGGTCAAGCAGTACGAGACTCAGCTGAGAGACCTGCAGCAAGAGACCACGCAGCGCTCCATTCCCGACACTGCCAGGCCATTGCCTCTTCTGAAACCTCAAGACCCGTCACCTTCAAGAGAACCATGGCCACAGGTATCAAATCCACTACCACCAATCCAGGGTTCAGCAGCCATTACTGCTGCAAGTCCATCGCTATTTCTGGGAGGCAATCGCGGCGCCATAACCTTTACTCAACTGATTTTAAATGCCATGAACCCAGGCGCTCCTGACAGAGTTCAGTCGTCGAGTCAAATTTTCCCATCACCCCGTGATCCATCCAGAGAGATGCCCGATACAAAACTCTATGACTTGCCCCCGGATGCACGCGAACTTATTCAACGATATTTCGACTTCCACTACATGTTGACTCCGATTTTCCATCTTCCCTCGATCATCTCTCGATTTGAGCAAGTATTTGTCTCAGAGCGATCTCGCAGACACGAGCATGCCTATACTCTAGCTATCATTAACATGATTTGTGCCATCGCCACTGCTCATAGACGAACTGGGTTCGAAACCTCAACAGTCCACACTCGGAAACTGTACGACCGCGCAATGGCGCTTCTTGGACCGGCTTTGTTTTATGATTGGTCTATTGAAAAAGTGCAAATCTTGCTATTAGGTGCACGCTACCTCCAAAGTTCAAATTTCCCCGACGAATGCTGGACCGTTCTCGGGTTGGCTATCAGAATTGCTCATGGGCTGGAACTCCACCTCCCGCCCCCTGAACAGGCAGACTGTATTACGAAGGAAGTGAGAAAGCGTTTATGGTATGCCTGTTATACGACTGATCAGCTCCTTTGCTCTATTTACGGACGCCCGACGACCACATCGTCCAACACGTTTTCCACACCTCTACCCGAAGATCTGGACGACAACTGCATCACACATTCTCGACTTCTGTATCCTTCTACTCCTACCATCTCGGCGATTACACTTTCCATACACAATGCGAAACTGTATAGAATCATGGAGATGGCAGCTGCACTGGTCGACCCCCCAATGGAGAGGGTGGTCGAGCTGGACGAATTATATGAAGTGTGGTTCTCGCAAGTTCCAACAGCCTTCAAAATTTACGAAAAGGACAAGATCGAAGACGATCAAAGTTTGATCTTAGCCATGAGGGCTAATATGGTCCGGATCCTCATCCATCGGCACTCTGTGGTAATGTCGCTCAGTCTGCTTTCCCGCGGCGAAAGAATCGTCCGCCCCTTGGACGGCATTCGAGCCAGCATGATGCAGAATAGCCGGCAGATTTGTGTGCGGACGGCAGAGGAAACAGTTCGACTCGTGGGCCACCGCCACGATAGGACAAAGAAGGCGGCCGGTCCAAGCTGGTGGAACCTGTACTACTGTAAGTATCTTCTACTTGAAATTTCCCCTTTCTCCTCGTTATTTCGAATGCTCACGTTTCTATTATTGGATAGTATTCAATGCCATCCTCATCATCGCGTCTCATGTGATCGATCCGGAATTTCGCACCGACAAAGAAGCGCTCTCTCACTTGGAAGAGGGAATGCGGATGATCGGACAGATGAGCGCAAACCACACTGCAGCTCAGCGAGCTCATATCTTTTTGCGGCAACTGCTCGATGTCGTCGAGCGAACGTTACCGCAACAAGACCGACGACCAGGAGGATTCGTCCCGCCCATGTTGAACGGACAGCCAGCGCCGGCGGTTGAGGGCATACCCAGCCATGCAGGCTTCCAAGGTCGCCCACCAAAGGAGTTTACGCAGCTATGGGACAGCACCGAGCACTTGACGACATCGCTCGGCTCGCACTTGGAGTTCTACTCTAGTATGGGCTCGGGCATGTGGTCGTGGGGTGCATCGGATGATCGTATATAGGCTGGTTGATGTATAGAGGACGGCCCGTCCCTTATTTTTTTTACTCGTGTAGATTTACGAGCATGCGGTTACTAGCCTATGCAATGCAATGTACTTAGTATTTTTCGCATCAATCGGTTCAATCCCCTTGTTTTTCTTTGTTTCTAGCGGCTTGGCGCATGCGATTGGACCTATAATTGTTCAGGCCAGGCCTGTCAGCCAACCCTGCATAGCCCGTTAGCGGCCCGCCACAGTACGTAATCGTTGATTCTGTCTTTCGTCTTCTCTTCCCCCTTGATTAGACTTCCTTCCTTTCTATCTTTAATCCAACGTAGAGTTCGATCTATACCGACGAAACTGGAACTGTTGTTTGCGTGCTCTGGGCGCGGCGAGTAGCCCTGCATTCGCCCATGCATCCTCGGTAGGGAACGATCTGGTAGACGCGATCTGATTCGCAGATCAGCCTGCAGATTGAGGATCTCGTTTGAAACGAGTCATGGCAGAAAACGATATAAAACAAGCCACTATGGCCGATGCGCCGCTGCGCCGGGACCGACATGGCCTTTTGCTGGTGCCCCAGCCGTCGCAGGATCCAAGGGATCCCTTGAACTGGAAGCCATGGCTGAAAATCATGGTGCTTGCGGAGATTTCTCTGCTCTCTTTCTTGTCCTTGCTCAGTGCTGCTTTGATTGTAAGTTTTGGTTTTGTTTTTCCTTGAAAAGAAGTCCGGCAGGCTAACAAAGATGCAAAGACTCCAAACTTTCAGCCGCTGTCGAAGTACTTGGACCGCCCGATAGGACAGACAGTGTATGTAACTAGCATGTTCCTGTTGTCTTGCGGTGTCTCGTCTATCTTTTGGAACCCGATTTCCAACGTCTATGGCCGACGACCGGTGTACATCTTTACCGTCCTGGCCGCACTGCTCATGTCCGTAGCCTCAGGAAAGGCAACCTCATACGGATCTCTGCTTGCTTTCCGCTGTGTGAACGGCTTCTTCGGCGGCGTTCCCGGTGGACTGGGCAATGCGGTTGTAACCGATCTTTTCTTCACGCATGAGAGGGGGCTGTACATGGGCATTTACACTGTCATGTACATCACGGGCGGCCACATTGCGCCTATTATCGGGGGATACATTGAGGATGCGATATCCTGGAGATGGTGCTTCTACATCCCTGCCATTATCACCGCGGTCGTTTGGCTCATTTATGTTTTGACTGTGCCAGAGACGCTGTACCCACGAGCGTCTCAGACCCAGCCAGAACCGCGAACCTGGGCGCAAAACATGACCATGCAAGGCCGTGTCCACCCGGCAGGTCACCTGCGTCTAATCGATTTCTTCCGCCCCTTCCAGATGCTCCAGTATCCGAGCGTGCTTCTACCAAGCGTCTACTATGCCGTGGCGTTTGCCCACGGCAGCCTTCTTTTCATAATCTCAAGCGCGCAACTGTTCGCCGCCGACTACGGCTATGAGGCGAGACGCACGGGTCTGCTTATGGGCATCCCCATCACAGTGGGCAGTGTTCTGGGAGAGTTTTTGTCTGGTGGGTTTTCCGACTGGATCAGCGAACGCCGGTCCCTTGCCCGAGGCGGCCAACGCAAGCCAGAGGACCGGCTGCTGGCCATTATTCCATCCTTTTTTCTGACTCCGTTGGGGGTTATCATTGAAGGGGTATGCTTGGAAAACCGCACGCATTTCATGGGAGTTGCGATGGGCATTGCCACGGCTAGTTTTGGACTTCAAGTTGCGACAACAGTGGTATACACATATACATCAGAGGTATTTCCATCACAACTCACAGAGAAAAAAAATAAGAAGTTCGTTGGTACTAACTATAAAATGTAGTGCTACAAACCGCAATCCCCCGAAATCGGATCCATCATCAACTTCCTCAGACAGATAGTCAGCTTCGCCATGAGTTTCTACGCGCTCCCATTTGCGGAGAGGATTGGCGTGCAAAACGCATGGATTGTCATGGCTTTTACTATTGTTGTTTTTTTCTTTCCTTTGATTCCGCTGTACTTTTATGGGGCTAGATGGAGGGAGAGGTTGGGGTATCCCACTTTTAATTCTGATCTTTGAGGGGGATACATATATATTGTAAAATTTAGGGTTTAGAAAAGACTAGAGTTGGTTAGATGATTGATTATATTCAATGTTGATTCAGGTCATTATGTACTATTATTTACTCGTTCACTGTGCTAATTGACATGTTCATATGCAGTTAACTTGACACCCTCAAGCGCTGGTCATCTAAGGAAGATTGTACAACGCATCCCTCAGCTTGGGGTAGTTGGGAGTTCCCAAGCCAGTGACAGGGTCCCAGCCCTTGGAGGCATAAAAGGCCTTTTCGCCATTACAACCCCAGTTATACCCACCGACAATATCATTAAAGGCATCCGCGTTCTTATACAAAGACGGATTCAAAAACCCGAGCGAACTTTTACCAGCCGCAATACGCTCGCCATTGATCAAGTTGATCATCGACGCAAAGATGGGCGCCGACGCCGAGGTACCAGACTCGAGGCCGGACTGGTTGTAGGCAACCGAGGCCACGTTCCATCCAACAGCCGAGATATCTGGGAAGCCGCGGCTGGTGGCGTTGTACGTGGAGCTGTCTGGCAGTCGAGTGTTGGTTTTCAGAAAGCTCGAGATAGCGTCATCCTGGTATGAAGGGCGTTTGAAGACGTTGGAGAATCCGCCACCGCTGGTGAAGCCGTAGTCGTTGTCGAGGACTGCTACTTCGGGAGTGTGGACGGTGCCGTTGACTGGGATTTGAGTGGCGCCAACCGATGTAACTGTGGGAGAGTTGTTAGTGCTTGAGTTCGGTCAAGGAGAGAGAGATGTTCTTGCTTACTATATGGGCATGACGCAGGGAAACCAGGTCTCTGAGAGCCGTGGGCCAGGCAGCCCTGGTCGGGGAAGCGAGAGAGTGTGCCGTTATCACCAGAGGCGACAATGATGGAGGTTCCCATGAGGCCCAGCTTCATGTACTCGTGGCACTGTCTTGTAGAGTAGGCCGGGGTATACGCGTCTTCGGCGACAATATACGAGATAGAAATCACGTTGGTGGGCTTGTATTTACCACAGACTCTTGTGCCGTTGTATGAAATACCGTCAGGGAACTTGGGGTCAATCTTGGGGTCATCACCGCCGTCATACGTGCAGTAACTGGCGTCCAGAGCATCCAAAAACTGATTGAATATACCGGTGTATCCGTTTGTGCCAAGATTCATACCATAAGTCTGGAAAATCTTCACGCCTTGCGGGTAGATGATCGGATAGATCATGTTGAGGTCCAACATGGTTTCCGATCCTCCTCCGCCGGCGTTACCAGAAGTACTAACTGCACCGTCGATGTTCAGGGACTCTGGGTGAGTGCCATTGGGGATATGGGGGGCGAATTGAGTAAAGAACCAGTCAAGGTCAAATTGATCATAAGGCTCCAGTTCTTCGTACAATCCAAGGTCGTTCCCTGGCTGGGTGGTGTTTTCTGTTGGGTCCGCGATCTGATACAGGTCCTTGATACATTTCGGTCCGAGTTTTTCCCAGCAGGGAACGTCCCCAGCCTTTGCGGGCCTTCTCATAACCGGGTTTATCGGTTCACTGCCATGCGCCAGGCGCGACTTCTGTCTCACTCCTCCGCGCTTCTGGTGTCTGTGGGACAGAGCATGGCGAGCCGAAGGGTCCAGGCCGATAGTTGGCGTGATGAAGTCGATGTGCTTCTGGATTTCGGGCGATACGTTGTACTCGTCGCATGAGATACTCAACTTCCCAGTCTCGGCGTGCTCCCAGACGTCATACTGGGTTCCCAAAAGGGCTTCGACTTCGTCAACCGTGGCGTGGAATTGCAAATGTCCCCGACTGGGCGCGACATTGTGTCGACTGTGGTCGATTCCATACGAAGACAACCATTCACGGACCTCCTGGACAGTATCCTCCGAAGGCGAAAAGAAATCATGAACTTGCTCGGGAGTCCAGTGCTTGCCAAAGTTTTCCGACGCCGGGTCCGAAATCTCCATGAGATGGTCGTGGCCCTCTGCGAGATTCTGGGAATTAATTCCGACTCGCACCGGCAAGACCAGGTCTCGAGGCGCCTGTGACCGTTTCACCCATGATGATGACGAGTCAGCAGTGGCTGACCTCTTCTCGTGCAGGACGTGCGACGTTGAAGAAACGGCCGCTGCGGCACTGGCTAGCAGGGCCGTGTTTAGGGCTGAGAGCAGATGCATGTTCCTACGCCGTCGTAGTATTAGTATTAGATTTATTTTTTCTCTCCTGCGCAACTACGTCGAAAAGGAAATTCTACTACATCCTTATATAGTCCTAGACTCCTACTACAATCGAATCCCGAAATTCAGCCTTGAGCTACACGTACTGTGATCCACATCCTACCCTCTCCTGTGGAACCGGCAGTTCCCCGTCGGACTGTGCATTGTCTGGACTCTGAAGGCTGTGAAAGTCTGAAAGAGGAAAAATAGAGATGATCTCCAGTTGGTTTTCGGCTGTTCCTTGAATTTTAACTTGATCCAAGACAGAACAGGAAAGACGTGGGTTGCTTGGCAAACGCTATGTTGGCAAATTGGGGGCTGGACCAGAGATTGGGCAATGCCGCTGAATATATTATTGGTAGGCAGTGCTTAATTATTACAAGTCCATCTTGTCGGAGGCTGTTCCTTTGGTTTTGGGTGGATTCATAGGATTTCGGGGAAGAATTCTTTGTTTCAGAAATATCATTGTCTCACCACAGGAACAAATGATAACAGTTACTACTACTAAGGAACTAAGTGCTGATGCAGGATACGTCACAAGAGCTCTAGCTCTAGCGTGGGGGTTAGTGGAGCTGAATACCATTAAATTGTTCACATATCACGGCTTTTTCCGGCTCTAAATATTGAATGTCTTAGATTTTGAAAACTGTTACCTGGCAGTGGACAGTGATCTTCTCCTTTGTGATTCTACGCCGCAAATGCATCATGCTTGAACTATGCATAATCCCAGATGTTTTACTTTCCTTGGCTATAATAGTTGGTCTTATTATTTCTTATCCGCTAGGATAGGGTTCATTACATTACTTAGAATGGAGAGACAATTTGAATAATTGCAAAAAAAAATTGCTATAGTATAGAGCTTATGATATGCTTCCCCTAATAGTGCTTTTATCGCTCATAACCTATATCAATGATCAATTTGTTACCGTTGTAGAGGGAGGGCTTGGCGTTATTGTACGATCCTACGGAGTCGTAAACTATTCCTGATGAATCATGGAATGTCTTAAATGAATGGCGCAAGCGTTACCTTAGTTGAAAACAACAAATAATAAGAACCAATGGAGAAGAACTAGTCATGTAGATCAATGGCTATATCACGTCAACGGATTGTACATTATTTATCCGAGGTCTTGGCAAAATACACTTTAAAGTTATCGTTTGTCGTTCATTCCCTACCCAACGACATCTGAAAACTTCACATAATGCGCCCAAAATCTCACAAGAGAAATATTGGAGATGACAAGATCTACACTGGAAATAGTCTGTGTGATTAATAGAAAAACTCGACACCTTTGCTGGACCGCAATGACCCGCCTCGGCATACTATAAGCTGCTACATATGCTCACAAGCAAATCAAACCTAGGTACATTTTTTCTGACAGTCAAATATTAAACTCGAAGAAACATGCAATGTTATACTCGCCCAGACAGGCAGAGATTCGATCACACGACAGACCACGTGATGTAGTTTTCACGTGCGTCTTGGCAGGCCCCGTGTTTTACATGTATGGTATGACTATTACTGAAATAGGAATAGCCAAATAATATTATGTGAGTAAATACGGTAATACCAAAACACATGACCTGTTCGGGACCCGGATAAGGGACGAGCCGCGATCATACGACTGATACTGGAACAATCTCATTCGAGGCGTTTGCAGCAGCACACTTCATCATCATAGCATCCACGCTAACTAGGCAGCCATCTCCACGAATTACAGCTGTACTGGTGCTGTTTTACATATTCTGGAAATTTTGTTCTTGTCGGCTTTAATACTGTGCATCATCAATGTCAATTGTTCACTATATCAACGCGACGCCACACTGTCAAAACCTTCCAGCCACAGCCCGGATATCACTCTGGGAGCGCCCCCAGTGTGGAGAATAAAGCTCATAATTGACTGAAATTCGTATGCAACGGATCCGGAGTTTGCTTCTTCTCATTTAACGCATGACACAAGCCTCCCTGGTCAATGGCGGCCTGGGCCCGGGCTCGTCTTCTACAGAAGGATCCATGGACCCAAGGAATCTATCAGGCGACTCTGGTGATGGCCAAGAGCAGGACTGGTCCCAATGGATGCAATGGGACTGGGATGAATCCATCTCAAATACAAAGTCCAACATCGGCACAGAGTCATTAGACAATAGCCCAAACTCGAATCTGATGACACTGCCTGACATCGATGCTGTCGATTTTGTTTCTGACCCGATTCTTTTCAGACAAAATGCCAGAGCTGACCTGAGTTTTCCCATCCCGCAAAATGGCAGTCATACTGCGTCCGCTGTGCGAAGAAGCGGGAGCTCGAAAGGCCCTTCGGCCAGCAGTTTGTTAAACCGGAAAAGAAAAACTTCTAGTGAGGAGGGCAGCCTTGGAAAACTGGAAGACGATTCACCGCCAGAGTCCAAATCGCAGCCAACAAAAAAACGCTCGCACAATGTCATCGAGAAGCGGTATAGGGCCAACCTCAACGAAAAAATCGCAGAGCTTAGAGATAGCGTTCCCAGCCTACGCGCCCTTTCGAAACCGGGAAATGGGGGCTCTCCATCTGTTGAAGATGATGTTACGCTAGGCAACAAGCTCAACAAGGCATCTATTCTCTCCAAGGCGACTGAGTATATACGTCATTTGGAACTACGGAATCAACGACTCGAAGAAGAGAACAAGGGCTTGAAGAATAGGCTTCAACAGCTTGATAAAGCTATGGCTCTGGATCAAAAGACTGCTACGTCTGTGGGGTCCGCCTCATCGCCGGATAGTTATTCGGGAACAATCGACAGCTTTGGATCTCCTCCTAGTGTCTTTTCACACGTCGAAGAACCATCATCCCGGAAACAGTCGCAGTCTGGCGGCCCTATAGAAGGACTGATCCCAGTTCCTGACTATATCAAACAAATGCGAGCCAACGCACCTAGAACAGGTGTATTCGCCGAGTCATACATCAAAGACGAACCTAAATCTGGTCAGCAAAACGAGAATTCACGAAGAGGCATGAGTGGTTCAAGCAAATTTATGTTGGGCACTATTGCAAGTTTGATGGTTGTTCAAAATTTGTCCACACAGACAGACAATGAATCAGACGAGAAGGGATTGCTGGCAGTTCCAATTTCCGCTTTGAACGAAATCATCTTACCTTTTTGCAAATATGCTCATACCAAATTTTTGGTTTGGAGTACGGATATCGGCTTGTGGAACTCATGGCACGTGAAAGCCGTGTTGAACCTGTCCCTTACGGTCTTTCTTATTGTAGGGAGTGCCTTTGTCGTTTTCCTCTACCTATTTACATCACGACCGCAATCAGACCGTGATCAGCGAAAAGTTATTTCTGGAGCTGGAGTCAGGATGACACCGGCAGAGTTTAGAAGACAGGCCTGGTTGACGAGTATGCAAAGAGTAGGGGTACCCCGTCATCGATTCTTTCTTGAGTGGTTTGCAGTGACCTGTAGATGGGTTGAATACTCACTTGGCTGTCTCCTTGGATGGAAGCTGTATTCCTGGATCACCGGTATCACTGAAGAGGACGAGAAAGGACGAGTCAAAACCTGGGACATTGCAATCGATGCTCAACTGGCGGGTGGGGACCCCGAGATTAGCAAGTCACGCCTGGTGCTTACGATATTTGCCTCTGGAACTCTACCTCTTAGTCCTGGACGAATAATGCTGAAGGCGCTCCACTGTCGCATTCTGCTCTGGCACGTCAGCAAGTCAGATTCCTTCGTTTCTAGAATCGCGAACGATACTGGCCGCGTCTTGGCTACCTATCAATGGAATGTGGCGAGAAATTTAAACCGGGCTTTACCAAAGGGTCACCCAGACGCATTGCCGAGACACCTGGCGGCTCTCTTGGAGAATGACTGTAACGACGTCTTGCTCGATTCCATTGTCCAGCGGGCCGTTAATCTTACATGGAGTCGGCCTACCCAGGACGGCCTTGAGGAAGACGAGGCGTTGTTGGATGTGGTAGTTGAGGACCCAGCAGTACAGACTTCCATGGACAGTATTGCAGCATGGTGGTCCAGCCACGTGCTACAAAACACACTGCTCCGCTTTCTAAACTATGGTGCAGATGGCTGTCCGGAACTCAGAAAGCAGATAGATCTCGCGTCGAAAGTTGCTCCCCGTCTATCCGTTGCCCATACTCGGGCCTTGGCTGTGAGGGCAGTTCTGTTCGAGCCGAATCGGCTGCGTGACATCAACGTGGTTCTCGGTTCTCTGCCATCGAAGAAGAATAGCAATTCTCAAGCCAGCAACTTTTTGGATTCTTCTATACCCACATCTGCTCGCGAGGAAATCGCCATTGCTGTACGTTGCGCGATGATTGCCGCTACAATCAAAGCCCGAACTACAGACGACCCGTCATTCCCGTCTCATTTGACCACGCGAAAAGCAATTGCGTGGCTCAACCAACTCCCACTCGATCCTATTGAGCTGACCCTTGTCGGGTTTGTTGCTGTATACCATCTACTGCATTTAGTCACTACTTACGACGATATTCTCTCATCCTCATCCTCGACGTCTCTTGCTTCACTGGCTACATCGTCAAATGTTTCCATATCTTCAACAAAGTCCGCCCCTCTGGCCGATAATCCCTCCCCTAACAAACACATGACTCATAAACGCGTCCTCTCCAACGGCAGCTCTGAGCCAACTCCGGAATACAGCCGCATTGCCGGTGATTTGATGTACTGGGCTCGAAACGCTTACAACCCAGCCTTTTATGGCCTGACGACCAAGACAGTAGACAGAGTCGAAGCAAAATGCATTTCCATCTGCCAGGGCATCGGCATAGATTTGCCGCAACACCCGCAGTTATCAGTAAAGTCTGGACTTCGCAAAATCGTCAGAGTGGAACGGAAACACGAGCGAAAGAATTCTTCACTCCGCGAGGAGGAAGAAAATCGACGGGAAAGTGTTGACAGTTATGATACGGGGTACGTTAGTGATCTGATTAATGATAACGCGGACGAACGGATTATTACTTTATAATCGATGGATATATGGACTGTTACGAATGCAAAAAATACAGTCGGCGTTTGGAAGGAAAAAATTGAACATAACACTTGAAACGGCTTTAAATACATAAGGGTAAACTACTATCAACTAATTCAAACTGCGGATGCCGCACCCAGGATTTCCAATAAAAGCATCCGATGGACATAGAACTTTGAGGCACAATCAAGATCTTCTTTCTACCGTATATGAACCGGATAACTGAACACTATAGTTCAGATTGTGTCTCACACCACGGAGGCTCGTCACAGGCCTTCAAGTCAGTTTCCATGCCGACTCTAGCATTGACCGCCGCTCCTCTTGCCGCAGCAAATAGTGCACTGGTCTCATCATCTGGCGAAGAACGGTATGCCATATAGCGGTCTAGAATAGATGGATCAATATTACCACATCGATCAATCACATCTTTGATTGCTCCGAGTAATTTGGGATCTTGGCCATGTGAGCCAAGAAGAAGAATATAATCGATAGTCGTGTTTCTAATCACAGATGCGATGGATTCCCTAGCCTTTATCCAATATTGTAATTAATTGCAGCCGTTCTAGAAATATATAATCAGTCATGATCTATTACCCGGTAAAGTATTAGATAGATAGATAGATTCACCCATATGCCATGGTCAGATCAATGCCCACCCCTGGGAAGCATTAGACATATCCACTTCAGTAGAGATGGACTTTTTCCCCCGTGGGATTTTCTGGTCCTACCTGGTGCATCTTTCATTTCTCTAGGTCTACATCCGTCACAGAGTACTATGCTTCCTGTGGCTTGAGAAGGACAGAGGCCAATGGTGATTATCCACGTTAAAAAGCACAACTTCACTTGGATGGACTTCATAATGGTTTTTGTTTTTCGTAGTTTATATCCATAGTTTGAACGACGAGAAAAGTAGATGTTGACATTGGAAAGGCCAGCTGGCTTATGATAAGGCTGCCATACATGTATCATTACGTCGTTTTCTGGGAGCATAATCACGGGAGTACGTAGAACCAGCACCAATAAAAAACATTGGATGCTACTAGTGACGATCACTAGCATTTTAGGTTACCGTTCTGCCGGGAAAAGCTGGCCAATAGAAATAATATGCACTTTCCCGCCTATGTATGAAAAGAAAGTGACCCACTGATACCTGTAGCAGCTCCTGGGATAGTCAAAGGACGAGCATTTGAATAGTGTGAAGACTGTTATGGCATAAAACTCCAAGGCAACAAGTATTGCTCTCGCTAACTATATAGGTATCAAAAACTAGCACACAGAAATCATGTCCATCATTATCGTCCCTTTCCATCAAAAGTTAACAACCGGATAATCAAAAGAAGGGAAGATACAAGCCAGCCTGTCAAAGGTAATAAAAGTATAAAGAAAAAAGGAGAAAAAAAGGAAAGGAAAGAGGAAAGGAAAGAAGAAGAAGAAGAAAAAAAAAATCACCACGAAAAACTCTCCTCAAAAAAATCTACGGCCTTCCGCCCCTGCACATCTCTCACAGCTTTTCGCACCTCATCGCTCATACCGCCAGGTCCACAAACACTAACCGCCATGGCACCGACCTGCTGGGCCATTTCACGTTCGAGCAATTGGCGAAAGAGCGGTTTTCCGAGGCTGATGGTGATAGGCGCAGTGTCGAGTTGGGTCCAGTCTTGGTTTCGGATGGATTTTGTGTGGGTGTAGTGTTTGTATTGATTATTATTATGATTATTATGATTATGAGAGTGATGATTGTAGGCGTGGTTTTTCTTGCTGGTAGGGTTGTTGTAGTTGTAAGACGTGAATGACGATGGGTATTTCATCTCGTCATACGAAGATGGATACGAGTACCGGAAAGACGAAGAAGTGAACGACGAGAGCGAGTAATGAGTCGGAAGCGAAATGTTCTCCGAGTAGATAGACGCATCGATAGGATCGAAATCGGTGGTGTCTTCGCTCAAAAGCGACGAGCTGTGGCTCGTTGATCGCGACAGTGACCGATCAACTCCGGGCAAATTCGTCTCGCTTTCGCTGTAGTAGCTGGTCAGATGCACATGGATTGACAGGGAAAGGGTCTGTTGGAAATAGGCGTCGTCATCAACATGGAAAGGAGTGCGCGGGTCGGCATTTTTGCTTGAAAACGTGACTGCGCCCTGAAGGGCTGGGTGATTCAGGATGTAGTTCATCCAGGGCTGGACCCATTGTAGGTGATCTAGACAAGTTTTACCTATCAGTATTTATTTGCGAGAGAGGTGACACTGATGAAAATGGAACAAAAAGCATACCGATGCTGCGAACAACCCAAAGTAGCGTGATTCGACGAGTGGCCACAGACCGGTTCACGAATCCATTCACGAGTTCGCGGAGATACGAAATTGGATGCGTGATGCCAATGCCACCAGCAATCAAGAGGGTAGTTCCATAAGAATCATACGAATGTACTCCACCTGCTTTAATTAGTACTTGGTTCAACACCACATAAGAGGGTGGGAAAACAACATACCATACGGACCCTCAGCCAAAGCCATGACGTTCAGCCGCCGTCCATTTGCAACTGACCGCATCATCTTCTTAGTGAAACCGTCCTTTTTCCGAATCAGGAAAGAAACAGTCGTTCTTTCTGATCTCCCCCCGCCGAGGAGAGTCCTGATAGAGTTGTCGCTCTTTTCTGAATGGAATGATCTGGGCCGGTTCATTGACTTCCATGCTACAGAAAAGGGGTGAGATGTCCACAGGCCCAAAGCCGGAATGTAGAGGAACATGTACTGCCCTGCATTGAACTTTCCGGGACGCACGGCAGATACATCGACGCGGGCAACGTCGCCTGGAAGGAGTTGAATGGTGGCTTTGGTCAGACGACTCCCGCAGTTTTTCCATATCACGGTGACGAGTCGGTATAATCTCTATAAATGGGGCGGTTAAGCACAGAGCAAATATTGAGGGATTGGGTGTTTGTCTACTTACATCAATCCCCCAGGCTGCTAAGGCTGCAAGGAAGATCCATCTGTGTACAAAATGTTCCAGATGATGCCATAGTCCCACAAACGAGGCAGTCACTAGGACAATGTGAGAATGAAGAAAAAACTCGTAGAAGGCATGTCTGAAAGGAGATAGCGAATGGAAGAAAATCACAACGAATGCGACAGAAGCCTGTGAACGTTGGTTAGCCAAAAACATTCAAAACGGTCCAGGTGCTAGCTGCAATTACCATGAATCCAAAAATAAAAAATGGCACATTGAATAAAGTTTGCGGTACCATTTGCCATCCTTCTATTTAATGAGTCAGCCATCTGCTTTTTTGAGATAGTCCGGAATACTTACTGTGCTGTCCCATATTAACTATCACGGCCAACGAATGAACCACCGCTTGTACCACAATCATCCTCCCGAGCCAACGATGCATGAGATTGAATGTGTCGAATGGGATTCGAAGAATAGAAACCAACGGATTGTTGCGCCCAGCAGTAATCACCAACGGAACCAGATTAACGACAGCCAAAGTCCCCGTCGTCCTTGTCAAAGCACGCAAAGACGTAGCGAGTCCCTGGGACCAGTGAATAGTAACCACACAAAACACAGCATTAAGCGCAATATAGGCGAATATCAAGAGTGTTTCGAGCCGGGTAGGTATCGTCCCCATATGGATGCGTCCATTGCAAGTACGAAACTCGCGGTTGTGTCTTCGCTCAAACAGTGGGGCGTAGATCAAGTGTCGGTTCAGTTTGGCTTTTATGTAGCTTGGTTGACTGAGCGGGCTTTGACATGGGTAGTGCAGAGCAAGGTGCAATCGTTGACGCTTCAACAGATCGGCCCAGAGACGATAGATGAGCAGGACCAGAACGAGCCCGGCCAGAGCCATAATGGGTACATAGACAAGGACTATATCTATTGTACTTTCCGGGTTCCTGTTGTGCCCTGAGTTTCTGTGCTGAGCCATGGGTTTGGGGCTCGGTTGTTCCATTTTGTGAAATTTCGTTGCATAGGCAGGGTGGTAGAGACTACCAAAAGCTTCAATGTTTTGATAAACAAGATAGCAGTGTCAAGCCTGGCTCGACTTTGATAGTTTTCTTCTTTCTCCTCTCAATGAGCTGAATTATATATCATCTAGCAAGATAGGACATGTCAACGGCGAGTGAGTGGCAAGATAGTAAAATTCTTTTTTCCCTTCTGATATGACAGTGTTTGACAGCTGAGCCCCCCTCATCAACAACGCACGGCTAAGTGACGTAGCTCGCTTTCGGCAATTCATCAATTCTGGACCGGAAAAACTATATACAGCAGGAGGAATGCGGCGGAAGTGCATAAATTCCTGTTTGTGGTCGGGTCAACAGGGCCGCCAGGAATGCCGGGTTGTCATGCGAACAAACAGGCAGTTGAGGAAACGGAGGCCGCCTCATGAGTTAATTATTACGGTTGCCATGAGCTCTCAGCTGGAAACCGGTTAATTTTCTTCTCCTTTTCTCCAGAGAAGCCTTACCCGCGAGATTTTTTGTATTAATAGACCATTGACAGTTGGAAAGTGAGACAGCCAGTTGAGTTATCAATAATTAGATTGATTGATTTAATTACCGCCAAACAACGTTCGTCTGTGGCGAATTCCACGTCGGACCATACCCATTAACCTGCTCATGAACCCCATTCTTCTGACCACCATCTTGCGCCTCCAACTGCACAGGATCATACGAAGTACTGGTGGTCGTCTGCTGCTGCTGCCGGGCTGCCGGCTGAGCTCGCCAGCGCGGAACATATTTAACTCGATCCCATTTAAACCGACCATACATAGCAAAAAGAGCCGCCAAAATGCCTAGGGCTAGATAGACACCTCCAAAGGCACCATTGCGGAGCTGACAAAAGGGGAAGTAAGCGTCACTTGAAAGAGCACCGGCTGCGACACCCCCGGCTCGCACCATGACGCTCATTGCAAGAAGTATCAACTCTAGCCTCAGACTTGGCAGGATCAAGCTCCATGGGAGAGCGAGATAAATGTAGAGAACCAGCGATGCAACCCACGTGTTTCCATTGCGCAAAGGAGAAACATAGTATAGCACGAGCGAAAAGGTCAAACATGCCAGGGCTATGAGGATGAAGGCGACAGTAAAGAGAATCCACGGGTTCCGTACGCGAAAGTGAGATGCGGCCAGCATCCAAAACCCGATGATGGCGACGGGCAGAGTGGGATACACCCATAGAGAGCTATTCCAGCCAGAAACTGTCGCGCGCCCAGAACTGTCCGTGGGGAGGTTGCAGGCTTTGTAGATGGTCATGCAAGTCGCGGCAATAATCAACGAGTCCACAACGAGAGCCCGCGCAATCTGCATCCTGGTCATCGGGCGCCGTTGCTGTTCGGGGTCGGGATGAAAGCCGTGATAGTATATCTTTGCCATTTCATGCGGTTCTTTGTGGTGATAGTAGGCATAGACGGCCGCGACGCTAGGCAGGCTTATTCGCAAGCACTGCCATGAAATTGCATTTATGTAGGCGCCAAACCCGAATTTCCAGATTTTGGGGATATCTATCAACCACCAGGTGACATTGACAGTGATGAAAGTGACGATTAGCGAAGCCCAGTCCATGGTCGACGCGTCGCACTGTTCATTGGCGTGAGTAAAATCAGACATGTTGGCTGTAGTGATGGTGTCGTGTCAACTGGGATTGTTTCTCGCATGAATTGAGATGAATTTGATGCTGCCATCCTCCGTTTATATCTAGTATTTCATTTGCGCCGCCCAGGTGCCGCGCCTCTCTCCTTCCCCCCCCTTTCTCTTAGCGACTCGCCAAGGAGCCGGATTGGCAGTGCCAGCGCGGCTGAATACGAGGTGGTCTGGCATCGCCAAGGCCCTTGCTGTGATCCAGTCCTCAGCTGTATAGCGCGCGTGTAAATTTTCACTCCAATGTGGTTGACCGTTGACAAGATTAGAAAAATAGAAAACCCGACATATATTGCAGATGATAAGATTGTTTTTCAGGTGGAAAGAAGGGAAACACCACGGCATCGGGAAGCTACCAGACCCAGACAACGGCCTACTCCACCGTAGATCGCGGAGAATAAGCTTAAATAATTCTTCAGCACGTTCAAAGGAGGGAGTACCTATATAATTACTACGTACCTTGATTCAATTCGACATCTGCAGCGATATCAATGTTCCGAACGAGACGCCAAGATCGTCGTTCCACTTGATAGAGTGCTGACCAGCGACGCTGCGTGTTACAGTTTACTAGTCCTCGTAATTGCTTGTCCTCGTGTTTGTCATTCGAAAAACTGAGCAGCCACGTCAGCCTTGTCAACGGCCATATTAGTAATGCAGAAGACGCGATATTTCTCGTATTAATCCGTGTTCGTTAGTCAACACGAAGCGGCGATGACCGCAACCCGCAATCGGACTCCGAAGAATGTCAGTCAGCCCGCCGGTATAGACGATATTAATGATGATGGCCGCAGAACGAGAAACAGGTCAACCGAGACCTAGCAGACACGGATGCAGTGTTTCTGTGTAGTATTACTGCATGTTTTGTTGGGCAGGAATCCCTTGCGTGTTAGACTTTCTTCGCGTCGGAGTTCATATGCAGGTTTATACCTGGGCGCAGCTGAGCCTGTTTCTATCAGCATTGCTCAATTCATTTTTGTAAAGCCTGGATTTCTTCGTATGCTGTGCTGGTAATAGATTACCCTCTATAGCCGAGCGTGCACGACTCAAAACTAAAGGTGTGAAACCAACAACAGCTAACCTAAGTTGTTGTTATCGGACATTATTGAGTGCGGCCGTGTAACGGTCCTACGGATAACGGAGGGGCAGTCGCAATAAGCACTATTACCTCCTCAGCTTCTCCAAGTCGCAAGGCCTTCGACTGGCCCGGCGGGATTTTCTCCCTTCTCTGTTTTTCTAAGAGGAGTGTCTTTTTTTTTCTTGACGACACGAATTCTTTCCTTTCTTTGTCGAGCAGGCGTCACGATGGGGAGAACAATTCGCATTCTCGGACTGCACGGCTTCGGGACGAGCGGTTCTATTTTTGAGTCGCAAACAGGTAATTAAGTCGCCAAAAAGTAGAGAAGACTGGAGCTGACTTTCTGCTGTACAGCAACCTTTCGAAAATACCTCCAGCCACAGAGCGACAGCGACGACCGATTCGAATTCCACTTCGCCAACGGGCCTTTCCCCTCTGGCCCAGCGGCGGGCATCAGCCTCTTCTACAACCCACCATACTATTGCTTCTGGCGCCCGGATGCCAAACTCGACGACACCGGAATCGCGCGCTCTTGGCTGCACGACTACCTCAAGCGCAATGGGCCTTTTGACGGTGTCATCATGTTCTCGCAAGGGTGCACGCTAGGGTCGAGCACGTTGCTGCACCTCTGCAAGGATTCGCCGTCGGATCCACTTCCATTCAAGTTCGCCATCTTCGTGTGCGGTGGCCCCCTGCTGCAAGACCTCGACCAGGAACTCGGCTTCACCATCCCCGAGGAAGTATGGGCTCTCGACGAGGCGTCGCGGCGCGCGCTCTCCCAACGCGCCGATACCGCGGCCATCCTCAAGCAAGGCTCCAATCGATGGCAGAACGACCTGCACGAGTTGACCGACCTATCGGCGCAGGAACTTGCCGATATGATTAGCGGACCGTATCGAATCAATATCCCGACGGTGCACATCGTTGGCGCCAAAGACCCGCGCAATTTTGCCGGCTATCAGCTGCACGCCCTGAGCCACCCAGACGCGAGGAAGATATACGAACACCCTGGAGGACATGATATTCCGCGGGACGGAACCACCAGCACGACGATTGCTAACCTGGTGCGATGGGTTTCTTCACCGATTGTTGCGTCCAAGTTGGAGGAGAGTAGCTCTTGAATGCCATGACTGGGGAATTGCACTTGTCAAGAAGAATGACGCCGTAACGAATAGATTAGACGCTTTTCTTTAATTTTGCTGTATGGTCTGATAGGACATGACCAGGTAGTCGAGATTGGGACGAGTAATGCGACCAAGACTATATCAAATGTTTGAAGTCAAACCCATTTCAGCCTGGACGAGGCCTCAAGTGTTGATCGATGAGATGAATCAACCTGATAGACTACAGAGACAACTGGACAGACTAGAAGTTGTCTCTCTGCATCAGGTGTTGATCGTAGAAGGAAGGAGCGAGGCGGTTTTGTTCCCAGGGCAGGAGCAGTCGCCGGCAGCCAATCACGGGCCTCCCCGCCCAAGCTCCCGAAAATTGCTGCAAAAAGTTCACGCTTCACAGTCGAACAATCAAAGCCCAATTTATTCTCCTCGCAACGCCCTGTGTCTTTCCAATGGCCGATCCCACCGCAAGCCTGTCGACGCTGAGCCGGTCAGACGGCTCTGCCAGTTACAACTGCCCAGCCACCCGGGTCCAGATTCTAGGTTCCGTCACCGGCCCTGTCGAACTGCCCGGTCGCCGCGATGCGCAGAGACCAGAAGACGCGACACTGGAGGTGCTGATCAAACCCGGCACTGCGCAGAGCGCTGTTGGAGAACGACATGCTGAGGGCATTCTGAGGACCCTGCTGAGCAGGGTTGTGCTCGGGAGAGAAAAGGGCTTTCCGAGACGAGGCGTCGTGATCACCTTGTTGATACTGGGGGGATCTGGGAGTGAGAGAGTAGGCAGGGGAGAATCGGTGAGTCCACTTCTTTTCTTTATTTTCTTTCTTTCTTTCTTTCTTTTTTTTTTTTTTTTGAAATTCTTATTGCTAACGTTTGACATTTTCTTCAGTACATTCCTGTCCTGCCAGCACTGCTTCATACCGCCCTCCTGTCCCTTCTCTCTGCCGCTGTTCCGATGTCCATGACTTTTACTTCGGTTGCTCTCGCAGTGACAAACGCAAACGAAATCATTCCCAGCCCGTCTTCCAAAGACAGCAAAACTGCCAAGTCGCTACATGCCCTTGCGTTCTCCTCCAAGGGCCATCTTCTATTGAACGAGAGCCAAGGCAGTTTCGACTTTGATACATGGGAACTGGTCTATGAGCGAGCCCACTCAATCTGCAGCGGAGCCAAGGCTTTGGGCGACGACGGTGACGTCTCAATGGACGGAAAACAAAATTTGGAGAGCGTTGTCAGGGAGGTCGTGGAGGACAAAATTCACAAGGAGTACTCGTGGGTGATTGATGCTGTCTGAAGTTGAAAGTACAACAGTCACGACCTCACTCTAACCATGCATTACGAAATTCGAATATCCTGTGTCAACGCCTCTATGACCACCGGAGTCACACCCGGACGGAGTGCTGCATGAGACACTCGACGCCATACGCGATTAGGTTACTATCACCGGGGCGCCTAACGTTTGAATGATGCGTCAGGTCCATAACCACCACAGATCTTGCCTCACGGCAATTGAGGAGTTTGAGCCACTGCTCCAGAGCCTCCTGGCTGATTCATCATTGGGGATGACGGGGTCTCAGAAAGCTGCGATAGTAATAGCTAGGATAGTCAAAAAAATACCACAATTAGACAACTGAAGCTGGTGCTTCCGGCGCAATCTTCTTCAAACTACGTGTACTATTAAGGGTAAATGCAACCAACTTTTGAAGCATTCCGCGTATATAGATGTGTAAGCTCACGTGCCACCGCAACACCTGAAACCAAGGCACGTATCAGCCCCTGTAGGGCATTCTGCAAAAAACCATTGGTGTCGATAAATTACTCATCTGTCGTGGATGATGGATATATAAAGTATGGGTCATATCTCCAGTGTTGAGGTCAGAGTGGACCAAGTCTGTCGCTGACTGGTGCACGCGGCCGACAGAAACAGCTTGAAGATCGCCCTTGTTCATGCACACAACCCCCGCTAAGGACAAAAATTCCTCTGCGAGAGAGTGACGTAGAACTCGTATATTCCTACATCACTGTCCTGCTGAGCGTTATCGACTATCCCCTTCTTGTTATCTCGTGTGCTGGCGTCCGGAGAAATCCAATCCCCCGCCATCGCGACATCAATCAATCTCCGGGACTTCCGTCGACGCGAATGCGTTGACGAATTTTGGATTATTGATCGCCTGGCATCAAAGCAACTGAAGCGCTCTTTTAGCCATCGCGAATCCAGTCAAGCCGGCCTTGTTTTCTGGTGTTTCGATGCAAAAGAGACTGCAGCGATTCTCATCCCCATCTTGCTATCCGGCGGAAATCGATAGGCTTCGATAGGCATCGATTACTGATCCCCACGACGCACGTTTGCCCTGACAAATGCGCGCTGCACTGCACTGCGACTACCGGTTCGCAGCAACAAATCAGTCACACTCACGACTCACGTCTTGCTGCCATTACAGTCAGCAGCTAGTGGTAGCCTAGCCTCGCGCGCTGACGAGCCATCCCAGCCATTGCGGTCCCGATTGGTGTCAACCAGTGTGTTTGGGACTCTCTGCACCCCATTTAGTTGCGTGATCCTGCGAGCGCAGAGTCGCTAAAGAGGCGCTGTCTCTGTCTCTCTTGGTCGTCTCCCCCGTAAGTCGTTGTTAACTCCGATGGATGCGGGCCGGGGCGACTCGTCCGGTATAAGGGCCTCGCAACCCGCGCCAACCACCCTGCCTGGACCACTCTCCCATCCCATTAACCTTCTATCTCCGCCAAACCCCGCGCCTTCATCAGAGCCTGGTGGTAAGCGGCCGCTGCCAGCTGTCCTCCAACCTGTCGACGCCGGCGACCCGACTGCTGCCTCTGCCTCTGCCTCCTTGTTTTTGGCCTCGCGCGGCGCTTCGTCCGTGTCAACCGTCGGAGGATTGCTTCTCCGGGATTATGCGCGGACTGTCGACCCTTCGTCCACAGACCAGGATATTATTCATGTAAGAGAGTCGCCTTCTGTCGAGCTTCAGTCCATGGACGCGGCCTATCAGAGTCAGCAGCAGCCGTCGCGATCTGCGGCTGCTGATGAGGCGACATCACTGTCGACAACGCCTTTCCTGTCGCTACGTGCGCCCACATCGTTTTTCAAACATCGCAGGAACACCTTCTCCAAGGATTTAGTGCCACATCAGACCATCATGAAGGCCTTGGCATCGAGGCCTCTGTCGGACCCCAATACGCCCTTACCGCTGGCTTCTTCTTTAAATGGGGTTTTGAACAGACCCAACCAGTCTCCCGGCCATCCTCCCAGTAACGGCGACTCAACCGACGGGCCGCGGAGAGAGCGGTCGTATAGCAGTGCGTCCTCTCAAAAGCTATCTGCCGCCTTGTCCAACTTGCAAATCAACGGCTGTGCCGGCAAGTCGCCGTCGATGGCTCGTTTCGCTTTGCAATCCCCTTGTTTTTTCCACCAGCGCTTTGATGACGCAGTCAACATCCAAAAAGTGCTCGAAGAGATAGCCGACGATGAATGGCTATCACACTCCCGACTGGTACAAACAGCCACGGGAGTCAGAGAAGTCTCCAGGCAGCTTCAACGGCGGCCCGTCAAGCGGGCAGTGAAAACCGTGATGGTAGTCACCAAGGCCCGGGATAATCGTCTGGTCCTGCTCACTCGTGAACTCGTGCAATGGCTGCTGAGTTCGCCCCGGTATGGCCGGGATGTGGGCATCACCGTCTATGTAGACTCAAAGTTGCGCAATTCGAAGCGATTCGATTCTGCAGGACTCCTCGCCCAAGACAGTCGCTACGAGTCCATGTTGAAATACTGGACGCCGGACCTGTGCTGGACTTCCCCTGAGAAGTTCGACTTGGTTCTTACGCTGGGCGGGGATGGAACAGTCTTGTTCACGTCGTGGCTGTTCCAACGCATTGTGCCCCCGATCCTCTCTTTCTCTCTTGGAAGCCTGGGGTTTCTGACGAATTTTGAATTTGAAAAGTACAAAGAGCATCTCAATCATATAATGGGAGACGGGGGGATGCGTGTGAATGTACGTATGAGATTTACATGTACAGTTTACCGGGCAGACCGAAGCAAAGGAGCCGACCCTGGAGATGTGGTGGAAGGAGAGCAATTTGAAGTGCTCAATGAGCTGGTGATAGACCGTGGACCGTCCCCATACGTGTCGAATTTAGAGTTGTATGGGGACAATGAGCTTTTGACAGTCATCCAGGCGGACGGGTGTATCTTTTCTACGCCTACAGGTATGCGGAAGTTTTTTATTTCCTTTCATTTTGTGAACACAGACTAATTGAATCATAGGCTCAACTGCTTACTCTCTCTCTGCCGGAGGCTCTTTAATCCACCCTTCCATCCCCGGGATCCTGTTGACTCCAATCTGCCCACACACGCTGTCATTCCGACCCATGGTCCTCTCAGACACGATGCTCCTCCGCATCGCCGTGCCCGAGCTCTCTCGCTCCACCGCCTACTGCTCTTTCGACGGCAAGGGCCGCGTCGAACTGCGCCAGGGCGACTATGTCACCGTCGAGGCGAGCCAGTACCCATTCCCAACCGTTGTATCCGGCGGCGCGGAATGGTTCGACAGCGTGCGGCGCGCGCTGCGCTGGAACGTGCGCGGCGCAGTGCAAAAGGGGTGGAGTGGCGGTGACGGTGAAGATGATGGGTTCAACGAGACTGGAGGCGGCGGAGGTGGCCCAGATGAAGAGGTTGAGTTTGATATCGATTTTGATAACACTGTGGCCGGCACGGATAGTGGGATCGGCCAGAGTGAAGATGGAGATGGCACAGGCAGCCCGATGCGCAGGCAGATGAGTTTGTTGAGCATGTGAGGTGCTTATTTCTTTTCTGGTATATACAATTAATTCTTTTTTTCTGTCGCTATAGACAGGTGATGTTGGATTTTAGATTTGATGATTTACGAATACCTATATAGATGCCATTCATCTCAAGCTGGTTCAATGTTCAAGATTTAGAGATTGATCATCATTAACTACACAAGTATCATGGCAATAATTTCAATATTGATCAGAATTCCTGGTAGACAGTCGGAATACTGTGTATGCAACTAGTTCCGGCAGATAAAAAGTCTGATTCGGCAACCCCGCGATCTTCCTCGGAACCGAGTTTTTCCCTTCCTTTTTTCTTTCACTTCATTGTTCCATGCTGAATCTAATTGCACCTAAAATAATAATTGACTAATCTAGTGGGCTAGCCCGATTAGCAAGCTGTGATTACCTCATACCTCCCTCGCTTTGCGCCTTCACAACCCGCATATACTTTAAATCGAGGAAAAGCACGAGTTTTTATACTCTTATAGGGTGGTCATAATTCATTGCCAATCCTTCTTCTTTTTTTATCACATCGCTGTCTGCATTGGTCAGCCAACATGGTAGGTGCTTGTATATGAATGATACTGCAGGCTGCAGCTAACCAACATGGCCAGCCCCACGCCGACTCTTCGTATTTTGCGGCGGGTTCTTCAAAGGATCAGATTTATGAACAAGTCATCGAACAAGCGCAGGGGCTGCTTACGGGGCAGCGCAATTGGGTATGTTTCTGCTCTGTCAGTATAGTATGAGTATACACTAAAGTTGATATGCAGGTTAGGTAAGACTCGGTCAATGCCAGCGCCAGAATACAAAGACTTATGGTCAATTCTAGCAATCTCGCCAATGTAGCATCCCTCCTCTGGCACGGCTTCGCGGCGTTACCAGAGCCCTCATCAGCCGTCAACTGGGCCGGCTTCTACGTGCGCCATGACCTGTTCCCGAGGTCAAACAGTGTCTCGGAGGGAGTAGTGAACCACAAGCTCTTGCTCGGCCCCTTTCAGGGTAAGACGGCCTGCCAGGAGATCAAATTCGGCCGCGGAGTATGCGGCACAGCGGCGCTCAAAAGGGAGACTGTGCTGGTGGCCGATGTGCACGAGTTTCCGGGTCACATTGCCTGTGATGCGGACAGTCGGAGTGAGATTGTTGTTCCGATTCTTTTTGAGGGAGAGGTATGTTCGATTCCCCCCGAGTGAGACAGTTCTAACACTATGTGAGTTAGACAGTCGCCATCATCGATATTGATTGTGCACAGCCGGCAGGGTTCGATGAGGTTGATCGGAAATATCTCGAGCAATTGGCCGCGCTGCTTGCTGAGAGCTGCGATTGGTAGTATTCCGTATAGACAGAGCATATAGACAACTTTCATACTTTCCTCAATGCGTCTCGGCGCGGTCAATAAAATTAAGCGAGCAGATCAATGGTAGATCCATGGTAGATCTCGAACGACGTCAGCAGAATTCCACCGCAGGCGCATTCTCTGGTCGTTCGTTGGGCGAGAGCGGGCCAGGCAGTGCAGAGGCTCAGCTTTTGGCCTGCGCCGTAACGGTACCAAAATTACGCTACCGAAACGCCGCAATACAATACCGATTACCTCCGCCCACTATTTAGAGGCGCGAGTGCCCCAGGCTTCCACGATTCTTCTTCCTTCTCTCCTCCACCAACAACTCTCTCCCCCCCTTCCCCCTCAGCGCTTTCGCAGCGTTGACAGCTTCAAGTGCAGGACTCTGAGTCCTGCCCCCCGCCTCAAAGGCCGTCTTAAGCTACCTCCACAATCCAATCTACATGGTCAGCGGTTCCTCCGGAGTCCCCTGTGCCACCATGGAATACTTCCACGTCAACGCCCGCATACGGGCCTACGCTGCGTAGGTGCCGCGGCACCGAAAGCAGCAGCACCACCAGCACATCCTTTATCGATCTATGTTTTGAGCAACCTACTACTACTTCTCCTACTGTTGATTCTGATATACCCTATCGCGTGTCATCATGGTCAGATCCTTATCAACTGGTTTCCACCATAGAATCTCTTGATCAATTACCTGGCACTTTTGACTTTGACTTCCTTTTGGCTCCGACTACTTCATCTACATCCTCTCATACCGCCTCGACATCTCCTGTCCAAAACGACCTATCTCTTGATTTTTCTTCGCACGACTTTGATCACACTCTGGATCTGGCTCCGCAGCACTGGTTGCCCGAGCAGATCGACCTTGCGACTGTCGTTGTTGGAGAACACACCGACACCATGTTTCAGCACCCGCCGCCCGGTGGCTCGTCTGCCACCTCGGCGCTGTTGAACAGTGGTCACTCGGCCTCTCTTGATATGGTCAGTCTGGAAATGGATCGCTTTGCTGCTTCTACGACTTCAACTCTGTTCGACAACTCAAATCACACCACCACTACATCCCCCAACTCGATATCATCACTACCTTACACTCGAGACCACCACCGGCCTCTGCTCGCTCCTAAGCAAACTACTACTCCACCTTCATCCTTATCTGCATCTCCGCCTGTGAGCTTGATTGACACTGCGCCAACGGCAAAGCGTGCAACCGGAAAGAAACGGTCGCGCGCTGAGTCTGCCACCGTCGACTCGAGCAACAACAGTGCCCAGGACTCGGAAGAAGAGCGCGTTGTGGAGAAGCGCCGTCGCAACACGATGGCGGCTCGCCGCTTTCGCAAACGGAAACTGGATCATGTATCTGACTTGGAGGCCAAGTTGAACAAGGTGACTGAGGAGCGAGATGAGTTGCGGTTGCAGATTGCAAAGTGGGAGGGCGAGGTGATGGCGTTGAGAAAGTTGATGGAGAGGAAGGAGACTTGAATAGAAATATAATTTTTTTTCTTCGGATTTTTTTCTACAGTAGTTCTACCTTATCTTGTAGAAGTACGTCAAGGCTTTCGTAGATGGATGTGTTTTCCACCATCAATTGATGGCTATATTGGAGTAATTCCCATTGGACACAGCATGAACCTTGAGATCTCAAGTGTGCCACGGATATGTTATCCGCCATTGAAAATTCGAGCAATTGACAGATACGAGTGATGCATAATCTTCAATATTCCAGCGATTCCAGAGAATTTTCATTTATTTGCTTCCTAGCTGATATCAATTGGTCTTTATATAGACATCAGAGCAAGACTCATCATGAGAGATTGTGAGTACACATGTAGCATAATTATATCACCTTAAGTGGGTGCCTGAGGCAGATACTTGGATTACTCTATAACAATTGATGTCGGTGTTGATGATAAGACCATAAAGATGGCTCATCATGATTCTCGAGTACATGAGTACACGAATTGACAAGACTTGATACGTACGTACTCTCTCTTGAAAAAAAAAAAGGTCAATTCCCATTTTCCCAAACAGACACACATCTTACAGTGCGAATGTCTCAAATCAAACATTTGAAAGATAACAAAATTACACTCCCCTCCAAACATCAAAAAAACAAAAACAGCGAAATACAGCGTATCCAAAAATTACAAATCTTACACATACAAAGTTCTAGCCAATCACAAGCCGCACAGGTGAGTCATAATCCCTCATCCTGAGTCGGGTCTTGATATGGTTTAGCGTGGAATGGGCTCAAACTCCGTGAATCGTGTCACGTGAAATTGCAAGGGTGGGTATGGGTCACGTGGACTCGTGGAAGAAACTAAAAAATTATCCCTTGCGTGAGTTTCGATAATGATGTGTCAACTGTCTTGGCTTGGACTGAAGATCGGTATGCGGTGACAGGTCAGATGCAGCTGCAGGCAGATTCACGAGGTTGATTTGCGGCGTTTCTTGGCTGAGTTACTTAGTACTAAGGGGATCGAGATCGGTCATTTACATACATAGCCTGCCATGTCAAATGTATGTCAGACGTCAAATCTCTTAGTGATTAAATGTTTAATAGAAAAAGCAAAGTAAAGGTGAGCCTCAATTTGATTAGATAGCACAGATCAGGTCTTTTTCAAAAATAGGGTATAGATAATAACTATTATGCATCCAAATAGTGAGAATATCCAAAATGCAACCAGTAGACACGAACTAGTCGACTGACAAATATGCCAGTCCACTAATGAATGCAACCAAAAGAAAAGAAAGCAACGAATCACACATCACACATACACATCCAAGTCATTGGCAATAGCAAATGGCTTCTTTTCTCAACATACACTTCCCAGCGCGACGACAAAGAAAAAGAAAAGGAAGGTTTACACAGAGGTCTTTTCAACGTTGGCCTCAGTGGCGGTTTCCTCGACGTGGTCACCAGTGATGGCAGCCTTGGGGTCGACGTTGCCAGCCTCAATCTCAGCAATGCGCTGGAAGGAGACGTGGGTCTTCCAGGGCGCGGTACCAATGTACTTGATGCCGTTGGGGTCCTCGAACATGGCCTCGGTCTCTTCGAGAGTCTTACCGGCAGTCTCGGGGAAGCCGAAGAAGACGTGGATGGTCATGCAGAAGTTGAACACGCCGAACAGGATGTAGGTCTTGTACATGATGTTCTCGAAAGCAACCGGGGTGAACAGACCGAGAGCCATGTTGAAAGCCCAGTTACCGGAGGTGGCCAGAGCGACACCCTTACCACGGAGACGCAGAGGGAACAGCTCGGGAGGATAGATCCACGAGGCCGGACCCCAGGTGGGAGCGTATGAGGCGACGAAGAGATATGTGCAGGCAATGAGACCCTTGGCGGGGGCGCCAGACACCTTCATCGACTCGGCAGCAGTACCCTCAATACCACCAGGGACAACGGTACCGTTGCCGCCCATGAGACCAGCGTTGGCAAACATGAAGATACACATAAGAGAGGAACCAATCAACATGGTAGGACGACGGCCCCAGCGGTCAATCCAGATCAAGGCGGGCAGGGTCATCAACACGTTGATGATGTACTGAATGGAAGAGGCCAACAGGTTGGCGTTGCCAGAGTAGCCGGCCATACCGAAAACGTAGGTGATGTAGTACATCATGACGTTCATACCGGTAAGCTGAGACCAGATCTGAGTGAAGAGACCGATGAGGGTACGGTTGAGCATGTCGGGCTTGAAGAGATCGAAGTAGGTGACGTTGGAGTGGCGGCGCTCAAACTCGCACATCTCCTTGATGTCCTGCAATTCAAGGTGCACAAAGGGGTGGTTGGGGTCGCCCTTACCGTGCACAGCAGCGAGCACGTTGTGGCAGTCCTCCCAGCGGTCCACGCGAGCCAACCAACGAGGAGACTCGGGCAGGAAGATCATGGCGATACCGAGACCGACGGCGGGCAGCATCTGAAGGCCCCAGGGGATACGCCAGGCGGCAGTGCTGTAGTTGTCGGGGTCCTGGCCACCAATGTAAGAGCAGCCATACGAAATGTAGTACATGATCAGGATACCCCAAGTGATGGCCCACTGCTGGGCACCGACGAAACGACCACGCTTGGAGGGGGGAGAGATCTCAGAGATGTAGACAGGGACCTGGGCGGATTCAATACCAACGGCCAAACCGTTAATGATACGGCCGACAATCAACATAGCAACGTTTTGCGAGGCGCAAATGATGGTCGAACCAATCAACCTGGGCTATAGTCAGACTAAGGTTCATACAAATCATATACAATTATAATATGGCACAGAGCAGAACATACCAAATAACGCAACCGATTATGATCGAGGTTTTACGACCAACACGATCAGACAGAGGACCAGAAATCAGCGCGCCGAGCCACGAACCAGCGGGCATGGAGGCGGTGATACCACCCTGGTTAAGGGACTTGGGACCAGAGCATGTGTTGGCGTTGTTGAAGGGAGGGCCATCGGGGCCCTGGTTGAAGTAGCACTTGTAGGCAGGCATCTCCAGCTGGGCGGACATCGAGGCGATATCGAAGCCGAACAGACTACCGCCAATGACGGCGGTAGCCGCGATCACATAGACGTTCCCGACAACCATGGTGACAAGACTTCCGTCTGAGCAGCGTGATTGAAACCAAGGACTGAACACACAAAGGAGAGTCAGAGGGCGCAGGACGAGGAGGACGAGGAGGTTTTAAATGCAGCGTCTTTCTGCATGTGGCGGCGATCCTTTCCATGTTGGTAGCTTTCGTTGGCCGCGAAATCACCGGAGATGCGACGTTGTATCGAAAGCGCCCCATGGCACGGGACTGACCTTGCCTACAAGGAAGCAGCAGGCCGAGATGGAAATGCCAAGTGGAGACGCCGGCCAGGGGGCACCTTCTCCAATCCCCAGAGCAGGATTCCCCGCAAAAAACGCGCCGCCTGATCCCAGCCAGCCCGCGCTGCCAATTGGCGGGCTGCCCGGCCATGTGGTCCCCCCGGAGCGGGGGTGCAGCCAACCAGCGGGCCGGATCCACCCCGCCCGCGCTTCCTCAACCGTGGGTTGGCTGGGGCCGCCCACATGGCGCGTTGCCCGCATTGAGACAGCGTCGTATAGACCCACTTATAGCGCCGACCACGCCCTGTAACTGGCTGCCAGCCCTCCCGCTTGTCTGACGCAAGTGGCTCGCCGCTTCCAGCCTGGGACCGGATCGGGCTGCTTTGGGTGCCGCCCATTGGTGCACCACGCGCGCTTTGGCCGGATTGGGACAATCGGGTCGTTCGCGCCACTTTCGGTTGGCGTTAGTTTAATTACGCCTTACGCCGCATTACATTATTATTACCTACTCCGTGCTACTCTATCTACTCCGTACACAGTCGCGTTTGTGTCAGCGAGATCCGACGCGCTTTACAAGAAGACTATGCTTCAGTGCTGAGTATTCAGCTCTTTCTCGTTGCACATATTCTAAGTTTGTAAATAAATTGCAACTAGCAATAAATGTACCGACAGCCAATAACGGCTGCAGCGAGCCGATGGGTGATGGATCACGGGGAAGCCGAGGGTCGTGCGAGCCAACAGTCCGCCCGCAAAAGCTTGGTTGGATTTTCTTTCTTTCAGCGCGCTAGTGTGCTAGCGTTTGCTCCCTCGTCGAATCCGCTTCCGGCTGTGGACTGTGGAGGGGACTGTGGAGGAGCAAAGTGTGCTGAGTCCGGCAAGCGGCATGCCGGCGTCGGCTTCTTTCAAGACAATTTTATTATTCCAGCAAATTCTCGGGGAATCAACCACGCGAGAAATCGACCTGACACTTGCATTGTTCTCCACCCGCACCTCGTTTCCTGCTTACCATGAGTCGCCAAGTCTGGGAATCTCCTCTCATTCATCTTACAAACAAATAAAAATTATGGAACCGCAACCATGCGCAACGAGTCCATAATAATAGCTATTATTAAGAATGACTGGCAAGTACTATAATAGTAATCCTCCGACAAGGACGGACTGGACTGGCTGCTGCTCCTTCAGCCCGTTCAGTGGAACCAACAGTTGCAAGCGCTGGGCTGGTAAGTTGTAACTTGGTAAGTCCTGGGGAACGCACTTTTGGTTCAAGATTGTGAAAATTTTTCTTTTTGGAAAAAAAAGCACTCCGTATCCCCATTTAATTTTGTCTCGGAGTATCATTAACACTGCTAAATTAGCATAAAAATGCGTCTCGATTTGTCGGCACAAATCGCCGCGAGATGAGGAGAGACAGCGAGAACGGGGAAATCAAATCCTTCTAGAACCGACATCCCCAGGATATTAAATTAGTTACTCCGAGCTTGCTCGACTGTACTCCGTGGAGTGGCAAGCAGCTAAGAAACGTTAAAAGATTAAACCCCATCATTTTTTGTGTCTTGTCCCCAAACTGGGACTGCGGTGAAAGAATCTAGATTGTTGCTACATCATCATCTTGCACGGATATGTACAACCAGGGTTTTTTCCTGCCAATGACTCGTCACACGCTAAGACCGGCTAGTGCGGCGTTAGGGATTATCGGACAGCGTAATTTTTTGCCTTGTATGGGCATTGTTATAGTGCTGTCTTACCACCCCTTTTTCTCTCGTGATTGGTTCGTACGACGTAGCGATGTTGCATCGGCGTCAGGAAAAGTATCCTATTAGCCAAATAAAGGCGACTATGAACCTGGCCTTGCATCGCAAACCCTAGAGTTGCATGATACATGGTGACACTATGATACAGATCGTTTGCTGTTTGTTTCATGTGTCATGTGTTAGTTATGCTTGGGGCAGCTCAGCACGGTCTTCAAATGATACGAACTATTTGCTGATTGCTTCGATATCTGGGGCTGAACCCAACCCCGCATTGCTTGCAGTGCCGCATTCCGGTTCTTGTTGCCACCAGCTGTCTCATGAGCGTTGCTGAGACAATAAACGATGGGCTCGTATAATTATGGACGTGTTGATCGTACCTGATCCCTGGCATGTAGGGATTCTGTTGCTAGGCACTTGCTAGACTGTCAGTACACTTGAACACATATTATTAATCGTTGATACGTACATATCATTTTGACAATCTGCTGTAAACAAGTTGCTTCGTTCTAGAAGCCAACAACGCGTTTCAGTCGCGGCCAATAACCCTAACCCTAACTCTAATAACCCCGGCCGCAACCCCAACCCCAACCCCTATCGAAACTATCCTTGATTATTTGACAAACATATATAAGTATTCGTTATTGTCGATAACTAGGAACGATCTTAGCTTACAATAATCCCCCCATCAATCAACTTATTAGCTCCAATGTCCCTCGGGCTGCTTTTTGGCCCGGGCTTATACTCGTCTCGGCCTGTAATCGGGAAGGCAGCTACTTTTGGGTCCCGGACGATGGCTCCTCCCAGATCTAGGGCCACTGCTTGCGGTATTCTGCATTATGCAGCCGGAGACAAAATGATTGGTCAAGTCAGCCCCCCTAGACAACTAAAACCAACAGAGCGCGTGATTTTCCTTTATGCAAACAAACATGGATACAGGCTGAGATTATTATGGAGATCAAGAGATCTAGAAAATGAGATAAGTTTTAAATGGTATCAATTGATTGGTTTGCACCAAGGATCGTGTTGGTTTTGGATCTAGAATCAAAGATCAATGCATTCACTCCCACAACCCATGTATTCATCTTATATTTGGATCCCTTACTAGTATACATGTAATTAATCAGACGCTCATATAGATAATCTGTCTTTCAGCTTTGGACGTATATTATGCATTCAAATGTTAATAATAGCTAATAGTGAGGGCGGAACAGGTCATTCAATACCTACATGTTTTATTTTATTTCATATTTAATTTCATTTTTAACCTAGCAGCTAGTGTCTATAACCCCAGCAAACCATCAAGTTAACATCTAGCTTTTCCATTGTCGTTCAACCATAACAATCCTTACGTTACTGGACGTTATTTAAACTGATCCAACCAATCATAGACGTATCCTTCCCCAGCAGGATTACCCATATGATAGGCATTTTGCACGAACCTTAGAATACCTCGTAAGCGGCACATCCATTTGCTGCTTAAGGGAAAGGAAAGAGAAAAGACAAATCCTTACCTTGCCTCTTTCACGTTTCCATGCTCGAGGGGAATCATCGAGTCTTCGATCGGAAAGATTTCGTCTTGCATTCCCTGGGATGTGTCTTAGTGTGAGCCCGACATAGATGAACAAAATAATATAAACATGACGGATAACAAAATGGAGGACTAACATTAATAAGCAATAACCGGCAGCTCGTCTGGTCGAATATGCCATTATCTAATAACGAGAATTTCGCCTGTGAATCTTGCTTATATGCATCGATGGAGTCGTAACCAAATTTGTAAGCCAGAGCGTCAGCCAACCTGTGTAAAATGAGTCATCTCGCTTTAATAATCAAAGAAATCGGAAACAGACGCATAAGGATACTCCATCTTATTCTGAGCTTCGATCCATTCTGGTGCAAACATTCGGTGGCTACCTCCTCCTTGACTTACCACAGCCACCAGGCGGTCAGCGTGAGTGTGTGCAATCCGCATTCCATAGTACCCGCCTGTACTAACGGAGCGAACGCAGACCTTATTCTTGTCCAATGCATCCTGTGTCTCGATCCAGTCAAGGACACTTGACCATAGTCGGTCCGGGCTAGTTGGGTCATCCTTTGCAGCTGGGCAGTCGCCTGTTCCCGGAATCTCCACGCTGAGACATGCAAAACCACGGCGAACATGCTCGGAGGTTCGGTTTGTGTGGTCAGTGCGATAAGCATCTAAACCACAGATGAAAATGACCACAGGCACTTTGCTTCCGGCAGACGCATTTGGGGGAAAACGAAGATATGCTAGGATGTTATTTGCATCGCCGGCAGATGCATCAGCATGACTGTGGGGAATAGTAACTTCGGTGTTGATCGGGTCGAGATATTGGCTCGCTTTCATGTAAGCGGCCTTTCCCAGGTCCCAAGCCTCAAACGTCTTCGATGAGCGAGCAATTGGGAAGCGGGCGATACGATATAACGCAGCGGCTCGGCTGTCTCCTTTCTCAGCTGTATGAACCCTTGAACCGGATTATTTTACCAGCTTATTACAGATATAGTTGTGATGCAATCCTTACATCTCCGGTAGTCTCAGCTTCTGCACCTTTCTCCTCCAGCTCCTTCGCAACAGGGAAGAATGCTGCCGCAAATGTATCAGGGTCATAGGGCTCAGTAAGCTCTTGCTATAACTATTTATCAGGCCGCAGATCTTTGCATCGTTGGGGTGGAAATATTTTTGACCTTAATCAATTCACCAAATACTCTATCGAAATCTTCAACCTGCCCATCGGCAAATGGGTAGATACTCATCGAACACTATAGTTAGCAGAGGATCAGCTCAAGTCACCTATGTCGCTGACTCAAAGACGTGGCAAGTACGGGCTTTCTCCATTTGATATCCCATAGGGCCTTCACGGATGTATGGTGAGGTGCCACTTTGGCAAAGCTGCCCGTAACAAGATAAGGAGAAGTTGCTGCCATTGTCGTCCTGTGGATGATGAAACGCGATTTGAAGCCCAATACACTAGTTGTTCTCAAATTATTTATTCATAGCGTATACGTTGATGATCTCGGTTGTCGCGTTTTTATAGCTTTCTTCAAATGTTGAATCGGGACAACCTGCCCGCACGGGCGGAAAGATACTTCCGTCTTGGTCGCTCGGGCTCTGTTTAGTCATTATTATAATTTACGAGGTGTGTGTGTATGGTAGTAAAAGCCATATAATTATTAGCGAGTGCCTATAGAAGATATATTAATTTGTTTAGGGCATTGGTGTGGGCACTGCCTTCCAACCCAATTAGCAGGTTCTGCAACCCTTTTTATTGTGTGTTTATAATAGATATATCAATTCATATAAAGTTTAAATAAGATTAATTTTTATGTTACATAGATTAGCCTTGAATAAATACATTAAATATTTCATTTGATATGCACTGTTGATGAACATATACATGTAGATTGTTTGTTGAAATTATCCATTAATATATAAACAGTTTCCAGTGTGTCGGTTAGATTTACATATGAAATTACATACATGTACGTGATATGTAGTCTTGAGTCTTTCAGGGCTCTTTCAAACATCAATAGTATGATGCAGAGCTACGTTCTGGCATTTAATAAGATCTTTCAATCTCATTTCGACACTTGCTCTTTTGACATGGTGCTTCTTCCACGTCCTCGAGGTCATCTATAAACCCAGGATAGTCTAGAGTCTAGACAGCGATCCAATGGATGTATATCGTCGCCATCAATCTCAAATAACCCGGTGTAAGAAGCAAATTGTGATAAAACACGTCGTAGAATATCACCCTTCGAGTTCCAGGGACGTTTGATATGCGCAGACTGGCTATACTTTGTGTGCCATCGTGATTGCCGCCATCAATCGATAGCCCTATCCCAAATCCTGAATCTCGAATTCCTTGGTAACCAGCAAGCGCATCCTTTGGCGTTGCACAACAATATAAAATCTTTTTCAGTTTTTGCAGTAGATAGAAAAACCAGGAAGTTCAGAAACACGTCCGTATCATTGGTGTGCTCATTGTAGGCGGGTAGCTTGTAGCGGACTAAGATAGCATGTTCTCTCGTTTACCGAGTGATAACTTCGTGACAAAATGCTGCCAGTTGCCTTGCAACTCAAGTGATGGGTTCTGGGATACCAATACGGAATCACTCCAAAGAGCGTCCAACATAGCTGCGTGGATGCCATGCGGGAGACGGCCTGTTCGCGGTTCTATCTTTTCAAGAACCGTTCGCATAACGAGCATCTCTTGATATCAACGAGATATCATTCTAGAGCCGTTGAAGCCGATTATCCTGGCAGAACCAGCAATTAGCTGGTTGTTAATTGGTGTACAAACGGTATTTATTCCGCCTTTTCAAGGAACGTGCTGCAACTCCGGCAACTGCGCAGTCTCAAATCCTCGCTCTTCTGATTTCGTCTGGCTCAAAGATATCGAATCCGAACTCTCGGCCGTGTCGTCGTGTGCTACTGCGAGGGGTTCATCGTCACTGAGTGCTCCATCTGTTGTTGTACGCATATAACTCCGGCTGCTCTTCAGAGTTGTTGTCCGTGGCGACCGCCGTCCTAGACAGAAAAAACACGTGCGGGATAGGAAGTTGCTTTTCCTAACTCTTTCTCTCATTTCGCGGATGAATTTAGGCATTATTGGAACGCAGGCGACAACCATGCCAAAGGATGTTTCGGGATAGGTCCATAGAGCGGATAGGTAAAGGTAGTAGGGGATGTTGTCTGTGCCTCGGAATATAATGAGGTTGTATACAAGATGGACAATAGATGCGGCGCAAGCACTAAAACTGTTAGAGTTGTATCCTAGAAAGAAGAGTCAAGAAGGGGAACTCACAATGAACCCATCAGAAACAAAATGGAGATTCCGAGCTTTTTCTCCTTGGCCAGATGCAACTTCCAGATGGTCACTTGCGGTAGAATCAAGATGGTGATGTTGGATAGCGAGTTGAAGGAATTCACGACCACGTTGAGCAGAATAATATTGATGGGACAGAAGTGACCGTTGCTCACTGCGCTCCACGGTCTGTGTTCCCCACGGCAGACAAAGATCTCGAGTATAACGCTGGTAGAATATAGGACAAAGTTGGCAAACATCATGAAACAGCAGAGCCAAAACATCTTCCGGTTTAGCGATCTGTAGGCGAAAATCTCGATGTATTGGAGCAAGATTGTGATTTTCATGAAGAACATGATACAATCATATAAAATCAACTCGATGTCAAAGTACTAATTTCGGTCAACAGATATTCAAACGCTCGATTGGCGCAGACCAATTCTTCTCACATTTAGTATTATTTTGAAAGTAGTGAGCGGCATATCACTACCGTGGTCTACGCCAGAGCACACGCGCAAAATAATATAAGAAATAACCGTGTAGGCGACGTAAATACCCTATAATCACAATTAAGTATGTATCGTGGATAAACAGTTAGGGTATTTACCCATGCAATAACAAGGAACACTGGTGATTCAATTGTTAGTCACTTCGCAGGAAGAGAACATTTCGTGTCTTACGGTCATAGAGCTTGGCCTGCCGAAAGTACAGAGCTCTGGTATAGACTCGAATAAAAAAGCATATTGTCGCGATAACAAAGCACGCAGTCGTATACGCACACGAAGCTTTGAACAGGTTTTCCGGCCTTTTGAAATGCGTTGTTAATTCCCCAGACGAGTCCATGATTCAGCACACCGTTGTGTTGTCAACGGTGTGTTGGTTTCAGGAAGGAAAACAACATTGAACTGGTGTCAACCGCGAAATGAGGCCCGCGTGCACATTATGTCGTGAGGAGCAGTCAGTGCCAGACACATGGAGTGTGGGGGGTACAATGATGAAGAATTTCCAGCTTTGCCATTTATGACAGGACTATCTCGCATGTGGTAACCAACATGTGTGTGCATCTGGGGGCTTAAAGATACGGCCGACGCAAGGCTTATGTCCGCGTCGGCAAAGGTAGATGTTTGGTGACATTATTCCTAATTGATGCATGATGTGCGTGACGCGCAGCAAACATGAAACTTAAGTTTTTACCAACCAAGGCAATTCATTGCAACATTCCACGAATATTCGAGAATATGCCTCCACCTCGTGCAATTCAGTCCACATTGATGCGCTCTAGGTTCCGCATCGAACTTACATCGAGGAAGCCGTGTGATTTGCCGGAGCTTTGACGCTGATGTCGATCACGGTTTGGTTTTGTTATTTATTGCGTTGGAAGTTGTTGGCTGTGTGTGACAGCTGGGGCCGGACACATCCGGTCTGGACCCAACATCGCCTATCTGGCATTTTCATTCGATGGAGAACTAAATAGGCAGTGGTCTAACATGAACAGCTTCAGCTTCGTACCGCTTGCAGTTATTTTACGAGTTTCTCAAAGGCGACAGGGTTCTACATGCTCGAAAGAGGGGTCTTGTTAAATACCCGGTGGTTTTAGGGCTCACCAACATGCTGACCTATCGGTCTGTTGCTAATTGGCAGCGACAAACACTACCTAAGTGACCTAATACAGGCCAACACAGTTAGCGCCAACAAGTCCCCTCGGTACGTCGCGAGAGAAGACCATCTATTTTTAGTTGCACATGTGTGCTAAACGACAAGTAGACACTGATGCGCAGTAAAGTCTCCCAGTACGGGGTAGCTTAGTTCACTGCCGTCACGATACTACTTAAACGCGCAAAGGCCCAGAAAAGTGTTTGTTTTAGAGAGCACTGCCTAAATAGGGAAAAAGTCCTGTCGTTGGGGAAAGCTTTTGGTGTTGCTACATTAACAGGTTTATCAACGGTTGATGACAGTAGCTATTTTTCAATGTTCTGGGGCGAAGCAGAACAAGCATGCTCCGCGGAATATGTTGCACGACTATTTATGCTAATTTTTTATTTGTCTAGGAAGTGGCGTAATTTATACTCTATGGATCAACAAGAGGAAAGCAAAATTCATTGTTCCTCTGTATAGAGTATACAAAAAAGCTTCAATGTTATAAGTCCGAGGGACAAGCGGCCATAAAAACCTGGAATTGTCATTTATGCGCTCCCACACTGCCTTCGTGTCATTTTAGAGAATATCAAAACATTCAGGAAAAACCCCCAACACTGGGACACACAAGATCAAAGCCTAGTCACGTTTGTATCCGACAACGAGGTCCTTCTGGTAATTACTTTCTCGGCTGATGTTGATATTTCCCTTCATATTGAGCAGATTGAGCATATTTCGCAAGTTCTTACAGATTACCTTGCAATCAAAGGGCTTATTACCCATGCAGGGATAAAGGTCATGGTCCAGACCTAAGGCAACGATCATGATATGCTGCTTGTCTTCTTTCGCACGGGTCCATTCACTTTGTTTGCTGTTGGAGGGCTCAACGGCAATCTTCAATTTCAGGCTGCTATTAGTACGGAGGGTCATTAAGATAGATCCAGGCGCGCTATAATAACATGAAGACTGAAGCGGCGGGCAATCTTGTCCTCAAGCGGACAATGTATCCAGAATAAATTCGAAACTACCACGCTAGAATCGAGTCCCAAACACCGCAGACAACGCTTTCGGGTCTTTGGGTGTTATTTGATCTATATCGCTTTGAAGGGCTGGGAAGTTGTAGCACTATTGAATTATTAGTAGGTATCATTGATCTGTTTGACCAAGTCATACAGAAGTTTTTCCACTTCTCGTGGGATTTTTTGCAGTGATTGCCAATTGCACAATATGAGTAGGGGTCACCGTAATGTCTAAGTGTTGAATCCATGCGTTAGCTCGAATATATTATCCATATATAATGGACATTGATTAAAAGAAAAAGGAGTGGCTCTGCCCTGCCAGATCCAGGTGAGAAGAACGAGATGAGATAGAGAGTAGCTTGAAAGTGTTGTGATAAGAAGATTATAGTTAAACGTCCAGATAAGCGAGGCTACCATTTCCCCAATATCTCCGGTATCAATGGATCCAGATGAGCACTGCTTATAGAAGTTCTGGAGAACATCAATCCTGCGAACGGAAAGACAACATGCCAGTGAGAGTATCTTCATTGAGGTCTTTGTTAGTTGCTCCACCATACATCTTTTTATTGGCGTGACTGATCAGACCTTGAATCCCACCAAGTTCTAACTGAATTGTCCAATTCGGCCGGCCGAAAGTAAACAATCATTTTTTGGTCAATGGAAGTGGACAGGTCTTCGATTGTGTGGGGACCCTTCCCAGATTGACGGGGATTGATCGCGAGGTTCTTCGGTAAGCTTTGCGCTTAAGTCTAAACCCTGAAGAGGTACAAAAACATTGAATGTCGCGCATGTATACCGTAAAACAAAAAAAAAGTATGAAATATGGTCTTCAAAGGCTCCAAAGGCCCCGGCGAGTCAACGGCAACAAGACTTAATGACATATTTCTAGTTTTAAAACTCAAAAGTTGCAACCGTCATTGTAGTTGACATTGTCGAACTAGGTTGACAGATTGCATGTCAGAGCTTGGGATCATGGTCTGCCTTAGATCAACGCCGCACCTGGGAGGCTCGAGATGATCATGATTTGCTGACCTGGCCGAGAGGTTCGTTGTCACGTGTGACGTTATGATCACCGTCCTCATGCTTCATGTAACTCTAGCGTTCTATTTAGTTTAGCTCTGTGAGTACCTGTTGAAGATGTCTGTTCATATGAGGTTATCACATACCCACAGCCAATGGATGGTCAAACCAAGCATCCAACTCTCTTATCCTGTTAACGGACGAGCTCTCTGGGTCAACTAGTTCGAGAGACGAGTGTATGGCATTCGGTGAACCGTAGTCTGTGACTGGTAGCTTGCAACAACCAATTTTAGATCCAATAGAGGGAAATTGCAGTAGGATTATACTTCAAGGCTGATCAGACACGCCAATTTCCAGGCGTCGACCTTTCTGGCCAGCCCTGGCTCTCATTCTTCCATGCTGTCAAAGAATTGCCCAAACAGGAAAGGGCGCGGAGACATCAAATGTCTCCTGCAAGGAAACCAGCCGAGGCTGATTCTCCTGATCAGGCATGGCTACAAATCTAATTATGGGCCGGTATATATGGTTGGTGCATTCAATGTTAATAGTACTGGCTAGAAACCTTACTTATTTCTGACACATAAACGGCCTGGACCCTGAAGCAAGCATACTAGCACGTAACTATTTTCAACTATCACAATGACTAGCGTGGGGAAACTTTAAATATCCCAGCAGCCTCAATATTTAGGCACGCACTTACCAGGTTTCTATCGTTCACATTGCTTTCTTTTTTTTCGATACCTCTCTCGTCCACACTACGTTTTAGCATCCCTGTTGGAAGGACGCATGATTAATCTGACCATTGTCGTGATACTGTGCGATTACCCCATCTAGCAAGAGTCATGGTCGATCAAACCTTTGCTGTGCATGTTTTTGTCATATGATTTGAAGATGGCCGCGTGGGTATATTGAAATAGAAAACACAACGATTATTGATTGTCAAAAAACAACCAGCTTCCTATGGGAGCGCTGAAACAAGGAAAATGTACTGTTCAAAGTAGCTAATATCACATGAAGTCATTTCCACAGCCAGAACCGTCTGTCATACTTCCAACATCCGATAGGCTTGCAGGGATTATAGTCTCAGACAAAATTGACATACAAATAGCGTTCGACTATCGTAGTCCCCTTGAGTGTCCTAAGTGGATGTGTTTACCTTCATTGTTTCTACCTCGCCGCCCCCGAGAAGGACCGCGATTCTCATTGGCCCTAGAACGTTGTGAGCGGCATTGGAGTGTCGATAAACACCCCCATTGAAAGCTGCCGACCCATCCTTGCCAATACGGGATGAGATCATTTGTTCTCCTCCGGGATGCTCGCTAATAAAATCCGTCACATCATGAATCACACCATCAATCGTGATTAACGCGCGTCCTTGCTTTACCCCATCCTGAAACTCCTTCCAGTCCATCACTGGAAGCTGCTCCCGCAGAGGACCCCAGTTGAGGGCCTCTTTTCTCTTATCAAGCTTCTTGTAAGCTTGCTGGACACGACCCTTGTCAATCTCATTTTGCCTGAAGGTCTTGAGACCGCTTGCCATGCGGATCGTCTTAAAGACGAGAATGAGCCATTTTGTGATATCAGCGTGGTAGACTTCAATGCCATTTCGATAGTCTGAGGGGAACTCGTGATGAAAGTTATGGTAGCCTTCCCCCATGGCAATAACCGATGTCAGAAAGTGATCCCGTGCAGAGCGTTTGTCGTCAAAAGGCTGATCCCCGTAGTAGTGTGCTAAAGAATTGACTCAAAAAGTTGCTTGCTGAACAAGAAAAGTGCGTATAACACCCGCATATATGAATCCACCATACCAATCGTTCCATCCGAGGCCGGCGACAAGGGTTGGAAAGCCCCAAGTCATAAAAAAGGCAATCAGGAAATAGTAACGGTGTTGATACTTGACAAGCTTATCGTTTCTTAGGTCTGAAATGTCAACCGGGTTATGCTTTTTTGGCTGTTTCAAAATAAGCCATAGTATGTGGGCGTGGAAAAACCCTTTCTTAACATTGTAGGGGTCATGGTCGGTGTCAGTGAATCGGTGGTGCGCTCTATGGTCTTTAACCCAGAAGATGATAGACCCTGTCAAGGAACCTGTACCGAACAATGCGAGCAGGAATTTCAAAGGGAATGAAGCCGAATAGGACCTATGCGCCCATAAGCGGTGGTATCCTGTACACGGGCATTAGCCTTATATTTAAAGCGTAGAAAGTGTCGCTTACCAGCTGTGATGCATAAACCCGTGATAAAATAATAAATCGCACTCCAGATCAACGTCTTTCTGCAAAGGGGGGTGTTAATGGCGGCTACCAGTCCAAATAATGGAATAACGACTAGAAAGGTGAAGTATGGCCAGTAAAAATGCTGATACCAATTCCACATAGTCCATGGTTCTTCTGATATGTGCCTCGTCTTGACATTCCGGCTAACATCTTGCTTTTGTGTTGCTAATGAATTGCCAGAGGACATCTTCCGAATCTCTTTGGTTTCAAGGGTAAAGACGTGTGCTGGAATTTTGACTATTTGCTATGGTGCTTCTTGTGTATACAAATATGTTAAATCCTTATCCATTTATTTATAGGACTTTCCTTTACATACCAAAATTCATTCTCAACCAGCGCGCCTCGGTTACTTGGCATGCATGTTCATATGTCCTGAAGATCCATTATCCGCCACGGTCAATCAATCGTTTGTCATCTAACAAAGCGGTGATTGTGGATGGGGAAACAGGGAGATACCTTATTTCCCCTCCATCCTGGAACAGTGATACTCGGTAGTAACTTTAAAATTGGGGGTTGAATCTTCCCTGGAAACATTTGACATAGCCTGTGAAGTTGCTAGGGTGTCGGGTTCTAGTTACACTAATGTATGTGACCCTTGCCAGAGCAGAGAGACCGAGGAAACAATGGAAATGACGTTCCTTTTGCCTCGGAAAGTGCCTGTGAGTGATGCGTGAAAAAGGGAAGTGCCAATTACATAGTAGATTTTGACATAGTGCCGAGTCTACCTATGGATTGTTACTGTTTCCTAACTTTAACCTCGATTAATATGATCGATTAATATGATCGATTAATATGATCGACGTGATCAACAATTAGTCCATAGATCACCAGTTCACCGTTGAGATTTTGATGAAGCGTTCACACCAATCGTTCGTATAGAAACCGAGGCACATGCCCATATGCATCCTGGATTAAGACGTTAAACTTTATTCCTCCTTAGCTTGGGGCTTATACCCAAATTGGAGTAACCTAAGAGTAACCGACTTCTAGTCTGAGTTTTGAGTGTATTATAAGCTAGTAGTAGTGGTATTAGTCTTATCAAGTCTGCCGTAGTATTAGCTATTATAATATACATGTGTAGTTGGATAAGACGTCAAACTTTGAAATAATGACAAGACTAATAGAAAGGTTGCAGCATTTGAAAAGATTCAAGATATATAAAATGAAGTTAAAACCTAATTTGATACCTTTTTATAGAATTCACATATATGAACTGTTAACATATCATCAATATCTTAACTGATTTGCAAACACGGATAAAAGGAAGCCCATAGGCTAGAGTTTTATTTTGAGAGAACCACGTCGCCAACTAACAAGAGCACAGAGACTGCTTATTTTGAGAAAAATACTAGGTATGCAACAGGGGTAACGTATGTAAAATATACCTGTGTGAAATTAGAACAACCAATAGACCGCATATGTACCTAGAGGGAACGTTGTTCATTTACTCTTATCTTTCTTCCATTCAATTGACAAAGTCGTAAGATTGACTCATCACACTTTCTCTATCAATGCAATAAACTTGTGAATGATATAATTAGATAATTTGTTTTCTAATGGCTGGTGTCTTTGGCGTAGGGTTTTAGCTTCTGTAAAAACTCAGTTATGAATGGGCACAAAAGCTGGAATATTTTTCGTCGCCAGGGCTGCACATGTCAAATAGTCAACTACCTCGGAATCAGTCGCCTTGTCTGCCTAATCTTTCAGTTTGTACAAATACTGGCGGCTAGCAATATGGCAGGGGAGGTTCGTGTGTTCCGAGGCGCAGCAGACTGAATCTGAGAGTACGTGGGTCAATAAATATCATTCACAGCCATAGGTCGTTATCTTTAATGATACTCGCGCTGCAAAAATTTATATTACCTTTGGAAGAAAAGTCTCGCCTTATTCAGGTCATTAAACCAGGATGGTTCTTCGAGGAATAAATCCCCTACCTGGCCACACACTAGAGCCCAAGGAGAACACTCATCAACCTACAAGGAATGCAGCTGCACAGCCAGTTGTAACTTGTGAAGAGGCCTCAAGCTTAGTTGGCTACGATCCATTAACACGCAACTTGTATCGCCTCCAGAAACCAGCAATATCAACGAGCGATGATATCGGGAGAGTGGTCGTGTCCTACAAAGGTCTTCCAGGTCATCAAAACACGGAGTATAAATTCCAACCCATAATCTTATGTTTCCTAGAACTGACACATTCCAGAGCAAAGAACGAGCATTCAACCTTTATTCCCCAAAGTTTCTTTCAGAATTTGGCCCTATTCTTTCATATTATCACGATATATCCAGTATTCCTTGTGCCCCTTGTCTTGCCGTGCGCCATCCTACGGCCTTTATCGACGATCATACCGCCGGCTGTGTCTGCCTTCTTTTCCTATATGTTCCCGAAAAGACGCCGTTTGAAGCGATTGCGATCACATCCGATGTGGAAGTTGTTGATATCATACTTTCCGATCCGACTATACCGCTCCACAGAGTTACCAGTCACCAAAAAATACATTTTCGGCTGCCACCCTCATGGAATTCTTTCGTATGGTGTCTTCACATCTTTTGCGACCGATGTTCTTGGCTTCAATGAGTTGTTTCCTGGAATCAAGACTACGCTTCTCACTCTAGATTCAAACTTTCGAATTCCAGTTTTCCGAGATTACCTACTTGCTATGGGCTTTGGCAGCGCCGCACAGGAGTCAATCAAGGAAATCCTCACAAAAAACGGAAATGACGATAAGGGTAGAGGACAGGCTGTTGCTATTATCCCTGGCGGTGCGAAGGAATCCCTCGAAGCAATTCCGGGGACGTTCCGTACAGTAATTAAGAACCGAAAGGGGTTTATCAGGTTAGCTATTCTTACAGGCGCGGATATTGTTCCCGTCATCGCATTTGGTGAGAACGATCTCTATGATACCGTTGATCTGCATACCAAACCGATGCTTCTGAAGGTGCAGTTGTTGTTTAAAAAACTTTTCGGTTTCACTATTCCTTTTTTTTATACAAAAGGTCCATATAGATTTGACCTCGGAATTATGCCTCACCGGCGACCTGTTAATGTGGTCATAGGGAGACCAATTGAGACATCGAAGATACAGGACAGTTTTGAAGCAGACGATATTGATGATATACATGAGAGATATATGCAGGAATTACAACGTATGTGGGATGAATGGAAAGACGTGTTTGCACCAAATCGCAGAGAGGGATTAACATTCCTCTGAGGAATATGGATATCACTGCTTATCAACGATGTTGGTCATTTTTTTATCATGTTAAAAGTGCTTATATATGTCTTGTTGGTGAGGAGGTATTGCTCGAGAAAAGTCATTACTATTTCTACTTCTATTCTATCCATGCTACTAAGTACAATAATATAAGATGTTAGAAGTATGAACTCGGAAGTGTCAGACAGTGAGAAACGCTGTGATTGGTCCAGAGACGAGTTTCAGAAATATAAACGGGTCCACTAGTCTTTTAAAGGATTAGCGTGCCTCGTTCCAGAGCAGTCGCCGACGACGGTGACAAGCAGAAAATACTTCAAAATCAGCTTATTCTTAATATTGCTAGTTTTTTAAGAGCTTCTCTAGCACAAGAAATCGACAACATTGCTGGAGCCGGGGGCTCATCCTGTGCGCGGCAGGAGAAAAAACCCCTCACTCAGTCGGGGTTGTAGTAAGCTGGCATTAAACCCACCCCAGCTCCGCCGCCCTTTTTCCCACTGCTACTGTGCCCACAACAAGCAATCCCCGACTCTTGCGAAGAATTCTCGCTCTCCCCCCATTTGCATCATGCCAGTCCAGTGAGTGACGAGTGTTTTTATCACCCAGACGCCATGTTCTGGTTTTTAACATCTGCTCCAGCTACCTGATCCTCCTGTCGCGCCAAGGCAAAGTGGTATGTCTCCCTCGTCGCCCACCTCATCATGCTCCCTGGCTCATACTCGACTTCTGCAGCGTCTGGCAAAATGGTTCACCACCCTCTCCCCTAAAGACAAGGCGAAGATTGTCAAGGATGTCTCCCAGCTCGTTCTCGCCCGACGCACACGCATGTGCAACTTTCTGGAATACAAAGGTGGGCGCCTAAACCCCCCTCCTCTCCTCCGTCCTGGCCACCATCGAATGCTGACCATCCGTTTCTGCCAACAGACCAGAAAGTCGTCTACCGTCGTTATGCCTCGCTGTTTTTCATTGCTGGATGCTCCGCCTCGGACAACGAGCTGATCGGTCTCGAGATCGTCCACCGCTACGTGGAACAGATGGATAAATACTATGGCAACGTGTGCGAGCTCGACATCATCTTCAACTTCCAAAAGGCATACTTTATTCTCGACGAGCTACTACTGGCGGGGGAAATGCAGGAAAGCAGCAAAAAGAACGTCTTGAGGTGTATCAGCCAGCAGGACAGCCTTGAAGATATCGAGGTGAGTGACAACTGTCTTTCACATATTACGCCTATTCCCTTGCTTCTCAGCCTGCCTCTGGATCGAGTCGGTTATGATGCACGCATCGCAGTTATCTTTTCTATTCTGCTGTCTTTTTATTCTACAGCACTTTCTGTTTTCCAACTGCTCTTCAGACATACTCCATACACATACACTCCATACACCCATAGCTACACACCCTTTGCGCTAATTTCTTTTGTCCCCAGGTCGAGGAGGATACTGTTACCAAGATCATGTAAATGATCTCCCGTCTTTGTATACTGCATTGGGTTGAACAAGCGTCGCGGCGTTTATCGGTGTTACATACATTTCATACATTTTCTGACTTTCGAAATACTAATGCGGACTTGTTGGACACACCAGATGAGTGACACGTTGGAGATTAATTTGAAGAAGGCCGGCCTATGACGTGTGTTGTTCCAGTTGTCGCTCGTTCGTCCATGTGAAGTAAGCGCGCGCTCCCACTGGTTGCGTATAATGTCACGTGAGCGTCCCCTGGGCCGGGCCCGACTCCGCATCGTCACCTCACCACCAACGCCCGCCGTCCTGTCTGTCTCCCTCTCTCTCTTGTCTAGCCCTCATAGCCCGCCTCTGTATTCCCCTGAGACTGTGTTCCTGCTCTAGTCACTATGGCTTCGTGCTAGACGACCTGTGTCTGGCCCCAGTCATCCGTACTCCTGTCCTATCTTGCCAACTTGCTTATCACCAGTCATCGCGCGAACGCAGTTGGATCTCCGATCTGATCTGCGTTTCTCTCACCACCCTCTGTTTATCACTGAGCTGGTGAATACAGGTGTAGCGCTTATCCCAGTCGCCATCTTACTACTCTCCACACCTTGTGCCATACGCTGGACTCGGGCCCAAGATGAAGGTACGTGCAGATGCATAGATAACGTTGACCGGTCGCTAACAGACGCCTTTTCGATTTAGTATCTCCCCCTACCGCAGATGGAAGAGGTGTCAAATGCGCTGAACTTTGACACTTCGGATCTGAATGTCGTCGGCGGATGTGACCTCTACATGACCAAAGCCGCATCGGACGATCGCAAACTGTACAACAAGATCGAGCAGTCGTTGGAATCGCAGTATGAATCGCTTCTCCGCCTATCGGCATCGTTGTCGCCTCCGGGCGCGAGTACCGCGAGTTTCGCCAGTTCCCTGAACCTGTCAAGATCAAGTCCGTTTGGACCGCTGACCGAACACTCGAGCCGGAGGACATTTGCCTACCTGATCGCGACGCTTAACGCTAGCCATCCGGATTACGATTACAGCCATATCTTACGACCTACCGACTTCAAACGAGAGCGAAATCTCAAGAAGGTGATGAACACTCTGGACATGACGCTGCACAACCTTCGCCCGTATCTTCGTGGAGATGGGTCGCCTTCGCCACCGAACGACTCGTTTTCGGGGTCTTACACTACCAACTCAACTACCGTGTGGGGGCCCCGAATGTGGAAACATATCGAGGAACAAATGAGTCTCAACGATTGTGCAATCTTTTCCTACGCGCCCGAGGATGATATGAATAACGACGACGATGGAGCTATTTGGAGCCACAACTACTTTTTCTTCAACAAGCAGCGCAAGCGCGTATGCTACGTTTATCTGCGTGGTATCCCGACCACGAGTCGCGAGGAAGAGGACTGGGATGGAATTGCTACGTCGTATGGCAAGAGGGGCTCGGACGATGCGTACCTCACACCAGATGTCACAGCCAAGAAACGCCAGCGATTTTGGCTTGGTGATCTCGCGTCTGATGACGAAACTGGAGTCGAGATTTCGCAAGCTCGCAAGGCGTCTGTCCGTGCCATGAGCGAAGAAATGGTCGACACCATGGAGGTTTAAACGGCCGTTGACTCTTTTTACTTCGTTTTTTCTTCTTCTGATGGTCATTTTTTTCGGGTTTATGTTACATCCGTTTAATTATGTGTCTTGTTGCTGTTCAGCTTTTTTATTTTTTTTATTTTGCATGGGATCGGGCGTTAACCGCTGGTGAGAGCAGTGGTTCGAGGTCTAGGAGAGCTTCCACTTACTCAGTCTGCTTTTGTGTGCTTTTTTTCTTCTCTGGTTACAGCGAGCATTGATATTTCCAATTTCGGGTCGGAGGGGTTGGTTGGGTCGGCGTGGCGCCGAGGGATTCTTTTTCTGTTTCTTGTGACTTTTTTTTTTAAAATTAATTAACTTCGTTGTATTATGTTTCTTTCTATTAGCTGTTTCTCCTGCACTGCTTGCTCTCCTTTTGGGCCGAGACGACCGAGGTTCCTTATGCAATGGACGTAGTAGTTTGATTTCACGATACGCTTGTCTCCAGATTGAGTTTGGTTTGTACATCCTTATGAATTTGAATTTATTTATTTTCTTAAATATCTACAGTGTAGTCTAGTACGAGAGAATGGTGTGGGTTAGTGGCTCCAGTTGTGCATTGATAAATCACCGTATGTAAAGCAAAATAAATCTTACTACGTACATGAGTGTATACAACATTTGAAATAAATGTACTAACAAACCAAGTGATATCAAATTCCCTAGAACATACTAGTATTTTTTGAACGTAATTCATTTCATTCGAGACGGAAATGCCATGTCAACAATATCAATGCTGCACAAAATCTGGGTCAGTTTTTGCCATGATACCATGAGGGAAATGAAGAAGAAGAAGAACTCACTGTTATGTCCTCCCACTTCTCCCATCCACGACCCTTGACTTGAGCCAATTCTTCGGTTGTGAATGTCTTTCCCGTGGTAAAGTAGCCAGCATTGATCTTGGCGTCGATTTCGACTCGTGAGTCTTCGGGGATCATTTCTGTGGATGTGTGAGTTGGATGAGTATGAATAGAGTAGAAAGTGTAGGCTTACCCTCTGGGATGGGAATACGCTCCAAGATCTTGATTCCCTGTGCGACAATAGCATCGTGCTTCATGTTAGACATGGACAGCATGCGGTCAATCTTCTTGATACCGAGCCAGTGCAGGATGTCTGGCATGAGAGCTTGGAAGCGCATCTAAGGCATGTCAGAATGTATTTAACCACATATAAAACAAAACAAGAAGAAGAAGAAAACTGACGTCGCGAACTCCGGCAATGTTCTCGGTTCTCTGAAAGTACTTGTCTGCTGTGTCTCCGCCGCGCTTGCGCGCGTTGTATACTAGGTATTTCACAACTTCACCCAGTGCACGCCCTTCCTTTCTGAAATAAATCACCACTCCACTGCCGCCGTTTTGGGCCTCCTTGACGGCCTCCTGGACACCAAAGGCAAGATACGGCCGGCACGTACAGATATCCGACTGGAAAACATCACTTCCATTACATTCGTCGTGGATACGCAGAGCCAATTTCACATTCTCATCGGCCACACGCTCCGGCGGCCCAAAGATGTATACGGTCAAACCGCCGATTGGAGGGAGGAAAACCTTGAGGTCTGGTCGAGTGATCAGTTCAGGATAGCTGCCACCGGTATGTTCAAACAGTGCTCGGCGAAGCGTGCCCTCGTCGACGCCGAATCGCTCGGCTACTCCAGGCAAATACCACACGGGCTCAACGGCGACCTTGGTGACTTTCACGTCGCCATTCGGGTCAACGACAATGGTCCCGTCTACTTCAAGCTTGCCCTCACTGACGGCCTTCTCGATCTCGGCCAGTCTCATGTTGGCGCGCGTGACGGCCATGGTCGGCCGCAGGTCCCAGCCGACATCCAGGTAGTCTCCAAAGTTCTTGACGATATCATGGCCAAACGGGTCCAGCGAGACAATCTTCTTAACATCACTCCAAGCCGGCTGCTGCGGGAACTGGAACGTTGGCTCTGTGTTGCGGAAATCCGGCTTGAAGTCTGGCGGCAGGTCACCTGCGGCAATGGCCAATGCGTTGTAGATACTGTAGCTGCCTCCATGGGCGCCCATTGCATTGCGGCGTTTCAACTGCGAGGGGTTTCGTGAGACCACAATGGGGCCGCGTGATTTGGCATCCGGTGCTCCCCATTGCAGCGAGACCGGGTCAACCCCGTTTTGGCCGGGGTAAGTGGTGAGCTGGAGGATGTATAGGCATTGAGTCAGTACGATCTACTTCTCTCGTGTTGCAATCACCAATTCTCGCCTGTGATGCTAGTGATGCTGAGTAAACTGACCAGAATGTGTTTACTGAACTGCAGCTGCGGCGACTGCGGCGGAGGACTGGCATCGTTGGCCGCCGCGGAGGTGTCGACGGATTCAGGCATTGGGGGGTTTTGAGGTGTTTTTGATTGTTGAATAGGGTATACAACAACCTTAGGACGTGGACGAACAGACAGGAAAATAGGAAGATAGAAATAAACAAAGGGGGGAGAGAGGCGGGAGACGGAAGGAGACGATGACGGGGAAGCAGCGGGGGAAGCAGCACTGGCTGCCTCAATGCGCCATGTGACCAGCAAACAGGAATGACTTTCTCAATAGTTCAACAAACTAATTAGCTATTCCCAGCTTATCAGGTTACATTTGCATCCAAGTGGAGTGAGTTGGCCAGATCCCGGTTCCCAGCATCCCCCGCAGCCGATCTGGTCGTGTCTATAACTATACGGGCCAACCGCTTCTTCTGCGGACTGCTTGCTCTCTCTTCCGCATCCTCTCGTCCTCTTCTCTTTCTTCTTCTTCCCCTACTACATATCTACCGTCCCATCCTTCATCGCTTCTCCGTCCCTGTCTCAATCTCCTATCTCGACCCAGCGGGGCTTATCAGTGCTGATAAGCTTAGTCGTCTCAGTCTATCGGACCTCTCCGCATCAACAATCGCCCCTCATCCAGGCCATCCATCTGTTGGGAACGACAGCTTGTCCACGACATCTCTCACCAAAGCGCCTCTTGCAGGAGGGCAGAAAGGGACACAGACACAAAAGCAAACAAACAGACACACAGACAGACAACAGCCCTTCATTAATTTCATCAGTCACACATCAAGTCACATCCATTCCATTAAACAAACCATGGCGCCGACTCTACCCGCCAATGCGCGCGTCTCCACCAACTCGTTCCTTCAATCCAAGGTCAACCACCTGCGTGACCGATCACTGGGCAGCAGCGCAGTTCGGGCCACCACTGCAGAAATCGCGCGTATCCTGGCCGTCGAGGCGACGCAGAATGACAACGCCGTGCCGCAGGGCAAGGTTGGCTTGATTGTCGTCTTGCGGTCGGGCTTGGCCATGTCCGACGCCTTTTTGTCGCAGTTTGCGCCGGACACCGACGTTGCTGTCTATCACATTGGCATGTTCCGTGAGAAGTCGTCGCTGCAGCCCGTCGAGTACTACAACAAACTGCCGAACAATAATACGGAAATCAAGCGTGTCTACGTCGTGGATCCCTTGATTGCGACGGGGGGGACGGCCAGCGCCGTCATTGAGGTCTTGCGGTATGTTTTTATTTGCTTTTTGAGTTTACGGTTGGCAACTTTGCGGTGTAGCTTTCAGCCAGCCAGAAAAGAAATACAACTGACTAGTTATTGCTCTCGTTATTCAGGGATTGGCACGTCGAACACATCACTTTCGTGTCGATGCTCACCAGTCAAACGGGACTGGAGACAGCAGCCAAGGTCTGGCCCGAAGGCACAGATTTCGTTGTCGGCGCGATCGACCCTAGTCTGGATGCACAAGGGTATATCGTGCCTGGCATAGGCGACATTGGTGACCGCTTGTTTGGAACTGGGCTGTCTCATTAATACTGAGCTGTCTTTTTCTTTTCTTTTTTCGGTGTGAAATATCATGCATGCTGTCATTCTTGGTCTGTTTAGCGAGTAAAATCTTGGCGAAACGTAGATGGGAATTGTCATGATACAGTACGTAGTAAAAGTTGAGAAATATGACTATTTTTCCTGACTACACCTGAATACACCAGCTGTTTAACATGACCGCAAGCGTGAAAAAATTAAATCAAATTAATGGTATCTATGGTGGTTTCATCGCCACCCGCTTCCTATTTAGGTATTTTTTTCCTTCTGAGATAAACAACACGAACCGCCCATCGTAATCCGGAATCTGTTTCATTGACATCCTAAACTGACCGTAAGAACACAAAACAGCAAGTCTATTTGAAGTCACCGCGAGCCCGTGGGTTCTTGATGACTTTCTTGAGAAGTTTCTCGGTCACGTCCCAATCGGCGGTGTCCAGAGGGTCGATATTTGTGCTGAAGTATTGCTGAATTCCCATCAACATTTGCCATTCCTCCTTGCTGGACACGAAGGAAATAGCAACGCCGACACGTCCAAACCGACCGGTCCGACCAATACGGTGCAGGTATGTCTGGGAATCACCTGTCCGTGGGCCCCTGGGTGTATAGTGTTGAGGAATATCCTGTCCATAAAATAAGCATACAACTATTTCATCACTATTAATCTCACTTACGTAGTTGATGACCATCGAGACAGTCGACACATCGATACCACGGGCAAGAACATTTGTAGTAATAAGGACCTTGGCTCGTCCCTCACGGAAGTTATCGATGATTTCGTCACGCACAGTGCCTTCCACTCCACCAGTCAACGATGCAACAGTGTGGCCTTCTGCAGTCATGCGCTTTTCTATCTCTGATGCAGTCTGACGTGTCTGTGCTAATTGTTAGAAGACGTTTCCCAGTTTGAAAGAATCTTGCAAACCTGAACGAAAATGATTGAAGACGACGTTGTCATAACGCCATATAGTTTGACAAGTACTCGATACTTGTCTTCTTCATCATTGCAATCAAGGTAGAACTGTTTGATACCCTCGACAGTAAGTTCCTCTTGCTTCAGAGAGATCTCGTTCGCGTTGGGCGCGAATTTCGCCGCATAGATACGAATGCTGTCATCGAAAGTGGCAGAGAAAAGCACAACTTGGATGGTTTTGGGAAGAAGTCTGCCAGCGAAAAAGTTAGTACTTTGCAACAAGTACGATTGCGGAGTGTGATGTACGCTTTAACACGGATGCACTGGTCGCCCAAGCCTTGCTGGTCCAGCATGTTGTCGGCTTCGTCTAAAACAATAACCTTCAGTTTGTTTGGAACCAAAATCCGGCGCTTGATGAGGTCCATCACGGTGCCAGGGGTTCCGCAAACGACGTTGTGTTCTAACCGCGAAGGCCTTGCGCCCTCTGTCTTCACAGCCATCCCCACCGACACGCCTTCCACAAACCTGCCCATTTCCGTCACGACACCTCCGATTTGACGAGCCAGCTCGCGACTTGGGGCCAAGATCAGGGCCTGGGGTGCCTTGCGGTTCTCCTCGGTATCGAGTTCCAGCCGGTTCAAAATGTTGAGTGTGAAGGCTGCTGTTTTTCCCGTTCCAGACTGAGACTGGCCGATCATGTTGGTGGGCGGGTTATGCATGAGAAGGGGCAGGGCACGCTCTTGGATTTTAGACGGCTTTGTGAACTTCATTGCATAGAGACCCTGCAAGATTTCTTGAGACAAGCCCAAGTCTTCGAATGATTTGATCGAAAAAAGCGGGTTGTTGGGATCGGCTTGTAAGTCGCTCAACTTGACCTGGACGTCATTTTCTGATTCTTGAAGATCGCCGCCACCGAGGGTGTGGGATGCGCCATCCGTGTTTGCGTTGTCTAGACGGTTTACGTTAGGCTGAGGCGTACAGAGACAGATTGAATGGTAAAGGTACCTGACGGGGTTGATCCTGGCTTGGTAATGCGATCCTCTAGAGCCTTGCCAGCATTGGCACCTTCGTCCGAAGCCATTTCTAGCTGTGGTTGAGAGAAAAGATGATAGCTGGGTTGGTGTTGATAGGACAAGGCGGGGTAGACGCTCGTGTAAACAGAACGACCAGGAAAATAGAATTGAGCAAAGAACAAGAGATGCTTGGGCGTACGGAACACAGATGAATGCAGCCTCCGAAAGCCAAACAAACGCCGGAGTGGACAGCAGCGGCGAGAGGAAGCGAGCAGAGAAGGCGAGAGAGAGAGGAAGAGAGAGCTTTTGCTGCGAAAACAAAGTCAGGGCAGCTGCGCTTCCCCGCCAGCACCGGCGCTAGGCCGTTTGTGGACTTTATTGGCCTGAGGCAGCGAACCGCCGCCTGCCTCATGTTTTGGTGTCGTCAATGTTGTTGTCCCGCAATCGCCTCAGGCCAGAATAACTACCGACAGCCTGCCTCACTACAGTCACCCATCGACTGCCTCTGCAGCACGCTGTCCAGTCATTAATTACGTGACTCAGTCAGGGCTGCTCTCCCCACGCACACCAGCCGACTCCGACATTCCTCCGGCTGCCGGCGCTTATCGTCGAATGGGCACCCAGTAACCCAGGCACCCAGCTGTTGCTACATACGCCTCTGCGCATAGCCAGGTAGCGATTCTTTGGCCACGATTATTCCGCATCAGTTTGCTTGAAGCAGCTCGCTAGCGCCATCGCGACTACGCGCATCCCCCCGCCGGCAATATCGCATCTGTCACCGATTTGCTCAGCCACTTTCTACCCAACACCGCTCGAGTGCCCACCAGGCTGGGATCCCGCAACACAACCCCGGAGATTCGACACGTGGAGCGCATATGAATTGGTTACGGTGAGCGAATGCTTGCGGAATTACAATGGCCGAGGTCGATATAAACCCCCAATTCGGGGCGGAATTAAAGGTAGATTTGCGGCGATGACTCCGTTGTGTGCGTGCAAGGCAATGAGACTGACAGGACTGTTTCTCGATAGGATGCATTCAAGCCCGTGAATTCCTGGGTATGGACTGTCCCGTTCCCATATTGCCTACCTGCTAGGATAACGCCCCGGACTATGATGACTTGGATGGTTGCTGAATGAAAGAAATAGGTGTCAAACGGGATTGCGTGGTTAGAAGACATCCAACAATTTTACCGGGAGAGAAGTGCTATCGAGAGAGAATATGCCGCCAAATTGTCAGCCCTGTGCAAAAAGTACTCGGATCGCAAGGCGAAGAAAATCAGCAGTCTCAGTGTCGGAGATACGCCCACCATGACCCCGGGGTCGCTCGAATCGGCATCCTTGACCACATGGTCCACCCAACTGAGCGCGGTGGAAGCTCATGCAGCTGTTCGCGACAAGTTTGGACTCGACCTCGTCTCGCACATCGCAGAACCAATCCGTCAGATATCAGTAAGATACGAGGAACTGCGCAAAAGCCACGTGGAATACCACGCCAAACTGGAAAAAGAAAGAGAGGCATCGCTCGGTGATCTCAAAAAGGTCAAGGGTAAATACGACGGTGTGTGCCAGGAGGTCGAAAACCGTCGCAAGAAAACCGAGTCTTCTTTTGATTACAACAAAACCAAGGCGCAGGCTGCCTACCAGCAGCAGCTTCTTGAGATGAACAATGTGAAAGTATGGCTTGCTTCGTTCTACCTATGGTTATGAAATCTAACAGGGTTCGTTCTAGAATACTTATGTTATTAGCATCAATGTTGCGAATAAACTAAAGGATCAATTCTACCACGAATACGTCCCAGAAATCCTTGATGTAAGTTGTTACAGGCCCTTACCTTAGATGTTCTTTTACTAAAAATTGGACTCAGAGTTTAGAGGACCTTAACGAAACCAGGGTGGCCAAGCTAAATTCCTTCTGGTCACTTGCAGCTCAGTTAGAAAAAACCTCTTTCACACAGAGCACGGAGCACATAGCCCATCTGGCAACTGAGATCCCTCGAAACAACCCTAAGCTTGACTCTTTAATGTTCCTTCAACACAATACCTCGCAATCTCAAGAACCACCGAATCTGGCCTTCGAGCCTAGCCCCGTGTGGCATGACGACGATTCGATGGTGACAGACGACTCCGCCAAAGTCTTTCTGCGCAATTTGCTTACAAAAAGTAAAGGGCAGAGTAGAGAGCTCAAATTGGAAAGCGATAAGCAGCGCCGTGAGGTAGAAAACGCCAAGCGGGTTCGCGAGAGTGTCAGACAAGGGAAAGACAAGCGCGACGAGGTTGAAGTCGTCAGAGCAATCTTCGTCTTGCAAGAAAAGTTCCATGATACCGACCGCAAACGACTGACAGCAGAGGTTGAAACGTCTACAGTGATGTCCGCTGTTGGCGATTTGTCGCTCGGCGCTAAGAGTCACAACTTTCGATCTCAGACATTCAAAATCCCAACGAACTGTGATCTTTGTGGGGATAGGATATGGGGATTGTCAGCCAAAGGGTTCGACTGTCGTGATTGCGGTTACACCTGCCACAGCAAGTGTGAGATGAAGGTTCCGGCCGAGTGTCCGGGTGAGCAGTCCAAGGAGGATAAGAAGAAATTGAAGGCCGAGCGCCAGGAACATGCGCAAAGTGCGTCAACTGTCCCCGAGCCATCTCCATCCAATGGTGACGCCGATTCATCAGCTCTGGGCCGCAGAGATACAATGAACTCGCTGAGTTCCGGATATGCGGCCAGCGCCCATCGATCAGTTGCGGGCTCAGCGGCGTCCATCAAACCTCCGGTAGAGGAATCCTCGGAACCTGCTGCAGCCACACCAAAGCCGGCGGCATCGGCGGCCTCGAAACGCCATAGGATTCTTGCTCCGCCCCCCTCTCAGTACACCAGTGCACCGCCAGTTAGTGAGTCGATATCAAAGAGTAGTGATCCAAAAGGAAAGATGCTTTACGCCTACCAAGCCAACGGCGACGGGGAAATCTCGGTGGAAGAAGGACAGGGGATTACGGTTTTGGATCCAGATGGTAAGGAAAATCGTTCCCTTTGAATTTATGACTTGAGCTAACTAAGGAAATCACAGATGGCTCGGGTTGGATGCGTGTTCGAGCTGGCTCACAAGAAGGACTTGTACCATCTGCTTACGCTGAGATTGCACCGGCCCCATCGCCGATTCAGTCATCGAGTCCGGGGTTGACGGATCGGCCAGGCTCGACGTACTCAAACTCGTCAGCCTCGCAGGCGGGCAGTGTTGCACCAAAGAAAGTCGGCCCCGCTGTAGCTCCAAGGCGCGGAGCAAAGAAGTTGAAATATGCAGAGGCGCTGTACGACTACGAAGCACGCACTGATGCTGAATGGAGCATGTCCGAGGGCGACCGCTTTGTGTTGGTGACGAGAGACGGCGGAGATGGATGGGCAGAGGTCGAGAAGGGCGGGCAGGTGAAAAGCGTTCCTGCAAACTACATTCAAGAAGTGTAGTCTCGGGTGTGCTTTTGACTCGTGTATATATTATCGTCAGAGCATGGAGTCATGTAGAAATGAGCAAATTGAACTTGCATTAAACAAATGTTGATTTATAAACTAAACTTTACATACAGTAGATATGTATGTAACATTTGAAACGAATATACAAACTTGGGTATAAAACCAACATCAAACGCTCAACTTTAAAACCATCATGTCCTCTCCCAAATACCAATCCACTGCCCCCAAGCAACCACCTTTCCATCAATCTTGGAAACAACCTCCTCCGTTGTCGCAGGAGAGCTGAGTCCAGCGGCATCGAGAGCCTCACTAAGACCCACGATCTGAAAAAAGTACCGATGAGGCCCATGACCCAGCATTCCGCGCGGCGGAATATACACCGTCTGTCGGCGATTCAAGCCGTACTTGAAACCGCCCTTGAGCTTGAAATCTCCCAGATCTTCGAAATCCTCATACGAAACACCCGTCTTGGATGCCGCGATGGAGTAGTAAATGCCATGCGTGACCGGCTCCGCCAAAGGCGCGTCTGGGTCTTGCACAATGAGTAGCCATTCCTTCACACCGAGCGGTTCTGCTTCGGGCCACTTGAGAGTGGGGAAATGGCCAGTGTTGAAAAAGCTGTATTCCGGAGGAATTTTGGACCCCGAATCGCCAATGTCGGGGCATTCAAGGGCGAGTGTGGCCTCGGAGACGGTTGTGAATGGCTTTGTTTTGGAGAATAGGCCGGCGTCATGGCCACGGCGGGCCTTGAGGGCCCATGATAGTGCTCTTTCGATGAATTCCATGATCGATTTACACAGCTGTCTTATTATTGAGAGATAGAGGTGGTGACATGCGCGTGGTGTTTGATGGTCAGCCTTAGGCTTGTACCTTATAGGCAGGCGCGATCGGCCCGGAAGCGGCCCGCACCTTTTAGCATCCCGTTAACGGCTAAATTTACTTCACCTCATAGTATTATTCTGGATGTATCTACAGCTTCATTCACCGGAGCGGAAGAGAAATAGACGTGTACACAGCTCGCGCATGTCGGAGAGAGGGATCACATACCGACACAAGCAGCAGCATCCCGATCAGGACGAGCGGCACCATTTTCATTGTTTGAAAATTTAAATGTCGACCGCCTACCCCAATATAGAACCGGCGACCCCGTATTTATTTGCTCAACTTCTCTCCTCTCTGGGTTTGATTTTTTTTCCCTCCTTCATATCACCGCCGGTCTCTGTCTACAGAGCCATCAATCAAAAAAATGTTTATTACTTTCTTTTTTCTATCAACCTAAATCAGTTCTGAAATTCAACAAACGGTCAATATCATCTCGTAAAGACTTGGAGATGGCGTACCGCCTTTTGCCAAGCTGTGAAAGCAAAGTTGTCAAGTTGGGAAAACCAAGCACCCTTCGTATCATAACAGACCTGACTGCAACATCAGGAGACCGAACAAACCCCCCGCTTATGAATGTCTTTTACGACCTGTCTTTCAAAAGGGAGGGAGAACCGAAATAATGGTGTTTAATGGTGTTATGGCGCTGGCTCGGCTCTCATAATGCTCGTTATCGGGGTCCAAAGGTTTCAATCGCTGGAAAGGTAATGGAATCCTCTGATGCTTAAAGACGAGATATTGTCACGACTGCATCGTATTGCCGATGATGACAGGTTAACTCGAGCGCTCGGAGAAGTGGGAATTGCCCATACTCAACTTCCAGCACAGGTACAAGTGCCTCCTCAACTTTCGGAAAAGGAGCAGGTGCCTACTCAACTTTCGCGGCCAACTCCTTCAAAGCTCTTGGAGCAAGTGCTGGAAGCATTTGATGATATTCACGTCGAGAAAATCAGCTTGCTACTTAGCCTCAACATCTTTCTTCCCGAACTTTACACATCTGATAACTAAGGGTTATGTGCCCGAGATTTCTTTACTGTAACAAGGCGAGTTACCTATGTGTTATGTAACCCAATGCCAAGTCTGATTGTGAGATATTCGAGATATTTCCAAGATGACAAAGCATTGCGAATTTCCACCGGGGCCTTAGTAACATTGGGCAACCTTGAAGGCTGTCCAGGAGATACTATCACGTCGACCATGGACTTGCAGCAACCCGGATCTTTTCATGACCCTCTGCCGTTTCGGCGGCTGCTCAAACTCTTTCACTTTGCTTGTTACATCTACGTCCCGCTATCTTATCAACCGCCATGGACTTATTTCCAGAACATGACTCTGAACAGGCCATCTACACAAAGCTCACAACCAAGGAGATGACAAAGTGGAATATGGACAGGCTGCTTAATTGGATTCAAAAAGAACGACCTGATGTGTTCTCAGATGACGATCTCGAGAAGTTAAAGGCAACACGCATCGGCGGGACCAGCTTCTGGATACATTACAAAAATTGACGATACGATGGGCGCGACGTGCCAAGATTGAAGGAGCGGATGTGGGTTTGTTGGTCTTGCATCGCTGCGGAGATGGATATTGCTCATATAGGAAATTCTGGGAATAAGAACCTCAAAACAGGGTCTTCACAAGCTAAAATTCGAGAAAATAGCACGAGGTGCAGAGACTACGATGCCACATGCAGAATATCTATTACCCTGTAATAGCTAGTTGGTTATTTTTTTTTCTGCGTGATTGGTTATCTAGTTGGTTTAGTTCCTGTTCTGTGCTCACTGCCGATTCTCCCCTAAGTTGAGACCTGTGGTTCGATTTTGAACAGGATCTGCCTTACTCGACTCAACACACGGATTGCGCATGCAAGCCCCCGAATTGTACGGATTATGATTACGCTGTATGTGTGATTCAATCATACGGTGGCATCGAAAAAGTGGCAGAGGATCTTATCTCTCGCATAACGCCAGATGTCCTAGAGCTACAGGAACGACCTCTATGTGCACATCTTAACTGCCGCCCGTCTAGCAATATTTACAAGGACATCTCAATTACAGTTACCATTCGTGCCAACAAGGTCACAAATAGATTTCATATAAACTGCAGCTACTACTCAAAATAGAACTACAAAAGAAAAGTCAAACAATCCAAAATCATTCTTGTTTATAAAGAGTAAGACTATTAAGCTAAGTTCCTACTACGAGAATATCGATATTAAACCGCAATTCGGAACATAGAGAGGTGAGCAAGGGATATTAAGCGATATGTCGTCAAGACATGGTCATAAGGAAACAGCCAGCTTTTTGGCTGTGGTGATTCAAAAGTCATTCATGACTCAAGCGTGAATCATTTGCTGAACACGGGGATACCGACGCACAATCTCGTGGTAGACGTCGGGATGGTCACGCATAAGAATTTCAGGGTTCCATGCCATGGCCACAAAGATGGTGTCGACACCGCTTCCGAGCGGAGTCAGGAAGATTTGGCACACTTGAAGACCAATGACAAAGGAAAATGCCATGATGACAGCAGTAAAGCTGCCATCGGTGTTGTAGCTTGGCTTGGTAAACTCAAGGTACAGGTATGCCAGCAGAGCGCAAAGGTACGAGACAAAAACGGAGCCCATACTCAACACAGGTCCAATAAGACAGTCGTTGACCAGCGCGTCGACACCACGGTCCTTCATCATTGTCCATGTGTCTTTGGCAGCTGGAACGTATGCCTTGCCATACAAAGCAATGTGGCAGAAGGCATACCGGTTGAAGAAGGTGACCAGCCAGTCGAGCAAAGCGATGAAGCAGCCAAGAATCCAAACGGCGATGCTGCCAACAATGTTTCCCCCTGCAGCTTCCTGCTGTTGCGCAATAGAGCACGCTTGGCGCATCATGTTGACAATGGCAATGATCAAACTTCCAAGGCTGATACTACCAAAGGAATACGTAGTCGCACGTTTAAAGGCGCCACGAGTGGCACCCTTGGGAGCACCGCCCGGAGCGCGGCCCCAGAAATACCAGGATCCGTACACACCAGCGATAGTGGTATGGATGGTGTTCTTGATCCATTCGCTAAACCAATACATAGCAAAGGTAACATAGACAACAAGCCCGATAACCTTGGCGCGGCTGCATCCGTTCGCACCGCACGATGGATTCGTCCCGCTGCCATTGGGTTCGTATGCGACGTAGATCGAGACCAAGGTGACAGAAAACCATGCAGAGAAAGCAACGGCGGCCAGGCCACCAAGTGCGCTAACGATAAAAACGTGGCCATAGGTGCGCGACACGTCAATCGCAGTCTGCAGCATGACGACACTGAATGGAATACGAGGAATCCAGCTGATGAAACAGACGACAGAGAAAATACCGAAGATGAGGAACACGATGCCGGCGCCCCATTGCTTCCTGTAGAGATAGTAGATCGCAGTGCCGATAGCAAAGACACAGTGAAGAATGCCGGTGACCCAGATAAACTGCTTGGTAAAATAGCGGGCACCCAAGAAATACGCCCACGACACCGCGAGAGCGACACAGAGCACAAAGACGAACAGAATCAGCGTGTTGGTGTCCAGGCCAAAATCATTGCTCGAACCGTAGATGCTTCCACCATTGAAGCCCCTGTCGTTCGCGTACTTGTGGATGGAAAGACCAGAGATGGCGACATAGCCGAGGAAAACAGCAATGAGCTGGGAGGGGCATCCATATTAGAAGCTTTTTTTTCATCAAAAGACGAGCGATAAACTTACCAAAAGACCAGCCCAGATGTCGTTGAATTTTGGCTTTTCGATCTTGAAAGCTTCTTCATAGCCCCATCCTCCTTGGGGAGGCGGCGCCGAAGTTTTCTCCGGCTGATACTGTTGTTGCGGCTGCTGCTGATACTGCTGAGGCGGGTTACCCTGATAACCCTGCTGCCCGTTGTTATAGTACTGCTCCTGTGGCGGAGGGGCTGAGCCGCCCTGGTAGTAGCTTGCCGCCTCGCCGCTCATATTGGACGAATTGTTTGCGAATGGCTCGATATGCGTCCGGGGAGGGTGAAACAGACACGGGGGGGATGCTGCACGCAAGGTTTTTACAGCAGTGGGCGGACAAGAACTTGTTTTGTGAGGGCGCGTCGCTAGGGAAGCTACTACGTAACTAGTGAACGCAGCCTTGGCAAGTCGCTGGGCGCATGCGGCAAGAGCGACCGCCAAGAGCCGATCTGGGTTCGCGATGTATCCCTGATCAGCAGATCCAGCCAATCAGACACTGAATACTGGATCCACTGTCAAATTAAACATTGTACTAGCAGAAGTGGCTTTGTGTTCGCGTGTCTGATTGGCTGGGTTGTGGCCTGGCTACGTCATGGAATGGGAGGAGTTCCTCTGCAGGCGATCGCCATCGTCCAATCGCATCACGCACATCAGGCGATCGACGATCGATCAGTGATCATCAGTCTGATCGGACACATCATTTGCGATTAATTGCTATGTATTATTATGTCACAATATAAACATTAAGAAATATCCTGGGTATAGATGATGATATAATGCTCTTAGCCCGGCCAGTTCTGTCGTTCATTAGGATCGTACGCACCGGGGTATTGTAGTGTAGTACTATTAGTATACCCCATGTAATCTACCGCGTTGTTGCCGAGGTTCCATAGACCCCAATCGACGTCCATCTCTCCGCTGAGTGACCAGTTGAGAAGCCCCTGGGGATACATCGCTGTATTCACTGGCTGCTGCGGCAGGAATGCGAACATGCCTGAAGATGATGACTCAGGAACCTGTACGGGCTGCATGTTGACATGGCCAAATGATTCCAGTGGCGTGGGCATTTTGAGTTCTTTGCTGGCCGTCTGCGCTTCGATAGGACCCTCAAGACCCAAGCCAACGGAATTCGCTAGGGCAAACACCACTTCGCAAAAGACTTTGTACGTCGGTGCGATTTTCTCGGTCTGGGCTATTTTCATGAATGCAGAGATTTTGGATTTGGTCTTTTCGTACTCCGGGTCAGGAGGTGCATTGGACTGCTTCCCCAAAGAACCCATACTGGTGGCCAGAATGCCGTGACAGATGTAATAAAAATCCGTCCATGCCACGCCTTCCAAAAGACCAAGACTCGATAGCTGGAGAAAGTAGTCCAGCACAGCTGAAGCCGAGCTCTGGCATTCCCGACTCAGCGACTCCGTAGTAGAACTTGCGGGGCTCAGTGTCGGTGATTTGTCTCCCTGCACAAAACAATCGACTTGACGATTGACTTTACAGACAAGAAAAGGTCGAGTCACAACAGACTTGTAATGGCAGTAGATCGCGTTCAATATGATGACTGTTCGGCGATGATCCTCTGGTATACATGGTGACTCGGGGTCCAGTTGCGGAGGTAGTCGAGCCTTCCATGCGTCGAGTTCTTGTAGTAACTGATTAACGTGAACAGCAGATGATAGCAAAGCTGCCTCGTCGGCATATCGTGACGAGATCGAGGCAGCCAACCTCTTCACCCGGGCCGCAATATCCACCAAGGCCCATGTTTGCTCACCGAATCCTTGAGGAAAGCCTGTTCCATCGAGGACACTATCATCTGGCAGTTTCACATTCACTTCCTTGTTGTCGATGATCGTTGGTCGGGCCAGAATGGCCGCAACGCTTTGGTCAAAGTGGAACAGTGTCCACCAAACAATTCGTCGCGTATGAGACTCAGTTGGACCAAAGTTTTTGTAAGTACCTTCTCGGTGCATGCCAATGGTTATGGCCATCCGTCCTGCGAGGCCTAGGAATAGCCATGCCGTGTTGCGTTCCCCTGAATTGTGTTCATAAAGTTGCAACAACATCAAGGCCTGCACGTTTTCTAAACTGGCAGTAAATGCAATGGAATGAATCCGCTCGCGGATCAACTTGAAATATTTGTTTTGAATGGAGAGTGAGTCTGGGCACAGCTCCTCCCCAAGGAAGTTGGCGCCTAGGATAATGACCATGAACAAGGAGCATATCCAACCAACTCCTGGTTCTTGTGCTTTTAAGGCCCCCACGCGCCAGAGAGACTCGTACTGGCGCATGAAAGAGACACGATGAAAGACCTGAAAGGAAGAATGAATGTTGTTAAAATAAGCTTCAACAAAACTGTCACACTGACTCCGCTGTGGGAGAAGGTCTTTGAGGCCACTGGCAGCCGCCGTGTTAGAATCCGGAGCGGGCCTGTATGGTAGAGAAGCGATTAAGAGTTGTCGAAGTGTAGCCTCGCCCGGGATGGGGTTCTCTTCGTCGGAGCTTTGTTTCTCAGACGCTGAATGCTCTGGTTCATGTTTGACCTGGGGCTCCTTTTTCCTGCTGGGTGGTTGCATCCTAGATGTTTTGTTTTCTGCCGCCGGCTTGCCAGAACAACGTTCACGCTCGCGCGATTCTAATGCCACCCAGTTCAGCTTGGCGACTAGCTGTCGAATGATCGAGGCAAAATCGGAAGTACTCGATGGGCCGACATATTGCAATATACGATGAGGACCTGGAATCATCCGCTCCTGTACTGGATCCAGTAGTAGAACCTCTGCTTTGTTTTCCGATGACTCGTCTGCGTCGGGCTGGGAAGCAGCCGCAGCAGCAGGCATTGTCGGGGAGTTCTGGCTGAATGCTTCGGGAGCGAGCGTTTGATCATCCGGCGAGGGCATGGCGATATCACGGTCCTGGGCGAGCTTGAATAGAACTTCTACCTGATCGGTGTCTTCATCTGGGAACAGACCGCGGACGAGAGCGTCGAGAGCCCTGTAGCGCACACTGAGCTTTTCGATGCTGCCGTAGAGGCGCTGCTTGCGCGGCATGGTCGACTTGCACTCGAGTCCATGGTCAAAGCAGCTGGCGCAGGATTCGTTCTCGTTGGCGCGCACGCATTTAATGCGGCGGAGTTTGCATCGGTCACAGCTCACAGGGGTGCGACGGCGTTGGGAATCGGGGACACGCCGCTTTGGCGGTTTTCGGTCGCCCCCGCTTGGAGGAGGCATTTTGTTGGAGGAACACTGTGTTTTTTTTATTCAACTCGGAAAGGAAATATAAATGACGTGCATAACTCTGGCGAAAGAATCACAGGCAGTCAAGGTGCATTGCTGCATGGTGGCCTAAAGCTAGCATCGCCGCGGGGGTTGAAAGAACAAGGCTGACCTGCCCCGAATGCGCGGGTAGTTTTAGCTTCGATAGTTCCATGTTTGCTGTCTGGACCCTAAAAATTTTTATTTGCCGTAGCTGGTTTATTAGCTAAGCTGCAAGGGTATAACAATTTTGTATAATTGCATAGTAGTGGTCTGTATCTCTCTAAGAAAGCGATTTCAATTACGAGCGAATTCTGAGACCGCCAATTTAGTAAATGATCTCTGGTCATGGTTTGCGCCCAGAAACCGGAGCGGCATTACCTTTCCCCGAGCACTGCATCAATTTACACAACACGAACCGGAGCTCTATTTTTAGTTGTTTTGGTCGCTTGTTCATTCCTATAACGTACTTGTCAATAATTATGGTACCGATGGAGTGCTCATGGAATTGAAGATGTTTCGTAGCGATATTCTAGACCTGTCTCTTTCACTGGGCGGTTCCAAATAAGGACTAGTCAAGCTTATGTAACGCTCTTGGCCATGGCTCGATGGGTCTGCGGTATTATTACTGGGGGATCAACTATGATTAATTTTGTGATTGGCGACCGATGCTGTTTCAAATGATAGGACGAGGACGAGCACATCTGAAACAGAAATTATCAAATGACCAAATGATTCTCGGGAAACAAAGGCTGGCGGAATCCGGCATTCTTTTCTAGCCACTATCAAACAGGCATACTCTAGAACCAAGTATACGGACTCCGGAGTACTCACCCCGTCATAAGCACTCCTACAGAATACTCCACAGAGGCACATTAATCGTTGCCCTTCTCGAACATAGTAGATGACGTGACAGGGCAGCCACAATAGCGACACAGACGCACGCACAGACTCCGACACAAAGACACAGGGGTCTCACGGCGGAGACTGGCTCATTTGCCAAGATCTGCCGGAGACCCGCCCAGCCATAACTGGGTCTTGGCGATCGCGGGCCCCGGCGGAGCCAATCACGGAGCGGAAGCGCGACCGGGTGGCCGTCCGTGCGAGGCAGCGGAGAGCCTTTGTCGATCTTGGCAGGAGCGACTGTGCCTGTGGCCGGTCAAAGCAATCTCTATGAAGTGCACTGCCTCTTTCCACCCGCGGATCAGGGACATATTATCGTAATATTCCGAGTACTGGCCATGACAATACCTGCCCAGGGCGAGCAGCTACCCCTGCGCGCGGAATGCCTGTCACGATACGACCTGGTACAGGGTCATAATGACTCCCTGAGCGCAGGTTGATAGTTCAGGGACTCACGGCCGCCCTTGCCTTGCTTGACGATCGCTGCTGCTGCTCCGTATAATAGCCATGCCTCCCGACGCCCTTCGCTCTTTCCTCCCACATGCCTTGACTTCATTCCCACATTCTGAGCTGCTCCTTCCCCTCGTTTGAGTCATCCCGGCTCGCGTCATTCATTCATTCACTGCCCAACGCGTCTTGTCTCTCGCCTCTTGAGACCTCTTCTTCGTACTCTACTATTCTAAGCATCAATCCCCTTTTAATCGAACATTTCTCTCTTTCACTCTTGAATCTATCATACACTCTCTCTATCAACTGAGTCATCTCTCTCTCTCTCTCTCTTTGACGAACTGTATACACATCTCATCATGCAAACTGTTCTCGCCTCACTGGCCGTCGCCGTCTCCATGGCCGCTGCTGCTCCTCAGCAGTTGGCTGCCCGGGGTGGCCCAACGCCCATCACCGTCAAGGGAAACGCCTTCTTCCAGGGCGACGAGCGCTTCTACATCCGTGGTGTCGACTACCAGCCCGGTGGCTCGTCCAAGCTTGTTGACCCGCTCGCTGAGCCCACTACCTGCAAGCGAGACATCAAGAAGTTCACCGATCTTGGTCTCAACACTGTTCGTGTCTACTCGGTTGACAACACTGCCGACCACGATGAGTGCATGAACGCTCTGGCAGACGCCAACATCTACGTCGTTCTCGACGTCAACACTCCCAAGTACTCCTTGAACCGTGCCGACCCCGAGGTGTCATACAACGATGTCTACCTGCAGAACGTCTTTGCCACAGTCGAGATGTTTGCCAAGTATGACAACACTTTGGCCTTCTTCTCCGGAAACGAGGTCATCAACGACGGTCCCTCGTCCAAGGCTGCTCCGTACGTCAAGGCTGTTACCCGTGACATTCGCCAGTTCCTCCGCTCTCAAAACCTGCGTACCGTTCCTGTGGGCTACTCTGCTGTAAGTCTACTCCAATATATCCCCACATATTGCTCTTCTAACTAGAATCACAGGCTGATATCGATACCAACCGTCTCCAAATGGCTGAGTACATGAACTGCGGTTCCGACGACGAACGCAGTGACTTCTTTGCCTTCAACGACTACTCTTGGTGCGATCCTTCCTCCTTCACCATCTCGGGCTGGGACCAAAAAGTGAAGAACTTTACCGGCTACGGTCTTCCTCTCTTCCTTTCCGAGTACGGCTGCAACACGAACAAGCGTCAGTTCCAGGAAGTCAGCTCTCTGTACAGCACCAAGATGACCCCCGTATACTCTGGTGGTCTGGTCTACGAATACTCTGAGGAGGGCAGCAACTATGGTCTTGTCAAGGTCAGCGGCAGCGATGTCACCGAGAAGTCGGACTACACTGAACTGAAGAACGCCCTGGCCAAGACCCCTCCCCCCAAGGGTGACGGCAACTACAACTCGACCGGTGGCGCCAGCGGTTGCCCTGCTTCTAACCCTCCCAACTGGGACGTCTCCGACGATACTCTGCCCGAAATCCCTGCCCCTGCTAAGAAGTTCATGACTCAGGGCGCCGGCAAAGGCCCTGGTTTCTCTGGTGGCGGCAGCCAAAACAAGGGCACTCAGTCCACTGCTACCGCCAGTGCTGGCTCTGGCGATGCCACAGGTGCGTCGGCCACATCGTCTTCATCCAGCTCGACGGGTGCTGCCGCCAGTATCCGTGCTCCGGAAATGAGCTTTGTTCCCTTGATGGCTAGCGTCGCCGTTGCGCTGTCGACTCTGTTCGGAGCCTCGTTTGTCCTTTTGTAAGGTTGGATTGTTATGCCATCTGTTGATATAGGGCTACTCGCGAGGCGCGATGATGTCAATTCGTGCTGGAGAATCTTGTACAGTCAACTGGAGGACTAGCTAGCCTGCCTCGATACCATTTTGCAGTTTGTATCCTTTCACTCTTATCGTGTATAATTAGTATAGTGCATATTGTGGATTCCCGTTATATTAGAAGTGTTGTGGGGTTCTTGTCAATTCTTATATTCTTTTCAATTTTTCCCCTCAAAGTAATAAGACAATCCAGGTGGTGTGTGTAATTCTGCCCTTCTTGATTTGGCAAATGGCCAGCTGAGACAGGAGGCACACGATCGATCAATTCGACTAGACTCAAAGCATAGACGCAAAGCACAGTCGCCGATTATACGGCTTCCATTGGCAGGACGCCGCGATAGTGCTGGAGCAGTAGCATTTAAGTGGCAATCCTGCCCGCGGGATGCGTGGAGCGTAAGCAACCAGCGTGGGGGTGACAACCTTCCTAGACTGTACAATGCCAGGAATGCGAACAGAAGCTTGATACCCCGCATCTTTTGATGGTGGCGTGTCTATTGGCAGGAGTATATTATTAATTAGTACGTACAGAGTACTACTACTACATGCATAGTTACACCGACTGTCTTTCAGCTCCAGAAATGCCGTTTGCGGTGCAAGTTTTCAGTGCATGACGAAATGACAAAATAAGTGCGCTGCATAACTGCGTGCATCTATGGATTCTGGATTCCTGTATTTTAATTATTGCTTCCAATAACACTGACCAAAATAAGCAAATGCGAATATCCTGTAAATTAAAGTGATAGAGCAAACCCCCACGCTCCAGCCTCTAAATGCAACACTAAAAGCGATCGGTCCTTATCATCCCTTCCCCACAACTCACGATAACGACTATGCGCAGATAAGCTCGGACGAGCCTACTTGAGTTTGGTTGCCCAGAGGTTACCCCCCCTAGCATGTGTCTGTATGGGTTATTTAACATGGACCCCCCTGGCCTGACCTCTCGCCTCGCTCAATCTATTGTGTCTGAGTGTGTGAGGAGTGACAATGGGCCAACCCGCAGACGACCTCGACAACGAGGCCTTTCCCAGCAAGCAGAATGTCGACATCCACGCCACCACAAACGAGTCCACAGGTCCTGGCACTGTCGATCCGCTGCACGATGTCGCGCGTGTGATTGACCACAAGGCCGAGCGCGCCCTGTGCCGCAAGTTTGACCTGCGCCTGCTGCCGATTCTGGCTTTTATGTGTATGCATGCCTTCTATTGCGACAAAGAATATGGCTGACAAGTGATGGTTCGATAGACCTCTGCAATGCCCTTGACAAGGGCAATATAGGAAATGCCGAGACCGACACTCTCAACGAAAGTATGCTCTCCTTATCTTGTTAGTTGACTTGAAACTGACAAAGCCAGGCTTGGGCATGACCGGCGACCAGTACAATCTGCTGCTGTCCATCTTTTTTGTTCCTTTTGTCGTGTTTGCGCCGCCAATCGCTATGCTGGGTAAGCGCTTCAGCCCGGCCAAAGTCATTTCGGGCATGATGTTCAGCTTCGGCGTTTTCACTTTGTTGTCGGCCTCTGTGACCAATTTTTCGGGTCTGTTTGCGCTGCGCTGGTTCCTCGGCATGTCTGAGGCTGCGTTCTTCCCTCTGGTCATCTATTACCAGACCACCTTTTACCGCCGTGGTGAGCTGGCGAGACGACTGGCTATTTTTTACGCTGCGTCGAACATTGCCAATGCCTTTTCAGGCTTGCTCGCCTTTGGCGTGTTCCAGATTAAAAACTCCACGCTGGACGGATGGCGCTATCTCTTTTTGATCGAGGGCTCTTTCACCGTGGTCTTTTCCGTGTTTGCCTTTTTTTACCTGCCCAAGAGCCCGCAGGAGGCACGCTTTCTGAACGAGGCAGAGAAGCAGCTTGCCTTTCATCGCATCCAGGTCGACTCCTCGGCCGTCGTCAACGAGGAATTCAACCTCCGCCACGCGCTGGGCATCCTCAAGCGGCCTACCACGTATGCCTTTTTGGCAATTGAAATCTGTCTTGGTGTGCCGCTGCAAGGGGTATCACTGTTTCTGCCTCAGATCGTGTCCCGCTTGGGATACCCGACGGTGAAAACAAACCTGTACACCGTCGCGCCCAACGTCACCGGCGCCGTGATGCTGCTCGTCCTCGCTTTTACCTCTGATGCCGTGCGGCTGCGTTCCCCCTTTATCGTGCTAGGGTTTTTGTTCACGCTGATCGGCTTCGTCATCTACGCCGCCATCAACGACGTCACCGCGCAAATCCATGTGGCGTATTTCGCGTGTTTCATGATGACCTGGGGTACCTCGGCGCCGTCGGTGCTGCTGAGTACATGGTACAACAACAACATTGCGGACGAGGGCCAGCGCGTGCTGCTCACGAGTATGGGTGTGCCGCTGGCCAACCTGATGGGCCTCGTGTCGAGCAATGTCTTCCGTAGCAAGGATAAGCCCAAGTACACGCCAGCCCTGATCACGATCGCCTCGTTTGGCGGTGCAGGTGCCTTGATTGCGGCGCTTTTGGGCCTGTATATGTGGTGGGATAATGCGCGGCGTAATCGCAAGGCTGGCTGTGTTGTGGATGCGCGCGATATTCCGACTGAGCGGCTGCGGGATGGGCCCAAGTTGGATGAGTTTCGGTGGTTTTTGTAGGGTCGGCATGAATCATGATGATCATATATGTTATTTATTTTTCTATAAATGATAGTGGACGATATTGAATTATATCTTCACAACAACTTTCCCAAAATGCGAGCCGCTGGCCAAATACTCAAACGCTGGTTTTCCCTGATCGAATGGAAAGACGCGATCAATAACCGGCTGAATCCGATGCGCTGCATAAAACGCATTCATCTCTTCGAATCTATCTCGCGGGCCATTCAGAATACCCTTGAGCGTGACATTCCGTTGCAGAGCGAGGACATTGACGTTTGTTTGGTTTCCCTCGGTCTCTTCTTTGCCGGACAGATAGCCGATGCAGGCAACCAGTCCGCCCCAGGCAACGCACAAAAGACTCTTGCGCAGGGTTTGTGCGCCGCCGGTCTCGAAGATTACGTCTGCGCCGTTGTTGTCGGTGATGCGCAGGACTTGTTCGTGCCAGTTGGGATGCGTGCGGTAGTTGATTGTGTAGTCGGCGCCGAGACTGCGTGCTGTGGCGAGTTTTGTGTCGGAGGAGGATGTTATTATAACTTTCAATAAGCTTTAGTAAAAAGGTTGTCTGTGGAAGAAAAAAAGGTGGTGAGATGAGCGTACCTTTGTAACCACCGGCTTTGGCAATCTGCAACCCAGCAATAGAAACACCGCCTGTCCCCTGCAACAATACATATTTCCCCTTCCCAACACCATCCTGACCACCCTGTCCGAATGGCTTTAGCCAATGCAACGACATCCACGCCGTCACACTCGCAATCGGCAGCGTACACGCCTGCTCATCTGTCAAGTATTCCGGCACAGCAACCAGGCCATACTCTGGAAATACCCTGTGCGTAGCCAGAACCCCCGACAGAGGGAGTCCTAGTCCCGAGGCTAGCTCTTTTCCAGTGACTTGGCCTGTGAGATGTGTCTGGTTGAAGGTGGATACCACGCGGTCTCCTGCTTTCCATGAAGTAACGTTCTTGCCGACTTGCGCGATTACGCCGCACATGTCTGAGCCCGGGACTAGGGGCGGTTGTTCGGTGCCGTGGAGGGATTGGTGGTGGTTATACAGGCCATTGGCGACTGATGAAGTTATTAGCATTGGCTATTTCAAATATTCTAGTGATAAATGGGTCCGACCTTCTGTGTCGCGGTAGTTCAGTGCAACGGCCAGAATCTTGACGAGCACTTCGTGGTCGCCTGGCGTTTGGGCGGGTGCGGTTGATAGTGTTAGGTTTTCAATTCCATTCTGGCCGGTAATCCACTGTTTGATTTCTGACATCGTGGCTGCGAACTGCTATATTATCAATTGATGTATCAATGAGATGAGATGCTCTTGGAAGTTTTGGGTATTTGTGTGGGGACAAAACGATGACGAAAGGGAAGCGCTGATGTAATATCCCGCTTTCTGCAAACCCTAATTTATAAGCTTAAATCCTGAAACTATTGTGTTATTACTTAATTTCAACTAGGTACTTCTGAAATAATGGATAAAACCACCCAAATGGATACAAACAGTTAACTAAAGACTAAGACAGTAAAGTAGTCATTATTCGTCCGGCAGTGTCAAAGCTTGAATCCTACAGCCTTTCCCAAAATCGTTAAAACGTGGAAAATAAGAATCCTAGCGCGGCATCCTTCACGCCATGTCTCGGGAATCGGAGGTGACAGTTCGTACGTAACGGTAGCATTTAATATTAGACAGCTTAATTATATCCTCAGCCTGGCTAGCGTCTGACTGTATCAACTCCGATCCGATTAAGCATAAATTGCATACAAGCCCATTCATCTTCTTAACATGTCCATTTTTCAAAGCCAGTAAATAAAAGTTTCTAAAATGCATTCCATCCTTTTCCTCTCCTTTCTAGGCGCCGCCGCCGCTCTCGACTTTCAAGGAACAGGCCAGATCCGTACCTGGAACACCACAGGCACAGATCTCGGCTGTCTAACCAAGCAAGCACAATGGACGGCGGACGAGACCCAATGTGATGTCTTTACAGGCACGCGTGCAAGCGATAGCGATATCCATTTCACAACATCCACGGGATTGCCGTGTGGACTTGACAATGTCAAGGTAGTTTGTCAGGATGGGCTGGATTCGACGCAGTGGATGGTGAGTACATCAATTGATATGGAGCACTTGAGAGGTGTTTGCTAACGGTTCGATTTAGCTGTTCTACGGAGGAAGTCGATTTCCCGGTCATGATGTTCTTGGCTACGGTGAATACGGGTTGATGGCGTCGACGGAGGATTATGTGCCGACAAAGGCGACGGATGCGCCGGTTTCGATTGAGTTCTGGGGGGATACGGATGTTCAGCCGTTTGTGTGGCTTACATGGAAGGCTATCTAGTGAGGACAAGAATATGGGGAGTGATAAATATTGAAGAATATTTAAATTCCTGTTAAAAACATGTACTTACTGAACTATCTGCCTAATCTACATATGTAAATACATGATCATTCATGTTGGTTTGGGTTCAAATGATTAGACGGAGGTTAAACCGGAAAGTTGCTTACCTGTGGTCCTAATTTCTCAGGCAACATGTCCGGGGTCCATGTTCGGAGATTGTTGCTCTGCAAGTGGACTGCCAGGGTCGAACTATTATAGTTGTGCTTATCCTTCTTCATGCGCTTGTCTTTCCTAAATGAACATTGAATAATTCAACCAATCTCACCAGGATGGGGCAATCCAGTAATCCTCCCAGGCACCATGATCCGCATCCTGGAACAAATCAATCCCTCCCTCCACACCATTCTCTCCCACCGTCCACACGCCACTTTCAACCAGTTCAGTTCATCGATCAAACAGCCTCTCCAATCTTTGTGTTCGGTGCTCTCCGCCAAACGGATGAAAAACGCCATGCTGGAAAAGCTGCGTGAATGAGCCAGATGGCACGAGAGTCCCATGTAGCTCTACTCCACCGCCTGTCAGCGATACCGACAAATCGTACAGTATCTGGGATCCATAGCCGTGTGGCCACTACAATTCCGGGCGGTTGATCTCGAATGTTGCTTGGGTGGGTTGATTGGCCACAACGAGAACGTCTTGCCGAGCAATTTATTGTCCACGCAAGCCGAGACGAAAGTGAGCCGTAAAATGCCCCGGTCCGACAGAATCGATTTCAGCTACTGCAGTCACAGTTGCCATTTGGTGGTCTGGAGCCAGCTTTGTCTGCGGCCACAAACCGGCAATTCGCGCCGAGTATACTTCCAAGCGCACCTCACGCCAGATACCGGCAGTCATAAGGACCGGGCCCCAGTCCCAACCCCAGTGGTACTGTGACTTACGCACGGCCAAGCGCGACATATCGCCATTGAAACCCTCCCATCGGTGATCGGGGTGTTGGCCACGTATCTCAAGTGCCTTGCTTTTGGCGCAATCAAATTTGATATCTAGCACGTGGGATTCCTTGGATGCCAAAATTTTGGTAATGTCCACGCGATAACCCAAAACATATTGTCACTCTCTAGTATTTTCTCGCCATCGAGCGCAACCGTCGCGAAAGTATCTAGCCCGTCGAATACCAGGACTACTGTGGCACCAGCGGGGACTTGCGGACTCTGAAACTCATGTCAATATTGCCAAGTCTTGTCATTGACCCATAGGGCTTTGAGCTCATTCAACTCCAAATATGGATCTTCGAGCCTGGATTATGTTTGTTAGCTAACAAGGGTATCAGACAAGGAGTTTGGAGGCTGACTTTTGTTTGCCATGAGGTCCTGATGCACGACCGAGGGAACTACCGGCACGGGCATCCAGACCTCGTTGTCGTCCTCGCCATCCTTGAAGATCGATCCATCCCGTTGACAGAGGTATCTCAAGAAAACTCATTTTTGCCGAGGGTTTGAAATCATGAATGTCTCAGGGACAAAAAGATGTGAAACGATAGAATCGATTATAAGTAACCAGTGATTTAACGCTCTCAAAAACAGACGGAGTCTGTCCATTAGGGCTAGCGATTCAAGCCCGGCTCGAGGTAATAGCAGGATTTCTACAGGCGTTGGAAGATTGAGGCTACGCTCCAAAAAAGACGGACCTGTCCACCAGAATTACCCAATTTGGCCCAATTCGGGGTAATGGCGGGGTTTAGTTCTACAGGTAATAAATAAACGAGGCTAAGCTCGCAAAAAGACGGAGGTCTATCCATCCACTGGAACTATTACTTAGTTCACTTCAGTTGATGTCGGGATAAGAGCAGAAGCGTTTAAAAAATGAGGCTAGGCTCAAAAGAAGACGGAACGTGCCCCTTAGAATTACCGAATTCAGCTTAGGATAAAGGTAAGGGTATCGGTTTAATTCAAGGGTTAAAGCAATGAGGCTAGACTTAAAAAGAGACGGGGTCTGCCCGAACCGAATGGGGTTTGGAATTTCTTTGAGCATTACGTATTTGCATACACTTAAAATAACCCAAAATTTACAATACTGTAATCTTAGATAAATCCCCGGGATTAGGATCTAGGTTTCATGAAGCCCCGCATATACAGGGTTGCTCGAGAAGGTCTATGTGGATAGAGGCATAGATGGTTCCGCTTGACGAACTCCCGTGTCAGATATAGGTAGGATTTTCACGAGCGGCATTAATAAATTGGCTTGGCCGTCATACGTTCCCCGTCCGAACAGAAATGGTAATGCTCTCCATGAAACAACATCATGTCACCTGTCCCTTCCAGTGGACTAGGACCATTAGAGAAATATCTACCGCTGATTGATATTATCTTGAATTCGAAGCATAGTTGAACTCGCAACATAAAAGGAGGCCATTTCCTTCCAACATTTCCTCCTCCTGTACTATTAACTACAATCGTTTAAATCACCAAGACGCAATTAGCAACTCGATCATCCTCCATAATGCAGCTCATCAATGCCCTCAGTCTTATGGCCCTTGTGCCTACGGCGTTCTCGTATTCGGTGACAGGACAGCTTGCTGCCCGCGACGACGATCGAGGCAATGAGACCATTTCTGGACTCGGAACTCGAAAGCAGGCAGTTTTGGCTGCCGGTGGAAACACGCGCGATCTCGCTATTGCCATGCTGGAAACGTCAGTCGATTCCCATATGCTATGTATGTATAGAACACCGAACTGACAATAAGCAGGAAAACAATGACCGCGGATTACACCTACGGTAAGCTTTGAATTTTAGCCCTAAAATAGGTAATACTGCTAACAGTTGTGTGTCCTCAGGTGACGGCAAGACTGGTGATTCTACCAACTTTGGCATCTTCAAGCAAAATTGGTACATGCTGCGTACTTCTGCGTCGGAGTTCTTCGGCGAGACTGTTGACCAGGTCGATGACGGCGCTATTCTCAAGTAACTTGTCCTTGAACCCGCAATGCGACATATATCTTAGCTAACACCTACGCGTTAGTTCTGACCTGGACAAGGACGTGAAAGCCCGTCATGATGGCGAGGACCATTACGGCTATGATGTTTGGTTTGCCGGCCACCGTGATGGACAGTCTGGTGTCAAGGACCCGAACACATCAGATATCACTGGTGAGTGTGATATACGGAAAGCTGGTTCAATAATCGCTCAGCTAACATAATGAACAGCCTACAAGGATGCGGTGGCATGGATTCAGCAGCAGGTCGAGAGTGATGACAAGTATCAGACTGACGATACTCGTTTCTGGGTTAATGTGCACCCTATTTAGGAAGCAGAATCTGCCGCACTCAGTCAAAAATTTCAGAGTAGCCGTTCTATGACTACCTTTAGAATAGTATGTATGGCATGTACTACTGTACGGGGTAAGGAAACTAGGGCCACATATTATCTCATTGAAATCCCACGCGTGATACTTGTTTTTGAAATAGTTTGGTTACCAACCCACACTCGTTTATCAATGACATGGTAACATACAAAAGTTCTAAGTTCTATTGTTGTGCATGATATAAGGGCCAACTGAACCCCCACATATGTAGGTAAAAAAAGCTTTCGCCTGTACAGCCTGGTTGTTCCGCGAAAACATTTGAAAGAAATATGACCCTTGTTTCATGTTTACTGGCGGTAGTTTTTGGACTGGTTTTGTATATTACTATATTAATAAAATTATATACATATGTATGTATTAATATTGCGACGATCAGATATATATAGCTTTATGTGATACATTTGAAACTGCGAAACGTTGCAGCAACGTCAACTAACTCAACTATATCCGGAAACCCCAAAAAGACAGTATTAGTTACCTGGCCACCCATCTATTAAGAAATCTTCGAATTTTAATAATTAATATGCAGCAGTTATTTGGTAGAAAATTTTTTATTAGACTCAAGCAATATGTATATATGGCGGGTGTTGCCTTTTTCATTCTTCACGGAATTCAAGCTGTGATGCGATTACATGTGAAAGTCAATTATCCCAGTTAAAAAGGGGTGTTATCTCGAGTCAATGGAGCCAGATAGTCAAGGTAGCCCTCAATTAACAAATTTATGCGTCACCCTTTATATCCACCACGTTGTTGTCTGTGTCGACTGCAATTCTGGTGGGTTTCGTCGACTCCTTGACCGGGTTACGTGCCTCGAAAATAGTGTCAAGTTCCTCGAGCTAATGGTTTATTAGTAAATTTCAATGGGAATGAAAAGGAGGGCGAGGGAGGAAAGTGTATAATATAACATACTGTTCGGTTTTTGGTCTCCGGGAGCAAGAAGTAAATAACAACAGTTTGGATAGCATCCCAAACAACGAAAATAATGTAAGTTTTCCAACCAATCTTGGCGAGGGCGACCGGCCATGCGAACTGATTAAGCAAACCAGCAGCGTTTACAGCCAGTGCGGAAAAAGCCATACCCTTTGCACGCATTTCGTAGGAGAGAATTTCGACGGGGTACAAGGCTTGAAGTGGCGTCAGACTGAAGGAAAAAACAGCACCAAATATAAAAATGAAGGCGAGGGTAGCATTAGAAGCGGCCGGGTTGATATTGCCTTGTGAATCGGTAACTTGGCTCGAGGCTGTAAGGACTCCGATCCAAACAAGTGAGCAGCTGGCCATTCCATAAATCATCATTGGGCGCCGGCCAATTTTGTCAATAAACGCAGCACCGATGAGAGCCCAGAAAAATTGGAAGCAGGAATAGCCCAGGTTAATTTTGGCTTGAGTCACAGAGGAAGTAAAACCAGCACCCTTGAGGGCCGGAACCAAGAAATAGGTCAAGACGCCATTTCCAGCCCACTGTGCGAAAATAGAGAAGACGCAGTTGCATGCCAGACGATAAAAGTTAGCTCGGCTATTGAAAAGGGTACTGTAGTCCCAAAATTTCTTGTCCTGTGGCATTTGTCAGAAACAATACGGAAATAAAACGCGGGGTGATATACGGATCCAGTGGCGTTTAAATGAGCTTCATACTCGGAGAGCTGTAGCCTGACCCATACGGATTCGGGGTCTCCTAGACCATGCCATTTTGTCAACACGGCAGCCGCCTTCTCTCGTTTCCCATTAACATAGAGCCATCGAGGCGATTCGGGAATCATCCAGCATGTACAAATGATGCCACCAGAGAAGACCATCTGGAGCCAGACGGGGATCTGCCAGGACTCATTGGTACTGAGACCAATACCGCCGCGTACAGCACTAGAAGCAAGAATCGAGCCGATAAACCAGAATGTGTTGCAGTAACCTGTGACGATTCCGCGAAAAGCAGGATGAATAGTCTCAGCAACATAAATAGGACCTGCGGCGGCTGCTATGGATACGCCGAAGCCAAGTATGAAACGGCCACCCATGAATTGACCGGCAGTTGGGTTTAAGATGGTGAGGCCGCACACGATGGTACCCACAACAATCAAGAAGCTCCCCAAGAACATGCCAACACGTCGACCCCAAGTATCAATAGCGGGCCCAACGAATGGAAGAGCACAAACGCCTCCAATCTGATACATGGCAGACACCAGACCGGCCCAGATTCCCGAATCGGTGCCATGGAAATATCCTAGGAAGATATTGTTCGCAAGAAGACCATTGAAAAGTGCACCATCGAATCCATTCATGGTCTGGCAGCAAAATCCTACCATCAAACAGAGAACGAGTAGCAAGGTGGTTGGGTGTGTAAGTTGCGGTGGTTCCAGTATCGCTGCTTCGTTGTAGCTTTGGCTACCAACCACTGTCTGGATTTCGACGCTCTCCTGGGATAGAAGTAGGTTCTTAGTAAAAGAGGGATTGCTTCTTGATAATTGCACTACTCACCACTTGCTGAGTCCCAGGGGGGCTCTGCCTTTCCATAGTTTTCTCGTTCGCTTCCATGGTATAATGTATGCCGTATGTTCCAAAATGGCCTTTGCTAGTTGCATTTTTCCAGAGAACCCAGGAGATGCTTCATGGAAATTATACTAATACCTCTTAACACTATGCCCAAAATGCTACGGCAGTGAGACTGATCCCTGTGGAATTTGACGAATAGGCGCGCAGTCAGAAGAAAAGTGTTAAGCCGAAAACGACACGGAGCAGCATGTGCGTGCTGGATCTGAACTAGTGTGGCAATTTTCCCCCGGACTCTATCTCCAGAAACTCCCCGCATGCCACGGCGTGTCCTGATTGTTTTCACTTTGATCAAGTTGTATTTCATATGGGGCTAGACCCATAGAGTAACAACTATTCGGGCGCAAATTACGGGAATAAATTGGCAACCCGTGCCGAGTTGAGGTTTTGTCGCCATGAAAATACGAAGAACATGACCAACGAACTATAATCCCCACCAAGGGGTCCCTTTTTCGCACAGTGGTAATTTCAGGTCGAGAGGTTTGAAGCTGATGAAAGCTAAGAGAAGGTGGGGAAACTTTTTCTTTCATTGATTCCACCGACCCTCATAGCTGACGAAATGCTCGAGTTCAGAGTGGACGTATACGGCTGTTGTCATAAATATGTAAGTAGTAGGTATTATTTAACACATCAACGTTGTCAAACATTCAATAATAATACTGTCATGGTTGCACATGTGATATATCCATACCGTTTGTTGCAGGAACGCCAACACCGCTCGGCGATTGAGCAACCCAAAACATGAAGCGGTATATCAACAATACGTTGTCGATTAGTAGTTAAATATCTGCTACGAAACTACATGTAGGATGTAATAAATTTCAATATATCAATTGATTGCGACTTTTTGCAATATTGCTGGAGTTTTAGAACTTTGCAACCATAATGAAAACATGTAATTCAGAGAAAGGTAGTAAAGATCGACTTTTCAAATTGATAGACCTGGTCGTCCTAATGAGGCAGGTATTCTTGAGCCCCTCTTCCTTTCCAGACGTCCTGGGCAGCCCTAAATTGCCGCAACATGATCGTCGACCAAACAAGTGTAGTCATCGGTACCGTAGTATACAGTATAGTCGTCATTCGGAGAATTTCCAGAGCTTAGAGTGTCTCCAAATTGCCAGAAGGTATCCGCACCGATACCTTTGGTATTGAGCGCTGTTTTCTGCCATCCCCCTTCAACGGCGCATTTGTCTGAGGCCACCCCATATTCCTCAAAAAGACAGGGTTTGCCCGCGGCTGCACATGCAGCGCCATGCGCAGCGACCCAGGGGCTGCCGAAAGAGTTATTAGTGCCCCCTTTGATACAGAAGTTAGCAGTGGGTAATATGTAGTCAGTATTAGGGGAAAGAAGGCCCACAGCTGGAAGGATAAAGATGGAATGTGCCAAAGTCAATGGTATCGACGCCTATGTTCAAGGTAAAGTTAGAGCCCTCGGAATAGGTGTAAGGATAGCTTCCATCGGAGTTGATATCCAAGCCAAAACCCTCTGTAAAATAAAGTCAGTAACTTAGCTGGAATTGAAAGCCAGCGGGGGGGCCAAACCATCTCCAATGCCCACCAGATGCGCCGAGTCAATTGACTTGATGAAGGCACTGGTAGATGCAACCCAATCATGAATTACCGAGACGTCGCAACTGCTGCAACGAGGCTCATTGGCAAGTTCCCAAGCAAATACTGCCGGTGAATCGATGTATCTGGATACGACAGTCTTGATATAATTTTGATAAGCCGCTTGGCTTGCATCGTCGGTATACCAAGACGTAGTGGAACCACCAAATGCGGTAACATAGGCTGCCATTCCACCATAGTCTGACCAATAGTTGACAAAGTTGATGATCAACTTGATATTGTGGCGCTCGGCGGAAGAAACGACGTAATCTAGACGCTGCAAACCGTCTTTGCCCGTATTGATCGTCGCTTTCCCATCATTGAGAACCTGAAAGTACACGGACCCATCAGTAGGAACCGTGTTAACGTCATTGAAACCCCAGATGCGCATGATACGCAGTCCAGAGCTTTCTGCATCAGCTAGAACTTTATCGACATTGTCGTTATCGGTCTGGAATCCTAGCCAGTAAGCATTGCTACCAGCAAAATATCCAGCAGTACCGTCGATGGTGAATTGCAGCCCACTTGTGCCGGGAAAGGTCGAATTACTCCGTTTATAGGGGTCTAACATAATGTTATCAATATGTAAGCTCTTTAAAAACATTAAATGCCACATACTCAAAGTTGGAAACCCCATGGCGTAAGACGCCACTTGCGAGAAAGCGAAACCCGCGGTGGAAAGGATTGTACCGGTCTTCATGGTTGCTTGAACTATCTTAGGTTCTCTTATGTTGGTTTTAGTGGTGGTTAAGTCTAGTCAAAGTGCGTTCATTGCCCTTTTATATACAAACTCGCATCGCATGGCACAATACTGAAAGTTCCATTTCGGAGCACTCCTTAGCGAATATGGAAACGGAATCGACTTGCGAACCCAATTTTGGTCACATTTATTTATGTGATACCACTGCCAGTTTAGTGCTCAGCAGATCGTATTTTCTTCTATGCCTATACAATCGTTTACAAATAACCGAGGCTTCTTAATAGACAATACAACCCTTTAGGGATTAGGGAATATATTGGCGACAACGGTAAAGTGGAGCATAGCCCTTTTTGGCACGGAGCACGCGGAACATTTACGGCATTTGCTTTTGAAACATCAGAATCACACTCTAACCCCAAATTGCGGGGAATTATCGGTATACTAATGGGCGTCTCGTGCTGTTTGCGGTATTATCACAACTGAAACATCTGACTATACAAACTCTACATGCGAAGAATGCGTGATTAAAATTAAATTCGGTCATGAACCATCGTAATATACATTGATGAGGTCCGAGGTAGACCTTTCCCTTGGCATTCTAGAAGTAAGACGTGGTTAAACGTTTTCCTCTGCGGGGCCCAAGGGACAAATAATATCCCTTTCAGGCTTTCAGGGTTGATATTGGGGATAGATAGATTCAGATACTGCCACATGTAATAGGACCAAGAATTTTCGAATGACCCAGCACTTTTATCTAACAGCATGTCTTGAGTCATTTGCTGATGATATCTGTATTGTTGAGGCGATCTTCACAAATCGGATGTTTTCTATCAATGGAAGTACAATTGCCTCGACAAACACAGTATCGCCAGTCACAACTAGCAAAAAAAAAACAGGAGCAATTGTCGGTGGTGTAGTCGGAGGTGTTTGCGGAATTCTCGTTATCATGGGATTGATTTGGCTCTTCTATCGGCGTAGACAATCAAACAAAGCCAACTGTTTTCCTACAGACCTCGACCACCTCACCCCATATTCTAAACTTGGGTCCGACATATCTCCAAATGATCCGAAGTCTGGCGCCTTCGAAGTAGCAGGAGACAGTAAAGCGGTACCCGAATTAGATTCTCAACTTCGAACCGAACTTCCATCTGATAATACACGCCATGAGTTACCTACCAATTACGAAACACCATCAGAGCTTCCTTGAAATCGAAATAGCAGCATACCGACTTTTAAAAGGAAGCAAGCGGAACAATATACTTTACTGATGCCTGCGAGATTATCATCCCGTTGGGTGTTCCGTCGACAAGTCTAGTATTACTAGACACCATCTTTGTGTACAAACAGAAACCGATATATCGTATACATACGCAGGCGCTGGTCATTGATCTCCTTCATAACTAAAGAAAAAGAAGAAAAGAAAAGAAGAGACACATTTGGGTCATGGCTAAAAGGACCCTATGAGGTGCTTAGTGAGCAGTCTCAGGGTCCTGTTTTGGGCTCTGCGTGCTCCCGGAGCTGCTGCGACCCTCCCTGGGCTCTGCATACCCTCTGGGAGCCATCCGAAGCCATCCCCGAGCCAGGCTGAGCATAAAGCGGCGATGTGCTGAGCGTCGTACATATTTGTTATATACATTGATTCTGTGACGATGACGTTGCAGATAGTGTCGCCTGGCCCCACCAACATGGAACTTGACGATCAACTGTCCCGTCAGCAACATTGACGTGATCCCAACCCAACCTCTTCCATTCTTTCATTTGATTATCTGTTCTCTTGTATTGCGTACAATCAGCTGCCAGGGATTAATTTAACGTTTTGTTTGAATTGCTCGTTTATATCATTGTGTTGTATTGTCGTTTGCCTCCTGTTGCCATATCACTACCCGTGATGACTCGCGATTCATCCGAGTCATCCGATTCACCACTGCTTTCCGACAAGAGTATGTTCTTTCTTTCTTTCTTTCTTTCTTTCCATGAAACAACTCCCTTCTGATATTCAGCAGAGCGATTCTTTAAACCTTCCTCGTTCGCCCGCGATGGAAGCACGCCACTCCCTCAGGTAGTCGCCCATCGCGGCTACAAGAAACTCTACCCGGAGAACTCACTGGCCGCCTTCAAGGGCGCGCTGGAGGCCGGCAGCCATGGAATCGAGACTGATTTGCAGTTAACCCAAGACGGTGTTGTCATAGTTGCACATGTATGCTCCAGTTTTCTCTCTCTTTTAAAGTTTTGTTTGTCTAACTGCCTCAGGACCCCTCACTCAAACGATGTTTCGGCGTCGACAAGTTGATCTCGGATTGCAACTGGGACTATCTCAGCACACTGCGTACAAAGCAAGAGCCGCATGAGAAATTGCTGCGACTGAGTGATCTGCTCGAATACCTCAATTCGCCGAGCGCGGAGCATGCGTGGGTATTGCTTGATATCAAGGTATGTCAGATAAAGCAACAAATTTCCTCAGTTTATACTAATTCGTATCAGCGAAACAACGACCCGAGAACTATGGTTCGGAAAATATCCGAGGCCATCAAGACTGGCCCTTCCTCATCTCGGCCATGGAGTGAACGGATAGTTCTGGGATGCTGGGGCGTAAGCAACCCCATCTCTCTCTCTCTATATACATATCAAGTCTAATCTATAACTCTAGCCTACATACTTCCCCCTCTGCGACGAATATCTGCCCGACTTCCCCACCGCCCTCATCTGCGCCAGCATCTTGACCGCACGCCGCGTTCTCAAAACCGTGAAGACAGACGTCTCCTTCAACACGCTCATCAAAGCCCTCCAGGGCCCCGCACTGGGCTACGACCTCATCGACAACGCACACACCGCCAACAGACTAGTCTTTGCCTGGACAGTCAACAAACCAAAGGACATGCGCTGGGCGATCCGGCACGGCGTTGATGCCGTGCTGACAGACGACCCGGCACAGTTCCGGCAGATTTGCGATTCGTGGGATGCCACCGAGGATCGCAAGACGCAAAAGGAGGATCGTTTTACGGTGTTTGAGCGTGTGGAGTTGGCCATGATTGCGGTTTTGGTGATGTTGTTTGGATGGGTGCTCAAATATCAGTTTCCGCGTACGCGGAGGTTGCAGAAGCGTCAGAGGCTTGCGGCGGATGAGAATCCGGAACATGCACTACCAGGGTCGGCTGAATCATAGATTTTGTCTTTTTGTCCTTTTGTCTCTTGTTAGAAACACTCATGTCTACGATACGAATTATAGATGATACTCCAGTCTTTTATCCAAATCAATCAATGTATATTTTTTGCATTGAAACTCCAGATATCCTCTTGTTCCAACTTCAACCATCAGGACTCATTTCATTATACACAGCTTTGAAATCATCCATGGTCAATAACAATGAATCCGACAAAATAATAATAATACACACTTTCTGAAACGGGCTGAAAAAGGCCTACCCAAAGCCACTATACAATATGTCGAGTGAATATGTAAACGCAGAAAGAAGAAAAAGAAAGGTAGAATAAATCCAAAAGGCAATAAAAGCGAGGGTCAAATTGAACATTAACAGGCATTTCCAGTGCGGATATAAATGGTCGAAAATGGCTTCGAGGTCGATACCTCAGCGTATATGTATATACGTATCGAAAGAATTGTTCGTACGAACGTTAAGCGAATGAAAGGTAACCGTCCACCTGGACAAATGTAAAACGAGTGGCCTGCTCAAAAGGGGTATAGGAGCAAAACCGAGGGCTCAAAAGGGTTCAAATATGGACATGAAAAATGAAGAAAAAAGAAGAGAAAAAGAATTGATAAGGGAAGAAAAGGTTTGTGGATAAGGAGACGGAATAGCGAGCGTTATAAGATGTGTGGCATTTGTCCGAGGACATGCACTCACATCATCATCAACTTCGTGGTTCTTCTTTCAGGGAAGCGTCGAGCACCGCCGGGAGGAGCCAATCCTCCCTGACTCGGTGGTGGAGGTGGTCGGCTCATACCCCGGTGTCCAGGCGGTCCTGGAGGACCTCGTGGCCCGGGAGGTCCTGGAGGGCCACCCCGACGAGGCGGTCCTCTGAAACCAGGAGGCGGAGGGCCTGGTGGATAACCAGGAGGACCAGCCAAAGGCGACGAAGGCATCGTTGGTCGTCTTCTCCCCGGAGGCGGTGCTGTCATTGCGGCTGCTCGTCGAGCGTCACGCTCACAGTAAACAGAGCCATTCCACTCAAAGTAATCGCCACGCAGAACAACACGACACGTGCGGCAGGTCAAGCAGTGTGGGTGGAATTTCTGTCGACCGGCCGGCCCCTGGCTTTCCAAGTACTGGCCCTCGACACCTTGTTTGCAAGTGCCACAAACCGAGCCGTTGTGTTGGTGATAATGTTGTGCACAATAAGGGTGGTCGTCTAGCACGTAGAAGTCAGCTGTTTGAAAGGCAGACCCGCAAGTGAAGCAAACAAAACAGCCCTTGTGGTATCTGCCAGTCAAACGACCATCGGCCGAGGAAACAGATTTGCCGGTAATGCCTTGTCCGCAGCCCCGGCAGCGCTTTTTCTGCCCTCCAGCAGTGGTCGGTCGCGCGATTCCCTCGCCCATTATTTCCCGAGACGTCTTTTTGCGCAAAGGGACTGTTGGCGAAGTCGGCTTCTCTGCTTCAACATTTGCTTGCTCCGTTGGAGACTTGGCATCGTGATTGCGGACCTGGTCCAACTCGAGATCATGTAGCATTGAATCAATCTGACTCAAATCGGCAGGTTTCCGGTCGTCTTCCGATGGAGGGCTAGACAGCGAGCTGCCACTTCCCATGTCGGAAGGAGAAGATTCGGTTGACGAGGTCGACGCTCCCGTGGTATGGTATACATTGCTATCGAGTCCCAGACCTCTTACATAGTTGGACTCATTTGCACCTCCGTTTCTTTCTGCAGAAACTTCCGGCTGTGGCTGGGTTTCAGATGGTCTGGGCATATAAGGGTGACCAGGAACCGTGGGCGATGGCTGCGAGGGCCACTTCGTCAGCGGGTTATCAAAAGCCTCCAAGCTATTTGTTTCATTTAGCGTCGGCAAAGTTTGCGCCCGGGTCAGTTCATGTGTCTCAGCCGAAGAAGCCAGGTTCTGTCCCAGTTTCTGCAGCTCTTCCTGCATCTCGTCAGTCAAGCCAAAGTCGAAGCCACTATAGCCAGCTCTTCTCGACTTCCTCGGGCTGGTGGAAAGGGTTGAATCCGCTACGCTCATTTGAGAACCCGTCATCGGCCCGACGGGGATCGGAGGAACGTCAGACGTCAGGTTTCTCGGACTACGCGCGCTGCTCAGGGACGGTCTCCGGGGTGATTTGGCAGAGATAGAGGTGGAGCTGGAGTCTCGGTAGAGTCTGCTTGACACTGATGTCCTATATGTGCTCTTGCTCTCCACAGATGGAGAGCGGCTGAGGTTGGTATCTTCTGATACATCGGTGACAGCGGTGTCGCTGTTGACGGTTGGTGCTTGAGAGAGTACTGTCGAGCGAAGCGGAGAAGGCGTCACTGTTGGACTGAGGGCAGGTCGAATCGAGCCGATTGGGTGAGGACTAGTGCTCCTGGAATGTTCACTCATGAATAGACTGCTATCGTCACTTTGGAATTCTGGAGAAGAAGGAACTGGCGACAGCGGAGATGGGTGACTGCGCAAAGGAGAGAATCGCGGCGTGACTGGGTGGCTTCCCAGGCCACTTGTCGGAGTCCCATTCCCATACTCGGGGGTCAAGAAAGGCTGGTCTAGACACAAGTTTTGGTCAATATTGTTCTTGATTCGCGGCCAAATAATGCAAACATACTGGCGACTGCTGGGTCTATAGGTTCTGGTCTCGTCTGCTTGATGCTGTGTCGTTGGGACGGTGGTGCTATATCCAAAAGTCGCGTCAGTGATATAGATCTCGACCGAGAGAAGTTTGACAGAGGCATACCTTCGTCTGCTGGCTCGCAAACATGCTCTCCCATAGCCGAAATCTCGACATCGCGATTGCAGCTGGAGCATTTGATTGTTAAGTCCATTTTCGTTCGCCGTACCAAAAACCCCTATACCTCCTGAGCGCCACAGGGAACCATCAATATGCTTTTCGCGAACTGCAGTTTGCAGGATACTCGTCGGGTCGTGTCGCGGTCGAGGTCAGTTCCAACCGTCGTTTGCCATGCGACGACGAAAGTTGGAAAGAGCGAAGACGTGAGTTGCAACTTGGGGATCGAGTGGTGTTGGAATGGTTGGTCATGAACTGGGCGATGAATCGCCCCAGGAGTGGGCTAGCCTGCGACGATCCCTCTTGTTATGGGGTCCGTCTGGATGCGGTCTCCAGATCGTCCACGGGGCTCGCAACTTGGAACTTGCAAGGTCGCTCGGTCGCAGACTTGAAGCAGACCCTGCAGAGGGTCAAGGTGTAGCGAAGGTGAGACGAGTTTGGCGTGGTTGTGCGTTGTGACAGAGCGAGGCAGGAAGTGCCGCAGAGATGCCAGACAGGGGGGGAAGGTCTTTCCCCACGTGCCAAGCACGGCGATTATTTGATTAGAATAAGAGAATAATAGAAATTAATAATTAAGCGATACAATACGGTAGCCCGCGACAAAAGACAGGCGGCTGCAGAAGAAGACTGGAGGACGGAAGAGAGAAAGAGAGGAGTCACAGGCGACAGAAGGTGTCACGACAACAAGGCTACTGTCAACACTCGAAACCCCTGAACGGGATGTCGCGCATGGCCCGGGGCTGCCGCGGTGTGGGCGCCATGCAGCCCGCCCCTCGCCGGGCTCCACGGGGGTACGTACCCTTGGTCAGCCAGGTGATTGCTATCTGCAGGAACAGGCCGCTGCTCCACGTGGATCGTCATATATACTCCGTAGCCCGCACTCGCACATTCGTATCATATTATGTTCTTCTGTACTCACAGTCACTGTTATACTCCGTACAGGGAGTAATAGTATACTCGCACTCCTGTTGATCCTGCCGGTTCCTGGCGGCTCGTGCCCCCTAGCCCGATCCAGCCTAGCGCTGTCTGTTCTGCCGTGTGGCGGGGCGCTGTTTCCCTTTCCGGCCAGCACCTGTCCCAAAGCGGACATCCCATGCCGACTGCTGCGCTGCTATTGGCTAGCCGAAATGCTTATCCTTATTTCGTGCACAATTGTACGTCGCTAGCAGGCCTTATTACTGGATACGGAGAGGTGGGGCGGCAATGCGGCAGTGCTCGACTTTACTCTTTAGGAGCTATGGCTGGCTGATCGATAACACAAGTAATAATGAATACTAATTGCAATGCTAACTTCTAAGTGAAGCCTCAACAGCCCAGTCCTCTCATGGTAAGATCCATCTGTCCCATGGATCGTCTACCGGCGTGATTGGTGCGCCTTGCATTTTCAGTTGCATAATTTTAGGCGTGCAGGCTGCATACTTCCAAGTTTCCATGGATCGGAATCCACTATTGAAAAGTCTCTTGTCCAAGGCTTGAAAAAGGAAGAAAAAGAAAAGAAACAAAACGAGGCTGATCAATGCAAATCCCGCCTTAAATGTGTCAAACAGAAGACTAATTGAGCCAGGCAACAGTGCCCATACAACCAAACATGTGCAGCTATCACTGATTCACTATATTCCAATAGCAGTACCCAACTGACAGAGCATGGTTGAAGATAGCAAACCCAAAGAGACACGTGAATGATATTACAATCTGATCAGGTTAGAGAATGAACAACAGTAAAGACAATCTACTGGGGGGAAATGCCGTACTTTCAAATTGGATTCACTGCAATCTCGACAAACCGGAGGCGCAATTCGCCACAGAAACAAAAACATACCGACACAAAACGAGATTATCCCAAACCGCAACATCATAACCGGTAATTGCCAAACATAAATGGCTATTGGCCTTGCCTTCTGGTCCTTGCCTAGTAACTCGCGCAGATCCTTGCAGTTCGAGTTTACCATACTGAACCGATGCAGCGTGATGCTCTGTTGCGTGGAAGTCGCGATGCTGCCAAGGATGAGAATCAGGCCGCCGTACCAGCATCCTTGAGTAGCGTATGCGTCGGCGGGAACGAGTGGCCATGTGAAGGCACTGGCAAAGAGGCTGGCAAGAATAGCACTCTACATCCATATGTTAGTAGTTCCCCAAGCACACAGGAAACTATGGCTCTGTCCTATAATACCGTAATCCCGACGTATCCAAGTTCTTGAATTTTCGCGTCTCGCCATCTCTGTGTCTTTTTATTCTGGGTTTTCGGGGTTCCTTGGAATAGTTCCTCGATCGATTTTGACGTTGTATAAGTGAATACGCGTGGAACACTATGGAGCATCTTCACCATAAGTGCCGTATATTTGGACATGTTTGAGAACTGTTAACGGCGGTTTTCAGAAGAAAATGGTATTTATAGATGTCGCTCAGATGCTCGCAAGTGAATAATAACAATCTATGGGACTCAATGTGGAAAAGGCGGGGTGGGGTGACGCAACGGGTCGGCCCGCGCCCCTCTTCTCCTCGTCCTGCATTGGGCTTTCTGACAGCCCTAAAACTCTCCCGCCTTGTCAGATAACAGCCTGGAAACACTACTATTCTTGTCGAGACTGCTTTTCCCCCTCCCACAGCGATGCCTACACCAGACACCAAGAAGCGGTCTATTTATGTAGCATGGAGGCCGCTAGACACGAGGCTCCGAGTGATGATCTCGCGTGTTCGTCGGAAGCTGAAGTGGAAGCCTGGATCCTTCGGACATTGGCGTGTGGAGGTCGGTAGATCATACGCAGTGGAACTAAGTTCTACAGGCCGTACCAAGTCACTACGGCCGGTTCTAAGTCACCGCAGTGGGCACGAAAGCGCTTGGCGGAGTAGGTGGAAAAGAGTCAAAGTTGGGGCTACAAACCTTAACGAAAGCCAAGTCATGGAAGAAGGTATTTTGCATAGACAGCCTTTCAATAACTGGCTAACGTTCCGTTGTCAATAGCGGACGAGGTCATCGAGTACATGAAGAAACCGAAGAAACTAAAGGAATCGAAGGCATCGAAAGAACTGAAGGAACCGAAGAAATCAAATAAATACCATCCCAAGAAAAACAACTGCCATGTATTTGCTACCCATCTTGTGCTCCTGATAGTCATTCGTGGCAAGCTGGTCAATATGCCGAAAAGTAGCTGGACCAGACCCATCAACAGCAGAATTGCTCGCAGGAGCCAACGACGGCCACAGCAGAATAATACTCCTACTATAGCTACTGGCGAGCTAGATGCTAAAGGATATGATAGCCATTCTGCTATCATAAAGGACGAGACACATTTTCCCAAGTATCGGCATGTAATCCCTGGCAGGGATATTCGGCCACAGCAGAAGAATACTTCTCCTATGGCTACTGGCGAGCTAGATGCCGAAGGACATGATGGTCGTTCTGTCGCCCTAAAGGACAAGGCACGTTTACTCGAAATTCGGAGGCGAACAATGCGTAACAGAGGTATAGCCGACAGGAAAAAAGCGAACAAGGTTGAGCCAAATGCCAAACAGAGAGCAAAGGCGTAGCCTCCTATGAACGGCTCGACTTCTCTTGCATCTCATCAATCGGAATGCTTGTCTCCAGTATCAAGATTCAGTCCAACCAAAAATTTCTCCAATACCTGTCCATCTGACAGGTTTTTTTGTCCGCATGGGGTCCTTAAGACAATGAGAATGTTGTCTTGATCTTTGGAGATGCATCTGTCTTTGAGTATATGATGACTAATCTGCGCCAAGACCCGACCTTGACACACCCGCATTAGGCCTGTACTTAGGGCTTAGGGTTTGAGGTACTCGATGCACCGGTCGATTACCTGATGAACTGCATACATCGAGCATACAACGTAGTCCACATGTGTTGCAATGTCACGCAATGCAGCCGTCACATATCCGCCGTGGTTCCACAAGCTGCGTTGCTCCTGTTATGCACATTGCAGGGACGGAAAAACGGTGAGCGTCTCGGCGCTTGAACGACTCGACGAGAACCTTGTTGGCCTGGGCCCGGTGAGGCCTGTTCACTGACCGGTGGAGCGCCTGCAGCCGAAACCGGGGTAGTGTGCGAGCACCATGATATTCATTATCGTGTCCACTATTGTTCTTGTCATCGGATCATGTCGTAGCTGGCAGAAGGCGGGATCGGACACAACACTGACTCAACAACTGAGCCGTTCACGGAACAGGCTGTCCATATGATCGAGGGCCGACAGCGACTGGGTAAACTCTCGACGTCGCAAGCCATGGAACGAGCGCGATAGTGGACAGACCGCCGGCGGTGCTAGCGAGCTTTAGTGAGGGGTTGTCGCGCGGTGAGTGGCTCGTGGGATCGACAAGGTCGCTAGCGGCCCTGAGCGAGAGCGTTAGCATAGGCGCTAGAAAACTGCTTGATGTTATGGCAGCGCAGATTGGAGTCGGTGGAGGACAGCGCAGGAGAACAATTCAGCGTGTGGAGCAGAGACTGGAGAGCGCCGGAGCCCCGGACCAGCAGCCGTCGTCACTCGTACTTCACCGCGCCCGAGCCGGGGATGGAACGGGAAGGCGCGCAATGGACGCTCGCGGGGCTTTAAAAACCCTGAGCCCTCCCTCCTTCCCCCCCCTCTGTCTCTCTCTTCCCTCACCCAACTCACAACCTCGCTCGATCGTATCTTCCCCCGGCCTTCCTAGGTCTCAGCTTCTTGCCGATTAGCTTTCCTAAGCAGTCAGATCGCTCTCACGGGAGTGATCATCAACACCGGCAACATTTTCTCCACCTCGCTCAACTCGTATGTCCTATCTCTCTTCTCTTATGAGCCCAGATGCTAACTCAAGCAGTCGTCACCACCCGTACAACGGCGGGCGCACATCACCTCGTGGAGGGGCGTCCGACTATTCGTTTTACACGCAGTAGATCAGCTTACCGAAAAGAACTACAAATTTCCATTTCTTGACAAACACTCGAGAAATTTGTAGCCATCAATTCGCGCGGGCTATCACTCTGTCAATCGAAAAAAATGGCTCCTCACGCGAATGGAACAAGTGCTGCCACAGGCGCTGTTGGCGGGTCGGCTGGTGAGAAGACCCCCCTCTTCACCGTTCAATCTCCGGATGTGGTCTACACTGAGGACGCGATCAAAACTCAGTATGCCTACCACACCACCGAGGTCACTCAGACCCCGGATAACAAGTTCGTCGCTGTCCCCAAGACCCAGACCTACAACTTCAAGGTCGACCGCAAGGTCGGCAAGGTTGGTATGATGCTGGTCGGTTTGGGTGGCAACAATGGTACCACCGTCACTGCCGGTATTCTTGCCAACCGCCGTGGTCTTGTCTGGGATACTCGCGAGGGCAAGCGGGAGGCCAACTACTATGGCTCCGTTGTCATGGGCTCGACTATCAAACTGGGCACCGACAAGTCCGGCAAAGAAATCAACATCCCCTTCCACGACATGCTTCCCATGATCCACCCCAATGACCTCGTCATCGGTGGCTGGGATATCAGTGGACTGGGAATGGCCGAGTCGATGGACCGTGCCTGCGTCCTCGAACCCTCCCTCAAGGATCTTGTCCGTAAGGAAATGGCCGAGATGAAGCCACTGCCTAGTATCTACTACCCCGACTTCATCGCTGCCAACCAGGAAGATCGTGCAGATAATGTTATTCCCGGCTCCAAGGCTTCCTGGGACCACGTTGAACATCTCCGCAAAGATATTCGGTAAGCAACACATCTACGTTCTCTCATACACATGCTGACTTGTGAAAAGCGAATTCAAGGAATCGAACGGCCTGGATAAAGTCATTGTTCTGTGGACCGCCAACACTGAGCGCTATGCCGAAATTATCCCCGGTGTCAATGACACTGCTGACAACTTGATCAACGCGATCAAGTCTGGTCACGAGGAAGTGTCGCCTTCCACTGTCTTTGCGGTGGCCTCGGTTCTTGAAAATGCTCCTTTCATCAACGGATCCCCACAGAACACCTTTGTTCCCGGTGCTATTGAGTTTGCCGAGAAGCACAATGCCTTTATTGGTGGTGATGACTTCAAGTCCGGACAGACCAAGATGAAGTCTGCTCTTGTTGATTTCCTGATCAGCGCAGGCATCAAGCTTACTTCGATTGCGAGCTACAACCATCTGGGCAACAACGATGGCAAGAACCTCAGCTCCCAGAAGCAGTTCCGCTCCAAGGAAATTTCCAAATCCAACGTGGTTGACGACATGGTGGCTGCCAATTCTGTCCTGTACAAGGAGGGCGAGCACCCTGACCACACCGTAGTCATCAAGTACATGCCCGCTGTTGGTGACAACAAGCGTGCTCTCGATGAGTACTACGCTGAGATTTTCTTGGGTGGTCACCAAACCATTAGTCTTTTCAACGTCTGCGAGGACTCTCTCCTGGCATCTCCCCTGATCATTGATCTTGTGGTGATTGCCGAGTTGATGACTCGTGTGAGCTGGAAGTCGGAAGCCTCGGGAGACTACAAGGGATTCCACAGTGTTCTCAGCGTTCTAAGCTACATGCTCAAGGCTCCTTTGACGCCCCCTGGAACCCCGGTGGTCAACGCTCTTGCGAAGCAGCGTGCCGCGGTCACCAACATTTTCCGCGCGTGCGTCGGTCTCCAGCCAGAGTCTGACATGACCCTGGAGCACAAGCTTTTTTAATGGGCTAGTCGGTCTGTTAAAAATACAACAGCAGTGGTGGAAGGGAAATTGATTATTTGATTTTTGCTCGCAGCCTGACCCTTAGTCATTCGTTAGATAGGAAACAAACAAGCCAATGGCAAATTGAGAATTTCTCATTAATTTCTCGTAATCTAGTAGACATCTATGTACATATGTAGCTGTACTTGATGGATTTGACTTGCTGGATTTTCGGCTAGTGCTGAGGACCCTGTGGAAGTGCCTTATATATGCAATGCCCCTCCGTTAGACCTAACCTACATCAATTTATCAAATCTAAGTTGACATTGAATACCATAGTCATAAGAAGACACGTCAGGTGAATTTTATCAACATTCAAATCCTATTGAATTACATTTTTGAGCTTTCGCTAATTAATCCTAATGCAACATGAGAACAAAAGAAAGATAACAAAAAAGGAATCATCATGCTCTCGTGTCAACGACACAACGGATACAATCGCCAGCCTTCATCTGCTCAAAAGCGTCGTTGATGTTGGCGAGTTTCTCGCGGTGCGTGATGAATTCGTCGACCTTGAGGTCGCCGTTCAGGTAGTCGTTGACCAGGTCGGGCAGCTGTGAGCGGCCCTTGATACCACCAAAGGCGCATCCTTTCCAGACACGGCCGGTGACGAGTTGGAATGCTACAGAAGGTTAGTTAGTTGGGCTTTCACAACATAAGAAGAAGAAAAGGGCTTACGTCGTGTGGAAATCTCCTGGCCGGCAGCGGCAACACCAATGACAATACTCTGACCCCAACCCTTGTGGCAGGCTTCCAGCGCAGCGCGCATAACACCCACATTGCCCGTGCAGTCAAAGGTATAGTCACAGCCACCATCGGTCATCTCAATGAGTTTCTCCTGCACGCTCTGGCCGTCCAGCTTCGTCGGGTTGACAAAGTGGGTAGCACCAAACTTGCGCGCCCATTCTTCCTTTTTGTCATTGACGTCGACGGCGATGATCATGCCAGCCTTGTTTTTGACGGCGCCCTGGATGACGGACAGACCGACACAGCCAGCACCAAACACGGCCAGGTTAGATCCTTCTTCAACCTTGGCGGTCACGACGGCGGCGCCGTAGCCAGTTGTGATACCGCAGCCGAGCAGGCAGGTCTTGTCGGTGCCCGCCTTTTCGGTCACTTTGACGACCGAGATGTCGGCTACAACGGTGTACTGGGAAAAGGTCGAGGTGCCCATGAAGTGCAGCAGGTCTTGGCCGCGAGCCTTGAAGCGAGATGTGCCGTCGGGCATGACACCCTTGCCCTGGGTGGCTCGGATCTTGCCGCACAGGTTGGTCTTGCCGGAGATACAGAACTTGCATTCTTTGCATTCGGGGGTGCTGTTGACGCCCACTTGTTAGCATGGGATACTTGTGTAAAGTAACGAGGGTCAGTTACTAAAGAGCGACCACATAGTCGCCGGGCTGGACATTGGTCACGCCCTCTCCAACAGACTCGACCACGCCAGCACCTTCGTGGCCAAGGACGACGGGGAAAGCTCCCTCGGGGTCCTTTCCGGAGAGAGTGTATGCATCTGGGAAACGCGGGGTCAGCTCGAAAAAAACCGGGACCAGGTGGGGGGATGGAAGGCCACGCACCAGTGTGGCAGACACCGGTGTGGTGAATCTGAATGCGGACTTCGTGGGCCTTGGGAGGCGCAACCTCGACGTCCTCGACGGACAGAGGCTGGCCAGCTGCCCAGGCGATGGCGGCCTGCTTGCGTTTTAGCTGCTGTTCTCCAATCGAGATCTCTTCCGAATGCCGTTCAACGGATATCGGTACTGCGACTAGCTCACCTTGCAAGTAATTGTCTGTGGAAGTTAGCAGATAGCCCGAAAGAAAAGAAAGCACTGGTGGCAAACTGACCTTTCCAACGGTGTCGGCCATGGTGTTGTGTGCGGCGTGTGTTGTCTGGTTCTGTGGCGGGAGATGGGGAGACGGGGAGACCAGTTGACGGGAGACGGCAACGAGAATGATTGAGAAAGAGGAGAGAACCGGCTGCAGCAGACGGTATATATACTGACGATTAGCAGAAAGACTGGGCCTGCAGTGGGGAGAGTGATGGTGAGGAGGATGAGGGGAAAGGGAAGCTGCTCGGTGATGGTGGGGTCGTCCGCCGGCACCAGTGAGGGGCAGCGGTACTCTCTGTATTTTTCAATTTGGAGATAGATAATGCATCACAATTACGTGTATTTGATTATTAGTATTACTCTCACTGTCCCCTCACGGCTTTTTGTCTTTCCTATTTAGACCATAGTTTCCACTTTCCACACATCCTGTCCGGTCTGTCCGTCCATGCAGTGGAGTAGAGGTTGAAGACAAACGATCAATTGAGAAGAAAATCTTTCTGCGAAGAGAGTACGTGCTTGATCAGCTAGATATACCCACGTGGCGATCGCTGGATATAAAGAGTGTCTTCTCCAAATGTTAGGCCGTGGTGCTCAATTTATCCGAATCGGGCAATCGTTTCCCGGTCCCTGCTGTTATCGCCTATCTCCAGTATCAACTTGTGGATTTCAGTGTTACATGTTGGAGATTAGTGTTTCTTGCTCATATCAATTGATGATACAAAGTTTGCAGTGACTGATCGCATTTACATAATACAATACATATCAGTAGTTTTGGTTAACGATCAACTGATATATCAACAATCAAGAACTTCATGACTCTAGCCTGATATCCGAACAATGCCCAACCAGTCCTTAACAAAACAATTGATGACGAGAATTTATTGTACAGAGAGCAAAGAGGAGACTGTTTGGCGACATCCACCACCAGCGCACCTGCGCTGTCCAAATACTCGAGGGCAAATTTTTATTTATATCCAACGTGCAAATCGGCAGAGCAACCGGTAAATCAAATGCGCCTTGACGATGTGCACCAAAACACATTACGCCATATATATTAATGCATTTATCGTCCCGGAAGTTGACCAGACTGCATCATGGCCGCATTCTGTTCCTGGAACCGCTCGCCGAGTCGGGCAGAGCTCTTCAAGTATTTGTCGACACAGCGGAGAACGCATCCCTCTTCCCGGGCGACCAGGCTCTTGGTGGTGAAGTCGTTGACGCAGTCATCGAAGCAGCGCTGGACGAGACGCGAGTACATCTGGATAGTTGAATGGTTAGCCTTTCGTCAAAAAAAACTTGCCAGGTTGTTCGCTAAATTTTTCGGGAACAAAAATAATCCTGCCGAAATTCAATAGACTGCACGAACCTGCATGAATTCCTTCATCTGCTTGCTCTCCATGCGAGAAGCCAGTTCGCGCTGTTCCGAGGCATTGAGTCTGCAGAAAAATTATTTAGCACGCGACGTCATTGTCTCGGGGGTCGCCAGTCCGTAGCACAACGTACCCGTCCATGGTGATGGATTGAATGTGTGAGTGAAGGGATATGGAGGGAAAAAAGAGGTCGTGAGTTGATAAAAATGGAAACAAATATTGTGGTCTACTTGTTCTTCGATCCCCAGCGATGGAGCTCCGGAAAGAGCTCGTTCTCTTCGGTGCGGATCAACTGCGTCCCGGATCACATGACTCTCCGTGCCAAGACTCAAGAGCCAATTGGACCCACTCGATTTATGCTCACTTACAACTTCCAAGCATTTTCTACGTTGGCGATTATCCTTTACAATAACGGTTTTCAAGGTCATGGCAAATCACTCATGTTAATTATTACTTGTATGACGATTACAAGATGGCCAGCACATTCGGCGGACTTGCAACGCCTCCTTTCACGTTCAATGGGGCGCTTGTAAGGAAGAACGACCACCCTCTAGTAAATGGTCGTACTCAATCTCTGGCGGCGAGAACAAAGCTTGCTGGACTTGTCCGCAGTGTCCTTCGAAAACCCTAATGCACTGCCGTGTATCTAGATCCCAAAGACGCATGGTAAAATCATCGGACGCAGAGATCAGGGTACGCGAGGTTGTGTCAAACTGGACAGAATTGACGCCATCTTTATGGCCACAGAGCGTAAAGGCTTCTTTATCTTCGAAATTCCATATCTTTATAGTCTGGTCCATTGAGCCTGATGCCAGAATATTGCCAGCGAGATCAAGTCCGACAAGAGCCCTAATGTGGTTGGAGATAGTAAGGACGCATTGACCAGTTTGCCAGTTCCAAATTTTGATTGTCCGATCCAAACTGCCACTGACAATCTTGTTTCCATCAAATTGTAATGGCCCAATCCCCTCGGTATAGCCAAGGAAAGTCCGTACAAGGGTTCCAGAGCTCAATTCCCATAGTTTAACCGACGCATCGTAGGATCCTGTTACCAGTAAAGTGCCATGAATCTGGAGACACATAACACTGTCGCTATGACCTTTAAGCACCGTCGTCTTGTAACGCCCGCGTTTCCAATTCAGACCAACCATAAACCTCTCATGATAAACCTCCTTCCATGGCCGGATAGATGGGCCATCAAGTTCCTTAGTTGGGTGATAATGCGTACGCTGTCTCTTCGCAGGAGGGGTTGTAGAAGCGTCGTGGCTACAGGAAACTTTTATTTCTCCATTCAACTCAACTGCTCTCCCCAAAGATTCTCCCCAACCTTCGACAAAGGAGCTGCTTGAATCCAAATCCTCGGCAGACTGTGTCAAGTGCCTTTGCCGTTTCTTCCGCCGTTGTCCCTGTAATAAAGGAAGACTCCATCCGCATCTCGTGCATTCTTTGTTTATATGCTGCTGGCACATTCGATGCTATAGGAGATCGTCATCGGCTAGTTGTTTCCAGTGTTTATTCACTTGAGCGGCTTTACATAAAGTCGCGGCGTCGAGATACTGGAGAATGCGATACGATATCTCAGTTGGTAAGGCGGCGAAGAAATCAATCTGGATAAGCGCCTTGATATATAGGGAGATAGGGAGGTAATTATTAATGATTGTTCAATCTGCTTTCGTTTTCTTCCTATGTGTCTAAGCTTTTATCTTTGATAATTCGTGGATATTAAAATTAAACAACAAAACAAAAATCTTTTGTGGCTGGAAGTTGGAATGAAAGTACAATAACTCGGTACTATCAGAACTCCTGATAATGAGAACCAACATAGATATCTCCGTTAGAATTTTAAGACAATGAATTTAATTTAACAGGATCATTAACTTACGGAATTAGTGTTGACCATGTTCAAAGAGCTGGTTTGGGTCCACCTTGTACAATGCGAACAACAATCTTGCCCCAAGTTCTTCCAGACTTCAAGTCTAGCAATGCTCTTGGAATACCACTGAAACCAAAATACGACCGTCCATAAGTCACAGGTTTAACTAGTCCTTTCTCAATCAAAGATATCAAACCATCTCGCACTTGTCTTGTCTTCTGAGGATCCAGTCTATCGGTGGCTCCATGTCTCTGTTTCCTTTCAGTCCATAATCGTGCATGAATCGAATGGGAAACTTACATATCCAATCAGTTGTGCTTGCCTAAGGAGAATACGATTCACCGGTAGGCTTTCCATTGTATTCTCATCCCTGCCTGCAAAGCCGACTACGACAATCTTGCCACCAAGTGGTTTCAAGGTTCGCAAGCTCCTCTGGACCAAGCCGACATTATCAATGACAAGATCCACACCCCTTCCACCGGTTGCTTCCATCACCTCATCTTCCCATTGTGCATCGTCACTTGTCTGAATTATCTTGTCGGTACACCCCATATCTGTCAAGAACCGAACCTTGTCGGTATTGTCTTTCCGTCGCACACCGGCAATCACCTGAAGGCCTAAAGCTTTCGCTATCTGGCAAGAATACGCCCCGATGCCGCCTGCTGCTCCATGTATCAAGACTGTTTCTCCCTTTCTTGCATCCCCCCGTACAGCGATGGCACCATATGCAACCGTTGCCGTTGCAGAGTAGCGGCGTCGGCCAGAGACCAACCCTCAGGAATATGCGAAATTGCCCGTTTTGGAACCAGAATGTACTCTGCGTAAGCTCCTATGCCTGAGCCAAATACCTTGTCACCTATTTTCAACGCGCGATTCAGTGTGTCCATGTCACTTTTTTCTTTTCCATCGCCTCCAGGCCCTAATGCAACAACCACACCAGAGAATTCATGGCCCAGAGTAAAAGGCGGTTTGGTGATTGTCCGATTATTTTGGTGTTTACCTTTTGCGTAGAGGAGATCCACATAATTCACCGCCGCATAATGTACTTTGACTAGAACCTCGCCAGGCTGAGGCGGGCGAGGTAGGGGGATCACACTTGGGTGAATTTCGGAGATGGCGGACACGAAATTGGAAACATGAACCGCTTCCATAATTTTTCAGGGACAGTTATATATAGCAGAAAGAAGGTTCTCCTTCTCTTAAATCTGTTTGAATATGAATTCTTGCTTGGTTTGGTCTTACTTTTATTTTAGAACCCCACTATTTAGACACTTAAGCGTAACCTCGGTTCTCTCTGTTCAACTGGCCGATACCCGTGAGTAGGCACTGGTATGTATGTACATAGCTAGCTGTCATAATGATCCAGCCATTGGCTCTCAAGCCAGCAGCATACGAGTGTAAGCACTTAATACACAAATTGGCCGGCTCAATGGCGCTCAAGGGCGAACGCTTGACCGAGGACGAGTGGCAGAAGCGATACTCCAAGGCGATGGGACCGGCATGATGATGGATCAATTGATACTATGAAACTGGATGAGGAAGTATCAGGATAAGTCTACTAGATTTAGAAAGAGAACTTTTGGATCTACTCAACTCAACGAATAAACTCGCCTGATGTATTGGATGTGCACTAACCGAAAAGGGAAATCACTACTCACTACGCCACCCAATCAGATTTGTAAAAAAAATTCAATTTTAATCTTGTCAATTCGAATTTTAATTTAATTTAACTTTATTTTTATTGGAAAAACGGCCAACGAATAATCTTCACTCGGTTTCGCGGTGGTTTAAAAAATTCCCAGGGCTTGTTCTAATAATAGACCAAAATGCGGTCGAGTACGACGCAAGCAGGAACATTCCTATCAGTCAACAACCAACTTAGTGAGTATACAGTACGTGGTATTTAATTGCTGCAAGCAGAGATTGTGAAACTGGCCAATTCAGTCCACGCTAAAATAATAATTGTCACTGTTATTATTTTTGGCAACTTGAACCAGTCGATACGCAGGCAGACACTGGATCTGAGACATTCCTGTCAACCCACCGCAGGCCCCAAAGTAGTGACGATCTGGACCAAGTTCTAGAAGCAGCAGCGGTAAATCAGCGTACATCAGCGTAAATGAGGAGCCCCAGCAGGCGCTGCGAGCGGAGCTGGTGATGCCACTGAAATGCGCCTCAGGGCCAGAACCACGGGCGGCGGCGCTTAGCGTGTTAGAGGTGGATGGACTGTGTGGTGAGATAGAAACGAGAGCTAGGAGGCAATAGCAATAGGAAACAATATGGTACAGAATGAACAGCATTGAAAAGATTGAAAATACGGAAGTGTTGAGTGGTGCACAGTAACTGTACAGTGTACAGTGGAAAGAAAAGAGGCTGGACGGACGCAGCTTCCCCGTGACCCGCGCGGGAGAGTCATCGCTGCGCCCTGGAGAGACGGAGAGCAACCTGTTCCACTGCATCCCCGTTCAGTGTTCACAGACTCACCCCGACTGCATCTGCCATCACTGTTCTGCCTGCATCTCTTTTCTTGCTGCTGCTGCTGCTGCTGCTGCACTCCTGTTCTGCACGCTCCAACCTCCGCGGAACCGCTGCAGCGGGCACCCGCGCATAGTGGGTAAACTAGCCTGACGAGAGTAACCCCCAGCCTCCCTTTCTCTCCTCTCTGCCCCTCGTCAGCAATTCTCTTCCCCAAACTTCACATCGCATCACATCGTGTCGCATCGCCTGTCGAGTCTACAGAAATAGCATCCCCAGCAGCTACTCCACTGTGCCCGCGCTTGCTTCTGCCTGCGCTACGAATCCCACTCCTCCCTTTACACCTGCGCTGCGCCACCGCTGTGCCTCGGCCGATGTGAACGTCGCTCAAGCTCGTCGCTGTCGCATCTATCTGCCCTCGCGAAACACAACCCTCCCAAGAGGGTCCCACGGGGAAGCCTCGAAGCTTCTTTGACATCCGCCATCCTCCCCATTGTCGCACACATCGATCCTCCCTCTCTGCGCACCATGGCGACGGGCAGCTCCCAGCCGCTCGCCACACATGCGGCCATCCAGTCTTTCGCTCAGCCTGCTGCTGCCTCTCCGCCAGAGCCCGCCGCGCCTACGAAAAGAGACCTTGCGTCGTGGTGGAAAAACTTTAAGCGGAATAACAAGAAGGAAGAGGAAGTCAAAGGTATGTTTGTCCGCCTCTGCTGTCCGGAGTTGCACTCGTCCCGTCTTCCGCCCCCCAGGGTGTGTGTCAGTGTGATCGAGAATATCGCTGACCCGTTGCTCTCTTCCAGGTCGCGTCAACGGCGGCATCTTTGGCGTCCCGCTCAATGTCAGCATCAAGTATGCCAACGTCGCCATCTCCCTGACCAACGACAAGGGCGAGAGTTTCATCTACGGCTATGTGCCCATTGTCGTGGCCAAATGCGGTGTCTTTTTGAAAGAACAAGGTGCGATTCTTTTCTATTTCTTGCAGTTTGCCGGTCACTAACTTCCGCAGCAACCGAGGTCGAGGGTATATTTCGTCTGAGCGGCTCTGCGCGACGGATTAAAGAGCTCCAGGAGATTTTTGATTCCGCAGAGCGCTATGGAAAAGGCCTCAGCTGGACCGGCTACACGGTCCACGACGCAGCAAACATTCTCCGTCGCTACCTAAACCAGCTCCCCGAACCCATTGTCCCCCTCGACTTTTATGAAGCCTTCCGCGAGCCGCTGCGAAACCATCAAGCACAGGCCGTCGGAAGCACCGAATCAAAAGATGACACTGGCGATTTCGACTACGAAAAATCCGTCGCAACCTATCAGCAGCTTATTCGGGAACTCCCCCCGCTGAACAAGCAATTACTTTTGTATATTCTCGACTTGCTCGCAGTGTTTGCGTCCAAATCGGAAAAGAACCGCATGACTTCGGCCAATCTGTCTGCTATTTTCCAGCCAGGCTTGTTATCGCACCCATCGCATGACATGGCGCCCAATGAATACAGACTGAGCCAGGATGTTTTGATTTTCCTGATCGAAAACCAGGACAACTTCCTGTTCGGCATGAACGGCACGGCTGCCGACCCTCAGACCGTGAAGGAGTTCCAAAACAATGCCGCGGCCACTCCAACCCGGTCTTCAGGCGTGCGTCGCTCGGCATCGAATGCCAGCGGTGGCGCCGACAGCCTGCGAAAATACGAGGCGCTCCGTCGAAATGTGTCCGTCTCATCTCGGAATTCCGGGAATACGCACAGCCCTGGTACACCGACGTCAACTACCAATACAGTCAAAAGAAGTAACACTGTTCCTTCGAAAAAATCCCCCGCCTTGATTACTCCGAAACGTGCGTATGGCGAGCCGACCACCCCGACATCGTCCGGACTGCCTCCTCGCACAGTCGAAAAAGAGCAGGTTCACCCCACAGAGCTTCTCACACCCACGGTCCAAGATGCTCCTGGGGATGCTGCTTTTTCATCAGTACAGCCCACACCGGAGCAAGTCGTCGAGCGTTCACAATTTTTGGAACCGGTGCCGAACCCTTCGCAAGCGTCCAATGTAGTCGTTACTCCTACCAAAGAGCGCAAACTATCGAGCTTCTTTACAAAGTCTCCGCCGGGTAATACAGAACACAAAGAAACGCGCCAGCCGAATCGCCTGAAGAAAAAGCGAATCCCAGGTAGCGCCAATGCCAGTGCTCAAAGCTCTAGCCATTCCCTCAACAATGCTACATCGAACGATTCTACGCTACTGCAATCAACATCGCAAGTACCGACCCCAGTGCCAGCAGCCTCAAACGAAGGTACACCGACGATACCCGAGACCGAGCCCGTTCCGCCTGTGAATGTGACTGAAGGTAGTCACCACCACCATCAAGTGTCAGAAAGCACAATAAAACCGCACCGCTCTCGATCTCCGTCCATGCAATCAAAGACGTCTTATACAGATCATTCCGAACTAGACCAAGGCGATGATTCTTCAAAGAAGGAACATCGACGAAGCTGGCGCTTCCCTCTTTCCAAGCACAACGACCAGCCTACGTCTCCGCCGTTGGTTGGTTTGAATTCCGGCGCTGAGTTCAGCACGAGCTCCATTGGCAGCTCTACACACCCCCGTAGCTTTGCCAACGATTCGCACGCTCCTAGCACAGATGTCACGTCGACACATGATACAGACGTCGGAAAACCTGCCAGCAGCTTGCGCGAGGGCGCGTTATCCCCGGAGCCCGAGAAACGCAGTATATTTGACAAAATCAAGGCAAAGGTTGCGCCCAGAAAGGATGGAAGTGACCGCGCAAAGAGCCCATCACGGGCTGACGTACCCGTGCCTGTTCCTGTTGCAAGTGAACCTCTGCCGGAAGAAAAGGAGCCACAAGAACAGCTCCCACACCAGCCACAGCTCCCACACCAGCAGCAGCCAACAGATGTTGAGAACAGCAGTGCACCTGCTGCTACCGAGGAGTCCAAATAAGGACCTTTTTTCTTTTGTTTTTCATTTCAAGTGTTCCCTAATACCCCATGTCTCTTAAGTTGTGTTTCCTCCCCATCAGACTAAATTTGTCTTCCACGGCCTTTTTTCTTTCGATACCTTTTGTCCTGTGAATCTTGATACCGCCATGATTTTTCCTTTTCTCTTGTTTTATATGTCTATTGAAATGCGTACAGTGAGTGACGTGGATAACTGTGGAGTGTTTTTTATTTTGTTACTGTGTGAGCGATAAATCATTATTACCATCTAGGCTGGGAACTTTTTTATCAGTAGCCTTGGCGTTGGCTTTATATCTATCATTACTATTCAGGAATTGAACCTTTCCTAAGATGTTTGATATTACATATGATACAAATCTGTAGATATTAAGACATTATTAAGAGATATATGTCGAGATCAGACAGAAGGCGCATTAAACTCGATCCGTTTGCCGTAGACCAGAGGCGTCCTTGCAATCAACTGGCCAACGGCATAGCCCAGATACGCCCCTGTTAGCACTGTAATGGGGAATGCCTGCCACGGCCGGTCCCTGTATGCAACTCATTAGCACTGCTACTACTTTCTGGAAGAAAAGGGGGACATACCAATCCAGCGGAATAGGCACCGCACCCAACCACGCACCCACACACACACCCAACGCACCGCCCCAGACCGCATCGGCGGGACGCTGAAATGCCCATACCCGTTTCCAGACTGTGCCGTCGACGCCATGCACATACACAAGCGGCGTCACCGATAAGAGAGCCATGTGCGCGGCACACAGCAGCGTGTGCGCATTGTGTGTGGTAAAGGGGGCGCCGAAGAGCACGAGGAGGATGGCCAGGACGGGTGTGCCGAGGAGGAAGGTTAGTGTGAGGGAGAGGAATGCCGCCTGTTTTTTGTTATTAGTATTGATTTAGGGATTGGTGTTTTGAAGGGGGGGGGAGGGACGAACGGTGAGTTTTTTGAAGATGGCGTCTCGTTTGGATGACGCGTGTGTGTGTTTCTTGCGGTATGGGGGTTTGGTTGCTTTGACGACTGTGTTTCCACCTGCTGCAGCTGGTGATGTTGTTGTTGAAGACGCCGCTCCATCAGCATTATTACCCCCCGTCGAACTTCCCGCCTGCGGCAAACAGGTCACCACATACGCCACCTGCAACGCCGTAAAAACAGGTAAATCGCTCAACAGCGTGGCCACGGGATCAGCCACCAGCGCCGGAAACCGCACGGCGTATAGCGCGAGAAGCACGGCTGGGTGAACGTGCGAGTAGGTTTGGGCGGCTGGCGTGGAAAGGATGGTTATGGGTGGCGGGTTTGCGGCGGTGGTGGTGGAGGGTTTTTGGGGCGGTGGTGTGGGTGGTTCGAGGGGAGAGTGCGGTGTTTTGCTGGTTGTTGTTGCCATGGTGCGTGTGTCAACTGGTTTGGCTGGTCGTTGAGGTGTTGTTGACATAAATAAAGATGGTGTCGCGAACCCGAAGGAAGTTGGAGTTGGTGGAGCTCGGTTGCCGCTGATTGGCTGAAACAATGGGCCTCATCAGTACACAACTACTACATGTGATACATGTCAATTACTTTATAGATAGATATAGATATAGATATTAGCTACATCAATTAAGAGTAATTTAACTATAATGTCATTGCTTGATAGCATCCATTGATGTAGTCGATGTACACATGCAGTGGGCAAGTATATAGTGCTTCACAGGAGAAAGAGAACATGAACAAGAACATATGGATAATATCAATTGATCAAGTTACTACTACTTGATCATAGTACAGACCTTCTTAACAAAAACCAAACCAACAGCCTTATCTATACATGTAAGATGATTGATGCACAGCGCGGAATACATCTGTTTTCAGAATAGCCCCATCTCTTCCCAACTTCCATACATATCAAACAACCCCCCCCCCCCGCTGATCCCTATATCTATAATCTATACAACCAAAAAGCCCACATCTTCATTCCCGAAAGAGACAGATTTCACGCCCTGCATTTGTCTTTCGCTTTTTTTTTTTGTTTTTTTTTTTTCCAAATAGTGCGGCATGGTCGGCGTCCCGCGCTCCAAGGCGTGCATAACTTGCCTAAAACGGAGAAAACGAGTACGCAACCCTCTACCGTTACCATAAACGTATGGCTTTGATGTATCAAGCTCATGATTAGATTTAGTGTGATCTACGCCACCCCACATGCAACCAATGCGAAAGACTCAACCTCAAATGCGCCGGATACGCCAAAGAGCGTATATTCGTCAACTCCAGCAAATCCGTAACATCCTACAAACCCGAGACGATCACGCTCCCAGACACGCTGGCCCGGTCAGCCAGCGCGAGCCGCTTTATTGGAAGCTTCTGGTCTGCATATCTACCCAACGGCCGCGCGTTATCTTCTGGCGCAGTGCAGGATACGCTTGGTGGGTGGACGAATACGATCCAGGAATTGTATCCCACAAACGACACGCTGAAAAAGGCGGTTTTGGCGCTGTGTCTGGCGAGTTGTGCCGGTAGGGCTGACAGAATACAGTGGATGGCTGAGGAAGCGTTGAGGCTCTATGTTAGTGCGCTGCAGGAGATGAATGCAGCCTTGAGGAAACGGTCGAGGGCAAGGCAGGATGTGATTTTGACTACGGCGAGGGTGTTTAGTCTATACGAGGTATGTTTCAGAAAATAAGCAGCTCCGTAAATTTTTTTTTTTTTTTTTAGGTCTAATCTTGGTCAGGCAATGCATGGTGCCGATGACAGAGACGAATCAGCGCAGGCGTCAAGCTGGAAAGCGCATATTGCAGGGGAACTGGCAATCCTGATCGACAGAGGGCCACGCGAGTTTCGACATGGCCATGCTCATAACTTGTTTATATATGGAAGGCTGCATTTGGTATGTCCTTTTTTAAAAAAAATTTATTGCTGTCTAACACCGACCAGACAGTTCTAGCAATCAGATCAAGAAAGAAATCAGTCTTGAGTAACCCCGACTGGAAGACAATTCCCTGGGAACAGCATGCCAAAACCCAAAAAGACAAACTTTTGGATATACTTATTGAAATCCCCACTCTGCTGGAAGAGAGCGACATCTTGTCACGCTTTGATGACGAAACACAAGAAGAAAAAGACCGTTGGCGAGAAAGGCTGATAGATCACTGCTGGCGCTGCGACGAGCAACTAACCAACTGGCACGACACAATGACTGCGTATAAAGACATAGCTCCGAGTGCTGGATTTCAGACCAAACACCGGAACCAGGCTTTCAGCGCTACCTTGGATGAAGACTTGCAGCCCATCAACAACAACGCTCGAGAAAAGTCTATGTTAGTCGACACGATGGATTTGGGGTCTGTCCATCTCATGACCCTATACTGGTCAACCTGCGTCCTCTTGTACAGCGTCCTGCGCCGCACAGTCAACCCAGACACTCACCTCCCCGAGCGAGTAAACGATATCAAAACATATTGCCGGAAAATAATCCGCGCAATCCCCATCTTCTTCCATCCGGCGGTCGGCGCTTTTCGGGCGTATCTGTCGACATTTCCCATGTATGTAGTTATACTGCATCTTTATGTGTTTAGAGAAGAAGAGAAGAAAGTAGAGTTGAAATTGTTGGAAGACTGTTATGATACTCCAGAAGGCATGACGGTTGGACGGTTTATGAAGAGCGTCGAGCTCGAGGCGAATGCTTCATAGAATGACTCGTATATTATTTTGCTAATGTGTACATAGTCAAGCTCAACTAAATAGAATAGACTCAATATCATTAACAAACGCCAGCCCGTATTTGGTATCTATGTAGAACCGCTGAAAAGGAAAAAAAAATGACTGTAGATGAATAAAAAAAATTGAGAATGATCGGAAGAACTTCAACTTCTCTCCGGGAGACGCTGAAACAAAAGAGGTGAGGAATCCATATGTACAGGTTTGTGAGTGGTATCGTTGATAATACGGGCCAGGAGAAAAAAAGCAATTAAATCATATTGGCAGCCGTGGTTCGTGATGAAGTCCGCTTCCCGGTGTTGGATTTGGACCGAGTGTCAGGGCTTCCCCACTGTTGTGGCTCCGAATTTCTTGTGTCGGAGTCCTTTCGAGGTGAACTCATAGTTCGCCGTCTTCGATATCGTCCATCATCAGAGTCAGGACTCGGGATAGGGTAAAGAGTCCCCGGCGGAGATGCAGGTAAAACCGACGGTATACCCGACGAACGCCGTAAAGTCTGCATTTCCTCTTGCAACAGTGCTACTTGACTCTCCAGAGTTTTTCTTGCCGTTTGTTCTCGGCGCAACAAAGTCACAAGAGCGCTATACTGCTCGATAGAAATGCCATGCAGATTCAAAGATGAACCAGGTTGCCAAGGAGGTGGCTGGTTCAAAACCATGCTTGGCCGTAGTGTCGAAGTACTTATTGGGCGTCCATTTCCTCCAAACGAAGCAGAGTCAGATGAAGTCTCGCTGGCAGCGCACAGTTGATCACGATACGCGGCTATGTTTTGGGTCGTCAGTTTTGCTTTCTCAGGCGTAGTTTCTGCCGTCTTGGTGGTCCCATCGTTTCCGCTTCCTTGCATCTTTGCAATCGCAAACTCTAGATCCATGAGCTTAACCTCTATCGTCGTTAACCGCTGGTCGACGCTAGCGTCGGGATCCGCCATGTTGGCTATCAAACTTTGACCTTGAAATGGGGGCGATTCCACTTCGGTAGAGCGCGTTGCAACCTCCTCGTCAGCAACTGGCGTTTTGCTGTCTCTGGGCGGGTCGACCTCGTGTTCCGGCGTATTGACGATGTCATGGTCATTATACGCGGTGTCTTCTTGGTCGTACGGTTCCAGTACACTGGTTCGCCAGTCCTTGGTTTCTTTGCTGCGCCGCCTCCATTGTATAGGCGACATGCGATGACGTCGTATCAGAGCTTGGAGGTCGTCGGCACTCCGCGACCTTCGATGAGCTCTGTGAGTATGTAGCGATTCCGTATCGCAGTGGCCGGTGATGGCGCTTACTGTGCTCATTGCACTGACTGGTCGCGTGCTGATGGGGGAAATAATCGACAGGGTTCGTTCTTTTGTATTGCCTTCGTCGTCAGATAGAACCAAACTAGGCAATGTAGCCCTTCGTCGAACGGTATATGGAAGATCGTATTTGCTATCCTCAGCTAGTACGTCGGACGATGCGGACGAGAGACGACTAACGGCCAAGGATCTTTTCTGGTTTGCCGCAGACGGCGACGTGTTGGAGTTACGAGAGCGTGCTTTTCCTATTGAAATCGGGTCGGGTGCCCCGGCTATGTTACGGCTCCTTTCAATTCTCAGTATCGATGATTCCTCGTCGGTTTCGTCTCCTTCCAGTATGCTCTGTCTCTTTTTTCCAAAAATCTTACGCATCACCGTCTTCAAAGTGCTCCCTCGCCGGCGGTGTGAGAACGATTCGTGTGATACGTGAGAAGAGACTGAAGCCTGGGGGTGGTGGGATATGGCGCCGCGATAAGGCACTGGTCGCTGCGTAGGTGCAGAGGGCAGTGGAGGCTCCCGGGAGGGATGAACTGGCAGAGCAGTGAAGGTCGGTTCTGAGGTTGATAACGTCTGTGGAGACAATGTGATCTCTCTTTGTTGTAAGAATGGGTTTGGCTGGGACATGTTCATGCCGACTGGAAAAGTTCCAACTCGCGGGGAGCTCTGGACGACAGCTGAGGCCGTCTGTGACATTTGAACACACACGACTGTATTTCCTGGAATGCTGCGAATCACACCAAGGTTCAAAATAAATCCATAGTAATCGAAACAGCACCGGTGGTTCGAGAAGTTGGTGACTGGAACCGGTAGTCGACGAGGGACCAGTGAAAGTCGGAAATGATAATAAAATTAAAAAATCAGATGCTTCGAAGAATCAAAAGCAGTAAACGACAGTGGTTGAAGCAGCCGGGATAAAGCTCCTCGGCGTCAGTAGGTCAAGGCAAGCGCTGCATGCAGGCGCGACGAGGACGAGGTCTGTGGGCGGTATTCACACCGGCTCGACTGAGTATACGGACTCGATTCCTCATGCAGAAGGACTGTGCAAGATCGCGCTCCAAGTGCACAAAACGGACATATTATTATTATTGGCTTTCGTGCAAGCTGCGTAGGGCCGTCCGGGAGAGCGCCGTCGGGACAACGAAGGACGGAGCGGAGGCAAATGAGGGGAGACTCCGAGAACTTGGGCTGGAGCGACTGGTCGGAGCAGGGAGAAGGAAAGAAGAGCAAGAGCGAGTGTGATTCCCTATTGGGTGCTGCGCAGGGCCAGCAGACGTGGGCGTCTTTTTCAGTGGTGGTGGTGGTTGTGGTTGTGGTTGTGCAGGTTCAGACGAGGAGCTTCGGTTGAGCCGGGCGCCTGCCTCGATAACGCCAGCGCCAGCGGCCAGCCCAGGCAAGCGCGATATCTAGGCAGGAGCGGAGACGGCAGCTGCAGGGGCGTGCAGACGAAACACCGTCCGTGCTGGCGTCAGCAGGTCCGGGACTGGTCAGCCAGCGGCTGCCGAAGTCACTTGACTGCTAGTCTGGTCGCTAGCTGCCAGTGCCAGCATGCAGAACTCGACTAGTTTAGCAGCTGGTATACTTGTTCAGCGTTCGAACCTCTTCAGGTTCTTCTCCAGCTACAGCCACGCTTTACGCAGTGCCTTCGGCACCCCATAGTTCAGGCACGGCGGAAGCGGGTGGCTAAAGTTGCGTACCGGCATATGGCCAGACGAACCATGGCGCGCGCCCGGGGAGGCTGTCGGGAGATCAATCTGGAAAAAGCAAAGGAGGGGAACTCGGCAAGGGTGGTGGGTCCAATATATCACAAGCAATCAATAGCGGAGCCCCGCCGGCATGGGTGGCCAATCAGAACACACTGCGCCCGGGTCGCGGCCCACTGCGGCCCACCGGGCGCCGAGTCTAAGCCATGCTGCACTGGGCTAGCCCCCATTTGGCCTAGTGCAGTCATGGTGAAACTGTACCACATGGCCCGCTGGCCCCACCGCCTGTTATTAACCTGTTCCCTTGTCAGTATTCACCGCCATGCTGTGCTGTGTGCATCGTTGGTCTTCGATTAGCTCTTCTAGAAAGCTGCGCGTCATCAATCCGTCTGAGTTGGCCGCCAACGCTGTAACTCGCGACTCGCGAGAGCAGAGGCTGACAAGGCCAATGATGTGTGCTGACTCGTGGGTTGGTTGGACATCCATCGCCATGCCCAGCTGAACCAGAACGCGTGCTAAGCGGCTGTTTTATCTCGTGACTCCGGAGCAGGTACCGTCGCGGGCCTAGCCACTGCATCTTAATCAGTCATCAAAACCGGCCTGCTTGGCTCTAGATTGGCTATTTTATCGAGCAATAATAGCCACGTCTTATTACGTCAAAGAGTCTGACGGAATCTTGCCCTTGCCTTAATTTTTAAAGCTTGAGAGCGGGCCCGACGTTTGAGGCTTTGCGGTACGCAGTTAGTCTGACTGCAGAGACTGTGGAGAATCTGATATGCTTTTTGTCTGGTCGCAATTTACTTCAAACAACCTTTACAAATTTCTATCCGTATGAATTGTGTGCTGTCTTTCCAACATTATTATTCAATGAATCTATTTTTACTGGGCTTTTCTGAACAGCGGCACAACGTAGCATGCGGAACCGCAGCGTTGGCTGAGAAGGAAGATGCTGACGTACTGCCCAACACCATGGTCAAACTTTGTTTCTGTCCAACAAGAATGACACAATTGTCGCTGATATGACTGATATGCTCCGATGGTGTGGCCAGCTCAGCTCGGGGCTAGCTGTTTCCGGGAAACTTTTGTTCTTCCCTGCTTACACACCATCGTATGTCTCAGCCAGTCTGAGCTCAAGACAGGCTAGCCACGTCACTTTTGTTTCTCGTATCAGTCTCAACTTGAAGCCTAACATGGAATATGCTCAGGTCTTCTTCTTATTCCCTTTGTGGAATTTTAATTAGTAATTTGCGCATCTTGTGCAGATCATGAAAAGCCACCCAGTTCAGATCGGCCTAGATCGCACTAAACAAAGAGCCACCGCAATGGCTTTTTTAAACTTTGGATCTAGAGTCGGTAATAAGTATAGGGCATTGGCGTGGAATAAGCTGTTGGGCTGAACAGCCTGAAACAGCAGATTCTCTATTGATCAGGGTTAATCGGCGAATGGGGAAAATGATTTCAAATAATTTCGATAAATTGAGTTTCGGCTATTCAGCGATAGATTCATTGTTTAGTTTCATTGTTACTTTAATAGGTACAGTTTTAACACGTTTCCCATCTTCAATGTTAGTTCCGGGATTGTACTATGGAACCGGAGATATTTAATTTTGGAGTGCAGTAACAAAAAGTATATTTATAAACGATGGATTCAGCCCTATCAGTTTGAAGATAAATAACTTGTTGATAACTCTAAAGCCACGCTGCTCTGCAATAGCACCACTTGACGGGGATCTTGCCTACTAGCCCTAACCCTAACCCTAAGAGTTGAAACAGCGCATGTCAATCTTCAAATGTTGTTTTAATAATATTGCAAAGAAATGACTGGACAACTGACTAGACGCTATGCAATTAAATAATCAATAATAAATAATAAGCAACCCATTTAAATCCCATCCCGCCGTCTAATACCAAAGATCCAAGTCTGCTGATGGCATCAACTGCCGCGATAAACACCAGGGCGCAGTCGAGCCCCCGTGGTCGCACTCCATTTTTATTCTTCTTTAATTCATTATTTTTTTTTCGCAATGTGATTCTTATTGTCGCAGAAGAAATATTCAAATGATGCCGGCGGACCATGGCTTAAGTACTCATGACAGCCGTCACACAGAGCAGCCAGTCAGATGATAGCAGTCACCGCGCTCAGTCACAAGCAAAACTGACATCAACCACAATCGACCGAAATTAAACAAAAAGTGTAGAAATAACCATTTAATAAATAAATTACCTATGCAATAGTAGCATGTCGCAAACACCTATTCTGCAGCATCAACAACGCAAAAAATATGGTTTCGTTTATTGTCCCTCCAGCCAGTCCGCCTCGGACACTGCTCGGCCAGCCAATCATCGGCGCCTACAGCAGATCTAAATATCAACAATCTCGCTCGTCCAGATATCCTCCGCCGAGTTACGATAATAGGCGTCTGCGTTCTTCCTCGCGGAGAGAGATGCCGGTCGAGCGCATTCCGGCTTATGTTACGGGGTATTCGTCGCGGTACAGCGATGACTACTATCCGCCGTACAGTAGCTACGGTGAATATCACAACTACAACAGCTACAACAACTACGACAATTATGATACCTATCGTACTCGGACCTACGATACCCATAGCTACCGAGACAAAAGCCGTCTCAAGTCCTTTGGCGAACGAGTTCGTCGCTCACCAAGACGCGACCTGATGGATCTGATGGAGTACTGTCTGGACGACGACGATGAAATATCGGAATGCACAAAGTATAGTTGCAGATATTATTACTGAATTTCAATATTGGTGAGCCTGGTACATATTGGACAGCGGGCAATGGACACTGATGCTAATGTGTTTTTATTGCAGATTGCCCACGCTCACTATTTTCTTTTGTTGCGAATGTCGATATTTATACGTTAGACGTGAAGCGGGCGCAAACATTTCGGTCGAGGTCAATACCAACTCATTGATTCAGTTTAACAAATTGAGATTTGTCATTGAAGAATTAAAGTGATTCTTCAATGTTACAACTTGTTTCGTTCGTGAGGGTTTATATGTCATGTAACAGTATGATAGATAGTTTTTTAGGATTTGTTGCGTTGATTGTGAATATTCCTTTGCTGAAAGTGGTTTATGATAAGCGCTTTGCTGCTTGAGCGTAAGCCGATTCTTTGATTATATTGATCTCTTCCAAGAACCACTGGAGTTGAAACGAACCTCCCCGAAGACTGATAATGGCATGGATAATTTAGGGTTGGTTCTTGGCATTTTGGAGAAAGCCCTTTCTTAACATTTGGAAGGGTCCGGTGACGGTCCCCAAAATGCCAAGAAATCAGTTGAGGTGATATCAAAAAAGATAAAAAACCATTGATGATGAGCCTAAAATTCGATACTGACGAGTAAAAGAGCTTAATTCTAAATTCACGACCATCTCCAGTCGTACATATATCATACATCAATGTAGATATAAAACGGTATGTATAGACACGTAGGCAAAACCATCTGTGACATTTAATCATTGGAGTAGTGGTTGCGAAAGCGAAGCTCAAAGAATGATTGATGTATTAATTATTCGTTGGATAAACTACTCTATACTTTTACAAATGGAAATTATCGATTGACCACTCTTTGATTGGACGATTGCGCGGAAACTGATATGTCAGTGACTTATTATCCTCGGCCGAGAGGCCAACATAATGCTATAAAGACATCAATGTATTCCCACGAAGCAGATGGTTCATACACAAAAGATCCATGGAACTTTCATATAACAAATTTATTGCGAATTTGGCATATAGACACTCATCTCAAACCCATTGGTGAAAGGCAGAGTCATGTTCTGAAACCCATTCTCAGGGGCTCGCAAATATGCCAGCAGATCTGCATAGCCTTTTGCACCAGATATCGTGTTATCGGTAAGCACAACTGAGCCTGGTCGAAGACGAGGTAGGACAGTCTTAAGCGTTGGAAGAGCGAGTGCCGACCAGACTTTTTTCCTGATCAGCATGGGAAAACGAGTAGGCCACAACAATACGAGTTTTACACTTACTATCGAGAAGGAGAAGATCCACCACCTTTGGCAGTCCATCTTTTAGGGTCTCGAGTAGATCACCCTCCCTCAAGTCAATTTCTTGCTCAACCACCGGACCACACTGGGCCCAGTATTTTCGTGCAATTTCCGCCTTTTCCTTCTCCTTTTCTGTCGCGATCACAATGCCAGATTTACCAGTAGCGACTTTCGTCTTGGCAATAGCAAGGGCAAGGTATATAGTGCTGACGCCGAAACTAGTTCCAGCCTCGACAATATTGGTAGCTCCCATGGCATTTATCAGCTGGTATGTGAATTGGCATTTGTCTTGGTCCAAAGCAATGAACTTGTCACGCATAAGCTGATCAAATTCCTCTTGTGGGTTACCTCCTGGTTGCTGCTGGTCTTCGAGCTCCCCCAAAATCTCGGATGAGAAAACTTTTTTCTTTTTCGAAATAGTGGCTTCCTGTTCCAATGACCTTTGATGAAGTTCATCAAGGAGTTGCAGGATATGCTGCGGAGTGTCGAGTAATGGCGTTGACATTTTTCCACTTCAAGAAAGTTATAAGGCTTTAGGAAATCAATGGATGCAGTTGGTGGTGAATTCGGTGGAGCAGAAGAATTGAGGTTCTGTGCTCTATATATATGTAGGGAGCACTTGAGGTGGACATGTTCGATGTATAAAAATATAGACCACGTCATTGAGGGGTAGAGCAAATTCTTGGCATTTTGGGGAAATGTTTGAGGAAATTCTTTTCAGAACAGGAACAATCGGCACGGCAAATCCCCTACCCTGAAGACAAGAGGTAATATAATTAATATTCGCCATCGAGTGAGTCACCTGTTACGAAGCCGCAGCTTGCTGGTGGGTGCCGACAGTTAGCTGTCGGACAATCGGCGCATACATGTATCTGCCGGCCTTTATTTGGAATACGGAGTAGACAACTGTTGATTACCATTGCGCGCGTATGACTAACACGCTTATTGCCTGTTATTACTATTAGCTCTTACACAGATTGCATCTCCAGAATTCGAGCGTAGGCATCCAGAATCTTCCCAATCATTCGTACCACGTTCCAATGAGCCTTTCCACTCAAGATTCTTGCCCAGATTCTGACAACTCGGGAGCACAAGTTACTCGAGGCGGGTCTCATTTCGTCCCCATCCTCTGCTTCGTTGACCATGTCCACGATGTAGGCATATAATCTTGCGTCCTCTTCCTCAACAGTTCCTTCGGTGACGTTGGGTTGTATCGCGATCAACCACTTGCTTATAATGAAAGCACACTCAAGAGCACATAATGAATGTTGAAGTGACCATGAAAAAGATTGGCTATGTGTCACGATATTGATTCCTATTTTCACCGGAATGCTTAGTGCGTGCGCTGAGTAGAGCACTGCACGGCTAAGTCTGGAATTCGTCACTAATGGTGGGCTTCGGTACATCGACATCGCGATCTCTTGTGGGATATGTGTTTTGAGAGCACACCATGGACCAAGGTCCACGTTAAGTCGAATATAGGCCATGCGAAGCAAGGCAGTCGAGTTGAAGGAGATGGGACCGAGCGGACTCCCAGGACCTAAAAAGGATTCTGGATCCTGGTTCCACCCAATCTGCCAGTTTTTCAATGCTTGTTCTACCTCAGCCATGTCTGCCGAGGATATTCCCTGCTCCCCCTCGGGTCTCCGCTTTGCTGCCATTCGCAAGAAGTAGATGTGCTGGATTAGAGCAAGGATCATGGTGTAGCCACCCAAAGAGGAAGAATTATCTTGGATCTTTCTTGTCTGTGGCGAAAACAGAGATGCCAACATTGCTTGAAATTGAGGCTCTGTCCCATGTTTGCTCCTAGCCTGTTGCCACTCTTCCTCCGTTTGAGCTTCCCAATCCTTTTCACGTGAAGTCAAACGAATGTTGAGTTCAGAGTTGAGGATAGGCGGTGGAATGTCGTAAATAATTGTATGAAAGATGAGAAAGCAAAATATTATTGCAACAGTTCTTCTGAATCGTTCTTCTTTAATCCAGTTAACCCACGTTGGGCCTTTCGGTATTTGGGGCTCCAAGAGTTTCTCGGCCCTCACGAAATTGACCAAAATGTTCTGTATCCCGACTGCCTCATCGAAAATGGCTTCCGAGTTCCCCCATGTTGCCATCGCCATAAGTATAAGTAACGCTTGTGCAAGTGGGAGAGGGTCAAACCGATGGCTTTGTTCCCTGGGTTCTATTTCGGCGAGAAACATCATGTTATGTCGCTGTTCCTTTCGTTGGCGAATCCGCTCCTGGGATATTGCTAGTGCTGTCCGGAAGAGCATAATAGAATTTTTGGTATCAAATGCTGATATCGCGCCAATGGTAGCCATGGCTAAGAGTAGTTCAAGTGGGCACTGGGCAACCGAAAATGTTGGGAAGTGTATAAAAGGCAGATGTCGGTGGAATCCAGTAAAGTATGTTGTTATATATCTGGTCATTGTGTGGCGCGAAGGAAGAATAAACCCCTGGGGAATGATTGGGCCGAAGTCTTGGATCTCAATAAACAGGGTCTCCCAGTTTTGCTGGGTAACTTTCCAGGGCTCTTTCCGGTTTTCTGTAGCATGAAAAGGCTCGAGTGATGGCAACGTTGATGTAAATTCATCGAATAAAGGAGATTCTGAGGTATATAGCCGATTCGATATTGAGGGGCCGGAATCTGGACGTTGGGACTGGGTTTGCGATTCAAGCGTTGGGAAGAGTGGAGCTGCAGGCGATGGAAAAAGAGGTTGATCTACATAAAATGATGATATACCGCCGCTATATGTCCCATTTATACTGTCGATAAATGAGTCAAAATCGCCGAAGCTATCAGTATGGTGAGCTGGCGGCAAGTCCAATGTAGTAACTGGTGATGCAAAGGGCGGCATCGCAGAAGACCTCTGGTGAGCCCCGAAATGAACGGAAGCTGCTGGGACTGAATGTGACAGAGGTTGGTTCGTCGAGGGTGTTGGTTCTGAGAGATGACCAGTTGCCACATCGTATGAGGATTCTGCAACTTGTATCCTGGATGTGGAAGGTGAAGCGCTGTGCAGACCCACGGGGATAGCCCCGGAAAATGAGGGGCTCTCGCCATGGTCGGCAAGATCTGCTTCAACTTCATCATGAGGTGTCTCATGTGTCCCATGCTTTAAGCGGATGTGGCGAGCGAGGAGGTCACTGTTCACCGTTGTCAGCTATGGCTAGTTTACTGTGAGTCATCGGCAGTCGGTACCTTCGAGCAAAACCAGAAGAACAAATAGTGCACTGGAAAGGCTTTTCCTTGGTGTCTAGAAGCAGGTTAGTCGCGTGAAAAAAAATCGAGTAAACAAGAGGTCTCACGAAGCCTTTCATGTCGCTGTAAATGCTCCTTTCGCTGAAAGGCTTTGGCGCAGAAATGACAGCGAAACGTTCTTTCGCCATTAGGACTGCTTGGAGAATTACGGGTTATTTGTGTTTTTCCGATCAGTCTTAGGTCTGTCTGATCGACCGAGTTCGGCTTGCTTCGTTTCCTTGGAGGCATGTTGGAATTGAGCGCAGGGTGTGAAGGTGGAGGTTCCATTGACGAACGATTGAGTCATGTGATTACTTGCGGCCGACGAAAGCGCCAAACCAAATTAAATTATTTATTTCTTCTAGTTGTGAATTACTAACCGGCATTTTTCTACTATGAGCTCTAGGGAAATAGTATGGTTTTTGTTAGTGTTGGGGTATAATCGTGGTTTTCGAAATCTTGGTTGCTGTGTTGGTCGAACTCATGTTTCCAATATAGAGTGAAGCTGGTTAAATTCCGTCACCCACTCAAAATAGCTCGCTTGCATCAGGGTATCGTAGATCAGCGTGCTCTTCCAAAGAGTCCATCCAATGTTTGAGGAACTTGCTACCCCTACAAAAATCAGATACTTTCTTTGACGGGATGAAAGGTGACATACTTGCTGATTGTTTCAGAATCTCCGCAAACGCAGAGATGTCTCTTGGGACGCGTCATAGCAACTATAAATTAGAAGTTAGCTGATTCTTCAAACGAAACCTGCGATTTGCAAACCGTTTAATCGACGTTTCTCTCCCAGAAACCCAACCTCGTGTTTCTCATTGCTCCTGACCAAACTGACAACAATCGCCTCTTTCTCTCGTCCCTGGAAACCATCCACACTTCCTATTTCAATACCGGGATATTTCTCCTTCAAGGACTGGGAAATCAGCGCCACTTGCGCGTTATAAGGAGTCACAACGGCAATGTCTTCCGCTTTTACTCCTGCATCTATTAGACCCTCCACATGCCTAACAGCCAACGCAGCCTCCATTTCGTTACTTTTGCTCTCGCCGAGCAGGCTGCTCTTCTTCGTGGCATCTTCTTCTTCGGTCTTTTCTGGAAAGTCACCTCCTTGAGTGTCTATGAAGACAACCGGCTCTCGCGTGTCGTCATTGTCTTCCACTTCATACGGAAGATCCTTCAAAAGGCGTTCTTTCACTGAATCTGCTGCCATGAGTTTACCCTCGTAAAGCTCATCGGACGGGAATCTCATGATTTTTTCATGCATTCGGTACTGAGTTGTCAGCATTCGCTTGATTGATGGGCCATGTAGGTCGAGTAATCGATCAAACATGGTTTTTTCAAGGGTGATTCCCTTCAAAGCAGGCGTTTTTTCACTCTCAGCCTCTTTGGGCTTTGTCTTTCCTGCCTTCTCCTTGGTTTTCATATTCGTTGATTTGATCGTCGGTGGGAGTTGTAGGTGATCCCCTGCTAGCACTGCCCTCGAGGCAGATAGCAATGGAATCCAGCATTGCGCTTCCAATGCCTGACTAGCCTCGTCGATAATGACAACATCGAATTTCTGGTTTTTGAGCTGATGGCCGCCCGCGCCGTGTAATGTAGCAAGAACTACTTTACTCCCCGTCACCAAGTTGTCGACGCATTTCGACTCGCGCTCTCTGAATTCCTTTCGCAATTCTTTCAAATCGCCATATATTTCCCGTCGTTCTCGGCCATTTCTGGTCTTGCGAATGCTTGCTTGTTTCGCATCAATCTCCTTTCTCACGTCCCTGACAATCTCTGCCGCGTCGGACGTTTGCGTAAGGACCTCGAGAGACTGGTTCAAGACCGACGGAAGAAGTCGAGCAGGGTGTCCAACTCTCACAATCGGGACTTTGTGGGGGGTAAGCCGTTCGACGATGTTGTCGACTGATATATTGGACGGTCCGCAGACTAATATCCTCTTGTTTTGGCGAGTAAGTTGTAGAATAAGCTCGATCAACGTGTGTGTCTTTCCGGTTCCTGGAGGTCCGTGGATCAAGGATATTTCTTTCGATGCCAGTGCAAATCGTATGGCCTCTTTCTGAGAATCGTTCAGAGTCGGATCGATAAAGTCTAGCTGGCCAATGGAATCGTAATCCGGAGACGATGGCGTCGTATGGCCAAATAGAACCCTCATAAAATACGTGTGGTCTGCTTCGGTCATTTTTTCCATCTTCTCCATGGTCTGGTTGAGTCGTCGATGCGTCACGTCGTTGGCCAGTTTCACCCTATTGTCACAAAATGTTTAGCCAATCGTGTATATACTCGCATGGCAAAAACACAACATACAACCACAACTTCTTTCCCCAAAGCTCATCCACCGCCTCTTCCTCTGCCTTTGAATTCGATCCACCACCACCACTCTGTCCAAAGGCTACCGAGAGACCCTTTTCCGAAACCTTTGTAACCACCCCCTCAGCGCCATTGCTGGAAGAACCTGGTTTAGATCCATCTTTGCTCTCCTTCACAGTTTTCTTCCCCGAAGCAATCTCAAGAACACGCACAACATCTCCAACCCTGATACCATGCGCAGCTAAACGCGGTTGTCCGTCGCCACCTTCGCCGTCCGACGACGAGAGCACGGCCGCATCAGGCTCAAACTCTCCAGCCACTCTGCCGCCCATGCCTGTTCGGCATTGTGAGAGTATGATGCCCGTGAGCGCATACCCGGTGGCTTGTAGCGTGCGGCGTGTAGCTGGCGAGACGGTGTTTGTCGAGCTCGTAGCGAGCGAGGACGAGAGCTTCTCGGCTTCGTGCTCTTTGAGTAAAAGGTCTCGTTGTGCTTGGGCGAAGAGAGGGATTGGCACGGGTGTCGATGCCATTTTTATTGTCGTTTAAATATCAAATTCTCAAGTCATGGCTGCAGCAGCGTTGGTATTGCTGGTAATGAAAATAATTTGGTCTCGCTCCCCGCACACCTGTTTGATATTCCCCGCATTCGCTGGATTAGTCATCGTTATGTATATAGACTTGAAGCTGGTCACAGGCAAGTTAACTATATAAAACAGCCTCAGGTTAACATATCTAGGGATTTCTTAATTCAAAGAGTATTTGGCATGTCGTCGTTGAATTTTATATCGGAGGCGTCAAAAACCAGGTCAAAAACTACACTACAATTTGTTTTCAAATCCAATAATACAATAATATGGTGTTTAATTTCAAGTTCAGGTAATGATATGCCAACTTTGATGTACTGTCCTTTCTGACAAGGAAAATTGAAATTGACCTATATCACTTGCCAGCAACCACCTTCCACCTCTCACCTCCCGCCTCTCTTCTACAATCCTCTCGATCCATATTTCCATAATATCACTTCTTTTTTGGGGAAACCCCTTTTCTAGAGGATATTCAAATCTCATTTCAGTTTCAGCTGAGAACCTCAGGCGGCCTTACCTCAGATCAAAGTTCACTTAATGTGAGGGTTTCTTCGCCGATCAAACACAACGTCGAAAAGAATCAAACTTTTGGACAGCTCCTGGAGCGAATGCTCACCTTCGTCTACCTCACCTTTATCTCCGACGTTCTCTTTACTTGAGTCTCCATCCGCCTCTTCTTGTGTGTCCAACTTCTCCGTGGCCCAGACTTTGAGCAAGGGCAAGGCCATGGAGGCTATATCCCCCCAGAACTCGACCTACGGGGATGAGAGATTTCTTGGGCTACCTTTCGAAATCTGGACGCAAATATTTCGTTACGCAGGCATCATTTGTCCTTGCTCGATTGACTTAGTGACAGTAAATCACCGCTTCGCTGGGACCCCAAACAGATGTGCAAGCGACGGTCTCTCTCGTGCCAAGCGCACTGATATCGTGACCTGCGCCTTGTATCGTGGTTCCTACCCAGAATCCTGCGCGCACACCTCTTTCCTACCAATGCTTGCAGTTTCCTCACAGGCTAGACAGTTTACTCGCAGAGCTATTTTTCAAGAGTCTTCGCTTTTCTTCACTCTGCGTGTCATGGAGGATTTGATGGGACTGAAGCAAACCTTACGTGGATTTGCGCGTATGGCTCCGCTGGAACAAAGTCTCAAAAGAATCCAAGTCGTCTTGAAATCGCATGACGGGCATCAACTGACGGTTACAAGCAAGAGCAAGAAAAGATCTGCCATAAACCTGTACAAAACCTTTTGCGACTATGCTGGAGACAAGCTACAAGGGACTCTCAAAGACTACGTTTTCGATTGTCATGTCGGTGATGAAGTAGTGACACGTGAGCTTGTCGATAAAATGACAAACAAGTTTCAGATGCTCAACTCTTGTGCATTTCGCTTCGATTACTCTGGCCTAGGCTCCATCGTGGACATTGCAAGGAATGCCGCTGTGAAAACGATTTTGTGCGAAGAGCACACAGCACAGCCGTTTCGGTTTATGGACTTGCCAAATGAACTCAAAGAGATGATCTTGAAGGAAGTCTTGGTCAATCGTTGGGATCCACTACGAAAAGACAGACACATTACTCTACCGAGAACCGCTACATACAGACCGTATTTCCTACACCGGGGAAAGTCATGTTGCTCGAACTGCTCAGCTCGTTTCGCCAGAGGTTGCTCTTGTGTCTCTATAGGGTTTTATTCAACCTCCTGTACTTGCTTCACTTCACCAGTCCCGATATTCTTGACCAGCAAGTCCATGTACAACATGGCTAGCTACATCTTTTTCACTCAAAACACATTTTCCTTTCCATGCTATTACTCCCAGAGAACACATGATGTCCTATCGAAAGTTCCGCGGACGAATAGACGACTGATCAGGCACATCATTCTTGAGTCAGGATCATTCTGGTATACTCCTGGGTCGTATACTGCTAGGTCGGACCGCGTTAACTTTTTCCTCAAATACTTCGATCTCACGCACCTCACAGTCGATATTGAATCTCAATATCTGTATGAGGGCCATACCTATGCTGAGGAGATTCTCAAGACCATTGATCAATTTAAAAATGCCATGGAAGCTGTCAAGAAACCCCTGTCACTAAAATAAGGTCTTTTTGGCAGCTTTTAGGTTTCGATCATTGGATTATTGAAATCAACTTGGCTGGATTTCGTTGGAAAAGGTTCTCTTTACAGTCTTGGGCTTATCTCTCAACGGCGTTCTTACTCGTCTCTCTTATTCTGTTTCGCATTTCAAATAATATTGCTCATATTTCAAGTCCTAGTTCGCCTGGTTGGGGAGAATACAATGGTTATCCGTATCATTACTATCTTTCATATTTAGCATCATTTTAGCTACACTCTACGAAGAGAAGAGCTTGAGTCAATGCCGCCACCCAGTCACTGTAGTAGTCACCTTGGGGGTTATAAGACTTCTATCTTGACATGCGCTTCCTCGATCTTCTCGTTCTTTGGCTTCGAGACCAGAGCCTTGATTTCGCTTTTACAAAGTCCGGTACCGGCCAAGTCACATTCTCCACACCGCCGTGCAACTGGCAAGCAAACCGTCTGACCCAGGCCAACAAGTAGTTTGTTTATTTCGTGCCACTTGTCCTTGGGGAGCCATGACTGTAGCGCGACACGAGTTTCTTCAGGGTTCTTAGTGGTATGCCACCCCCAAAGGTTTGTAATTCGATGCACGTGTACGTCGACGCCAATTCCTTCGTGTTTACCCCAGGCGGCGCTCATGCATAGGTATGCCATCTTAGGACCCACCCCAGGCAGCTTCATCAACTCGTCTGCGGTTGAAGGAATATCAGAATCATAGTTATCTCGTAATAAGATAGCCGTTTGTTTGATATATTTGGTTTTGTTGTTGTGGAACCCGACAGTGCGGATTAATTCGTTTAACCGTTCCGGCGAGACTGCGAGAATATTTACCAGGTTCAAAGTACTGTCTTTCTTCTTGTCCTCAAGATACACGCCGTCTTCGTCTTCTTCTTTTTTGATCTTGGGTGCCGAGATAGACTCGCCTTCTCCAAGCTCTGTGTGCAGTCGCTGCATCGCTACCGCCGTCACTGTGTCCTTGGTCTGAGAGGACAGCATCAGCGCAACCAGAGTCTGGAATCTTTGGTCCTTAGGCGATGATGCTCGCCAGTGAAGCTCTGCGCAGCCCATGGTATCCACCGGGGCAGTTGGATTCTCTGCTCGCATCTTCTTGACCGTCTCATAGATCGTATCCCAATTTGACGGCGGCTGCATTTCCACAGAGCCATTTTCAAGTTTGATTTTCCGAGCAGGCTTTCGACGTTCTTTGGCCGTGTAGGATTTTTTATTTTGTGTCTCCTCTTTTTTTATAGGGGATTCTTCTTTCTTGGTCCGTTTAGCAACTGAACCGCTGGATGCCCTGGGAGCTATGCTCGTAGACGGGGTTACGCGGCGTCGCTTTTTGGCGGGAGGCTCCAGCAAATCCTCGATATCCGCAGTATTTGCTGATGAGAGAGACAAAGTGTCGTCATCGTTTGAGTCCGGAGCTACATTTGGCGATCCTAAGCTAGGCGCAGTGGTGGAATACTTGAACTTGTTCAACGCACTCGAGGAGCTGCGCGTCTGGCGCCTCGTTGATGACATGGCGTGCACAGCCTTGGCCGTATCCTGCGAGAGCCGGGACGTTCTCATTGCGAAGAGACGAAAGAACAATAGTGCTTGAGTGATGTTGTAGGTCTGATTGACGAACGAACGCAGTTGCCGTCGCGAAAAACAGTCTCCACGTGATCTGCCCCGTGTTTTTCCTGACTGGGATTAGCGCTCACGGCTCGGCCAGTCGCGACGCACGGGGAAAGCCCGGACCCACCCGAGCTTGTCTGGACTTTGGACCTCGGCCGCGACAGGCAATTGAATCAACATCCGACAACCAGCCGAACTCTCGCCTCTCGTCCCTTTCAAACGTGAATTGCACAGGAAAGAAGCAATCTGTACAGCTATACTATATATTCCTCGCTTCAGGACTCCGGTTTATACGTTACATACGCCTAGAAAAGCACTCAACCCCTCCACATTCCACAGACGCGCGCCGAGAATGGCGTCATCAAAATCAACCACACAGCGCTTATTGAAGGAGCTGAAGGAATATGCCAACAATCCCAATGAAGCGCTGCTTCATTTAGGCCCAGTCAGTGATGAGGACCTGCTTCAATGGGAGGCTGTTTTGCGAGGCGTGCAAGGGACGCCGTATGAAGGTAAGAAACACCAGCATCGCCTCTTTTTGGGGAGAGTTACCAACTAACGCGATTTTTATGTTGAAGGCGGCCTATGGCAGCTACATATTCAAGTTCCACCGAATTACCCTCTCTCGCCGCCCACTATCCGTTTCAAGACACGAATTTCACACCCCAATATCTCCTTTACGACGGGTGAGATCTGCCTCACTTTGTTGACGAGCGAGCACTGGAGCCCTGTCTACACGATTTCGACCACGCTATCCGCCATCCATCAACTGCTGACCGATCCGCGGCCGGACTCGCCGTTGAATGTCGACGTGGCTGCGCTTTTACGCGACGGCGATATTGCCGGGTGGGAAAGTATTGTGAGGTATTGGACTGGAGAAGAACGATGGCAGGGTGCGAGCAATACTATTAAACCGGCTGCTTAATATAAGACATTCGATGGGTGTCTATAACTATAATCTGTGCCTGCGTGCTAGTTATCTTTTTTCTTGTCACTTTTATTATCATGACGAATATGGATTTATATACTTGATGCAATTACGACATTTTATTTTCCTTCATTCTGTATTATCAGGGAGGTCTACAGTAAGATATTTGGGGGTTTAGAGGACTATGCAAGTGATTAATATTTCAATGTTGACGTATAGGTAACTATGTACCCTATGCTAATGGGTCTCCGGAGGCAGCAAAGAGTCCTCCGTGACTAACTTTGAATGGAATTTTGAATGAGGACACTTCAAGTGTTCCGTTTTCGACATTATCTCGAGATGCTCTTGATGCATGCTAAGGAGAGAAAGAGTTCATGATGATGATGCTCGTATAAGGATCGTGAGGATGCGATGATCGCTAAATAAACTGTCAAAAAACGCCGGTAAAATGCAACATGAAATATCGGTATATATCTGTTGATAACGAATTTCGAAAAGGCTGTTTCAGATTTGTAGGTCAGGGGAATTGGAAATCCAAGATGAGCCCTGTGGTGACACCCAATGGCTTGAGCCGATTACAGAGCAATGGCAAAAACTGCAGCACCCGCCAGCATTGCTGCCATTTCCACCTTCATGCCATGGCTGGGAGAAGCAGCACCTCCGGTCTGCAGACTGGGTGACGAGGTTCCGGTTTTGGAGCTTGAGGTTTCAGTAGCGGGACTGGCTGGAACCACGGTGACGGAGGTGACAGTGCTCACTGTGCCGTCAGGCAATGTGGTTGTCACCTGGAAAGTGGATGTTGTTGAGCTCTGAGAAGTTGTGAACGAGGCACTGGATGTGACCGGCGGGGCAGACGTCGAAGACGAATGTGAGCTGGAGGAAGTCGTTGAGGGTGCAGTACTGCTGATTGCACTAGTAGAACCAACTGGGCTGATTGAAGATGATGATGATGATGATGACGACGACGACGACGATGAGGAGCTGCTTGACGAGGAGGTGGAGGTTTGAGGTACATAGGTGCTCGTTGGTGCAGCAGAAGTAGTGGTCGAGCTTATTGTCGTGGTGGTGGTGGTGGTGGATGCCGGCGAAGTCGGTGGAAGAGTGGGAGTACTGTTGGCAATCTGACGCCTCGCGAGCCTCACACCTTCTGCGTGGGGAACTGCAGATACATGGGCTGCCAGGAGCGAAAGGACGAAGACTTTGGCGAGGTTGTACATCTTTTTTCTTGTTCTGGCCCTGCTGGTGTAGATGCCGAGTGCCTGTCAAGTGACGGAGTTTGGCGGACGATGGACAGAAGATCGATGCTGAGGAAAATTCGACAGAGAAGAACAGACAGAAGAAGAAGAAGACGAAGCGAAGAAAATAAAAGAATTCGCTCGGCGACGGCCTTGACCAGCCTCGCTCACGTTGTCTCACGCCCTCGCCACGCCGCCTTCCGTATTGGGCAGAAGCGGGCCCAGCGCAGCACAGACGTTTCCTTCTCGCATCATCGACTGCGAGTTTCTTCCTGGTTCTTTACGTACTACTCCATACGATTATCCGATTTTGCCCTCACTACGCTGAACGAGCAGATTGATTGTTATGCTCAGCATCCCAGTTATGATCATCTCGATACCATTGGCGGGAAATACAGCACGATCCAGTGAATGTCAGCGCGGGTAACAGCCCTGTCCAAGATATTCGCCCATGCAAGGCGATGAACGTGAGCTTAAAAAAAATGTCTTGTCCGTATCTAGGGTCTAGCTGCATTACTAGCTCATCGCTAATCGTCTAGCGTTGTTGGGCGCAACCGGATTATTCAGGGAAGCCAAAGATAGCAGGCTGCCACCAAACGCTGCGCGACGAGTCCGATGATGCTGTACAACCCCATCAGAACCACCATTGGCTGGATAATGAACTTGTCTTAGTCAACAGATATGGCCAACCTTGGGACAAGTGAAACCCCGCTCCGGAATACGCGGCCGTACGCTTTACATGACCGATCCAAACTGACTCCAAAAATATCTAATTGTTATTCGGCCAACAAAAAAAATACAACTCTGAAGAATCCTGTCAGCACGACTTCGCTGGGTTTGCGGCGACACCCGCTCCCACGGTCTCAGTCGTTGACCAAAGCATAGCCACAGCACGTCCGCACTTCGTGTGAGGGTGCAGCTGGTCGTTGCTGGTCTCTCTAGGTACACCACTAGCGGAGTCCGGCTGAGGATCTAGAAGGCCTTTCGGCGTTCGCCATCGTAAGCTCCTGTGGGCCGGCCATCCGGTTGGCTGACGGTGAGTATCCACGTAACAAGACAGGCATGCCCCGCTGGCCAACTGCAGAAGCAGGGAAGGAAAAACTCAGCCACATCTTTGTCTCGGATCCGATCCCATCATCTCCATAAAAGTTCGTTTTTGGTGACAAACAACAAAACAAACAGCCATGTATAGTTCGTTCCGGATCCCGACGGAAGCGGGCGTAAAAATCGCAGGGACCCGCCGTACCATTATTATTGATTGCACCAATTATAGCTGGTGAACCGTGGTACAGGTCACCAAGAAAATAATTGACTGACATTGAAGTAGTTATTTTAGCCCGTGTTAAATAATTGGTCCAATAAATTTATTTTAACACAGACAACGTTCTTGGCAATCTAGGGCTCAGGGCTCAGGGCAAGGGCTCTACCTCTGGGAGAGTCCTCAAGTGCTTTTCTGCTATTATACACCAATACAACATCGAAAGAAATGAAACAATAAAATACCAGACTAAACTTGGCCTGACAGAGGATTTCAAAAATCCGCCCAAATCACGAAAGCTCAGCCTCAAACTCCATGCGAAAACTCGCAAACAAGAATCACAATTCACCTTCTACCCCTATAAGTTCTGTCCAACTCCTCGTCGAAAAATCTCCCAGAGTACTCTGAAATAACAGGATTGTGAATTCCAGCATCAATACGAAGCCCCTGATCCTGCAAGACACCCAGTTGACTCAATTTCAAGCGAGCCAGATAAATGGCGATTCTATTAGCATCGTATTCAACGCGGTTCTGAAGCATTCGGGCAACATCATTTAAATTCAGTAGCTCGCCTTCAAGTTCAAACACCGGTGTGCCCGATTGGTCGATAGTTGCAAAGTCGGAGACGTCAAACCCTTTGGCGGAGAACCTGAGCGTGGCGGCGGGCCGTTTGCCGTTGACGTTTTCCTGGTCAAAGGTAATGATTCTGCAAATATATTCACCACCTAGCTTGAGTGTGCTATTGTCAAAGTACCAGTTGATAATATGTGTAGCCAAGGCTGGAACATTGCCATAGAGCGTTCGGACCTCGTCGTTCAACAGCCCATAGTTCGTTTGAAAGGGGAGCTCGTTTATGAGCACGGGCATTGGAACCGGCGGACGGTCGAGGTGGAGGACGAATATAGTTGCTGTCTTGGTCACGCCCGCAGTGCCTAATACCCAGTGTCGAGCTGCAGTGGCGAGGTTCCTGATGGAGTTGTACGGCCCAAGAAGGATAACATGTCGCGGGAAAGGGTCGTCTTTGACTTTTAAATACGCCTCTGGAACTAACTGAGTGTTTTTGTACTGGCCGACAAGTTTGAATCCTGTATTTCATGTAAGGTTTTCTTTTTTGCTCTTGCCTCAAACTAAACGCAATAGAAGTGCACGAGTTCACTCACGCTTCATCGGCATAGTCGGATGGAAATCGAAATTCTGCGGTCCCTGCCTCAGTGTAATTTCTTGGAAGAGGTGATTGAAGGACATGATTATAGCATTGCTGATCATGTACGGCCTGCCCTTGATCATCACACAGTTGGTACTGGCGTCGTATTCAATGAGGGTCTCCAGCTCAGGTTGCTGTTTCGAGCTCCATTCGAAAAAAGACTGAAGGTCAACCTAGTTGAAAAAAAGTCAGTTCTTAAATTTTCCTTATGTTTTTTTGCAAGGTCATCTTGTGGAGATTCACACGCACATTCAGCCACGGGAGATGGATGTTGCTGTAAGTAAGAGCGCGTAACATGTAGATTCTCTGCTCTGTCAGGTCATCGATAGTCACGATCTGCTGAAGGAGACGCTGTCTGGAGTGCAGGTCGGGGGGGTTGGCATGACTCATGTTGTCCACGCCCTCAAAGAGGTGGGATGGGTTGAGAGTTGTGTTTTTCTGAGTCCTCAGAGCGGTGTGTGTTTGCAGATGGCGTGAAGCCCTGTCACTAGTGAGAAAGAATCTTCACTATCAGCAAGCACAGCTCAGGCTCACATTTTGTATTTATGGAAATGAAATTTGCATTTTTTCTCTTAATAGAAAATCAATGGCTTTAGTGATTATTATATTAAAATAAGCAATTATATGCGCCAGTCAATTAACAACATTGGAAGATGACCGCGTTCCTAATTTGTCTTAGGGCTGTTGTCTTTGTTCACTTATGTACTCCAGATGTGAACTTTCAAGGTTGAAACACCAACTAATTTATCTGAAATACTGAGATACTGAGATGATATTATCCGTCTAAATTCCAACACAAGATATTTGAGTAAACGTTTGGACAGTCAACTTTTACACAACACTTCAATCTTCACATGTTAACACAGAGTGATATATTTTTGATGACCGCCATACATCAATTGGTGTAGACCACCTATACACCATACAAGCAATACATTACATCTAGGCTTCCATTCTGTATATACCAACATGAACGAAATATAAACTGCAAAATTTTCCACAAAGCAGACTCTCTATTGACAAAAAATATATAAAAATAGCATAAATCGAGCTCCCGCAATCTAGACCCGATAAAGTTGCTCCGGCGCCGCCCATTGGTTCTATTACGTCAGTCCGCGCCCCCGCATTCCCGACACTTTGAGCGATCGCCGACCCTAAATTATCCTGCTTCCTCCCCTTCCTTTTATTTTCCTGTCAGTCTCTTGATACCAACAAGCAGCCGAAGCAATAAAAATGGCGTCTTCTTTCTGGAATAATGTCTCTCTGCCCTCAGCAGTTTTCACCTCCCCGATCGCCGCGATCGTGACTCCGGCAGTGGCGGGCGCAGCTGTCGGGTATGGGACCACCAAATGTATGCTCTTCCATCCTTTCCTATGATTCTGTACAGCTTCTAATATATGAATTTTGCAGTATTCGACACAAAAAAAACTTACCGATCGCTACGTCAACCCCCCGGCTCTCCACCCAGCTGGCTCTTCGGCCCCGTCTGGACAATGCTATACGGCACCATGGGCTACGCCAGCTATCGCGCCACCATCGCCGGCCTCTCATCCCCTTCCTCGCTCGTCCGCCACATCGCCCACAACTCTCAGGGTCTTTACACTGTCCAGCTCGCGGCTAATCTCATCTGGATGCCGCTCTTCTTTGGCCTTCGCAAACCCGTGTTGGCCCTGGTGGATATCGCGCTGCAGGCAGGGATGGCTGTCGGGTTGGCGTACAATTACAACCAGATTGATGATGTCGCGCCGTGGCTTGTTGTGCCGTATCTGGGCTGGCTGGTTTATGCGTCGTATTTGAATTTTGGAGTTGGGTATTTGAATGGATGGGATATTTCGGAGGAAGCTGTTGAGCGTCGCAAGAAGGAGGAGTAAAATGAAAGTTCTCGATTTTTTTTTCCTTTTGTAAATATCTACTGAGAATAATAGTCCGTGCATCTTGGTTATTTATTTGAAAATAATTCATGCATACTAATCATCTAGCCGAAAAGTCTCAGGGCATGTTCGACAAACAGTAACTCATGCCGACCGATTTGAAATCTACTACAAAGTCACAACTCTTCCACTTAAAACGCCTCCCTCTCCCACTAGGGCTTCAATCACATCTGACTCCACGCCGCGATCGATTCCAAGTATCATCAAAGCTTCGTTCTGCGAATCTGCGTCATTGGCTGAACCGGCATTCTCGCCGTCCTCCTCTTCGGGAAGCTTCTTGGATACCGGAGCAACTCCCATGAAGTTGATGTTCACACCTCTCTGTCCCAAAATGCTACCTACCACACCGATCTTACCGGGTGAATCAAAGTTGTGGCAGATGAGCAAAGTGCCTTCTGGAACAAAGGATGTTTCGAACCGATCAAGTCGTGTGATCAGTGGCTGGCTCCCCGAGCAGGTACCGGATATGATTTGTTGCTGCGGGCGGGCAGGACGTTCTGAAGGGTCTTTCGATGAATCGCCGGGGGCTCTCGATGAGGCCCGAGATGGAGGCCGAGCTACCAAACTAACCAAAGACGAGTAAGACTGGCTTGAAGGGTCGCGTGAGTGTCGCTCATTCACTACAATTCCTCGTTCTTTGGCGATGAGTTCTGCATTGACAATGTTCACATTGACACCTGCTGAGGTGCTAATTGGAGCTGTCAAGCCCTTTACCAGAGCTGCAAATAGTGGCTTTGTGTTGTTGAGGCCGGCGATTTCTCCCTGGTAAACAAGATCAAACGTGTTGCGGTTGAGCGAGCCATTGGTGGAGGTGTAGTGCTGAGTGTACAAGCTGCCCAGTTTCTCAATCAACTGCACAAATGGCTGTAATTTCACATATTCCTCGGGAAGGATAAGAGGAGCATTCACAGCACTCCGAGGCAAGGAGCCTTGTAAAACGTGCAGAACTTGTTCGCAAACGTCGATTGACACGTTTTCCTGGGCCTCCACTGTCGAAGCGCCTAGATGAGGAGTTGCCACCACCTTGGGATGTGAAATCAGTTTGGCAGCGCTAGAATTTTCTTCGGGGGGTTCGCTTGTAAAGACGTCGATAGCAGCGCCAGCAATGTGCCCGGATTCAAGGGCGGCTAATAGGGCTACTTCGTCGATTGTTCCTCCTCGTGCGACGTTAAGGATCCTAGCCCCAGCCTTCATCTTCGATAGCTCCGTTGTAGATATCATACCTTTTGTCGATGCAATCAATGGGGTATGGATGGTGAGGAAATCGACCTGTGGGAGCATCTCCGATAAAGATGGAATAAGCGTCACTGATGCCGACGAAGCGACTGCTGCCGTGGCATATGGATCAACAGCAACAACATTCATGCCCAGTCCCTTTGCAGATCTAGCAACAATCATACCCACTGGGCAAAATTAGTTTCAGATTAAAGGTACAAGTAGGGTAATTCTAGGTACCTTTTCCAAGACCGATGATTCCAAGTGTCTTTCCCTTGACCTCGACACCAACGAATTTGCTTCTCTCCCATTTGGTTTCTTTGAGGCTCCTACATGCTTCAGGAATGGCCCTTGCCATGGACATCATGAGAGCCACAGTGTGTTCGGCCGCCGCCCCAATATTCCCAGAAGGCGAGTTGACGACAACAATGCCTAATTTGGTGGCAGCCTCAACATCTAGATTTGAGGGAAGTCAGTTATCAAGAAGAATTTTACTATGCTCAAGTCATTCGAAATGAATACTCACCAATATTGTCGACGCCAACTCCAGCGCGAGCAACAACCTTGAGCTTCTTGGCAGCCTGGAGCAACGAGGCAGTCACCTTTGTTTCTGATCGTACCAGCAAGGCCTCGTATTCGGGAATGATGGACAGCAATTCCTCATGGCTGAGCCCTTTCTTTTCGTGGACATCCACTCCATTGCGGAGCAGTGCCAGGCCATCTGGGGAAAGCTTCTCAGCGGCGAGTACCTTGGGTAGAGCAGGTTGACTGGGAATATGCATGATGATGGCTTTCGAACTTCAACGTCTCGACGAATTCGTGCCGGTTCTGTACTCTTTAACAAGTAAAAACCGTGTGAAGGGACTCGAAACTCACCTCAGAAGTGACAGTCACGCCTTTTGTACTGAGCGCGCCGAAGCCGCAGTTGATTTAATGGCCCGCATACCGCGGCACGCAGGGAAAGAGCAAGAGCGGGCAGTCGATGCATCTCGTGCCACACCCCCTCCTGCTCCTCCTTTCCTTCTGCAAGAGCGCGTTGGTCGATTTTTCTATCTCAGCTAAGCCTCTAGTTTCATGTCCCATTTTCATCTCGTCACGCCATTTCAGCAATTACGAGATGCTTGGCGGGGAACAGAGAGCCTTTCCCCCAGACGATCGGCGCTTCTCCGCATTCGACACCAACATCGAGCGAAATCGGTCCTGTCCTCAGGCCTATAAGAGGAGTTTCTAATAAAGCATCGACGTCATGTCAGCAATCTTCATCCAATGGCACAATATGCAGGCGAAGATGATCGACGATTGGTTGAAGTCACAAAACAGGCCATGCGCAACCTCTAATTGCAGAATGCATGATTGAATTGATATGCTGGATGCTGTTGGTGATTTGCAATGTGGATTCGACATTCAAGTATGACACTGAAATACCATTTACTCCTACAAACTAACACATATGCCGAGGTAGGTATACCAAATTAGAAAACAACGATATACTACTATGCATAAACAGCCAACAACCAGCGACTTCGACTGCCTATTTTTATGGGACGCAGGAAACCAGTCAACAACACCTCATTGCTACCATCTCTTCAGTCACATTGGAAAAATTGCGACAGCAAAAACGATGCTGAAGTTGAGATCCAAGCAGAAGAATAAACAACGCATCCCCACCCCAAATGGACGAAAACAACATAATAGTGACACCAAAATACTACATTAGAAGGTCAAGGCAAACAAAAATGGCGAATAGTTTCCCGAGACCAAGATCATTTCTTACTGTGGCTTTCTTTATAGTTGCATCGTTTCAATCATGGAAGAGTTGCTGGGAGAGGATGCCCGCCTGACGTCAGTGCCTTTGTTAAGGAACTTTATACCGAATCCCTCAAGCTTCATGATATCGTCACTTGCTTGCAATTCTTCAATTTTATTAAATTGCTCGCTCTCCTTGTCTTTTCTTTTCTTTCCTTTCTCAAGGAATCCTCATTGTGACCAGGAAACACTATCGATCGTATCCCTGTCTGCTGCTTGCCGTGCTCCTAAATTTTAACCTCAACTGTTCAGGGTCCGAAACCCTACTAGCCTGACATAACAGGCTTGAAAATGACTGGCCAGACTGTTTCAGCGCTGAAGCCTCAGCCGATAAGACAATGGGTCGATGCGGAAGACAATGCGATGGCTGCACAATATCCTCTGGCGATGGACCTGCTCTTTGAAGTTCTGATGATCCCTCAATGGAGTCCGAATGCCACAGATATCCTGGTACGATGCGCAAAATGGTCTCCGCGCGGTGGTCCCCCATTCTTTAGTGCCCCCGGCATCGACGACCTAGACACTCTGAAAACGGATATGGATTTAAGCCTTATTGATCTACATACCTACGTGAATAGAGAGGATGTGCAGAAGCTTGCTGAACTGGCTATTGCCATTGGCATGTCGTACACCACGTCATATGGATTTGGGACGTGCATTGCTCGGGTACAAACTATCCTGACATTGCGGCTCACCTTGCTGAGGAGATGTGCTAACGAGAATCTAGGATCAAGCTCTGCTCTACAGAAATGGAGCAAATAAAGATGGCTTGCTCCCTTCATTCGGTCACGAGATTTTTGGTATGCTAGTTTCACGGCAGATCGCCGCGCAGAAGCCTGTTGGGAAACGATTGGATGAACGCATCGCAGACGATGAGTTTGTTTCGGAATATAAGGAGCTCATGTCTAACACAGTATTCCTTACTAGCTTCAAGATACGCCACAATATCGGGCCCAATCAAATGTTGAATGACGTCTTCGTATATGTCCGAGATGAGATCAAGCTCAAACGCCCGAGCGAAGACATTTCGGTTCTCAACAGCCTAGGCCCAGCTGTCGGTCCGAAATACGGATCAGCTCTCCTGGACGAGTGGACCTAATTGTATGACGACCAAGTTTTTAAGACAGCATGTAATAACGCGTATGCCGTCTCTACAGAGCAGACTTGGCCGATCTATGGTGCACATGGTGTACAGTCTGGGACACGCCACAGAGGCAAGTGCGGAGAAAACTGATCTAGCTGCGACTGCTAAATGATATAATAGTCGAACACGCAGTGGGGGTTGACGAATGTCTGACCACACAACAGAATCAACAGACGCAGGATGGGTTCACCAACCCATTTATTGTCAATGGGTCTATCGGCGGTCTGATCGACCAGTGGGACGACAGTGGTCCCGGCTCCTGTTTCATTGAAGGCACGACAATGCAGACAGACCGTGGTGACCGGCGTATCGAGACCATTGGGGAGGGAGCCATGGTATTGACCAGACTTAAGTCCAACCACATGGAATGGGGTTAGTGCTTGCTAGAGGATATGCTACATTCCTTTTCTGGATGCCCAAATCGCTAAGAATATCTGTTAGGACGCGCATCAGACGAGCCTGTGAAAGTGCCCGCCACCTCACCCCAATTTAAGACCAAGGTATATGGAATCAACCAAACCAAGCCCTTTTTCACGGCTGGCCATGTATTCCACACCACCACTGGTCTGCGGGCGATCGACCCCAAAATATCTCAAATCGAAAATGATTGGCTTAACGTAGGGATTCTTCGTGTCGGAGACGAGGTCTTACGGCTGCCACAAGACTGGGATCCATCCAAAGCATTTTCATCGATGTCTTATGATGTCGTTACAATTGAGACTCTTCCGTCTGAGCTCACAGCCTCTTCCCACGTTTACGGATTACATCTACGTGAAGGACTGCGAAGCTACCATGCCAACGGATTCCTCGTGTCTCTTAACTACCCGGAGCTTACCGTCCAGCGTCTGGTCAAGCCCCTGTATGGGCTGTCGTTGCCAAAACTGAAAACATACATGGAAGACATGAAGAAGAGCGAAAATTTAATCTCAGCCGCACTCGGACACGGAGTAGTGAATATTCTCAGTCAAAGAATGAAGGCGTCAAATCTACTGAATCTATTAGCAGAGATTAAGATACTGAGCGGCGATATACGCAAGTCACGACCCGTCAATACTGTCAATTCCCTTGATCTCGTCCGCTCATTCCGCCTTCGACCCCGCGAAGCAGAACGTAGTAATAAGTCAACTATGAATGAATACAGCCTCCCAGAGGTCACGCTCGTTCATGGAAGGGTGATCATTGATGGGGCCATATGTGATAGGGCGACAATCAACGACGTGACGATCCGATGGTCTCGTGAACTTGGTGGAGGGAAATACGAGCATGGATTGTTGAAACTCGATTCCACCAGCTTTTCGGCGCGTGGTTCTTTACTGCTAGTTACAGATCCCAATCCTAGCGGGCTTGACAAAGGCACAAAAATTCTAACGGCCGCGGATCCGTCACAAACGACTTGGTCACTCATTGCTGGCGACAGCAAAATAATGAAAACGGCGTTTGATACCAGCGATGATATATTTTCCATCCTCACAAAGGCCATGACTACTCTACGTTTTCCAAACACGCCACCGGTCGTCTCCACGCCAGGATGGGAGCAATCGCCTTGGTCTATTACAATAGGAAGTGTGTCCATCGGTGGGATATCAGAGTCGAGCGCATCCATCCCTGAATTCAATGCTCTTTTGCAATCTATCGTCGCCAGTGGGAGCCAGAGGCGAATAAAAGCGATCAGTGATAAGAATGGGTATATCATGACTTCGGTGATTTATGACTCTGTGATCTATTTCACGGCTGTGATCTATTTCACGGGTAACGTATTATGCGCCCAGTTCGATGTCAACATGGACTGGGATCGAATTGAACTACTGCGTCAAAACAAAGCCAAACAGGACGGCAAACCTTACGTCCCAACACCTGGACATCTTAGATTTTCCACTTTGTATGTGGAGAACCCGGATTATCTTACGCTACAGGGTTGGTACCAGGTCGATCCGGATGCTGAAGTTGACATTGTGAACCCGTCGGACCGTTACTCTTACGGGCTCCTTTCATCGATCTCTGCAACCACCGAAGCCGCGTTGCAAGCAGCCAAGCAGGCAGAGGTTGGGCGCACAGCATCGGCAAAACTTGCCGCTGCTTGGCCATCCATAGGTCCTACTTTGGGAGATGGACCGGCACTTGTCACAGAGCTCTTGTCTGACGACGACGAGTATAGCCTGGGTGATCTCATGAAATACACTGTCTGGCCTGCAACAGATGTTTCTGTCCAACAAGCGGCTCAAAACCAGTTAACAAGCGCGGTAAGCCTATCTCCTATTGACCTCGCTACTACGGACTGCAAAGTAGCTCAGAACCGTCGGCTAAAGAAAGACCTCAGGTGCTCTATAACACTCCCGACGAGTATCTTAGTCTGTTCGGTTCAAAGCGTCCAAGTGTTGATCTGGCCATTCAGGCTATGGCAGACACGACTAAGCAGTCCTTGGGCAACGACTTGGCCAAAGCCTATTTTTGCCAGGGCATGAGCACTCAGAGCGCTTTCGATGACAAATTCGATGACAACAAGCGAGGACGATTGGAGTACTATCTTTCTGGCAAGGTTCGCAACCCACGTTGTTTAACAGGAAATCTTGGGCTACACCCTGAAAACGCCTCCTAACATCGAATTTCAGGGGAAGGGGACGATTTCTCAAAGCGCCGAGTATGCAAACGCCACTGCAATCTGCTCGAGAGTAGCGTACCTGGGTTTAGTCGACAATCTCGAAAAGTACCGCCTCAAGGACGGGAAATATTGGGCCGATCAAATGTATAATTATGTGGCTAGGGTGAGTCAATTCAAGCTAGGCCACTAAAATTGGGAGAAATCGTTAACGTCTCCGACCTCAAAGGCTTCATTCATCAGTGGACTAGGCAGAACGATGAATGGTCCTGGTTATGTGAGTTATTGGACAGAGGCGGCTTCTTTGGACAGAAGGTTGAAAAATGTCGCAGAATGGTCCAAATCTAGTCAACCGCTACGTGATGGCGCTGGATGCGCTAAATCCAGACGGAACACAAGCCAAAGACTTCGCCAATCTCGCCCTCTAGCAGCTTGCTGACCAGGTCTCGAGGCTGAAGAAGACGAAGTTTGACAGAGGCGAACTGGAAGACTTCTTGCAAAAGACGATGAAAGGTCTCATCGCGCAGCTCATTGGTACCGAGTCATTCCCTGATAACTCTGTTCTGCAGAGCTTGAAGGATGATATCAGCAAGCTTGGTATCGTTGGCACTGACATAGCTGCTGCAGGTAGGTGGGTGTTGGAAAACATTTGGGTTGTCCAGTTGAGTTGCGACATCTTTGAAAACATCGGCATGATACGCCGTGGTGACGGCAGCACGTACAGCGACCAGATTGACAAATGGGCAGAGGCAAACCCTACAAAGGGGAAGATCGCAAGTATAACGAAGGGCACCGTTATGTTCTGGTAAGTTCGCTGAATGGTGAAAAATGAGATTGCTAAGAAGGGTGACTAGTATGACGGCATACAGCATCTTCCAAGGATTCAGCGTTCTCACAGGCTCAGAGTGGAACAATCTTCGAATTGACCAGCAAATTTCATTGGTCGCATCACTTATCGACTCTGGTACGAATCTTCTCAACGGGGTGAGTTCATCGAAGGGCCAGAATGATGTACAGTCAGAGGCTTACAGTGATCAGCTGAAGGACGCTTGGGATCTGTGGAAGACTGCAGCCTCTGGTGGCGCCGGTGGTGCCTCTGGGATTGACGGAGCTATAGGTAGTTCCGTCATATCAAACGTACCCGAACCAGAAGAGATTGAGCTAGACGAATTTGGAAGCAGCGTCGACGAGAATGTTCCCGAAGCAGTCGGCGAGCAGGCTGCTCGTCAAGCCGTCCGTCCAAATCCAGTCGAAGGTAAGGTAGCAGGGTTTAGCTATTGGGAAGATGATTTCTCGGTGGCAGACCAGGTCTCGGGCTTCATCGGGTTCTTCGCTGGCTGCGCGGCGACAATATCGTTAGGGCTTCAGGTCAAACAAGACTTCGACAACGGCCAAAATCCTGGTGTCAAGGCTCTTGACATTCTTCAAATCATTGACGTGGGCCTCGGCACCATTGTCGGTGGGATCGCCTTTTTCAGCACATTTGCGAGTGTTTCCTTTGCTTGTGTGCCTATAGCAGGGGCTGTTCTTGCCGTGGCCGGGTTCATACTGATGATGGTCAGTATCTGGGTGCATCCGAACCCACCGGAGTCACCGGCCCAGCAATTTCTTGACGGAGATGGAGGCTCTTGGATGAATAATTGCCCGGCGCACCCCGATCCAGTTTTGCAATATAGCATGTCGCCTAGCTCAGCCAAGGCCGGTGCGGTTTAGCAATCGTTTAGCCTGACAATCACGAATCCGGCTTCTGCGTCATCTGACGCAGCCATTGTTAATCTCATACTCTCATGGACCGAAGGCGACGACGACATATGCCTTTTCAAGTCAAGTGACGACAGTTCTTTCGTTCTAACAAGTCCCGGTTCGATTTTTGCATGCGGTGTGCCCAAGCGTGATAACACCACCGCCAAAGTCCAGCTGCTCATATTTGCGATGGACCCGCAGGCAGATAATGCACATTTGAAGCCTGGAGAGAGTATGAATCTTGTATTCACCGGCACGGTCAGCTCGAAGGGAACCGCTCCGTTTATCATCAAAGAGAACACAACTTATACCGAGGATCCGACAAACCCTAGTACAACAACATATACCAGAGATGCTCAGGTCACGATAGAAGTATCAAAGTTCTAACGTAGTTAGTAGGTATATATTACATAAATTGATAAATCTTATAATTTATTCCTATCTGCCAACACATTAGCCGTCATATACATGTGTACATCAAATGAGTACAAGTCACCCCAATTCTTGGAATAGTGAAATTACTAACCACCAGTTGACTCTTGCGCGAAAGTCTACAATGCCCTACTCCGTTTTTTTATCAAAAACTGCTTTAAAAAACCTAGGATAAGTGACTTTCTGAACCGATTGAATGGATTTGCGGGGATTCACAATTCTGGAGCCTGGGCGGCGCAGGTAAAGAGCCCGACATCTGGAGACCAAGTTCATCTCTACTGTGGCTTTCACAGTTGCATCGTTGAATCATGAAGTAGTTCTCCGAAGCACGTCCATGTTGTATTTAGGATAAGCCACAATATCTACATGGTGATAAAATGCATGAAACGAATGCAAGAAGTGCCGAAGATAGCGTGTTTTCCCGTACTCGGCAATATGCGAGTGCAACCTTGCGACTAGATCAGAACTAGATATGTAACTACTCTGTAATCCCTGACTGACTGGACCAAAATTAAAGTTGAAAATCCGGTAGAGCAGCCGAGATTTAGCCTACCCAAAAATAGATATGGTGACATTGAACCTGGACGCCATCACCATCTATCCCCATTTTCGAGTTCCCACTACGAGATGTCACCGCTCACCAAGAATACGAATGATGTCGCGTGATAGCCTATCCTGTTGGTACTTGTCTAGTACTTTTGCATTTCACCAGCAGGGAAAATAAAAACAAAAAATATTCACCTGCTGAGTGTTTTCGCCAACTACTGGCAATACAGCTCATGATTGGCCGAAGTACAGAGAGTCGCCCAAAGCGGTAAAGCGTGACTTCCTTCTCGTCCTCTTCTCCTCGTGGTCAACCAGATGTAAACTTTGAATAACGTCAAGTGTCAAGCGTCAACTGTTCAACTTCGTCCAACAACCGGCAACAAAGCTTCTGCATGACATCAGCCTCCAGAAGACAGCGCCTTGGCAGTCATACATAATGACCACCAAGGGTTACATGTGCTAAGCCAGCCAAGACTTTGCCGGGCGTCTCTGCCCGTCGGCGTCGCGACGATGCTACCTCTCCGTAGCGTGTACCTGCGTCTCTGACTCTCCAGTCGAATCGGCGGTCTGCATTGTCCTGGGTGTTCTCTCAACACATGATGTGACTGGCCATATTCTTCTTACAATCTCATGAAGTCACTGGAGCGGCTTGGCGATTATTATCTCTGTTCCACTGCGTCCGTGAAGCCGCCTGCATCACAAGACCCCTAGTTGTCGCCGGTCATCTCCCCCCGTTTTACTTCGAAAGCCATCACCATCGTGTGTAACCATCAGTGCGCTTTGAAACGACAATGGTGACATCTGACGATGCGGACATCCGGGTCAACTTGGTGTTAACAGATTCAGCGGCTGACAACGAGATGTGACCATGTGTTAATATGAGGCTCGGCCAAGTTCTGGGGCTAGCCGTCATCCAGTATGCTAAATCTCCCGCGGAGGCTTGTCTGCTGTTGAGCCCAGCAGATAAGACCCGCCAGGAATGTGACGTTGGAAGGGAGAAGCCGCAAGTAACAGATTCTTGATTGGCAAACCTTCGATAAGCTAATTTTTCCCCAGACAATCGAATCGTTACGTATCGGAAATGGGAGTTCTTTCAATTTTTAGTAGTTCTTTCTACCAGCAAAATCACTGGGAAAGGCTGGCTTATCTTGAAACAGAAGGCTCGCGCGAAACAAACGCGGCATGTTTGGTATGCGTCTAAAGCATTGCAAGGCTTATTATTATTATTGCGCCACCATTCTACGGTTGATATTGGACACAAATAGCGGACGCCACCACTCTTACCGAGGCGGCTAGTAGTTGAACTGTGGACATGCCCCTACCACATTCCTGTCATCTGTACAATCCACGATCCAAATCCAGCATGGTGTAATAGCCTTAGCTCCCTATTTTGGAAGCCTGAAGGTCGCAGTGATAGCGCCACATGTCACACAACGCGTTCGTCAATTTGAGCACCATGCGCAACAAATGAGCGCAAACCCAAAATCTTACATCGTGCCAAATTATCATGACAACCACGATGTGGAATTTATATGGAGTAGTGCAGATGCGATCCACTTGCTGGATACTTCACGTTACAGTGCACCTTTGCGGTGATTTTCTCTAGAGAGGACAGGGTCCAGGCGTTCTCGATCGAGAACATAAAAACCCGACGATGATCCTCAGATCTTTGTCCCTTCTTGTCCAGTCCTGTAGATCCATTCCTTCCTCACTTTCCTTCACTCCTTCAGGACCTTCACCGGTGCTTTGATAGCCCTTTGATCTTCGATCTCATACATTCCCTCCAAGGTTGAAGTCGTGGGCAACATGCATTTTTCTACGCTATCTCTTTTCTTAGGGCTAGTCGGCACGCTGGCCAATGCCGCTGCTCTCCCGCCAGCACAATCTGACCTAGACAAACGTGCTGGTAGCTACCGATCTGTAGCATATTTTGTTGACTGGGTAAGAGGGCTGCTTTTGGAAATAATTTTACATTGTGCTCATTGTGTCAAAATAGGCTATTTATGGACGAAACTTCCATGTCCAAAACTTGACCAGTATCGCTCCTTCGCTTACCCACGTACTGTATTCGTTTGCCGATGTGCATCCCGACAGCGGCGAGGTGTTCCTTGTGGATAGCTGGGCAGATCTGCAGAAGCACTATGACGGCGACTCCTGGAGTGACACCGGGAACAACGCCTATGGATGCGTCAAACAATTGTACTTGCTGAAAAAGGCAAATCGCAATCTAAAGACATTGCTCTCAATCGGAGGCTGGACATACTCTGCCCATTTCACCGCCCCTATGGCGTCTGCGTCAATGCGTACTGCATTTGTCAACTCTTCGGTTGGCTTTGTCAGAGACTTGGGCCTTGATGGCATTGACATTGACTGGGAGGTAAGTGTGGCTCTTAAAAATTTTTTAACAGCCCTGACTAACTGAAGCAGTATCCCTCCGACAGCACCGAGGCAGATAACTTTGTAGCTCTGCTTAAGGAGCTGCGTCAGGTGAGCGCTCAACCTTTTCCTTGTAGCTTATACATCAAGCTAAAGTTTCTGAAACCAAATCTAGGCGCTAGATGATTATGCTGCTCAGTATACCCCTGGCCAGCACTACCTGATCAGTGCAGCTGTTCCAGCCGGACCGTCCAACTATGAAAAGTTGCACATCTCGGATATGGACAAATACTTGGACATGTGGAACCTGATGGCCTACGACTACAGTGGCTCTGTATGTGAACCCAACTTTTGGCCGAGCAGTTCCATATTCATGGCTAACTATATTTTTAGTGGGACACCATCGCGGGTATGGACGCGAATCTGTATAACTCGACCAAGTACCCAGGCTCCACACCTTACAACACTGACCAAGCCATTTCGTACTACATCGCCAACGGAGCTACTGCCAACAAAATCAACCTAGGACTCCCGCTGTACGGACGCTCTTTCACCAACACCGATGGCCCCGGCACCAATTTCACCGGCGTCGGCAGCGGTTCCTGGGAGGACGGAGTGTGGGACTACAAGGCCCTTCCTCAAGCCGGCGCAACCGTCTCCTACGACAACGCATCTGTTTCTGCATGGAGTTATGACAGCTCGCAGCGCCTCATGATCAGCTACGACACCCCGGAAATCATCCAAACCAAGGGAGACTACATCGTCAGCAAGGGTCTCGGCGGTGGAATGTTCTGGGAGAGCAGCAGTGACAAGACAGGCTCTGACAGTTTGATCTCCACGGTATGTATTAGCCTTTTTGCGAAGGGAATGTTTGGTTCGGCATCAAACTAACTGAGAGTACAGCTCGTCAACAACCTTGGTGGAACCGGCGCATTGGAGCAGGTGAAGAACGAGCTCAGCTATCCTGCATCTGTTTATGACAACGTAAAGAATGGAATGGCTTAGGACAATGCGCGCAGGAAGAGAACTCTATAGCAGCCCTTTTTTTTTCGATGCTTCTTGTATATATGGTTATCGAATAGGATGATTGATTCTACATGGTGCTTGCTCCTACATCTACACTCCAAGTCCTCCGTACGCATTAGATAACAGCGAGAACAGCCCTATCTGAACACCACGTGCGCCTCTACCGCAGCCATTAGCTACACGTGGAAAATCTTGGGGAAGAGTTGATGAAATTCCCTCGTCTGATTGGCTGCCAATCGGGGCACGTATCAAGGCCCGACGGACCCACTCTATCCTCGAATGCGCTTAGCCGCTTTAGGACTACCCCACGTGGGGGAAATAACGTTAGCTTTGCCCATACCAGAGCTGCCATTGGCCCATCGTATCGGGGAAGGACGAGAGAAGTATGGATTCTCGAGTGAACTGTAAATCCTTGGTTGATCCTGGCATCCTGCTCGTTCCTTGGCCGTATTAAAATCCTGGCTAATAGTGAGCTTGTTCTTGATGCAACCGCGCTAGAACCACCTCAATTCGTACGCCTATCCCGACACCGACCCAAATATGTTTTTTATAGATAAATTCCTTCTGCTGCATACCCTGATTTCCTCCCCAATATCTTCCCATCTTCAAGTTGCAGCGTAATTACGATGAGTTTCTGGAATCGCAAAATCACCGTTAGCGACGAAGCCGTCACGTCGGCCGTCAATCTCACGCTGAGACAGTCGCTGCTGCCGAACTTGCTGGGTATGCAAATCTGCTATCAGATTTATACAAGCACTAACTCTCCGTCACAGTTACCATTCTCTTCTTCCTCTGGGGTTTCGCATATGGCCTGCTCGATGTGCTCAATTCACATTTCCAGGATACCCTGGATATTTCGGCTGGCATGGCCAGTGGTCTGCAGGCTGCCTACTTTGGTGCATACTTTATCTGCCCTCTGACTATTTCCGGGTGGATTGTTCGTCGCTTTGGATTCCGTGTGACTTTCATGACCGGTAGGTATTCCATATGATTCACTTTTTTTCTCTTTCTGACATTTGAAGGTCTCACTGTCCTCGCCATCGGATGTCTCCTCTTCTGGCCGTCTGGTGTCAAGAAATCCTTTGGTGGATTCTGCGGTAGCATGTTTGTGAGTTTTTGTCGTGTCAAAGAAAATAAACAATCGCAATTTCTAATACCGAGACAGGTGGTTGGTGCTGGTGTTTCTACCTTCGAGACCGCCGCAGACCCGTAAGACAACATATCCCACCCTCCCATTTAATGATACAAAGCAGCTTATCTTCTTTTTTTTTGCTTTCAGTTTCTTGGCCATTTGCGGCCCACCCAGATACAGCGAAATTCGACTGAATCTGGCCCAGGCAGTGCGGGGAGTGGGCATTTCTTTGTTGTAATAATGATAATAAATACCATTACTAGTCAATACATTTGTTACAACACAGAATCATACGCAGTAATAAATCTGTTACTAGTGGATAACACATCGTCACAATGACAACTACAGGGAAAGAACTCTTTTTCTTCTACCAACCTCCTGCCTCCTGCATCCTCCTGTCTCCTCCTGCCTCCTCCTGCCTCCCCCAGCCCTTTGCCCGTATCTCATCTCATTACCTTCAGATCAACTTCATCATGCCACCCCCTCATGACTCACCATCGAAGGAACTCATTCTCCGTCAAGTCATCGAACAGCAACGTACTGGGAAAGACGAAGATACCCTCGAATACACCAATGTCAATGAAGGCACTGCAATTTCAGTGATTAATTGTCTTCGAGAATCTAACGAAAACCGCTCTCACAGGTAAGTACATTGTTAATGATGACTTTTTTTTCTAAGAACTAATAGATTCTCATCAGGTTTACTTTCAACTCTGTATTGAAGACTTTTACTGTTGTCGTTATGCCGAATCCGTTGCACGAGTGCTTTGGAGACTGGATTGGCGCCTGTCTCTGTAGAATGGTAGAGAAACACTGGATCACTGGCGATGAGCGAGAAACTTTTCAAGTGCTGGCAAGCCCTGGTATGCTAGTCTATTCCCTTACGCTTGACCTAAGTGAGACTTGAGCAAGGTTTTTCTGACGAAAACACATCAGATAACTTCCCTTTTGTCGCGCCCTATCAAGCCTCCCATAAAGAGCCGGACCTGTGCCTTATACCATATGAAAGCCGATTACCCACCATGGTGTGGGAATGTGGCTGGTCGGAATCAAAGCCAAGATTGCTGCAAGACATGCGTGTTTGGCTCGATGGGGGGAAACCAATAGTTCAAGTCGTTTTCATCATCAAATTCACACGACTGGCCCATAACCGGGTCTCAGGTTACATCGAGTCTTGGGAGCGCGGCTCAAATGGCCAACCCATCTTAGTACAGGAAGAGGTACGTTCACGGTTGTGTGTATCTATATTTGTGTGTGTTTTGGTCTAATATTCTTTAGGAAATATACCCGGCACCTTCAACAGCAAAAGCAGCAGATGAGCAATCGATCACGGTGACTAGGAAGCAGATATGGGGAGCATATCTCCCTACTGGGCAGAACCCCGCTGATGAATTTCAATTGAGTATGAACTACATGCGGAAGGCTGCACTGAAGCACATAACTGAGATCGGTTGTGTTCCGGCCAAGAAGTAGTAGCATAGGACGGCTGGAAATCGGCTGCTCAGGTATGGTGTACTTTGTCACCCCAACTGCAAAGTCAAGGACCAGAGTTGCTCTCTTAGTCTGGAGCACCACCGTGGAGAGTTCTTCTTCTTGGATCCCAGAGGCAATGGGCAAGGTCAAGGCAGATTCGATCTCGAATGGGGTTGTTGCATAATTCAGGTCCCTTTCCGGTCTCTTTGGGGATGAAGTTGGTGCTGAATGTGAAGATGTATCGTCGTCTAGTGCACCGCATTTGTTACTGCTCTTTTTAGCCACGCGTTTAGCAGCATTGTGGACCTGTTTAGCGATCTTGTTGTCTTCGAAGATCGTCTGTAGAATCTTCAAGTCTGAGCTTGCAATGTCATTTTCACTACAGACTACTGTTAGAATTTCACTTTATTCCTTGTTTGTAAACTTGCTGTTTGAAGCTCCCTCACCTTCCCTATTGCCGATGCCAGCGGGAGCTTGGCGTCTTGCGCGAGAAACCGCAGCAACGCCCGTAGCTGCGCAGCCATTTTGACAGAGAGACATTAGTTTGAACTGATTGTAAGCTCGATTTTGTGCTGTTGAGGATGTAGCAGGCAAGAAGAAGATCGAGACTTGACGTATGCGGAGTAACGAAGAAGGCGCCACCTGATAGGCCGAGCGGTTCTCCGCCGCGCGATCTCCGTTCTCCAATATTCTCGACGCTCTTGACATCCGCGCTCTTTGTCGACGCTCTCACATTTTGTGCCTCATCCTATCCGTCCCCCCTCTGATATCGAGTCGCGCTTGGATCACCATCGTCCCTGACAGGGCCCGTCCGTTGCCCTATCGCCGCAACAATGCCGGACGACAAGCCCAAAACGTTCCCGGGCCTGTCCTCCAAGCTGTCCGCGCCACCCAAGAAATCGCTGTTTGAACGCCAAAAAGCCGAAGCTGAAGCTAAACGCGCTCGCGAAAAAGCCGAGACCGCCGCGGTTTATGAAGACTTTGTCAAATCATTCGAAGACGACGGCGATGCGTTTGGTGGTCGGAATCCCGCCAGCAGACCTCCAGGGTTTGGTCATTCGGGACCTGGCAGTCTTCCACCACCACCCAGACGACATTTTACCAGTTCTTCGTCGACGCGCAATAGTGGACCTGGCAGTTTAGGACCGCCGCCTTCACTAGGTCGAAAACGAACACACGACGGCTTCCACCGTGACCGCGATCGAGATTCCGGGCAGGGGATATTTGGCTACGACAATTCTGACCCGGCCGCGGCGTTTCGCACTTCGGATGATGAAGAAGAAAGGGCGGTAGAGGATAAAGAAGCCGAAAGAGCTGTCGCAAAACCTACTGTCTACCTTACCTCCCTACCGCCTGGCACGTCACCTACAGTCATCAAGGCTCTGATGCCAAAAACTCTCTCAGTGGATGCCGTCAAGATCATTCCTCCACCTTCCCAACCATCTACAGAGCGCAGGTCCTTCTCAGCAATTGTCACATTAGCAAAAGAAACAGCCGCTTCCGATATCGATTTAGCAGTGAGTGCGCTGCAGAACAAATACTTAGGATGGGGCTACTATCTGTCTATTTCGCGCCACCTCTCCTCCGCCGCAATCCATTCCGGAATGCCTGTTAATGTTGCCTCATCGTCTACGAGCTCGCTACCTTTCGGCGCAAAGGTAATAAACCAGGCTCCTGCTGGCAGGATGAATCGAGCCCCGCCGCCTGGTCCTCATCGAGGTGGGTTTGCGCCACCGGCTTCATATGGATCACAATATGCAAGACCTGCATCGACAGCTCACATAGAGGTCAAGCCGCCGTCCGACCTGAAGCAATTACGACTTATTCACAAGACTCTTGAGAATCTTCTAAACTATGGCCCTGAATTCGAAGCGCTGCTTATGAGCCGGCCGGAGGTGCAAAGAGATGAGAAATGGGCTTGGATTTGGGACCCACGCAGCACCGGAGGCGTTTGGTATCGGTGGAAGCTCTGGGATATTCTCACCAACTCCAAAGTCGATCAAAGGCAGCATGGCCGAAGCGAGAACACAGTCTCATTGATTTTTGAAGGCGGCGCAAACTGGGTTGGCCCAGAGAAGCCGATCCGGTTTGAGTATACGACCAAAATGGACGAGTTTGTCTCGGATGAAGAGTATAACTCTTCTGAGGAAGATGAATCCGATCATGAAGACGAACGGCGCCGTCATGCGGCGGATGATGCGTTAGGAAACGAAGACGGGCTGGGATATATGAACCCACTGCAAAAAGCCAAAATCACACATTTGATTGCACGATTACCGACAGCCAACAGCAAGTTACGCCGAGGCGATGTGGCCCGCGTCACAGCATTCGCCATTGAGCATGCAAGTGCTGGGGCAGAAGAAGTGGTTGAGATGCTCGTAGCCAACGTTCTCAATCCATTCGCATATTCACGGGCAAATCCAGATCGCGACGACGCACATAGCGCTCTCCGAGAAGGCGAACAACAACAGGGTGCACCTGCAGAAACCACCGACAACACGCCACCCACTTCCCATAAATCGAAAGAGGATACATCCGCCGCCAAGCTTGTCGGTCTATATGTGATCTCCGATATTTTCTCATCTTCCTCTACAAGCGGTGTCCGTCATGCTTGGCGGTATAGACAGCTTTTTGAGCATGCATTTCGCGCCCATAATGTTTTTGAACACCTGGGCCGTCTCGAGAAAGAATTCCGCTGGGGCCGATTGAAAGCAGAGAAGTGGAAACGGAGCATCGGATCCATCCTGCATCTCTGGGAGGGCTGGAGTGTATTTCCTCATTCCAGCCAAGACCACTTTGTTCAAGTGTTTGAAAACCCGCCTCTGACGGAAGAGGAACTCGCAGAGGAAAAGAAGAAAGCTGAGGCTGAAAAGGCCAGTGCAGCAGCGACTGGCAGCAAAGGCAAGAGTCGGTGGAAGACGGTTGACGACGACGCAGTCTCTGGAGGAAAGTTTGATCCCAGTCAGCCTGAACCCCAGGGTGTGGAGGAAGTCAACGACGAGCTGGATGGGGAACCGATGAGCGACATTGACGGCGTCCCCATGGAAGATAGTGATCTGGACGAAGCTGAGCTGGACGGCCAGCCGCTGGATATGGACACTGAAATGGCCGACAGCGAAGAGAAGCCAACTCAGGCGCCAGAGCCGGGGCCTGTGAGCAAAGCAGAGGAACAGGCGCCAGTTGGGCGCGTGCGAAAACCACGGCCCAAAGCTGAAGACATGTTTGCGGACTCGGACGATGAAGACTGAGTAGTAGCTTATTAGCTAGATGTAAATACAGTGCCTGAAGACAGGGATATTTCATGATATTTAGAGAAGTGGAAGTAAACAAGGCGAGGCCCAAGTTAATCCCAATGGGGAAACACCCCACCACGCAGGCCCACAACTTGGACCGCCGAACCCCTCCTCAAAGCCTCCAAGTCTGCTCTTCATCAACAATAAATAATATTTCCCACCTCCAAGTCAACCTCGTGCGGTGCTGCAATCTGTTTTCATCTCTTCTCTTTTCTCATTTCAACCGCTTTTTCGCTTCGATATCTATCACAATGGCTGGTGAGTCCCTGGTTGTCGCGTCTATATACACTCGGCGCATTCTCTTGCGCTGCAACGCAAACTTCATCCCAGCTAAACGCGTGCTGACATGTTCAATTTTTTATCCAGACTTTGCCGCAATCGCTCGTACGTCTTCTTTAGAGTCACTATCCAGACTGTCTACCTTGGAAATTTTCGCGACTTTCTCCGTGCCTGATCTGACGCCGCTACAGAACAGTTTGTTGATTTCTACTACAAGACCTTCGATGAGAACCGAGCAAACCTTGCCGCGCTCTACGTAAGCAACCGATGAAGCTCACTCGCTCCTCGAGATATACTGCTGACGATAAAACACGATAGCGTGACCACTCGATGCTTACCTTTGAAGCCGCGGCGGTGTTGGGCACCGCCGCCATTACTGAGAAGCTGACCGTGAGCAAGCCCAACCTCGTCGCGCCAGTGGCAACCGGAGTTCTGACAGATAATGCAGGGGCTTCCATTCCAAAAGGTTCAGCACCGGGTCGCAACGCTTGATGCCCAGCCCAGCAACCAACAAGGCGGTATCCTTGTCCTCGTCACTGGCGCTCTTTTGGTAGGCGCAAACTGCCCCGACAACATGAAACAAGTTCTAACAGTTACCCCAGGTCGATGAGGAACAAAACCCAATGAACTACACCCAGACATTCCAGCTCCTGCCGGAGAACGAAAGCTACTATGTCTACAACGACGTTTTCCGTCTGATCTACAACTCCTAAACACGGACGCCAGACTTATACTGGGCGGATAATTTTGCAGGGAGGAAACGAGATGGGGAAAACTTTTTTGATACCAAGACGCATTTAGCTCGACGAGGGATATCAGCCTCGAGAATGAAACACGGTCTTGTCGAAAGGCGGCAGACATTCTGGGGCTGGTGATAGGCTTGGGGAGGGTGTTTCTGTAGACAAACGAACAGCATTATTACAGAATCCTCTGCTTCCACCATTTTTCTTCTCCTTCTTTTGGTTCAGAGAACTTTGTAGCAACCGACTCCAAACTATTGCGTAACGGGGCTTGGCTTCCAGGCTGCCGAGTTTCCGGCACGCGGCCAATTCTAGGTAACAAGAAATCAAAAAGAATTGTATAAATAGGCAGTCGGCAGTTTTGATTATACTTGACCCGTGTGCACTTCAGGCTGTTCATTTTGGCCAGTCCTTTAATATTCTTCTGCATCTGTTTTGTCTTCTGCAGTTGCTGGGCTCAACGGGCGACCAACCCAGAGCGGCTTAGCCGGAACGCAACCGCCCGAGTCGATCCCGGGCTGAGACCTGAGCAAAACACTCAACTCGTTGTCCAAACAAACACTTAAACCACGCCCCCAGTCTGAATTTGAGGTAGCGTCCCTTGAAACCGTCTTTGCTTGCTACGCGAGCTCGCAAAATTACTTACTAAGTTCCGCGCAGCGCTAACGCATCGATCCGTCGACAGCTACGGTCTTGAAACCGTCCACGTTGCTCCTTAACGCCGATCCATCGGAGAGCCACGTCTATCTTTCCACATACACTGCTGCGCCAGGAACTGCTTCTTGCTTGACGGGCTGGTCTTTTCTATACGGTCGATAGCCCGAATCTTGTTTCTTTGTGCAATAACTGCCTACGGTTACGCCTCCGGTGCGCTTTGATTTCAAGATGACTCTCGCCGAAGAATTTCGCACGCGCAACTTCAGTAAGCTGGGTCTTGCTCAACTGAGACGTTGTTGAAGGTTTGCTAACGTTGAACTTTTCTTTAACAGGCATTTACGGACAATGGTCGGTCTCCCCAAATCGCTTGCGTTTACCTCATTTTGCCCTTCGTTAGGCGACCCTTTTTATCTCACGAGCTCTCCCACGATGCGTGACGTGTCTCGATGACTTGGAAAACAAACTATTCTGACTATTTGCTTGGGTAGGACTGGCGTTCTTTGCGTCTTCCTCTGCTTCGCGCTAGGCATTGCCAACATTTTCGCGCCCATTCTGCGAATTCCGTTTAGCATTATCTGCTTGTGAGTCAACGAGATCAACAGTGTGTGAAGACCCGACTAATCGAGAATGTGTGTGTAGGTGCTGCGCATTCGTCATCATCTTCATCGAAGTCCCGTTCCTGCTCCGGATATGCCCAACCTCGTCCAAGTTTGACGACTTCATCCGCAAATTCAGCAGCAACTACATGCGCGCGCTCATCTACGTTATCATGAGCGCTGTCCAGTGGGTCAGTCTGGTCTCGGGCGCCTCCAGTCTGATCGCGGCCGCCGTCTTCCTGCTCTTTGCTGCTGTGTTTTACCTGCTCGCCGGTCTGAAGCACCAGGAGTTCATCAGCAGCAAAACCTTGGGTGGGCAAGGAATTGCGCAGATGATTGTGTAGACAAGGTTTCCTTTTTGTCTTTTCCTTTTTTTTCTCTTCCTACTCAATGAGTGGAAACTTGCCTCCCTCACATCTTGTCGGTTGGAGGGGAGGAATGGTGCCATGCCCGTTGCCATGTTGTGTTAGCATTATGTCTCTTTCACAAAGAAAACCACTGTATGTGTATGATTTTGTTATATACCGTGTATTGTCAGTGATTGTCGTTCCAGTCAATCCAATCCGTTCTAGTTCAAAATTGATAATTCTCGCTCTTGGTCGGATTTCGGGTCAGGTTCATTTTTCTCGACATCGACCCTTGGTAGGCTGCAGCGTATTGAGTTTGGCACAGCATACAGTGTGCAATAATAATGGAGTTGTCCAAAAATTGGGATTTAGGATTTACCCCTGAGAGATTTGCTCGGAGCCAATGGAAATAAAATGTCGCACATGCAAATTTGAAAGCATTGGCTTGTCGATTAGTACATGTAATTCAAAAAGCATGCATTGTGCTAAGAATGCAAGTAAATGCCGCATAGTTCAGTACTGTGTAGTCCGTCGATCACAGGCGATCCACAGAAGTGGTGAAAATCATCCTCGGATATCAGCAATTACGACGCCTTTTTCCCTTGTTTTTGTCGTGCAATATTCAAGGTCACTCATTCATATTCAATTCACTGGTTCCGGAGCATCGACGTCATCTCATGTGTGAGTGACTTGATGCATGCGGGGCTTGTCGAATGTGGTATGGCGGGGTAGGCTCTATCAAGTTTTGCAGCTTCTCAATATTAAACAATAATCCTGGAACGTTCAAGACATTTTCTGAGGGAAATATCGATTGGTTAATCACGGATACGAATTTACTGCGGCAATTGCTGGCAGGTATGAGGTGAGTGGCCGTATTTGGTCGCTATACAGATTGCGTGCTTTGCTGGAGCTCTGTTCTCGGATTGCACGTATTACTGTTATTTACACTTTCCACTGTGCTCAACACAATTGACCAGCTATTGTAATTAAAGCGAGATGATGTGTCATAGAAACTAACTGACTGACTAGAACAAACAGAATGCGGGGAGCGAGGGGCGTGATCGCTATTTTACCGTACTATGTTGTATTCGGTATTGATGTATGCATGTATCAAGGAACAACTATGTCTTGAACAGCTTGCTATTAACCATCCTCAACACCACCAGCAAGCACGCGCACGGTCAAAAGACCCGATGGCCAGGTATCTGCCCACTGAGAGGTCTGCCTGATCTTAAGCCAAGAGAGACACGCATGCGAACTGACAGGCTTCAGCTTGGCGTGCGCAAATTCTCCGGAATCATTGATGCTTGGCGCGGCATATCACTCCCCGACAACGTGGCCTGCATCAATTCATAGAATTGATACATAGCAGTATATCCATGTAACTGTCAGAAGATGAATAGCATTCCCTTATCCTCGGCAGTTCAGGGGAAACCCGGGATGAAACTCTCGTCCAGGAGCAGAGATAAGGCGCTATACAGCTATCAACATCTAGTTATTAGTTTATCTCAGCTATCAGCTACCAGTCATGAACAGGATCTTGAGGACTACTGTATTATTATTGATATGATAACGAGCAATGCTCGCCATCGTCATCCGTGATCTAGACAATCTGCATCGGGGCTAGGGCAATACGGTATGGTTACGGACAGGCGTGGGCTGGAGCGAACGATCGGCCAGAACCAGGCAAATCGAAGGCACTATCTGCCTCCACTGGGGGCTTGACTCCTTGAGACTGGGTTCGTCGCGAGAAATGCCCCTGAGATTCATCTGCTAGAAATGAATATGTTACCACTACCAGACGGTATGGTAGATTGTAGATAAGATATAGAGAATAGGAGATACTATTAGTCTCTGCAGTACTCTGTAAACATGATCCGTACTCTCTAATAATAAAGAGTGAAAGAAAAAAAGAAAAAGAAGGCCCACCGTGACCTCAATTTCATTCGCAAAAAAACCCCCCAAAAAAAAAAAACCTCAACCCAATAATAGCCACAGGCTTGGTCATCTGCGACTGCTAAATCGACGGACGGCGGGTTCGGCCCACTCACTCCCATACGGTATTGTGACGGCAATTACCTGGGACCCCCGCTAAGCCTCGCTGCGCCGACCGCGTCAAGGCACGTCACACGACCGCGCAGGGAAGCCAAGTGGGCCGTGGCAGAAAGAGCGCCGGGGCTGGCCCTCCACGGCGACATCACCGGCGTTCGACTCACTCTCTACGTAATCGCTTTTGCGTTAATTATATGTCCTTTACCTTTTCTTCTCTTTGTTGAGTTTCTGACTTCCTGTTGAATTTCTGAACCCTTGAACGACTCGTCGTTGACTCATCTCCAATTCCTTATCTCTCTCTACCTCTATCTCTATCGTACTCTCAATTACAGAGTCATCATCTCGGCTTAACTGGCCAATCGCAGAAACAGCCATTGCCTCCCCAACACTCGAACAAAAGGTATTCTTTTTATTTTTTTTGCATTTTTCTTCTTCTTCTTACGATGCCCTTACCGCCTTTTGATCGCCTTGATCGCCCTGGTCTACCCCCCAGTTTTTCATGCAAGTCACCAGCCCGGCTGCTGTCTAGACTGTTCCTCGCCCCAAGGCGGTGAGCGCCTCTGATAAGCCCTGCTGGTCGACTAGGATTGCGTGCCTCGATCTCTTGTCTTTGCCACGAAGTTAAAACTGTGTCAGGTGCAGCTCTTGCTTTTTTTGTGTTTCATTCTTCTGGACCATGCTGTTGTAAAGTGCCTCGCAATCAATTGCATTGGCTACCATCGTCATCGTCGGTTACTTCCGGTTACGAAAGGGCAAAAAAAAACCCGCAGAAATTGCCTCACACCCCTCTCTCTACACCTCTCCCCAACAAACGCTTGGAGCTTGAGCTCGCTGTGTTATCGTTGTTTGACTCAACACTTGTCGCGTTGGCTGTACTGTTGTCCGTCTCCTGTTGCTTGTTGCTGCTTGCTTGCCACGCAATCCCTAGCATGGGCAGTTACTGACTCCACCAAGGGAACAACCCCAACTTTGCAGCTCCAGCAATTCTCTCATCCAGCCCTGCCCACCACGGCGTCCGACACGTTTTTATAACACTCCCTCGCCATGTCAGCTCCCTCAGCGCCGGTGATACCGCCCCGTCCGTCCAGGTCCCCTCGGGTCCATGGGTCGGACGTCCCCTCGATACCGCCTCGTCCCAGCAATCGTCACGTCGAGCGCTCCGTATCCCCTGGCGCTGGCAGAGACAGCTACGCACCCTCGCCCTTGAACGGTCCTCCGTCCCTCTCGAGAACCACCTCGCAGGACCTACCCCCGCGTCCGCCCAGCGTGACCATTCCCTCGCTCGGCGAGGAGGGCATCGAGTATGACGAGCTCGCCGCTGCCCCCGCCGAGACCAGGAACGTGGGCAGCGACCTGAAGCTGCACGCCCCCAAGCCGTCTCTCCCAACCTCGAGTGCAAAGGCGAGGATCCAGACCGTCACTCGCACCGACTCCAGTGAGGCTGCTGCTGCCGGCTTCGGCCAATCGGAGTCGCCTGCTCTCGACGAGGAACAGCGCAGTCGCTCCCTGCACTCCAAGCCCAGTGCCTCTCGTGCCGAATCCTCGAGAGCCTCCAGCACTACTCGCCGCCAGTCCCTCGAAGAGCACGGAATTCCTGAGATCGGACAGCGCGTGCCTATGCTGGCCTTTGCTGGCGACGTGCAAGCTCCATCTCCCGCTCCGCCGCGCTCTACTTCGGCTACGGGAAACCGCACTGCACGCCACCACACTCGCACTCGCAGTGGCCGCGATGTGTTTCTTCCTCCAGGTAGCTATGGTCTGCATGGCCATGGCGTTCCATCCTCCGACAAGTTCGAGAAGGCCTGGTACGAGAAGCACCCAGATGAGTATGCCCGCGAGGAGCAAGGCCAATATGGTCCAGCGATTGCTCCACGTCCCGATTGGGCTTTGAGCAGCGAGGATCTCAACCGTATTGTCAAGAGAAAGGAAAATGTTGCAGGTGAGGAATTCCTACCGAGAAGGAAATTTTTAATTTGCTGACCTATTGTGCTATCAGAGGTTGCCCCCGCTGTTACTGGTACCCCAGAGGAAGAAGTTGGCTACATCGCCACTGAAGAATACAACCGCTTAGACGCTCAACCAGTCGTTGAATCTCCGCTCCGTCAGGCCAGTTTCCCAACTACTGAACTGCGCCGAACTCAGAGTGTGCAGTCAAATGCCAGTAGTGATGCCGCCGGCCGTACCATCCATATCGACCACCCTTACCATTCTGCTCACCACCCAGACGGCTACGCCCAAGCCCCAGAACCACATGTGTCCCATGATTTCGATGACGACGCAGCCTACGATGGCGAACCTATTCTTGCTACCGACGAAGTTCGCCCCGGGTCCGCTTATCTCCACCCTGCCATTTCCCCTAGACGTGCGAGCTCAGAATTCCACGACATAGAGCGCTTCCACAGTCGCACTCCTAGCGCACCCAACAGTCGACCCAGCAGTCTCCACGGCGCTCCGGCTGGTCTCGCTCGTTGGAACTCGCGCGGTGAGGAGTCGGAAGACGTGCATACCCCGTTGGAAGATGTCGAGGAATATGAGCCGCTTTTCCCTGAAGACGAGAAGTCTGGCAACACAGTGTCCGCTGCCGACCGATTCAAGAAGCGCGCAGAGTCATTCAAGCAGCGCTTTCCTAGTCAAGACATCTGGGAAGACACGCCGGATAGTTTGCAGTTGCACGCCAGTGTGACAACCCCAGACTTGCTAGAAGGTCAGCCATCATCGAGGAAATTCGAAACGCCAGAAGCGGAAGAGAAGCGCAGGAAACAGACAGAACAAGTCGACTCTCACCAAGTGGCATCCCATATTCTGAACTCACGCGGTGCTCAGGGTCAAACTAAACGACCGGACACACTCAAGCATCGCTTTCCGAGTCGAGACGTCTGGGAAGATGCTCCCGAAAGTCACCAGCTTGTCACGACCGTCGAGCCTGCTGAGCCCGAAGTAAAGAGCCCCGATGCCGCTGAGCCTACAGTTCCTGCCCGCCCTTCAGTCCCTAGCAGACCCCAGAGGATTTCGAGACCCGAAACATCGCCGGACAAGAAGGAAGCCCCCTCCATACCCGAACGCCCTAAGCCGACGATTCCAGCACGCCCATCAAAAGTTGCCTCCCGGGATTTGCAAGAGAACACCGCAGCGCCCTCGGTCAACAAAGCAAAACCGGCTGTTCCTGCCCGCCCTGCTGGTGGCAAGCTTGCTGGAATCAAGGCAGGATTTTTGTCTGACTTGAATTCCCGCCTTCAGCTCGGCCCACAAGGTCCTAAGCCCGCTGAGAAGAAGGAGGAAGCACCCGAAGAGAAGACGCCACTCCCTGATGCGCGCAAGGGACGTGCTCGTGGTCCTGCCAGGCGAAAGCCAGCCGTTACCAAAGAGGCGCTGCCATCGATACCAGAAATCCGTATCATGGAAGCTTGGAACGTGTGGGAGGTCGGCGCTGATGGCAATTTGTCAGTCACCGTGCCAGACAAATCTGGTGTTATCGTGGATGAGAAGCCCGTTGCTGTTGACATTTCCTTGGACTCTGCCGACAGCACGATGGCACCTCCGATTGCAAAGAACATGGCTGGTGAGCCGGCAGATCCCGTTGCAACCTCCAACACGGAAACACAGGCCCCCGAGGCTGCCGAAGAAGCGGAGGACGTCAAAGAATCTGCAGACGCCGCGGCCGAAGAGTCCCAGCCTGAACCAGTCACGACAGAAAACACAAAGCAAGCTGAACCTGAGCCTGAATCTGCGCCTGTAGTTGATTCCGCTGCTGAGGGTGAGTTACACGATTCTTCCCCTGCAAAGGAGGTCCCAGAGTCAGAACCTTCCCCTAACAAAGTGATTTCAGAAAAAACCATTGAACAACTCGCCGCAGCTGCCGATGGCAAGAAACCATCAGACGGTTCGGTAGAGTAGAACGATGCAATTGATTCTCTTTATGGGCGAAAGCAACGAACGGAAAACCCAAGCAAAATCACCTCAGCAGGAGAAAGAACTATAGTCTTTTTTTAACCCCCTAATACTTGTCTATTGTCTCTTGCCCTGTCTGTGTGTGAAGTACTTCTTTTTTTTCTGCATGTGCTACTACTACATATGTTTCTATTATAACTTTTCTTATCCAGCTTAATGGTTTTATGAACAAAAACAAGACTTTGCGAGTTTCTCGTGTGGTTGGAATAGTCAAATACTTTTGGTCTGTGTGTCACAAGTACATATATCTTTTTTATAGGGTTAAGAAGTACATGTACATTTTACTGGCACGTTACTTTTGAAATATTTGTAAGAAAGATAGTTCTTTCAGCCTTGGCGCTAATGTTGGTGTTATAAAGGGCTGATGCAAGACGGCATAAAGCGGCGTCCGGGGTTTTTAATGTCAGTAACTAGCGTTGGATTGTCTAATAACAGCAATGCAATTTCGACAAATCATTAAATGCATACATTTGTACAACCATGAAACGACGCCGCTTTAGAGAAAGCCACTTGACTAATTACATGTATTTCCTAATCCGGTAATTCTATCCAGCCGCCAGTAAGCATCATCAGCCCATGCTGACTGATACCCAGCAAGTCATTTTTTCCGGATTACCTAGTTTCCCACGCTATACACATAACAATATAGACACAACTCTGTTGAGTTTATTCAGATCTTATGCACTTTCAACCCTTTAATGTGAGAGCAGGTTGGCTCGAGTGCGCCTATCCCAAGACCTCCGCCGTAGCTGTGATCCCACTTGTCGTCGTCCGTATCTATTGGCGGGTCACTGGCACAGAAATACCAGGGCAAGCTTGAGTAATTTCCCGCAGGGATCAAAAAGTCATCCGAGGTGATTTCCCACTTCAGCCAAATGGGGTAATCACCTGCACCAGACCATCCCGCACTGTCGGGGACCGTGTCAAAACCGATGAGAGAACGAACCCGGTCCGAGTCCTCCAAGAAGAACGAGCCGACATAGGCATGACGCCATGTGCCATTTCTCTTTATATCGGTAAGCAGGCCTTTAGAATCAATAAAGAATTCTGTTGGCTTCTGGCTCGAGGAGACCACGGTGGTCATTTCAGTAAAGGTATCGTCGGTTTTGAAAGTAGTTACTCCAAGTCCGTTTATACCAGTGTCACTGGGGCCAATGTTTCCAGTGTTGTTAGGAGAATGGACAGAGAGCGTGAATTTCGAGGGAGCTGCTGGCACTTTCGAAAATTAGCGTTTCTTCATGAGTAGTATTATTAGATGAGACTTACCAGCAGTCACACATGTGGCTGCCAGGCCCAAGAGTGCGACAGTGGTTCTCATGTTGATTGTGAGCAAGGAGCTTGATTCAACGAGGTCTGTTTACAGTGGGTTTATGGTGGATTGGAAGAATTATTTATACCTGGTTGACATTGACCCTTCAAAGAGGCTTCGCTGGTGGCCTAGTTCCAACATTTCCATGTTACGTAGTAACCGGCCCCTACATGATATCCCGGAGCCGCGATCATGTAGGGGCCGGTTAGAATTAAGATCGACCTAACAAAAACTCCAACACTTACCATTGGCTCTTTTTTATTTCTTGGCCGTCACCGACCCTGAAAGAGTCCCTGAAGGGAGTTACACCCAGGTGTCAATTACTATTATTACTTCCTAAAATGTGTATCTTATCTTACTGTATCTATACTTTATTAAAAATAGCAAGAATTGAGGACTTCTTTTAGTATTGGATTTAAACCTTCCCCCACTATACAATAGGGTATAACTATAATGCAACATCTCTCTCTCTAGGTACTAGTGACATGTGCAATCAATCGTAAAAATAAGCCAATAGACTTTGACAATTATTATGCATGTCTCACTTGTTTCGACGCTAAGTCAGGCTTAATGCTTTGTGCTAGCATTCATACCATCAGCATTTCAAAACGGACATGAGTCTATTAATAGGAGGCGGTAACCCGTCGTTATAGACAAGGTCAGATCGACACGCTCATAGCCCAGAAGCCCCCTGGGTCATATGGCTCGGCCCGTCCAGCCAGAGTTCAATTGTAAGCCATGCAACCCAGCAAGTCCTCGCTGCTAAGCTGTGAGGCCTATGGCTATTAGTAAAACTATTTTTTGTGATAAGAGATGTTGGTTCGGCCTTGGTTCAATAAATTTTGCAGCGGCCTACTCTATTACTTTATTGATGGCCTTTTCCTCAGAAAAAGATGCCGAAGACTGAGTTGGTTCTGTCATTGCGACCTGACTGGGGACGATCTAAGGGGCTGATTAGACGCATGCGCGCATCTAGAAGTTGTGTACGATAGTTTAAAATATAAAGTTTAGCCTCTTAGATGTTGCTCTACACGTAGAAGCTCTATATCGCGTCATGAATGTGATCAGGCTATCAATCGTTTTCTAGAAGAAAGGCTACTAAGCCTTTTGTTTATTTAACTCTATAAAGTCTAAGTTATCAATATTATTAGTAATAAGATAACATAGAGACTTTTAAATAAAATTATATAAAGATTATAGAAGTATTTAAAAATATGCACGATACACGATATAAAAAAAATAAAGGAGATTTAAAAATACTAGTATAGTTATAATTTGTAAGCATCATCAGCCCATGCTGACTGATTGATCACTAATTGATCGGGTAATACGTTATTTTAAGGTTGCTATTGAATATTTTCATGGTTTGAAGTGTTTGTCTTGGGTATACACTGGAGCTGAAATGTTTGTTTGGTGGCTGACAATATTGGATTACTAAGATCAGTGGCCGCTATATACATACTGATGGTTGCTCCTACTTATATAGAGCTGTCATCGGCTTGTAAAGTCCCATTTTAGACATTTAACGTTGAAAGGCAATAATCAAATATTATACGCGAGACCACGCGGCTCCCTATCCTACGTCCCTAAAAATACAAATATGGGCTTCACCAAAGTTGCTCTCGTCGGCGGCAGTGGCATTCTCGGACAGGCCATTCTTCGCCATTTACAGGAGTGTACTACTTCTGCCTTTGAAATAACCATCCTCCGCCGCCTCGATGCTGGAGCAACAGAAGTTGAAAACAACGTGCATGTCAGATCCATCGACTTCTACAACCATGACATGCTAGTCGACGCCCTCCGTGGCACCGAGGCGATTGTCTCTGCTCTCAGCGTCACTGCTGCACTCCAGCTAGACCCGCTACTACTCAAAGCCGGGCGTGACGCCGGCGTCAAAAGGATCTTTCCGTCTGAATACACACTGGATATCCTGCACGAGGCAGCTACAACGCTTATGGGCGATTCTGATGCGCGCGTGCGGCATGCGAGAACGTTTTCCTCGCTGTCTGCGACGGACTCCATCTCTGCGACGACAATGGTCTCGGGCATGTTTGTGGATTTTGCACTTAGGGGTCATCATGGTAATTACAACCCGGAGAAGTTCGAAGCGACGCTTTTTGATGGTGGGGATGTTGACGCAACGGGATGCTCGTGTGATTTCATCGCGGCCTGTGTTGTTGCAGCACTGCAGATGCCAGAGGAAGAGACCAGGAACAAGCGGATTCACATTGCAGAAGTCAAGTATACTGGTCGACAGATTCTGGAGGCACTGGAGTTAGAGATTGGTAGCAAGTTTAAGGTGACTCAAGTCTCTTCTAGTCAGTTGAAGGAGAAGCTGGGTCTGGCTAGGGAGCAGGGTCTCGCCAGAGAAAGTGTGATTCTCCCAGTTGTCATTCTGAACTTTGCGGCTGTCGGCGAGAATGGCGAGTCGTATGGTGCCGGGCTTCTGGAGGATGGACTGCGGTGGGATGGAGGAGGTTTCTTGTATCAGAAGAGGAAGACTCTGGCAGAACTTGCCCACGAAGCGTTGCGTGCTTTGTAATTGTTAGTTACAGCTTCAAATGTTGCTCGAGATATCCGTTCTTGATGATGTATTGCATGGTAATAAAATACCCGGGCAGTTATATATCCGAGATGTTGCTGAATAAGCTTCTGGTTCCTTCTGCCGGATGACTCACCCACCGCCTCCATTTCAGGCTTAGTACGACATGGCTGCCTCGCGGCCTTCACTTAGAGCTCTAGTCACCGCCACAAACAGCGTCTTTCTTCCCTCACATCTCCATCTCACCGACCTCATCCCCAGACTTTTCCAGCAAGACATGTCTGAGGGGTGCAAATTTACTGCTAGGCCCCGCTGAGTTCAGTGCGTGACCGCCCTCCCGCGCTTGACCCGTGGTGTGGCCTTTGCCCCATCGATCGTTATCTCATTTCCAGTTTCATTCCGCCACTCGCTCTTTCCTCTTCGCAAGCGTTCTCTCGACCACGCCTGGTCTCCCGATTTGCGCCTCTTCAGTGTCTCAGTTCAAAAAAAAAAAAAAAAAACGAGTTCGAACACGCAAAACACGATGAGTTCCATGCCAGTCAACGCCGCCATGGCGAAAGAGTTCAAGAAGAACTTGTCTGTGCATGTCATCTGCCCAGAGTGCAAGGAGTTCCCTCCAAACCTCGAGTTTCCTGGCTCTCACGAGACCGTCTGCGCCTCTTGTGGTCTGGTGTTGGCAGATCGTGAGATCGATGTACATTCAGAATGGCGAACATTCTCCAACGACGACCAGAACAACGATGACCCATCGCGTGTTGGTGAAACATCCAACATCTTGTTGAACGGCGACCAACTGGAAACGACTATTGCAGGTGGCGCTACGGGTATCAATAGGCAGCTTTATCGTGCTCAGAATAAGTTGTCTGCCGAAAAGAACAACAAGTCTCTGTTGTCTGCTTACCGGGAGATTGGTGCTCTGTGTGATGGGTTCAACATCAACCCAAATGTCGCAGATACCGCAAAGCTTCTGTTTAAGATCGTTGACGACCACAAGGCTTTCAAGGGAAAATCTCAAGACGTTATCATTGCGGGTTGTATTTTTATTGCCTGCAGGCAATGTAACGCACCTCGCACGTTCTCTGAGATCTTCGCGGTTACCAAGGTATCCCGAAAAGAGATTGGGCGGATCTTTAAAGCTCTCGAGAAGTTCTTCCACGAGAAGAACATCGAGCGAAAGGATACTGTTGGTGCAGACACCTTGAAGCTGCAGACATCGACCACAAACTTGAGCGATCTTTGCGAGCGGTTTGGTGGATTCTTGCGTTTGGACTGGCGTGAGATCAGGGCGGCAATTGATCTCTCCGACAAGGTCACCAAGGATGGCGACCTTGCCGGTCGATCTCCGCTTTCGATCGTTGCGGCTTGTCTTTATATGATCTCGCATCTCTGTGCCACGCCCAAGTCTGCGAAAGAGATCTCCAACGTAGTCGGTGTCAGCGATGGAACCATCCGCGGCGCCTACAAGCAATTGTATGCGGAGAAAGATCGCTTGCTGACGGCTGAGTTCGTCGCCAACTACAACGGTGACAAGGCAAATCTTCCATCGAACTAGTTGGATTTTCACCACTCGAGTTACAGATTGGCAGTTTCTTTTTATTTTTCTTCCTGTTACGAAAGTTTGAGGAAGGTCATGACCATTTTGGGTAGTACATAGTATTATTTGCGCATGCTTGCTATTAAGACTGAATATTCTGGAGAATAGCTGACATTATAACGCATGAAATAAACATAGAAATAAAGAGAATTGCATTGTTCTGACTACGAAAAATAATAACTAATTAGTTATGTAGTTGACTTGATAGTAACGCTGTTTTTACTAGGAAGCACGTCGGGAGAATGAGGGGTGACTAAGCCGCCCGTGCCAAGCCCCGTCTTCTGTTCAAAAGTCATCCCGAAACCTCCAACGATTCGCATATCACGGACTGCCATTGCCCCCTCCTCCAGCCACCTGATCACGCCCCTCTATCCGCCGTCAGAATGATGTCCCAATCTCTCAGAGCCTCTGTAAGTTGATTTACGTTTCGAATTGCATTGCATTGCTAACCCGGTGGTGGTAATACCAGCGCTCGCTGCTCACCCGAGTCAGCCGCCAGTCCGTCGGCGTTTCCTACCGCACCTTCCTGACCACTGCTACGCGCCAGGGTACGTGATCCTTACGATAAAATTTATGTCTCTGTCGTTTTGTTGTTGTTGATATGCACGAAAACTTGCGATCTTCCGAGACCTCATTTGCAGCGGACAATTCAGCGCTAACAGGTATAATCAAACAAACAGCCGACCCCGTGCAGGACCTTTACCTCCGAGAGCTCCGTGCCTACAAGCCCAAGCCCACCAAGGCCGGTGATGCTGAGGCTCACGTCCAAAAGTTCAGCGCTCCCAGCCCTCCGCCATCCCCCGAAGAGGCCAGCATCGCCGATGAATTGAAGGCCTACGAGTCCCAGCAAGTCGAGGTTGAAGGCCAGGCCGCCGCTGGTGAAGCTGCTCCCAAGGAGGAGAGCTGGTTCGAGGAGGACGAGGAAGACGCCCCGACTGCTTCTCACTAAATGTGACGTTTCGCAGTAGTTAATATCTTTTTTTAAAATATACGTCCACAACATCCGGCCTTTTTCTGTTAGATTTTCGTGGAGGTGGTTAGGTGGGATCAACATCGACCACGGGGAGTGTGGATTGTGTTGCATTGCAGATCTAGGCAAGGTGGTTTTCTTTTTTGGTTTCCTAGAAACTACACCTGTCTGCGCAGTGTGGGAATGCCGTCATAGGTGGTTGTTGTTGTTGTTGACTGCCGACGCATTTCGAGTGTACTGTCCCTTCAATTGAAGCGTGTAAATTATCATTAAAGCCAGCTTCGAAAGTCAATTTATTTCTTTTGTGTTGATTGTTCACTTTTACTCGGGTTGATGTCCATTGACACACGTGGAGTATGTCAACATGCGGTCAACCAATTGATATAAAATTCAATCTTGCAACTGCCACCCTTATCAATTGATACGAGTTTAATCGTACATAAGTATTAAGACTCCATGTAAAGAAAGAAAAAAACAAGAAATAGCAGATTGCACGGGTATGATACTGACAGCGGTAGCTCGGTGCTGAAGACTGATATGATCTCAATATTGAATTGACCAACTTACCCGATGTCGACATTCACCAGTTGAAATACGTCACTAGCCCTTGGTACTGTGAAAGGAAGAAGAGCATATAGTACGCAATTGATATAAGCCCCTAATAGTATTCGTTCGAACGTGTCCAAGCTACCTGGTTGGGATATGACAGTCAATCCATCACATGCAAGGCGGAAATGGCTACTACTATCGACCCATTCTATTGTTTTGACGGTGAAAAAAAAGACGGCCTGGAAACAATTTAAAACAAAAAAAAAAACACCGACGTGCCATGAAAAAATTTCGCTTTCTGCACGGCCAAACTCCTTGCATATGCCCTGAATGGACTTGTTCGAACAGCCTTGGCATTGCTTTTCGATAGTAGGTTTCAACCTGTCACCGCGAGGATTGAGAGAAGTCGTATATGTATTGTTTCGAGGTACGTGGGATTTCAAATGTTTTTTTTTATGTAGCCCACCACATACGCAGTCGACAGGTTCATAGACAACTCATCGGCTAAAGTCATTTTATAGGCTCACGAAATAATCTGGCTCGAGAGTTGGAGAAAATACTAAAATTTAAAAAAAAAAAAAAAAAAAGATTGCGTAGATCTGGCTAGGATCTAGGGATATTCATCCCAAACTGACAGGAAAAACTAAATAGTGTTACCGGACTTTTTCTACATCCCGGAAACTTGACCGCAAACCCTGCATAATGACAAAGTAACAGGGTAACAATCAAGGCCAAAGACTTCCCTAGTCGGTTTCTGCAATCCGCAGGCTATTGATGTGACTTGTCCATGTACTAGGTGTCGGTCAAGGAACCAGCGATCGATTCCATCGAAGCTAAAGGCGCATCCCAGCCTGTCAACCCGTGTGTGCATGCATCCATGCACGGTGCATATGCCCATGCCATTCTTGGGTTGGGTCGTACAAGATCAATATTTGTGGTTCTGTTTGGAACCAGTCCGCTGGTTTGTTGGTACGCATATCCATTGGACGTGGACCAGTTATGCTCGGTATATACACCGATAGTCTTACATTATCTATGACGCTTGACCCTGACTTCCGAAGGACTAAGATCAAATCCTAATTTTCGAGAACCTTGAATTCGCCGGGGAGAAATCCTAAAGTTGGATGGTTAACTATGTCGCCCTGCACATCGAGTGTCATGTTCGACCGCATTCGAGGACAACAGCCAATGGCATCTAACCCAAAAAATTAGAAAATAACCTTGTCATCTCGTTCATTCCTTTATTGCAGCGTCACTCTTGGCCATGACAGCTCTCCCTGTATAAGAATTCAATCATTGCAGTGAAGAGGTAGATCGTTCCTTGTTCGGATGTCGGGAATTCTGCTACTCCACCGAGCCCACCGGTCTCCATACCATGCCACGCCGTGCATGAGGTTCTGCAGCCGAGTGTGCTTGCTTTTCGCAACAAAGATATTGAAGGGAAAAAAAGTAGCCTAAAAGGATTGAGTTTTCCTTGTGGGCAACTACTGCAAGCTTTGCCTGCGCCCTGGAGCCGTCCGAACCTTGTACTCCGTGCGAGTGGCGCAATACGACCGAGTGCAGCAGTTTGGTGAGCTGGCAGGGCTGACGGTGTGCCACAACAGCGGATTGGAAGGGAAAAACAAGCCTGCATGTACTTAGCATGAGGGACCACCGCTTCGCATCTCGCGAATCGCGCGATCCTTGTTATAAAAATGCGTTGAGACTTTAGTCCGAGTCCACCACGCGAAACCATGTAACTCCTAAGACAACGACGATTTTCTCGACGGGAAGATCGAATCAGCAAACGCGGCCGTGCTCCTCTGGGGGCCCTACTACTGAACCCTAATAATAGGACGTAGACTAGCACGCGTCGACTGTTGGGTCATGTATGTACACTGGGTGCTCCATCGGTTGTTGCCTGTAGGCTGTAGGTTATGCCGGGCCATAATGGCATAAATGCCGTAATGCGTGCTGACTTGTCGGTAGCAGCTGTGTTTAGCGTCTGTGGCGACTCCAGTATTGGTATCGAGTGGACTGCGTGCTGGACAGATTGGACGGCGCTGATTCGTAGTGCTGGGCGCTATTGTCAATGAAGTACGATCGTGCCCCACAATTTCCCATCTAATGAATCAAAGAGAAAAAAAAAGGTTGCGAAAAGGGTCAAGACGCAAGAAGCGGTGCTGGAGCTGTTCTCCCTTGAATGCAGAGATCGTAAAAGTGCTGCAGCACGGGGGTTCTCGCGAAAAAAAATGCGCTGCTGCTCCAGGCCTCGAGCACGTACGTCTTCAGGGTAAATAAGCAGTCATCGCGTCATTTGCCGAGCCATGCGCGCATAGACGGTGCGTTGTCGCTGTAAAAACAAAAATAAAAGGCTATCACAGCCGGTGAATGAAGAAGAATGGTCCGTAGGCGATTAACGCAAGAGAAGAGGCTCCGGCAGGCGTTCGTTGCCTCCTGAGCCCGAGTCGTGCTGCTCCTTCCCTGTCCTGCCCGCCTTCATTCCACTGTTTCACTTCCGCTCCTCTAATACTAGCACGGCTGTTCGTCTCCTCTCTCTCTCTCTTCCCCCCCCCTCCCTCGCTTGTCGTTTCTGTTTTCTTCGCATTAGCTTCGTGGATCTTCCATTCGCTGCATCACTCGACCTCATCTCGTTTCCGCCATTGATCCTGCGCTTGGGACTGACAGCTTAGAGCCTTAGTCGACCTCTTAGCCCGGACCCCAAGCGTCAGTCGCATTGTCTCTCCCACCACTCACTTTCTCCCCCAGCGCTCGTTTCCTCCACTTTTTATTTCGAGTCCTCGATTCTCATTTATCATTGCCTCCGTATATTACATCCCCCGGTCGATCACTCCAGCCCTGGTCCGGGTCCGAAACTTCCGTGGTAAACATTTCTGCTCCTCTCATACCTTTCCACCTCACCTTGCTGCTGCATTGATAGCCTCAGCATTCCGCTCGGCACGCCCCCTCCCATTCAACCGATCTGCATTATCCGCCCGCTGGAAGGACGCTGTTTCTGTGGGAAAAGAAAAGGAAAGGAAAGGAAAAAGGAGAGAGAGAGAGACAGAGAGAGCGTCACTCCTACCACTATTTGAGCAATGCGTATGCTCTGAAGTTCTCCGATATCACCACGTCGTGGAGAGCTGGTCTCTCCGGACACTCAACCCACCATTGAATAAGAGCCGCCGGCAATGGCACTTCTCTCCGACGTCGTACAGGCCCAGCAGCTGCCTCCCCAGCCAAATTCATCATCGATCCGATCCGCCGCTGATCCGCGCTCACCACCGTCCCTTCACCGAGCTGCGAGCTTCGACTCGGCCAAGGAAGAAGAGGGTGATCATGGCCCCGGCTCGCCCGGTGTCAAGAGGACCTTTTCCGATGTGAGCCTGTCTTCTTCGAAGAACGAGTCATCCTTCCGCGAAAATCTCTTTGCTGGCAAGGAAATTCTCCGTCGAGTCACCCTTCGCTCGCCCAACAAATCCAAGGCTGCCGTTCCCAGGAGCATCCCTCGAGAATCGCCCAAGGTCCCTGCCACAGGCTCTGCAAATGGCAACACGTTGCAGCAGAAGTCGACGCTTACAGTGACTGGAAACGGTATGGAAGTTGGAGGTGGAGAGAGTCGGTTGCAGCCTCCGGTCAGACCAACGAAGGCTCGCTCGGTTTCTGGGAAAATCGCTACTCTTGCTCGAGTTCCATGGATGGCCACTTCTCGATCGCCTTCACCGGCGAGCACCGATTCAAAGAGAGGGACATCTGCTTCCACTTCCCGAGAGCAATCACCAACTCCCGCTTCTCAGTCAGAGGCCGCTAACGATGCCTCGCTACGAAGCGAGCAGTCAACACCAGGAGACATGGCTGAAGACAGCAGCAGAAGAACTGTAAATAAAAGATCACGGCGCCCATTGAGCGCCTTCGTTCCGCGAAGCAAGTCTGCCGACCCTTCACCAACACCGCCTTCTCCTTCTCTTCGAGGAAGAAAGTCGCTCGACCAACTTACGCCACACCATGTTTCTACTGCCGATTTACCACCTCTGCCTAAAGCACCCGTTATCTCTTTGCCTTCCACTATCGATCCCCCCCGAAAGAAAGATGAGCTATGGACTGTTTTCAGAAGCCTCGAGGCCGACCTACACAAGTTCCAAGCCAAATCGACCAATCTCAAAGCCAACGTGATTCGCTCGTCGGTTCTACCTTTTCTCTCCCGATATGCTTCTCACCCGTCACTCAACACTCTACGCCCCGAAGACCTTGATCGCCGAGTAAATATCTTGAATAAATGGTGGACGGCACTACTGGCCATGTTACACGGTAGGAATCACCAATCGGTATCTGGAACCGACAGACCCTTCTATTTAGAAGCTATGGCGGGTATCATGGTGCGAAAGGAATGGCAGGTACCTTATCAGTCACACGCTTCTTGTGCCACAAGCTCCAAGTCCTCGTTAGAATCGAACTCAGATGACTTCTTGATTGAATCAATCTACCACAACGTGAGGAACATTTTCAACCAGAATCTACTCTCACAAATGTCTTTTGTGGTGGACAGAATGTCAATGAAGCAAGCACCAGCTAGTCTGGTGTCGTTTTGTGGACAAGCATGCGCCTATGCTTTTTACTTTTGTCCTGGCATCGCCGACATGTTGGTGCGACTTTGGAACATACCTGCCGACATATTTCGCCGAATCTTTACAGATCCATCCATTCACAAGGGCTTAGGAGTGAGATCAATCGCTCAGGATATTGCCATGGGCTTTCCACTACCTGTGAGATCTCTGGCCTTTACTTCTCACGCCGCTGTTGTCAAATACTTTCGTCAACCGCCTCATTTACCGTTGAGTGCGGTGCAAATCCAATGGCATGGCCCGTGGGTATCTCGCTGGTGTGGCCGAGACAGCGAGTTATTGTTTGTGTTTGTCAAGCATTTCCATATCCTTCATTGCAACTTTCTATCTGTAAAAACGGAGTACTCACAGCGCATTTTCGCCCCCGGCATGTCACTAATACAAGGCCAGCTATTAGTCGTTTTGGAAGATACTATTTATCGCCAGTCATCTTCGCAGGTGCCCGAAAACGCATTTGCTGCTAGTCCGGTTACTTTTGATGATTTGATGGCGGGTCCTGATGCAGCTATGTCTGCCTTGCCACTGGGGTCAGCAAACTGCCAACGGTCAATGGCTGAAAATCGACTTGTTATACTTTTGCGAGACTTGCTATCAGACTCATCGCGGGACTTGGATCAAGCACGGCGAAGTTATGCTGATACATTCATGCGCACATTGAAATCCGCCGCTCGGCGGATATCTTTGTACGACCACAATGCCTGTTTCATTCTATGCGACTTTGTGGAGGAAGTGGCTCCCTTAGTAAATCGTTACAGCCGAAAAATCATGGAGGATGTTTTCGATTGGCCATTTTGGGCGGATGTGTGCAAACAAATGACTCGCAGTCAGAATTCTTTGACCGAGGTCCGACTCTTCGCCTTCGTTTTCTCTATTTGGAAAACCTGGACATCGGATCCACAGCGGCATCGCGAGCTTTGTGAGCTTTTCTTACTCAATGATGAGTACTTTTATCATTATTTTAGCCACTGGAGTCCGATGGTGCGAGCTTATTTTCATCGGTTGCTTTGCTGGAGAGTGGCACGGTTCAACGAATACCCAACACCCGTGGATTCGTAAGTATTTTGACTTGTTATAGATATCAACTTGAGCTAATATCCAGCGACAGAGAGATTTATGGTTTACTTCTGGACAAATTGGAACAAGTCTGGGCGTACTATTTGTCTTCTCAATCAAAAGCGGCAAAGGAAAAGCAAGCGCCGCTATCGTCTGCTCCCTGCACTCCAGCTCCTGGTCGAAGGATTTTGATTATTCGTTGTGACAATCAGCAACCCTCCCCGACAAACCTCTTCACCTCGTTTGATAGAGTCACAACACCGGCTTCTACGCTGAGCAGCGGTGGGTATCGAAGCCACGGAATTCTTACGGTTGATCCCAATGGACTCCCTCCTGAGTCTCAATCAGCGCCAAAGAGGAGGTGGAATATGCTGAAAAATATGTTCACTGCGGCTAATAATCCCAAACCTGGCGAAGTAACACCACCTGGGAGCTCAGACGAGAGCGAGGCTAATCCTATTGATAACCTCATGGGAGACGTCATTACTCCTACAACCAGCTTAAGCTCTCAGGACAGTGGCAGCCAAGCGGCCTCTGATGGTGATAGTTCACACGAGCTCCAGAATCCACACCAACCGTACATCTTCAAATTCTCTTTGGAATGGCATCAGTGGAATGGTCCTAGCAAGAACCGGCGTCTATACGCCCCTGGACTACCCAACGGCACCTTCACCCACGTTCAACGTCTTCGCACAAAAGCTTTATCTGGCCCGGAAAACGACGATGAAGCACCAACGGACGACTCCATTGATGAGCTCAAAGGCGACCAGCGAGACACCGACACTTCCACTGCCAGCACGTCCAACTCTTATGCCACAAACAAAACATCCGTCGACGAAGCGGAAGCTTTCGATGTCAGCAAACTTCGCAATGAGCGCCTGGTGGCTAGTAAATATGCAGGTCGCGCTCTCGCAGAATGGTCGCAGGTGATATCGGAATGCGATAACTTTTACGAGCGGAGACGTGATGAAGGAGTTCCTTCCGATAACTTGGTCGAGATACCCACTCTCAGTGTGGACAGTTTTCGCAAATAGGACATCGGCATGGGTCAAGACGAAAAAAGACACCGGGTTCTGTTTATTCTCAGCATTTCCGCGACACAGTGAACAATCATCAAGTACAGTTTTTTCGGGCATTTCTGGCGTTTTCTTCTATTTTCTTCTGTACCATTGACAGACAATCCTGTCTCAACATATCATTCTGCATTGTGCATTAGGTCATGGCATACTTTCTTTTTATATTATACATGGCATCTCATTCGGTCATATTCATTCGGTCTTTTTTGTTGACCGTTAGCGGCGGTTTTTGTTTTCGACTTTGGGCTGTTTTACCTTTGGGGCGTTCGTTTATTTCCTGTCTTTTTTGTCAACCAACCTTTTCTCTCGCTATTGCTGCAAAATGTGCAGTTGTACACTGTGACTTGTTCATTTCGTCTTTTCGAGGTTTGTTTTTTGAAGCTACTTCGTTTGGAAATAATACCCCGAGTTCAATGGAACGAAGAATCAAGATTTTGAATCATATAATTACCATGATTACTGTTCTTTGAATGTACCTAGTCGTCTGAATTCTGTAATCGAATATATGTAGAAGCAGATGTTATTAAACAATATGAATCATACTAGCTGGAGAATGTTGGCTTATATGCCTCAGGCTAATCCCGTCATATGCAAGGAGAATAAAGAACCCAGTTCTTATAAGTGAATCCTCCTATAAATCCTGTAATTATCTTTATACAAGCAGTCAATTCAGTTTTTCCAAGCCTCGTGTGAGGTTATTCCCAATAATTGGTCAGTTCTCAGGCCCTGACATACAATCTGTCGACGTTGTTCGACAGAGAAGAGAAAGAATCATACATCCAAAGTACTTCTAGACTCAATTGATTGAACACATTGCGCAGATATTTTTAACCAGAATTATTAATTTCGTCTCTATAAAAACAACATTTGAAGTGATTGCGAAAACATTTGAAAAAGAGAGGTTGATTGGATATCACAATGACAAAGTATACTGGCCTTGGGTAGTAATAGTCCACAAGACGAGGGGAGAGATATGGTAGTATGTATCTAGAAACATGTACACATGTTTCGATGCTGATAAACAAGGGAGCGAGGCAAAAAAGAAAAAGGTGTTTGTTAACGAGGAAGAGACATCTTTATACATAGGATATATAGATAAGTTGATGGCATGTACAATTATGAAAAGAGAAACCGGGAAACATTGACGAAAATGGCGCTAGAAAGAAAATACAACGAATGCGAAGAAGAAAAAGAGACAAATAAATTACCGATTCAGATTTAGACTCGCTTCCTTGATTATATCCGCAACTCGATTAATCCAGGACTGGGTAGCTGTCCAATTACCTATGTCAATGGAGTCTCGAATAGCAGGGAAGAATCCCTCGTCGTAGCCGGACCAGGCTTGGGGCGCGAAGAGGACGTGTTTGAACTGTGTGCGGTTGGGAACCTTTTTGTTTTTGTTAGTAAAAGGATCCAAAGGGATTAATTTAGAAATAAACTTACTCCACCACCCTCTGAGAGATCCAAAAGATTGGTTTCAAACTCGGCCATACGAGCATTATGGTTGATGCGTCGCACCCCGAGCACGTTCGTTTCAAACCCGCCAGAGCCATAGACTGTAGTATACCAGGCTTGCTCCCACGCTTGAAATGTGGCGGCATTCTCCTGGAATACCTTCGCCGCGTCGTGCAATGGCTGCAGGTCCACGACTTCTGATCGTTGCTGTGGTTGCTTTGAGGGTCTCAATGGAGCCCCCTTTGACTTTGCATATTTCTCCAGATCGACGACGTAATTGGCAACGTCGGACGCATAGGCTTCCATATCATAAGGGAGAATGGGGCTATCGGCAAGTTCCAGAAGCAATAGAGCCCAGAACTCAGCCAGCATACGGTGGCGGTCGAAGGTAGGGTCGCCGAATCGAGACATCCATTCAAAGTTCTCGTAACAGCTGTGATATGGGAAAGGCGCGCCGCTGAACCCAAAGTCAATACTTGAAGTTCCTGCCATGTCTTGAAATGCAACGTAGTCGCTGCCAGCGCCGAGACCACCGAGGCTTTTTCCCTCTCCGTCCCAGATATCTTTCAGGGTTTTATTAGCTGCTACATCCGCTACTCGTCCCATGACTTCGTAGAGAATGCGTCGAAAGAGAGGCGACCCAGAAGCTTCAAAGGAATCCCCACTCACGCCAACATCAACATTGATATAGGCGAAGCCATCCTGTCGCAGGTTCTCCATTTCATTTTCCACGTGTTCAGTGGAACCGATGAGATTGTACTCTTCCCCATCCCAGCTTGCAAATTCGATAGTCCGAAGAGGCCGCCATCCAAGACTGATCAGCTCTCCAAAGACCCTTACAACTTCCAAAAAGGCGGCGGTGCCACTCCCAGGGTCAACACCACCAAAACACCATGAATCTCGGTGGTTCCCGACAACAATCTTCTTCTCGGGTTGCTCCATTCCTGTAATTCTTCCCAGCACGTTATAGATCGGTTGCCTTTCGACTTCGTCTTGTATATTCATCAGGTTGACTTTAGGTGACGATTCATCACCAGTCCACCATTCCGAGATGTCGGGGACGCCGCCTACCCAGTCCTTGGGTGCCTTGGTGCCATGGCCTTTAAGAACTTGTAATAATCTTTGTGCGTCTCTCCAGGCAATTGGAAGACTCGGTATCTGAACCAGACCGGGGGTTTCCTCGGGCGATAGACGATTCTTCTCATCTGGTGTCGAAGCAAAGCCTGGAGAAAGAACATCGCCTACTACCCAAGACATGAGACTGACACCACCTCGCTGCACGCCATCCTTGGGCATATATCGGCCATCCGGATATACTGGGCCCTGAACAAAGCCATCCTGTGCGGGGTCTGAATAAATGATGCATCCAACGGCGCCGGCAAGTTCTGCTGCTTTGATCTTGAGCGCGCGGTCTCCCTGGGTACCATAATACCGCACAAGAGCGATGGATCCGTTCAGGGAGATGCCTTGGTCTGCGAGCTTCTGAAAATCCTCGCGGGACCCAAAGTTGGCGTACACGAGGGGACCAGTCACATTACCAGACTTGGAATGGCCATGGAAAACCGGGGTTTGCTGCCGCGGCGGGTCTTTGTACACTTTCTTTTCGTCGATGGCGGCTTCCCATGCCAGTTTAGGAGGATCGACAATAGCCACACGACGGCCATCGGATCGCGGGTAATTCAGATATACTTGGAACTCTTCCATTTCAACTTGTTCCAATCCCGCCAGCGAAAATTCTTGCTCGATCCATTCAGCCAGCGCATAGCTACCCTCTGTTCCCGCCATATGAGCGTATTGCGTCGCCTTTTTGAGGTTTTCCATAATATTCGACTGATTGATATGGCTCTGGACGTAATTCTCCACCGAAGATGGGGTGTAGGACTGGCCAGCACTCATGTGGGAGCCCATAGAAAACATATCGGACACAAAGAATATGTATACCGTCAAGATCACAATGAGGAGGCCCACCATACGGAGAATGATCATACACGCTTGTCCTTCTTCATTTATCCGGAGTCGCGAAAAGTCGGGGCGAAATTGAAACGAGGGGAAATATTTTCGGAAAGAGAACTGAATATTCGACAATCTTTTGGACAGGCTAGAAAATGGTTTCGTGAAATGATGGCGTAACGTTGGTCGAGTGGTTTGCGATGACGACTGGCCGGAATCGTCGACATCCATCTCGTGCAGCTCACGGCGCAAGTCTTCCATCGATTCGCGCGGCGAGTTTTCGGCAGACGATGCAAGATAGTCCATGCTGGAGCGCGCTGATTCCACGGTGGGCGGTTGGTAGCCTCCATTGCGAGTCGGCCGGTTGTCGCTGGAGCTGCCATGGTGGAGGAGGCCTTGCCTCTCTAGATCATCACTTGAATGTTCTGGGCCGAGATGTGAGGATCCTGGGCGAGAAGAGGTGGCCTCTTCATAGCTCGGGATCGGCAGGTGCACATATTGAGCCTTTTCGTCGCCCATGGCCGAGATGGGGTTAACAGAGCTCTGCGGAGCCCTGCTGGTGTACGGAGATTAGGGACAGCGGACCATTCGGGATCATGATCTGGTGAACGAATGATGCACGGCGATCAGAAGCATAACGAGCCTGCTTCCTAGAATCGAAGTAGCGAAAGCGAGGGCGACATGGAATGGCAATGAACGTCGTGGGGCAATCAGGCCGGGGTTGGTTCTGACTGAAGGGGTGTAACTGCGTAGTTGGTCTGTCTGGATGATACAGGAGGCAGAATGGCTGAGTCAGGCTGCCGAGGCGGCTGCGCTCTGGACGCGTGGCGCAGCCGGCGTCGCTGCACGCATTTCAGGAGGTGTCTGCTGGCAACTATCTATCTATATGATAATAAGAGTGCAATGCTTTGATATTTTTAAAATACGACGGAATGGATGGTGATGCAAGTTTTTGGGATGTATCGAAATTACCCTCGCGGTACCATATTACGCTCTGAGACGAGTCGCCGGCGTATTGAAAGATTGATAAGATAAGCCGTATCTGCCGTTTCACAGTGGTCGCACTATGTCCATGATCAATCGGTGCCAGTCTCGAATAGATTTGGGAGGTGAATAATTTAAGTTTGTATGCTGATAATTAATGGTCTAGTTTTAAATGGCCTTTTGATAAATTCGTAGTCTGCGGTTGGAGACATGCATGTCATTCTTGATGATAACATTTGCTAGGTTTAGGTCTATCGGGGAAGAGAATTTACATTAATTAGCATTATTGCAAATTAATTTGTGTGGCACCATCATTATCAATTACCAAATCACCAAAGCCATTGGCGTCGGTGGGTTTTTCTTCTGCATTTGTATCACGCCGAAGCGTTAACTGGGGGGAGGGGGAAATAGAAGGAACCGATGCACGTCTAAGCAACTGAAAGCCAATCAGAAAGGCTATGGGGATCGACTTAGCATAAAAGCGTAGTACGGAGTCCAATTGTGATAGAATTGCATCGATTATGAATAGTTAGTCGAGGTGGGGGATTTAGCACCGTTGTTGTAATGAGACGATAGCATTTGAGCCGTAATTACGATGCGAAGTTTGAATGATTTTCATCCAATCCCTCCATGTCAAAAAAAATAGCCTCCTCTCGAATGTCGCGTTTTGTGTTAATGAGTACAGATACGGCGAAAAAAAATGCTCGTACTCGGATTCGAACCGAGGATCTCATCATTTGATCATGTTTAATACTAGTGATGCGCTTTACCAACTAAGCCATACGAGCGAATGTTGACAGCATCTGTCCAAAACGGCATCATGTCCGTAGTGGATGCACAAGCGTGGTATTGCCCCACCCGTCAGCGCCATGCAACTGAGGGCTCCCTTACATAGTACATTAACAACATCAATTGATTGATGTCCTCATGTATAATGGATTTTTAATTCATCTTTTGAATATATGCTTTACGTTGGGTATCCAAAATTAAACCGCTTTGCCTAATTTTAAATTATCCAGTATGTGTTATCTGTAATCCTTCACTATTAATGGTTTAAATATATATAGCTCAGACCCGTCTGTAACCGACATCAATTGCTGTTTCAATGTTAACATTGATACGAGCGTCAATCTATGTGTACATATGCACTAACGTTTGAAATATGTAGATCTAACGCTGACACCGACTTGAATAATACAAGGGCAGGTGGTCTGGTGCTCTGCCCCGCCTCTATGGCGCATAAATGCTACATATCTAGGGGGCACAGAACGCAGTGTAAAACCAGTGCCTGTTGGCCATATAGAGGGATTGACAGCGTGCTCAAGAAGCTTCAAATGTTGGAAGCTTAGATGTGACCTGCAAAGCTGATTTGACCGGATTAAAGATCCAGGGAACAATATTATTGGCACCTCAACACGTAAGGGGGATTTATTCCAAAAAGGAAAACGGTCGAGCTGATTTACCAATAACCTTTATTTTTCATTTTGAAAAGTAACCCGTACTACATAATACCTGTCAGGTTACGTTCCGCGATAACACTCAAGACTGTCCGGGCATGGAAATATGGTAGCGTCTTAGGTCTGTACTGAGCAATTGACTACCCTAAAAGTGCCAATTGATCCAATCAGGATTGACTACATATATGTACCACAAAAGCCTATCTCTAGCTAAGAATATCATGAATGAGCAACCTTGTAACTACAGAAGCCTCGCTTAACCTAGCTACCTAGGACGTCGGATCGGGATTATCACTATACCTTAAGCAGTAATGCACCGTCTCGGGTCCACTGTAAGACTACTAAGCTGCCGTCAGCTAGGTTTCGGGAAGCGAAGGCAAGTATTTCTGACTCTCACTGGGAGTGTTTTCGCAGGCAGAATCATCAAAGATTAATAATAATAAATATTTAGTGAGAGGATATGCAACGCTCAAAGTTGCCATGCACGAACAGCCTAGTGGGGCGGGGTGCCATCACAGCCCGCTGGCTGGCCACAGTATACGCACTAGGATCCACATGCATCCCATTAGCGGAATAGCGCACACGCTGGGGAGCCCAAATGCTAAAAGCCAAAGAAGCACACGCGAATTTGTCGATATACAAGACTGACTGGCGGTCAGCGACAGAGGACGTGCACCCCCCGCATCCGCTGCTCTCGTGGGCAAGAATAACAGCATTTTTCAATGCAGACACCAACAGGACGGGTCACACGCGCGTCCCGTCTTGATACTATTACGCATTATGGGCTTCGGCGGGAAAAAATAGGAGCGATTGACAGATGGAGCCAAGGTACGATTGTTTATTGAGCGTTACTAGGATGTAATTTACTGCGGCCCCGCGGGTGCCGGCGAATCGTGGGCGCGCGTGCCCTGATCCACCGCCCCCCCCGATAGTCGTTCTTGCCCCCTTTGATTTCTTGCCTCTAGCTTCACCGGTGTCGCTTCTGCTTCTTCCTCCTTTACTACTTCGTCGTCTTCTGCTTCTTGATTCCTGTCTCTTTGCAGTCTTCTGTAACCGGTGTCTTGTATAGACGGTTGTTCCTAAAAAAGAAAAAGAGGTCACCCCGCATCGCAAATCCCTGGTCTTTTTTTTCTGTTATCTTTTTTTTTTTCTGTGCATACTACCCCGCCGACACCATGTCTTCTCGCCCCCAGAACGTCGGCATCAAGGCCATTGAGATTTACTTCCCAAGCCAGGTAGGTGTTCTCGCAGAGAAGGTGTCTTGCAGAAGAAGAAAACTAATTGCTGTCTACAGTGCGTCGACCAGGCCGAACTGGAGAAATTCGATGGCGTGAGTGCAGGAAAATACACCATTGGTCTCGGCCAGACCAAGATGAGCTTCTGCGATGACCGCGAGGGTAGGTTCTTGAATATTTTGGGCCAGGGCGAGTGGCGTGGCTAACAGCTTCTTGATTACTAGATATCTACTCCATTGCCCTGACCACCCTCTCGTCCCTGTTCCGCAAATACAGCATCGACCCCGCCACCATTGGACGCCTGGAAGTTGGTACCGAAACTCTGCTGGACAAGTCCAAGTCGGTCAAATCCGTCCTGATGCAACTATTCGAGGAGTCCGGGAACTCCAACGTCGAGGGTGTCGACACCGTCAACGCCTGCTACGGAGGTACCAACGCCGTCTTCAACAGTATCAACTGGGTCGAGTCTTCTGCCTGGGATGGCCGCGATGCCGTTGTCGTGTGCGGTGACATTGCCCTCTACGCAAAGGGAGCTGCTCGTCCCACCGGTGGTGCCGGATGTGTGGCCATGGTCATCGGACCCGATGCCCCCATTGTCTTCGAGCCCGGTCTGCGTGGCAGCTATGTCAGCCACGCCTACGACTTCTACAAGCCCGACCTGACCAGCGAGTACCCGGTCGTCGACGGCCACTTCTCTCTCCGATGCTACACCGAAGCTGTCGATGCCTGCTACAAGGCCTACAATGCGCGGGAGAAGGTTCTGCAGCAGAAGAACGGAACCAACGGTGTGGTTTCGGAGGACAAGACCCCTCTGGACCGCTTCGACCACGTGCTCTTCCACGCCCCTACCTGCAAGTTGGTGTCCAAGTCGTACGCTCGCATGCTCTACAACGACTACCTCGCCAACCCCTCCCACCCGGCCTTTGCGGAAGTTCCCGCTGAGATCCGTGAGCTCGACTACGAAAAGTCTTTGACCGACCGCACCCTCGAGAAGACCTTCATGGGTCTGGCCAAGAAGCGCTTCGCCGAGCGTGTCCAACCGACCATCGATGTCGCTACTCTGTGCGGTAACATGTACACCGCCAGTGTCTACGGTGGCCTTGTGAGCATGCTGGCCAACGTTACCTTTGACCCTAGTCAGCAGAAGCGCGTCGCTCTGTTCAGCTACGGCAGTGGTCTGGCCAGTTCGATGTTCAGCTTCAAGGTGGTCGGTGACGTCTCCACTCTGGCCAAGAACCTTGACCTGCAGAACCGATTGAACGCCCGCCGCGTGGTACCCCCGTCCGAGTACGATGCTGTAAGTTACCTAGTTCGCATTTGTATTGATCTTCAAAGCTAATTATTTTCCCCTCTTAGAAATGCTTGCTCCGTGAGCACGCCCACCTCAAGAAGAACTTCAAGCCGGCCGGTGATGCCGAAACCCTGGTTTCAGGCACTTACTACCTGACCGAAGTTGACGACATGTTCCGACGAAAATACGCCATCAAGGCATAATGGATTGGATTGGATGATGATTGACCTGATACGACGAAACGAATGAGTAGTTTGGGAAGCTGGGAACGGAATTTCGATACCATCTATCTGCTGTTTGCTAATGCCCGATCTAAACGACATAGACTTGGTCGGCCAAGGCTCCTGGTTCTCATTTGTTCTGGCCCGGTCTTGTTTATAGAAAGCTCTTTCTTTGCGCCGCCCCTCTTCTTTTAGTTTTTATGATGGACAGCTACCGGAATATAATATGATCTAATAATACATCAAACACCAACGCCGCCAACGCAGGGATCGGCTTACATATTATTTAGCATGTACGATGTAGTTCGGCGGGAGCGGGCGACGCCGAGAGTGGGACAGGCACGAACGAGCCATAGTTTGTCTTTATTTTTATTTTTAGACTCGATTCCATGCATGTGTTTATTTTTATTGTTATTTTTGGATTTATGATTTTATTTTATCCCACCAGCCAGTGCGCGTGAGTGTTTCGAGCGTGCAGTGGTCGTGAAACACGGCGCCGGCCAACCAGCGCGCGATCCGGGCGTCCTCGCAGCGATGGGGCTTCGGTATAGCATCCGATCGTCGACCTGTGCCTTTTGAGATTCTGCACGATCTGGAGCCGGTTGACTCGAGCGCTGCACCGGCGCCAGTGCTCTGGCTGCTGCTGGCCAATCCACGCCTGGTGTCGCATGAATTCTCGAGCATATCTCGTTTCAGTCGCCCAGAGCCCGCCCAATGAGCGTGCATAGCGCCGTGACGCCCATGCAGCGCGTGCTGCCCCGCCTAACTTCTCCCAAACAGCCCAAACAGGGTCTCTCGCCTATGCGCGACTGCGATCAAAATAGAAACATGCCATCCTGAAACTGTCGAGGCGCGCCCTCTGATTGCTGCTCCGCGACGCGGCGTTATCCACTCTTCGATCAACAGGGCAGCCCGGCGCTTACGCCAGCGAGCCCTAACTCGCGCTGGCCTTGGCGTTTTGTCTCCAAACTCCTGGTCCAGGCTTTCTTTTGCTTGCTACTGGCGATCATACCGACGTCTGCTCTCTCTCGTTTGCTTCATACTGCTATACCGATCTTCTTGCCGCTGAAGAAACCGCGCTATCCACCCCCTTCCCCCGAGAGCGCTTGTCGGCTTCGTGTCAGAGGTTATTAATAGCATCTTCTCCAGACGGTGTGTTACTGATTATAGAACACCAGATGCTCGCTAGCATGTTGACTTCCGAGCAAACAGCTACACGAGAGGCTCGAGCTAACCTGATTGATGCTCTTGAAACACAAAAGTTTCCCAAATTAGCTCTTCCCACGCGACTGCCAGCACGAAACCCATCTTGATGTTTCGCGTCTCCTTCTTCACGACGAGCCATCAGTTCATGTATGGATCCGCTCTGAACCCTCCTGGTGGTTTCAACTTGAGCAGATCAGGCAGCTGGCCGGGACTTTGGCGTCACGATGGAGCTTTGGCGTGTGTTTCAGATTTCTCCGTCTGGATACGTTCGGACGGGTGATGTTGATGTTGACGTCCTGGCCTCAAACATTTAACTCCCTCACGCTGCCCAGTGATGACCCTCTTTCTCTTTCCTGTCCATGCCTTCATCGACTTGAATGCATCACAGCAAGGTCGGCCCTTGATTGCTCGTTGTTGTTGTTATTCACCTTATGCTTTGCTTCTTCTTCTTCTTCTTCTTCTTCTTCTTCTTCATCTTCACCTTCCTCACTTGCATATCTTCTGTCTTCTATTATTTTGGGGCTGGACCACATACCCCATTCAACTACATAGTTGGCAGCTGGTCTTCCCAGTTTGCTTCATTGTACCATCAGCTGCCTGGAGTGGCTCTATAAAAGCACCCTTGTGCAACACTGGTAGCGTCCAATGCACCCCATACTTCATGCAGCTGTACTAACATGGTCTTCAGATCACCACAATGTCTCTGGCAGACTCGTACTATTTGCCCACTACGCCTCCTACTGTAGCTAGACTACATGACGTAGATGGAGCACATAGTCGGAACCACTCTGGATCCTCACGCCATTCTCAGGGCTCTTCCCCTGACTCTGTCTTGACCGGCGTCACCACCCCAAGCATATCGCCAAACCACCAACACGGACCCCAACTTTTGCCTAAAATCCGGACGCAAGACGTTGTTATTGAGCCCATGTCCAATATCGGACCGCGTCGTCATCGACGTGTTCTATCCAGCACCCGCAACCCTCCTGGGTTCGTGCCCTATCCATTGAACCGGCCGTCTTCTCTGTCACGGAACGCAGTAGAAACGCCCGACTGCAACGGCCTTATCTCGCCTATATCACCAGCCTCGGTTCAAACTCCAGTGACCACACCTGGTCTATCTTCTCCAATTGCTCTGACATCGGCTGCCAAACGCAAGAGTACTTCTGGCCACTCGCGTTCAGATTCTGCCTCGAGCATTGATGAAGCTACTCTATCCCGCTACGGCTATCCAACATATAGGCAGCTCCCCAAGTATGTCTCTAGGTCAGATGCCTCCCCCGTCAGTCCGGTCGACGGCGCCTCTTTTGTCTTCCCTACATATGGCCAGGTGCCTCCGGTGCGCGTACTTCGCCCAATTAACGTACAGCCGCAATCATCCTATGGAGCGGCAATTCCATCGCCTCAGTACGACTACCTCCGTGTTCAAAGCGCTCAACCGTCCCCAGTTGGCTTTCTCACACCAGCTATGCCGTCACCATCGTCATCAACGACTTTGCTAAATCATCTGACTGACCCTACGCCTGCAGTCAACTTGGTCCGCACAGTCAACTACGGCCCAACTCGAGGCCTTCATGATTATTTCTGGTGGGATGTTCGGCAACTGCGGAGCTGGTCGTCATTTTGTCCTTCCACCTTCAACGAAGTCAAGGGACTCACTCAGCTTCTGAAAACCCCGATTCCCGGTCAATTCACACCTCAGCCTTCGATCCCGTCCAATCGGTTGTCACCAGAGTCGGAAACCTCGCTGATTGGAGTTATAAATGACATTTATGCGCCTCGAATCAACGCATCTCTGGCAGTCTCACAAGGAAATGACCACATGAGGCTTTATGTTTCCCCGGACGCTGCTTCACCAGGCAGAGGGGTCGCCAATGGACCTCATTTTTTAGCGAATTATTCATCCGACACCGACCAAACCAGCTCGGGATCTCCGCGGGGGCGCGTGGTTGGAATAACCAAAAGCTTTGATCGCTGGAACACAGGCATGCGCAACGAGCCTCCCCATCGCCGCGTTGAATACCTGAAGGGAATCGCCCACCTACAGCGGTGTATGCGCGAGCATTCGTGTCGGTACGGTTTTATTATTAGCGAGATCGAGTTGGTCTGCGTTCGTGCTGGATGCGACGACGGCGACGACGTCCCTTATTTTGGATACCTTGAACTTTCATCCCCGATCCCCACAAGCCAGTCATCAGCATCTTGCGGCGCTCCATCAACAGGACGAGCCGTCACGCCGCGCTCTTCTGACGGAGAATCGCGCAGTGTCTCCCCATCTTCTTCGTCCTCAGAGGCCGATGTCGGCCGCGGGCTGGGCGCTCCCATGACGGCGACATTGGCGCTGTACTTTCTCCTTATGCTATCCAAAGCAGTCCCCTTACCCTCACAGCCCTCAGGCCATCTCAACGTCGGCGGACTCGGAGCTCTCAGCCGGCAACGAATCCTACCCGACCCAAAGGACAAATGGATTCCCGAGCCACAAACGGGCGAGAAACGAGAAGCAAAACGAGTGCGCGGCTGGATCTGGCCTCAAGACGCCTGGCATCGGCGCGAGGGTGCTCGTCCGAAGAGTGAAGCCAAGTCGAGGAAACCGCGCAAATAGAATTCCATGTTTTGCTTTACAGTTGGTGGTTTTTTGTGTGTTGATATATGGAATGTTCCACCGCGAGGCTGGCTCTTTCTCTTCGTTTCTAATTGAGGATCTAGTAATGTTTATTAGCATGCTACTTGCTTGCTCGTCATTGTGACTTATGAATGTATGATCTATATATTGTATGGGTTGGATTTTGTGCATATTTTTCAATGTTATTTTCATGACTCAGATTTTACTGCAAATAACCTTTTCTTCTTCTGCATCTTCCGGTGTCATACTTGTATTTGGGTTCTTTCAATTAGTACATATGTATCATTTCTGATCTATAGTTCACATTCAACAATGCTGAAATGTGTTGGCATATATGTCTCAGGCCAATCAGCAGTCACGTGGAAGCAAGCAAAGAACACAGCTTTTATATAAGCGATCTTCCCACAAACCCTGTATTTACCTTTACAAGCACCAGTCAATTTAATTTCTCAAACATCGAGTGAGGTTGTCCCCAATTTTGGTCCTGATTTCAATCCCTGATATGCGATCTGCCGGCCTGACAGAATGTATGCACCGCCTCAAGCTACGGGTATCGATCGACGGAATGTGGAGAAGACAGAGAGAAGGCCTTAAAAAACTTAAACAAGTCCTACGTACGTATTGATGCAGGAATGTCGAGCTACACAAGACTGCGCAAATTCCCTTCGGAAGAAAGTTGCGCTTTTTGGTCCGGTGGTTGATGTTCTTCAAGGACAAAGAAAACAATATTTCCATGTACGACGTTGAACTCTCAACGCGGAGCCGTCTTGGTATATTGCTGGTTTATGCTAGTCTTACTACTAGTTTCCAAGCAAAAGCTTTTGCTTCAAATGTTCTGTGGAACAACTCAGTCTTATGTGCTTGCTTTTTGAAAGCCACGTTTTCTCGGCATCAAAATCTTTGCTCCGGGAGGCGTCATCAAAAGAAAGAAACGATTGGTGGATATAGCAGCCACCATCTTGGTTATTATTAGATCTGAGAGCATTAATCATGAATCATACATTGATTGGAAAAACAAGACCCTTATGCCCGCTGTGGCTTGCGAATACCAACGATGCCAATGTTTAATGCATAATAGGGCTAAGCCACCAACGTCAGGTTTTAAGACAAAGAGGCTACACTTCTGACATTGATGATCCTCTTGTCACAAAGTTGGGTGACATTTGAAGTAAATACGCTACTAATAAAGACTTAGGGCTAGCCAGTGTCCACGATCGTCGGGGTGTATTAGCCTCAGGAACCGTATAAAGGAGCCAATGGGCGGGTGCGATGGGGCCGTTGTGGCTTGCTTAGCCTATAGTCCCTATACTACCTGAGTCGCCCTTCTTGCCAATCAGAGAAATTCAACCAACATTTTGTCGGTTGTCTGCCAATGGAAAGGGTCCAGATTAAAAAAAAGACTTTGTGAGTCTATGACTTGCGAGTCTGGTGACACTAAAATACTTAATATATGTCCCGTAGTGACATGGTTGGAGCCGCTTGTCATGTCGGGTTCCTAGGCCACCATCCATGGTACATCACTCAAGAAAGATCAATTGATGTGCTTTCATAGAAAATCAACTCTGCATCCTGTTTCAGAACTCTTATTGGCTGTGTTGTGCATGAATCTACACTTGCCAAGTGAATTAGAGATCGTATTCGTGGGAACGGCTGAAAAGCCCATGACCACATGCAGGAACAAGTTATCAATCACTCCGCATCTCGTCCGCGCCCAAAAATCATGCCTCTAATGCGGCAAGCGAAATGAGGAAAGATAGACATCTGGAAATCCTCCGTACGTCGGGATGGTGGAGCTATATAAACTAGAAAGACAGCTATAAAGCCAAGAACAAAGTACTGACACCTTGAAGCCGTAAATTGCATATACGCAGTGCGACACGTAGTGTTTCAACTCTAGATAATCGTATGATAGCAACTGAACAGTGAATAAAAATAGTAAGCAGTACAGACTACACAGTAGTGCGGCAGAACAATACCTGTTTGTTCCAACTCCCGCGCCCTTGCAATGCTGACCCCGGTCATACGCAAGACCGGTCTAACCTGGATTACTTCCGGTTTGTCTGCATGGTCCACATGAAATACTACCCCGGGCCCTGATCTAGGCTGATACGAATTAACAAGCGTATCGACATGTAGGCTAATCCTGTACAACAGTCAACTAATAGATCAGCATCGGTCACTGTTTACAGGACCGCTTCCTCACTGGCGTCCGCTGCAACCCACCTATCTGATAAACTAATGCCGTTCGTGGTAACCCGGGTGCATCACCACTAGGCAGTTTGCACCCCCGATGTTCTAGTACTACGTACTACGTTCCACTCTAGTCTTGCTCCTGGGACTTGGCAGAGGGGGAGGAGGAGGCATGGAAAGATAAATAAACCCGGAGAGAGCCCTGCCTTCAGGGCGGCTATTAGCTTTCTTTCTGACATACTCTCCTTTCTTTTTGTGTACACCTGTACACAGTCCATTCCTTTTCCAATTATCCTGAAGTAAGTTGATACTTCAAAGTCTAGAAAGATGTTTGGTCTCCAGAACTGGGCTCTGGCCCTCACTGCCGCGCTGAGCGTGGTTCACCAGACCGTGGCTCGTCCTACAGAGCTCCACCCAGGAACTGCCAAAGATATCGTGATGACATCTAAAGATACTATCAACGGAACTACTGGCGGTATTTTCAACACCCCCAATTTCTCAAGCGACGGTGACGGAACTCTCAAAATCACCATTACAAACAACATTGCTAGCGGCCTCCAGTGCTATGTTACTGGTCAGGACCCGGCCAAGAACAACGCCCCTGTTATGCTGCAGCCTGATGGCACTTGGTACTATCCTACCTCGACCGGAGCGGTTGGCGTTCCTCAGCCTATCACCACCAACGTTGCGATTCCTATGAACGACAAGGGCCAAACCACTGATCTCACCATCCCCGGCTACCTTATCTCTGCCCGTATTTGGTTCGCAGTTGGCAACCTGCAGTTCTTCGCCACCTCCAATGCCGACGGTACCTACTCGGTCACCCAGCCCTCCGAGGTCAACCCTGCTGACCCTAGCGCTGGCGTCAGCTGGGGATTCGTCGAGTTCAACTGGGCATCGAATAGCGGTCTTTTTGCTAACATTAGCTACGTTGACTTTGTCGGTCTGCCCCTCGGCATGACTCTTACCAACTCTACTGGCGATGTTCAGACCGCTCTGGGTCTGCCCTCCACTGCTGTCAACGACGTCTGCAATGACCTTAAGACTCAGGCTGCCAAGGATGGACAGCCGTGGGATAAGCTGTGCCAGGCCATCAACGGCACTGTGTTGCGTGTTCTGTCTCCTTACTCTTACATGTCGGAGCCCACCAACAAGGGCTTTGAGACCTACTTTGACGACTACGTCAACCAGGTCTACTCGACAGTCACCAGCATCACCCTCCTCCCCCAGAACGGCAACCCCAATGTCACCTGCACAGCCTCTGGCGACACTATCACCTGCCCCGGCTCCAACCAGAACTACCCCAAGCCCTCCACCGCCGACATCTTCGGCTGCAGCACTGGTCCCTTCACTGTTCCCGACCAAAACGACTCCGTCAACAAGGCTGCCGTTCCCCGTTTCTGCGCTGCTTTCAACCGTGCTACTTGGCTGTTGGATGGTGGTGATGTCCAGCCCAGCATCGGTGCCGACTCTTACTACACCGCCGACGTGGGCAACTTCTACTCGGCCGTCATCCACAAGCATGAGCTTGATGGCAAGGGTTACGCCTTCTCCTACGACGATGTCAACCCCGAGGGCAACGAGAACGCCTCCGGTAGTGTTAGCTCGGGTAGCCCTACTTTGATGACCATCACTGTTGGTGGCCCTAGCTCGTAAGCATGACATGATTGTTGTCCGTTTTGATCGGGTTATTTCTGGAGGGAGTAACTGACATGGATTGTGTGTGATCATTCGTTCTTTCTTAGCACAATTACTGGCATGTCCAGAGAATTTCGTGTACATATTTTACCATATTTTCGGCTGTCAAGCAGTGCTGCAGCTAAAACCTCAGTAATGAGAATGATCGTTCTTTGGATCAATTATATCTACTACAATATTTACATCGTAAACGCTAGGTAATTGTAGTTTTGAAAACATGAGGCGCCATCATTAAAGTGTGGTGAGGAGATGTAGCACGTGAAATTAGGGTTGCGCCCGCCACGATTTATTTCCCGATTTGGTATCTGTGTGATTTTGCAAGTCAATGTCGTCAGATGACCTGACCTTTAATAACGACTCTCATTCAATTAAAGCAGAATAAAAATGTAAAATATAGATATAAAAAAAGGTTAACTCTCCATAAAAGCACTAAAAGTGGGATGTTGCGCGGGAGCTCCCCGGGTACTCATTTCGCCTGACTTGTGGCTGGAAGGATCGACCTCCCATTATGTTTATTGAGAATCGCTAGCCAAAGGGTCCTCAAAGCATGAGGACCCTGGGGATGATACTGCAGTGTCACTGTAGAGCATGTACTGATAAATTCTCTCAAAAATATCGACTTCGCAGTCTTTTCTTTCTACTTGATCAAAAGGTCTAGGTTTAGGACAATACGAACAAGATCTACAATGGAGGCAACAAACGAGATTCACGACGTACTAATCATCGGCGCCGGCCCATGCGGTCTCGCCGTGGCAGCACGCTTGCGCGAGGAGACGCCGTCGGCCATGTTCACGGATGAAGAGCACCAGCGCTACCACTGGATCAAAAAACACCGCGGGAAAATGTCTCTGGTGCGGGCTCAGCGACGTAAGAATAAGGGTGTTCGCGCGGATCGATACACTGGAAGTGCAGATACGAGCATGAAGAATCTCCAAGAGGAAGAACCGTGTTGTTGTGCTCAGGATGGGAAGTACTCAACCATTGTCCTCGACAGTTCTGGGAACAGATGGATGGAACGATGGAACAAAGCATTCCGTGCTTTGGAGATTGACCATCTGCGCAGTCCGATGTTTTTCCATGTAGATCCTGGCGATCGTGATGGGCTACTGGCCTATACACGTGAGACAGGTAGGGAAAAGGAACTCTGTGAGCTTTCCGGGTGTGTTGGACACGAGATGAGTAAACACAAGCGGAAGAAAATGAGGAACCAGTCTCAGTATGCTAGTTGCAACCACAAAAACGTTTTTTTTTTGTTCATTCTTACTGACGGTAATGTTCAGATTCCCACGAGAGGCGGAAATCAACGAACGAGACCGAAAGGACTACTACACACCTTCAACAAAGCTCTTTGCCGATTATTGTGCATCTATCATCGCACGATATGGATTGAACGAGATGGACCAGATCCACCAATCGGATGTTAATGATATCAAATTTTCCGAAATAGAAGGGTCTCCAGACAACAACAAGTTGTTCACTGTTTCAACTTGCCACGGCCAGCTTCGTAGCAGGGCAGTAGTGTTGGCCATTGGTCCTGGCCACACCAAGATGATGCCCTGGGAGCTCTCCCAGGACGAGCAATTAGGAGCATGTCATAGCTCCGAGATTGGGACTAGATTTCCAGGTCCCTTTCTCACAAAAAAGATCGAGCACCGTCAAACGACTAATATGGTGGTCATTGGAGGAGGTCTGACCTCTGCACAGGTATCCCACATTGCAGTCCGCAAAGGCGTAACCAAAGTGTGGCATCTCATGCGGGGCGACCTGAAAGTCAAACATTTTGACGTCAGTTTGAACTGGATGGGCAAGTTCAAGAACTATGACAAAGCCGTGTTTTGGTCGGCAGACGACGACGAAGGTGGGTTTAGACCACACATCCCCAGTGACGTTTTATAACTGATGTGGTGAAACAGAGCGGTTTGAGATGTTGCAGTCTGCACGCAATGGAGGAAGCATCACACCACGCTATCACAAACTCCTTAAGCAGCATATCGCCCAAGACCGCCTGTCAATTCACACCAACACCGTCATCCGAGACAGGCATTTTGATCCCGTTTCCCAGACGTGGCAACTCACTACCGACCCGCCAATACCAGGCCTACCGTCATGCATAGACTACATCTGTTTCGCTACCGGAATGAAAACAGACATTACTCAGATGCCTCTGCTCCAGTCCATGAACCGCGACTATCCGGTTGAAACTCTACACGGACTGCCGTGTCTGACAGACGATCTCATGTGGAAGAACGATGTGCCTTTATTTGTGACTGGTCGCTTGGCAGCTCTCCGTCTCGGACCAGCCGGTCCGAACCTCGAAGGAGCCAGGCTTGGAGCTGAACGAATTGCATGGGCTCTAGAGGATGTTCCGGGGATCAGTCGTGTTGGCCATGATCGTCGCAGTCCAGACGAAGACCTGCAGAAGGCGTTTTGCGGACTAGGCAATCGGTACGACAGTCTGTGTGAGGAGTAGACTTAAACCGTGTAGCTAGAGGTCTTGACAATGAATTGCACCATGAATATTATCGACTTGCTTGATGGTTTGTAGCAAGTTGGAAGTTGTAAGGACCGGAGAACACGGCGAAATCGGCAATCCAGCCCCACTGCGGCCCACTCGCCAATCACAGCCCGCACAAAGCCCATTACCTATCGCCTTCCCCCCGCGTGTAGCGTGGAATGCGGGGATGCCTTATCGCTGGTACCTAGAATGTACTACGTTGCCTTATTTATTAGAGCTCGTCCCCTTTCCTGGTTTTGTTCCTCGCAACTGAGAGACCCATGACTATTTACATCTAGACCGAGATGGCAGTAACCACCCCAGCCGGAAAGACAGCCACAAAGGGCAACAAGAAGCTCAAATTCCTCGTTATCGGCGCTGGATCGCGAGGCCACGCCTACTCCGAAGCCGTCGTCGAGGCGACATCTGCTGCAATCTACGCCGTCGCCGAACCTCGACCATACAACCGCCAGGAATTCGGCGAGACCTTTATCTGGGGCGAGGGTGGGCGACCTACCGAGGGCCAGGAATTCGAAGACTGGAAAGACTGGTTACAATGGGAGCAGGCACGACGACAAAGGGTCGCGCAAGGGGAGGAAAACGTGCCAGAGGGGGTTGATGGCGTGTTCGTTTGTGCTTTGGACGAGCTACACGTGGAGATTATGTGCGCCATTGCGCCGTTGAATCTGCATGTGCTATGTGAGAAGCCGCTGGCGACCTCTCTCAAGGACTGTCTTGCCATCTATCGTTCCTTTGTGCCCCATGGCCAGGAAGATGTTGCTCCCTCCAAGGTCTTCTCTATTGGCCATGTGATGCGATATAGCCCTCACAATATGCGTCTGCGCCGCCTGCTTCTGACAGACCGTGTTATCGGCGACATTGTCTCACTCGAGCATACAGAGCCAGTCGGATACTGGCACTTTTCTCACAGCTACGTGCGAGGGAACTGGAGACGAGAAACGCGCGATGGCGTTGGGTCTCTATTGACCAAGTCATGCCACGACATTGATTTTATGGTCTGGCTACTCTCTTCTCCACCGCCTGGCGCCCCTAGAGACACGCCTCCACACCAGCCGAGAAGTATCACGTCCTCGGGGGTCCTGACCCAATTCCAAGGTAAACGGAAACCAAAGGAGGCTGGCACCGCGACCAACTGTCTCTCTTGCCCGATTGAACGTCAGTGCACTTATAGCGCTGTACGCATATACAAGGACAAACAACTAGACAGGGGCGACACCAAATGGCCGCTTAACATTGTCTGCCCGGACATTGAAGACACTTTCAAGGTATCCGGCGTGGCTGCAGCAGAAAAGAGTCTTATGGGCAAGCTTGCCGAAGATTATGACAAGAATTCGACGCCAGACGAGAAGATTGCGTCTCGGCCATGGTTCGGTCGATGCGTATGGGAATCCGACAACAACGTTTGCGACGACCAGTTTGTCACAATCCGCTGGGATGATGACGAGGACGAGGCTATCAAGCAGTTTCCCTCGCGCATTGCAAAGACAGCAACGCTACACATGATTGCGCCTACTCAAAAACAATGCGAGCGGCGCGGATGGGTATACGGCACCGAAGGCGAGATTGAATACGACAGTCGCACGATCAGGATCTACTCGTTTGCAACAAACGAATTCACCACAATCGAGATCCCCAAAGCGCAAAATCCCAAAGAGGATCGCACCCATGGAGGTGGTGACTGGGGGTTGGCGCGTATGTACGTCGCTGCTGTGGATGCAGTTGAGAACCAGGGCTGGGATGTTCGTGATGCGCAGAACCACTTTATCGGGTGCACTTTGGAAGAGGCAGTTAGAAGCCACGCGGTTGTTTTTGCGGCCGAGGAAGCTCGGAGAGAAGAAAAGGTGGTCCAGTGGCAGCAATGGTGGGATAAGAGCTTGAAGTCTTAGGTTGCTGTTCAAACACATGCCATGTATTTGCACCAATCATGATCATTCTTATGTAGTTTAATTAACGAGTAATTCACGAATCAGTTCTGAAATTTCATTACATTATATCGTTCATTGTTCAATTTTCAATTCGTCCGATATTTATAGTCATTCTAAGCAGATGAATTTTCATCATTCAAATTATACGCTATCCATCTCATGCATCACCTAGGCTTTGCTTCTTGACATCGCTGACGTTGAGAATTAATGAATAGAGAAAGAGAAAAAGAAAAAAAGGAAATGAAATCATGAACCATTCGTGTACAACCTAGGTCTTGACATCGGGTTCCTCGCGACCAATATACTCTTGGAACTTGAGCAGATCCAAGGACAGCTTGACATTGTCCTTGAGGTACTCCTGAGTCTCGACTTCATACTTGCTAGCATCGTTCTCGTGCTTCTCAATGTACAGACGAATGGTGGCTCCGCTGCTGCCAGTTCCCGACAGGCGAACAACAATGCGACTGCCATCGTCGAACTTGACGTACAAACCCTGGTTCTTGCTCACGCTGCCATCGAGATCGGTGTATGAAAAGTTGCCAGCGTCAATGACCTTGCGTCCAGAAACAGAAGATCCAACAAAGGAATCCTTGTCGTTGATCAAACCAGTGAGGTTGACAATGACCTTGTTGGCGGCCGAGCTATCAACCTGTTCGTAGTCGTAGCGGGTGAAGAAGGTGCGGCCGTAAGTCTGCCAGAACTCTCTCTGAATAGAGCCAATGCTAGGAGTCTCATTGGGCTTCTGTTGGGCAACGCCAGCGATGATGTTCAACCACGCCACAACAGCCCAGATACCATCCTTCTCACGGATGTGGTTGCTACCTGTACCAAAACTCTCCTCACCGCAAATAGACATCTTCTTGTTATCGAAGAGGGCACAGAAGAACTTCCATCCAGTGGGTACTTCGTACGATTGCAGACCTTGAGCTTTGGCGACCAGATCAACGGCGCCTGAGGTAGGCATGGAGCGAGCAAGACCATAGACACCTTGGTCGCGGAAGTAAGGAATAAGTTTCGCGTGGTGGGCAATGATGGCAAGACTGTCTCCAGGAGACACAAAGCTGTTGGCACCGTAGATCATGTTGCGGTCACCATCGCCATCACTGGCAGCACCAAAGTGGATGCCGTTTTTGTCAACAGCTTCGACAAGTTCATGCGCATACACCAAATTGGGGTCGGGGTGGCCACCGCCAAAATCGGACTTGGGCACGCAGTTCTGCGTGCTGCTAGCTGGAAGTCCCAATTCGTCTTGGAAAATACGAACACCGTAAGGTCCGGTAACACCGTTCATAGCATCAAACAGGACCTTGAAGTCTTTGTGGGAGCTCAAGAAGTTGCGAATCAGAGGAAAGTCGAAGATCTCCTTCATGAAGTCCACATAGTCGGTCACCGAGTCGACAATCTCGACCTCAAGTGGCCCATAGCTACGAGTGCCGATCTGGGTAATGTCTAGGTCTGGAATCTGGGAAATCTTGTACGATTGCAGAGCTTTGGAAGTCTCGTAGATCTTGTTGGTGACAGACTCGGGGGCGGGGGCACCGTTGGTAAGATTGTACTTGATGCCGAAATCCTCAGTAGGACCTACGGGCACAATTAACACCAAAATGCCCAATCATTTGTCGTCTAAACAAGGCACAGAACTTACCGCCTGGGTTGTGACTGGCAGTTAATAGAATACCACCGGTGGCCTTGCGCTTGCGAATGAGGTGGCTGGCAGCTGGGGTACTCAAGATTCCATTTTGTCCGATCAGAAGCTTCTTCACACCGTATGCAGCGCTGATCTTGGCGATTGTCTGGATGACTTCTGGGTTGTAATAGCGACCATCGCCACCGATGACGAGGAAAGCTCCCTCAGCGCCTTCGGGGATGGAGAGAAGGATGCTGGTGACGAAGGATTCGGAGTAGTTGGGCTGCTGGAAGACGACGACCTTTTTACGGAGACCAGAACTAATCACAACGGCAATTGTCAGTAATCGGTGTCGGTAGGCAAAGGTGTAAACAGTATGCTCATTGAACACTCACGTTCCAGGCTTCTGGTCCTGAAAGGGGGTTATCGACACCGTCTGGACCGACATGGCGGGACAATTCTCTGGCGGGGCCGAAGAAACAACAAAGAATCAGCGGTAAAAGAGAAGCAATGGGATAAGCAAGAGCCCTCGGGATGGAGCAAGAAGAGACAGAAGCGAAGCTATACGACAGCAGGCTCACCGACAATTCGGCTAGGAGGAAGTGTAAGTGACACGGGGCGAGGGCGGACGGCGGGATGGCAAGAGGCAAGGAGGGGCAATTCGCGTCATATCCGCATCGCTGTCCAAGCTCCTTCCTCCCGCGGGGTTGCTCGAGCTCTTGAAAATGCGGTTTTGCAGGCTTTATTTTTGTAAAACTTGTTTTTTTTTTGCAGAATTTGCAAATTAGAACCTAAATTATTCCAATACCTACACTGAATTTCTCATTTCCCAAAAGTGACTATTTGTTTACATGGCCTTTGGGATATTTACCTGCTATGTACTATTGAAAAGGGAGTTTCAAATCTTAATTTATCCATAACATGCAAGTAGATTTTGATATGACAACTGAAAATAGTAGATTGAATTTTACGTATCAATTGATACCATTGATGACCCTCTAGGAGTCCACCCACGTGCCGGATCTTGTGTCTCTAGACCCTGATTAATAAATTCTACCTAACCTCTTTTAATCTAAGCTCTATGTACTAATATAAACACTATTTCTATACAAGACAGCTGAATTTATCGCCTGTTTGACAAGAATTACAAACCCAGCGGTTCCGGTCAAGATACACCGGTCCCGGAGCATAACCATACAACTCCCTATGGATTCACGAAAAGCAGCTCGGAAAGTTGCCATACCGGAACCGGCGAGATCACAGCATCTTAGCTGTATTTATACTGAGGATGCAGCGCTTTAAAGGTGGTTCTTGAGCCAGTTTATATCCATTTCAAACTGAAATTGATCATCATGGCTCAACACAACCTCAACACCCCAGTGCCGGGCTTGCCATACTTCACGCCACAACATCTGCACTCGCCAGGGACGCCAAAGGAACTATCTCCTGAGACGCCCACTCTATTCAGACCTTTGGAAATTCGAAATGTTACTCTTCGCAACCGCATCATCGTCTCTCCAATGTGCCAGTACTCCTCGGCCTCGTCCGGGCCCAACATTGGGGCCTTGACGGACTGGCACGTTGCGACCCTGGGCCATTATGCTATCAAGGGAGCTGCTTTAGTCTTCGTTGAAGCCACAGCGGTCCAGCCCAACGGAAGAATTTCAACAAACTGTCCTGGCTTATGGGATGATGCGCAAATCGAAGCCTTGAGGCGAGTTGCCGACTTTGTCAAATCTCAGGGTGCTCTTATAGGCGTACAGCTAGCGCACGCTGGTAGGAAGAGTAGTACCGCTGCACCTTGGGTCTCAACAGTGCTCGGCAGAAAGTCCAAGCGCGCCGATGTGGACATTGACGGCTGGCCGGACAACGTGAAAGGTCCTTCAGGTGGAGAAAGTCAAGCTTGGGATAGTCTACCTGGTGGCTCTTTCGATCCAGAGTGGAATAGATTCTGGCCACCCAAGGCTTTGACAATTCAAGAGATTGGAGAAGTTGTACGCGATTTTGCAAAGGCAGCGGAAAGGGCTGTCAAGGCTGGAGTGAATGTGATTGAGATTCACGCGGCACATGGGTATCTTCTACACCAGTTCCTGTCGCCAATATCCAACCACAGGGACGATGAGTATGGCGGTAGTTTTGAAAACAGAGCAAGACTTCTCTTTGAAGTCGTTAAAGCAGTCAGGAACGCAGTCCCTCCTAGTATGCCGCTGTTTCTTCGCATATCTTCCACAGACATCATGGAAGATACGGATCTAGACAGGAAACTGGGGTCATGGGATGTCGACTCAACTATCAAACTCGCCAAAGAACTTCCAGCCCTGGGGGTTGATCTGTTGGATGTCAGCAGCGGTGGAAACAATCCCGGTCAGTATCTTGATGGGGCTAATGTGAAAGACTATAACGTGAAAATTGCTGGCAGGGTTAGAGATGCCATTCAATCCGATAATTTAAAGTTGTTGATCGGGGTTGTTGGCATGATCACGACAGCAGAACAGGCGAGAGATATAGTAGATCAGAGTGGGAAGAAGCGAGAAAATGGCCCCGAAGCAGAGGGCAAGACACCACGAGAGGGGGAATATGATGAAAACAATAGAAAGGCCATGGCAGATGTTATTTTTGTTGCTAGACAGTTCTTGAGGGAGCCGAATTGGGTCTTCAAGGTTGCCTCAAAGCTGGATGTTGATGTTTGGCAACCAAATCAGTTCCTTAGGATATAAAGCATAATCCAGTTTGGATTGATTCTCTTCACAATTTTATTTCGTCAACTGGTACTTTCAAGTACTAGATGAATTGTGAGTCGAGAAAGTTGTCCAGATCAAAGTCGAACTCCTCCAAAAACCCATTTAGTGGCCCCGTAAATGCGTTCATGTCTATGGAGCCTATAACATTATTTTGCGCATTGTCGGATCCTGCCTGGGCTGAGTCGATGGCAGTTGCCTGAGGTGGCATTTCGGCTATAAAAAGATGATTAGTTAGTCCTATGCTATCTGTGTGAGTTATTCTTAAAAGAAGAACTTACCAATATCTTGCCGGATGCCCCCTGGCCTATCCATTAGATGCTTTTCTCTCCAGCGAATGGCTATCTCATGAACGACGCCCGCGGAAAGTCTATGCTTTATTCGTAATGAAATGTTCCAATTTCCGTGGGCATCCTTAAAAATGTTGTCAACATTCCACATCTGTTCAACGATCGTCGCTGCTCTATGAACTTTATCACCGGTTTCAAGAGAAGCAGATTTCATAAAGTTGATCATTGCAAGAAACATCGAGGAGCCCAGTTTTTCATCAACATAGCTTGCAAAGGGTCCTTTGAGTAGCCGAAACATAAGAGCGTGTCCCATTTTGATTGCGGAAATGACGAAGCGCGGACAGAAGCTGCTGAGCTTATGGTTTTTTTCCTGCTCGTTTATAAAGGTGAAGACTTGGAGGACAGTGTCAAATATCGTTTGACAGGTCTGTGCATCGATGCTCTCCCATGGTTTGAAAAAGTGCATGGCAAGAACTTCTAAACGGCAGATCGACACATGGAATTTTTCCCAGTCTATTCGCTTGTCAGTCTGATTTTGAAAAAGCATCATAATTAAGGAGACTTACTTGACGAAGTGGTAAATTCCAAACTGTCAAATTGACTAGTGGCCATTTTCAAAACAGAATCTAAACTTTGCTCTTGCTGTATAGTGAGTTTCCGTGAGTTGAATTGAATTAATATTTTCTGTACGCCCGTCATGATATTGGAGAGCTGAAGCTGGAGTTGTAAATCGGTGGGAAGTTGTAGTAATATGCTCTTGAGTTGTTCTTGGTCGGTATATGCATCGGCAGACAATAGAGGAGGGTGTCCGCACCCAGAACAAGACCTACGTAGTTGTTAGGAATTGAAAGTCATGAAGTGATACTTTAGGTCTTACCTTTGGTATATAATGACAATATAGACCCACAATCGTGTCCTCTCCACCGTGGAAGACTCGACAAAACTAGACTGAGCCTCTAGTTTCGGTATGTCTTTGCTAAGATACGGGGTATGCAATCCGTTTTGCATTGCCATGTGAACAAGCGCACCGCTCAATACAAATGAGGGCTCACCCTGGTAGGGATTCGACGGGAATGGCCATTCCATGAGAAGCAGCACAGCTTTGATTGCTTCAAGAGGTTTGGTCCGCGTGCTCAGAGAGGTCAACACAAGCGGAGCAACTCGAGGGGACAGAGAAGTTATCAGATTTGGATGGGCTAAGTTCTTTCGAGCACCAATGGAGACTACGACCCAAAAGAGGACCAGAGATTTTCCATACAGGTGATTCGGCGTAATTGTAGGATCAAGAACTGGAAGCAAGGGATGGTAGTCACGGAAGAATAGCTTAAAACAGTGATCTATGATAGAGGAGCCAATCTCAAGTCCATCAATCGATCTGGCCTCCGTCGAATCGTAGTTGCGAGTATCTGAAATTCTCGTCACTTTTGAATTGTTAGCTTGCCATAGAACAGCTCTTCTACAAACAAAACCCACCGGTAGTGGGCGGAGTAAAAGTGCCTTGCAGCTCTCGTCGTAGGGCTGAAGCTTCTTCCTCTAGCTCTTCCATACGTCTAGATAGCAATGAGATTTACTCGGATCAGATGGAAGATGATGGATGCTCACTTGCGTTTGTGTACTCGATGGAAGGGGGCTGAATAGACGCAATGTAGTTTCTGCCGTCGACAGCGCGAACAGGGTTTCCCGGACTCCTCCGAACCATCTGAACATCTCATCTACACACATGCAGATTAGTATCGTCTATCCCTGTAACACGTGCTGTGAGCTACTAGCTTTTTGCTGCCTGCACTCCACACAGGCCCTTTTTTTAGTGCCATCGGAGGACCCTTGTCGAGTGCGCATATTGAGACCGGGGGCAGCGATGCAGGGAATCTTAGCACGAATCTTTCAATCCCGATTGGAACTCCAATACCGTAAGGATAGATCATAAAGGATGGAGTTGATAGTGGTTTGACCAGCCATCGTCTATAAATAGTGCGGATGTGACGCTAAACAAAAGAGGGATAGCGCTATTTATGGGTCATTGCCTGATTAGGAAAGTATCATCTTTAACGCACGCTTTTTGAACTACTTTTTTTTTGGATTATGCTTTTTGGATGGCGGTTTTTGGATTATATTTTTGACTTGTATTAGACTGTCAGGTGAGATATCAACGTCCAGTCTTTCAGACCTACTAGTGGTGGTACCGATGGCTCCCAGGAATCCCCCCAAACCGGTGAAAATACGACGGCAATAGTATGCGTTCCCACAGGCATGTCGATTGCAAGGACTTGTACACCACTATTTTCAGGATCGGTTTCCCCTTCTGGTAGATTGGGACTATATTTTCCACGGATTGCTTCGGCTGTTCGGAACGTCAACTCTACTGGCGATTGGATTGTTACCGCGAGTGATTTTCCATTAAGGAAAAGGTCTAGATAATCGCAATTAGTTCCAAGCTAATGAAATGAACACGGCGAGACAAACCGGCCACCCTATTTCCTTTTCTATACTTGATTGTTGCGTTTGTATGCATCCTCCATTGAGAGGGGAAAGTTGCTTCGGTGATTTCGTCCTGGAGAAGTACTTGGCTTCGACCATTGAAAAGCCTTATACCTCTCTCAATCGAGACACCACCACCATATGAAGTGGTCAAGTTCGCGATCCAGTATGTTGCGCTATTTTGGTTGAATAGATCGACGGGACCTGTTTGAGCTTCACCCGTTGTTTCAAATCGAATCGAGGACGGGATTGCATCCACAATTTGGTTGGATCTATTATACACAATCGTATTCTGTCCTTCAGTGCGAGTACGGTAATACAACCAGCGAGTGCTGTTCTGGAGGTCGCTGGAAAAATATCCGGTCGAGAGATAATTTGACTGGCAAAGCTCTCCTGCCCATCGCTCACCTAACGCATCCAAAACAAAATCACCGGCGTCGATGTCACTGTCTGTAATGTTTTAATGTGTCAATATATGTATGAAATTTGATGCATATTATACGTTGGTATCTATATGTACGTACGTGTCTGATGTCCTACCGCAGGACCAGCCTTCATAGCGACAAAAAGGCCAGTTGTGTCTGTCCACGAAGACCGCATTGATACCCACGGACTCTCAGTATTTGAAAAATTAGAGTCTAAGGGAAGACCCATGTACCACCCGCCAGTAACTTGAGGGTTATACCAAAACATACTCAGTGGATCAGCAGCTTCCGTAAAATCCCGTTGATAAAGCGTATACATAGGAACTGTTGTTAAGCAACCGTCAGTTAAAGACTTATATTGAGACCAGGGCCGAACATACTATCGAACTGGTCACCGTAGAAGAGCATGGCGTTTGCAGTGGCGGTAAACTTGTTTGGTCCTAATAAAATTATATTAGGCAAGATGTAACATGGAACTTGGTGAAAAAATGAGATTTTATTCACCACAGTCTCCATAGTTGAAACGATCCGTCATCCCGAAGGAATATATGTGAAACAACGAAGTGTTTTTGAAAGCCGGATTGGTGGTTAGTAAACCGTGTGTACTTCCTGTAGCCGTGAGCAACGCGGAACTCATTTGTGCGTGCCCTTGAACCCCAAAATACCTACACAGAGTATGTTACTATGTGCTGCAGATGAATAACCGGCCATGTGGGATGTATATTTACCAATAGTCTGGAGTTTCCGTCCAAGTTCCGTCCGAGTGGACGGCCTGGGCACAATGCTGCTGCGCATTGGGAATTGCGAGCTCAAGAAGCTTTGCTGCTACTCCTGTCGGGTCTTCATTATAGATTGCGATTGCACCAGTGATAATACCTGCATTTGTAACACCTATAGTTGAGCACCATGAGCTACTTTATTCAATAGAAGATGCGTGAAATAGTACTTACAATTCCAATTCCCTTCAACAGAGAGGAACCACATATCCGATTCATAGGCCTCATATCCTTTATTTAGCCCTAATGAGATAATGGACCACATAATGGAATTGCGTTGATCATTAGTCCATATATCGTAAAGCCAGTCGTATGCGATTGCAAATGCCGTTAAAAGTTCACCAACATCTAACCAATGTCTGATATTGCATGATTAGATAGACGAAACAGGGGAAACATAAACACCAACCTACAGAGAATTCCAATTATCGCCAGGAACCCCAAAGTATTGACTGGAATTTCCTGATGCCACAAGCAGCTCTTCCCAAGTCCGGCTAGCCCATCGCGTATCATTTGACATACGATAAGCATAGGCCCAGAGTTTCACTCGTAGTTGGATCCGTCTCGCACAATCCAATATACCACTTCCAGTCTGGAGATCCCCGTCAGGTAGGTATTGCACTGGTGGCATGCTGTAATATATTCGGGCTTGTTGGAAAATACTCTCGTTCCACTTTCTGAGATAAGGGTCTTGTTGCATAAGAAACGGGAGCCGGTTCCATTTGTACATTGGTGCGATAATCCTGGGGTGTTGGGGTCGAACAGAGATTGGTGAGGCATTCTTAGGCAATATGGGGTCATCGCCCCAGCTCAAACATTCGATTTTCCTCAACGTTGGATTTGAAATATTTGAGTTTGCGTAAATTGGTAAGCCATGAGAAGTATGGCCTGTGTAGAGAACTTGGGAACTTCTATTGCAGGAAATATATGCAGCGTCAGCCACGCCATTCTTGAAAAAATCCGTTGTGATGGTAGCTTGTGCGCCGATTATTATCGTTAGTATCAAGAATAGCATGACTACTCGAATCATAAAAAAGAGCAAATTAATGAGCCTGATAATAGAGGGTAAAATGGAACACAGGATATAATGGTGTAATTATAATCGAATAAGTGAAATTGTCTTCGTCATGACTAAAGCGGCAATGATGATAATGCTAGCACTATACGCTTCAAACCAACGCTGAGCAGGAGTGTCAAAATTTAGCAGACATTCAAGTTGAATCATAGTGCCGCCCATGCGATATTTTCTGTTACACAATCATTCCAAATTTCTTCTGCAAGGATTAAGGTGGAGCTACCGCATTCCTCTCTCTGGCCTGAGATTTCCCGATAGAGATGCAAAATACCTCCTTACTCCCCCTCAATGATGATACGTAGTACTAATATGTAATACGATCAGGCTAAATATATGCCCAATGTGACTTCTTATTCAAGAAAGTACGATGGCATAAAAAGCCGCCATGAGAAAGTGAAGCAGGCGTTAGTACAAGATATCTTCTTGCAAGACAAACTCGTGTGCCAATTTTCTAGGCATGGCGACTGTTAATGTTTCAGGCAGTGTATGCCTGACAAGGCCTTGACTGAATTTTGGCTAAGTCCATAATATGCCTTGCATAACGAATTCCGATTGTACTTAACGTTGTTCCTCGACAAGGTCGTTTGCAACGAAACCACATGGCCAAGCACTTCCTAGGAAATAATGAAGTCGAGACATATCACGAATTGGTGGTATTTCATCGCACGTCAAACAGTTTCTCCCGGTAGTATTTCATTTCTGCAATACTTTCAAGAATGTCATCTCTGGCCAAGTGAAGTTCACGTTTCGGCGGCGCGTTGCGAAGAAGCTCCTCACTACCCCAGCGTCTAGCCGCCTCTTTCACCGTACTCACGTCGAGCAATCGGTAATGTAGCCAGTCGAGCACTTTGACGTATGGTCCCTTGGCGAGAAAGGCCCGGTCCGCGTGGATGCTATTCCCCGCCAGGATAGCGGTGCGCTGTTCGGGGACGTGTTGTTTGATATAGGCCAACAATTCTGCTGCTGCTGTGGCGGCATCTGTCGTCGATGCGAGAACGGCGTCGGTCAGCCCGGATTTGCCGTGGGTATCAATGCACCACTGTGACATCGTGTCCAGGGTCGACTTGGGTTGGTGGATAATCGTCTCGAAGCCATTCGGCTCTAGGAGTTGAAGCTGCGCATCCGTAACGAAACAACAAATCTGAAGGATCTGGTCGGTCTCAGAGTCCAGGCCCGTCATCTAAGCAGGAAATAGGGTTTATTAGCTTCTTTTTCTTCTGTTACGCTATGTGGCAGAATCGGAAGCGCATTGCGGGGAACTCAGGTGTAGTGGCAGCAAACCTCGCAATCAATCCACACCAACGGGGCAGTGGAACGCGTCAGAGACATCGTTTCGGTAGTAATTCCAAGGCTTAGCGTCGATCCCGATCTGGGGAAGCTTGGGCGATGCAGGGGGAGGCGTTGGAGAGGGCTGATCAGACAAGGATGTGACGCGGAAATGAAGCTGTGTGAAAAAGACCGGGACGCGTTTTGGATCTTTGGCGCCAGTTGTCGTCCCCGCAGCCGAACCAATCTGATTCTCTTCAACATCACAGCCGACGATTGAATTCCAGCTACTTGACTACTTTTAAAGGAATTATTGTCTTTTCGAAAGCTCATCAACTGGCTGTCATTCCCGGCATATGCAAAAACTTCCTCCGGTGCGGGCCGTTTTCGTATGCATTTCCGAGTGAGACCGGGCCGAGAACGGCATCAACGGCCAGCTACATATATGGCCTGCACCGGTAGATTTCATGAATGAGCGATATAGGCAGTTATCATTGATTATCATATATATATTTGTTATCCTGAAGAAGGAGCAAAAATACTTCATCATGGTACACGGACACGGTGCTAGTGACGGACAAGAAACCGGAGTCACAAAGCAATTATGCGAATGGATCCAGAAAGTCTCTTTAGATGATGTCCCTGAAGATGTGCGCACTCGCGCCAAGTACCTAATTCTCGATGGTCTTGCTTGTGCCATTGTGGGCTCTCATCTGCCATGGACCGAGACTGCTGCTCGAGCTGTCTTTGACATGGAATCGCCAGGGAACTGCAGTGTTTGGGGCCATGAAAGGGTATCCCACTATTTTAGATCTCCAGCAGTTTTTGTTTTAGGAAGTTAGTAAAGGATGCACTAATACTTATACTAGAAAATCGGCGCCTTACCTGCTGCGTTGTTAAACAGCACTGCCATCCAGGGATTCGAGCTTGATGACTGGCACCTAATCGCCCCTCTTCACTCAAATTCTCTCATCCTACCGGCGGTATTTGCAGCAGCCAGCCAGGAGAGTGCTAAGAATTCGACCAAGTTTGACGGCAAGATTTTTCTACTCTCAGTTATTGCCGGGTATGAGACGGGGCCCCGAGTCGGCAATGCCCTGTACGGAAAAGATATGCTCACGCGTGGATGGCATTCCGGGGCTGTATTTGGCCCATCGGCATCTGCTGCAGCAGTCAGTAAACTTCTCAACCTCTCTGTTGAATCTATCGAAGACGCCCTCGGCATAGCCTGTACGCAAGCGGGCGGTTTAATGGCGGCCCAGTTCGGCAGTGATGCAAAGCGCATGCAACATGGATTTGCTGCTCGCAATGGTCTTTTTGCCGCTCTGTTAGCGAAGCAGGGGTATACCGGAATCAAGAATGTCTATGAAGAGTCATACGGAGGCTTTCTTGCTATGTTTGGAGAGGGCTCGAGCAAGGAGCCCCGATATCTACCCGAGGAGGTCTCAAAGGAGTTGGGACAGAAGTGGCAATTGCAACTGATTGGCGTGAAGCTTCATGCCTCAATGGCCGCTACACACTGCACAATTGATTGTGTACATGCATTGCAAGAACGGTACCCCAAGGAACTGGCCGACGTGGGGGAAATTGCCAGCATCAAGCTCGAAATGGGCGAAGCTGCATGGAAACACGGCGGATTCGAAGCTAAGCGGCCAGTTTCAGCGACTGGAGGGCAGATGAGCTGTGCATATACAGCCGCTGTCCAGCTCGTTGATGGCCAGGTTCTAGCAGACCAGTTCCGTCACAATAAGCTAGATCGAGATATTATATGGGAATTGGTGGGCAAGACCCAATGCGTGCACGAACCTAGTGTAGGAGACACATATAAGCAGCGAGTGACTATTACGCTTAAGACTGGAACGACTCTCACACAAGAACTGGAGGGCCCCAAGAGCGTATTTCCTGGCGTATCAAATACAGATATCGTCGATAAATGGCGACGCTTGACACACGGAATCATCGAGGAGGAGCGTCGCGATCAAATTGAGAAGCTGGTACTAGATATCGAGAGCTTGGACGACGTGGGAGTTCTGGAAGAGTTGCTGGCCAGTCCTATATTGAACCCAATCACCTGAGATTTTGTACTGCCTTAGAATTGGTATTCAGACTTGTTGAAATACAAGTGACCTCGGGGAAGACAAGGGCTAAATCTCTAATTTAGTTTTCTATATGCTTCACTGGTCGAAACTCGGTTTAGTCCACCAGTCTGCCTACTAGAAATTAAAGTAATTCATAATCAATAGTATCTCAAAACAAAGAAGACCAAGCAAGCTTAAAACCGATGGGATTTACTATATCGGTGTGCAGAATCAAGTCAGCCGCGAGTCATTCCATTCAATGACAATCGTGTTATTCTTGTCATCCAACTGGGTTGGATTTCAATAATTGGCTATTTAGATCCAAATCTCCAGCTCCGACTCTAAAATAAGAAAGCAAACAAGGATTAGGCCCGGCCCGCTCCGCTGAAAATCAATAGATCTTCAGCCAGCCACTGGTTTCTCGAGTTTCAACCAACAATCTTGAATTTTGAACCGGGGAAATGCAGGTCGTACTCCGTACTCCGTATGCAGGATAGTCGGGGGACACCATTTTCACGGATGATTGGCTCTGAAATTGATTTCTCGGACACTACTTATGTACGTACTACGTACGGAGACACATGATCATCCCCTGATCGGTCACACACACGCACATACAAAAATAAGCAAGTATTTCGAGACTATTGATACAGAGTTGAAATAGCAAAGGATCCTGTCTCCAGTGAATAAATACATAATAAAGGTAGCCGTCTGACACTTCGCATTCTAGTCACGGATCCTTCCCCTCCCTACTCGTCAATCCATTATCCTACTCACCTCGGTATTGACCCATTGCATCAGGTAACTTGCTAAACTAACCGGTTCCTAAACTTTAATAAAAGAACAAATTATTAATTTGTTTACTCTTTATAAGGCTCAAGAATTGTGTGTTATTCAGCAATAACGTTGTTGGCGACCCAGTCATGTCTGTCTTGGATGACTTCCCGTATCAACATTCCCGGACTCTTGAGCCGAGCGAACTACCAGAAGGATATTTTCATATTCTTCCTTTTCGCGTGTCTGGGCCCCGAGAAGGTATGCTGGAGGCTGCTCAGGCGGCAAAGTCTGAATGGGCTAGAACTGTGGGCAAGGAGGATACCCCTCTCACTGCAGAAGAAAAAGACGCCCCTTTGATGTTCGTGATGCCAGAATGTCCTCCGGATATGGTGGCTCCTATTATGCGCTTTGGGATTTTTCTCGTGCTGTGGGATGGTACGTGTTCTGTCATAATCGGGGATATCTAGTCTAACGAATTTAGATGTAACGGATGCTCTTGATGGCGAAAAAGTAGGTTTACACGTCATTTATGAATGCGTCTGTTGACAAAATATTTCAGCACAAAGCGATTACAGATGATTATTGCCTTGGCCTTATCTCAGAATCTAAACTAGGAAAGCGCCCACCCTGCGACTTTGAAATCAATGCCCTATACCTTGGTTCAGTTTTTCAACTATCGAAACATATTACTGGCGACGATCAGACTTACAAGCGTGCATTGCAAACATTTGAGCATATCATGAGAGCGCAGCCTGTTCCTCCTCTTCATAAAGTGACCTTTGAAGAGTATAAAAAGCATAGAACTGTGACGATTGCCGGAAAGTGAGTTTCCCTTCTTGATTTGCTTATCTGAAGTTTGGAAACATTATTCTTTGCTTACAGAGGATGACAGGCTAGTCGAGGTCCTGCTACCTTCTCTACATGGCTTAAAAATAAGCCAGGAAGAACAAGATTCTGTTTCCTCATTAATTGACCACGGCTGCCTAGCTGTAGGTTTAGCAAACGATCTTTATAGTTTCCCCAAGGAATTTGAAGAACATAGCCAGAGCGGTAGTATTGATGTAATACACAACGCAATGGCAGTTCTGATGTCGAATTACGGTTACACGGAAGACGAATCTAAAGAGATTCTGAAACAAGAGATTTTGTCTATCGAGCGAGATGTTCTAGACGCATACGAGGCGTGGAAAAATTCTCCTGTTTATAAATCCCCTGATATGCGCCGTTATATGGTTCTTGCAATGTTGGCCCTTGGCGGCGGTTGCTATTACCAGGCTCGCTCACCCCGGTATCATGGAAGAAAGCTCACTACATCTGCGACAGATCGTGCCCAGCTGGTGGGGCGCAGTCATACAGACTGGAGACTCTCAGGCCACGCTCCCCCAGAGTCATTTCAAAAAGACGAAATAGTCTTAACTGCAGAAGTAGAGTCTACAGGACCGGAAAAAGAAAGGTGTACAGGCACTACTGCTCCAGGAATACCAGATATTCTCGCACCATTCGAAAAAGCACCGGCTGAGCAAGTGAGTATGGAAATATACTTATTATTATATTGAGGCTAACATTAAAAGCTATGCATGGCACCTTACAACTACATAAAATCGCTCCCCGGAAAGAAAACCGTTGGCAGATTCGTTGAATGCTTGCGGGTATGGTTTCACTTGCCTGACGATTCAATTGCCATCATAGAGAATGTGGTCACTACGCTGTTCCAAACATCACTAATGTTGGTTATATGAGCTGGTATCATTTCATTATATTTGCTAACCGTATTGATAGGCTCGATGACATTGAAGATGGATCAGTTCTTCGGCGTGGGAAGCCAGCTGCACATACCGTATTTGGAACGAGCCAGACTGTTAATAGCGCAACGTATCTGTATTCGAAAGCCACCAGCGAGCTAGAATCACTAAAAAACGCTGAGTGTAGACAGGTCTTTCACGGTGAGTACAAGCCCATTCTACATGTAGATCCTCTTTTAACAGTTGATTCTTGAACATCTCACTAATTTATGTAAAATAAGATGAGCTAGAAACGCTTGTCTTTGGGCAAACTCTTGATCTTTACTGGAAATTCCACAACACTTGCCCAAAAACCCAGGAATATCTGACAATGGTTGATAACAAGACCGGGGGGTTTTTTCGAATGACACTAAGGCTTACGCAAGTCGAAGCGAAAGTTGAGCCATGCCATGATCTTTCCCATCTAATAACATTGATGGGAAGATACTATCAAATTCGGGATGATTACCTAAACTTGACTTCTCAAGAGGTACGTTTCATATTCTTTTTTAGATCTGTTTGATCATTTGTATCGATTAATCCATGTCTATACCGGTGTTAACACAGCGCACAGTACACTGCTAAGAAAGGCTTCTGCGACGATCTCTCAGAAGGCAAATTTTCTTTCCCGCTTATTCACTTCTTGCAGAATAGTTCGTCAGCAGACATTGTCCGTGGTCTACTATTTCGGCAGGAAAATGGACCCAGCGGTCTTACACCAGAAATCAAGGCTTATATTGTCTCTGAAATGCGAGATGCGGGCAGCCTTACCTACACACGAGATACATTAACAAGCCTCTTTGACGCTATGATGGAAGCCTTGGAAAGGACAGAAGCTATTCTTGGTGCCAATAAAAGGTTGAGAGCCTTATTAATTTGGTTGAAAGTAGAATAGAGCGCATTTGATTGTGATGCCAGTTGTCTCAGGCGGGTTAGAGGCTTTGAAAAGGCGCGCTTCCTAAAAAACAGCCATGATGTGAATTTGCAAGATCAGATCTGAGGATCCAGGTGGAATAGTGATGCTGAGATTCAAACCATTAATATCAATTGATATATCAATGTTTAAACTTCAGTGCACGTGTGCATGTGTTGATGTAAACGGAAAACCCCCACTGGGTCAAAAATCTTATCAAACTGGTGGGAGTGTGCAGGTGGCACGGTTAATGTCCCGCAATCCAGGTTGAAGGCAAAGCACCGGCCTCTGTGCTATTATTATTACTATTGTTGACGTGTCACGCTCGATCTGGGCCAGCCTGATCAGACTGTCCTACTCCGATGCAATCCTAAGAATTTTTATTGGAGCTGTTTGATTAGCCTGACTAGGCAACCAACTGAGCAAAGAGGTCATGAGGTTCCAAGAATCTGCCTTGTACTACTACTAATAGGTACCCGGGTAATTTTGTCGATCACATACAATACTCCTCACTTCGCTTCATCGTTTACCTCCGTATATTTGCACTCTTACCTTCTCCTCCAGAATCTCAACCCTGAAGGTTTGACGTGTGACGCTCTGATATCATAATACCTTATACTCATACAACACCGTGCTGGGAGGAGGCTAAATTAGAAGTAGCCTCTTTGTCTAACGTGGTAAGCCGAACTATCGAAAGTAAGGCTACATCCTCGTGAATGATTAGTTATACTCAAAAATTACCATAGAATTCAACATGACCAACGACACAGAAGAATTGCGGAGGAGGAAAGACAAAGAGTCGAGGCTGCTGCTGCTCGAGAGGCGGCTGCTAGAGAGTCTGCTGAGAAGCAAGCTCAAGCGGACCGGGCATCGGTTACGAGAGGACTCACCGACGAGGTGACAATGCGACAGTTGTCCTCCTCGGGAATTGATGCCCAAAGACGACGCAGGAAGAATCAACCTCATTAAGAGTGTGGACGATCCAAATACTTGCCTATTGATTCAATGAGAAATCCAATCCTGCTTTTGTATTACGTGCTATTAGAGCCATTTTGAAAGAGTAAAAGTAGCCTTTTGTCGTAAGCTTCCTTGTCTTTCAATTTCCTCGCCATTACATCCTTCGTATCCACAGCCCAGTATTCGGACACAATCCTCGTAAAGTCTGATTCATCAGTGCTCTGGGAAACCGAGAATCTGGGTTGGATATGGTCACGGAAGATATTGAATAAGCCTTTGGGGCTGTCCAGGGCTTGGAAGTACCAAAAGTTTCCAATTTTCCAGCCCTTCCGCATGATATTTGTGCGATAAGTGGAGACATTGAATAGAGGAGGATACCGCTTCTCTTCTTCCTCGAAAATTCCCAAAAACTTGTCATGGGCTGTGCTGAACGTTTCGAGGTGTTCACCAATGATGTTGTCCGCAGTGCGGCCTGTTAACCAGTACGGGGGGCGCAAGGTCTCTGATGGAAGTGAGCAAGCCCACTCGAGGTCAACTAGATATTTGATATTCCACTGATTGTCAACAAAGATGTTGCTTGGATGTAGGTCTGTGAGTTTGAAGAAAAATGGTCCTTGGCGAGAATCTCTATCGGTAAAATGAGAAAGAAGTGCTCGCATGATACTCATATTTGCTACCTGAGCACGCCCATCATCTTCATCATACATAGAGTTTGGCTGGTATCGTATACGGTTGTCATGACAGGACAGCATGTCGAGATAGTATGAGTCAGTTGATGGATAAGTTAGGTCCCGGCTGAGATTAGTCGGTATGCCGGCATTCTCTAATTGATGAAGGCGAAGAGTAAGAGGCCGATTGGTAAGTTTCAATATTCCGTTTGTGTCCATTGTCCAAGATCCAACCCGGGGTAATGGGGACTGACTCAAAGAAAGCATGATGCGAGATAAACCCCGGTAGAAGTTGGCTGTTTTGTCTGGTTGATGTGGGAACTTATCCCAAGTATCCGATAGCATCTGCACTTCTGGCTCATCGATAAGGTCCATAAGTAGATAACCGTGTTCTAGTACTTTTTGACGACGATAACTTATATATTGACAGGGTAGCGGGGATCCTAGTGGCCATGACACGTGTCGTTTGAGGTACCAAATCACTCTGGTCGTGATAGGCATGTTTTCGGGTGTCGTGAACTGTGAGAAACAACTATTAGTCGCCAATACAAAAATCTAAATGGGGTTTCATGACATACGGTCTGCCCCCCAGCAAACCCAAATCCCCAAAGGCGAGGGAGAGGGATATCAGGACAATGTTTTTGTATCCAAATGAAGGTAGCCGCCTCACAACGGAGTTTCTCATCAGCGTTTCCAGGGAAAGTTGATTCTCCTAGTTTGTACGGTAGAGGGAATCGAATGAGAACACGCTTTTCTGAGCACTTATTCCAATCTTCGACATAAACCGGGATGCAAACGTTGAAGCTGCCGTGAATCCATTCTTTTACTTCTCCCACGCGACATTGGATGGACCGACCTAGTCCCAAATGGTCTGAAACAATTGCTGCGATATCATTGCGATGACTGTAGAGAAACACAAAGAATTCCATCCGGCATTCTGGATATGACAGGTCGAGTATCACATCCTCCTCCTGTTCGAGGGCTTCGTCCAATGTAATAGAACCCCGAAGGAGTGGGAGGGTTAATGCTTTACCAGCCATCAGGACGTTGTAGGCGGGTTCCCATGGGCAAATTTAGGAAAGGAACCACTGTCTTGTTTCGAAAATGATTTAACGAAAACGATTTCATGGTGCCTCTTTAATGGTTGGTGCCGCGTCGCACGTCGCACGAGTTCAGAAAGTGAGATCACTGAGATCATTTACTTAAGCCTCAAACAGACCCACTTCGAAGGTGCCAATATATTTGACCAATCGAATTCCGCAAAGGAGGACGCGTGCGGTTTCTAACCAAATTAGGCTAGGCAATATTGGCATGCAGATCTTTCCTAACTAGAACTAATTACCTGTAATAAAGTTTACTCCATCTAATAATGACTCTTTATTGGTCAAAAATAGTGGATCGTAATAAAGGCCCCACCACGTAGTGCATCATAAAGTGTAGAGCGTGTGTTGCTTTCTTCCTGATCGAAAGTATTCATTACTGATGACAAGTTACACAACTACCAATATCATTGATTCCAAAATCACTTAGTGACCTTTAGCAAATAGAAACTGTCATAGAAATTGCTATCAAAAAATATTCTCATCTTGCCAAACACCTCAGGATAATACATATGTCTAAATAAATCTCTAGTGATATCAACACACGCAAGGGAGAGTAGGGTTGTATTGCATATACGAGATGACCGAGACTTTATTAAGCTTTATGTATTGATTACCATTCCGGGATATGAGAGGACAGTGAACGGAAATCTTGCGAGTTCCTAACCAATACGTTATTGCTTACTATGATAATACTGGTCTGCATTAGGCTGTGCAGAGCAAGGACTGACTCGGTCTTTGATCTCCCCTTCTCCAGAATCTGTGCAACTATACAGGAGCCCATCCGTACTGGGACGAGCTCACCGACCTTAGCAATGTGAACGTGGCTGACTCGCCCGTCTTCGATCCGGACACGGGGTTCGGTGGTAATGCGTAGCCGATGGCCCTTTCAAAGACATAGTGCTCCATATAAGCAATCATCACCAGCGAGGAGATGAATTCTGTCTCTCTCGCGGTCATAGTCAAAGCAGTTTTTCCACAGAAGCTGCGTCAAATGTTGAGACTTGCTTCGGCTACGAAAACTACACAGATGCCTGGTGAGTGTGCTGTCCTCTTTATATCGCATTCGGATATCTCCGAGTTTATCCTTTGAGGTGCAGTACTTGCTGACTGTTAATAATCGTTAAAACCTAGGCAATGCTATAACGGAGAACCTCACGGCGGCGTTGGTGGGTTGATGCTAGATCCCATTGATAGCTGCAACGATCCATTGTTTTTCATGCATCATGCGTACCTGGACAAGCTATGATGGGAATGGCAGATGGCAGACTACCCACATCGTTTGTTCGATATGGGCGGCAATAATACAGCTCTCCAAGCCATTCTTGACATGGCCGGTCCCTCCCAACCAGGTGCTGATGTCCTTGACTATGACGGTGACCCCGGCAACACCACGACGCTTCACCACAATTTGTGGAGTAACTCCATCATACCCAATACGACTGTCGGTGCCGTTATGCAGGTGAATGGATCCGTCATCTGCGCTGAGTATGTCATTGATGACGATGCAACAATCTACAATACAAGCGTCCACACGCCCCGCCACTACACGTCACAATTTTAGCATATCAAATTTGCTTCAGGGTGATTCCCTACTGCAATAATTGTCGACTCAGCCCTCTGCTAGGCTGGGAAGCTGTGTTGTTATCGCTAGAAAATGCTGAGTCGCTCATAGGAAACCAACTGAGATCCTGATAGCGGGCTTGCAATCTTTGGGTAACCAGTCGTAATAGCAGAAATTACTGCCGGAAGAGAATTTTTTCATCCATAGATCACATAATTAATCAACGGATCTCTTGTTTATGAATGACGTTGGTCTGTACCCCGTAGATTCAGTTTTGCTGTTCGTTCATGAATATTGCTGTATGAAAACCAAGTCTATTTTCGAAGAAAGCGCTAAGCCGTGTGCATACATGCATGCCCGACCCGGCTCGCTGGTTGACTGACACGTTTCGAGTAGCACGCGCAGGCAGAGCGAGTGTTGAACAGGTGAGGTGTCGACGCAGATGAGCAGCCTGCGGTTAAGGTGCATCACGTGGGCTGGGCTCTGACCGCCTTCGTGCTCCACCAAGCCCAATCCACAAGCCCGGGGAATCAACACCAGCTGTGACAACAACAAACGAACCGAACTTTGATCGCCAGCCGCCCATCTGTCTCGATCGTGTGCCTGCGTTCTCTGCCTGCAAGCCTGGATACAGTTCCGAACCCGCCCACCGCTATCTTCTGATTCTCCACGATCTGTTTACTGTGCTATTGGCTGTTTAGCCACCCCACCCGATGGAGGCATGACCCCGGCCAGTGACAATCGCTGGGTGCATGTTTTTTTGTTTGTGTCCGTCACTGTCATTCTTGAAGCTCATCTGGGCGCTGACAAGAGGCTGTAAGCAGAAGGTAGTTGCCTTGCGACAGATTATATACATTTGTTTGCCTGTCGACTGCGTATCATCGTCCCGCCGACACTGCCTAATATTTCACCGACCTTCTTATCCACCGCACAAACGAATTTTTTTTTCGACATCTAACCTCGTGCCGTCTTCGATATAGTACTACTATGAGTCAGTAGTATCTATTCGCAACAACGTTTTTTTGTCTGCTGTCAGCCCGATCATACATTTTCGCCTCCTCACACTCATCGACGGCTCGCTTGCACAGCAAGACACACCACAGCTATGCCTTGCTTCAAGGGTTTAGCTGTCAGTATTCACACCCCAGAAGGGCCTATCTCCGAATTCTCGGTACAACGCCAATCTCGTCAATCACGAATCGCCTGCTTTATCCCCGTTCCCGCGCCAAAGATCGTCGGAAATGAAAAACCACAACAGTCTACGTTTGCCGTTTCGATAACCCTTCTCAATCCCGGTCAGAGCGTACCGTACTCTACCCCGAAACCAACAGCGGACGAGCCAAATCCTAAACCCCAGATTGTTGGGGGTTTGCCTGGTAAGACCGATGAGCGAGGGCAGTATATAGGCTCAGTAGGGCCGTATCAGCCCTTGACGGGATCTCAGAACGAGACTGTCGCCGCCTACATATACTTTGATGGACGTCAGAAGGAAGAAGTAGCAACATTGCTACGCAGGGGCGAAGAAACATGGGTGAATTCACGCTGGGTCAGCGTGCCGGATTCAGAAGGCGGGGGCCTTGCAGAGCGGGAATTTCTTTTCCGAGAAGTTGGCCTTGAGCGCTGGTTGAATGGACTAGATTTGGATGGCAAAGACGCCGCAGCCAAGATCGAAAGACGGAGACAGAAGATGGCGAAGCGAAGGCTGGATAAAGATTCAAACGCAGCCGGGGACTTGGACATGGATGATACCACGTCAGAAAAAAAGGACAAGGGCATTATGCGATATGGTGATGACTCAAAGTCGCCTCTTGAGAACCTATCTGACGAAGGCTCTTTCTCCGATTCTGACGATGATCCGATCCCGGAATCTGCTGGTCAAATCAAGGTCGCCCTGTTCCGAGTAATTGCTTCTGGAGAAATCAGACGAGGAGAATACTCTCCTCAATTCGATGCCCACGATGATGACGATGAATCAAGCGGGGGGCAGGGCGGAAATGGGTCTGCAGATGTTGACCATACGACAAGCTTCGCGAAGCCCAAAACCCTTGATCCAAAGACAATCAGTACCCAAACTGTGACGGGTATTGACCCAACCGACAAACCATACGCGGTATTCACGTTTATGTACCGCGGTGAACGTAAGTTATTATCGATTTTGTTTCTTTGAATCCTGAAGCTAAAGTATGACACAGGCCAATTACAAAAAATGGGTGTCTTCAAGGCGAAATCCCCGGAGAAGGAGGCTGCTGCGAAGAGAAAATCAACCGACTTCGCCAATTTACCACCGCTAAAGCCAGGCGGCGCTGTTGGTTTCATGAATTATCGTGAAGGCGAGTCGAATACAGCGAAGGGGAAGAAGTCAAAGAAGTCAAGCGAAAGTGATATGGATAGCGATGAAGATGAGGAAGACACCGTTGCCACCAAAGCCGAGGAAGAGGAAACCAATGGTACCACTCACCTATCCCCGGATGACATTCGTCGACAAGGTGACCTGGCGGAGGGCGTCCGCAAGATCAAGGTATGTTGATTTTCAATTCAAGATACCATTCCGTTCTCTTGCTAATACAAGATATAGTTAAAACGTCAGCATTCCGCTGAACCAATGGGAGATAATGCTTCCAGCATGAATACCCCCGCGTCAGAGAGCACGCCTCCTGCGTCGACAGATGCATTGTCGACAACACCACCACAAGCTTCTGCTGCAGCATCTAATTCTGGAGTATCAGAAGCTCTTAGCAGTATTGCCGAGTCTCTAAACACCGACTACGTCGGTAGCCCTCTGAAAAAACCGAGGGCTAGCGTGTCTACTGCGGACGAGAACGGCCTTCGCAAGCGACTCGAGTCCAATGTTTCTAATAACATTGGCGAGGTTCTTGGATCGGCCGCAACATCTCAAAACCCGGATTCAACTGCTGGTGGTACAACGTCTGGGGGGACAGCAAGCCAATTTGGAAGTAGCTTGAACTCGTCCTCTGCCCCACCGGTCGCACAACCTCCAGTTCAAGAGGAGGATGAGGAACTATAATTATATTCTTATTGGTTTCACTATGTTTCATTTCAATGATTTGCATGCTAGATCACTTCCCGCCGAATGGGTTGGCTGTCTGTGATACCTTATAAGCCTTTGGAATTGTGCCTCTTAAACTCTTCTCTCTTCTCTCTTCGATATTTTCCTTTGTAACCCTTTTATACCTTTTTAGCTTTTAAACTTTCTGTCGTATTATTTGGGTATGGCTATTCCCCAGACATCACTTGCTTATTTCGTTTCTTTTTTTTACACCGTCTTAGTACTTAATGTACCGGTTGACGAGCCTTGTTTGACATACCAGGGAGAAATCTTATGTTTTTTTTTTTTTTTTTTTTTTTTTTTTTCTGTTTCAAATATATGGGATCGAAGAACTTTTTGATAGCATAGAATTGATTTTTCTTTCTTGCTGATATATCATTAACTGAGCCTGTCCAAAGTTGCGTTACATCAACGATTTCTCAATGTTGGTCGCAGTGTATTTGAGGGGCAAATGTGGGGAACGCTCCAGGTGTGAACTTCGATAGAAGATCAATCAAGGACAGAAACAACTAACTAACCTCCAAAACAGATCGGAGGTAGACCGGTCGTTATCGAAACCTCTGAAAACATCGTTTCTAGCCTTCTTGTCCGCAACTGAGGGACGGTTAGGGTCTCTCCCTCAATTGGCAGGTGTTGGAGACAGCACATACCGAGTATATGACGATGCCCCCACCAGAAGAGATTCGTAAAAAGGTTGGTCAGGTATGTAAAACCAACTTCACGTCTTGGGCCAAGTCTTGGGAAGCTTGCTAACAAACAAACTTGAACACGAAGCTTTTTGCTGCTGGCTTCCACGGTCTCACTCCAGATACTGGAATCAAGACATTGATTCGTGATTATGGCCTTGGAGCGATCGTCCTGTTCAGACGAAATATTCAGGATGCGGCTCAACTTCAGGTATTTTCATATTTAACCGAGACGCACAGCAAAACATGCTAAGGGAAATACCTAGGCCTTGACAAACTCTCTTCAGCAAGAAGCAAAAAATGCTGGCCATGAATATCCTCTATTGATCGGTATTGATCAGGAAAATGGACTTGTAACTCGAATCACGCCGCCCATGGTACCGCAGCAACCGGGGTCGATGGCTCTGGGGGCTACTGGACCTAATAGTCATTTTCCATACGAGGTTGGAAAGGCAACGGGGGAGATGCTTGATTTCTTCGGCATAAACATGAACTATGCCCCTGTCTGTGACATCAATTCCGAACCACTCAACCCAGTGATAGGTGTGCGCAGTGCTGGAGATGACCCGAACTTTGTATCTCGAATCGCCAGCGCTACTGCTCAAGGGCTTCGAGAGCGAGGTGTTGTACCTACCGTCAAGCATTTTCCAGGACACGGAGACACGGCTGTTGATTCTCATTATGGTCTTCCGGTCATCACCAAATCGCGAAGTGAGCTTGAAAAGTGCGAATTAGTGCCATTCAGGCGTGCTGTGGCCGAAGGTATCGAGACAGTAATGACAGCCCACATCGCCTTACCAAACATTGGATCGCAAGGCCTACCGGCAACATTGTCGTCAGATGCCTTGAATATACTGCGAGAGGACATGAAGTACGATGGTGTCATCATTACCGACTGTCTTGAGATGGACGGCATCCGTGCGACGTTTGGCACTGCAGAAGGTGCTCTGATGTCTTTAAAAGCTGGGAGCGATAGCTTCATGGTATGCCATACATATGATGTGCAGGTATCTGCCATTGAAAGGATGTGTCAAGCGGTGGAATCTGGCGAAGTTGCTTCTTCACGCATCGATGAGTCGCTGCGTCGAGTGACGGCCTTGAAAAAACGTTACCTCAATTGGGAGCATGCGTTGGACGTGTCAACCACAGAGCGTGACCTAACCAAGCTCAATGATAGGCATCGAGAAATTGCTAAAAATACATATGCTAATTCAGCAACAGTTGTAAGAAGCGAGGCCGGAGTTTTACCAGTACCCCCATCTTCTAACGTGCTTCTCCTTTCCCCCGGAGGGAGGATTCCCTCAAACGGAGCAGTTGACAAAAGCAGTCCCACCCACATGACATTTGCTGATGTTTTAGAGGCTCGCAGTTTATCTGTGACCGAGATACAGTATTCAGAGTCCAGTCTTTCAGAGCAGCAATGGAAAACTGTCGCCGACGCCGGCGCTGTGGTTTTAACAACCCGAAACGCGAGAGAAGCCGAGGAACAGCGTTCAATTGCGTTTGAGCTCGTCAAACGACGAAAGGACCTTATTGTTGTTGCAACTTGCAGTCCGTACGACTTTTTGGATGACACGGAAATCGAGACATATCTTGCAATTTATGAACCTACCGTGGAAGCGTTTTCAGCTGCCGTTGATATCATTTTCGGAAAGGCGTCCGCAAAGGGAAGTTTGCCTGTCAAAAGTGAGGCCGTGCAAGTACAGAGACCAAACTTTTCTTTTCAAATATCGCCGTTCGCATGCAAAAGAGACATAGAAGGGGTATCAAGAGTATGGAATGCGGCGCTTCCAGAATACGAACTGCCCACAAAAAACCTACAATTGCTGCTAGACCAGCCACATGGAAACCATCTCGTGGCACGAGAGGGAGACAATGTTATAGGGATATGCATATCGTATAATTCTGTCAATAGGGGAGTACCTTCGGCTGAAATAGCAGCGCTTGCTGTAGACCCAGACAAGCAAGGCAAGGGTGTGGGCACACAACTTTTGTCCGAAGCTCGTGAATATTTCCGTGAAAAACGTGGCCTGAATAATGTCACCCTGAGAACTTATTTTCCTCGCTTCTGGCCTGGGTTGCTTATCGATTTGCCTTTGGCTACACAAGAGTTCTTCGTCCACCGTGGTTTTAGGCTAAGTGATTCAGATGAAATTGATGCCGACCTTTATCAAGACATTAGAGAATTCGTGCCGCCTCGCAAGTATCTCGACCACGCTATTGCATCTGGATTTAGTTTCAAAGCCATCACGCCGGAAACCTTTCAAGACTGTCTCGTTGGTCAGAAAAAGAACTTCACGCATTATACGGTAAGCAGAGATATTAGGTTGCCATGTTCAAATTGTCTGACTCTCATATAGGGTTGGGTAGAAACATACATCGCCCTGGATCCCAAAGATCACCCATCAAGCATTATGGCGGCTTTTGACCGAAACGGAGCTCAGATCGGATGGACGTTAATGATTTCTCCAGATGATCCATATTTGAGCGCAAACTGGGCCTGTCCTTATCTGGTTGGGCCTCGAACTGGGATAATAGGCTGTGTGGGTGTAGACGCCGCGTATCGTAGCCAAGGAGTGGGTCTTGCTATGCTGTGCCATGCTCTCGAAGACATGAAGAATAGGGGTGTTGAAGCGGCTTTTGTTGACTCGACGGACATTGTCGACTGGTATGCTAAAATAGGCTTTGTAAAGTGGAAAGAGTATCGTCACGCCGAGATTTGATTTTGTTGCTGGTCGTTGGTGTTCAAGCATGCATCGCAGCCTGTTGATAGGACCATGAGCATGTAAGAGGATAGTCTAGCGAAGTCGAAATGAATCCAGTGTTAGACATCTCAAATTACGATACAGCTGGAAACATCAATTGATGGTGACCTTGTTGATATAACGAACCTGAAAGCGTAATAGCGGAGCATTCTCACCTGATGGAATCCGAATAATCGTCGTATTTCCGAGTTAAAAGTGATGCTATGCCCTCCCGCTAGGATGATCCTAATACTCGCACAGAGATTGCGACTTGGAAACAAAACTCGATGCGATATAAAGAGAAGAAGAGACAGAGAAGGAGGTTCATTAGACAATATTCTACGCTAGCCGTAAGAGGCAATTTCATCACACAAGGAAGGAGCATCTCTCGACGGCATTTCTATGTACAGGCGGGCTCCTTCCTCCCGTTGCTCTGGTCAGCTGATTGTCTGCGTGCACGGAATAGCACGTGCCTGGGTACTCCTGCGTCCTTCGGCTTGGTGAGCGGACAGTATCCCTGCTGGTTATCCTTCGTCCAAGAGGAGCAGACTGCTCGAAATTTTTTGATGATTGCTGGTCCTGTTCATAACCGATGCCTCATCCCAGGTTGACAGGCCATCTGGTGCGAATGTATTTACCATGTCGGTAAATAACAAACAAGGCTGGGGTGAAGGCAATGGCGAGGAATCCCAGAACGGAGTTTCCCCAGCCATATCCAAGAGATGCGTACATTTTCGGTCCGGCTAGAGGAAGCAGAGCACCTCCGATGGAACGAAGCACGGTATTTGCAGCCATGGCGGAGGCGGCATAGATGGTATATGCATCGACGAGATATCCTAGCACGGGCATGAAGAAAAACATGTTACCAACTCCCACCAAAGAGGAGCCGATGATAGGCACAATCCAGTGGGTATGTGCTTTGGCACTCCATCCATACCAGAACAAGCCTATGCCGCTAATCACCGTGGAGCATAGGAGAAGTGGAAGTCGGTCTTCTGGCTGCAAAATTCCTTGGGCAGCTCGCTTTTGAACATATTTGTCACTGGTAAAGGTGAAGACCAACAGGCCTAGAATATTCCCTACCCCCAGGCCAATATAGGCCAGGCCTGAAATCCCAGAAGAGAAGCCATAGGTTGATTCAAACACCAAGGGAAACGTGGTCAGGATAAGGTACAGAATTCCATAGACCAAAACAGAGGCGAGCGACAAAAGAATGCAAATAGGTGAGAAGAGCGAAAGCTTTGTTGGGCGGATAATGGCCCGTTTGAGGATCTCCTGACTGCTGATGCCTCGATCAAGCTTTGACCGTAGGTCCATATTTCCAGTTTCCTTTTGAAGACGTTTCGTCTTTTTGTCCAGAATTCCAATTGCAAATGTTTCGCTGGCAAATAGTAGTTGTCCAATGGTGACGGCTCCACTCTACTCAGGTTAGTTAGCCCAGGGTATCACCCAGAATATTGGAGGTGAGCCATACTACTATCGCTAGGACCCAAAAGATCCACCTCCATCCTTTTGCTTCTGACAAGAATCCCCCGGCGATTGGTCCGATAGCTGGACCACAGACCGGTCCGAGTGTATACATAGACAAAGCCTTGCCTCTCTGGCTGACGGGAAACAAGTCCGCAATCGATCCGCCACCGACAGCCAACGGGGCGGAGCCCGCGCATCCAGCCAAAAATCGGAAAACGATGAGCATTGACATGTTAGTCGATACTGCACAAGCGACAGTAAAGACAGTATACAGAACGTTACTCCCCGCATAACAGATCCATCGTCCATACACTTCGGAAAGGGGAGCCAGCAGCAAAGGTCCCAGCGCAAGTCCAAGCACGTATATCGACACGACGAGACTTTGGAGTAGTTCGTTTGTTGTACCAAAGTCAGCGGTCACTTGACTCACGCCTGGTGCAAACATAGAAGACGCAAGCGGGCTTCAGTTTGGTCAGTGCTTATTGACATTAATGAGAGGGAGGGGAGTGAAGGATAGGTCAAGGAAAATAGTTAATACTAACACAATGAAAGTGATGGATGAGATAATGCCAACATTGGTCCATTTCTTCTTAGTCGACCAATTCATCGGGTTGGCTGGATCGTTGTCGCCATCCCACCACACTATATTAGAATCATCCTCTCCGCCAACCGTCTCAACTCCGTCCTTTTCAACTTCATTCTTCTCAACATCTTCTGGTGCTTGCCGGGTTTCATCCGACGAGGATCTACTGGCAGCGGGAGTAGGCTCGATTTTTTCTGTGGTTTGGTAACTGTTCAAATTAGTTCATTTTTTTGTCTTGTTTATTTTATTTTTGGAGGCTTAGTAGTGAAACTTACTCCAGTTCGTCGATGGGATGAGTGGCCTCGATACTCCTAATGAGCGAAAGAGCAGCCATTTTGTTGTTGAAGCTGTGGCAGGCCTGGTAGTAACCACGCAATATTAAGCAGGCGGTTGATTGTTTATGTATAAGGGTAAAACCTCCGGCTTATATGTGCATCATCGTTCTAATACCGTACTTTGTTTCAGGTGGGATGTGCCTAGGCGGTCAAAACCCGCGGACTTATTGGCTGTGTATTATTAATTATGATCTCAAATTGAGCAGCTAGTGACCCAAGCTCTGGGCTTTGGTTGGTCGAAGAATGGTTTGGGAAGAGCGTATGGCCTTATGCCTTATCTCCGGGTGTCGACTTGGAGTTATAGGGATAGTACGTAAGGCTCGGTTTCTATTTAAACCCGACTGCAGTGGGATATCAACAGTTGAAATCCAGAGGAACGGGCCCCATGTGGCCTGTCCAACTAGTCCAAAATTAACACCAGCACCCGGCGGGATGCATATGCATATGCATAAGCACTCGCAATGCATGGCTCATGCTAGAATGTCTATAGATCTCACGGTTAACCAGCAAGGTGACTTGACGCTCGCTCTTGGACACCCCGACGCTAGATGGTTTCAGCCAACCAGAGCGGCTCCTCAAGGCCGACACTGCGTTTGCCCCGGAAGTTCGGCACGGCAAGCCCCACATCGGGCGCTAGCCTTACCCGCTTAGGCTCAGAAACGTGGGGCGGATGTGGCGCCTCGGCCAATCCAATCGTTTTTTGTCCCTGGGCCGTGTCTCCACTTTGCACGTTGATGTGGATCCAGATACAAAGCCTTAGCCAATTGATGTGCACGAAGTATGGTACTGTTGCACTGTCATTGGACTGTCGGCATTATTCATTCGCGCAGGCCCGGCAGCGTCGAATGAAAGTGAATGACTCGAGTTTGAAAGTGGACTCGGCACAGGTTCTGGGCCCTGGAGTCTGGAGCATATCTGGAGACTCCAGACTCCAGAGAGAGGGCTCCGAGGAACTTCAAGTCTTGGAGTTGTCTCGTGGTTGGATGCTGGCTATGTGGATCAGCGACTTGGATGGATCATGGTGGCATGTAAAGAGTAAGCCGTAAGCCACATGCATGAAACCGAGACTCAAGTTGACCGATCAATTGATGCACGAGTCAGTCCAAATGTTTCACGTTCCATGAAGATCGCTCCTTGGGACGTAGCTGTGATTATGATTCTTTCGTCCATTTTGTGCAGCGTATCTTTAAAATTTTTGGCAGGTATCAATTGATATAGATATTGCCATTGTGTGGGTGTTACTTGTAGTTCAGCGAGCTCAGTTGAGGTTCATGGCGAGCTACGATTCATTTATCGCCCAGGTTTATTAGCCAGCGCATTCTTTATTGAAATATAGGGCTACTGCCCTCGTGCGGGATCATCTCAATACTATTTATTACGCCGCAGTTGAAGGAAGCTCGGCCCCGGTGACAAGCTCTGTACCTCCAGGGACAGCCGAACATACCGAGCAGCTGATTGGCAGTGGCAGTCTTGTTGACCATCACGATAATAATAGTACAATACTATGTATCAATGGAAATTTCTCTTTGACCTTGATATTGCCCTTATCAATCAATCGACATGTGAAATATGGCCGCGCACACGGACAATAATAAGATTTGCAACGTGTTTATCTTATCTTTCGGGACCGCTACTCCAAGCGGCCGCGGAGAATGCATGCGACACATCGTGGCTGCTGAGCTTTTCTTTCATTTTATTTTTCTTCTCTTTATTTGTTGAGCGACTTGTGTCAGGATCAATTATTGATTTAGACAGGCACCACCGCCCAAGGCGACTGCGGTCCGCTGACTACGTACTAGCCTCGCCATTCGTGCAAATTATCGCATCATTTTGTCCCCGCTTGTATTCCACTCCGCACGCGTTTGCCAGCTTCTCCAGTGCAACTTCGATAAAGCAGAAATTGAGTTGCCACACAGTGCCGCTCTCTGCTTCGATTTGCCCGCGATTTCACGCTCGTTCGTTTCACCTTGCGATGGGTTGCTGAACCCCCGGTCTGTGCTTTCCCCTCACCGACACATGCCCATCAGGGCTCAGTCAACACAGTTCACATGCAACATGGACAGCCTTGCGGGCATCTATCAATACGCCTTTATTTCGCCATTTCGAGATACAGCTTTTGCAGCTATAGCGGAGGAGGGCAATGACGCCTTGGCACAGAGGTGAGCAATAGACGCGCGTCACCCGAGATGAATTACTTTGTCTCTGATTCCGAAAATACACAGATTGCTGTGGCAGTCCCGTACCCAACATGTAGCGTCGTTCATCGCCCAAGGGAATCTCCATTTGGCTCTTTTCGCCGTCTCCGCGTCAGTGATATTTCTACAGGCATTGATTCGCTATGGACAGCGGTGGTGGAAGAAACAGCACAAGACTGAAGACGTCGAAGCTGCCCATTCCGTGCAGTTTTACACGCCGATTCTATACATTTTGGCGCAATTAGTATTTGTTATTGCTTCGCTTGCTATTAGCATTGTCGCAGCATCTACGCAATTTACGAGTTGGACGCAGTCCCTCCTGTTTGGATACACAGCCATCTTGGCTGTGTCTCGATACATATGGGATTACACCACGCAGACTCACATCTACCGCCACGTAACCAGCATTACGGTGGTTGCCACAGTGCTTTCAGCCTTACAGTCATTCTTGCCGTTGGTCGTCATTGGATCAACATACCGTCCGACTTCGATCGAAATTGCTTCATTCGCTTGTCTCGCTGCAGCCAGCTGGGTTCCTCTTGTCACCCCGAATCCACAGCGAATCCCCGCGCAAGGTCAGTACGGACAAGAAGAGGATCTGTTCCCGGCAGAAAAGGCTTCTTTGGAGGAGACTTGTTCACCAATATCTTACTATTGGACCTACGAATGGATAACTTATCTGATCTTCCGCGCGGCCCGTCGAGAGATTGTTATCGAAGATCTGCCCACCCTGCCTTCGTACGATGCGCCAACGAAATGGGCGAAATCGATTCGTAAACAACGACAGCGGGGCGGAAAGACATTCTTCATTCTCTGTCGATTGCTAGCTAAAGATATCCAGGGCATCATCCAGTGGTCAACCTATACCGCGTTCGCCGAGTTTCTCTCTCCAGTTGGCCTTGTGAACCTCTTGAAGTACCTTCAGAGCCCCTCGGACGCCATTTTCCACCCTGTTCTATGGATTGCCTTGCTCTTCATCGGCCCGGTAACTCGTTCACTGTGTTTCCAGCGTTACATCTTTATCGCTACCAGAGTGATTGTTAGAATACACAGTTCACTTGTACAAGAGATATACTACACCGCAATCCAGTCACACATCTACGATTCTTCGATTGCGGAGAAGAATGTAGACCAAAATGCTGACAACGTACCTGAAAAGGAAGCCTCCAAGCACAGACAGGCGGACATAACCACACTCATGTCGTCTGACGTGGACTCAATTTACAATGCGCGCGAAATATTTTTTGTCCCTGTAACTTGTCTAATCACTGTGGGGATTGCTATAGTATTCTTATACCGCTTGCTTGGTTGGCCGTCTATGGTTGGGGTTGTAACTTTGTTCCTGTTCAGCCCCTTGCCCACCATAACCTCACAGCGTGTATCTCGCATTCAACGATCGGTAATGATGGCCACCGACGCTAGGATATCTAAGATTACTGAATACCTTGGTTCTATCCGGACCCTCAAGTATTTTGGCTGGGAACCGGCTATGGAAGGACAGATCGGCGCTCTCCGACAAGTAGAACAGGACCGGATCTGGAAGCGCAATTTGACGGCCGCTGTCATCTCTCTCTCCGGTGACTTCTTACCTATGATGAGTTTACTGGCCACCTTCTCGACTGTTGCTCTGTTCACCGACACCCCCCTTGATGCTCCAAAGGCCTTTACGTCGTTGTCAATCATGGAAATCCTACGCGGTCAGTGCGTGTGGATGTCTAACATCGTGCGTAATGCATCGCAGGGTATCGAGTCTCTTCGCCGCATGGACCGATTCTTTGACTCTGCTGTCGAGATCCAACGTCACCCCCAGGGGCCGCCCGAGTTCAAGAACGCTACGTTCCGTCGAACTCCTGTCGCTACTTTCAGACTGCAGGGCATCTCCGCCTCCTTTGTGGAAAATGCATTGAATGTTGTTACCGGCCCAACAGGATGCGGCAAGACATCCTTGCTTCTGTCTCTCCTCGGGGAGACTGTTCTCGAGTCTGGCACGGCCACATGCCCGCGTGATGTAGCATATGTTCCCCAGACTGCCTGGTTACAAAATGACTCTGTGCGCCAGAACATCTTGTTTTATAGTCCATTTGACCAAAATCGCTACGATGCTGTTGTCTCGGCATGTGGTCTTCTCCCGGATCTGGAACAGCTTCCGGATGGTGACTTGACTATCGTAGGTGAACGGGGCACCAGTTTGTCTGGCGGCCAGAAACAGCGAGTCTCGTTAGCAAGGGCGGTATATTCCCGCACATCAATCTTGCTTCTAGATGATATTTTCTCGGCCCTTGACACACATACTACGGCATTAGTATATGACCAATGCTTTCGTCGAGGACTCCTTGCGGGACGTACAGTTATTTTGGTCACTCATCTCCCTTCGGCACTGCAAGATGCCCGTATGGTGGTGAACATGGAACAAGGAACTGTGGCTTCGGTTGAGATGAGAGAAGAAGAAACATCAGCATCCTCGAGCACGAGCACATTCTCGACAGAAGTAGTTGCTGTCGGACTTGACTCTACATCTGGAATGAAGGTGGATGTCGGTGAAGCGCCACAACTTAACGAATCGATTGCTGTAGATGCATGTGCAGACCAGAAAGAAAATACATCATCGCGCCTGGTAGCGGAACAATCTTCCACAGGGCGAATCCCTCGGGCTCTGGGTAAGTTTACTTCTCTCTCCCATAATGGTTTATGGTGTAAATTCTAATAAGCGGAAATTATTGTAGTGCTGGAATACTTGCTCAACTTCGGAGGCTATCCATTTGTTTTCGGAGCGATGCTGTCCACATTTCTAGTGCAGACAACCTACTTTTCAGTCACATATTGGCTTTCAGTCTGGGCAGATGCATATGACGGTAAGAGTATTAGTGACATCAACGTCGGATTTTACCTGTCTGTCTATGGGATTGCGATTTTGTCCTACCTGTTGTTTCAGTTTTGCAATATCGTTTTCTTCCAGGCTGGTGGCTGGAGGGCAGCCAAAAGAATGCACAGCCAGCTGCTACACGCCATCCTCTACGCTCCAGTATCATGGTTCGATCAGAATCCCATCGGACGAGCAATCAACCGATTCGGCAACGATACGAGATCCCTAGATGCGGTCTTGCCCGATTACACTCTCAGAGTGATGGACAGCTGTCTCCGCTTTTTGATGCGTATTGCGAGCATTGCTTTTGTCATCCCAATCTTTGCTGTGCCAGCCTGCATTGTATGTAGCATTGGCTTCATTATTGGTGAGCTGTATACACGTACCCAAGTCGCCGTTCGACGGCTCTGTTCGGTAAATGCCTCGCCAATTTTCATACATTTTACCGATAGCGTGGCTGGAATGAGTGTCATTCGGGCTCGGAGCGACATGGACCAGCGGTTCCAAGGCCTACTGGCAGAAAGAGTTGCAGTATATGGGCGTGCCATGGAGGCACAGTTTAATTCAAACCGCTGGGTGTCGATTCGATCTGATATATGCGCCGCAACAGTCACTACAGTGGCAGGAGTTTTGGCATATACCAACAATGGAGACCCCGGCTTGGTTGGATTTTCGCTATCAAACGCAGTCGGGCTCGGCCAGGCCATTCTCATGCTCGTCCGGACAATGAACGAGCTGGAAGTTGAGCTCAACTCCTTTCAACGAGTGAAAGAATATGCAAGTATCGAGCCGGAAGAATCCGATGCCGATGCCGCGTTGCAACGACGACAACTGCCACCGGCCCACTGGCCATCGTCCGGCCAGGTTGAGTTCCACAACGTGACCGCGCGATACCACAATGGACCCAACGTACTGCGAGATGTCAGCTTCATAGCACGGCCCGGCGAGCGCATTGGAATCGTCGGCCGCACAGGCAGCGGAAAGAGCACGACAGGGCTGTCTTTACTCCGATTTACGGACTTCGTATCAGGAAGCATCACAATTGACGGCGTCGACATCACCACAATACCGCTGAACCGGCTGCGCACCAGTGTTGCGCTAATCCCGCAAGACCCTGTTCTCTTCTCTGGCAACGTGCAGTCTAACCTCGATCCTTTCGGCGAACTGGGTGAGACCGAACTTCAAGCCTCCTTATCGGCGTGTTGCACATCCATCCAGATCACTGGTCCTGAGGACGAGAATACGAATAACGCCACCACTGAAACCTTGAAGCTCAATACCCCCGTTGCCGTCAACGGCGAGAATTTCAGCCAGGGTCAACGGCAAGTCCTCGGACTGGCGCGCGCAATTAGCCGTCGCGCCAAGGTGGTGCTGCTCGACGAGGCGACTGCGTCGGTCGACCAGGAGACAGATGAGCACATCCAGAAGCTGATTCGGTCTGAGTTTGCGGACTCGACCATCATTGCGATTGCGCATCGGCTGAGGACGATTGTTGATTACGACCGGGTGATTGTCATGGGTGGAGGGGAGGTACTTGAGTGAGTGATCTTGTCCTCTTTTTTATTGACTTTCTAAACTAACGTGAATTACAGGATTGGCACTCCGGCTGAACTGATTGCTCGCAACGGCGTTTTTTGCGATATGCTGCGCAACACTGGTGAATACGCAGAACTCGTGCGTATAGTCGAGCAGAAATAGATAATGGTTTGTCGTAAGAAGAAACCACACTTGCGGTATTTGGCGTATTTTTGAATCATGATATTATGCCATGAATAAATGTACTGTACATGTTAAATAGACTGGGCTGAACAAAAATTGGAGTTGCGTTAGATGTCAATTGATCACTTATAACATTGGCATAAAGTAGCTAATTAAAATTACCAGACCGTAGCTTGTACAGCTCGCTTAGTAAATAACAGCACGAGATTGGCGTTGCATTGTGGAATATTATGTGCGACGACGTTAAAAATCCAACCTCGGTATGTAGGCGTGCCCTAAGGTCGACATGGAAATTGCCAAAATAGGAAAATTGGCGCCTAACTGTCAGGCATCACGTCACAGTTAGTGCTCGCTTGGCAGTTAATAGCTTCTTTTGGATTTGGACTCAGACAAGGCGCCCAGTCGTTAATCCACGAGGTGGAATTATTATTAAACCAGCACATAATAGTACAACGTTTATCACGTTGACCTTTTACCATGCTCGGACAGATTCCGTGACCCGCTCGCGCACCTCAATGTTGAAGAGTTTCCCATAAACACCAGAGAACTACGTTATTTCAGCTTCAATAAGATGATAAGTGATCGTTAATCATAGTAGATATGTTATAACTGCCCAAATCGATCGACGCATCATATGCTAGGTATGTACGAGAAAGCCGACGATCGGTAATCTCAGGCCGGATTCTTTTCCGAACCGACGGCAAAAAATTTTCGTTTTCTTTGGTTCTGGGCCACTTTCTAACCTGTTTCTGTTCTAGTGGACATGTCAAAATATACGCTGAATGGTCAGATTCTTCTGGAGCCCCTCTGTTCAATCATTCAGTGTTGCCTTTCAGAGAACCTGGAGGCGATCACCGATAGAGGGGCTGGCGGTGATTGGGCCGAGCACCCATTATAAGTGAGGTTTTTTGTACTTTTGGCGGTGGCCAGGTTAGAGTCTAAATAAATGCGAATGAGTCAAAGGGATTTGGTCCTGATTACTATTTAATTCCTGCTGGGTAGGATTTTTTTTGTGCACTGCTTTCAAATGCTTCTGAAGTTGTCGATACATTCAAACATTCCAATTGTTAAAAGAATATTGCGACATTTGAACTTGTATTTCACTTGCTCAGCATTGAATCGCTCAATTGACTCATAGCTTAACCAGCCATCATTCCTATGGGTACCACATATCAAGATAAATAAATATTATCAACAACTAGCCTGGACCCACGACAATGGCAGGCGAAACTGGTTCCGTTCACTCGGAAAAGGCAGCGTCCAACCGCTCATCTTCCGACGGTTCGCTCTCACGGACAACATCGTCTGAGAACACAGATACAATTGGTCGCGTGCCTACAGAAGACCATGCTAGAAATGACATGGAAAAGGGCCTCGCAGCTCTGGAGACCGCACCTACAAAGGACAGCCACATGAACAACAACAATAACACCAGCAATAACCTGGACTTAATCCGAAGCCATGTTTCTCACCAAGAAATGCACGCATCTAATGACGCCTATCGCGAAGAAAATGCAGAACAGTATCTGCGCTTCTCGCCAGCGCGCAAAATGGTCATCGTCGCCATTTTGTCCTATTCTTCGTTTCTCTCGCCGGTCTCGTCGACCTCGATTCTTCCAGCTGTGCCAGAGGTGGCTGATACATTCAACACGACTGGCAGCATGATCAATGCGAGCAATGCTGTCTTTTTGGTTTTTATGGGGCTTTCGGCTACCTTTTGGGGAACTTTTAGCCAAATTCTAGGGAGAAGACCGGTTGGTGTTTCTTTTTTCCAAACAAAAAAGACAGTGCTAACGATACATTGTTTAGATGTCCTTTTGGAGCTCCTTTCTTTTCTTTGTGTTTAGCTTGGCTACTGCGCTATCTCCCAATTTACCGGCATATTTCATCTTCCGAGCTCTCACTGCCTTTCAAGGGACGTCATTCCTTGTCGTGGGGAGTGCGTCAATCAGCGATATCTATACGCCCACAGAAAGAGCTACAGCACTGGCATGGTTCCTATGTGGTGCGCTGGTCGGACCAGCTTTGGGACCGTTCCTTGGTGTACGTCTTGTCTCTTTGAATGACACTTACATACTAATCAATCACAGGGCGTCATCGTAACCTACAGATCCTGGAGAGTGATCTTCTGGCTTCAAAGCGCACTCGCAGGACTCGCATTCGTCCTGGTCGCGCTCTTCATCCCCGAAACAATCCCGCACAAGTCCATCTCGGACCTGTCTGATCTGTCGCCCATGAAAAAGACGCGCGCCATCTGCCAGCGCATGAACCCCATCCGCGTCATTGTGCTTCTTTTCGAATACCCAAACCTCTTCTTTGCTGCAATGACTTCGGCGGCCCTGGTCTGGAACCAGTACTCGCTGCTCACGCCGATCCGATACGTGCTCAACCCGCGCTTCAACCTCACCACGCCGATGGAATCCGGCCTGTTCTATTTAGCGCCTGGCTGCGGCTACATGTTTGGCACCTTGTTCGGCGGTCGTTACGCCGACTATGTCGTCCGCAAATGGATCCGTAAGCGTGACGGCGTGCGTGTGCCCGAAGACCGGCTCAAGTCGTGTCTTGTTTTTGTTGGTATTATCATCCCCGGTTGGATCCTCATCTACGGATGGACAGTCGAGAAAGCAGTCGGCGGAATCGCCGTGCCCGTGATCGCCATGTTCCTGCAGGGTGTTGCTCAGCTGTTCTGTTTCCCCAGTCTGAATACGTATTGCCTGGACGTGATGCAGTCCAAGGGCAGAAGCGCCGAGGTGGTTGCTGGTAACTACATGGCCCGATACGCATTTGGCGCGCTGGGCACAGGCGTCGTGCTGCCGGCTGTCGAGGCCATGGGCGTCGGCTGGTTCAGCGTCATATCGGCTGCGTTTTTGGTTGTCTCTGGCCTTCTCATGTGGCTCACGACGATATTCGGCGCGGGCTGGAGACAACGCGTCGACGAGAAGAGAAGCCGTAAGATGGCGGAGCAATGAAATAGTCTTGTCTGAGAATTGATAGTTAAGTTAATTAAGAATAAGAGAAACGCTAAAAACCTTACAGATTTTAGATATCTACGGAAAAATGAAGCAATCTTGTAAGTAAACCAGTAAGTAGTGAGGTGGTGGCTGTGGTAAATAGCAAGTATGGAGGAGAGTGGTCGCGTGACCTCTTTCACATGGGCGCAACTCGGTCCTCGTGAAGCACAGCGGGACTCGACGAGCAACGAAGCGTCCCTGGTGTGGCTGAGTCTCGCAGGCGACGATCACCATCAGTGACAGAGTGACAGAGTGGTGTATTGTAGTCAATCATGCCACGCAGGCTGCTGGCGATCACGGGGCCGCCATACCCGATCGGGAAGGCGTGACGTCGGCGGGTCGCGTGGGAGAAGTTGGACGATGAAACACTCGACGTACTGCTACTAAGTCATGCTCCACCATCACACTTCACTGAGACTGAGAAACGCCTGATCGTGTCTCTCTCTATACATATCTGCGTCTGTGCTCGCTCCCGCACAGAACTTGATTCGATTACCCTCTCTTTCTTGGTTCTTACACTGTGCTGCACGCTTGCTGCTGCCTAGATTGAGTGTGTCACTATGGCTGCCAGTCAAGACGCGAGCAAGAGCTCTTCGTGGACGAGCTTCTTGAAGGTACACATGTTTGATTTCCTCTCCGGCACATTATATTTTGTATATCAAAATATAAAAGCTAACGATCGCGTGCACAGTCGATTGCCTCGTTCAATGGAGACCTCTCCTCCCTCACTGCCCCGCCGTTCATCCTCTCGTCCACCTCCCTGACCGAGTACTCTGCCTACTGGGGCGAACACCCAGCGCTCCTCGTTGCCCCAGCGCGCGAGTCCGATCCCGAGAAGAGAGCGCTGCTCGTGCTGAAGTGGTTCCTGAGCACGCTGCACCAGCAGTACTGCACCCGTAGCGAGAAGCTAGGCAGCGAGAAAAAGCCGCTCAACCCGTTCCTGGGCGAATTGTTTCTGGGAAAGTGGATTGAGAGCGAGGATATCGGCGAGACTCAGCTTATTAGTGAGCAAGTGAGGTATGGTAGATATTCCATTCGCGATGTATTTGATTCATGTCATGGCTGACTGCGTGTTAGCCACCACCCCCCGGCCACCGCATATTCAATTGTGAACGACAAACACGGCGTTGAGGTCAGTGGCTGCTAGGAGTAACTTTCGAAATTTTTATTAACACGAGATGCAGCTCCAAGGCTACAATGCCCAAAAAGCTTCGTTTTCCAGCACGATTCAGGTGAAGCAGCTAGGACACGCGCTCCTCTCTGTGACACCTCCCGGCAAAGACAAGACCAATCCCGCCGAACAAGAGACCTACCTCATCACGCTCCCCAGCCTGCATATTGAGTCACTCATCTATGGTACACCCTATGTCGAATTGGAAAAAACCGCCAGGATTGCTAGTTCGACTGGTTACATTTCCAAGATCGACTTCTCTGGAAAGGGATGGCTAAGCGGAAAGAAGAATTCGTTCACCGCCGTTCTTTACAATGAACGAGAAGGGGAGAAACGCCCGTTATATACCGCCGAAGGCCAGTGGTCGAATAGTTTCACCTTTCGAGACGGGCGCACCAAGAAGGAGGTAGAGACCTTCACCGTGACCAACATGAAGACAACGCCTCTTACCCTCGCGCCATTGGAAGAACAGGACGCATACGAGAGCCGACGTGCTTGGAAAGACGTTGCCTCTGCCATCGAACGCGGCGACATGGATACCACATCTGCCGCCAAAACCAAGATTGAAGTCGCCCAGCGCCAACTGCGCAAGAAGGAGAAAGAAGAAAACAAGGAGTGGCAGCGCTGCTTCTTCAAACGCGTTAACGAGAAAGAAGACGAGAACTTTATGCGACTGGCCACCATGCTCGATCTTACCACCGGCAATGGCGCAGGCATCGAAAGCGACCGAACTGGCGGCGTCTGGCGATTCGACAAGGCTAGAGCAGCAGATGCGAAGCCACCTTACCACGAGGTGGGCAGTGAGGGATTAGGACTTTGATTAATTTTTTGATTCTATTTTCTTGAGAACGAGCATGTCGAATGTTGCGATTGTGTCAAAAGAAAGGCTTAATTATCGTGGATTTGGACGGTCTCTGTCATGCAGTGCGATGTATTTAAATGGGTATACTCGTCAGCTGCATGTATTAATATAACTTCATTTTGAATAGACAATTGTTTGCTAGGTTTTACAGTACATATCCAAATACGGCTCCGCCCTTTGTTTTGCTTGCTGTTTTTTTTTTTTTTTTTGCAGGATTGTTTGCTCATCCGTTTGCTCTACAAGAACTAGCTCATTCACACCATGACACCTCCAACGCCACAACGTGTAGCTCTTTCTTCTTCTCCCTCGACAAAACCCACCTCCTCCATTCCTAATTCTCGCAACAGATCCCCCCAAGCCTTCGAGCAACCAGCAGCGACACCGTCCAAGACATGCCTGACACCAGCACCAAAAAGTCCAACGCATCCAGCTTGTCATCAGCAGCAGCCAACGCAAGAAGCACTCCGAAAAGCAGTAAGAAGGAGGGCCGTTTTGGCAATGCTGCTGTCTTTACTACTATTAGTGGCGTTGCAAGTAATACTCCGACTAGCAGCAGCAGCGTCGACTACACCAGTGAGCTCGGCGGATTTGGAGCTGCTGTGAAATGGCCCAATGGCATGGACTTTGAGAGTGGCTTTTCGGTCGGTGGACAAGATGCGTTTCTTCATCAACCTGGGCTTAATTCTTCGACCACGACTTCGACCCCGTGTGACTACACGCCAGAGAGCTCCATATTGACCCCAGCAGACTCAAACCCTTTCAACAACAGCCAGACACATCACGTTAGCGACATGGGATCCCCATTTATATCTAGCGCTCTTCCAAACAACCTATTCGAAAACACTCCTCCATCTGCATCTGCCACTATCAGCAATACGCCTGGGCCATCAGGTACGACAAACAGCAGCATCATGGAAGCAGGAACACCGCATGAGTCGACACTCGCGTCTCCAGACGAGTTGGACTTTGTTTTGAGACCTCGTGCTGCGCTGCGCCATTTTGGCTCGGTGTATCTGTCTGGCAAGAATAGTGGTTCCAGGCGCTCCTCGAAGGCTTTTCATGGCAAACAGCATCATAGCAAACCGCGTTCTGTGACAGCAGGATTGCTACAGGTAGCACCAGCACCGCCACTTTCTCAGAATGTCTACCAGCAGCAGCACCAGCAAAGACAAGAACAAGAACAACCTCAGTCTTGGTCACTGCTCAACGACAATCCAGACCCACTACTGAACATCCCTCCTGCAGCAACACTTAGCCCCCCTACCGACCAGAAAACATCCCCAGAAGGGCTCCTCAGCACAATCCACACCGACCTAAAATCCCTAACACAACACATCAAAATCTCAGGCACAGGCCAACAAGCCAAACTCTACGAGATCACGGCGTTACTCACAGAGATGAAAAAACAACAGAAAAGGGACTCTGAAACGCTAGCAAAGGCTCTGCAGATCAGAGAGGATCACAATAAAAAAGGATTGGAAGGGTTTGTGGATGATTCGTTGAGGTTTATGGTGCAGGTTGTGAGTATTATATCCTTTCTTTTCGCTTTTGGAGAAGTCTAATTTGGTTGAATAGTTGCTCTTGTGTTTCCTCTGCATTGGGATTTTGCTACAATATCAATTGTATTCTTCCCAGACGGAGAAACCGTTTAGCAGGTGGACATGATCTTACAAGATATGACATATTCTGTGAAGCTAGAGGACAACACTTGAACGAAGCTCGCGAAAACACTAATATGTCAAGGACAATGGCAACGTTTTTTACAGCCTATGAATTGACAGGGTTACTGTAACTACAGCATTCATGTCAATAAAACAATTCGATAGAAAATATCGATTAATTGACAACATCAACAGCACTTGAAGTATCAAGCTACGCCAATAAGTTGACATGATTACTATATTACTTTACTAGAACAATTAAAGTTGCAGTCCAACAATTGATCGTTTCAATTATGACATTTCTCAGTTGTCGTGACATCAAAACATGGCAGTGACTTGACTATGACCCCCAAGTACACAAGTGGAAAAAAAGAACAAAACACAAAGCCAAGCACCCCACTCCATTGTGCATGAGAAGAGTTGCGTGTTATACGTGATACAGACAATAAAAAGAAATAGAGCACACGATATCTGGTAAAGATATAAAAAAGACACAAGTAACCATAGGCACCTCCATTTTTCCCCCTTCCCAAATGTCGATCAGAGTAAGAAAACATAAGACCGAATGACAGCATGATAGTGATAGAACAACACAGCGAGAGAGCACTTCCCTTTGCTGATTTTTTCAAGTAACATCATGAGGAAATAAAAAGAAGAAAAAAAAGAGAGCAATCAAATCGAAGAAATGAACGCCGTAAGACTCATCCCTTGTGTAATTTAATGGCCGTAGTTACCACCCCAGCCCCCGCGTCCCGAGTTCCCATAGTAGTTACCGAATCCTGCAGCGCCGTAGTTACCGTAAGCGCTTCCCTGGTGGTGGTTTTGGGTCGCTCCACCAGCTTGGTGGCTCCCGAGACCACCGAGACCACCGCCGTATTGCTGGTTCAGATGAGGATAACCGCCGAATCCCTGCTGGCCCTGTTGACCTTGGAGAGGAGGCAGTGCACTCTGCGACTGAGGCTGTCCAGGGATGCTGTTGGTGGCCGAGCCTGGTCGATTGGCCTGACCAAGCGATGGGCTGGGACCACCAGTCTTGGTGGTTTCAAAACCCTTGCTGGGTTCCTCCGAGGTAACTGGCTGTTGAGACAGCTGGTGGTTTTGCCCAAAGCCAGACTGGGAGCGTCCAAATACATCAGGCACGCCAGATCCAAAAGCGGTGTTGCTGGCAGCTGTGGCTGGCTGGTTCTCCGGCTGCGCAGACCCAGCTCGGCCGTACGCAGAATCACGGGCGGGCAGGCCTTGGTTGAAGCCACCAGCATTGGCGGGGGACGAAGAGTGATCATAAGAAAACGGTTGTCCGTACATGCCACCCTTGCCATACGGGGCGGCGTATTGGTTGCCGTAGCCGTACTGGTTGTTGTGTTGCATGTAGTCCTCGTAGCGTCGAGCATCATCATACATAGGACGGTTGCGGCCATACTGATGCTGCGTCATGTTCATGTAAGATTGGGCGTAGTGAGGTTGCGAATAATATGGGTACGCATAACCATAGCCAGCATGAGCCCCCTGGCCGCCTGGAATATGCTGAGCAGATGGCTGTTGCGATTGGGTAGTAGCCGGCAAAGTAGGATTGGGAGTGTTGTGGCCACTGCCAGGAGCTTCAGCTTGCCCGTAGCGACCTGGGGTTTGAGCTGCAGGAATTTGAGGCTGTCCCTCAGCTCCCGAAACTCCAAATCCAGTCGCGCCTCGCTGGGCAGTCGAGTCCTGAGACGGATAGCCGTAGTAGTTGTAAGGCAACCGTTGCTGATCGCCAGCATAGAACGGAGAGTAATCGCCGCCAGTCGTTACAGCAGTCTGAGCCGGTGCCTGGTGAGAGAATGGCTCTTGGGTTGGAGCCGCGGTGGTTTGATGAGTAAAAGGGTCGTAAGGTTTCTGTGCATCAGTGTAACGGCTGAAGTCGTTGAAAGATGCAGCATCGGAGGAGACTGCTTGCGGGACAGGGGGCAAGCCGGGAGCAGGACGAGCGACGGTTGGGGTTTCGGCGGATGGTTGCTGTACCTGAGGGGGTGGGAAAGATGCGCGAGGAGCGACAGGGGAGTGCTGAGGTGGTTGGGCCCGGGTTTCAGCATTTTCCCGTTGATCATCAATATCGGCCGAGTCACTTCCATTCAAACCCATACTGCCGAACTGAACGGCGGCGCGATCAACAGCGTGGTTCGCAGGCATGACAACGGCTTCCTGTTGCTCGAGGACGCGGCGCTGGAAACTGGCAGAACGACCTTGTGAAGCAGTTGCTTTGAACGCCGAGGCCGCATAGCCAGAGGCATTGTTGCGGTTTTGTGGTGTAACCGGTGGTAAGGTAGAAGGATCTTGGACGCTGGCAACGGTGCTAGCGGCCGTCACAGTGGCAGGAGGCACAGAGACATCAGGTACCTGAGCAAGGTTCGTTTTAGTCAAGTCATCGCCTGGCGCCTCGAGTGGGATTTCAGGTACGGCTGGAACAGGAGCCTGGACGGGTACTTTTTCCTGAGGGATTTCAGGAACGGCGGGTGTAGGAATCGTAGTAGTGGCAGGGACTGTAGGCTGAGACTCAATCGTGGGTTCGGCAGGTGCAGCTGGTGCTGGTGCGACTGCAGGTGCCTTCTTCTGGGGCGGCGGGGGGGTTGGTTTGGCGAACAGACTTGCCCATCCCTTCTTCGCAGGTTCGGGAGCCTTTGTCGCCTCCTTGGCACTCTCAGCAGGTTCGGTAGCTTCTTCAACGCTCGCGACAGGTTTGGACGGGGCTGCTTCGGTGGTAGTCGGCGCCACTGTGGAAGTAGATGGATCGATACTCTCAGCAGCAGCAGTAGCAGGCTTTTCTCCACGCACACCGTTGCCTTGAGCACCAGCTCGACCACCACGGCCACCTCGGCCGCGATCGCCACGAGCACGACCGCCACGGGCCTCAAATCCTCCACGCCCACGGCCGCCGCGAGCAGCTGCAGGCCCTGTTTCGGTAGCGGCGTGGGCTTTTGGTGCATCCTTGGGCTTTGATCGAGACTTGTCGGTGGTCTTTTTCTTCACCTCACCCCATTGAGAAGCGTTACCTAAGTTTCCATCCGTTAGTTATCAACTATTCATCGCGAGATGTGTGTTTTCGACCCTAGCTCACCTTCACTAATGTGCTCGATCGCACTCTCGAGAACGCCATTCGCATCTTCCAGGGCAAATACCAGGTCCTCGTCCGTCCAGTCGGGGAAAAGCTCTTTCAGAGTAGGCAGGTCGCTCGCATATTTCTTCTTCAATTGCCCAATGTCTCCTTCGTCTTCGAATGATGTGGGTGTTGAAGTGTTGTCGGCGTCCCTGCCCGACCGAGTACCTCCTCGACCACCTCTGGAACTGTAACCGCCACGCCCACCTCGGGCTGAACCGCGCCCACGCGGAGCTTGATTTCTAGATAAAACTTCAGACATAGCTGGGTATGTGATGTGAAATGGTTGGTTCGCAAGAACAGTGTGATTGCGAAGCCGCAATTGAGGAGGGGGGAGCGTTGAGCTGTTCTGGGGGGGGGGTTGGGTTGGTAGACAGGGATTCTCAAAGAGGTCAGGTGCACGGAGGCAAGGAGGAAAAAAACAGGATATATCAAATGGAAGCGAGTAAATCGAACGATGCTCCCTCTTTCCGAGGTTGGCACCAGCTCTGCAGCAGAAGGGCCGCCAGGTTCGAGATGCACAGAATTGGTGGGATGCGTTGAAGGCGTTGAGAGAGACTGGACAAGGAGGACTTTTGCAAGAGCTGAGTTTGGCTCTTGCGCGCCCGGATCAGTTTTAGCGAGGCGGCTGCCGGTCTTGGCGCGGCTAGGCCAAGCTCGTCCTCGCCGACGGGAGCAGGAAACGCCCACCTCGTCGTCATATCAACCTCGTTCTCGCCTACGTGATTTGTGCTCGCTGCGAGAGAATTAACATTGGACGCCTCTTGGAAGGATTCTGTGCGTGGCCAGCCGCCGCAGCTTTTGTTTCGTCGGCCCCCTCGACACCGCGCGGCCACACCGGTGAACTGACGGACCGGCCGCTTTGTGACAACCCAACGTTTCTTTGAGCCAAATCCGTACAAAATAAATAGGTACAATAATGAAGGGCAAATCTGTGCTGAATCTCAGGCCATGGCCGAAAATTCATCAGCCCCTGCCCCGGTCGCCGCGGGAATCGCAGCAGCTATTGTCCGCCCTCACGACGTCTTTTCGGCGGCAGCTCGATGCCGCGGATACCACCCAGTCGACGCAGTCGGCGAATGAACATATGCAGACCATCCTGAATAATCCTCTGTTCCGCGTCGTGCCTCCGGGCTTGAAGGTAACAGCCGCAGAATCCAGGGCTAGCCTGGACCAGAGAATGGCCAAGGAGCCCATGGCCGTCTTTGACGAGCTGGTGGCAGCAGGGTCTATCAACCGCGAAAACCTGGGTAGCTGTCTGGCCTCACAGTTGGCCTTGATTGGCTCTCAATCGTCCGATGTCAAGCAAGAGATGCAAAAGTCAGGCGCAGGCTCGAGGATAGTCAATTGGTTCTGGGCTTCTGACGCGACCTCGCGAAAGCTCCTTTTCAAATCCCAGCGGACCTCGAGAGCAGCAGTGAAGTTTATGGCTGCAGAAGGTCTTCACAGAGAGATCGCGGTTTTCCTACGAATGCTGAAAGACCTCAACTTGGGCGGCAAAAATGGACACATCCCCGACCCTAAGAGACGCATATTTAAGCTTTTCCTACAGGACTACATGGAGGCCGATATTCGCTATGGACGAGGGATAAGCGGTGCATTGACTACTCTCATCCACGCTGCCGAACTGACTGCGTCGATGCCGGAAGAAGTGCGAATCCACATGCTCAGAGACAACGCTATATATCTTGTGGGACTCATAGTGTCTCATGGAAGAAGCATCTTGCTGAGCAGCGTTTCCACTGCTGCTTTTGATCGTTTCTGCAAGGCTATCGACACCATTCCCTCACTGGCATTAAGAAGTGAAGCTCTACACTTATACCACCCTTCCCATCCTACGGCTCAGCCTTTTCTGAAGTACATCCGCGAACACCCCGGGTTGGAAGCTTTCTCTTCGTCTCTTCCAGAACAAACCCAGGAACCCGTTCTTCAAGTACACCTGGACGCATTGCGCCTCTTACTGGACCAAGAACGATACAAGGATGCCTTACAGCTTGTTCCTAGAATACAACAAATGTTCTCAGAAGACGAGGGCGAAGCACACCAAGTCCACGAATCGCGCTCCGACTCGCGATCCCAAATGGATGAGCTCATGGAGCGACTGGACGTGGCTTTGGTTTAAAGGACTCATGCTGTTGGTTCTTCAACAAATCGCTCCTGGTGGGTCCAGGTCACGGGACTGGTATCCTCTGGTTGGCGGGCGTCACTGTTTCCGGACTAGCCCAATTCGGGGTCTTGGCGCCGACCGTCAGCTTGCAGCAGCTCACATCATTTCCGATTCGCGACGCGGTTAATAATCCGGCAGCGAGGATTATTACTATTACTTTGCTGCTAACAAAAGCCTGTCTGGGCCCATTATTTTCCTGCTCGTTAGGCGGGGAATCCTGGCTGGCCGTTGGCTTGCGCCATGACGTGCCACCCCCGGGCGTGCGGCGCCTCGCCCGGCCAACCTCACTCATTCATCTCACTCACCTCGCATTCCATCGACTTCTCTTCCAACACGCCATCCCACAACCCACCGATTTCTTCTTGAGCGCCCCGATTCATCTCGCTGAAGTCGCCTGTCGCTTGCGATCTTTTTAATCCGAACGCTACACTGCTCTGCCCAGTCCGGATTTCTAATATCAGATCCCTCGTCTTCTGCAGCAATGGCTTCTGAGAGCGCCCCGGATGTGCCCATCACCGAAGGTATGTGAAAATCGACAATCATCCACTTCCCGATCTATCATGGGAATCTTTACCAGAAAGCAATTGCGCTTGTAATTCATCTTGCTTCTTCGCTTCGGTTTTGTGTAACTATTGTCTGACTGCGACGCGTCCAGCGACCACGGCGCAAAACGAGCTTCGAAGCGAGCCCAAGCCTGCTGATGACACCGCCGCCAAAGATGCTGAGCAGGAGGTAGACAAGTCAGCCGGTTCGGCCAACGAGGAGGCCCCGGTAGACAACAGCAGCTCCAAACCCGAAGAATCGCAAAATGGTTCTGACGGCCCTCTACTCGGAGATAAACGGAGTCTTGACGAAGGCCAATCCGCTCCTTCTGCAAGCAACATCGGTATTAAGAAACAAAAAACCGAAGACGATGCCGTTGAACAAGCAGAGACCGCCGAACCGACTTCGACTACAGATAACGCTGGTCCCAGTACCAATGGCCAGAAGAAGAAGGCTGGTCGGCCCAAGAAGGGCACTAATTCGAACCCAGTGAAAAAGACTCCTCCCAGGCCGACCGAGGGCATTGGAAGTCGCACTCGCAGTCGAGCCAAGCCCGCGAACTAGGTTCATCGTGCGCGCTTCCAATACGGCAGATACGTGGTCAAGATGTATCATAAACATTGTGAATCCACACGCATACAGCCGTTGCTACTAGCAATGTGTGGTTTACCTCGATTCTTTCGTCGTGTCTTGTCCATGTGTACATAAATTTTGTAAAAATAGCAAACAAATAAAAGCGAGATCAAGAACATTCTACTGGAGAATAAACAGCGCATATTATTGAACAAGGGCCCAGAAGCAAAAGGCGGTGGAGCGCGCAAAAGCCGTCGATTGGCGGCCGCCGCAGCCTCCGATGCCGCAAAGTGCTGGACCGGACTATCGTTGATCCGCTATGAGTCAATACATTAATGCATTCATTGCTCGAGCCTCGATATTTTGTCCCATCTTCATCAATTGAACATTTCCGCAATTGCAAACATGTCTGGAACTCAGATCTGGCTCAGAGCAGAGACCAAACCCGCCGAGGCGCGGTCAGCACGTACGTTGCCCTCCTGCCTTTTTTTTCTTCCAATCTTGCTGCGGGGAATGATCCCCGCGGTTTTATTTATTTGCTCGATAAATACTCACATCAGGTTGTCATCTCTAGTTACCCCTACCACAACCAAGGCTCTTTTGGACGCCGGATACGATGTGACGGTGGAGCGATCAAGCCAGAGTATTTTCAATGGTAAATTTCGAACTCGCTTTTCGAATGGAATGAAATTGTTGACTTCTTATTGCGCTTGACAGTCGATGAATTTGCCGCCGTATGGATCTTCCCCCAACCATTCATTCTTCTCATAAAATTACGCATGGCTAACTCTTGCGATCTATCTTTCAGGTTGGCGCGCGCATCGTTGATGAAGGGTCATGGGTCAAAGATGCTCCCAAAAACGCATACATTCTAGGACTCAAGGAACTTCCCGAGGACGAGTTTCCCTTGGAGCACGTTCACATTTCCTTTGCCCATTGTTACAAGAAGCAGGCCGGCTGGGATACTGTCCTTCGCCGATGGCCTCGTGGAGGTGGTGTCTTGCTCGACCTAGAGTTCTTGACTGATGAGAAGGGACGACGAGTAGCTGGTAAGCGAGCAGATTCGGATACAACGTGGTTTTTTGGGTGACTGACGCTGTTGTTAGCTTTTGGATACTCTGCTGGATACGCCGGTATGGATATATTGGTCTGCTTTGCCAGTACGGATTGGAAACGCTAATACAACAGACAGGCTCTGCATTGGCCATCAAGACTTGGGCGTGGCAGTTGACCGAGGGCAAGGGGAAGCCGCTCCCCAGTGAAGTCCCCTATCCTAACGAGGCTTCTCTCATTGAGTCTGTTAAGAAAGTGCTTGAAGCTGGAAAGCAAAAGGCTGGTCGTTCCCCCAAGGTGCTCGTGATTGGAGCTGTAAGTTCTTCTCTGAAAACGCCGAGTCAAGTACCAAACTGACAATCCCCAAGCTCGGACGATGTGGCACAGGTGCTGTGCAATTTGCAAAGGACGCTGGTATTCCTGACAGCGACATCATCAAGTGGGACCTGGATGAGACCAAGAAGGGTACGATATCATTTAAAGCGGTTTTAAAAGAGTTATCAAGCAAGCTAACATACAATACCATCAGGTGGCCCCTTCAAGGAGATTGTCGAAGATGCGGATATCTTCATCAACTGCATCTACTTGTCTGCAAAGATTCCTCCTTTTGTCAATTCAGAGTCTCTTTCGTCTCCAACTCGTACTCTTTCCGTCGTGTGCGACGTCAGCGCCGATACGTGAGTTTATTTTGTCCTGTAACAGAGAAAGCAAACTGACAAAGGATTTAGCACAAACCCCAACAACCCGGTCCCCATCTACGACATCACCACGACTTTTGACAAGCCCACGGTGCCGGTAAACATCCCTGTCGGCAATGCGGCACTGCCACTGGATGTCATCAGCATTGATCACCTGCCCTCGCTTCTTCCCCGCGAAAGCTCCGAGATGTTCAGCGAAGCATTGCTGCCCAGTCTGTTGCAGCTCAAGGACAGGAAGAATGCGCGTGTGTGGAAGCAGGCAGAAGATCTGTTCCAGCAACACGTCGCCACCCTTCCATAGAAGCTGAGAGGTTGATAGGGTATCTCCTTATGATGTGCATGGTTCAAATGTTTTTACTGTTTCAAAATGTAGACTTGGGATCCAAAAGCTATTTCGGGTATCATTTTCCTATAGCCCCTCCAAATATAGCCAATTGATTGCAACCCTTCGGGTCTGGACGGGCTTTTTGTATCAAACTAATCGGGTCAGATCGACCTGCAGCACTCGATGTCAATGTTAACTAGTAGTAGTATACACATGTACATGTACGAAACGCTCCAGAGAGACTCAACTGATACTTTCAGCCACAGGCCACAAAACACCTTGTATGCAAGAATTTACGACGAAGCGCAAGGCAGCGCTCTTCAGCGGTCTAATTATAGTCGGAGCACAGACTGAAGCTAGAGCGATGACGGGCTTGACAGCTGAAGACCGACTGGGGGGATGTGCGGAGAAGCCCGGCGAACGCGGATGCCTGGACTAACCATCGGGCTAGTTATCGGTGCTAAGTGACTAACTCCTCCCTCCCCCGGTCATCCATTCCTCTTTCTTTCGGTCTGTCTGTCTGTCTGTCCGTCGGCCTTTTTTCTTTCTTTTTCTTTCGTTTCATTCACGCCGACCGACTCTTCGGTGAGGATTTTGGAACTTGTGCATATTATTTCGTGCGCATAGACGTGTTCCTTGCCCGCTCGCACACTGTCCGATGTCCAGCCGTTGATCTCCGTGCTCCGGATTTGTCATCTTTACCCCAGATTCTCGTGAGTGCGTGTGTTGGTGATTGCTTCTCGGGTAGTAACGAGGGCTGATGATATTTTCTGCTGGCAGTCGAGGTTCTGGATCGACGTGTTTGTGGTCGCAAACGCTCCCTCGGCCGCAGCTGATCGCCTGTGACGACATTACCGACACCAATTGAGCCCACCCCCAGCGAGTATCGGTGAACAAGTCCTCGGAAATGGCGTGATAATAGGCGGAAAACATATTTCTATAGTCGAATCTCTCGGTCCAGTGCCTCCAATGCCCGACAAACCCGCTACAGTCGCCGCGTATGCGGCCGGCGCCTCTCTGGCTGCCATCACCCTGTTCTACGTGTTCGGACCCAATTATACAATCGACGGCGAAGACTCGAGCAGCAGCGATCGAAAGAAAGCGATTGTTGGCCTGACGAACCTGGCAAACGACTGCTTTATAAACTCGGTCTTGCAGGCTCTCGCCGGCCTCGGCGATTTACGGGTATACCTGATCCGCGAGCTGCACCGGCGCGAACTAGACGGACCCGATATCTATAACCAGCTGCCCGATTTTGATGAAGTGCCTGCTGGGAAAACAAGGTTGCGGCCGGACAGACAGCGTGAGCTGCAGCAGGGCACCGTCACGCTTGCGCTCAAGGAGATGTTGGATCGGCTAAACGAGCGGCCCATCTACAAAAAGACTATCTCAGCCCGGTCCTTCATTGAGGCATTGGAATATGCCTATCGAACGCGGATCAGCCGCAACCAACAGGATGCGCAGGAATTCCTGCAAATTGTCGCAGAACGGCTCTGTGAGGAATACCATGCCGGCGTCAAAGCAAGACGGCGCGCACGCCGTCTAGCCCAGAGTCCAAAGCCTTCTTTTCAATCGACTTCAGATGGCGATACTACTCAAAATGGCGACCAGGAGTCGTCCGAGGTCTCGGTGCGCATTGAAGACGGCACCGAAGAGGGTCTGCCGGCAATTATTGACACAAAACTCCAAGAAATCGACGACGAATATGGGTTTCCCTTTGAGGGACAGTTGGAGTCCCAGATTGAATGCCAATTCTGCCATTACCAATACCGTCCTAACAAAACCTCTTTTGTCAATCTGACATTACAAGTGCCCCAGAAGAGCTCTGCCACGTTGAATTCGTGTTTCGACGGGCTGCTCAAAACCGAATATATTGATGACTTTCGTTGCGACAACTGTCGGTTGCAACATGCACTAGAGAAAAAAATAATTGCCAAGTCCAAGGCACAAACTGAAGACGAAAAGGAATTGCTTGAGTCCCATATCTCCCGAATCCAACATGCTCTAGAGACGGACCCGGAGCAAAACTTGGATGATATCGACCTCCCTTCTTCTGATTCGGCGCCGAAGCGTAGGATTGCGCGGCATATGCGGATCACAGTATTTCCAAAAATTGCCGCTATTCACCTGTCAAGGTCTATCTTTGACCAGAGCAGCTCCACAAAGAACGCTGCCAAGGTTTCTTTCCCTGAGCGTCTGCCATTAGGAGGGATTCTCAATAGAAAGTGGTACAAACTGCTGGGAATTGTCTGCCACAAGGGCAGCCACCATAGTGGGCACTATGAGTCGTTCCGAAGGAGTCATATCTACCCACCATACTCGACACCGGACGCATTCCGGTCTTACGCAGCCAGCCGGGTTGGCAGTGCGAATGCGTCTGCTGTTGGCAGTCCACGCATTTCGGCCATGAAAAAGGCACAGTTTCCCGATGGCCTAGAGCCTAGTCCTCTGAGTATCTCACCAGCAGACTCTTCAGTGTCGTTGTCGAGCATGAACCAGTCCTCATCACCGACCGTGTCGACGCCAACTTCAACAACCAACACTCAGCTATCTCCACAAGATTCGCCCAGCTCACGGTTCTCTCTACAAAGCACACGTCCCCGGAAATCGTCGAGTGTCAAGTCTCTGGCACGATCTGCAATAGGCACACCGAATGACGAAAGCCCGAAATCCCCCTCTACGCGACTGGGCTCTCCCAAACCATCGCAGGACCGACCGTCATCGAGCGGCCTCGGCGCACAGCGACTGCTGCGAAAACGCAAGCCCAATGAGCGCTGGTGGCGCATATCAGATGAAAAAGTCAAAGAATGCAAGACCAGCGATGTGCTGGGCATGCAAAAGGAAGTTTATCTACTCTTTTACGAGATGGAGAAGCCGTCGCCGACGTCTGCTTCGGAATTGTGAACTTTTGGAACGCATGGGATGGGTGTTTTATGAGTATATATATTGTTATTACTTTTTTGCATATATCTTTTTGTTCCCCCTCTTCATGGCATATATCTTGGAATATTGTCTATAAAAGCACAACAGGTCCGAAAATGAATAGAGATTACTATTTGACTTCAACATGGGTTTTCTTTCAATGCTCAACTGTTCCATCACCCAGCGTGGGATGCAAGACACTCTAGCACCACCCGACGCAAGATGACCACCGCCCCAGTCAATAAATCTTCATCCACGCAGGCAAAACACAGTCGCAGCATATCTTCGTACCCGGAATACCGGTCATTCCCATCCGGCAGAGCTGAAGAAGCCCCTTCACCCAGGATTAGTCCCTGCAGTGACGCCGCTGCTGCCACTTCCTTACCCCTTAGCGGCGAAGGCAGCTGAATCCAGATGAAGAATCCACCATTTGGCAGGTCATTAGACAGCGAAGGAAGCATCACGCCAATCGGGGTGAGGTATTGCTTGATTGCCGCCATGAGTTTTGAAAACCGTCGTGCGTATGCCGGCACCAGAATGTTGTGGATATGCTCGGTGATTGCTCCATTCTGGAGCATCTCGCTGATAAACGTCGAGACTAACTGAGACGGAGCACCGCCAGAACGCGTGGATCCTCTGGGTGAAAATGTCAGTTTCTCGCCGACGGTTTTTCTTTTCTTTTTTTCTTCTTTGCTCGCTTACACTTGTGAGAGTCCGTAAATAAATGCGGGAGTTCCTTCGGCCCATCCGACTCGGCATCCAGGCCCAACGATCTTGCTGAAACTGCCGTTGCTGATGCAGTTGCCGAACTTGTCGATTGGCCCGCCGTCTAGAGTCGCGTCGATATCGACGAGTCGTGGCATTAGCGATGTGAACTGGACATGTGAGGCGGAGGTGGATGAAGAAGAAGAAGAGGAAGAGACGGAGAGCGATGAAGACGATGAAGACGATGAAGACAGAGGGGACGCGTCTGCAGAAGCACTGGTATCTGACTTCCAGTAGACAAAGTCATACACATCGTCTGCAATCAAAAGAGCATCGTACTTCCGGGCAAGACGGACGAGTTCCTGGCGTCGAGAAAGGCTCATTATGCTGCCTGATGGGTTGGAGAATGTTGGTACACAATAGATTACATGGGTGTACATTTTTCTGTAAGGTCTTGGCTGTTTGAATGCATGTGACTGCAGGGTGATCTGTTAGAGCCTTTTTTTATAACTCTTTGACTCAACACACCTTTGGAATCTCCCCCTTGCGCGAGGGCATACTTCTTTCTTGTTTCAACGCATCTTCCAAAACCTCTATATTGATCCCCTCTTTATCTTCTGGGATCCCTTTGAGTCTCCCTGCGAATCCAGCATCTTCAAAGACCCGAAAGGACAAAAAGTAAGCCGGTTCGACAATAAAAATCCTTCTTGTTTGTATAGGGTCTGTGTATACCTGCAGTATGCTTGATAAGTTCTGACTTGCGCCGCCGGTGACACAAATCCTTTCAACGTCATCTGGCTTTTCGATCTCCCCACGATCAGTAGCATAAAAGCTGGTAAGCCATCGGGAAAGGTTTTGTCGAAGGGGCATGTAGCCAGCGTCCGGACCGTAGTTTATGCCTTTTTGCCATATGGCAGGGTTTGACAGCGCATTATTTGCTGCCTGTTGAATATCTTGGATAGGAATGAGGGCTGGCGAGGGATGACCGCTGGCAAGGTCAATAGGTTGACTCATTCTCCGTGTCTTTTTTTGAGGAAGAAGAAATATTGTTCGATAAAATCAAAGTATAGCCTTTACCAATAAACCCCATCAAACTAAACAAATATACCATAATCATCAATGCCGCTTTGGAGTGGGCACAAAAATTTCCTAATCGGGACAAACTGGCGACGCAGCGAATCGCAAGCCGGGGAGAACGGCGGAGCCCGGACAAGCTGCCGATAATACTTTGTTGGCTGGATAGTAGATAAGCCTTCAATTTAGTGTGCATCGCCATGAGGTAATTATAATTCTTTGCATTTTATTGCCCAGGATTGGTTTAGTAGAGTTGGGACTTGGTCAGGAGTGAAATACTTGAAAAACTGCAAAATATCCGTTCATTTTCCAACGTCCAATTTGATCACCGACAACATTTAAAAAAAAAAATCATAACAAAATGGCAACCCCAGTACAACGCATACCCTACTCAGCCCCGCGAGAAGAGTTCATAAACGCACTCAAAAAGGATGGCTGCGTGATTGTGCAAAACTTCACCACTCTCGAAACCCTTGAGCAGGCACGCGTCGAAGTCGAGCCGTATTTGAATAGAGATGACAACAGCCAGGTTGGGGGTGAGCAAGCCCACACATCCATTACTGAGAATAAAAACAGAGACTCACGAGAATGAACCAATGCAGCTTTGAATGGAGGCACCAAGACATGTACGCGGCTGGTTGGGCGAAGCAAGACGGTTCGCGAGAAGTTTTTCTCGGATCCGCTGTACCAGGTATGCATATACGTACACAACCAGAGATAATCGTCTTGTTGACAGATTCCAGGACCTCGCTGAGGAATTCCTCGCCATCACCACGACAAACTGGTACAACACCGAAGCATCAACAAACACAACCCACCCACTCCTCTCCATCGCCATCACAATGGATACACGGCCGGGAGCGCAGGCCCAAAAGCTTCACCGCGACGACAAAAACCACCACGCGCGGCACCAACACACAAACACCTACCATGCCAACCGCGACATGCTGCTCGGCCTGTTTGTGCCTGGGTGTGATACCAGTCGGGAAATCGGCGCGACGAGGATTGTGCCTGGAAGTCATCTGTGGGGGGACGAGCAGCCGGATTTTGGGCCAGACGGAAACAGAGGGGTTGTTGATGCGGAACTTAAAGCTGGCGAGGCCTTTATCATGCTGGGAAGTTTGTATCATGGTGCTGGGACGTATTCGAAGAGTACGGGGAATCGCATGGTGCATATTATGTTCATGTGTGGCGGGATTTATCGTCAAGAGGTGAGCAATTCTTTTTTTTTTCATTTACATTGAATACAGCTGACAGTTTTGTTTGTATAGGAAATATCCTATCTTTCATACCCAATTGAAGAGGTCAAGACGTACTCCAAGCTCGTTCAGCAGAGACTGGGCTGGGAGCAGTCTGAGCCTAATCTTGGATGGGTTGATCTTGTTTCGCCGGAGGCGTTGCTGAAGTGAAATTATTTATCATTATACATCTCTATGTACTAGTTGATGCTTTCTTTAAAATTAGTTTATTGTTTGCTACCAGTTGCCTATTTCCAAAATACTACATGTAGTACTACATGTATTGACATCAATTGATATCTGATAAATTCCACATCAACATACATCCTGCCCTATATCATACACGTATCAACCAAACAACCAAACTACAACCAACAACAGCAATATAACAGCAAAAAACCATAAAGCCTTTCAAGATAATTAACACCAGCTATAATTCCTACTATAAAACCTTCAATTGACGAAGCCGATGACGGATCCTTATCGCCGCCGTCCGATTGGCTGCATCGCCAATATCACCCGAAACGGCCTAGTGCCGTCCAACACTTGTATATCGCTCGGATTTGCTCCGAGTCAGTTGCGTTTTTTTCTATTTCGTGAAGATCCAACGGGTGGGCATGCATAATGGTGCTAATAAGAAGTAGATAGGATAGCTGTTAGGCTAGACTGCCAGCTTATCTTTTAACTTATACGCCTTATATATATCTTTGAGATGTCCCGTGGATCAATTATTTTTGTAATGTAGATACTAGCAGTACTGCTACTCTTGCCAACAATGGATGCAGAGAAAAAGCCAGCTTCTTCAGCCCATGGAGCAGTGGCATCCACTACAGAAATGCAGACTGGCGAGTCCACTCAGCGTGGCCTCAAGTCACGACATGCTCAAATGCTTGCTCTCGGCGGCACAATTGGAACAGCCCTGTTCGTCAGCTCTGGGCAGACCTTGGCGCGTGGTGGGCCTGTATTTCTGCTAGGCACGTTTTGCTTCATGTCTCTCGTGGTGTATACCGTAGTCACTGCTCTCACAGAGATTGCAACGTGGATGCCCGTGTCTGGAAGCTCTGTTAGTTACTATTCCAATCGGCTGGTTTCGCCGTCGTTTGGATTCGCTACGGGATGGCTGTAAGAAGTTTATGTCGTTTTGGTTTGTTGTCGATTTATGTGCTGACTTGCTTCCACAGTTACGTTTACTGCCTGGGAATCCTCGCCCCGTATGAGATTACGGCCGCTTCGTTGGTCATCAGCTATTGGGGAAACCCGGTCAACATCGGCGTTTGGATAACGGTCATGATTATTGTCGTGATTGCATTAAACTCCCTGCCTGTCCGTTTCTATGGCGAATCGGAATTCTGGTTTGCCTCGATGAAAATCATCATGATGGCCGGGCTTCTGATTGTCTCGTTGGTCATCTTTTTCGGAGGAGGCCCGGATCACGACAGGCTTGGGTTTCGGTATTGGCAACATCCAGGCGCTGCAAATGAGTTGAGTGCACCCACCCCCTATTAAGTACACCCAGCTGACTCGTCAAAAGATATATATTGAGTGGTAATACCGGCCGGTTCATCGCGCTATTGGCGACGCTCGTCCTGGCCTCACTCCCATTCACCTTTGCTCCCGAGTTTCTCATCTTGACAACGGGCGAAATGGCAGCGCCTCGACAGACTCTTCCCAAAGCCGCACGACGATATATATACCGTATCCTTTTCTTCTACATCTCATCCGTCCTGGCAATTGGTGTGATATGCCCTTCTGACAGCCAAGCTTTAACCAGCGGCGGAAAAGGTGCTGGAGCGTCACCATTCGTCGTGGCCATCAAAAACGCCGGCATCCCTGTGCTTGACAGCGTCATCAACGCTGGAATTCTCCTCTCGGCTTGGTCGTCTGGAAATTCTTTCTTCTACATGGCGACGCGCTCTTTGTATTCTCAAGCCCTATCTGGCAACGCGCCAAGGTGGTTTTTGGCATGCACCAAATCCGGTGTGCCGTATCGATGCATCATGGCATGCGCACTGTTCTGCCCCCTGGCCTACCTGAACCTGGGTACAAACAGCGCCGTTGTCTTTGACTGGTTCATCAATTTCACAAACGAATCTGCATTCATCTCTTGGACCTGCTGCTGCATCGTCCACCTTCGGTTCCGCAAGGCTTGCAAGGCTCAAAATATAACCAACCTCCCCTACACATCCAAATTTCAGCCGTGGGGGTCATATTTTGGTCTTTTCCTGTTCCCTTTCCTCGCCCTAATAAACGGGTTCGACGTGTTTTTCCCGGAAAATTGGAGCACTTCGTCCTTTTTCACAGCCTATGTCGGGATTCCGCTCTTTTTGGCGTTTTACTTTGGACATCGTATATATAATTGGAGTGACCCTTGGTTGTATGATCCGGCATCAGTGGACCTTAGCGTGGACGAAGTTGAGGGTATTATTGAAGAAGTGCCGAGGTCGGCTGAAGAGAATAGACCATGGTGGAAGATTTTCAGCTTGTTGTGGGAGTGATCATTATTTGTATAGTATCATCGGTAGAAAAATACATATTTTCTTGAAAAATGTCGAAGTTTAGTCGTACAGAGCCATATATAACAGCAGTCAAAACAAAACCAAGTCAATGCCGGACTGGACCAAAAATACATCCCACCGAAGTGATGTCCCGGATTCCCAAACTTTGTGAAGGGCTTCACGTCCCCTGGTGAAATTCCCCATTCCAAGAGACTGCATGATGGACATTCTTTCGTCGATGACAGCTCGCTCACTCGTGCTATCCGTCTCACAGCCGGCACTGAAAAGAGGCCAGAGCAGGAGGACGTTTGCTGGAGAAAAAGGTCGCACCTGCTTCACCACGCGCAAGATGCTTGTGACGTCGTCTCGCACTTTGGGATGGCATTTGGGAAGAAGCTGGACCCGGCGATGGAGATGGAGTAGAGCTGTGTGGACAAAGGCGGGGTGCGTGGCTCGAAGCTCTTCAACAAGTTCACGCTGTTGGCTGGTCCAAACTCCGACTGAGATTCTTGGGGAAGGGAGGGTCTCTAGCCGGGTTTCAAGTGATTGTGTTTGGGTGGCAAGATCCGAAGGAGAAAATAGACTCTGTGTGTCTTTCTCTTGGTCAGGAGCAGTGGATGGTGTTTCGTATTGTATTCGTGCCAAGTACCCGATCTTGGAGAATATCGGCACCAGATCCAAAGAATAGCCACATATATCATCCACAACGTCATCTGAGGGATTGAAAAATCCGGGGTTGCTCCATGAGGAGAATTCTTCTTGGTCACTCTGTTGATTTTGGTAAAACAATGATAAGCTCGCGGAAACGTCCAGGGCGGCAAACCATTTCATCAAGTACACGTTAAGTAAATCTTGATCCGAACTCTTCTCACCTGCCGGTAATGTGGTCATGAAGGACGATAGCATCTGGCGAATTGCCTTTAGATGGATTCTGAACACGTCCAAATTTCCATTGCAAACATCATTCGTACACAAGGTCATTGCCGTCATTAGAGTCTCGGCTGTCATGGTTTTGCTATTCAGGGCAGCTCTCAGCCCGGCAATAGCGTAATTTGTGAAGGTGAGAGTCGTCTTTTCGGACTCGGAGGAAGAGACTATCATACGACGTGCGTGATGGCTTCCAAAACAGGCGAGAAGCGCATATAAAAGAGGGGGGTTCCCCGCTGCTGACAGCATTAATCTGTCTACAAAGGACCGAGATGCCAGGGGGAAGACGGTTGTTGCAGTTTTGGCAACCAGTTGGTGCATTGCCAGTCGGGAGTGTCTGTTTGCTAGGTATGGAGAGGATACAGACGTCTTTTCTACTCGGAAAAGCTGCCTTGAGTTGTTTTCATGCTCAACGGATGGTGATTTGAGCAGCATGGCCGGTGCTTTTGACCAGTGCGTCGAGAGTATTGCTGGATTCTACTTGCTGACGATGCATAAAGACAAACCGAGACTCGTATCGACATTGTCTCGGAAACCGAGTGCATTTGGAGCAGACCGGGAGGCGCAGATCGCACTTTGCATAGTGGTTAGCAACTGAAGACAATGGCAAGATTGAGTCTTTCTAGTACCTTGACCTTTTTCCGCCTGCACTCGGTGCATCCATTCTTGACTCGCCTGGGGGGAATACTAGAAAGGTTGGCGAGAGAGATGCCAGCATCCATGGGGAGATGCTGAAGCCATCAGTGATACAACAGAGAAGAAGTCACAACTGGAGCGCCTTCCCCAGGCCTTTCTTATCGCGTCACGTGGTGGTGTAGCCCAATCGGGTAACCGGCAAGGGGTGCCTGAGGAGCCAGGCAATAATCTGCTTTCTCTTGCATGTCATTGGCCAATGCATTTTAGGTCTGTTGGTGCATATTCTAACAAACTTGAATACTCTGGCCCTCAAAAGACCACGCTAGCACTGTTTAATTCTAGCATTTATAGATGCGATCCAACATGTCGCCGGGCTCTTGTCCGACCGATTCATCCTGTTTACTATACCCGAGGTATTCGGGACGAGCCCGGCCAGATCGACGGGCAGCACTCCGCTGTATACAATTTTTGCACCTGTAATATGATTGACGTAGGTAATGCCTTTTACAATGGATTGCTCATTTTCAGTTGTAGACGTTAAGGTGGAGGGAAAACATGCACTGCCTTGCGGTGCTCTGCCCGGGTTTTCCGAAGTATCCCGATTGATTGGGCTGAGAAGAATGCTGCAAATAATGCAGTGTTAGTAGATAGTTTCTAAAATACAATTTAAATCAATTGAGCCTTTTTAATAAACAAGAAAAATGAAATTAAATATGTGAATGCATTGTGTTGCATTGTTTAATGAGAGTAAAATTTGACGGTGACATCATTGACTAGCGCCAACCATGTATACCTCAACACAGTCAAATATCTCCAAAAAAACAAAAATAAAGGGAATACAAAGAATTAATACTACATTTACAAATAAAATGCAATAAAAATCCACAAATCCAATACTGAACGCATTATTAACTAATTAATAACGAGAACGCGCATCGGAGCTGGCGCGGGGCAAGCCGGGACAGCGTCATGGCGGCACACCCCACCACCACCAGCAGCTCATTATATCATCGCCCGCAACGCCCTTTTCTTGCCTTCACCCCTTCCTGCTTGCTTGTCTGCTCGCAATTCCACTATTCTATCTTCTTTCTCTGCCACTCGCAGTCCAGTCCATCTCTGGTGAGCTCGCCATGCCACCCCCCACCCGTTGAATCATGCTGACTTCATGCGCTGCTCCAGGCTATTCTCCACCTTCCCGGTGAACTCGGTGAGTCGCTCCTCCAGTCAGGTTACATGATCGAGCGCAGTCTGCCCGCTTCACGTTGCCCAGGAGGGTGCGCCGTGCTGCTTTGACGGCGTCACCCTGCTGCCCAGCTGCGAGGCGAATGCAATGCCCCTCGTCTTCCCTGAAAAAATAAAACAACTTCCCCCACTTTCGTTGCTGGGAGCTACCTACTTAAACTTTTGCGGTGGCACTCGCGTTGTGTTCTTCATTCAGCCCACATACCAGACACTCATTCTGTATCATCCTCAGTCTGCTGACCACGTTTTGAAATCTAGTCAAAACTTGCTAGTGACTTACAATCGCCATCATGGGTGTCCTCGAGAAACTGTCCCGCAAGAGCGGTGTCATCGTCGGCGATGACGTTCTCCGTCTGTTCGAATACGCCCAGGAGAACAACTTTGCCATCCCGGCCATTGTACGTGCCTAGCCTAGTATTACTTATTGTTCTGACTGACGCGACTCGACTTTAGAACGTGACTTCGTCCTCGACCGTTGTCTCCTCTCTGGAGGCTGCCCGCGACAAGAACTGCCCCATCATTCTGCAGATGTCCCAGGGTGGCGCTGCCTACTTTGCTGGAAAGGTATGTTTTTCCATTCTGTGATGACTGAATGGCGCTGACCGGAAAACAGGGTGTCGCCAATGGCAATCAGGAGGCCTCCATTGCTGGCGGTATCGCCGGTGCCCACTACATTCGCAGCATTGCGCCTGCCTACGGAATCCCCGTCGTGCTGCACACCGACCACTGCGCCAAGAAGCTGCTGCCATGGTTGGACGGCCTGCTCGACGCCGACGAGGCCTACTTCAAGCAGCACGGCGAGCCTCTCTTCTCGTCTCACATGATCGATCTTTCCGAGGAGCCGGTCGACTGGAACATCAAGACCACTGCCGCGTACCTGAAGCGTGCTGCCCCCATGAAGCAATGGCTCGAGATGGTATGTACATATAAAATCGCAAGGAGAAAAAAAAGACTAACGGACGCAGGAAATCGGTATTACTGGTGGTGAGGAGGACGGTGTCAACAACGAAGACGTCGACAACAACTCGCTCTACACCCAGCCCGAGGACATCTTGGCCATCCACAACGAGCTGTCCGCCATCAGCCCTTACTTCTCCATTGCTGCCGGATTCGGTAACGTGCACGGCGTGTACAAGCCCGGTAACGTGCGTCTGCACCCTGAGCTGCTCAAGAAGCACCAGGCGTACGTCAAGGAGAAGATCAACTCGCCCAAGGACAAGCCCGTCTTCTTCGTCTTCCACGGCGGCTCCGGCTCGTCCAAGGAGGAGTTCAAGGAGGCCATCAGCTACGGAGTCGTCAAGGTCAACGTGGACACGGACATGCAGTATGCCTACCTGTCCGGCGTGCGTGACTACGTGCTCAAGAAGAAGGACTACCTCCTGGCGCAGGTCGGCAACCCGGACGGCGAGGACAAGCCCAACAAGAAGTACTTCGACCCGCGTGTGTGGGTGCGCGAGGGTGAGAAGACCATGAGCGTGCGTGTGCAGGAGGCTCTGGCCGACTTCAACACTGCTGGACAGTTGTAAGGTGGTTTATTAATTGAGGGGAACGAAAAAGAAGAAAGTCCATGCAGTGAATGTAATGTAGATAGCTACCCAGCAACCAGTATGTAGAGAATGTTGATGATATGCTAGCACAAGCCTTCAATTACTACGTATATATGTAGTACTGTCCGAGAGCCGATCTAGAACGGGGCGATCGGCAGTTGACGTCGATCGTTGGACCACACAATAATTGGTATGCCAGCAGCAGCAGCAGCACTGCCAGCAGCACGCGATCTCATTATGTTCAGGCAGAGAGGGCTGGCCTATCACTGCTCACAAGGGCGTGTTCATAACAACGACAAGCATGAGAGCGCGCCATAGAACCATCTCCGACCGAACTAAACAGAAAGAAAAAAAAAAAAAAATGTCTCACCAGGTTACATAAGCGCCAAGCCGGGCGGCCGAGGCAAAAATAGAAACACCGTTTCATCCTTAAAAGAACTAGTGATGCGACTCTGTCGGAGTTTAGGGACTCGTAGGGCAGGAGTAGTACGGAGTATACGAGGCGAATAGTACATTAGGATTCCAGCAGCAGCTAGTTACTTGTGTCGCTGTTAATTGGTATCGTAAGGCGACACAGTTCTCGGGGAGCGGCATGATGCTCAAATGGGGTGTCACGAGACAATAATGTTTGTTTTGTAAACTGTAGACGGCAGACAAAAAACAGCCATGTGAGACACTCCCCGTATGCGAGAGGCAGTCCCCTGACCACAGTTCTCTGTTCCTCTGTCTCTTTAATAGGGCAATTATTACTGCCCTGGAAAGTGAAGTGAATAACAGCTGAGCGGCAGAGACAGGATCGGCGGCCCCACCGGCAGCAGGTGAAACAGACCCCCAACGCGGCCTCTCCACGACCGACCTGGCTTGTTCCTCTGTTCTTCTTCGTCTTTTTCTTTTTATTCTTCAACTGTGCATTTTTTGAGTTCTTTTCATTCTCTCTCCCAGTCAGTCGTTTACCCCTCGCACCCACCGTGGCTCAGCGCCCACTCGTCGCTCGCTCCACACTGGCCCAGACCAGAAAGAAGACCCAGAAGGACAACGTCAACAGTCTAGGCCTTAAGGCTTGGCTTCGCCCTAGATTATTCCACCGCAGACCAGGCGACAATTGAAGACCGGGGAACAATTTCAAGCATTCTATATACCCCATTGCATCGACATATCACCGCTATCTGTTGGCATTTGTACAGACACCTCGGTTTGTATATGCGTTAAGGCTGGACGTTCACAATGGCCGCCCTCGTGGCCCGTGATGAGGCCGACCCGACAACGACTTTCTTGCAGTTGATTCAGAACCCGTTCAAATCATCGGTGCGTGGACTCTTTCGAGTAATTTGAAGGAAACATAACTAACACGCTGTCTGCTGCAGTTCCAAGTCAATGCTTTCTGGGCCTCGCTGGGCACCTCCGTCGGTATCTCCGTCATCCTCGCTCTGCTCTTCTCCGTCTTCAGACCACATCACAATGCCATCTACGCCCCCAAGGTTAAACATGCCGACCAGAGCCACGCGCCGCCGCCTGTCGGAAAGGGCTTTTTCGCCTGGGTGCCGCCCGTCCTCAAGACCAAGGAAGAGACCCTCGCCGACCGCATCGGCCTGGACGCCGTTGTGTTCTTGCGAGTTGCTCGCATGCTGCGAAACATGTTCATCATTTTGAGCATCATCGGCTGCGGCGTGCTCATTCCCATAAACTTGCTGCAGAGCCGAGGCGACGAGGACGGAGATAGCACCTTTGCTCGCATGACGCCGTTGAAAATCAAGCCCAACGCTGTGTGGAGTCAGATCGTCTGTGCCTACGCCTTTGATATCATCATCATGGTTTTCATCTGGTATAACTACAGGGCTGTTCTCGCTCTGCGCCGACGTCACTTTCAGAGCCCGGAATACCAGATGAGTCTACATGCCCGGACGCTAATGGTGAGTTTCTTGTTATTTTAATTTTTTTTTCAACCCCATATCCGTGTCTAATACATTCAATTAGATTACCGACGTGCCCTCAAACCTGCGCTCCGAGGAAGGTCTGATGCAATTGACCGACGGCGTCAACCCGACCTCTGCTCTGCCGCGCACCACGATAGGACGCAATGTCAAGGAACTGCCCGTCATGATCAAGAAGCACGAAGAAGCCGTGAGACAGCTGGAATCGGTCCTGTCTAAATACTTGAAGAACCCCAATCATCTCCCAGTGAATCGCCCCACCATGCGCCCAGCTCGAAAGCACAAAGGCAAAGATGGCCTTGGAGCCAGCAAAGTGGACGCAATCGACTACCTCACCGACCGTATTCAGGAACTCGAAACAAAAATCAGGGACATCCGCCAGACGGTCGACAAGCGCAACCCAATGCCCTATGGCTTTGCTACTTGGGAAGCTATCGAACATGCCCACGCCGTTGCATACACAGCCCGCAAGAAGAAGCCGCAAGGGACGGTTATCCAACTGGCACCACGGCCGCACGACATCATTTGGGAAAATGTTCCTCTGACGCCCGCGACCAGACGATGGCGCCATACAGTCAATGCCTTTTGGGTGACCCTGTTGACCGTGCTCTGGATCGCACCTAACGCTATGATCGCCATTTTCCTGTCTGATCTGTCCAACCTTGGCCTCGTCTGGCCGGCTTTCCAGACCTCGCTGGCCCAGGACCCCAAAGTGTGGGCCGCCGTCCAGGGTATCGCCTCGCCTGCCTTGACCTCTCTTATTTACCTCATTTTGCCAATTATCTTCCGTCGCCTCATGCGCCGCGCAGGTGATACCACCAAATCCTCGCGGGAACGTCACGTTATTCGTTACCTGTACTTCTTCTTCGTCTTCAACAACTTGATAGTCTTTTCTTTGTTTTCTGCCGGCTGGGGCTACGTCTCAGCTGTCATTGACGCAAAGAAGAACAACGAAGATGCATGGCAGGCAGTGGTCGACGGAAATTTCTGGTACAAGGCCATGAGTGCCATGTGCCAAGTTTCTCCTTTCTGGGTGACTTGGTTATTGCAACGCAATCTCGGCGCCACCTTGGATCTCGCCCAGCTGGTTAATGTTGTATGGAAGTGGTTTATGAAGACGTTCAATTCCCCGACTCCGCGTCAAAGCATTGAATGGTCCGCTCCGCCGCCGTTTGACTATGCCAGTTATTATACATACTTTCTCTTCTACGCTACAATCGCACTTTGCTTTGCGACTTTGCAGCCGATTGTGCTGCCCGTTGCCGCTCTCTACTTTGCTTTTGACAGCTATATGAAAAAGTATCTGCTCATGTATGTCTTCGTCACGAAAACGGAGTCGAGTGGCCGATTCTGGGGTGTTGTCGTCAACCGAATGGTCTTTGCCGCTATTCTATCAAACATCGTTATCGCCTTGTTGGCCAAGTCCCAGGGTACCTGGACCATGATTTACTGCCTCGTGCCATTGCCCTTCGTTATGCTTGGCTTTAAATGGTATTGTAAGAGGACTTTTGATGACGATATGATCTTCTACAATCGCGACACTCTGAACGACGCCGAAGCACTGGCCCCCGGCCCCGGAGGAAAAGGCATCAAGCGAGCCGGAGACCGACTCAAATCACGCTTCGGCCACCCAGCGCTCTACCGGCCTTTGCTGACCCCCATGGTGCACAAGCGGGCTGCCCAGCTGCTCAAGTCGATCTATCGCGGTCGACTGAGTCAATACGACGCACACGGCGATTTCTCTGACATTGCCATGCATGCCATGTCCTCGTCGACGCCGGGCAAAACCATGGAAGGCCAGTCCTCGGCGCCATTCGAAGTCGTCGACGAGAACCAACTCGACTTTTCCTACTACAAAGACCGAGCTGATTTCCGCGACGAATTTGGAGGTGGTATCTACGGCCGGCCTGAAGATCTCATTTCCGAGCGCTCGCAAACACCGCGCACATTCATGGGCGACTCGCCCAACTCATCTCGCGCTTCTTCGCCTTCGTCGATGCTGCCGCGCAAGCTCGAGGGAAGCTATGAGCCGATTGCCATGATGGGCAATAACCGCTCGCAGGAGGCTCTGGTCGACAACCTCAACCACCCGGCCTTCCGGACGCCAGGAGCACGTTCCGCCAGCGGGCCTGACGGCGCTCCGTTGTACCGCAACGACTCCAACGAAAGCCAGTCTCGTCTTCTTCACCATCCTCAGCCGATGGCGATGGCTGGTGCCAATGCCAGCCAGACTGATTTCCACACTGTCGACCGATGGCGATCGGGCGGCTACGGTCCTGTCACGCAGGACGATGAGCCGGCGCCTCCAACGTCGTACGACTACTTTCGCGGTCGACGATAGAAAAAAAAAAAGATATCTCTTCGTATCATGATTTTTCCCCCTTATATTTTCCCACGATTTAGCGTGTCCTTTTTTGAAATGTTGGGTTTCTGGCTGTTGGGTTGTATTCTAGGCACAAATTTCCATCACTTGCACATAATTAGCTATTTTTTGTTGGAGAAACTCATTGACATGTACATTTACTACATTTGCTTACTCTGGTACAACATTGAACGATACTACGATTGAAATATGTGAATAATAGAGGAGCGGTTGCGTCGAAAGAATATTTTAGAATTATGTTCACCTAGACATTATATTCTTCTTTAGATTCTATCAATAATGGCTGTATAGCTCGTTGTCGTGGGTGACCAGTCATCTGGCAAATCCTCGCTGCTAGAAAACCTAATAGGAATCCCCTTTCCACGGAACCTGGAGCTCTGTACGCGCTATGCAACTCAGATCACTTCACGCCGTGGCAGTGATGCCAAGGTCGATGTCAGCATTATCCCAGGACCGAATGCATCTGATCTACCGTCCGGAAATCGACCACAGCCATTGTCAGTCTGGAAGAAGTGAGAGCTGCAGCAAGCAACAAAAGCACCCTGGAGCAAACGGTCGAAGATGTCCACGATCACCTCTGCGCGTTCTACAAGGTTGCTAGGAAGCGATTTGTGGATACCATCTACCAGCAAGTTGTCCAAGGCCTTCTTTTGGCAGGACCCAAGAGCCCTCTGTCCGTTTTTGATCAGGATTGGGTGTTGTCTCTGGACGCAGGAGAGCTGGACATGATCGCCGGAGAGTTGCCCACGGTGAAAGAGCAGCGGACAGCCCTGCAGAAGAAGATCAAGGACCTCGAGGTCGCCATTCAGATTCTGAAGAAATAACCGGATCCATGTCCCTCTTGGTTTGTTCTATTGGGTTGCATGTAGCGTCGATGAGAGATTTTTCGGCTTAGAATACTAGATTAGACAGGAATCGAGAAATTTGTGAGATCAGGCGTCTCGCCCAGTAATGCTGTATGTATTGCCTGACATCATGGTATTAGCCGAAGTTCAGTTGTTTAAAAATGACATATAATGCCCCCTGCCAGCGTACCTGATAAAGATCGTCAACTCGGTCTTTGATTTGAGTCCCATGCTACGTACAGTATGTAGCCTTGTCGATGCGGGGAAGCGTCACCTGCGAGGATACAGCCTGACGTAGGTAGATCGTTCGCTCCGAACTCCGTAGTTGATATTCGTGATAGTCCGTAGAATCGTACGCCGTAAATTGGGATTTATTGACCTGCCCTTCTGGGCACAGACAAGCTTTCGGCGGCTCCCTCGATGAAACTTAAGAAAGTGTCGCCGGCAAATGCCAAAAGCCGCAAGCATCGAATCCCCGTCGGAGATGAGCGAAGCGGGGCAGGAGCGGGTCTCGTGCGCTCCTTCCACCGCGCCTATCTTTGCTTAGTTTCTTTCCGCCGAGTCAATCGCTGATAGCCTATGCGAAAGTAATTAATACGACGCTGCAATCCGCTTGCCTCTGGCGAATCGACGCTGAGATGGCTTTGCCCAGCCTTGCCTGATGAGGCAGGATCTTCAGCATTTCATCTTCAGCTGGCCGTATCCGTACTCTCGCGCGTGCCGAAAGATTACCCCGTAGGCTCCAGTGAATCGACAGCAAAATGGAAGCTATAAAGATGAGCTGTCCTCCTCGGTCGCCGCGCTGGTCCGAGGCACAATTGGGACTCCCGGCAACTCAAGATGCGTGTCCAGTCTCTCTTCTCTACCGCGGTGGTCGCCGCCGGGCTGCTGGCCGACAGCGCCAGCGCCAAGGGGAGCCACGTCCCCTTGCCTGCGAGCGTGCAGAAACGCTACGCAGCTCATTTCGAGGCCATGTCTGCGAAGCGTGAGGTGGAGCACTCGCACCCCAAGGATTTCCGATTCCTTAACAAGAAGACTGAGGGTGAGTTTGCCCTCCAGGGGTTGAAGACTGAGGAGGAGGGGAAAACTGATCCGAGCGTTTGTTAGCCTACCGAGTCGAGGAGCTTCCTGATGTCAAGTTTGACGTTGGTGAGCTGTACTCGGGTTTGGTCCCGATCGACAAGCACAACACGTCTCGCGAGCTGTTCTTCGTCTTCCAGCCCACCATTGGTGCCCCGGTTGACGAGATCACCATCTGGCTGAATGGCGGTCCTGGCTGCAGTTCCATGGAAGCCTTTCTGCAGGAGAATGGTCGCTTCAGCTGGCAGCCCGGCACTTTCGCTCCTGTTGAGAACCCTTATTCGTGGGTCAACCTGACCAACATGCTCTGGGTTGATCAGCCCATCGGTACCGGGTTTTCTGCTGGCACCCCGACTGCCACTAGGCAGGAAGAGACGGCCGAAGACTTTGTCAAGTTCTTCAAGAACTTTGAAGAGCTCTTTGGCATCAAGAAGTTCAAGATCTACATCACTGGCGAGAGCTACGCGGGTCGCTACGTGCCTTATATCTCCGCTGCGTTTATCAACCAAAACGATACGGACTACTACGATTTGCATGGTATGTTGGAACTATTTCTAGATTGAGAGAACGCTGTGCTAAGCTAGTCGTCAATAGGCGCCCTCGTGTACGACCCCGTCATCGGTGCATTCACTACGATCCAAGAGCAGCTGCCTACCTACCCCTTGATCGAGGCGAATACCAACCTGTTCAACCTCAACGAGACCCAGATGGCTACGCTCAAGAAGATGCACAAAGACTGTGGATATGAAGAATACCTCGAGAAATACCTGACTTTCCCTGCTTCTGGCGTCCAGCCTATCATGAAGGATGGCAATGCGAGCTGCGATGTGCTTGACACCGCCCTCGAATACGTGCTCGCAGTTAACCCATGCTTCAACATTTACGAAATCAATACCAACTGCCCTATCGCTTGGGATGTCCTCGGCTTCCCTACCGTGCTGGAGTACACACCGGCTGGTGCAGATATCTATTTCGACCGTGCCGATGTCAAAAAGGCTCTGCACGCGCCCAACATTACTTGGGCTGAATGTGGAGAGATCAGCGTTTACGTCGGCACTGGCGGGCCCGAGGGAGAAGGCGATCTCGCGCTCGACCCGATTCAGCACGTCTTGCCTCAGGTTATTGAACACACTAACCGTGTGCTGGTCAGCAATGGCGACTATGACATGATCATCCAGACCAACGGTACTCTTTTGGCCCTCCAGAACATGACATGGCATGGCAAGCTCGGCTTCGAGGAGCGGCCGAGCAAGCCGATTGACATCAAGATCCCCGACCTCATCTACCAGGAAGCATTCGTGGAGAGTGGATACGGCGGTATGGATGGTGCTCAGGGTATCATGGGTGTCCAGCATTTTGAGCGTGGACTGATGTGGGCTCAGACTTATCAGTCTGGACATATGCAGCCTATGTACCAGCCGCGTGCGTCGTACAGGCACTTGCAGTGGTTGCTCGGACGCGTTGATGAACTGTAGCTATAGAACGAGGACATAAAAGTTGATAGCATGGTCTTGGCATACATGTAGCTAGACCGAGTATTTAATACATTAAGTATTGACAGTGATCCTATGGTTTTTAATTAACGTAGTAATGGGCAGTTTTCCACGACTGAAATTATTCTAAAAGAGTTTATCTGAAGTTTCAAATCCTAGAACACGTTTTTCTAAACCTGAGTATCTGTAGTAGGATCCCATGCAACAGGCGAATACTCATCCGTAGTCAACGAATCCACATCCTCGTTGGACAACTCAAAGTCAAAAATCTGCGCATTCTCTTCGATTCGAGACGGGGTAACTGATTTCGGGAGAGGAACGAAGCCCTGGAACAGCGAAAAGTTAGCTCTTGCGTTGTTCTATCGGACTGCATTTAAAAACGCACCTTCTGCACACTCCACCGCAACAATATTTGGGCTGGCGTCTTGTTGTACTTATCCACCAGTTTCGCCACAGCAGGATCATCGTGTCTTTTGGCACGCACAATCGGACAATAAGCCTCCACGACAACATCATTGGCGCGACACCAGTCGACGACATCCTTGCGACCAAGCCAAGGATGCAGCTCCCACTGACCGACGTCGATCGAGCCCGGCAGTTTGCTGGATTGAATGTACTCTTTGAGTTCCTCGAGATGATGCACGCCGTAATTGGACACGCCGAGCGACCGCACTTTGCCTGCCTGCTGGGCTTCGACAAGGGCTCTCCACGATCCGAGGCGTTCTTCTTTGGAGCCGTAGGGGGCGTGCAGGAGGATTCTGGATGCCGTCAGTCAGTGGTGCCCGTTTCGCTTTTATAGTCAGTTGACACTTACAGATCAAAATAGTCGAGTCCGGATAGTCGCAGACTGTTTTCAATAGATTTTGTAGCTTTCTCGTAGCCCTGCGATTGGTATGGAACCTTGGTGGTGATGAATATCTTGTCGCGGGGGATGCCAGAGGCGCGGATAGCGTCGCCGCATGCTTGTTCGTTGTGGTACGCAGCGGCAGAGTCGATCTGTGAGATGACATCAGATATGTAAATTGTATAGATTTATTTCCTGGTAGAAAAAGCTTACATGGCGGTAGCCCACTTCGAAGGCTTTCAACACGCATTCTTCGCACTCGTCGGCGGGGCTGTCGTTCATGTTAGAGGGCAGTTTCCGACGCATGCAGATAGATACTCACGTTTTGTAGACCTAATATACAGTATACTTCTGCTTAGCCTGTATTCTCGTTCATCAATCGAAAATACTCACGCCAAAACCCAAGATGGGCATCTCGTAGCCCGACTGCAGTCGGTACGCGGTGGTGATGTCATACTTGGTGGCCATTGCGGTGGATGGTGGTCTGAGCAGTTGGCTGGTGAGCTGTCTGAGTCTGGGTAGAGAATCAGTCATTCAGTTCTGTTAGAGACGGCGACACTGTTTTATATATGTCATTGATGAATGTGTGAAGTGAAAGTCGGCAGATGGCGGACATATTATTAATGTCTGCGGCGATACCACTCGCCCTATCGCCGAGGCCTCGGATCTCGACTATGTATGCGCGCATTCCACCTTGAAATATTCTTCACGAATAAAGTTAGTGTTGGTTTTTCTTCGTTTAATTTATTTATGAAGAATATCATACTCAGGGGTGGGTTCAGGGGCCCAAGTAATAATACTACGTATACGGGTCGCGGATTGCCCATCCGGACAATGGCTTCAAGACTCACATATCACACAATATAAGCTTTCGATTATTCCGCTCCCCATCAATATCTGAAACCTGCACAAAGACGGATGTAGCTACTTTATTCCCCCCTTTGATACGCCACGCAGCACAATATCTGCCGATGAATCCGTGGTGCTGCAGTGACTCGGAGACTATATATGAGGCCATTGTCCCTTCTCCACCACTCTTACTATTGTTCATGCAAACGACTCTGCCTGGCGCCCAGCAAATCCGTGTGCCATTCTTCTTCAACCAATTCATCTTGGTGCTTTCGACATATCACGTATTGTTCTTTTTTTTTTTTTTTCCTAATGTGAATTGTTGCGTCACTAGGTCGCCCTACAGGGACATTGTGCCTCTCCTGGCACGACATCTGGACGGATTGTTCTCTTTCCCAACAACTGAGGGGTATTGACCCTGGGATAGTTGCTATTATTCTTGAAGCCTGTCTGGGTATTATATTAAGGATCGCGCCGTTGTCTCCGAGCTCGCTTTTGGGCATTTTATAATCCATCCGTTTGACTGTCTTCTTAGATATCATCTTCTTCAAACAACATTTGAAACATTTGAACGACAGCTCAGCATCTTGTCTACCCTCAACTCCCTCAAATCTCGAAAAAGATCCCTTGAGCAAGGCTTTTTGCTTTATCTTCTTTCCTTTCCAAATCTACACCCCTTCAATCTCTAAAATCCTTCGCCATGGCGAGCTTCAACCCCTACGAACAGAACATTACCATCGTGGCCAGCGTCGGAGGCCCCTTCAACATTACCATGGCCGATCTTGACAGCTACGTGCAAGTTGGAATCATTACCTGCGTCGACTATGGAGCCCAGCTCGGCGCTTCTGTCGTGACTCTGGTCATGTTGCTGTTGCTGACCAGACCCCAGAAGCGTCGCTCTGCAGTCTACAGTCTAAACGCGGGTGCTCTCTGCTTGAACATTGCCCGTCTCGTTTGCGACATTCTGTTTTTCACTGGTGCTTTCTTCGAGACTTATACCTTTTTTTCCGGAGACTATGCGCGCGTCAAACCAAGTGACTATGCAACCAGCATCCTGGCAATGGTCCTTCTCGCCCTTTTGGAGATTTCCATCCAGTTCTCGCTGATCCTGCAGACATTTGCAACCTGTACAAACCTACCAGCTTTGCAAAGGCGTCTTTTCCAGGGCTTTTCCACTATGGTTGCGATTGTTCCGACTGGATTCCGTCTCGCTCAGATGGCTCTGAATGCCAAATGCACCATGGAAAACTTGCCGTTTACGCAGTATATCTGGCTGGAAAAGGCAAACACGATCATCATGACCATCAGCGTTTGCTATTTTAGTACTATCTTTATGTACAAACTGGCCTTTTCGATCTACAGACGCCGGCAATTGGGGGTTCGCCAATTCGGACCCATGCAGGTGCTCTTCATCATGAGCTGCCAGACCATGATTGTGCCAGGTAAGCCTACAACAACCCATCAAAGACCGACGACCACTTTTCTAATAATAATAAAATTTCTAGCCATCTTCGCAATCCTCCAGTTTGTCTCGGAAATCCCAGAGATCAACTCCAACGTCTTCACCTTTGTTGTCATTTCCCTGCCCGTGACTTCACTCTGGGCCAGTGCCGCGCTTCCGGGCCACTCCCCGTCGCATCTCAACAGCGAATCCGGCAAGCATCTGTGGGACACGTTATCGTCTGCCTCGACTTTTGGATCCAGCGAGACAACTCTTTTCAGACCGCATAACCAGTCCGTGAGCTCGGCGGCCTCGACTCCTCGCGCTGGCTTTCAGGATTTGGAAAAGGGGAGGTACACTGCTGGCATCCGCCGTCGGGATTCTCTTGTTCAGTGAGGGGGGTTTTTTTTTTGTTCCTTTTCTGCTTTATTCTCGCTTTCATCTGCGTTATGCCGAACCGTTTCTTTGATGATTTGATTTTATTGCCCGATGGTTATTGCCGGGCTTGCTTTGTCGACGAGAGGGGAGGAATAAAGAAAAGTTCATGAGGCCAAGTTTACGAGAGAATTTCTAGGATTATTTTTTTTGTTTGTATTTATTTAGTTATTTTAATATCATAATTTCAACTTATAAGATATATTCAAGTAAAAGTCTTGTATCTAGTGGGTATTGAATCACATCCGGAAGGTCTATGTATATCGAGCATTGAAATGGAAAACATTGCAATGTTTTATCAAGAAAATTATTACAGCAGCAGAATAGATATATTAATACCAGCAATATATATTTAGTATGTCGTTTAGGGACGCGGCTGAAGGACTTGGCGCGGTAGGAAGCTTTATTACCGGAATAGGAAATAGGGCTAAACCGGAACGGACGGGCACGCTGTCGTAGTATGTGGACTTTACATGGTAATTATTAGATACAAATAGGTTGCTAAAACATAATTTGAAGTCTTCGTGTGTTTCATAGGTCTTGTTGTCTAAGTCTACCTGCAAACTCAAGCCCTCTGTCCGTTCAGATCAAGGTACATTCTGTCAATGCATGCATCCGCCAAGAACAGCGATCAAAAGCCACGTGTAGAGCATAAAATCTATATATAGCTAGTACTCTCCCACTAAACATCACCGGGGCATCCCTAGATCATAGCGTTTCTAGTTCTAGTTCCATAGGCCTTCGACTGTCGTCCAGACTTCCGAAGAACGCCTTACGGAGTATTGCTTAGTGCCCTGCTGTAGCCTGTCTAAGTGAGCTTATTACTTAACGGCAAGACGTGCTGGCTAATGCATGTACGTACTAAGTTCTTGGGCTAATTTATGCTTGTTGGGTATAAGAGTTGTTGGTGTGGAACGATGAACGTTTCTGTCAGTGGAGTAGATTGAAACTTGAACAGAGGTAGTCTGCATGTGCGTACAGAGTATCAAATTTGATCCTGAGATACTATTGCTAATTTCACGCGCAGTATGGCGGCTCTTCACGTCCAGTGACTTTGTGGCTATACAAGATATTGTTGTATCTTGCATAGCTAAGTAACCAGCCACCATAGCCTCAGACCCTGCAGAGCAATTAATCACAGCAGCCAGTCAATCCACCAAATCACTGATTTCCACCAACATACGGTCATGATGCGGAAAACGCTTCCCCCTAGGCCTGTGCATATCGCAACTTATTGCGCGATATCAACACCAAATACAAATTCATAGGCAAACCAGTGGAGCAAAGGAAGTTGCGCGACCCACAAAAAGAATTTCCGCATTTCTACTAGCCCCACAAAGGCGCCGAATGGGGTCGATGATCGACCGATCAGCCTTCTTCTTTTGGGGCTGCTAAGCTTTAGCGTGGCCAGCCATACCGCTGGCCTTGGCGCTGAAGAATGCCTGGTTGCGCGTAGTTGCGATGCCAGTCCCTACGCTATTCCACCTAGTACTCTGTAAACTCGGGCCGGCGACGTACAAGGCTGAGTTGTGCGGGTTTTAAGATTGCTTATTTTCAGCCTGGGTGGTTTAAACTAGTTAGTGATTGACAAGAACATAATTTTAGAGTCCTTCAAATGTTCCACGCACGATATAAATGCCCGCGTAGCTCGCCCCTTTAAAAAAAGTTCCAAACCGACATTTAACAACTCAAGTTTTGCATTTTCTTTTAAAAGTTTTCTCTCATCGTTATACCTTTAATTCAAGCGACTTCTACATCATTGAACCAGCCATGGCTTCTCTCATGGCTAGAGCGCCGGTGTGCTTGACGCCAGAGCACTGGACCGAATGTATGTCTTTACTTTCATACATATATCAAGCGAGCTAACTCTGGCTAGATGAGACTCCTCTTATTGGAGGGCTCAGTTTCTACCACTTTAATTTGATCATATCCGGCGCCAGCACAATCATTGTGTGCTTGTTGATGTTCAGTTTAATGGCGGAGCACGCCTGTCATCTCAGCAACCCGGCAGAACAGCTCAAGTAAGCCACCACTACGAAGCTTTTTTTTCTTCATGTTACTAACTACTGGTATTGACAGAATCATGCGAATCGTCAACATGCTGCCGTCTTACACCCTCGTCGCATACGCGTCTCTCGCCAAGCCCAATAGTTTTATTTATCTGAGCGAATGGGTCGAAGTTTTTCAGGCTATTGCGCTTTACGCGTTTCTGATGCTGCTTATTGATTTCCTTGCGCCCAGCGATGAAGAGCGCATCTCATTTTTCGCATCTCTGCGCATAAGAAAGACGTTTAAGAAGGGGAAATACAGAGAGGGGCTGTCGTGGCTGAAGGTACGTTTTGTGTAAACCAATAGAACGAAAAGAATACTGACGATTGGGTTGAACCAGCTCACATACTACAGTGTGCTGCAGTATCCGTTTGTCGTTATCAGCTGCGCCGTCGCTCAGTGTGTTCTCCAGGCTTTGGGCGCCTACTGCCTGGATTCCAATTCGCCAGCGTACGGCCATATTTGGGTATGTTCAGTTCATTTGCTTTGAAGACCAAAAAGAAAACTGACAATCTATAGATTGAAGTTTTCTCCAATCTCTCCGTCTCGTTCGCTATCAATGCCATCATCCGATTCTACCAAAACACCAAAGACTACATCAAGGAGCAAAAGCCGTTGTTGAAATTGCTGTCCTTTAAGCTCATGGTTGGTCTGATCTTTTTGGAACAGGTATGTGAATTCAACTCATTCCAAAATAAAAAGTCTAATGCATTTAGATTGCATTCATGGTCCTCGAAGCAACAAAAGTCCTCTTGCCTTCCAAGACAATGAGCTACGCAGACATCAAAATCGGCCTGCCCAACATGATCATCTGTATCCAAATGGTGCCGTTTGCCTTTTTCATCCGCTACGCTTTTAGTGTCAAGCCCTATAAACTACACACCAAATTAACCGATGCCGATTCCGAGCTGGGCGGTGATTCCGATAAACTTCTTCTTAATGGCCCCCTCGGAGGAAACCGCCTCGGCCGGAAATTCCAGCAACGGTCTTACCAAGGCGGCCGTTTCGGAATCTACGCGTGGCTTGCCTATTTGAATCCCTTTGAGATGGTCCAGGATGGTATTGGCATGTACAAGCTTCTGCAAGAAGTGCGCATCAGGAAGCAGACGGTGGAAGCACTGCCAGAGACCGAGGAGGCCACAGTCGATGATGGTGCAGCAAACATTGAAGCGCATCCGGACGAGCACTCCTCGACTACGGAGTTGCAGCAGCAAACCACGGCTTATTCGCCGCTGAATAATAACAACAGTCAATATGGCCATCCCATGGAGAATTTGGCGGCAGCGCCTAGCTATGGACAGCACGCTGCGTATGGGCAGGCCACGGAATATGGCCAGGAAAACGCGAGATATTATGACCCTGCTTCCAACGCTGAATATCGCCGAACAAATTATTAGGTTTGTTTTTTTGATTTTCTTTTTGCATTTTTAGGTTTTGACATAGCAAGTAATGTTGAGCGGTGTATATTTATGAGACTTGTTGCCCACTTCTAGAGTTGATATGGTTGTTAAAAATTAATGAGAACCTTATTATATAACTTTCTATTTCAGTATTACTTCCCCAATTTCAATTTCTTACTCCGTTTCCGCCCTTTCATGCCAATAGAAATAAACACAACACCATTCCAAAACCCCCTCAGCGACCCCGTCGCAACCACCGCGATCAGCAGCGGATACGACGTTTGCTCCTGATTCACAAACGCCGACACGCGGTTTATCGTCGGCGCCACCCACGTCGACAAGAGCACGAGAAAGAAAATCAAGGGCATCAAGACGTAGTGTCTGAATGAGACGGAGGTTTGGCTATGGCTGACATGCGGGGGCACTTGGAATATGACGGGCTCTTCTTGGGATTCGAGAATGTTGGCGGATTTTGTTGTTATGCTGGTTTCGGTGGCGTGGGAGGTGTTGGATGCTCGTCTGTCGGAGTGGTTGTCTGTGGTTGTGATTGAGGATAGTTGGATGTGCTCGGTTTGTCCGATGTGGAATTTCTGGCGGAGTTTGAAGACTTGATAGCCGACAAGACAATAAAGAATCATGGCGAAGAATATCAGTAGCCTTTTAAAAAAGAGAGATTAGAATGTGCAGATGATTAAACAAGGAACTTCTTACCAGACTGGTCCGTAATAGAAAATAATCCGGAAAAGCATCCATTCCGGGGATATCGAGCACCAAATCTAGAAACGTTGGTTTCCGTACAGCAGCTAGATAGAAACAAACTCACAGTCTCGCTTCCATACATGGGCCCCTTTTCCGGAGTCTGGACGAAGAGAAACACCAATGCAGGGACAAACACCAAGGTTGTAATAATCACAATGAACTTGACCTCGAGTCTTCGCAGGTCTTCGGCGTCATAACGGTAGAAAACAATAAGAAACACGTCATAAGCCATAGCCAGCGTCCAAAACACATCTGCTATTGGAAACCTGTAACAACTCTACTTAGTACTTGTTATATGGTATGGGATGTCACGTACATTTGCAGCGAAAACGCCTGAAACCGACACAGCGCCGACGCATCCCCGGCACTCGGCCCGCCCACGGATATCATCGTCGCAATAAAGTCGAACAGATTATAGAAAGAATTAATAAAAATCAACCGGTGCATCGGGTTACGGAAGTTTTTGGACATGCTGAACGTCACGATAATGGTCGTGACGCCGAGGATGGACAGCGCCGAGGAGGCGCGTCCTACCATGGCCAAAGTGTTGGACTGCGCGTCGGAGAGGATCATTTTGAGTACTGTGGTTCATATAGATCGGATCTTCAATATGGACGGCATGTCGCTGTACAAAGTCATCACGGAGCGCGCCATCGGGCTGCTATTCCTTGCCTACTATAGATATATTGACTCTGGGGGGTGGTCTTGATGATGGTACCTTTTCTTGTAGTAAATGACGTGATGCGCAGTAAAAGTCAGCCCAGGGACAGCTGCAAATGACCAGCGTGGGATGGGCGAGCGAAAGCTTGTTGTGCATAGCGCTATTGCGCCATTTGATATTTGTTTTTTTTGTATGAACGAGGATCTTATATCCCTGGATCAGCACGCGACCAGATCAGTCGTTCATGCTATGGACTTATTAGATGAGTATAACGCGAGATAGCTATGAAATCTACGTTGGAGTCGTTTGACTATCACTCAATGATACTTGTATGTCTCCGCGGATATACCAGTACTCTTTCTTCTGAACCTAATAGACGAGTCCAATTGAACGAGAGCTTGCGACGCCTACAGGAACGGGCCACTGGTATAACATAATAAACGAATCGCAAATCGCGGCTGCCAGAGAAAATCGCTCGAGCAAGTGAAAAAAAATAAGGTTTGGGCCAATCACAAACGGTCTTTTCTAACGTCATTTGGCTGCTCGCTGTCGTGATTTGTATGCATGCCCGACGCCAATCAGGAGCCTGACCAGCGTGCCGGGTTTGTATACTACGTACGTATCTTTAATTCTCTCAAAGATCGTCTATTTCGATCATCTGATAAAAGAGTACCTAGCGTTCTTATACCTACTGCGCCACGCCATATATTTATTTCAGCCATACGATAATGCTTTAATTGACAAAATGATCTTCTAGTAAACTACTAAGGAAGAGCTTGCACTACCTGAGCCCAATCACCATAGCCATACCTCCCTGGCACGCTCTCCCCATCAAACAAACTCGCCAGCACAACCCTGTCCTTCTGGTCTCCAGTCCACGGCTGTCTTCCATGCTGCGCAATCACATTATCAAAGACGAGCACGTCCCCTTGTTCCCATTGATGCAACACCCTAATATCATCCGTGATTTCGAGAAGATGTACAAGATACTTCTCGGGAATAGGAGTTCCATCGCCAAATAGTACCTGCGTAACATTCTTTCTCTTTCCGGTATTGTTTGCTAGAGTGTTCTTATAATACGAGGCCAGCCCCGTAAACAGCGTCGGAAGATTAGTATCTTGCTGCGTCCGTATCGCCGGCAGACGATGCGTCACAACCAATGTCTGATCATCATCCTCCCATTTCCACGTTGTATGTTCCCCTCTTCCATACCGCTTGATCTGCTCCTCAATCTTCCCCTTCCGCGTCTCGAGATCATCGCCCTCGACAATTTCCTTCCCAAAGGCCTGCCGCAGCGTTGATCCGCCTTCGTACTGCTTGTCGACTTTGTATGTAACCTGACTCAAAACGCCTTTGGTCGCTAGCTGGTCGATAAACTCGGGGATTTCCCTGTTTGCGCGATTGAAAAGCTCCAAACTGGACGAGATGGGCGTTTCGCCGCCACTTCCCTTTGCGGGTGCCTTGTGTGAGTAGAAGAATATGTATTCGGGCGCATGAGGGACCTGTGGGGATTCGTTGTGGTTGTATATGAGTACTTCCTTGGGCGCTTCGTTGGCTGGCGCGACGTTGGGTGCGAGAAGCGGTCGGTCAACCACGATTCCGATAATCTCGTGCGGCGAGTAGCCAAACGCATGCGCGAAACGGCTGAAGTCGTCGGCGGAATGGATGGGCAGGTTGCGGAAGAGCAGGGCGCCGTGGGCGGCGAGTTTTTTGGTTAGGTAGCCATTGTGTTGTGTTTGGAGTGATTTGATGGTTGAGATTGCGGCGTCGAGAGAGGGCTGTTCGGTCGTTGCGGGACGGAGAGCGAGAGGGATCACGGTGTTTTCAGGATGCGGTGCAGTGAGGATGCGCTGGTTAGTCGATGGAAGAGAGAAAGACTCGAAGAAAGCGAGATCGGAGGAGCTGTCGTTCAGCGTCAGTGTTTGAACTGCCAACTGCTCTGTGATGGTAGCCATGATGGTATGCCGGCAAATGGTTGTATGTGAATGTCGTGTCAAGACGGATTCATAACCAATTAATATGATTATTTGAACTTGAGAAACACACCCAAGTCTTGCCAATTTCTGTCGCCGATCACGAAATGCGGGGTCTCGATGATAAATTGCCTATTTGGGAAAAAGACAGCCTGCTTCACATGGCAAAGATTAATCTCGTGGCTGTGCGTGTATTGATTGGCTTGATTTGCTGTCCAGATAAGCCATCAATGCTATTGGCAGCGATTGTGTGACCACGCGATTTCTTGCGCAATGCACGGCTTTCTATCGGGTTGGTGAACAGTGCTGTATACATTAGACCAAATCCTTGTGTCAGATGTCTAAAACAGGACCACATGTGCAAGTCAATTTTTAGACAGCTCATATTCTCGTCATGGCGACAACCAATGCACCCAAAACTGATGTATCAGGCGTACTGAAATCACCACATGGCAATGACAACGTTTCCAGCATCCAGGTATACGCTGACGAACAACCTCCACCCAGCCAGCGACAAAAACCCCAGTTCTTTCGCTCGACCCTGTTCCAGCTCCTCGTGGTCAGTCTATGCGCCTTCAGCGCACCGGGCATATGGTCGGCCATGAACGGGCTGGGCGTGGGTGGCTCGCAAAGCCCTAACCTGGTCAACGCCGCCAACGCGCTACTCTACGCCTTCATGACAGTGACCTGTTTCGCAGGCCCGTTTATCACCAACATCATAGGTTTCCGGTGGACTCTTGCGCTCGGTTCAATTGGATATCCGCTGTACGCTGCCGGTCTGTACACAAACAATCGATTCGGCACAATCTGGCTGGTATACGTGGGCGCCGTGGCATGCGGCATATCGGCAGGGTTCTTCTGGTCGGTCGAGGGCGCGATAGCGACAGGATACCCCGAGCAGCATAAACGAGGGAGGTACATTGCGACATGGTTCTCGTTTCGCAACATGGGCAACGTGATTGGCGGTGCTATCTCGCTGGCGCTCAACCACAACGTGCAACAAAAGGGCCAAGTCGGGTATCAGACGTATCTTGGGTTCATTGCCATTCAATGTTTGGGCCTTGTTTTTGGCCTCTTCTTGTCGAATCCAGAAAAGGTACAGAGGGATGATGGAACCAAAATCGAAGCGCCGAGGGGAATCGATTGGCGCACAGAAATTCGGATGATGTGGCGATTGGCACGTAGCAGATCCATCTTGCTGTTGACGCCGCTCTTCTGGTATTTCGGCTGGATGCAAGCATATCCGGGGACGTATCTGGCGACGTACTTTACAGTCAGGGCCCGCGCATTGGGCAGTTTCATGTCTGCTATTGTGGGCACTCTAGCAACATGGCTTGCTGGGGTGTTGGTCGATATCCCCTGGCACAAGGACCGAAAAGTGCGCGCAATAAGCACCTATGTGCTCGTTGCGGCGCTCAACACCGCGACGTGGATCTGGGCAGTGTACCTTCAAAACGAGTATCGACACACCAAGCCAACATTGGACTGGGCGAACCAGTCCACTTTTGCACGCGGTTTTGGTCTGTACATGTTTGAACGGGCCAGTCTGGCCATGGTCGAGAATTACATCTACTGGTGTATTGGGAATTTGTCAGACTCGCCGGGCGACCAGATTCGCTACAGCTCTTTGCTGAGAGGCATTGAGACCGCAGGGGTCGCTGTATCCTTTGGAGTGCAAGCTGTGCCGACTGCGCTGATTGTCACCGCGTGTATCAATTTTGGATTCTGGTTTGCTGCTTTGCCTTTCAGTTACTATGCAACGGTCGAGGTGGTGAGAAAGGTGCGGAAGACAGTGTAGAGCAACATGACCATGATTTCCTGTATTTAGTAGCCATAGAATATCGTCATAGTCAATATTCCAGTCATCAATGTATCTGAGATAGAAGAAAAAAGGTAGGGATGATGTCTTGTCCGGGCGAGAGTGTAGAGAGAAGGTGTAGTAGTGTAGAGAGGCACAGAAACGCCAAGCACGCGGCGGGGAAGCAGCTCGGCTCCTTCCTCCTTCCTCCTTCCTCTCCGCACGCGCATCACCGCCAGGCATGGACTATCGCTCTCGACATGGCCGCTGTGCCCCAGACCACGCTGACCTGGCTGTGGGCTGTCCTCACCAAGGCATGCACTTCCTCTCGTCCCTGTTGACTCAAGCTGACGCCGACCCAGAACCACTATGACCCCAAACAAACATATCGCGATCCCAACCGCACATACCACGACATCGCTCGAGCGCTGGCGCAGTATCCCTCTCTCGGACCACGCACAGATGTCTACAGTGAGCTTCCACAGTTGTCAAGATACATAAACCTGGGCTCATCACTGATCTAGCTTACGAAAATGGCACCTCGTCGCTACTCCTCCACCTGGTCGGCACGCTGCCGGTCGCCTTTCGCGGCGCCACCTACAATATCCCCGTCGATGTTTGGATCCCAAATACGTATCCACTCGAACCCCCGATAGTATATGTCACCCCGGCTGCAGATATGGTTGTGCGATCGGGCCAGCATGTGACCCTGGAAGGACGGGTATATCATCATTACTTGGCACATTGGGCTGAAGCTTGGGATGTGAGTGCTTGTCTAGTATGATCTAAGCGCAGGCTTGCTGATTGGGAGAATTCTAGCGAGTGTCAATTTTTGACCTTTTTGCCGTTCTACGGGATATCTTCGCCAGAGAACCGCCCGTCAAAGCCAGAGCTCCAGCTGCTCCAGCACAACCACCACCACCACCACCACCACCACCAGCGCAACCCGAACGACCACAAGGCGGCCCTCCTCCGGTACCTTCGCTTCCACCTGAGCTAGCTGGATCACCCAGCACACCTCAGGCGCCTACACAAGCTCAACAGCCTCTTTCGATACCTCCCCAAGTCCCCCCGAAGCCCGGCCAGTCACCACAAGTACACTCTCCACCCCTCTCGCGAGCGACTGGACCTGCTGCACCTCCATTACCTCCCAAAGGTCAAACACCGCAGGGCTACGGAAGTTACGCTCAGAACGGCCCGGCAGACGGGGCCGCAGCTTATGCTTTTCAGAGGCAAAGTAGTTTGCGGACTGCTGCTCCCCAACAACCTCACATTGCACCTGGAAGGCCGAACCAGATCTCAGATACTCATCCCGGGCCGAGAAATTTCCCTCCCTCGCAAGCTCACGACGCTGGCTATATGCCTCCGCCGACCCAAGTGCGGCCACCTTCCGGGCAATTCTATCCACCATCACAACCTCAACAGCCGAATCCACAAAACGCATACCGACCACAGTATCCACCACAGCAGCACCAAGCTCACTACCGCCAAGTTTCTCAGCCTTCTGCACCTCAACCAGTACCTCAACCGCGAAAACCACAAACTCCGGATCTCCTGACCTCGCCGTTTGACGTCGAATTGCCGTCGATAGCACCCACCGGTCCGCCTCCACCTGTGCCTCCGAATCCAGAGAAAGACGCCCTCTTGCATACCTTGTCACATACACTGACGGAGAATCTGCAATCAAATGTGTCACAATCAAGATCGGCCGTTGTTCCGTTACAATCACAGGCTCAGGCCCTTCACATTGCTCTAGGTTCTCTACAAGGAGAAATGGCTTCTCTCAATAATTTCCAGGCAACACTCCAATCGAACATTGGTATTCTCCAACAGTCCCTCCACCATGCTGATACTGTAATAGCGGATGCAAAGGTGCGAATAAGTCAGGGTCCCGCAGGAGCTCCACCTGGAACGTCCAATGACCCAGGAACTGCTACAACGAATGCCACCAATGGTGGTCTCCCTCCTATAGATGATGTTCTTGTTGCGCCCACTGTTGTTGGAAAACAACTGTACGATCTTGTCGCCGAGGAGCGGGGTATCCAACAAGCCATCTACGCTCTTCAAGCAGCACTTGTCAAGGGTATAATCGGTACCGACACTTGGTCACGCCACACTCGGAGCTTGGCGCGAGAAGCCTTTATCAAGCGTGCGCTCATTAGAAAAATTGGAACAGGAATGAGATTAGATGTGGGAGATGGCGCTGGGGTAATCCATTCATGATAAAATAACTCGCAGTGAAAGCGGTTTCACTTTGAACATCTTAGGAACTGCAACCTTTAGCATTCAGCAAATGACTTGCTATTGTGCAGGCAAATCAGGGTGCGAATACGGTAATCAGTGAATGACAACTATTTTAGAACTTGTCAAGATTTATGTATCATGAATAGTGCTGAGAGTTGCGGCGTCGGTGGGATAACTTGCGGCCTACATGCGTGACCTTCATCATATATCAACTGATGATAACGCTGATTAGAACAAATAAAAATCGGTGCTCCTATATTCATTGTAGCCATGATTCATGAACCAAATTCCATCAATTTCCTATCATTGATCTATATTATGCGTACCCTAAAGCTGGTTCGTCAAAAACTGTGCCTCACCCATCCCAAAACTCCAATCTTCCCTCGTATTCCCAACACAGGACACAATCAAGTCATTGCCAGATACACCACATTCAGAAAAAAGATTTTCATGCAGCGCTCGATATAATGCTTTCTTCTGTTGCTGATCTCGGCCCTGCTGAAATATTTGGATAATAACCAGTTTGCTACTTCGAGGAAAACCAAGGCCTGTGTCTTCGCACATGATCTCGTAGGCTTCGTGTTGAGTGACAATCTGTTTACAATTTGAGAGCAGTTAACTTTTGGACATGCCCTATACGTACTGGATCTTGGTGCCATTACCTGGTAGCGGTCTCGTTTTGGAGCCCCGAAATGTTCAATCATTACTTGCTGAATAGTAGCACCCAGTTTCTCAATCTCCGCTCGTGTTCTGGAGCCTTGGATGATATCGATTTTGACAAGCGGCATGTTGAGAGTTTCAGCAGGAGAATCGATCAGAGATAGCTTTCTGTGACAATTTATTTTTGCAACACCGTCCAACGATTTTTATGCTGTTTTGATCATCAGTTGAGATAATTCTGCGTTCCCGCAATTCCCGCAATGTTCCTGCGCGGGAGTTCGTTTTTCCATGTTAAGTAATTTTTCTAGCACTTCTCTGATAGAATTTCTGTCTGGACCAGTTTGCTGATTCACAGGGTTTTCTATGACGGAACATACCAGCAGGCGAAAAACCAATCGCAATGTGAAAATATTATTGTTTGAAGGAGCAGCCTGCCTAGGGTTTTATCGTTCTACGTCCAGCAAAAAACCTTTTGAGGGGTCCTAGGTATTCATTACACACCAGAGTGGCTCTTGGAGAATTTAAATTATTAGACTTGAGATACCGGCGTAAGAGAATTCCATGGTAATGACATCAATTGCTACTGTTAACTATTTTCACAAATCTAAATCCATCCACTTTTCACTTGCTCAATTGTAACTAGATATGAGATGGCATTACTACTTGCTTGCCAGTACTAGTATTCTCGCTCCGCCACAAACTCGTCACCGTCTTTGTCTGCGTATAAAAGCTCAATCCCGGTTTTCCGTAAAACGTGTTTGCACCTCCGCCAGCAATACTCTTCTTATTCCCAGAGAACGAAAACATGGGCAATGGCACTGGAATAGGCACGTTGATACCTACTTGCCCGGCTTCGATGTTTTTCTGGAAATATGATGCCGCTGGGCCAGATCGGGTGAATACTGCAACGCCGTTTCCGTATTCATTTCGATTTACGAGCTGTACAGCTTCATCGAGTGTTGGAACGGAAATACAGACGAGGACGGGTCCGAATATTTCTTCTTTGTAGCATCTCATGTCCGTGGTTACGTTGGTGATTATCGTTGGCCCAACCTGAAATCGGAATGTCAGCAATGAGTGTCTCAACATCGATGTATGTGCGAATAAAAGTAAGTGGACTCACGAAATTACCGTTTGGGTATTTCGGGACTCTATACCCTCTTCCATCAAGAAGAACTGAAGCTCCTTGCTTGCCGGCACTTTTTATAACGCTTTCAATTCTCTCTTTACTGGCAGGGCTCACCACAGGACCAACATCGCAGTCCTTCTCAAAGCCGCCACTTACTACAAGCTGTTTCGCACGCTCAACGAGATCCGGAAGCCATTTATCAGACTCCCCAACCGTGACAAGAACACTAAGAGCCATGCAGCGCTGACCAGCTGCGCCGAACGCTGCACCCACAACGGCATTCAAAGCATGCTCTTTATCCGCGTCTGGAAGCACAACAGCATGATTTTTAGCTCCCAGATTCGCCTGTACCCGTTTCCCATTGGCTGAGCCTCGAGAGTATATGTATTCGCCAGCGGCATTACTGCCAACAAAGCTGATTGCTCGAATGCGTGGTTCGTCGAGAAGAAAATTAACTGTATCTTTACTCCCATGAACAACATTCAACACACCCCTTGGCAGTCCAGCATCTCGCAAAAGCTCAGCCAAAATCAACGCTGCGCCTGGATCGCGCTCAGATGGTTTCAAGACCATGCAGTTCCCTGTCACGATTGCAAGCGGAATACACCACAGCGGGATCATGGCTGGGAAATTGAATGGACAGATGGCCGCGACAACGCCCAATGGCTCCCGATAAGTTCTGGTTTCCATATCCTTTGCAACCTCCAGCAAGTCTCCAGTCAGCTGCGTTGTAATCCCGCATGCTGTTTCGGCTACTTGAAGACCACGCAGAACGTCACCTTTGGCGTCTTTGAATGTTTTGCCTTGTTCGAGCGTGATCGAAGCTGCCAAGCGGTCCCAGTGGACTCTGATAAGATGCACGAATTTGAATAGAATTTGTTGCCGGGTGATAATGCTCGTAGCTCGCCACGCAGGAAAAGCCTTTTCGGCAGAGAGCACAGCGGCGCGTAGTTCGTTACTAGTACTCTGGGGGACGCGAGTTACAATGTTGTTCGTAGCTGGATCATGTACCTCGAGCCATTCAGTCGCGGTTGAGTTGGTGAATTCATTGTCGATGAAGTTTTTGGTGTCAATAGGGTCCGGTATCTTGTCGTGGGTGTTGGGGAAACGGGACGCTGTTGACGCTGCAGATGTTGTTGCGGGGAGAGATGACATGGTGAAATCAAAACAAATAGCTTGGAACTTTAAATACCTTGGAAGTAAATAGATAAAGAGCTATCTTTCAACCTATCTCCGAAGATGTGAATCCTCTTATATTCTTATCTCATCGGCCATTACCCCGGCATTCAGTTTTTTGCAATTTACTCCGGCTATTGCGGATGCTATCAACCGTATTATAGCAAATCTTTACGAAAGTGGCGCAGATCGTAATGGTAAAATGTTGTAACTTTTCCTTCTTATCTGACCTTAATGAGATACTATGCGTTGATCAATTCTTAGGGCAACGAGGCTATGCGGGAATTACGGGAAGGGCAATTGCGGGAAGACAAATGTAGATCTACTTCAACGCTCTCCGCATGGATATTGCGGTAATTACGGCAAAGTGAATATAATGTGAGGAAAAACATCGTCTTTATCTTGATAAAAGTGGAGAAAACGTGGGGAAGAGTTTGTGAGAAGGGGAACTGGTAACCTCGGCCGTTTGTGGAGAAAGCTGTTATATCATTACGACGCAGCCGGTGGTTTGAATCACACCCTCAAACGTATCGAGTTACATTGTTTCGATTTTATCAGTGAGAATGACGGCCATCACAAATGACTATCCATGGACAACCTCTCCACTCATTGTCTCAGCGCCCATGGCCCGGGTTGCAAAGCCCACGCTCGCGGTAGCTGTATCAAAAGCGCAGGGACTAGGGTTCATTGCCGCGGGTTATACGAGCGAGCAGCTCGAAGAGTTGCTCCAAGAGGCCACAGAGATGCTATCGGATAGTAAGACTACCAGCCAACACGACCCCACTGTTCTTCCCGTTGGAGTTGGGTTTATTACCTGGAGTGCTTCTCTTCAAACTGCGATTCCAGCGATTAAGAAATACCGTCCCTGTGCCGTTTGGTTATTTGCGCCTCCGACGGGCTATCAAGATCTTGTTCCATGGGTAACCGAGATCCGTGGAGTTACGTCTCAAAAAACTAAGATCTGGGTGCAGATTGGCTCTGTGGCAGACGCCATCCTGGTGGCGAGGATCGTTGCTCCGGATGTCTTGGTCTTGCAGGGCTCAGATGCGGGCGGTCATTCGCAGGCACAAGGTGCAAGTGTGGTCACTTTAGTACCAGAAGTCGCGGACAAGCTTGGAACTGAAGTACAAAGACCCGATGGCAAGTCCATGCAACTGATAGCGGCTGGAGGAATATGCGACGGACGCGGTGTCGCTGCTGCCGTCAACTTGGGCGCACAAGGCTGTGTTTTGGGGACCAGGTTTCTTGCGAGTCCAGAAGCGCTGATTGCGCAAGGATATCAAGACGAAATTCTGCGAGCTTCAGATGGTGGTGTGACTACCGTGAGAACAACAATCTATGATAGTGTACGAGACATTCACGGTTGGCCGGAAAATTACAATGGCCGAGGGCTCATTAATCAGACATACATGGATTATACGCGAGGTATGCCAGAAGAAGAGAACCGCGAGCTGTATCTTCAAGCAATGGAAGAAGATGGCCAGGGATATGGCCCGAAAGGTCGACTTACTACGTATGCGGGAACAGGAGTTGGTCTGGTTAACCACGTAATGCCTGCCAGTGATATTGTCATCTCTGTGCGGAGTCATGCATATGGGCTTCTTTATGGGCGAAATAAGGCATCTCGTTTGTAATGTCAATGCAATGTCATGTTCTTAATGTGTTGAATCAATTATAGTATAAGATAGCTATTGAGTATGACAGACATATTTCATGTTTCAACAAGTAATAGAAGTTATCTTAAGGTAATTACAATGAGCTTCTAGTATCAGTCTTTTAAGGAACATGTATATTTATGAAATAGGGATGTGTTTCACTTATAATAGAACGAAGACACGCTTTTCTTGGTGCGTGGCAAGCTGGCGGGAATTGCGGGATCGTGGATATTAGGGTTGTCAGCCCTATTGATTTCAGGTTTAAAAACCCAGCAGTCATCCCAAGAGTTTACAGTACGTACTCTTCAATGTTTTTGAAAGTATTGATTGTCATTTACTAGTCTTAAAGTTTTCAGAATTCCCGAAAATAAATATGACTCCCGAACAGATCAAGATTATTTCCCAAACTGTACCTGTGGTGCAGAAGTATGGGGAGACTATTACAACGGAATTTTACAAAGACATGCTGCATGCCCATCCAGAGTTGAATACAGTATTCAATTCCACCAATCAAAAAACAGGGCATCAAGCAAAATCTCTCGCGGCCGCTCTTTACGCATATGCAGCCAACATTGAAAATCTCGAGGTTCTCGGTCCGGCGCTTGAACTGATTTGCCAAAAACATGCATCTCTATACATCACACCAGATCAATACGAAATAGTTGGGAAATTTCTCTTGGAGGCAATGCAAAAGGTTCTCGGGGATGCATTTACAACACAAGTGCGAGATGCATGGGCTTCTGCATACTGGCAATTAGCCGGCCTTATGATCAAGAAGGAGTCTGCATTGTACGAGCAGAGCCCAGATTGGAGCACTTGGCGACAATTTCGAATTGCAAGGATTGTGCCGGAATCCACAGAGATCAAGTCATTTTACCTCGAGCCTGTTGACAGAAAGCCTCTACCGAAGTTCATTCCCGGGCAATACATCTCCATTCGACTCAATGTGCCTCGACTAGGCTATATCCAGGCCAGACAATACTCCCTGAGCGATAAAACAAGTTCGAGTTGTTACCGAATTAGTGTCAAACGCGAAGATGGGCATCGAGTCACTTCTAAGGTTTCAGAAAAGGAAGACACATCTGGTTGTGTTTCTAATCTTCTACACGAGATGGAAGTCGGCAACGAAGTTCAATTATCTCACCCTCGCGGAGATTTCTTTCTACAAGACGAAAAGGCCACCAGCCCAGTTGTGCTTATAGCAGCTGGCGTCGGTATCACGCCTTTATTGTCCATGTTCACACAGATTTCGGAAAATATGGCTCAAGTCCATCGCAAGGTACACATAATCCACGCGACACGAGATTCCGCTTCTCGAGCCTTCAAAGATACCATTGAAAGACTGGCTAAAGGTAACCCGAATATTAAGGTTACCTTCTTTGTCGAAAATCTGGAGGGTGGCGATGCTGACCGCACTTATGCCGGTCGTGTCGATCTGCGCCGGCTGCACGCACAAGATGACCTTTTCCGGGGTGACCCAAACACTGAATTTTATATTTGTGGACCTCCTCCTTTCATGCAAAGTCTACACGACTCTCTGATTCAACTCGGAGTAGATCAGACGCGTATTAGGATGGAACTTTTCGGCACTGGAGGACCGGGTTTGGCGCAGGATACTAAAAAAGAGGCTCGATTATAGACATCTTACAACAACACAGTGAGTTGAAGAGAACATAATGCAATATTTGAATTCAAGACACCTTACCCATGCAAATCTATTTCTATGCGTTCTAAAATAAACAAATCACCCTTTGACCACCAATGCCCAGAAAGATATCAAAGGCGGCAGAATGGCGCCAATAATAAGAGCATGGTATAGGCCAGTTTGGCCCCATCCAGATAGATTGGCCACCAGTCGACCTGTTGTAGCGCCAACGACGCCCATCCATAAAACGAGAAAGCCCATATTATACCACCGTTTCCAGAACTCGTGGCGTTTTGAGGATTCTGTACCAGATCGCACCGTTGTACCCCAACCGCCATCGAGGACAGTGAGCAGTCCCCATATCTGAATTGCTGGCATCGGTATGGTGCAGAATATCAGTGTCGGTAGAACCCAGGCCCAGGAGTATCGAGGCCCACCGTCTGGGTTGCGCACCCAGTTGTATAGGGTTGTGCAGATGATACGGAATAAAACATCGTAAATAGAAAAGTAAGCCACAGGCCGGCCAGTGTATAGATAATAAAAGACCGATGCTGCAACCACCAGAGGGCCACTTTCTCGTTTCAAGGCAGACCAGAAAAAAATCGGGTTATTGATCGTGTACAATTTGGGCTGCTGGAATGTTTCAATGTGGGTAGCACGCGCCCAGCGTACCTGCTGGTTTATCCATCCAGTAAACGTCAGTGGTGTTTCTGTAGCAGCTAGTGTGTCTGCAGCATATTTAATAGTCCAGCATCGCATGAGCAAACATGTCGTGAGATGCCGGTCTTCGTTTACAATCATGCGCGTGCCCAGTATCGTCTGCGCATACCATCTATACAATATCCCGGGGAGCGCGGCCACGCGTATGACCGCACTGGGTCCAGTCTGGCAATCATGCGTGCCAGATAGGGTCGGAGGGCAGCGTGCAAGATAAAGCTCGTACCAGTACACTGCTCTGCCGAATCGGGTCCAGATCGAGTGGTCGGTGTTGTGAACAATAAGCCCGGAACTGGCACCTCCGGCATTGGGATCAGCAGCGATAACAGAAACGGTCTGTCGTAGGGAGTCCGGGAAGACGATGGAGTCGGAATCAGATGACCAGATAAACTCAATGCCTAGTATGTCGGAAATAACAATGGAAAAGATGAACGAGGTAAACATAATTCCCCTCTTGTGCAGGTGCGGCTCGTACACACACAGTCTTGTTATGCCTCCTGGTTGACCGAGCACTATATCATGATCACGAAGAGTCTCGCGAGCAAGTCGGCAGCAGTGAGCAATTGTCATCTCGTTCCAGATCTCACTGTCTCCATCATCCGCGGCGGCTAACTTGCCATACGTGCGCATTGCAATGTCAGCCAAAGGTTCATCGATATGGATGACTGCCGAGTTTTCTGGATAGACACGCTCAAAGACCTCCACCATATCTCGGTCCGGGGCGTCATCGCCATCGACGCCGATGAGAAGAAACTTGCATCCATCGGCGTCTCGGTAACTGTCCAGCGCACGCGCGAACAACTCGCTGTCTTCCCGATATCCAACCACGACGGCCATGCAATCCGGAGCTGTTTGTGTCGGCGGATTCGTATTCTTTTCGGCGTCACCGGCGGACAAGGGTGAGCTTTGTGATTTGTAAAAGTAGGAGCGGCGGGCCTGGATAGTCCATCGATTGTACTCGCACGCGACGATACTGACCAGCAGATCCAGTGTGCAAGGAAAGTTGCTGCAGGTCGCAAACAGATAGTAAAGTGGGATGGTCAGAATACAACCGAAAAAGTTTAGCCATTGTCGAAAGGTAGAGACATAGGGACCCCTAGTATGGAACATGGGCATGCGAGTCACACTCTCATCGGGGAAGAGAGAATCCATGATTGACAGAAAATTCGAGGAACTGGGAAAGAGAAGAAGAAAAATCTCCACCGTGACTGATGCAGGACCAGTGTCTTCTATTTATTTTCAGCGTCCATGACTCTTCAATACATGATCATGCTGGTTCCATATGGCGCGTGTACAATAATAGAAAACATGTGGATACAAAACTTGTACCTGAAGCCAACGTTGAGCCAACATACATAGTCAGTGGAAGGTTGCACCACGGGGCCAAGTCTACACTTCCATTTACTATTTAGAATATTTGTGTTTGTTTTGGCCAATCTTCTTTCTTAAACCGATCGAATAATAACACAAGTGGAGCAGAAAGTGGGTATATACATCGGCATTTCCCTATAGGGCTCCGCGGATGAGGTACGTAGTTAGTGCCGCAGAATAACCCTATATTCGATTCAATGCCAAGTGATTTCATGTTTACACGGTTTGTATCCGTATAATAAGAGAAATATTCTTTTTCGCACTTTGAATCCATCTATTTAAGCTCACTTCACTCATAAGGTGGCGCTCATATAGGTAGCACGCGGAACCATTCTGCCGGAGACTGGAGTACGTAAAGAAAATTTGCGTTGTTTTAGCCTTCAGACCAGTCCAACAGTCAACAGTCTATTTTGCCAATAAAATTGCTAGGCATATGCATTCAACCAGTTTTGGGGCCCTTATGTGGATTGAAGGGGCCGATTCGCTGACAACGTGCACTGTCGATCACCTTGCGCGTTGGACCCTGAATAATTTAGAAGCCCCAAAGAAACCAACACTTTTACGCGCTGGAATAAATTCCAGCACATAGATGCCCTATTTAGTTAGTAATTACTAATTAGTCCCTGCGTTTCCCAGTCTCAATGACTAAAATAAGTAACATGATACTCTTTGGCATTGCATATTGACCATCGTTCTTTCTCTCTCTCTCTCTTCACTTATGTGTGCCAATGGCTTCTTTTAGGGATCCCGGCGTGGATCGCACCAAGTGGCTAGATGGCCTACGAGGTATTGCAGCAGCGGTAGTATTCATAGACCATGGGTTTCTGGGTGCTGTCCAGTGGCCCTTTCGTTCATACTGGGCTGAGCCGGCATCCGAGAATCGCCGTTTGATGCAGCTACCACCGTTCCGTCTTCTTTTCGCTGCTCGCTCTATGGTTGCTCTCTTTTTTGTGATTTCCGGATATGCGATTTCTATCAATTTGTTACGGTCACGACGCTTGGTGGCGTCCCAGGCAAGCAGTGATCAGAGTGTATCCTTCTACAGCCGGGTTGGGTCGGCCATTACTCGTCGCATCTTTCGCATTTACCTACCTGTATTCATTATTGCCGCTGTATCTCAAGTCCTTTTCTTTATGAATTTGTTCACCTGGGACTTTGGCGCTACTCTTCGTGGAATTGAGCCATGGACTGCTCCCTGGCGCCATGTGACATACCTATTGGGATACATGGCCGACGCCATGAACCCATTAACTCTCCAGCATAACGAGGGGCTTAATGCGCAACTGTGGACAATGCCTGTAGAATTCCGCGGCTCATGCGTCGTCTATCTCTTGATTACCGGCATGGCCCGCTGGCGACCACAAGTTCGCTTCGCAGCTCTGGGGATGATCTCGAGCTACTTCTTGTGGTATGGTATGTGGGATACGTTCGCCTTTATCGGCGGCCTGTTGCTTGCAGAGCTCAAAGTTGCGGATGAAGAGAACCACCATTATGACGAAGATGATTGCCAAGCTGGAATGGAGCTGCCTCTACCACAGACTAGCAAAACCAAGCGGCAACAAAGGAAAGGTTCTTCTGGGAAGGGGAATTGGAAAGTGGCCAATCTCGCCATCTTTTTCCTCGGTGCCTATTTTCTATGTCTCAGCGACGAGGAAGTGTTACCTTTCGGCTACAGTTTTTTCACTCCGATCCAACCCTACCACTGGCAGGGCCTGGATGAGTTCGGTATCAATTGGAGTGCCAACATCAACTGGAAAGCCATTGGTGCCGTCCTCACTATATACGGCATAAGCAACTCATCGTCCGATGGAAATTCTTCTTTCCTTCAACGCCGCCTCTCAACCCCTGTAGCACAGTACCTCGGCAAAATCTCATTCTCGTTATACCTCATCCACCAATCCGTCTACCATTTATGGCTCATGCCAATTGTGAACTTCCTATGGCACTTGTTAGCATCATCTCAGTATCCCGGTCCTATTGAAGCGCCTGCGGAAAATCCATTTGCATTTTTCATGATGTGGCTTGGCATATTTGCAATTTTAGGCCCTCTGACGTTCTGGTTATCGGATTTGTACACGAGATATGTTGACGTCAAGTGTGTTGATCTGGCGAGGAAGCTTGAAAGGCGTTTTGTTTATGCCGTTGTCTCGTAGAATATCGTATTATATAGAATGAATAGATGAATTTGCGCATATCGTTTACTTGTCAGTCCCACATGGGTTCTACGTGCTCCTTATATTGTATAAAGAATTATTATTCAAATACTCAAATATGCACTCTACACAGGCAAAAGCTTCTCATGGCTATCCCAGAGGCTGACAAGTAAAGATCTTTCGCCTACCCAAGGTGATCTTGCATGCTATAAGATGTATGTGAGAAACAAATATCTGATTAGACAACAAGACCAAGAGAAAAGAACTTACTTGAACGGTATAGTTGTCCACCAGCGCCACGTCTCCTTCTTTCCAGGGAACCAAAAATCCAATTTCATCCGAAATCTCAAGCAATCGCTCCAAATATTCATGAGGAATTTCCGAACCATCACCGTACGTAGTGGGCAAATGGTAGTTACCATCGACTCCTTTGTAAGGTGGAGAAAGAGCCTCCCTATCTCGCTGACGGCCATAGACACCGCCAAGACCGTTAAAGGGCACAATTTGTCCAGTTGAGGCAATCTGTCGAAACGCAGGTAGGTGTTGAAGGACATGGAGAGCCCCGTTGGGCTGCCACTCTGCCTTGGCTTGTAGGCGGGTTTCCAATACGGTTTCCACCTTGCGACGTTGAGTTTCGAGCGAGTCACTTTCCTGAATATCAAATCCGAACGAGTCTTGCCAATTCCAGCCAATTGTCACGCTATCTGGGTCTTCCTTTGCTGGGTAGTACTGACGACCGGTTGTTCCTAAAACAGATGGGGTTAGCTCACATTTTTAAAGGTACCAAACGCTTTTGCGATGTTGTTACCTTTGGCTATGAGTGCTTTGACAAATTCTGGCAGTTCTTCTTGAAGTTTGTCGTACAACTCGATTGTTGACAAGAGGGGTGTTTGCCCGCCTGTGATTGCTTCAGTATATAACTCATCAATCTGCACAAACCCTGCTGACCTTGTTCAGGAACAACCTCGGAGAAAAAGAATAGAATGCCAGGGAAGTGAGCACTACGACCATATTCATTGTGATAATAAAACTTAATGTGCGGCGGCTCCTCGTTCGCAGTCTTCACAACATCACCGACTGTCCTTCTTTTTCCGGAAAGGCCAACCTCTTCATGCGGCTGTGGGAACTTGAAAGCTTTGATAAACTTTGACAGGTCTGCAGCGTCCTTTAGTGGGAATCCACGGAACAAAATGGCACCATCTGTGGCACGTTAGCCGTTCTGTATCAGCAACGTCGGGGATGAAAAACGGACGGTTTGTTAAGAGACTGTTAAAGACGCCCTCCTCTGCACGTTTTGCAATGCACTCAACCGCATCATCGACGTTGGCGAATGTCGAACCCTCTTTCGGCTTAATTCCGAGAGGGAACGACTTACCATGCACTAAACGGCTAGCTGGTACTTCGAATATCTCTATGGCAGCGTCCTCCGCTCCGAGGAGGGTTTGGGTGTTTAGGGTTACCGTTTCAGTCATGACACCTTCACTTAATTTTTTGCAAAATTATTGAAGAAACAACTTACAAGTTAACCTGAGATTTTGTTCTCTACGTCGGAGTCATCTCCGACTTTATTGTTAACTTAGGGTAAGGGTGGCTGCAGGGAACAGCACGCCATAGCATGTCGCCATCACGATACAAACAGGAAAAGCGTCTCCGAGTCATGTTAACACAATCGGCTATTTCTTCTTGCGAGTTTAAGAATAACTTGGACAGCCCAGGCAGGAAATTCAGTAATTCTGAAAAATAAACTGGGTGCTGCCCGCGATTTATACTCATTATCGCCATTGCCCCCAAAATGGCGAGCTTTACAGTAGTAGTCTAGATGCGGTTGTTTCCGACATCGCTATGTTAATAAATATAACATAGCTGAAGGTGAGATAGAGAATTCTTGTCTAAATCATTTATTTATTATTCTTCATTCGATTTTACCAACGCTGGTAAAGTCACTGGTACAGCTGGCGTCATGGCACAGTCTTCGAACATTGAGACAACCCACGATAATGCCGGCGAGTCTACAAAAAGACAGTCTCGCTGGCGGAGACTCATATGGGATTCTTGGGATAAGCCAGCAGAGGTAACTTGAAATACAAAATTTATCTATGACTAGGAACACTTTCTAACATCTTGGACAGGAAAGAAAGCTTATTTTGAAGATGGATCTCACCTTGATGACATTTGGCTGCCTGAGCACTTTTATCAAGTATTTGGACAAGTAAGGATTCAAATTCTATTTCATTTGAAAAAGTCCGAGTATACTCACGAAGGGCAGGTCGAATCTGCAAAGCGCCTTTGTCAGTGGTATGAAGGAAGACATGTCTTTATACGGCAACGTAAGACGCTTATTTTTTGAGACATGTGGTCTTTAAATAACGGATCAATAGGAAATGAACTATGCCACAACAGCATACGCAGTTGCTAGTGTGCGTACAAAAAGTCTCCTTGTTTTCTTCCGTCCGAGCCTAATATTCTTTTTTTGAAAACACAGATCATCGGGTTATGGCCATGCAACCTTACTCTAACACGAGTGAACCCTAGGTGGTTCATCCCATTCCTAGAAATCGGATGGACAATTTTGACATTTTGTCAGTCCACCATGACAAAAGCAGAGCACATGTACGTGTTGAGGGCTCTTGTGGCCATATTCGAAACGGGTCATTTCTCTGCTGTGATCTACCTCTGTGGAGCCTGGTACCAGAAAAAGGAACTAGCGCGCAGAGTGGCCATCATTAATATTACAACAGCCATTGGGCCTATGTTTTCAAGCTATCTTCAAGCAGCTGCCTATAATGGACTGAATGGCGTTCATGGAAGAGCTGGTTGGAGATGGCTGTTTATTATCGATGGTATTTGGTCTTTCTAAAAATGAACACGTGAGGATTGCTGACTTCTTCCTGCCATGTTCAGGTATCATATCTTTAGGAATAATCGCCCCTCAAGTGCTTTTGTTCCCAGACGTTCCAGCCCGCCAGAAGCCCGATCGCCTGTTCTCTGAAAGAGTAAGGGATTTCGACACAAACAGAGAAAGCTTAACTAATGTGAATTTCAGGAGATCGAATTGGCCAGGGACAGAAACCCTAAGGAAGGTAGGGTAAAGCAAGGAGCGTTTACTGTGAAACAAGTCAAAAGATGGTTCTTTACATTGGATATTGTAAGGTTCTTCGAGATATCTCTTAAACTGACGTTTTACTAACTTTTTCAAAGTGGTTGCTCTGGGTCATCTCTTTGTTCGTGAAACAGTCTTCCATAAATCACAGTTAATGTACTAACATCTGAGAAGCTGCAACGATATTTGCCAACAGCCCATGAACTCCATGTCTTACTGGTTCAAGGCATGGAACACCATCAAGCCTGGCTCCTACACGGTGGCTCAAATAAGTTAGTACTTCACCGTATTTATAATACGGTTACTAAAACCTATGCAGACAATTACACAACTCCAATCCAGGCGGTCGTAGTAATTCTCACTATTCTTATGGCATGGAGTAGTGATACCTTTCTGCAGGGCCGTCGATGGCCAGTCCTGGTATTTGCAAGCACCAGTGCAGCCATTATATTTCTCAGTCTGGCCAGCACCCCGGTATTTCCCGAAAATCGTGCTGGAAGATGGGTTCTGTACTACTTGTCAGGATTTTGCCAAGCAAGCAGCTCTCTGTTCTGGGCATGGACCCAAGACACTCTTTCCGGTGACCCAGCCACACGAGCATTTGCGTCCGGTGGCCTCAATGTCTGGGCTTATGTAGCTGATGCTACAATTCCTCTTGGACTTTTCCAAACGGTTGACCAGCCTGGAGTTGTGGCAGGTAACTATGGGGCTGCAGGGTTTGCAATCCTACACTCTTTAACAGCATTGACACTGGGATATGTGCAGCACAAACGCAAGCAGAGGGAAGCGAGGACCGCCGAACATTCAGACGACAACAATGATACTTCTGAGGATCAAATAAATAAGTCCGGTCCCACGGTGGGGACATTAGCTGTGTGAGAAGGATGTAATATAACTCCAGGTTTGCTACCTAGATTATTTTTGGCTCAACTTCTGGGAATTCTGTACAGAATAACCTTGAACTATGCTGCACTGCAGCAACTACTTTTGGAATTATCCAGCTAAAACCATGTAGACAAGCCCATAATCTATAAAAGTTTTTCATATTCCATATACCGGTCCATTCTGTCATCCTAGGCCGAAATTATCTTGTCTGAGGAGCTGATATACCGGCCGAGGGCTATTTCAAAGTCGTAAACGGTCCCGTATCTTGCAGACTCGAGATCCGTCCAAGCAGGAATTCCAATTGTCTGTATGCAGCACCAGGAACGTATTGCGGAATTTCTTTAAATTTAGCGTTAGCCAGAGTCTTGATAGGGTTGCAAACAAAGAAAAATGAAACCACCTACCATGCCCTGATCGGTATACCGAGGAAAATGTCAAGCCACGCTCCGTATGAGCGGTACCCAAAACCCCTGATCCAGCGTCCCATGTATTCGGATTTTCGAGTTGGCCAATGGTAGTAGGTACAATAAGGGGTTCCGTAGGTGGATGCTGAAATCCTTGAGCGCCATTCCATGTCATATTCTGAATGGTTGAGAGTGTGCCGTTTACAAAGAATAAATAGTCAAACCATCCATGTCCGATAAGGACGTTATTAGTTTTCTCGATAACTTTGGGTAACGGGCCGAGAGCGCTGGGCACAGATCCATCTCCATTGGGGAAAATGACGGTCTCATTGCACAGAGAATAGTCGGTTGGTGGGACATGAAGAGCTTTCTGGACATCTGATCGATTGAAATACACCTCTGGGCCATCTGCTAAGGATGGAAAGCCCATTGCGTCCGAGAGGTAAGGGCAGAAATCAGTGAGGTGGTACATGTTAAAACATGGATTCACGAGCGTAGCCGCCGCGACAATGTCATACCACACCATGCATTCAGGGTCAGTGTATGGGTTTGGCGGGACAGGAAAATCCTTTGGTGGCGGGTAAGTCAAAGCCTCGTTGAGGAATTGGGTCAACCCGCATTTTTCGTCTCTCGCATTGATCTCCTTCATAAACGTTTCATTGAGACTGAAGACAGAAGAGAAATGGTTAAGTGCGGCCACAGCTGGGACTTTTCTCGTCTGTTAGGCATTTCACAGAAGTTTTGATGTTGAGGTTTGAGTGAGCTTACCATTAGCCAATACATTCTGTGTGTTGATTGTTGGGTCATTTATCTGGATGCCTTTCAAATTGAAGTTCTTGGTATCATTTTGTTCAATAAAACCTTCAGCAATGTATGGGATATACATTCCTGCGTAGCTTTCACCAGCAATATAAATCTTATAACCTTGCATTTCAAAGACATCAACAAAACGACGCCAAAAGTCGTTAAACTGGTTTGACACATCAACCTCGTTATTAACCGTTGAGTTTCCAGGTGACAGGCCGGTGCCAACAGGCTGGTCGATATAGACGACATTTGTTAAGTTGGTCCATGCGTACATATTGCGAACCGGCTGATAGGTCCCAGACTGCCAGAGAAATGGTCCATTTTCCTGTAAAAGACCATCAAGGGAGCTACATCCAGGACCACCTTCTAGCCAGATGGTAATCTCATTCTTTGCCAGTGGGTTCGTTGATGGGAAGAACCAAAAGAATAGTTCTGAATCACCATGTGGCGTATTTGGTAGAAGGCCGGCATATGACTCGCCAATGTCGAAAGGGACGGAAGGAAAGTTGGTGCCGTTGACGAAGAATTCTGTCTCAACTAGTTAAAATTGAACCATCTTGACGACGTTTGTTGGGATTATTTGATGAGATGGCTATGTACTCACTCTGAGTCGCGTTCGTTAGGAATTGAAACTCTTTCGACTCGCCAATTGTGGCATGGGAGATGCCCGCCAAGGTAGCAGCCACTATGGACACATTCAGGAGATGCATTGTGGTCTAATTAGATGGAAAGTATATCGAGTACAGGAAAGGAACAGACCGGACGGGCACTGCATTAATATACTAACAATATTGAAACTAAACTCACAATGCATGGTTGCGTAATGGCATAGAGGCCTGGGCAAATTAATCATACTAGTAGTCTCTCCACTCCCTAATACTACATACATACATCCCTAGGACCAATAGAAATCAGGGTAGCATCCTGTTTTTTGGTTTTTCTCATGTCGCATGGCAACAACTTCAACAATAATAACAGTATCAATTGATATGCCGTGAGCAGCATATCCAGTAACAGCTTGTAAATATATTAAATATGTTAATGCAAACTTATATACTAAATTTACTACAACTAACATCTTCTCGATGTCAATTGATATGTAGTAAACTAACATTAAAGTCTTTGAGTGATAGGCACCCACGCACACGCGGCCAGGGATCAGCGGTTCTGTTGGCGCTTGTACAGGCTGAGCCTCCTGAGTCCTGCACGACGTTGCGTTACGAAACCAACACGCATGAAACTAGGAACACTAGACCTGTGAGTGTTATATTCGCTATACCAAAAGGAACATTGGAAGCTCTTGGCGGGTTCTATATATTACTAGGGTGTCTAAATTACCGTTATATGTTCTGGGCATTACGTCCCTCCCCAGTTTCATGGAAATTCTATTACACACGTCAATAATACATGGATACGTAGTGGTTTGAATAAACTACTTTTAGAGTAGATTGATTGACCTCTGTTATGCATGTAATTGATATTTATGGTTTTATATTTTGGATAACCCTATTAGCTGCACATGTGGTGGCTATCAGGTCGTCGAGGCCTGGCTGAAATCTCAAACAACCAAAATTGCATGTGGCCAACCGGTGCTGTAAACATTGAAGATAAACCTGTAAATGTAACATTGGAAATAATGCCTTGCAATGTTCTTATTGCGCTGGTCAACTGGGATTTTTATGATACCGATAGTCGAATGTTTGCATCATTTAACAAATGTTCCAAGATCACGATATGCCTGAAAATGTGTTCGCAAGATATCATTGACCCTTAAATAATAATCGTATTTGACATTACAGCGCACCTAAACAGAATAGTATAAAATTGAAGATCGTAAACCGAAATATATATGGAAAATTGGGCCGGCATACGCACGTAACGTTGGTTGATGCTAAATTTGTATCGGTATGGCGCAAGCGCAAATTATTCCCTAGCGGCCAGTGAACACGAGAATTGTCATCAGTGACCCACAAAGGTCCGCTTTAGCGGGCTTTCTGATGGCTAAGGCTTATATTTCTATCGGGTTTCGGATAGTTCATGTATCGGAATCTCGATGCGACCAAACTTGCGCGCCGCCACTAGTAATTTTTTTATTTTTTTTCCAAAATAGAAATATTACTTATCTGACGTTGCCGTCATTTCCGATTAGTAAATTAAATATTATTTCATGTGTCGAGTTTCTCACATCCATAGAGTCGCTTCCTCCATTTTGATGCACAGTGATCATGGACAGTGAAAATAACATTCCTAAGCCGGAGTCAAACCCGACTTTTGTCGAGTTTGAAGGCCCCGATGACCCATTACACCCTTATAATTGGCCAGTATGGAAGAGGTCAGTAGAAAACCGAGTAAACTAGAAAAGAGAGACGGAAGACGGCTGATAACCCAGCTATGCAGGCGTCTGATATCGGCGCTTTTGGCCATCTCAACCATGTTCGTCGCCATGGCAAGTAGTATCTTTGCAACAGCGATACCTGCTATCATGGTGGCCGAAAACCTCAGCCGCGAGGTCAGCACGCTCGGTGTTTCGCTATATGTCCTTGGATTTGCAACAGGACCGATTATCTGGGCTTCATTCAGTGAGCTCAAAGGACGATACCTACCCAATGTGATCTCGCTATTCGGCTTCTCAGTCTTCTCTTTCGCAGCGGCTAGGTCTGGACATGATGTTGCTTCTATATTCATCTGTCGGTATTTTGCTGGTTTCTTCGGTGCAGGACCTCTAACCCTAACCGGGGCAACATTCTCTGACATGTTTCCTCCTGGGGAGGTTGGTACGCTGATGACCTTGTACTCACTGACCGTCTTTCTGGGTCCTTTACTCTCGCAACCCATCGGCGGCTTCATTATCCTGAACAAATCTCTCGGCTGGGAATGGACAGAATACCTCCCTGGCATTCTTGGCGGCGCGGTGTTTATCGCTCTTTTATTCGTACAACAAGAATCGTACCACCCAGTCATTCTCGCTCGCAAAGCAGACCGACTTCGTCGAGAGACGGGCGACTGGTCCATCATCTCCAAGCACGATACCCTCGCTGTTGAGCCTCGGGATATCGTCCGCGGTTTTCTGCTCTTGCCCTTGCGGATGCTTGTCAAAGACCCGATCGTGCTGTGCATGTGCACATTCGGATCCTTTGTATATGGCCTTCTGTACCTCTTTCTCACAGCCTACCCAGCCATCTTCCAAAAAGTGCACCACATGAACCCAGGTGTGGGCGGCCTGCCCTATTTGGGGATCATGGTAGGCCAACTTATCTACGTTGTCTGCAATATCTTCTTCCGAAACAAGTGGATGATGCCGCGTCTGAAACAGAACAAATATCAAATGGTGCCTGAATGGAATCTGCCCATGGCGATTCCCGGTGCTGCTGCTTTCTCGGCGGGGCTGTTCTGGCTCGGATGGTCTGGGTACAAGGCCAGCATTCACTGGATTGTGCCAACTGCGTCTGGGATTTTTTCGGGCTTTGGCTTGCTTGCTATGTTTGTTCCGTCAATTGCGTATGTTGTCACTGCTAGGCAGAAAAGGTTAGTCTTTTTGCTCTCTTTTCACCTATTTTCAATACAACTGTTTCTAACCCGAAAATCTTTTTTTAGGGCTGCCTCTGCCGTTGCTGCACATGCATTCCTCCGTTCGCTATTCGGGGCTGCTTTCCCCCTGTTTTCCACTTTCATGGTAAGTCCAAAATCTTTTTTTCTAACAAAAAGAATGATTAGCTGATATAACCAAACAGTTTCAAAACCTGGGCATTGAATGGGCTTGCACTCTTCTCGGCTGCCTCGCAGCCCTCATGCTTCCTATCCCGGTGATCCTCTACATTTATGGTGCGAAAATCAGGAACAAGGTCAAGATTGAGTATTGACGAATTTCTTGTTCTCTTTGAAGAGCGTTGACGTTTACGGTCTCTCCTTTTTTTTTTCAAGCGTACATAATAGGGGCATGGAGTTGTTTCATTGAACTCACGATATGCATATAGACTGCATAGATAGACATTATAGATTCTTAGATTTGAGCGAATTCAAAAAATCTTATAAATTTGATTGATAGATTAGTTAATGCCACCATTAAGCGCATCCAAAAAAGCCTTGCTTCGTCAAGAATGGGAGAGATATTTACATGACGATTATTTTTTTCTCGCCCAGAGCAAAAAAAGGATAAAAGATAAAAAGAAGCCCAGAAAAATAAGCTAAAATTATATACTTGGGCCATTATACACTCATAAAAAGGAGTTGCTTCTATACCACGCAATGTAATCGAATCGGATCAAGACAATTTCGTGTCAAGGCACTAACAAACAGCATACATATATAAACGATTATGCCAAGATGTCTAGTTGAGTTTAACGTAGTTTCCTGTACATGTTATGTTAGGGGACGTTTTAAATATAAAATGGAAGATACTAACCTGGGAACTGTCCCTCCCTGCCCTGGATTCGTCCCGACCACCATTCATTCTCGTTGTTCGTGCGAGTGATGACTTCGATAACGTCCCCGGCCGAAAAGCTGAGGTCGCCGTGTGCTTGGGCTTCGTAGTCATAGAGGGCTGTTACGGTCTCGACATTGTGGCCACCCAAGTGACTGGGTTTCGGTCGCGGAGGTGGAGGAGCTGGCTTGGACTTGGCAGCGGCTGCTAGTGAGCTGCTTGTACTGTTTGCACGGCCGACCAAACTCGTGCCAGCCGCACCGCTAGGCGAGTATGGAGGAGGAGGGTGTTCTGTGGAATCGGATCGTCGAGAGGTTGTCGATTTCTCCTCGGCAGCAAGCTTGTCTTTGGCGTATTTCGATCCTTGTCCTGGCTTACGACCACCAGTGGTTTTGAATTTCGTAATCGTGAGCTGCTCGGCCCGCTCTCTGGAATCGCCGCATTTGGACTCCCATGCCTCAACGACATCCTGTGTCAAGTCGAAGTAACCAATGTTGACTCCTTGCATTTTTTCATGTAACGTGTAGAAGACGTTCAGTTGCATGTAATAGAAAGACTGGAAGAGCGGTTGAATAAACTCGGACTCCAGACCGAAGAGTTTTGGAAGTTCCTCTTTCAAGAGGTCGTTGAAATGATTATAGTCTTGTGTTGCTTGCTCCACATCGTTCTCGGCCTTGTACAAAGCCTTTTCGTCCTTGAGCGATTTATCCTTCTTTTCTTCAAGCTTTTTCAAAGTGGCTCGGTGTCGGTCATAATCGAGCTTCTTATGTTCTCGCTTGACGGTCACCTTCCGAACCACTTTGATAATATCAAGCAGCTGGTTTGCAGGGCTGATGATGCGGGCGTCAATCATCTCAAGCTCGGGTTTTAAGCTGTCCTGCAGTTCACGAACAATTGCTTCGTACTCCTCACATGCCTGGATACCTTCCGGGTTTCCCTCAATCGTGTACGTACTCGGGTCGGAGGCACGGCCTGAAATGGGCTTGTATAGTTCGGTCATTGCTTTGGAAAATTCGATTTGGTGGGACAGCATTCCTGTTGCTCAGTCAGACACGGCCCGTGAACAGGTAGCTTTTTAATTGGGCTTTACCGTTGATAGCATCAAAGTATTTCTTCGACTCATCGTGCAGGCGTTTGGTCTCGGTTTCCAACTCCTGAAACCTTCGTTCGGCGTCAATGTAGACGGCATCCTTGGTGTGCTCGCCGATGTTGAACTTGAGCTTGAATTGCTGTGGCGTTCGGGCGAGACTTTTGCCAAAACCTTTCAAACTCATGTTGGGCGAACCCCGCAGCTGGAGCGGATTATGCAGAGAGGCGTAAAGAAGAGACGAGGGCCACCACAGCGGCAGATAGTAGAAGTTGAGGAACAGAGAGACAGTGGCGATAGGTAGTGCTCTAATTAGAAGGCTGCAGGACCGTGGCTGGAGGAGTGTGCGTGCAAGAGAGAGAGATCGTGGGGAGCGACGGCCTTGTGCAGTAGTAGTGGAGGGCAACTCATTGCCGGAAAGAACGGGAGTTGTGGCTGAGCTAGGCTTCCAAGACTGCGACTATGACATAATGCCTCCGTCCTCCAGGCTTCAGCTGCGTCGGGCATCAGCCAAGCGTCGCTAGGAAGTGCGCAAAATTGCGCGCTTGTGGCAGAAGACCGTTGTGCGCTGCAGCTCTACGTAGAGTGTGGAGTACGATATCCTTGATCTCGTGCAGACAGTCCACTGCAAGCTGCAGCCGAGTGCAAAACGTGCTGACTGAGCAGCAAACAACGAACAGGTGCAATTTCCATTTCTGGTTAGCGGTGACTGCGCCACAGTTGCTGTCTGTTTGGGAAAAAAGGCTGCGCACGTGACCCAGCGTGTGATTTCCAACTCGGACAGAACAACAGACGAGGAATACGGAGTTGCATTTATGATATGCCAGGCAACAAGGCAGCAAGGCAACGAGGCAACGAGGCAACAAGGCAACAACGCCGCAATGCCAAGTTTTCACGGACCTCCGAGGCACCTGCCAAATCGGGCAGCCCAGACCGGATGGCCGAGCCGGGAATCCCGGGTCCCGTGACCTGCTTACTATTCCTCCCGACCCAGAAAAACATTTCCGAGCTGCTCCCAGCTTCGCTTAAGCAACCTCGTCTCAACCGTCATCGTTCCCCATCGACGACACATGGTTGACAACGTGCACCTTCAAGCATAATGTCTCACATGGCATCTACGGCCCTTAGACAGGCTCCACGGGCTTTCTCCCGTCGCCTGTCCCCAGGTGGCCTGCTGCGAGGCGGGTCGTCGCCACTCCCTGCGCGCACTATCGCTGGGCGACGGTATGTCTCTGAAACGAGATCTGCCCCTGCTCAGGTCAATGTCGACACGGCTATCAAGACGGAGCAGAGGAAGTTTATGGAGCAGACGGGCATCCAGCCTCAGAATGCGGGCCTTCCGGCTACCCCCGTCGCCGGGGACAACGCCCTGAGCCCAAATGCTGCTATCTTGAAGCAAGCAACTATCATGGACGAGGGCACCCGGCCTATCTATCTCGATATGCAGGCTACCACCCCGACCGATCCACGCGTCCTCGACGCAATGCTTCCTTTCCTCACCGGCCTTTATGGCAACCCCCACTCGCGAACGCATGCCTACGGTTGGGAAACAGAGAAAGCCGTGGAAGAAGCCCGAGGCCATATTGCAAGCCTTATTGGTGCCGATCCCAAGGAAATTATTTTCACTAGCGGAGCCACCGAGAGTAATAATATGAGCATCAAAGGTGTGGCCCGGTTCTTTGGTCGGTCCGGCAAGAAGAAGCATATTATTACCACCCAGACCGAACACAAATGTGTTCTTGACAGTTGCCGTCATTTGCAAGACGAGGGGTTTGAAGTTACATACCTTCCCGTGCAAAATAACGGTATCATCAACATGGATGACCTCAAGGCAGCCATCCGCCCAGATACTGCCCTGGTCTCGATCATGACGGTGAACAATGAAATTGGCGTTATTCAGCCAGTTGAGGAGATTGGAAAACTGTGCCGCGCAAACAAGGTGTTTTTCCATACCGATGGCGCGCAGGCAGTTGGGAAGATCCCCATTGACGTGAACCAATGGAATGTTGACCTCATGTCCATCTCGGGTCACAAGATCTATGGCCCCAAGGGAGTTGGAGCATGCTATGTCCGTAGACGGCCTCGTGTACGTCTCGACCCGCTTATTACTGGCGGTGGTCAAGAAAGAGGTCTTCGCAGCGGTACTCTGGCGCCTCATCTCGCTGTTGGCATGGGCGAAGCCTGCCGGATCGCGAAGGACGACATGGATGTAAGATACCTCCCCTTTCCTCCTTCTTTGTGCCCATTCCTTTCTTTTCCATATCCAGCATGATTAAACGCTCTAAATATGCATGGCTTTCTGAGATCGCCTGGCGGTAGCGCCGCATCTTCGGGTGCGGTTGTCAGGTACTATGATCTGCGTAGCAGGGGTTATGATCTGGAACTCAATAATTTCCAACTTTTGCAGCACACTCCAGTTTTGATGCAACGTGTTACTAACTCTGGGCGTAGTATGATACCGCACATGTCAAGAGATTATCAAAGCGATTGCTGGATGGTCTCCTGGCTATGGAACACACGTCACAAAACGGAGACCCCGATCGTCACTACCCTGGCTGCGTTAATGTCTCTTTTGCCTATATTGAGGGTGAATCACTCTTGATGGCTCTGAAAGACATTGCCTTGTCTTCCGGTAGCGCGTGCACATCGGCTTCACTCGAGCCCAGCTACGTGCTTCGTGCTTTGGGCAACAGCGATGAGAATGCCCACAGCAGTATCCGGTTCGGCATTGGACGATTTACCACCGAGGCTGAGATTGACTACGTGCTGAAAGCCGTCACCGACCGCGTTCACTTCCTGCGTGAACTGAGCCCGCTGTGGGAATTGGTGCAGGAAGGCATTGCCTTGGACTCGATTCAATGGAGCCAGCATTAATGTCACTTTCGCAATTCTTTTATATAGCGCAGACATTAATGATCCAACGTCTGGCAGCTCTTTTTTGTTACACTTTTTTTTTGCACATTCGGGCTTTTGCGGGGACACCAGGGCGTTGAAACGATGTATACTACTCCGTGACATAATTTGCACGATCTAGCTTTTTTAATGCCTTGTACAGAATGCATTCTCATCTCCGACATGGACATCAATTGATCTTTCGTATGCAGAGTATGTAGGTTAAATACACAATGTATGATATGATGGTGGCGGCTGTTGACCCCACGTGCGCCCCTCTTTTCTTCTCTTCCTTTCTGCCATCATTTTTTTCTCCCGTCTTCCGCACTTCCGCCTTTCCGACGCCGTACATAATAAGCGCGTTAACTCAACGTACAGACATGCATGCAATGAGTTAATCTATAATTAAAGTACGGAAACGTACATATGTCAGCTGTCGAACATACGAGTGGGCTGGCGTGACACTGGGCATAAAACACTAAGGGTTTGGCTCCCACTCTGCCGCTGGGGATCCAGCCCGGTCTCCCCCGGTCCCCAAGGTTGACAGCCAAACCCAGCGTGATTAATAGCATTTGTTAGCACTGTTTACATGCTTGCTCTGATCTGATTTACCCGACACCCTTCCTTGGCCTTCCGAGAAGCTTTGCTGGGTCCGCGGTGTCTTCACCGAGAACTCCTGTCTGGCACCGCGCCAGGGTCGCGTGAGCCATTCTTCCATGTTGCTAATGGCTTTCCTTTGTGTTTGTAATCACTGCTGTCAATTGCAATTAATAATATTATTAAATCTTATTATCATCCGCCGGCTTTGCGGGTGAGCAAAACTGCTGAGCCCCGTCCCCAGACATAAAAAGTCTGGGAGCCCCCTTCCCCCTCTCCTCCACTCTCCCCTCCACCTTCGTATTTACAAAATCTTTTTTTGGTATCTGCCTCTAGAAGCCGAACGAGCTTCTGCACAAAAAACCCCTGACATCCCGCGACTGTTCTGGGTTTTTTTCGCTCCGAACCCGGCACCACGGAACGGCTCTGCACGTGACCGCTCTCGCCCTCTTGCCCTCTTTGACGCTCTCCGGATTTCTGCTCTCTCGCCTCTCCACAGTATTGCGCTCTCAGTCGAGCTCGTCGTTCTTTTATCGTTCTTTTCTACACGTTCATTCCAGCCGCTTTGGCTGTGTTGCGTTGACAGCCATGCTGCCGCCTATTCCGGCTCTGGAGGACTACGGCATCAATCCCGAGCATGGCTTCCTCCCTCCATCTTTGCCCTTAGAGTCTCTCCCAGATCCGTATTATGCCAAATGGGAGTCGGTCATCGATAACATACAGCCCCTCATTCTGAGCCGGAGGGTGCGGTCCATCATCGACCGGCTTCCTGTCTTGTCAACCTCTTTCCTGCACACCGACGAAGAGTGGCGCCGGGCCTATGTCGTTCTGACGTTTATGCTTCATGCGTACGTCTGGGGTGGTGATGTTCCTGAAGAGGTTTGTGAGAATCTGAGTGTTGGCTGGAGAAGAAATCTGCTGACTTTGTTTGCTGCAAAAGTTGATTCCCCCGCCCATCAGTGCGCCGCTCTTGGAAGTCTGCGACTACCTGGAATTGCCCCCAGTCGCCACTTACGCAGCAGTATGCTTATGGAATTACAAGCCCATCTTTGCCGATGAGCCGACAGACGATCTACATAATCTTTCTACCATAAACACCTTCACCGGTTCTTTGGACGAGCAATGGTTTTACCTTGTCTCCGTGGCGATTGAAGCGCGAGGAGCGCCAACACTCCCGTTGATGTTGAAGGCGATGAAGGCGGCTAGGGCTGGAGACAACGAGGTGGTGACGGTCTGTCTACAAGAAATGGCTCAGCGAATTGATGGTGTGAGCACGCTCCTTCAGCGAATGTACGAGCACTGTGATCCCCATGTGTTTTACCACCGGGTTCGCCCATTCCTTGCAGGCAGCAAGAACATGGGTGACGCTGGGCTCCCTAATGGTGTCATGTTCGATACTGGAAATGGTCCGACAGAGTATCGACAATATGGAGGCGGCAGTAATGCCCAGAGCTCGCTGATTCAGTTCTTCGATATTGTCTTGGGAATCGAGCACCGTCCTACCGGGGTGAGCCGAGAGGGTAACGTCTCGGAAAAGGGCTCCGAAGGTATTGCCCCTACGCCTCGGCACGGATTCATTCAAGAAATGAGAGGGTATATGCCAGGTCCACACCGTCGCTTTCTCGAGAATGTTGGAAGTGTTGCGAACATCAAAGACTTTGTGCAAGCCCGGCAGTCTGACAAGGCTCTCTGCCTCGCCTATGATGCTTGTCTGGCGATGCTGCGTGCGCTACGTGATAAGCATATTCAGATGGTCTCTCGCTACATAATTATCAAATCAAGAGAGCAACGGCGCAGTTCACAATCGATGACCCTGCAGGCGGTGCGCTCATCAGTCGTGAACCTGGCGAACCCAAAGTCTGGCGACAACAAGAAAACACGAGGAACAGGCGGTACAGCACTGATCCCGTTCTTGAAACAAGCTCGTGACGAAACCGGCGAACCGGCAATCGATGCTTGGGCTCGTCGACTTTTGAGCAACGGCCCTGGAGACCGCAGTTATGCGTCTCTCGGGAAAGTCGACGAACATGCAGACGGGCAGATTGAGATTGTCGGCATGGCGGGGACATGGGCAATGGACGACAGTGAAGGTGGTATCTGTCATTGGTGATTGGATTGTTTGTTTTCATAAAATATACCGTTCTTCTTTTCTCTTTCCCCGCGTCGAACGCTTTCAAGAGGGGGGATATCACGCTTTATGACGGCGCATAATGATGTCGATGTTACGATGCAGTTTTTATCAAAAAATGCCGGTGAGAGTGGCTGAGAAACTCTCTACTTTTCAGCTTTATCTGTTTTAACGGGACTATAGCATAGAATAGAATGCTTTGTACACAAATACTTTTACAAATTCTTATATTAACAACATTGGAAGTACTAGGACGAAGAAAATGGTTTGATTCGTCAGTCGTCAGGAACTATCGATGGTATACTCCACAGCATGGATCACGCAAACTAATTACATATTGATATCAATTGGAAAATCTTCGCTCGTGACTTCGAATGAAAAAAGAAGGACAAGGTGAATCGGCCAAATTTACTGCAGTTCAGCCTCAACACCACGCTGACGAGCCTTGCCCTCGTCGTGCAGATCCTGGTACTTGGCCTGAGACTCCCGATCACCCGTAATAGCAGCACCAATATTACCCAACGCACCCTGCGCACGATCCGAAACACCCTGCGTCAAATCTGACAACTGTCCCTTGGCTTCCTGCTCCTTTCCGTCTGCGTTTTGCTGGATACCGGCTTTGCGCAGGTTCTCGTTGCCGATGAAGTTGCCGACAGACTCTTTCGCTGCGCCGACGGTCTGGTTCCAGGATCCCGTGCTGCGGTCCTCGTGGTTCACGGCGGTGGCGCCGGTGTTGGGGTCGGCGCTGATAGGGCCGACTTTGGCGGTGGTGTGCGAGTCCTTGTATTGCTGCTCGGCTTGGGCTTTGGTGGCTTCGGCTTGTTTCTGTGGTCAAGTTAGTTTTGGTGTGACAAGGTGTTTGGTTTGTTCATGGGGAGGGAAATGTACCTGATCAGCCGGGTTGCCAGTGACAGATCCGATGGCGCTCTGAGCAGTGCCGATGGCAGAGTCGACGTACGACTTGAGGGTGGAGGAATCAGAAGACATTTTGAGTTGAAGTATTGATGAAGTTTTTGATAGAGAGTTTGAGTTGTGAGTTTGTTTGTTGATGAGCGTGTTGATATTCTTGATAGATGGAAAAAAAAACAATGCACGGCCCCGGCGAGCTTTATATCTTTCATTTTTCGCAAACAGACGCCACAAAGAATGACATCATGTCGCGAACGTACTGGAAATTGCAAAAGTCGTGATGGATGACATCATTGGATAGAGGACGGTGATACGCGGAGGCGCAACCGGCCAATGAGAGCGTGTAGTTCATGCACGGGTGGGTCGGTGTGGCTTGGGGCGTGTGCAGCCACAGATCTATTGCTATGACGACTGGATGACGACAGCCTCGTGCATCGATCGCTGCAAGTGAAGCTTCTCGAAGTATTGCTTCAATGTTCGTGCAAGAAGTGTTTATCTGTATTATTAGTATTATTGTTTTGGTATTATATAACCAAGTGGTCTTCTTCAAGTCATACCATTCGCCGACAGAAATGACTTCGCTAGAAGTATTACAAGGAACACTTCAAAAGATGCACCTGCAGATATCACGTGGAGACCACAAGCCCTAAGTTCTACAAGCCGAGTGTAATGTATCAACCATTACTTCAACACAAACAGTCTCATCATGTAATCCATCAATTCAATGTTGATATGTTCAATGCCAATACCCAAAAGGATACATCATTCGAGAGAGATCATCACTCATGAATAAACATTAACGACATCAAAGTCTGTACGCGAAAACAAAATTCAAATATGCCAAACCCCATAAAGCAAGGAAAGAAAATCAAACAAAAAACCAACCTCTAGGCCCCCCATTTGATTAGGTTCTCTAGATGATGTCTAGCAACGAGCTCCAACTCGGTCGAATTGTCGGCCACGTCGGCCCAGCGCTTGTGCATATCGGCATGGTTTTCGCTGATTTTGGCCTTGACCTCTTGCACCAAGGTCTGGTTGACCTTGCTGCCGCCCAGCAGGCCCTTGATCGTGTTGAGCAAGATGCCGAGCAAGGGTGTTTCGGCGACGAGGGCCAGCTTGCCCATCTCCTCGGTGTAGTACGGCACGGTGCTGCCGTTGTATGCGATATTGGTGACGCGTGTTGTCAGCTGCAGGTAGCCGTTTTTGATATAGGGCCCCTGGTACGCAATGACCTCCGTGAGGTTGTGTAGTAGAGTGGTGAGGTTGAGTTGGCCGCGAATCGAGAATGAGTTGTTTCCGGGTTTGAGGAAGAGACTATCGATAAAACCGGTACCGAGCTTGAGGTCACCGCTCAGGATGTCGACGGTAGTGTTGCCCTGCGTGTCCTGTTAGTATTTTTCGAGTAAAAAAAAAGTCAATAAAAACTTACGATTTCCAGACTCAAAACAGACTGGTTGGGCAAAGTTGCGTTGGCGTAGAGGTTGGTGCCATCGGCTTCAGCGGGGAGTTTCAGTTGGGCTGCATCAATGCTGAATCCCTTGAATTGATTCAATCCTGAAATAATCGTTAGTTTTCTTTGAGTCGCGGAGAACACAGAATCAACAAGACGAACCCTTTGAAGGCACATTCTTATCCAAATCCAGGTCAAACTTCTTGATCTTGCCCAGCCGGGTCGGCACAGTACCCTTCAAACCCAGACCACCAGAGTCGAGGAAAATCGTGTTGTGAACAAAGTTTTGCCACGAGGTATAGTTCGTGAACGGGGTGAGCAAAGTTCCATTGGTGTCCATGCTGGAGTTTTTGTGGATGCTGTTGGACGGCAGGTGAAGGACCGACATGGGGTACTCGGAGCCAACTTGCGGCACAAACATGTCCAGAGAAAGCGGGTCGGTGTGGACGGTGAAGGGACCTGGCACGTAGACATGCGACTGGACGTTGAGTTTGACTGATGTGCTGGTGGGCTCCAAAATCGACGCGCCGTCGATGACGATGGACCCTGAGTTGAGCAAGTCCTGGGCAATACGCGGGATGATATAGATGAAGCTGGTTTGGAGCGTATTAGTTGTTGCCCGAGGATAATACCGGAATAGGTATTAGACAGAGGAACTCACAGAATCGGTAGCATAATGGCCGCGATAACGATCACTATAATAACATGGATGATCCAGAACCGCCGGAAATGGTTCTTGACCTTTTGCCAAAATGTCAAAGGAGGTGCCGGAGCAGCATTCTCACTTCCATCTGATGCGGCGCCGGTGTCTATATTCGACACAATTAGATTGTTGCCCTGGAATCAACCTCCACAACCACACTCACCTTTCTCAGGCAATCCATCCCTATCCTTGCCAATTGTGAACCTGGACAGCTTGTCTAGAAAAGTACTTGGCTTCGACTCTGTAGCGGCGGCCGTGACCGGCGCATCGGCCGCGGCTTCGGACGACATTTTGTCTGTTGTTCTTGTCGGGCTGCCTCGAATTGCTCGTCCGAGGAGCTCGCCTCTTGTCTACACGACACGAACCCGTCGCGTGTATGCGCTTCCTTGGGTGGCTGCACACCTTTTGGTACTCAAGGCTTCATATAGCAAGCAAATTGGGCACACCAAAGGGCAAAAAAGCAGGGAGCAGCAAGAAGGAAAAGAAGAGAGAAAGAAAAGCAAGACGTAATTATGCAGGCTAAGGGGTTATAAGAACGGGACTGGGGGATCACTAGCGTTATTTGACTGGAGACAGAAAAAAAAAAAAAGCTTGGATCAACGGTCATTCCCTTAGGGCATCAATGTGACTTTACCCCACGACACGGCTCCCAGGCAAGGTTAATTTCCCGATCGGTCACAGGAATACCACGCAGAGCAATTAAAAGATCGTATCCGAGCTCCAGGGGGGCCAAGAGCATCGGCGGGGGAATACGGAGGCGAGTATGGAGAAGCTACGGGGAAAGTTCTTGATCCGGGGGAAGCGAAAGATATCCAACCTCAGTTGTCCCTAGGTTCAAGCATTGAATTTTCATGTGCAAACGCGCACGACCGAGCTTCCCAACACGAAATCCACGTAAGAACGAGGGAGATCGACAGTGCACGCGATGCTGGCTGCAGCAAGTTCATCGCTCTGTTTACTCTGGTTGACCGGGGGGCGCAAGATGGAGCACGAGCGCATCGCTGGGCCAATGGAAAAAGGGGTATTTAGGTTCTTCCGAGTTTTTCGAGTTTTTCTTCGCTGCATTTGGGAGGGGGAAATGAAATGGGGTCTTCACTTGGCCCAATTTGTGTTGCGTCGGGTTCCTTGGTCTTGGGGAGGAGAGCTGGGTCTGGGGACTTGGCAGGATTGGCGCAGTGGAGCTTGTCTAGAGTTTCGGCGATTGTCATGGGCTGCAGGCAAGAGTCGGCGCCGGAGCGAGCCCGTCTTGGGCATAGATCAGCATGAAGCACGGGAAGCGTGACCGGGGTACGTAGCTGCCGACCTGGCGACCGGCGCCCGCTAAGGGCAGCCCTAGGACCGCCTAGTCCTAGGCTAGCCGGGGGCGGACTCCCCCGCTATGGCCCCTAGTGCGCCCCCCCAGGGGACTGCCCGTAATTGGTACATTGCCAACTGGACTTGATGCGGGGACTCCAATAATTCGCTACTTTGCTTCAACCAGTCTTGAGTGACCTATCATTTGGCCACCGCCTCTCAGTTATCGTGCATATGCCATATGCACGCTGCGTGAAGTCTATTAGATGCCTCGGGAAAAACAGAGGGAATACGTCAAGGCGGAAGTATGCCGCGCCGTTGTGCCTGTGATTGTCGCCCAAGCCCTAACTGCCGCTGCCATGTCTGTCGGCGTTGATGATCGATCGCCCTCGCTCGACCAGGGTCTTAGTTATTAACAAACTGGCTGCTATGGAGGAGAGGGGAATAATACGTAGTAGTACTCACTCAACTGATGACTTCATATCTCAACTCGCCTTGTGGTTGCGGGACCGGATGGCGGGTTTGATATTGGCATACAATTAAGACAAGACATTGAACATCCTTGTAGGAGCTCTCTGGCCGGCATGGCCGCGCTCAACAGGCGGAGGAGTTCCCGCTTTACAGAGAGCTACGAATTCTACAGCAGCGACTTCACCCGTTTCAGCGGGTCGCTTGACCTGACGGAGAAGAAGAGTAATGTCAATTATGATGCGATTCTCGACTCCCTAGAAGACCTACACCAGATCCCCGGCATCTTTCGCGAGGGAATCTCCCTGACGGGCGGTGCTGTCGCCATTCTCTTGCAGGCAGCGGCGCGTGGCACGCCAGAGTCGCCGGCGACTGATGCCAATGCAAGACCAACAGCAGAACTGTCAGAGGAGTTGTACCGAAACCTACGGACAACGGTCATCTATCTCCAGGGCCTGACATTTGGCACCAGGGACCAGCGGCGGCGAATCCTGGAGCGCACGCATTCTCAGAAACAACAGCAACAACAGCAACAACAAAATAGTCATAATAACCGAGCCAACATCCACCTTCAGTATCCACATGACCCAAAGCTGCGCCTGTGGATCGCTGCAACCCTGTATGCCACTACAACCGCAGTATACCAGCGCGTCATCGAGCGACTGTCCCTTGAACGGGCCGAACGCACATACCACGAGTTCTCCGTACTGGCCAAAGCCCTCGATCTGCCCAAAGACTCCTGGCCACAGAGCCGCAATGCCTTCTGGGTCTACTGGGACGAGAATGTCGAGCTGCTCGACGTTGACTCGAGTGCACGCCCGCTGGCCGACGGGCTCAGGAATCTGCAGGATCTGCCAGCCTGGCTGAAGGTGAGCAAGTCTTTCATCAGCAACATCACGCCGGAGATGTTACCGCCGCATGTGCGCGAGCAGTACGGCTTTCAGTCGTCTGTTGCCAGTCGGTTCAAGTATCGGTTATACATGGGCGGAGCCAAGGCAATATACCCAGTGCTGCCGAGTGCCATTCGATGTATGCCAATGAAGAGGGCGATGAGGGAGGTGGAGCAAATGCTGCAAGAGAATTAAAAGAAGCAAACACTTCAGATTGTTTCCACTGTGGCTTCGATTTCGACACGGGTTAATATACGACATTTGCATATTTGAATTCTTACTGAACATAATTTGATAACAATGGGTCTGTCTTTTTTTTATTAGAACAAGTATGCATTCGTAATTAGCCATAAACCGTTTCATAATATGCGTATATCTCTCACACAACAAGCGTAAATCAACAATATCATTATTCAGCCATGCCAAAATATGGACCAAACTCTTCCTCTCATTTTAATTGTTCGGCTTAGCCCAAAAGCGCAGAAAGAAGTCCTCCGAGGACCTTGGAAAGGTCGGCAACGAGCTGTGGGCTTAGTTAGCATTGCACTATTTATTTGCAGTAAAAGCGATATTTTTTTTAAAAAAAAGGGTAATTTACCGGTGTGACATCGTCAATGAGAGTAGCGGTCTGGTTAACAAAGTTGGCCGTCAACAGGGTGTGAGCATTGTCCACAATGTCGTTCAACTTGTTCACAGTGTCGGCAGTGACGAGCTTGGTGACGGCCGAGACCAGTTCCGGGGTGAGCAGGCCGCTGACTTCGGTGAGCAGAGTCTTGGTGTCGTTGGCAGTCGAGCCGCTGAGCAAAGTGGCTGCTCCGGTGAGAGTGGTCTCGATGTTGTTGATGCTGTCCTGGCTCAGCAGCGTTTTGGCACCGTTGATGAGGCCCTCCAAGTCGGTCAACGCAGTCGACGAGATGGTCGCCTGCGGAGCTGGCGCAGGGTTGGCCAGGGCGAACAGCGGGACGAGGAGGAAAAGGAGAACCTGGAAGAAATACATTTTTGCTTCTTTTCTGTCTTGAATTTTGAATTGAAGATGGAGAAGAGAACAATGGATAGGTTGTGGACGCTGGCTTTTCACAATCCGAGAGTTGAATGAGGAGACACAGAAAAAATGTCCGGAATAAAAGGCTGGACAGCGGGGTCTAGAGTCCAATAGGCTTACAACGCCATACTAACAGTTTCTGGTTAATGGGCAATGTTTCCTACAGCGTTGCCTGGACCGAATCACGACCGGGGTCAACCGCACATGTGGCTAGCCCTATCTACGCAAAAAGAGAACCAAAACGGGTTATCCGAGGTAGCACTCCCAATAGCAAAGCCCGTGTTAAGAAGGACCAGTAAGCAAGAGAGCAAGACACGGGCCCGCCTATTTCCCAGGTAACGTGCTTGTCTAAGACAGTTTCCGTCATCCTGTGAGATTTTTTTTTCAAAATTTTCTGCTGCCATCCCCGCACCGATAACTTCAAGCCACCCTGCACGGCGCTGTGGAGACCATGGCGTTGCCCTTGTCCACGAGCCAACAAGGTCAGCCAGGCTAACACTCCCCAGGCTGAGGGCAGCTCGAAGCCCTCGAACTCCCCGCGGGGGTCCCAGCCTCGAAACTGGGCTCTGAGCCGAGCCGCGGTTCCAGGGCCTCTTGAATCATGGGTTGTCTTGTATGACTCTATGCGGAGTCGTTCTTGCATGACATTCAATCAATTGTATAACCGTTGTCACTAAAGTAGTTGTTGATGTTTAATTTTTCTCATTAGCAATTCTAGGCCACTGAAGATCGATCTAGATCATCGCTGTCAGAATGTCGATTTATCGCAAATCAGTGCAAATAGTACGCACTTTTTGTTTCTCGCCCAGACACCAGCTGGTAGACCGGTCCGCTTTCGCGTAACTGCGCTGACTAGACTGCTAGTGCCAGAGCGTGGCAAATTGCAATACAACAGTTGCTAGGACATGGGCAGCAAAGTAGGATCGGTTGTGGACTAGTAACCTAGTAAGATGACTTGGATTTTGGACCTGGAAGTTGGTTTTTTTCCTTCTTTTTTTCCTTGCTTTTTTTTGTTAAAAAACAAAGCTCATAGGTTTCCATATTCTGTTCCATTCAATGAGGTGACCTCACTACACATACAGTGAAATGCAATGCTAGCTGAAAATACTGAGAGCTCGCACAAGAATAGTAGGCAAAGTACCCTCGAGGCTGCCCAGTTCATGCGGGGCTGAGCCTGAAGCTAATTTCGAGCTAAAAAAACCCTAACAGCACTATTGCCTAATCCAGCCAAGCCCGTTTCCTGACTTTTCGCGATCGGCGCGTCCGGATGGAGTTATTGGAGAAGAGGGGAGCCTCGGAGTTGTTGCGCAAAAGAGTCTTGGGTCTTCGGACATGTGAGAACATTGACTTTGAGGAGTTCTAACCGCATTTGGAAGCTACTATTGTACACCAGATCAATATCGTCTTTCTATATACACTGTCAATTGATAGAAAAATCATGAATATCGAGGAAAAAGTGGTTATGATACAATGGCCCGGCCTTTTCCTTGATCATGGCGATACTTTGCCTCGTCGTAAAGGGTCTCGTCGCCTTCAATGGGCACAAAACGATCAACCTTGATCCCAATGGCCTCCCATCTGCCGGACGACTGATTCTTTCTAACACGGACATTCCACAGACCGCGCATAATCGCTTTGGTATCTCTGGTAATTGAGTCTCGTCGAAGATAATGGTACGCAGTGACGTACGCCCGCGCCACGGCCTGGTTCTCATCGTTGGGGTCGAGGTCGATCATAATGTTGGATAGAGCGTGCTGCGTGCCTTCGAAGCCACTCAGTGCTCGTCCTACCATGGCTGCGAGGTTTTTGGATGTTATGTGTTGCTTTTCATAACGGCTCAGGTGTCCTGTAAGGTCGAGTTCGATTGGCTGGTCGGACGTCCAGCAGCTTTGGAATAGGGCCATGTCGAGTATGTCTTCGGCAAAGGCCATGTTGTTTAGCAGACGTGTGATGTCCTGAATAGAGGTTTGGCGGTCATGATTCAAGTCTGTAGTTGCCATGGCTTTTCGATTTTATATGGATATAGAGAATTGATAGTAATCAATGCTAGGCACTTTCTTGTTTTGTTCAATGTTGGATGTCAATTGACCATGCAAGTAATCGAATTGTGAATGGCTTTATTTAAGAATAGCTACTGTAATATTTATACTATATCACTCTACGATTCAATTCATATATTTTCCATGTAAATCATAAACCCGATGCCATTGTCGGAGTTGATGTATATCGAACGCGGAGGCTTCTTCGGCCGGCCGCACCCTTTTGGGACAGGAAGCCCGAAACCCGAGCAGTCAGGATTATTGATTTCAAGCGTTCACAACTTAACAAAACCATAAAGACGACTTTTCAAGGCATTAATTACACTATAGTAGTTTAACCATCCAGCTATGCCAGTCAAACTCAATTACGAAAGGTATATATACCAATATTTAAAGAGGAGCAAGTCCGAGATGCAAACATTTCATTATTCATGAGCGTATTCTCATACTCATACTCGTATTCGTTTCAATCACACATCACTTTATGCTTCACATTACAAAACCAAAGCCAGTCCGACGAAACCCAAAGCGCCAGCCACATTGACTGCCAACGCCGTCGGCGCCGGGCCCAACGCGTGAGCCACGCCAGAACTAGTTGACGTCGACACAGCAGCAGAAGTATTGGCCGACAGAGCACCGGCATTGATCTGATTATTGACCAGCGAAATATAGTTCTGGATGCTTGTGGGCAGGCTTTGGTACCAGCTGGGCGTGGTGCCGTTCTTGAACTCGGCGGCCATGGAGCTGCGCGATGCTGGGTCGAGAAGGTCGCCCAGGACGGACATGGGCACCGAAGTCATGATAACGGGGATGAAGTTTGATGGAGGGTCAGCGATGTTACTCAGGTTTGCGGTTTTTGTCGCCGAGGCAGCGCCGGCGGCTGGTGTTGCAGCTGCAATTCCTGAGACGAGGGAATTTCTATGTTTTTATTAGCATTATCCGGAGAGTAGGATATTAAACAGAGCAGTGAATATCTTCAATGAATGCAGAACTTACAGCATAGACGACAACGGCGCAATGTTGATTCCGGACGTCGTGGCCGGCGCTGCGGAATCTTGGGCTGAGGCGAACATGGCAACAGCCAGAAACAGCACGGAAAAGGTGAATTGCATGGCGACGATGGAGCGAGCGCAGTAAACGCTTTTCTTCTCCCTGTCCTTCTTCCTGTCTGTCTTCAGACGGTGTTGAGGTTGACCAAAGATCGCCTCGTCTGGATATTTTTGTGGGGTGTTGGAGCAGCAACAGATCTAAATTCTAAACGCCAGAAAATCCTCGCAACCAAGACCATGCCATGGCAAATCGGGTCAAGCTGGACTAGTTAGGATTTAGTTCCTCGCTGTAAGACATCTAAACAAGCGGCCCAGGCTGGCCGCTGTTCTAGTTTTTTTCCTGCAACGTAAGTGGCTCTTTGGGAACACGCAGCCTCGGCGAGCACATGAACATGAACGAGGGGTCAGTCTCGACCCTGCTGGGGCTTGTCGACTAGCAATTAGTGCAACTAAGTGCATCCTTGGGCGGGCCTGCTCGGCTTGCCCGGATTAAGCAATAAATGGAGTCGACTCCGCACCAGCGGCGAGTACACAGGGTCAGAGAGTCAGAGCAGGTGATTATTCTTCGGCAAGACTTAGGGAACTATTATTAACATCGATAACATGACTTGACATGTTCGATTTCGCGGGAAACGTTCCATTTTTGATTGCCGCCCACGGCCCGGCGAGGAACCAGTGACTTGGGAAACCCTAGTTCCATTGACAGGCAACTCAACACTCATTAAGACCTTACTTTATAGCCCTTGTAGAAATCTTGTAAGATTAATTGTTATACATCCAATCCCTTCGTATTAAAAAGTGAACTGTGTTTCAGGTAATCTTCTCAACACTTGCACCTCCCGCGTCCTCCTGACATTATCAACATCTGGCCCAAAATACCTCTCGGAGCGGAAACTATTTAATATTTCTAGTTAGTTGTCTCATCAACAATAATTCTATCTGAAAGAACGAACCTCCAATTCAAGTTGGCCATGACAACAGCCCTCACACTGCCTATGTATTGCTGCACCTCCGCATCAACTTTCTCCCCCCACGATGGCAACCTGGCGAGGGCAATATACCATCTCCGATATAAGTCTTCGAGGAGCTTGCCCACGCTGTCAAATGCCATCTGGGGATGAGGTGCAGCTGAGCGGCTATAGAGATTCTCCATGTGGTATCGGGTTATTGCGACGATGTTGTGTAGAATCCCTTCCGTCTGTTGTCCAGTTGTAAATTAAAAGCCGTCCAGCAATAAAAGTAGAGGAATTACTCACCTCCTCTTTACAATAAGAGAGAATATCATTTTGACTGATTGAATGGTCAGCCTCTTTCAGCACTAGACAGGACGACCAGAAGACTCACATAACGACGAAATCAACCCCAATACGTTCAATTTCTTGGATGCTCTCGTTCTCAAATACTACCATTGGTAGATTCAATTTCAATGCATACTCAGCCAGCGCATACAACGGCGCAACGCCTGCCGATTTGCGTCTCGTAGCAAGCGAATCTTCAATAGATGGAATCTGCCGCCGAGAGCGCCATTTTACTTGTTCCATACTTCCTTTGCAGTACTCGTGCATGCATCTGACGAAGCGTTGTTGGACTCCTGTGCCAGGTAGTTAGCATTAGTTCCGAAACTGCCCATAAAAAAAAGTCCAGGGGAGAAAATGTACCTTTGGAAGAGCTTTTTGATATTTTTTCCCAAACTGTCCTGTGCACGTTCACGAGAGCCAGTTGTTGTGCCGACAGGCTTTCGCGTCCACCTTTGACGTCGTTTTCGGGACGAACTCCCATATCAGATAAAAGAACATCAATAACTTTCTGCGCTGCCACAGGGCTCTCTTTAAGGTAGCCATTGTCGAATACTAGAACGAATATCAGCTTGGAAACGGCTGTTGCCTGACCTGCCAGGCTTACAATCGTCAAAAGGAAATACCTGCACGTTCATTAGCAATGGATTCTAAACAATCTGAGTTGTGACGAGATACCATACCCAATTCCCCCAGTCACAGAGAGTTCTCAACTCCTGCGGCCCTGCATCAGCCGCCGTGATTGCACAGAAATACGAGAAATCTGTTTTCCCAAGAATCCTTGTCCAGCGAGCATTCAGCATGCATTTTCTGTAAAGTGACAACAAAGTGTTTGTGTTAGAAAAAAAATGTATTCTCGGAAGGTATTTTATCCTTGACATACTCAGCAAACCACGCCTCCGACTCGGCTTTTACACGCTCATAGTGCGGGTTGACCCGAGGCGGCTCTGACAAAAAGCGGACAAACATGTCAGGAAGGGCAACGGTGACTTTGCCATCGCCGGTTTTGGGTTCTACTGCCCCTGTCCATGACTGTTCGATAGTGTCGTGCTGATCTCTGACGATGTTGTGAGCGCGGAAAAGTGTCTGCTGTTCGGCAGACAACACGATGGTATTAGCCATGTTTGCTTTAGTTTCTGGGGCCTGGTGGTACAAGAAAAAAACAAGGTTATGTCTATTTTCTGAGGAAGGGTGTAACATGATCTAATGAATCGTCTTATATCTTCTTTATTAAGTTTGTTCTATAATAATGCCGGGCAGCGATGGCAACTCGGATACGGAATCCTATCGGTCGTTGTATCCGATGTCTATGAAAGACTTGATCTTCATTATGAATGAATAAAGTTCCACCATCCGGTTTCTCTTTTTTTTTGACGTCGCCGTTATTTCCTCTGGTGCAGGCAAGCCCTTTTTTCCTCACGGGAAATTGTAGTAGATACCGAGCTCCCTTTTTCAAAGCCCAACGTACCAAGGACTCGGGAATTTTTTTCCCTTGATAAAAACATTTGTTACCAAGTAGGATTATACTCTGTCTAACAAAGCAAAAAAAATCTGACGCAACGTGCAGATTCATGGATAGCTCAAGCGACTAACTTTGGGGTGGCGTTTCTTTGTCCTACGTACGTTTCTTTGAGGTTGTCTGATATAGCGCATCTGGTTTTCCAATAGTCACTCGGCGCCACACGTGCAGCACTCGACAGTGAATTTCTGGATGAGTATCTCGGTGAATTTTAGAGGTCTAGCTATGTTATTAGAAAATGTAATAGATACGATCCGATGACGCTACTATACGGTCAGAAAGTCGCATACGAAGACATGATGAAAGAACGTTGAAAAGCACAACTCAACGGAAATTAAAAAGTTTCTTTTTGTGTCTATTGAAACTGGCTTCGTTAAAGTGTCTCGTATTTCTTGGAACAATGAGCCTCGATTTCAACCTTGCATCACCGGAGTAGCCGGATATAACAACATTTTGAAGCAGCAAGCTGGTCACAAGGACGGGGTAAAGGGCATTAGAAATTATGTATTATTGTTGTGCATTAAAGCTGGCCTGAGCTCGACATTATATGCGGTAGATCGCAATGGGGCATTTGAATGATCGATTCCCTTGATAGTTGCCTGTATCAATTGGTGGCCGAGACAAGCCATTATGCCTACCAGTAGCAGACCCAAAACACAAAAGAAGCAAAAATGGTCGTACAACTTTACATGGACTGACCAGCACCTCACCCCAGAAACCCTACAACCCCTTCGCCACGAACACGACGAACTCGGCGCCCAAGCGCTCGACAGACTTCTCGCCATCAAGAACAAACAAGAAGAAGAAACCCAAAACGAAAAAAGACCCAGCCCCGATTTATACCAACTGCTCGAACAGCACCATACCAAAGACGAAGTCCTCGGCGAGTTCTGGGACCAAGTCCACAGCGTGCCCGAATGGGTAGACTGGCAGCAGATTGAGCGCGGCCAGCGATTCTTCTACCGCTACGCGCTGGCCAACATCATCGGCTTCGCGCTGCAGGGGTTTGTCTGCGAGAACTCGGCGTCGACGGGCGTCGTCGAGGTGCTTGTGCGGACCGGTGGGTTCTCGACGCGGATGCTCTGGGGTCGTTTGTTGGAGACTTTCCAATGGCTTCTGCAGGTCACGCGGAGTATTGACGCGGTCATGCCCGGGGATAAGATTAGACCCAGTGGTGAGGGCTTCCAATCGACAGTCCGTGTGCGTCTATTACACTCGTCTGTTCGACGGCGGGTGCTGCAGCTGGCCGCTCGCCGGCCGGAGTACTTTGATATTTCCCAATTCGGGATCCCCGTGAATACAATGGATTCGATCCACTCAATCACGACGTTTGCCTGCAACCCCATGTTCCTGCAGCTGCCGAAGATGGGCATCCAGCCGCGGCGAGACGAGATCGAGGACTATCTGGCCCTGTTCCGGTATCTGGCACATGTCATTGGAACACCGACAGGGTACTTCTCAACGGTGGAGCAGGCTCGCGCGGTGATGGAGAGTTGCTATTTGCATGAGCTGAATATGACGGAGACGTCCAAGACCGTTGCGTATAACTTTGTGCGCTGTGTCGAGAGTTTGCCGCCGCCGCTCGTTATCTCGCGAGGGTTTATTGAGGCTGGGAGTCGCTGGCTCAATGGACACGAACTGTGTGACGAGCTTGGCTTGGGGAGGCCTGGGTGGTTTTCGTATGTTGTCTTTGCTGGGCAGTGTGTGCTGGTCACGGTGCTTGCTTGGATGCAAAGGCTAGTTCCTTTATTTGATAATTTCATGATTGAGGTAAGTGTAGAATCTTGTCTAGAAGTATCTCGACTAAAAGGTGTAGTTTGTCCGATCCCGTTTATACTGGGCTGTTATCGAGAGCAACGGTGGTCTGAGGGGAGGAACAAAGTTTGAAATGAAATACAATCCACGATTAGGGAGTAAAACTGGACGAGAGGATGGAAATTCCATTTCTGGTGGGTTTGGCTTCATCGAGGCCTTTTTTCTATGCTGGGCGCTTCTGGCTATATCTGCAGTGCTGGCTGTTGGCTACGTTTTCTGGAGAGTCGTGACCTAGTTTCTCAGTCTCAGTTAGCTTAGAAAAAAAGAAACGAAAGCAAAAAGAAAAAGGACGGTGATTTAGATGATAAAGTTGATTATTGTGCAATATTTTCTGTACATGATTGCGCTCTGTCAAACCAATATCCCCTATTAATAGAAAGATACATGGCATCCTCTGTCCGCACTGACCGAGGCCGCGGTGGACTATGCTGTAAACCTTCAACTGAGACACATGAGCTCTCCTTTATATCTCTCAGACGAGGCAGTACAATGCCAACGCGCCTATTATGTTTTGTGCCTACTAGTAGTGAACCATCCGACTTCCGCTTCCTACTACGCATACAGGGAAGACGTATTCGCGGGTCAAAACCCACTAGAATAATAGCCTGCTGATTCGGCTCGTCAGTATCGATGTCAACAGAGTAGACGAGAGTCTTCTCGTCGCTAGCCCCGTGTATATTGGCAGCCCGCTTTGCCGGGCATAACAGGTCGAGTAGGTCCTGGTCGGCATCGTCTGCCGGCCACAACTTGACTCCGTTGCTAACATATTGCTGCTCCTCGCTATCTGACGATTCATTCTGCTTCTGCTTTTTGACCGAGGAGCCATCCTCCTCGTCTTTATTTATCGGCTGCTTGCGCTTCCGAGAACAGATGCGCAAGCGCAATCGGTCCTGCACAACCCCAACGCTGGTGCTCGGCTCCGGGTCATTGATGAGGTCGACAAAGGCAGCGGCAGAAGAGTTGTACGCTCGATATTTGGTTTTGGCCAAGATAAAGTCGCGCTTGGGGACGGTGGAGTCGGAATATTCGGTGTGCTTATACTTGTTTGACCTGATTACTGTGCCGTCGGGAGCTCTTCTGGAGGCTGCTGTCGGCAATTCAACAGTGGTCATGTTGCTGGGGCCGGCGCCTCCGGTAATAAGAGGATAGCGTGAGGAGGCTGCTGAGATCAGCGGTGTGACATGGGGTGTTGGTTGCTCAGCCTCACGCGTACCCCTAGCAAATTCATCTTCAGCCGTTGCGGTAGACCACTCCGAAGGGCGCATCAACGGCTCGGTGTAGTAAGTGCGCACGTTATCCGTGCGATTTTGAAGCCACTCGCGACGGCATTCGGTGATCATCGGCCGTCCAGTAGCTTCATCCAGCCGCAAGGACATGTCGGACCAGGTGTCGTTGATTGGCCCTTCGGTGTGCAAACGGCGAAAGATCCTCTGGATCATCGCCCGGCGGACACGACTGTCAGGCGCAATACACGTCCATTCATAGAAAGATTCCTGATGCAGCTGTTCTTCGTTCGAGTCAAGCGCACTAGTAACAGCGTATAGGTGGTTATCGAAAATTTCAAAGCAGACGTTTTGGCCAATATCAGTGCCAGCAAACTTGTCCAGTAGAATAGGCCCCGTTGCCAAATCTTCGGTATTCTTTGTCAGATCTACCCATTGCACTGACCATTGCGGGTCGCTCGAGAGCCCTACAGTGGAATATACCCCGTAGAACAGATGGTTGTCGTTGTGACGCACGAATAAGCGTCGCGTGCACCCCAGCTGTCTCAGAAACCTGAGGCGGCCACGGTTGCAGGCAGGTCCACGCGGTGTTACATCTAGGAGAATCAGCCAAGGATTGGTGTCGCCGATTTCAGCCAGAATGGCCAGCACGCCTGCAGAGTAATACAAAAAAGAAAGCTCGATTGAGACGCCCTGGGCCTCATCTTCGCGAAAGGCGGGGATGATTCGCCGGAACACGTTCCGGACGTCGAGGACTTGCTCTGTGTGGGCAGCCTGATGGACGTTCAGAACCCGAATTTCGTTGGCACAATAGTAGGACAGCACGCCATCCTGGTACAGGAATGTGGAGGCATAGGCCAGCACGGCGACGGAGTACGGGTTGGCGTACGCGACAGCCTGCTTTGTATCGTAGATGCGGCCAATGGCCTGGCGGAAAGAGATGTTGCCAGCAAAAGCCTGCTGGGCCTCCTTGGCCTCACGCACTGAGTTCTAGTCATGTTGTCAATGAATAATAGGGTCAAAGTGGTGGCGTGATGCACGACACAGCCTCACTGCTTGGCTGCCCGACGTACCTCGATGGAGCGCTTCGCAAGGAGCTCATTCTGCAACAGGCTGTACAGGGTCCTGTTGGTGCGACTGAGATTGATGTAGTCGATGCAGTCGAGGTCTTTGACGATCTGGTAGAGGAGATCATAGGGAAGACTGTAGAGACTGGCGGTGCTTGTGCCCATGACCGTGAAGCGAGATGGCCGAGCATCCGCGGCAGATGAGAGGGCGAAGGGACGAGAGATACAGCAAGCATCGACCGCTAGAATATGGCCAAGGATGCAATAGGCAACGAATGAGGAGGAGGAGGAGGAGGGGAGGAGGAGGAAGAAGCTCTGAGCTCCTGCCCCTCGGAGGGACACGAAGGTTACTGCGAGGGAGTCATATAAAGAAGACAGCACGGTGCGGCTCAAATGGCGGTCGAGACCACATTCATGTTTCACTCGCCACGAGACATGAGGCTGAAAAAAAATAAAAGATGGCTTTTTTGAGGGATTATTATCTTGTCGGCGCCGTCAGCGCCACCGGTGTCGCAATGAGTGATGACCGCCGATCGATCAGATAGTTCAAGTTCTGAAATTTGCAAAGAGACGAGCAGAGCCGCAGGGTGGAGGCGACTCGTCATATCATACATATGGCGTCGCTCTAGGGCGTTTAGTGCCACCCCATAATTACGAAGCCCTTGGTCCTGATAGTATCATTAGTATGCGGCTCTGTGCCCTGGAATGAGTGCAGGAATGCCAAATCATCCAATCATATTGATTTGCGCCTCTACATGTGTGGTGGGCGGCACTTCATGCACAGCCCCACGACTAAGTCGACTCCGCTACGACGTACGCAGATAACACCTATGTTTCGTCTTTAGACGCATTGGACCATCTGTATCACTAATGCAGCATGATATGGTGGTACTACTACGAGGCTCCTGATCGGCATGCTTCTGGATTCGTTTGAAACCGGTGGCATGTGGGATAGCACCTGACTCCCCGGCCATACCATCACTAGTCCGCAGTAGTACTGCATGGCCGGTCTCAAAAAGTAGGGTCCTAACTGAGGTTGAGCAATTCGGATGCGAATCCGGTTGCTCCGAACGAACGTGTCGCGATGCCATGGGCAGAGAGGCCTATCGTCTACATCCTCGCAGCGAAGCTTGTTTCCTACCCCCACGAACCTATTAGTCTATCAAAGATGAAGCGAAATCGATGGCGATCCGCGTCAAGCGCCAAAAGTGGAGGCATGCTATTCGTTCTCTGCCTTCTCTTGATTCTGCATCTTTCTAGTCACGACCGGAGTATTGAATCGTCGGGAATCCGGGGAAATAGCCGCAAAATTGAGGCCACAAGGCACACTTGAGATGAGCCTTGCGCGTGTCGGGCTTTTGAGTCAGGTGCATAGAACGTGCGCCATGGTTTCGAGCACTCTATGGATTAGCTGCAGGAACACAGGTGGCCAATTTGGGGACGAGCCGCCGGAAGGCTTTTCCCAAGAAGGGCAAAGGAAGCATGCCAGCCATCTTCTATATTGTCCTTTTTTCTCCGAACTCCGAATAACAAACGAGGAACGGCGAGAAATGAAACGAAAGGGCTCGGATAATAATAGATACGCGTGGCATCACGCCATGTTCGTCGTAGCTTGACAATGGCGATGAACGCCAAGGGCGGAGGGGATAGGCGATAATAATCTCAGCGGTCGTGGGGCCGATGCCATTCGTAGATCGTAAGGGTTCGAGAAGAGCATCGAACGGGGCACGGGACTGAGGTACAGTAAAACCTGTGTCTGTCGGAGTGGATTCGGAATGAAGTCGGAGTGTGTGGGAGAGAGATTGCGTGGATGAGTACGTAAGTGTGAGTAAGTGTGAGTAAGAGAGCCAGAGAGGAAGAGAACAGCTGAGGCTGAAAACACGAGGCAACGAGAAGAGAAGGAAGGCGCGACGGTTGGCTCGGCAGGTGCTCACGGGTGCCTGGCGAGAGACAACGCGCGGGCCGCGGGTCCGTAAGGCTGGCTGGCTGGCTCTCTCCACTCTCTTCCGCTTGCTTCTCTCGCTCTCTGTCTCTCTCTTCCTCACACCCAGCGCCTGGAAGAACAGCACAAGAGAAAGGAAGAAAAATAGGAAGAAAAAGACAAGAAATTCCCCGCGTCTGGCCGTGCCTTGACTCGAGGTCGTGATCAGCTTACCCAATATGCCCCTCGCTTTCCACTGAGCGACACACCGCCCGCACTCGGAAAACAACAGGAAGAAGAACCCACTCGCCGTCTGAGTTGCACACTGGTGGTGGCTGTGTCCCCCGCGTGTTCGGTCGGATCCTCGATTGTCATTTCTAGGCAGATGCATCCCTATCAGGCTGGTTGGGGTGGACATCCGCAACAGCACCAGCAGCAATGGCACCACCAACACCCCCAACATCCCCACGGCTACGCGCATCCCAGTCCTCAGCCACGATCTAGTCCATATCAGCATCAGCATCAGCATTCGAATTCACACTCGAGAGTCTTTTATTCCAGTTCGCCACTGCCGCCACCGTCACATCCTCACGGGCCGCCGCCCAGACAAGCGACATTCCCGTAAGTAGCCAGTAGGATTCCACGTCACAATTCTTGAATCCCAGTATTGAACGTTGTCCGTCTGTCTTGACGCCATAGGCCAAGTCCGACGCCATACAACCACCATACTCGGCCTTCGCGGGCTTACACTGATCCCCACGATGTGCCACCGCCGACGCCGCCGAGGCCCAGTCCGGCTCCCTCGTACCGTAAGTATTCAGCCTCTTCCTCTCATGATTCCATGCTAAACAAGAAGAGAAGACCAGCACAGTCCAGCGCCCCCGCTCCCAGCGGCGCCACCACAGGTTCCGCAAGCCTTTGGCCACGGCGCCCCTGCGAGCTACCAGTTCCAGTATTCCAACTGCTCCGGACGACGAAAGGCCCTGCTGGTAGGCATCAACTATTTTGGCCAGTCCAATCAGCTCAGAGGATGCATCAACGATGTGACGCAGATGTCCACTTTCTTGAACCAAGTGTACGGATATCGTCGGGAAGACATGGTCATTTTGACCGATGACCAGCAAAACCCGATGAGCCATCCAACCAAGGTCAACATTATCCGGGCAATGCACTGGCTAGTCAAGGATGCCATGCCGAATGACTCGCTTTTTATCCATTTTTCCGGTACTTGCTTCCTGGTGTTTAAATTTGTCACTCAAAATGCTCATTGGAGAACAGGACATGGTGGTCGAACGCCAGATCTCGATGGAGACGAGGACGATGGTCAGTGAACACTTTTTAGAAAGAAAAAGAAGAAGCCTAACAAAATACGCAGGATTCGACGATGTCATTTATCCAGTCGATTACAAAGTCGCCGGACATATCGTGGACGATGACATGCATGACATAATGTATGGCACTGTAATTCGTGTACATGGGTTCTATTACTAAGACATTTGTAGGGTCAAACCCTTGCGTCCAGGCGTGCGTCTCACGGCCATTTTCGATTCCTGTCATTCGGGAACCGCATTGGATCTTCCTTTTATCTACTCCACTCAGGTTTGCTGCCCTTACTTACCACATAGCTTACCTCAGTCTTTACGTATACTAATGCCAACTTTTTTTTTGCACGCAGGGTATATTGAAAGAACCCAACCTGGCCAAGGAGGCCGCGCAGGACCTGTTTAGCGCTTTTAGCGCATATGAAAAAGGCGACTTGGGTGGTGTGGCCACCACAGCAATCGGCTTCTTCAAGAAGGCAACTATAGGAGGCTCGGCCCGCGAGCGGAGTCTCATGACCAAGACGTCTCCGGCAGACGTGGTCATGTTTTCGGGGTCAAAAGACTCGCAGACATCGTATGTTCCTCCCTTCTTCTATCGATGATCTCGTCTAACCTCTCTCAGAGCGGATACCTTCCAAGGCGGCCAGGCGCGGGGAGCCTTGAGCTGGGCGTTTATCGAGTCACTGAAAAAGTATCCCAATCAGAGCTACCTGCAGCTGCTTAATACAATCCGAGCGAGACTCGAGAAGAAATACTCTCAGAAACCGCAGCTAAGCTGCAGTCATCCTTTGGGTACGTGAACATTTCGACCTTTCTTAGGCGTTGTGCTGACTATGTCTAGATGTGAATTTACTGTTTGTCATGTAAAGCGTGGCCACTGTACATATAGTATATAGCGCGTATTTGCATTTCCAGCAGCTCAACAACATATTGTATGATATCTACGTTGCATTTAGCATTTACTATACATATCGTTTGTTTATATAATGATGAAATCTATTCAAATCAATGCTTTTGGAGACTGGTATCTACATATATCAATTATAAGTCGTATCTCATAAGCTGGCCGCGGCCCAGCGAATCTCGTATCCAAAGACCGTACGTCGAAGAAGCTCATCCTATTCAACAGTCAGTTTTACTGCCACATAGCATTGAAATTGTCGATAAAGCACTAACCCCCGGATCATCCTCAAACAAAACCTTGTCAATCACCTTCTCAAACACCTTTGTAACGGTAAAGCCACTCTCCTCAGCCAGCGGGAAGAACATTTGCGTCTTGGGCAGAAGCCACGGCTGATACGGAGTGAAAATCACCAGCGCCACCGCATCCGCCGACTTTTTCATCGTCGTCTGCATCGTCTTGATCAGATTCGGGTGTTCCCGATGGCTGTATACGACATCTGCCATGATCAGGGTATCGAAACCTGCGGCAGCATCAGGTAGGAAAGACATGATTTCCTCGGTATCGGCACCCCATTTGTATCCGGCAACGTGCAGGTGCGAGTCGGCAGGGATGAGCGCGGCGGCCGCGGCGGCGTTGTGTCGCATGTTGTCGACCAGGTCTGGATCGTGGTAGTCGGTCATGACCACTGTTCGCGCACCCTTGACGGCGGCGATGATGCTCGGCACGCCCGCGGCGGCGCCAATTTCAAGCACATCCCTGCTCTTGACCAGTCGTTCTGCATTTTGCTCCAGGTAGTCGGAGCTCACGCGGCCGGCGTTCCATAGCATGTTGCCCTCCACAAGGTATCAATATCAGTCTTTCGATCCATTTTGTGTGTCGAGCAAAATCAAAAAATAAAACAAATCAAAAAAAATCAAAAACAAGATCAGCCGGCGCATACGTATAGAGGATGGCTGCCGACGAGGCGCACTCGCACCGTGTCGCCAGAGAGCATGCGATGCTCGGCGAAGGTGGGCTGTTTCTCTTCGGCATAGAAGCCGTCAGGGGCCTTGAAGAGGTCGACGGCCCCATCGAGGAATCCATCGTCCCTCTCCTCCTCGGCCATGACTACTTGTTGTGACCAATATTGGGATTTGATTCTGTCCTTGTGCGGGGAAACCACGACGAGGAGAAGCAGCGATCGACTGCGCGCAAAAAAAAGAAAGCACTCGCCCGCGCTCACGTGCGCGCCGAATCGAGTAAGCCGGCGGGGGCGGGGGTGCTCCGGCGCCGTGTGATTGGGCGGCGTCCACGCAGCGGGAATGGTCTTGGCAATTCCCGACTGCGGGGCGTTGTGACGCATTCCAGCCAATAGAAGCAATCTCCGGCTGTGTTCGGTCATATTACCGTCTCGTTACAGGCCTCCCATGCGAGGCTCGCTGCTCGGAGGGCGCCTCACGTGGTGCGGGGACGAGACGGTGCCGTACGGTCACGTAAAACGGCGGCTATAGCGACAGACAAGACAATGCTAAAAAGGTGTTATCAGATCAACCACCGTCGCTCCTGCATCCTCTCGCTCGCCCTCGCTTGTTCTTTCTCTCTCTGTCTTCCTGTCTCTCTCATCCTCTGCCCCTCACCTCTCTTCCATCCCCCTCTCTGGCTGCCGGAAGTTCAGGGTTGTCCAGCCATTGCGTCGCTTCGCTTCGATCCAAATACACCACCCTCTCGTCCATTGTTACTACCCGGGATTCCCATCCGGACGAAGAAACGCCATTCCGCCATCCCATCAGGAGAAAGCACGCCTTCGCAGCGGCTCCAACCCCACGCTCCGCCGACCTTTGTGCGACTCAACACGACCCTCGACCTCGATTCTTTCCAACCGCTTTGTAGTCTCCGATTTGAATATCGTGACCTCCGTCTCGTTCAAACGCATCGGATAATAGGAGAGAAACAAACAGGAAAGCAGGAACGCAAACAAAAGGGAGACAAGACAGGTTCAACGGGTTCAACAATCACATGTGGAAAACGTGCCATCCCGTTATCTGAGTTTGTGAGAGATAAGCTATTTCGACACTTTTTAGCCACCCGGGATTTTGCCTCGGTGAAATTACCGCAGCTCCCCTTTTGACCAAAAAAAAAAGTTCCTGTGCCAGCAGTTACATTTTCCCCTTTCGCGCACTCATTCACGGATAAATCAATAAATTGATAAATCGCACATCACATACACACAATGGACAACAATCAACGGTATAACCTCCGGTCCTCCGCTCAACAACAGCAACCAGCTCCCGGTATGACTACGTCATTACATTCCTCGTCGACGACTACGGGCGTCGCTGCTAGTACCAGTGCATTCGCAACATCGAGTACGAACATATCCTCGCTGCCGACAACGACGTCGAATATAGCGCAGTCCCAGTTCCAGGGCCTATCGTACGGCGGAGTCGCGAACCCCCAGCAGCCGGTCTTTGGCAACAGTCAGACACAGCAGCAACAACCTCTGCAACTGCAGCAACAACAACAATATGCCCAGGCACAAGCCATGCAAGGACGAGAACAACAGGCAATGGGTGAAGATGGCGCTTCCGCCACGGCGCCGTTCTTGCGGGACTTCACCCTAGTTGCCGAGGCTGTCAAGCGAGTGCAGATGGATGCTGTCATGACTGAGATGGAGAGCATTACTCTATAGTCTTTCCTTTCTCTCTCCTTTTTCGGCCTCACTTTATTTCGATCTTTTTCCTTCAGCAACGGCGTTGCGAAAAGAGGCGGATTTTTCTTTTCTCCTCTTATTTTTGAACCTTCATATCATTTCTACTCGACTCTCAAGCCTGTCTATTTCATTAGACTCTATACGGCACTCCAAACTTGCATCTCCCACCATGGCGTCCGGTATCTTCTGAATAAACCTGTGCGACTGGCTCGACATTTCTCTTCTCACTTTGACTTGTACATTTACTTTTTTTACCAGTGCATATCTGTGTCTGCGATTATTGGCGATACCTTTTTGATTATTATTTCTTGCCTCTACTCTCGTATTATTGTCTGTCAGTCCTGCGACATTGATTTCCTTTTTAGTATCCTCTATTTCATTTTCGTCTCCCTCGGTCAACACCCGGCCGGGTCCTTCAAAGTAACAAAAAAGTCTTTTAGACAAGAAAAAAAAAGAGCACACGCCGCTACATTTAATAAACCTGACAGAGTAGATGGATGTCACAATGGATAAATTGTTTTGTTATTTTTTTTCTCGTCCAAGAATTTTTAACTTGTAGAGTGAGTGAGTGAACTTGGCCGGTCAATCAATTGACGGCATGGATTCCATGTTTCCCCCCGTCTTACTCTGACTCAAGAGTATGATCCAAAGAGATAAATAAGTAGAATGATATACAAAAGACAAGAAGTGAAGTTGAAAGCGAGGGGATATGCAAAACACGCTATGCAGAAACAAAACCCGCCCTCCAGAAAAGAAGAAATGCTTTTTGGTTGTCATCCAGTACGCCAATTAATAAAGAGAACAATACACCAAAAAACGATCGGCTGCTAATTCACACAAACTGCGAAAACATGCGGGTCATACGGCTAGAGCTCTTCTCGCGCGTCGTCTGTTCAGGGCGTCTACCACTGCGTCCTCTTTGGGAATGAGGTTGCTCCTGATGGGATTCGTTGATGCTGGGCTTCCAAAACCCAGGCCGGTCGTCTGGGTTAGTGACACGCCGAAGTCCTGTGGGGCGTGACGAGCTCGTGCTGGCTCGCTGGGTGTAATTCGTATGAGATGGAATGTCGTCTGGCTGGATTTCGGTAGAGAAAGACCGAGTGCTGTAGTCATGGGGTGGTGGAGGAGGCGGTAATGGTCGTGTTAGGGATTGAGCCAGAGTGTGGGGAGTGGTGGTATTGGGGATGGTATTCTTGTGAGTGTGTTTGATGGACTGGTTGCCATTCTCATTTTCACGCACTCGAAGACTCAAAGATGGAAGCTTTGGAAGGCTCATTTTGGTGAGCGAGGTGAAACCCGAGGGAACTCGGGATTTTGTCGTCGCTGTGGACGGTCGATTTTCATGAGATGAATTCATGTCAGGCGCTGTCTTGCGCCGAATGGGCTTTGGTGGCGGTGGGGGAGGCATGTTCGATGTGTTTTCGGACGGCAAGGGCACTATTGATGTAGCTGCTCTAGCTACTACTGGAACAGGATGCGGATGCGGATCTACTGCCGCCTTGGGCAGGTCTGTAGACGCCCGGGCGTCGCGGATACTGGACGCTGGAGAGCCCGACAGCGTGGGCGAAGGAGCAGTCGCACCGTCAGAGTCAATCGTCGCTAGGGTCACTCTTGACCTACTGGTCGAAGCTGAGGATGTGCCTGATGCGAGGGATTCCCCTATCGTAGGTCCTTTGGGGACGTATGAAGAAACGGTAGACTGCACTTGGTGCGAGGCGTTTTCTATCAGGGTGGATAATCTCTTCAAAGGCGTAGAAGACCGTGGCTCTCTTGGGGTCGGTGATTGATATTGTTTCGACAATGACGACGGTTGGTTACGATAGCTTGACAATGGACGGCTTGTCGGAGCGGCACTTCCTCCCATGAAGCTCACAGGCCTGAATGCAGGGAGTCTTCGCCGCGGAGGGGGCGCATACTCGGACGGCTGCTCCAGGCCATAAAGCAACACAGGTGCCGTGCTCGGATCGTCTTCTGTAATCGGAGTGCAATAAAATCGAGGACGCGGCGGTACAGGTAGTCGGACAGCACGAGGTTCCTCCAGCAGAGGTGGCGGTGATTCACAAAGGAATACTTCTTTGTCTGCGTCTTCTACGAGAGTATGTTCCATAGGCACTGTCTCCCGCTGCAGTGCCATCATAGACAGGCGTTGTGCGGCCATCATGGACAACTCTTGGTTGCTGGGCAAGCTATCCCAGCGTGGGTTGAATGTGGCCACGGACTGGCATTCCTCCTCCCCCTCCAGGTCTGGCGATGGCATTTCGTAGTACATGTTGAAGTCGAGTCCATTCAGCTCCTCATAGCCTTCGACTGTGCCGGGTTCGTCCATTGAGGCCTGGAAGGGGAAGCTTAGGGTGGCCGACATAGTGGTCGCCATGGTGGAGTCGACACTTGTAAAGAGACGTATAGGGTTGTCGTAAGCACATAAGCACCGGGTGGGTTCTTATTGCGCATCAGTCACGTCCAGAACACAGACAGATCCGGAGGGTGCCGGGGGGTGCATGGCGAGGAGTGCGTCAGCAGACTCAACACGACGTGTCACAAAGCAGCAGCATTGCGAATATCGCGAATATATTGTCGGGGCCTGAGTGAGCAAGCAGGAGCACAAAGCATAAACCGTCACTAAAGCACAACCAACGCGGCGGTCGTCTGTCTTTCAGCTGGCATTGGCGAAAAGGGGCGCATCTTGTCATCACAAACGGCCAGCAGCGGTGATCGACGATGCAGGACAAGTCGAAGGATGCGCCGCCGCCGCCAGACACGGCAGGAGCCCCTGGCCTACGTAGTACTACTGTCGGAGTATTCTTCCTGTGGACCTGTACTCTATTCTCTGGTCTCTATCACAGCGAACACGTCAATTGCATACATGGAATAAGTAGGATTATTATAATTATAATAGTAATTATTATGATTGCTGTTATTATTGCTATTATTGCTATTACTGCTATTATTGTTCCTTCCAACTTGAAGCTTCTCGTCGCCAGCGTTTCACCATGCCTCGCTAGACCCAAAGAGGACTGGCGTGCGATTGCGTCTAAAAATAAAATTTCCCGATCTGGACTAGCGCGCGTACAAGTCTATAGTAACTGACTACTAAGAAGGGGTCATCCAATGATGATTATTCTTTATTATTGCGAGATCCTGACTCCAGTAAGGAGTTTTTGGTTAGCATGACTCGTTCACTAATCACAATCCTCAAGGAGCTGGAGACTACGATTAAGTTAGTATAGTCTTCGGAGTCGGCTGGAAAGCCTTCCAACGGACCAACAAGGGATACGAAGACAATTATTAGAATAACAACCAGCAGATAATAATAGTACCGAGTCTAGATGGCACAATTATGTGCGGTTTTGGCTGCGAACTTGAGATCTTTCACCTTGTATCTTGCAGATTAACCATATCTAAAAAACAAAGTGAAGGGGCATCGAGGCGTGTGGTTTTAATGAACTTTGGACAAAGCAACAGTTCTTGTATAATGAAGAATGTCTCCCCTAGCTTTAGGAGAGATAAATACTCTAATAATAAGAAGAGTGATATGTTCCGGTCTCTCCGCCTGTGTCCCCGGTGACTCCCCACAGCCTTCCATTACTTCCGACTGTACAGAGTACGTCCGAATGGAGGGACCAGCGCACAAGCACCCTCTACCTCCTCGTTCCGTAATAATAAGGAGGCTCGTGTCATAAAAACAACCAACAACTTAAAAGAAATCTCGCCCGTGACCAACATAGCGGTCTTAGCTCAGATTCGGCCTATTTATAACCTCGCAAATTGACGTCGTTCTCTTACATCAATCCATGTACTCCGCACCCCGACTTTGAACATGAAAAATTGCACGTCACGCAATGGCTAGATACGTAGTAATAATTCCGAATATATCCGCTGCGCAGCCTTGTACCACGCCATGACTGACGCGGATCCTACACGTCAGCTTCCGGTTAGCAAACCCTAAAATTTGATGAATTCACATGAAAGCGCCAAGAATTTATTGTCCCCTGGTTACGAACCGGCCTGGAACTATTACTGAAAGTTTTAATATTGAAGAAAAGAAAAAGAAAACAAAAATATGGAATTATTCATCGACCCCGTTAATACCCCGTAGAGGTTGTCAAAAATTTACGACTACGACGTACTACATCCGATAAGCTAACTTATCTCGGCATCATGCGGGGTGAACTTTTTTTCTCCCCTCCATCACATCACTTGACATTTATGTCTTGGAACCACCACCATGCCTGTCAGTTCCGCGCCACGATGCATAAAAAATCCTGGCTGAACCTATTCATCCTCGTTTGCTCGTCTCAGAACTAACATGACCGCAGTTGATAATGCTCACGGGGTACCCGTGCTCGGGTTTATCCTACCGCGCCAAACAGCTCGCCGAACTCCTCGAATCCACCCAGAACAAAGTCTTTGCTGCCCTTGAAAACAGCGATGAGAACAGCGCGTCTGCCAACGGAAACTCGCGGAAACGCTTCTCCTTCCACATCGTGCCCTCCCACGACCCCTCGCATCCCCGGACCGTGTACGACCACGCGCGAACAGAGAAGGAGGCGCGCGCCGTGGCATTTGCGCGAGTGAAGCGCGCTCTGGCCAAAGATGCGTTTGTTATACTCGATGGAATGAATTATATTAAGGGCTATCGGTACCAGTTGTGGTGCGAGGCAAAAGCAGTGGGCACCACGTGCTGCGTGGTATGTTCTTGAAGAAGGAAGATTTTATCTGCCCCGCATCGAGCATTCATTAACCCAGAGAAATTGTACAGGTTCATGTCGGAACGCCCATCGACAAATGTGTCGCGATCAATAATGCCCGATTGCGCCAGCGTACGACTCAGCAAGACGACGTACAACTGCCGGAGACGACAGACACGACGGACGATCTTGCTGCTCCGGATAATGAGGAAGCATATCCCTCCGAACTACACAATAACCTGATATTCCGCTACGAAGAACCCACTGTGCACAGTCGCTGGGACAAGCCGCTATTCATCGTGCCCTGGACCGACGCTACTCCGCCGGTTGAAGAGATATGGACTGCCGCCACGGGCATACCAGTCGAGATAGAAGCCCCCAACTCCCTCGCCGCACTTCTTCATACCAACCCCGACAGCGATGTCCATCCTCCCCCTCCCTCTGACACAGCTAGCGTGGCATTCACGACCGCAACAACAGCCGGCCGCGGCGGCCGATTCGGTCGACCCCGAATTATACCACATAACGCCACGGTGCTGCCAGCCCAAAGCCAGCCGGATACGCTCAATGGCTTTGAGAAACGCACATCGGCTATTGTGACCGCAATCCGCAATTTCACAACAGCAAATCCGTCGGCAGAGGCAGCTCTCGCGCAGCAACAATCACAAAGTCAAACAGCATATCACAACGAAAGCACATTCGGCATCACCATCCCCGTGCCCGACGCTTCTTCGCCGGTCTTTATTCCCGCGCATGTCGCGCGCTCGGCGACTACAGATGCGCTGGCTGGCGCCGGCGGTATTTTGGCTCTGCCTCGCCTGCAGCGTCTGCGAAGGCAGTGGATTGGGTTGAATCGCTCGTATATAGGCATGAACCATAGCGGGAGTAAGGGCGGGTTGACTGTTGATCAGGTTGGCGACGCTTTTGTGAGGTTTTTGAACAATGAATTGGCGGGTGATGTTGCTTCGTGAGGTTGGAAGTGCTAGAGCCATATCGTACATATGTATTACCATGACTATACATGAATGACGACGAATGAATAAATCCATCAATTGGTGTAAATGTAATCAATAAATCTATACATTTCAATGTTTTCTCTACATATGTGGTCTAGATATCGGCAGCACTAGGTGACTATTGATGCAGTTGACATCCAACATTGAATTCAACGTTTACAATTGATATTATTAAACTTTTGAGCAACTTTTCAAGTTATAAAGGCTTTTTCATATTTATAATAAAATTCACAACACCAACATCCAAGCATACACTTATATATATAACGAAATGCAAAAACAAAAAACATCAAAATTCCTCCGGGGTTGCCCCTATCGTTTTCCCTGGGTGTATCTATAACACCGGTACAAGACTGTTTCCTTCCAAAAGATATCCAAAAAAAAAGTTACATCGCTGACCATCTTTCTATGCCTGGTTTCGCGTAGAATTGATGTATAACAAAATCCAAAAATATTCCGCCCCGGAGCAATATACATGACGATGGTGAAACATGCGTACATTGAGAAATCAGGGAACAAAAGAAACAAGAAAAAGGTGAAAAAAAAGAGTACAGGCAATAATATCAACAAATCCAAACTGGATCAAGGCTTTTGTCAAGCATAGGAGCAACAAGATTGCGAGCTTTCGCGGTTTGCATAAGCGACCTGCTCTGCGAAATTCTTTCGCACGTATGTCTGGCAAAAAAAAAAAAGGACAAGATGAGAATCTACTCAAGTCGTGAGAGCCTAGAGGAGAATCCGGTTCTTGGAATCCAAATGGGCCTTTGGTACAAATCTCCAAAAAGAAAAGAAAACCCTCTTGGCTGTGGGTGTGTGCCGGAAATGGCTTCATGTCGACTTGGTCGCTCACGGATTAAAAAGATGTCCTATGGCAAGGCAAAATGTTTCAAAAAATCCACGCTGTCACTGAGAAATTCAAGAGCAGATTCCGTTGGCCAATTGGTTGGCGGCAGAGCTGGCTTCAAGCTGACGGTAGTTCAATCCCAAGGTGATAAGCTCCTGAAGGCTGGCATTGACCTTCTCGTGCATGGAAGAGTCCTGGGGTCTGATGGTAGTCAGCTCCTCAAGCAGGCGAGAACGGCAGTTGTTGTAGTTGCGCTCCGCGTTCTGAAGTCTCTGGCCATGCTGGGCAGTGTTGGTTTTCACGGGGTTGCCCTGGGAAGAGGAGGATTTGGTGCGTTTCATGGTCGTGGCACCGCCTACGGGCTTGGTGACCTTCCTCTTGCGCACGCCGGCGCTGTCCTTTTTCTTGGTGGTGATCGGGCCACTGGCAGCTGTGGTCTCTGGGGAGCTTGGTTGATCAGAGGCAGTGTAGTCATGGACCCGCTTCATGTGGTCAAAAAGGTTCCAGCGACGGGGGAATCCAAATCCAGGAACGGCTCGGTCGCATCCTTCAAACAGGCAGAGGTGAGGGTTGTCTCCGTGGCCGTGGAATCCATGGGCTTCACGCTCGTGACGGAACAGGCAGGCATTAGAAGAGAAATGCAAGTTCTGGGCCGCACATGCGGCAACCTTACACCGGTATGGCTTGAGGTGGGAGTCCAGGTATTTACTGTACGGATGGTTAGCAACAGGTCATGACTTCAAGCAACGCGGAGATTCTTACTGATAAGCACACTTCTGCGTGGTGGGCGTGTGGTTGCATGCGTTCTCTCCTGTGGCAAAAGGGCAGTAATACTTGCCGTCACCCTGAGTTGGCAAAGAGTAGAATGGGTGATCCCTAGGGGTGGTTCTCATTTCACCATCATCCTTGGATCGTCGGTTGGTCTCTCCTCCCAAGGGCAAAGTTGTATTATACGCTTCTGGGTCGGATTTCCTGGCAGTGCGAGATGCAGACGCTGACAAGAGAGGGCGCTGCGCCTGTTTGGATGGCCTGATAGTCCTGGAATCTGTTAGTATGGTCGAAACTATGAAAGCTTTCTGGAAATTTCCAAGGTTGCAAACAAACCTGTTGGGGTCCTGCTCATTCAGAGGAGGCGTCAAGGGAAGAAAAGGGTCTCCAAGGCTAATTGTTTGACCGCAGACGGTAGCATCGCCCATCAAGGTCTCATCCTGGTTGTGGAAGGGATATGCAGCTTGGGAACACGCAGAAGTAACAGAAATGTGGCCCGACTCTGTCAAAGGGGGGGATACTGGTGCAGAAAGACTGTGGGAGACTTGGTCGAAAGCCGCTCCAGCAAAGTTTGACGTGTCCAAGGGCAAATTCCAGGTGTCCTGTGCGGAAACCAAGTGGCAGTCCTCGCTGTGAGAAGCGTGACCTGGGGATGCACATCCCTCATCATTATCATATGTAAAGTCCACCATGGCAGAAAAGGCTTGATTAAAGTCCTGTGTGTGGTGAAAGTCCATATCACCATGATCGCCCAAATTTCCAGCTGCTTGAATGTCCGATAATGGGTGGAACATGGCACCTGTGTCGTTAATGCCTGCATTGCTGGGAACCAGCTGTTGAGAGAAAGAGTAGGAAAGCAACTGGACTTCTGGTGTCTCCGGCTGGGTAGCAATTGGACTGGATTCCATTGAGTCTGATGTGCTTAGTGTCCACTGGTCTATGTCCTGTGTGTGGTGTAGGCCTGAAGACAAAACAAAGTGATCCTGGGAAAGTTCATCATCCTTGGCAGTCCTTGAAATGGAAGATAGATCCTGAAGAGCCGAGGCATGGCTATGCCTGGACTTGTGGTTCATGTTCTGAAGTGAGGAAAGGGAGACTACGTTCCCAGATTCCATTTTGATCCCGGCAGACATTGTTGTCCAGATGTGAATGAGTTTTAAAAAGAAAAAAAGCTGGCCTGGGTCCAACTATGTATCACTAAACATTGCAACTCGTTAGTATTGAAACGGTGGCAAGAAATTAAATCAATAAAAAAAGGCAAAATGAAAAGCGTCGCGAAAGATGTGGTCAATCCAGGCCATGTCGAAGTCTAGCATGATATGTTAGCAAGGCAGCCTGGCGAAAAACAAGCACTGTGCACCCACAAATTCGTATTTCCAATAAGTTAATCCGAAAGAGTCCAGGTCGCTGAGGTCGGCAGGTGGTAGTCAAGGGCAGTCATGTCATGGAACAGTGAGTGTCTCAGAAGGGCTTTCCAGGGGAAGTACTTCTTGTCGAGTAACCACAGGTCCTTGTTGAATTTTGCACAGCTCGGCGTGAAACGGAATCCATCTTCCTGAAGAGTATTCGGTTATACGGGAAAAGAAAAAAAGGGTCCAGCAAGTCAACAATCCAGGGCATCAAGCAAGTCGTATGACATCAGCAACAGACTGCAACATTAAACAGTGTGCCAAGTAGTCCAAGCCCGAAGGCAGGTAGGCAGGTCTCCAAGGCAGATGTGTCGAAAAGTCCATAGATTAAATTCCTGGTCTAGAGATTCGGTATTCATAACAAGTAGGTAAAACACAAGGCCAGAAAGAAGTCAAGGATCCATAGAAATGTCAGGTATCAAAAACAGTGAACTCCACGGTAACGGCCATAGTAAAAGGATCCATTCAGGTATCATGTATCAAACCCAGGACTGGGCGTTCCATTCTGGTATCTTGTATAGGTCCATAGTCTCGAGGATTCGAGTAGGCCGTCTGTGTCCAGATTGGAAAAAAACAGCTGTCGTCACACACAATGTCATCGATTGCCCATCATTAAAGCTTTCGAGACGTGTTGGTCTCCAGGCCACCCGACGGCTGTCGGGGGAAATTAAGTAATCCATTCCAGGGGGGCAAATCCGGCAAATCCTTGTGGTGGCTGGTGCTGGCCCACATTTGTCACAGCACCAGATAGCAAGCGCTTATCCGGAGTAATCTTGATGGCAATCCATGGCGGCTAGGAGCAAACGGAAGGCAAACAGAGCAGAAGTACATGATGCGACGGGTACAGGTCCAGATGCGAGAAGCAAAAAACAAGAAAGCAAAACAGCAAATGAAAAGAGGGAATGGAGCTACCTGTGTTGTGATCTGTCGGCGTGAAACGATGTTCTATCTAGGTCCTGGGCAGAGAAACAACAAAAAGACAATCCTGTCCTGGCAAAAATGGGTCGTGTCTCCTGTGGAAGTATATTGTTGCTCAAGTGGGAACCAGGGTCTATAGAAGGTATCCTCGGGGTGTATGTGTATGGTCTGGTGCAAGGCGAGTAGAGTTGAGAGAAGAAACAGTTGCACGTGAGGTCAAGAGTGCGTTTTGTAAACAGTATAGCGTTGGGTATCCAAGTCAATTGTAGTTAGAAGAAGAGAAGAAGAAGGAAAAGAGGAAGATGGGAGGGAAACGTTGGGCTTTAAGGCATGAGCGCGCGAGGACAAGCGGGGCCCAGGAGGAAAGAGTGAAGCGGCCGGTGGGACGCGAGGGAAGGAGCGGGCCGGCACGCGGGGGCCCGCCGAGCCACGCCTTGTCTTCTGGCGCTCCATGGCGTCATGCTGGCCATTCCTGCGTCTCCCAGTGGCTCGCAGCGCTGTGATACTGTCTTATCGACTGCATTTGCTGCGACCGTTGTCAACTTGTCATGCCAATCGTGCGCTGTCCATGACTCGGCGGCACGACAACTCATGAAGCGGTGAAGCGTCGCCTGTTCTGGTCCACTCGCGCCAGTCCACTAATCCTGGTCTTCGACTAGTCCAGACTATGTGGCCCCCGAAGCGACAGCCTTGCCGGCTTCGATTGGATAGGAAACGATGCGCTGTTGGGCTTGGCGCTGCTGGCTAGACAGCTGGCAACGCAGAACGGGGCTCGCAGGACCATCGCGACACCAATCAAGCGAACGCACAAATGTGATGATGCTGCTGGCCGACAGAATGCCCAGTTGCAGAGAGGACGCTGGCCAGCATGACTGCAACACGTAGTCACGGGCGGAGGGGTCGGAGTCCCTCGATTATTACACAAGATCATGTTGTTAAGTCAACAGGCTGAGGGGTCAACTAGAAGCGACAAGGCGAAAAAGAACGGGGCTACGCGTCATTCAGCTGAGTGACATGGGCCATCATAACGTCAAGACTCAAGAGTCTCAAGGCAAGATGAACCACGACAAAAGCCGAGGGGAAATTACGATCGGAAAAAGTGTTCGTCTCGAGAACGAGAGCTCATTTTAATATTCTCTGCTATCTACTGCGTTCGGAGATGTCCAAATATCATTGGCTCCAACACGATCCGGTTGGGCAGCAATGCAGAAGAGAGAACGCGCTATGTCCGAAACTGTGACGGGGATCCCTGCAAGCTTGTTGGCTGTCAGCACTCAGAGAACTGTACGGCGAATGCAAGAGATTCTCAAAATTGAGTAAATTGAAGAGCAAGACGAGGTTATCAGATAGGTTGAAAGATGGTAAGGTTTTTCGTTCAGCAGGCCCAAGACCTTCAGGTGAACTATGCTATGAATGGGTGTTCATCATGAAAAGCGCCTTGTCGCTCGTGTCGAGCTGCAAAGGGTGCAGCAGAAATGAATGAAAAATAGAACTAACCTTTGAGAACTTAATGAAACTCGGTCGGAAATTGAATCAAATTTCCAGCGGGGATTCTGCTTGCGGAAAGCACGTCAGATATCACATCTTCTGCGATGCGACCCAGCATCTAGCAGCTACGTGTCGTGCTTCTGGTCTTGTGGTGAAGTAATTGTGCGGATGGAAAGAAAAATAATTTCGACGCAGCCGAGAAACTTTACTATGTTTGCATCTGTTTGCATCCGTCACGTGATATTGTTTCTGCCTCAGGCGACAATATTGCATCTACGCTCCCCCAATCAACCTGGCTAAGAACATCACTCAATTTCAAATTATGTTTTTAAATAATGTGCATGTTCCAGTACCACATGTGACAGAGTCAATCCTCACGAATTCACGACGTTGCTACCCAGGATACAAAATCACAAATGCGTTATCTGGCTGATCCATAGTACTACCAAACATGTATAGGAGAACAGTTATGCTAAAATTAAATTTACGTGTGAATCAATGTATCTTGGCCAAACGTTGGAAATAATTTCTCCCAGAGCAAGCAATGACTTGTGAAATCGAATGTGTGCGGTGTTACTATACTTTGACCTGGAGCGTCGTCACGGGATCTGATGCCTCCATGTCCAGTCCACAACCGTAAAATCTTCTTCATTCTTTGCTCTCCCTCCTACAGAGTCCAAGCACCTGGTCCCAAGTCAACCGGATAGACGCCCTCAGATCGCATCTCTTGCAGTAGGATTACCCTTCTGGGTCTACTTCAATGAATTGGACAGGAGGTCGCCTTCGGCGCCAATCCCACAATCGACCAGACTCATTATTGCGGATTCAGAAGCAGTACTTTGCCAAGGAGCGCCTCAAAAAGCAAGAGTTAAATAACAAGAAGGCTGCTATCTCCCATCTGCGCTCGACACCCAACCCTCGTGACAATAGCTCCGCTGAACCACGTCATTATTCTACGCGCAATGACGATGCAAGTTGGACGACGAGACAGACAGAACAAGCCATAAATCCCACAGTTAGTTCATTGGATGTCACACATGAGAGTCAAAAACATCGAGAGAACATGGCTTCTGCAAACCGATCAGTTATCAAGCCAAACTCAAACTCAGAGGTATTCCGTTCACGAGTGTTTATGATTTCTTACTAACCACATTGTAAAACTAGGAGGGAACTGGTCTATCTTATATTGACAACATCAAACAACGCCTTCTACACAAGAACGATTGGGTTGGGCTCTCTCCTACTCGACCTGTGCAAGTGAATTTTGTCCCCATTGAAGAAAAGGAAAGGATCGGAAAGCGAAGAAAGTTGTCGAATGCTGATGAAACGAGGAATGCCACTAAGACCAGAAACTATACACTTCAGAGTAAACCATCATTCTCTTTTGATGGTCGGTGGTGTCATACAATAAATCCCGAGCCAGAATCCAACATCAATATCCAAATCCATACGGCTGAACCGCCACTCGGAGCCTCGGGAAATCTACGACCACCCGCAAGAACAAGCTCTTCAGATTCATTACTTCTTGATGACAGTATTGGTGACGAACTAGAAGAGCGGCATGCCCTTGTGAACAGGGGGGCCTCTATTGACCCTGATAAACAACAAGGGTATTCGAAATCCCAACAATGGCAGAGAGGAAACGAAACTCGCAACTCTAACGAACCTCTGATGGATAGGTCTTCGACGATGCCCGTTTTACACAGATTCACTTTGGATGATCAAATTCTCGCAGAAAAGGAGAGGAGCTCGGAATTGAATCACTCTACATCAAAAGATCAACAGCTGAGTCCTCGCAATTTTTTGGGGAATCACTTCACTGGCAATGACTTTGATGGGCTAGATGATGAGCAATTGAGCTTCTCTGTGATAGCAAAGGTCGATGATATATTCAGCGAGAATACTGGATCCTGCGGAAGCAACTCGGATTTGTTGCCTCAAACTCAAAAAATTCCGAGGCAACTACCACCACAACCGATTTCGACAAAACAGTCGGCTTTTTCTACCCCCTTCCGAACAACGAGGGACACACACATGCTGGCTCATACGAGTTTTAATCCGACCCTTCTACCTCAATATCCCCAAAAGACAGTGACCTTTTTCGGACAAAGTATACCGACAGCAGGTGTGCCAGATGGAGCGAACAAAAGTTACTCTAATCGCTCATCTCCTATTCAAAAATTCGCAGCTGCTCCGAATCAAGACGAACATTTTAGTGATTCACCACCATATATTCCAGTCACCGGCATCGGAAAACCAGATGACAAGCCCAAAGAACCCGGTCAGTCTCCAGACAAAGCCCCGAAGTTTCGTTTCCCGAGTCACTGGACTCCGCATCGCAATGAACAGCAAATTATTTTCGCTGAAGAAGGGGAACCTACAAACATCCCAACTTCTCCTTTTGTGGTGGCAGCATCTAGAGCTTCTTCCCCTTTTGGAAGACCAAGAAGGCCGCTGTATGCGTTCGACAATGATTTTACAAATGTCTCACACCAATTCAACGAGCATGAGGAACGAGATGTCGTGCCTTACTTTAAAACACCATTTCATCGCTAGAAATTTCGATTCTCACGACAACCAGTCACCGCAATATATATATCACCTTGAAATTACTGTCGACATACAACATGGCACGACACAGAGCGAGATATTACAAACAGATTATTGGTTTTCGGATGTATGTATAATTCACTAATAAATTTAATCTTTTTGATCTGATTCACAATACCCTTATAACATGAAAAGAATGTGGTCGCTGCATAGATCAATGATATTATTGGTTGCGTTGATTCAACGTTACCGCTAGTATTCTTAGTCTTTACCGCGACTGAACAAGTTCAGAAACATCGACTGCGACATCTACGTGGCCTGGTCGATATTTGGCAACCTTAGGCAGAGGCCCTGCGAGATTCTTCAATGGTGCCTGGATATTCTTTTGATAAGCCCTTTACCTGAGGGTGCATTTCATACCTGGCGACAACTTACGCTGTCTATCTCGACTGCGACCATGGCTCCGGAACCCACACATGTCTTTCAGACCGTCTCTATCGCTTGTGACGCAATATTTCTGTTCATCATCCCTGCTAGACTCTGGAAACTCCGTAAAACCAGTGCTAAAGGGGATCCAAATTGGCAGGGGCTCGTCAAAGTCGTGAGTATTGGTTTTTCCTAGCATTATAAATTCCATGCCTGACAATAGTAATGGCGTAGGCTCTTGGAATCTTACTCGCAGCCATACTTTCTTCAAATTTAATAGAACTTTCAAGCTTGGATATTCAAAGCAAGACTAAGAACTTCATCTCATTTTTTGCTTCCATTCTTGCTACCCTGGGCCTGAGCCTACTTTTGTTCCAGGAACAACAGCGTTCTCATAGAACATCAGATCTACCTACGCTGTATCTTCTCGCTTCTATAATATGCGATGTCGTTATCCTAGCTACTTCTTCCCAGGCTTCTGGACACGCCAGTGCCTTACGACCAGTGCTTGCTCGTTGTTGCATATACTCTACACTTTTGGTACTTGAATTTCGTACCAAGCGACGCATAGAATCCGGATCCCCCGAAGAACTCAACGGAATTCTGAGTAGAATTTTCTTTACATGGGTCAATCCAATTCTTCTTCATGGATACAAGAATGCCATCGTCAACCAAGACTTGCCACTCCTTAGTCAAGACATGAAGTCGGAGCTCACAAGGAAGGAAATACTTCAAACATGGTCTCGGCGAGGTTAGTAGTTGTGAACTTCCAATGATTCAATCTTGATTACTCACAAGACAATATAGTCAAGCCTGAAACAAAAAAGAGTTTACCTCTAACCTTGCTGCAATCCTTGAAACGACCCTTTATCGCTGCAATCATACCACGGCTATTTTTGATCGTCTTTCGCTATTCTCAACCTATACTTATTCGAGAGACTATCAGATACGCTTCAGCATCCCCTGCAGATGCAGAAAGCAATCAACGATCTTGGCTTGTTTTATCTGCGATGTTTATCTATGTTGGCCTTGCCGTAAGATCCAATATGGCTTTTTATGACTCTCGGGGTGCTAACGTTCGGCTCCAGCTGTCAACAGCTATATACCGAAATCGCATAAATAGACTAAAACTTATGACTAGAAGTTCTCTTGTGGGACTTATTCACGATAAAACCATGAATTCACCTAGTGTTGCTTACGATAACGGCGAGGCCACCACGCTAATGAGTTCTGATGCAGATAGTCTTGACAGCGTGGGTGAAATGGCACATGAGACGTGGGCTCAGGTCATCGAAGTACTAATTGGTATACGACTGCTAGCGAGCCAAGTTGGCTGGATCTGGCCTCTTCCGCTCTTTCTCATCTATTGTAAGTGCATTCATACATTCATTTCTCATGTATCTTTTGGCTCGACACTAAGATGTATAGTGAGTTCATACATGGGTCGATTTGTTGCAAAGAACTTACAGCCCCGACAAAAGGATTGGACGAATGCAACACAGAGTCGTATAGCTGCCACAAGCTCTGTGCTGAGCTCAATGAAAATCGTCAAATTGCTTGGAATGCAACACAATCTTACGGATCGCATTCAGGATCTTCGGAAAGAGGAGCTTTTTTCGGCTTCGAAACTTAGATGGATCATGGTATACTATAATGCGTCTGGTTTGTCATATGCACTGTATTGTTGTTATTCTTGATTATAACTGACGTGAGTATAGCTAATGCTCTCGGGATATTCTCCCCGGCGATCACACTTGTTGTTTCTGCCCTACTATCAGTGGCTCGTGGCGGTGATTTAGATACAGAGACTGCGTTCACAACGATGGCCATTTTGAGCATGGTCACGCACCCTGCAAATATGATTATGACTATTGTACCGCGAGCAGTGGCGGCATTTGCTGGATTTGAAAGAATCCAATCATTTCTACTCCAGAAATCCTTAGAAGACAGTCGCGGACCATTATCGAAAGGCCCTATCAATGATTTGTCTCGGAGTCCAGCTCCTGGTTTTGCCATTCAAATCCGTGAACTACAAATCGGTCATGAGTCGCCTATCTTGGAGAGCATAAGCATTGAAGTAGCTGCTGCATCATTCACCATATTATCCGGCCCTACTGGTAGCGGCAAGTCTACTTTGTTGCGTGCTATTCTTGGAGAAGTAGCCATTTCTTATGGGTCAATCGGCCTGTCAACACGACGGATAGCATACTGTGCTCAGAAACCGTGGCTGCCCAACGGTACGATCAAAGAGGCAATTTACGGTGCTAGTGACCAAAACTGTGACGAATGGTATCACGAAATAATAAAAACATGTTGTCTCGACCATGATTTTGAGAATCTTCCCAATGGAGATCGAACACAGATTGGCAGCAGGGGACTCAATTTATCTGGAGGGCAGAGGCAACGAGTGGTACGTTTCTCATGAATTCCAAGGATAGACTGGACTAATAGCTGTAGTCTCTCGCTCGTGCATTGTTTGCAAAGTGTGATATTCTTCTCCTGGATGACACCTTTAGTGGACTGGATGGTGATACCGAGCGAAATGTCTTTGAAAATCTATTTGGACCTACTGGCCTCATCCGGCGGTTGAAGAGTACTGTGATACTCGTTTCTTATTCACGTAAGTTGTGGTCTACTACTTCTACAATCTACTGGCTTACCTCCGAGATAGATAAACACTTTCAAGTCGCGGATCACATTGTTGTTTTGGAGGACCATAGAATCCTAAACCAAGGCAATTGGCAGGACATCCAGATCAGAGGCGCGCCCTCAGCAAAGCTATCCACCAGTCATCGTACGAAAGATAACACTCTCCTGTCGGCGAAATTTGAAAGTCTTGGTGCCCAATTGCGAGCAAAGGACGAGACCGAAATAGATCTTTCAAGAAAAAGCGGGGATCCTGCTCTATATGGTATTTCTTTTCTTGCTACATGTCCATGGACGTGACTAACAAAATTATAGGTTACTATCTGGGGTTCATTGATTCCATTAACATTTTTTATCTCATAGCGTTTACTGCATCGTATTCTTTCTTCATAACCATCCCTCAATACTGGCTTCGGTTGTGGACCGAGGTAGGCGGCGGAAACTCCTCGTTCTACGTCGGTGGATTTCTCTTCCTATCAACCATGTCGTGGGCCATGACCAGCTCTCAGATGTGGTAGGTTTTCCAAGATTCCTCTTTTTTTTTTATTGTTACTGAAAGTGAAGTAGGTCAGTTGTTATCCGACTTGCTCCTCAATCGGGGTCGCGGATACATCAACGTCTTTTGAATATTGTGACAAGGTTTGTTTTTTTAAAGAGGAAATTAACAAGACGACTTTAGAAGTGACTAATCATGAGTAGAGCACCTTTATCTTACTTTTCTACAACCGATAATGGCTCAATCTTAAACCGGTAAGGGCGAACCTTGCATATTATAACTAGTTAATGCTGATACCTCCCAGATTCAGTCAAGATATCCAACTTGTTGACAAAGAGTTGCCATCGGCTCTTCAAACCGTTGTGACTCGTATGTAACTAACACTATCCTTTGAGAATATCTTCACTGATGGAAAAATTTTTTTAGAAATTTTCAAACTTCTTGCGCAGATAATAATTCTTTGCACGGCCGAAAAATGGCTTGCGATATCTTTACCAGCCTGTGCACTTTTGGTCTATATCGTGCAAAAGGCTTATTTGCGGACATCAAGGCAACTTCGGTTTTTGGAGCTGGAGTCTCGGGCTGGGGTCTTCTCAAACTTTTTAGAAACCGTACGTATAGACCCACCAGAACCTATAACCAGCTAACCTTAGACTTTTTAGGTTGAGGGACTCGAGACGATAAGATCATTTGGTTGGCCTAGTGCCGTAACACAGCATAATATCCTGAGCGTGAACAGCTCCCAACGGCCAGAATTCCTTCTTTTGTGTCTACAGAGATGGCTCAACATTGTGTTAGACCTTTTGACTGCTGCTGTTGCAACAAGCGTAATTGCTACAGCGGTGGCATTTCGGGGACATGTTAGCGGCGCACAAGTTGGGATTGCTCTCAATATTATGCTTGTTGCAAACTCCACACTTTTAAAACTCGTGGAGAGCTGGACTTCGTTAGAGACTTCTCTCGGTGCCATTGCTCGCATCAAAACACTCGAAGAAATAACTCCGTTTGAGGGTGCAAAAGGTGAAAGTTTGGAGCCGCCTGAAAACTGGCCTTCAAGAGGACATATCGAGTTCAAAAACATCAGTGCATCCTACCAGTAAGTGTATTGACTGAATGTGTTATTGGCGGTAACTGAAAGGTACAAATTTTCAGCTCCGAATCTGTTGCTCTTCGAAATCTGACCTTGAGTATTCCCCAAGGTCAAAAACTTGTCGTCTGCGGGCGTACAGGCAGGTGAGCTATTTTACAATTGATATCAATTATCAAAAGGCTCACCCATACTCTCTAGCGGAAAAAGTACCTTGCTATTAACGCTATTAAGGCTCTTGGAAATGCAATCTGGCAAGATAGAGCTAGACGGAATTGATATCAAGCAGGTGAGGCTAGATTTGCTACGGCGACGATGCTTTGTTGCAGTATCTCAAGACCCTCTGCTTCTGCCCAACGAAACCTTGCGTTTCAACTTGGACCCGGACGACACCGCTCCAGAAGATATTGTTGTTTCTGCATTAACAAAAGCGAGATTGTGGTCACATTTTTTCGAAGGTAATGATGGAGAAAGAGGAGCATCCGCCATGAATATCTCGGATTTTGACAAACACCCAATCCTTGACCAAAAAGTATCGCTGTTCCAGGAGCTTTCTGTTGGACAGTGTCAACTGTTTGCACTTTGTCGAGCGCTTGTCAAACTCGACTCGCTACGTCGTTCTGGATTGAAGCCTGTAATTCTCCTGGACGAGATCACATCCTCCCTCGATACTGCCACGGAGTCGCTCATTCATCATATTATTGACGACGAGTTTACTAAAAAGGGACACACTGTTATTCTTGTTACTCACAAGCTTAGTGCCTTGGAAGAACACACAGAAACTGGAAGAGATGCGGTGGCATTGATTGCGGATGGGAGATTACAGGAACTCATTGAAGACTTGGGGCCGGCGACTTTCCGGCATCTTTTGAAGGCAGAATAGATATGCATTATTGTTTATGAAAAGGATACTTATCAACAATAGTGAAATGCTAACAAAATTGACTTGACTGGTATGTACATGGTTATTATTATTGGACAATTTAATTCTCATCTACAACAACACTTCTTCCTTTATTATCCGGTTCGACATCATTCCTGCTCATGTACCGTATCAGACTTTCCGTAAGCCGGTCCAAAACCCATTCAGGCTCTGTCTGCTCCGCTAGCATAGGACTGTTTTCGCCTATCCAGTCCCATTCGATGACACCCCATTCATTTTCATCGAGTTCGGAATCCCTCGTTCTGAGACGACTGGGGTCGGTGAATCGTATCAATTGTGTGAATTCAACCCACTCTTCGTAGTTGTACCGTTTTATTCCAGTTTCTGCCACATCTTGTGCGACTCGGCGGACAGCAAAAGTCAAGTCTCGCGCGAGTTGATCTTGCGAGCGGCGATGATAAGTAGCAGTTCTAGGCCGTGACCGGGCCCGGTCAGGAGTATCGTTGCTACTATTTTCCACATCTTCTTCATTGCCAGTATCGTCCACACCTACGGGGAACCCTTCTTCAACGCGTTTCCGTTCAGTCCGCCGTAGTAGAATATCATGGAGAACAGGAACTTCGTTGACAAATTCTCGGTATATACCAGTTTTTGGTAATACTGTGAATTCGGCAATCCAATTCGTGGCATCATTGACACCCTCGAGCACGGTGTCGCTCATTCTCGAGATCAGAATTGTCATTGTTGGAATCGCAATCAGCGACCACACGATGAAAAAGGGGCGGCCGGGGTTTGACTGCGGTGTGATATCGCCATAACCAATGGTCAACAGCGAGCAAAATGCAAAGTACAAGGCATCAAAATATGTGATCCCTTCCAATGCCGAGAACACCGCCGCGCCAGCACACCACACTATGGCAAAAGCAATCAAACTGAATACCAGGGAGGTCCATCGGCGAAAGCGGAGTGTGTCATTCTGTATAGCCCGCATCGCATTGAATCGATCTTTTTCTTCTCGCATAACCAAGGCTTCCGGCTGTTTCGGTTTGAATATTTTTGCAACGGAACGAATTGGTCTTTTCCTCCCTCGGCGCACAGAGCGGTTAGTCACCGATGCGGTTTCTTCATCTTTTTCGATGGTTATTGAACGTTCAACTGTTCTGGCTCGCTTGCGTTGAAGATGGGTTTTGATGAGATTGTCGTTTGTCACTTCTCTAGTAAAGCGACTGATACTCGAGACCACTAGGGCAAGAATAACTATTCCGATGACGGCATAAGGGAAAACCAGCCCCTTTCCAACGCTGTCTTGTGGTGTGATATCTCCGTATCCCAATGTAAGCACTGTAATGTCTGAAAAATATAAAGCGTCAGGGTATGATATGCCGATAAGCCTTTGAAAAATGGCGCCGCCGATGGCGAGCCAAATCATGAGTGAGGTCGTCTGTAGAATCAGCGTACGCTGATCGTCGGTAAGGGCAAAGTGTTGAGGATAGTGGCCCAGCATATATCCCATCATATTGATCATAAGAATTATAGATAGAATGAAATAAAGTACCGCGGCAATCACGCCGCTCCAGTAGCCTTGAGAAAAGACTTCGTCTGGAGGAATTGGGGGCACATATATATGCATTGAAGCTGTAATTCCAGCCAACTTGATGAATAACCCGTTAGTTATACTAATGCGTAACCCAAACTTTCAGAAGAACCAGGTACTTACAACTCCAGTGGCCAAAAACCACAGAATTATCGAGGCGGGAAGTGCAATAATATACCGCACCCTTCTGGTGAAGTTGAAAAGTAGAAATAAATTTCCCAAAACCCCAAGGACCAAAGATGTTGCATTTAGTGCCACACACCTAATTAATATATTAATAATGGTGCCTGTGTATAGACGTGGTTGCGGTTTACCAATGAGGATCCGCGATCCCGACTTGCAGCGTCCTGTCCTGGTTATCAGTCTGCCCAGGAAAGACCCGATTCCTCCATGAAGTCACCAAAGCGACTATAGACATGACATTTGCCAAGGGCGCTGTCGTCGCCGCCACTAGAGGAATTGCTGTTGAGGCAATCCACCAGTCCCTACAGTGAACATATCAGCCGGGGTTCCTTCGTAGTAAAACAGTAGAGAAAACGTACTGAGGCTCTTCATCAACCGGTGGCCGCATGTTGAATGCGTCCCAGAAGCCAGTCCATATTCGTTTTAACGGGGTCTGATCGTAATTATGTGATGCATCTCCAGCGGCGATCACTATGGTTGGCGCCTCCGCAGAGTCATCGATGTCGATGTCCACGCCCATCGTCCCTTGCTGCGCGCGACCGCCAAACCTCACAAGGGCATCACTCGAGCCCAGTATGACACGCCTTGAGAATAATGAAATAGGGGATTAGTAAATATTATGGTGCAGAGTAGTAATAGAAGAGGAGAAAGCAGGTACTTTGACGCGCAAGGATCTGCAGTCATGTGGCTTGACGATGAAGTCATCCAGGTTAGCGGCCGCGCCAGAAACCGTTTCGAGGTCCACGTCGCTTTGGGAATATTGTTCTTTGCGGGGAATAACACTATGAAATGAAACATATTTTATATATAAAATTCCCCTGGATGTTATTTACTTTCTATTTTGAGAGCTGTAATAAATGATACATAGTTACTAGAAAATATCCTCAACCTTGAAGATGTAAAATCCAATTGACCAATCAAATCGTGCACACTACAAAGTTTAGGAAATCTTGGATATTTCAAAAATCAAGGCATCGTGTAGTCTTTTTTATGGCAAGTGAGAGTATGATTTATTATTAGAATGCTATATACATCGATTGATGTTTCCTTTCTCAGTGTTTCCCTTGAGATCCTTTTGATCAAACTATCTACAAGTAAAGGAAAGTGTATTGTGATCACCAGCCTCCCCAGCCGTATCCCCCCATCCCCCAATCTACCGCAGGCCAATCGAGCTGGCTGGGACCAAAGTCTATCAGGTTCATCCCACTCATATTAGAGTATATTTCTGGCCCTGTTGGCATGTAACCATCCTGGCCGCCCATGCCATACTGCCGGTTATGGTTGCCAAAGCCCGTTGACATTGACATAGGAAAATCGTCAACGCCCATGTCTATGTCGATACCTCGCTGCTCTGGCTCGGGACTAGGTGCAACTTGGTCCGTTTGAGCCAATGCCCTCTTAATAGCTGTCACAATTTTTGGCATCACCAAAGACTCCCCAGATTCCTTAATCGCTGTCTCTCGGGTTTTCCACGCCTGGAGAATGACATTTGAGAACAGTTTGAAGAGGGGACTATGGGAATCACCAACAGGAGCAGAGAAATGAGCATCGTAATTTTCGCTCATGATTTTCCAAGCATAGTCGGCTTGATCGCATACAGGTCGTCGTTTTAAATACTGAACAAGCAAAATATATGCTGGAAATGGGAAATAGAGATGCATCAGCCAAGTGAACCCTTTCGTCAAAGGCGAGGTAGCTATTTTTGCATCGCACTCAAGCATTTTGAGCGCGTAGGATACAGCAGCATCTTGCTGCCATTCTGCTTGAGATGTGGTGCTAGAATATCTGGAGTGATATTCCATTACGTGATACTTGGCAAGCCATCCTCGTGTCATCCAGATCGTCATGAAATGAAGAGGGTTCTCAGGGTCACAGAATTTCAGATATTCATCCTCAATTTTCTGTTCCAGGTTGACCAAGTCGCTATCCGCTGGAATGGCACCGGAATTGGCGTATTTGGCAAGAGGTTTGAGAACCGGGTTGGTAAATCCAAGGTAGAAGGTTGTGTGCCGAAGGAAGTCGCCTAGTTCACTATGGACCACAGCAAACAATGCATCGGTTGAACTTCTCTGGACCCGTGGGAGCTCTTTCATATTTGGTAGTAACTCGGAGTCATTCACGTTTAGGGGAATTTGGCAATCCCACGTAGGAGTGAGTACCGTAGTTTTAAAATCCGAAAGCTCGCTGACGCGAGAATCGAAAAGGACCAGCGACCACCATAGTCTTCGGCGCATTTCACCTTCAAGAGGAGTGCATCGTGCCAAAGCGTATTCGCTGTGAATCCCCATGCGTTGTGCGATCCGCATGGCAACGCCGAGCATCGAGGAAAGCGACTGTGGAGCTGTACCGGACCTGACCGAAATCTGAAATTGTTAGAAAAACTTGGATAAATTACTCATGCACTCACCAAATAGAGATATAATGCTGTCAAGGAGTCACGATCGTTGCACCGCAAAAATCTGCATTTCGATAACGCCTGCCGACAACCAAGCTGATATTTCTCCAAAAGATCTCCTTTCGAAGACCCAAACAGGGTTTGGCAGTCTTCTACAGAGATACTCAAAACAGACATGCAATAGATAGCGAACATGAGTGCCTCCAAGGTGGAATTAATACTCGAAATGTTACTGGTGGCTTCAATGATGCACCCTTGGAAGCTGGGAGTATGTATGATTTTGAGCAGTGGATTCACATTTTCGAGAAAGATTTGCCAAAGTCGGAATATTTTAACCGGCTCAGGATGTAAAGCTGAGGTTTCGGTGGTAGCTGTCTTGTGTGAGCCAAAGAGAAGGCGATCATCATTTTCAAACAATTGACCCCATGTCTTTCTCACAGCATTCTCTCTCAGGTCGTCATCCGATGATTCGCTGTCACTGGTGGGATCTTCAAACTATTTTACCATTAGAGAGATAAATGCTAATTAATATAGGACAGTACTGTACCCCTTTATTCATGGCGTGCCAGAAGTTCCTAATACAATTAGTCTCATGAAGTAGCTACCTAGAGGAAACATACCTGGCTCCGTATATTTGTTGGGTATAGCTCGCTGGTGTTGAAGGAGATGAATGGTCTGTTTTAACGGTTTTTGAGTGCTTATCTTCCGAGCCATAGCTTTCCTCTCTGTGAGGACTACGAGACTCTCCGACATTCGAGACCTTATGAAGTGGCTCAAATTTGATTCTGTTCTGAGAAAGTAGATCTTCGTAACTGCGAATACGGTCTAGCAATTCTCTCTCAGGAAATCTCCTTTTACGCCGGTGCAGGACCGGTGCTGGCGTTTCACATGTCACCCGAGACCTGATGCAGTTCGAGCACGGATACTTGCGATCACACTTGACTTTGCGTTGTTGACAGCGCACGCATGCTAGCACCCTCTGAGGCTTTGCAGTCGTAGAAGGAGAATCGACAGTCGAGGACATCTTCGTGTTTCTCCCCTGTATAGATAAGATGATGACTGCACGAACTGCGGCTTCTTACAGGCCCACAACCTAAACAGGCCCGAAGCGCATATAGCTTGGTCTCTGTATTTTGATGGATTTTCGATAATTCAAGAGGAGCAGAAAATTTCTCGATACATGTAGCATTGAAGAACGATTCAGCAGGGGAGGTGCGTCCGGAGGCGGCGGGTTCTTGTAAGACCCGAGGGACCCACCTCGGGCTTTAGTAACTCCCGAGGCGTATACGCCCAGTAACGCCCTTGAGGAAACCAAGTTCCATGGTCGATTTTTAATCAAATTTGGGAAATTTTTATTGGGAATTTCATTCTAAAACTAAATACAGAAACAATTAGTGCTTGAGATAAAAGGTGGATGAAAACCCAGGCAATCCCAGTCCAATACATTAACTATATGTTCAAAATGTTCATTTCATCGGACAGAAAATAAAACATTTGAACTATCTGCACTCGGCAGTTAGCATACTCTATTCAAAAAACCTCTAGTTAAAGGATGACCGTCTGTAGTCTCATTTTTTACCTAGGTAATACTGTTATGCTTTGTTCTTGAAAATCAGAATATTCGACGCCTGCCAGCCACACTTTCTGAATTCGTCGAGTGGCTTTGATATCCTCCAAAGGATCCCCATCGATTAATATAATATCTGCACGCATTCCAGGAACGATGGCTCCGCGGTCATGCAATCCGTAGGAAACGGCTGGGAGACACGTTGCAGATCTCAATGCTTCCAAGTTTGACATGCCTGCTTCAACCAAATTTTCCAATTCGTCATGCATGCTGGATCCGAATGGGACCATGGCAGGTACACCCGGTGCAGTATTCGCGTCGGTTCCAGCGAGGATTGGTATTCCAGAGTTTTGAATGCTCGTCACAGATTCTATTGCAGGTTTGAAGCTGTACTTGGCGGGGTTGTTCTTAGCACAATTCCGCATCATCGTAAGAGTAGGTGTTACAGTCTGGCCGTAACGTAAAATATTCGTAACCATGTCTTGAGAAACTGCTTTGTCCATAGGAACATGTTGTACATGATCAGTCCCAGCCATAATGGCTTGCTCATAAGCCTGATAAGTGGAAGCATGAGTGGCAACCATTTTTCCATTTTGATGCACCAAGTTTACCAATTCAGTCAAGGCTTCCTGCGACAGACCAGGAACTTCTGCAATAACCTTCACATAATCAGGACCGGTAGCGAGTTGTCGCTCTACCCATTCCGGTACTTGGCTATCATTATCGATGAGGAGACTTGGGTCGATCATAGCAGTGATGATTCCGTGGGCACTTCCTGGAGCTGAAGCGGGAGCGGACGCGGTAAGAATATCTACCAAACCCGGATGACCTTTGAGTGATTTGCTCATCTGTGGCATAAAAGATGCCATCGTGAAGCCGGTGGTCACGCCGAATCGGGACAGGTTTTGTAGATGAGCCACATTGGTCGGGTGGCAATGAGAGTCTATTAAACCGGGTATAAGTGTTGCGCCTTTTGCATCTATATGGGTGGCTCCAGTTGCGTCCTCGCCTATTACAGCCCCATCGATGACTACCGTCGAGGCAGGACCTATTTCGTGTCCATTGAACACCCTTACGTTGTCAATGGCGATTTTTGCTGAGGCAGGGCTTTTGGATGATCGAGCTTCGTTATTATTGGCGGCGATAGATTCAAAGTCGATTTTGGGTAACAAATCGGGCGAGGGACACATGGTGGAGATAGCTTCTAGAAGCTGAGAGGAGAGGTTCTTGATGTGTAAATTTTGACTATTGTTGCACCAGAGTTTGGATAACATTTAGTGTTTAAATTCAGCGGAAACTGCGGTAGAATGGCGGACTTTATAGAAAGTCTTTACGCTAGCTATGCAATAATAGAAAATAGTAATCAGTAGGCTCTTAGACGGAAATGATGCTCTAGAAATTCAAAGGATAGCAAAAATTAACCCACTAGCGATAATTCCTTCAGGTTTTCTGTTAATGTGCCTCCAGGTATAATTGCCTATTAAGGTTAGCGCTGCGATCTCGCAGCCCTAACCGGATTTGGTGATTTCTTTTTATCATCCACGAGGAATAAGAGGTCTGATGTAGGGATTATATGATCATCTATGATGAAATATCTCGTAAATTTTAGAGCTTAATTTACACCCATTGATCCCTGCAGTCCAAAGCAAGCCATCAACGCCACATGGTCGATCTAGAAGCCTTGGCGCAAGTACATGTATGAGGCTCGCTATCATTATGATAATTTTGCAACATTGAATATCAATTATTAATTCATCAAGCAATGTATTTCATATATAAGTACATGACATAAAAAATATTTGGAGTCTTCGCTTATGTGTATTATCATATCAATAATAAGACTGGATCTGCTTCCTTAAATGAACACCTCCAACACCATTTGTAAAGAGTGTATTAAATATTAACCCCCAGATCGATGCGGTATGTGAAAAAAATACGCTGGTTCAAAGTTTCCCATTGTGATATCTCTGGATTTGTAAATTCTTGGTGAAAGCCGACGGGGGTTCGTAAAAAGGTACCGGGACAAATAAAACAGGGGGGTTTTCAACGTCTCTATAATATCACGATTATTTAGAAGAAGACCAAAAAAATATAAGTTATAAGAGAATTTACGTAGTACTCGCAAACTCAGAATCCTCTAGCCGTTGTTGTCTGTTGTTGTTTCATGCTGGCTGATTGGTACCGCTTTGATATCCCTTTTCGCCTCCATCTGCAGGCGGTTGGCTATGAGATCCAGCCTCTTGACTCGGTAAATCTCTTGGTCGTGGTGCCTGGTCGGTATTTGCTGCCTTTTTTTTGTCGCTGCTCTTTTTCATGAGAAATGGGATGAGGAGACACATGGTGGAAATAGCAAGGCGTATCTTCAAAGTATGAGTATCGTAAGATGAAATAGTTTTGAGAAGAAGAGAACAATAGGAATTTCTATGCAAGCGCGAAAATTATTTCCTGACAGTTTGACAGACCAGCTGGCATTTATATACACCTGAGGGACCCATCAGCCTGGGAATAAATACTATCAAGAGCACAGCCCATGTCGTATTTCAAGTACGCAGTAAACGATGAACGAATCCAAATACGCTTGTGGGGCGGCCGACCCCACCATAAGAAATTAAATTCCACTCATGAGCGTTGATAAAATCAGCCTGTATCCACCCTCAGCGCTAAACTGAAAACATAAAGCGTTGCGATCAAATCATATGTCATCGGTCTACTTTGGGCAGGCCATTTGTAGAGTCTAAAATGGTCTATCATGAGTTAAACCCTGTTTTTTGTATACGTAATTACGACTACGACAACTTTGTTAACTATTAAGAACTAGCTTCAGTACGTAAATCGTTGCCTCGTTCGCGTTACATACTCCTTTTGAAACACACCACAGCTAATTAACTATTTATAAATTGAGCTGAATGTTCCCAACATTTCCTAGAATGGACTACGTCGCGAGAATTTCCTTCGCTCAGCTTGGGTGTGAATGACATCAAATCAGCCAGGCAATGATTTCACGGATTTGATGCAAATTTTGATTCTTGTTACATGTATTATTGTCCTACTAAAGGCGCCGGTTTGACCGCGCACTACGGTTAACATTATTTTTTTTAAAAAAAATATCCATAGTTGAAGATGTGATATCGACGTTGAATGTCTCCACGATTTAAATCACTTGGCAACTTGTCAAGCATACTCTAAGTATTTAAGGTTTAGCCTCAGAAATCAATTACGTGCATTACGTATGCAGATACCTATAATACAACCTAAAGCCAAGATTTTAAAGTGGACTCTTTGATAATTCTACTACTATAAATTTTCTAAGAGCTCTGCCTCAACAGGATGGCTGGACAGCCAGCGAGTTCTTGAATGAGATGCAGATTTGATCCCGAATGCCGAACCAATCCGATCCAGATAATCAAGGATTAAATGTCTCTGATATAATGAGAGACTTTCCACCGAATTTGCTGTCTCGAGGCCTCGGAGCAGAAAAAAGGCACCCAGCCCTTTAGAGTCGGCACCAACTTGTACTTCACCATTGTTATCGACATCCCCTAGTAGATAAGGAGCACTAGAGCATATTTTGTCCACGAATATTGAAAGACTCTCGCAAAAACTATTTTCAGACGTCGCAGACTCGTTGTTTTCGGATTGGAAGGAATATCCTTTGCGAAAAATACGATAGCCTTCATTCAAGGTCTGCACTAAGTGGATACAGGCACACCAGTAGATCATCCATAGGGCCGCAAGCTGGATATTTCTAAAAACATGTATTTGTTTCAAAACAGACCAAGCTTCATCAGAGCCATGATCCTGTGGCAGAGTGAAAATGTCGAATTTCCATTCTGAAGGTACAGAGCTTGACCAGCGAATTAGTTGCGTGTAGGTGTCGTGGGCAGCTTGTAACTCTTCGTTCAAATTTGTCTCCGGGTGACGGTTCCCAGTTGAGATATGCGATATAACTGCTTGTAACTTTAGCCGGGACGCGGACGCCTTGGATAGCAATGGCCATATTGATGAACCGAATGAAGAGGTATTGGGAACATGATCGTCATCCATACTTAAATTCCCATCGTCTAAAGACCCACACAGGGCCCGAATTACGTTATGGGCCCTGACTGTTCGGTGGAGGCCATCTTTGACGTTGGAACAAGGTTGTGTGTCCCATCGCTGACGTACAATTTCTGCAGCAGCTGTGTGGTGCGGGCTGACTAGTCGGTTTTTCATGCCAGAGATAATCTATGCCTTAGTTAGCCTGGACCATGGGACGGGTTATTCGTTACACACCTCGTGTTTCTGAAGCAGAAGGACGGCTGTCAATGTTTCATTTTTTGTTGCAGTCGATGGATGATTCAACTCGCTGCCAAGAAAGTGCAACGCCTTTCCATAGTGTACCTGAGATATCCGTTGAAGATGCCTCATACGTGAGATATTGGCGAGATTCGAGGTAGCAACAGCAAGAAATGCTTCTTGCAGGCATGGTGATGGTGCCTCCAGCATTTGTGGAAGGAATTCCAAATAGCCAGGGGCTAGAAAAGATGTGGGCATCGTGAAGTGCTCAATGAATCTTGCACCTGCATACTGAGTCCAGTCTGTGGAGGGCCGAATGTGCATGGGTGGTGTTGTTTGCGACGCTGAGTTGGATATGGATTCAACATGGGAGGGCACTTTGGTGGCGACCCATGAGTTCATTGATCGGAATGTTAATTCGCTGTCCTCTCGATAGCCCGGACAACGCTTTCCGGCTCTTGTGCATCTGTTACATTCGGGCTTTGCCTCATCACACTTGGGAGAGTCAATCAAATATGCCCTACTAGAAAGGGCTAAAATGGAATGACGCACCTTTACTTTCCTTCTTCGGCAACTGTGACAGCCTTTACTCCAGTTCGGACGCGGAGGCATATTTCTCGGCAGAATTGGCACGGTTTATCAATTGATAAATCATCTCCGGGCAAAAGAAGGGGTTAGTTCGAAGAGACCTAGTATTTCTTGAGGGATTAAGAGATGGCCCCCGGTATGCCATAAAACGAATAGATCATAACATCGGCCTAGCCACTGAACTCTTGATGTCAACTGGTGGGAGGATGATCGTTTCGAAAAGAAAGTTAGACTGTGCCGGTTGGCGGGGCGTCTGGCTGAAGCCCGGCATGTCTTTTACATAAGCAACCAGAAAGTTATCCAAGGTTTAACAGAGGCGTGTTTTTGTAAGGTTGCTGGTCAAATTATATATTCAAACTCAGTGATTACGCAGGCGATGCACCAAGAACTGCCATACTTAGGGCTACAATACAATACATTACACGTATTTGGAGAATTGAATACTGATTATGTAATTATTTACTAAGTGGAGTAGGTGGGGCCGGTTACTTGACGACGACCCAATTATCTCATCTTCCAGCAACAACCATCATCATACCTCCTCCCTCACCTTTGGATATTGAACAAGAAGATATAATCGCGATGCGCCACTCCGGTCATATTCTTTCGCTGCTCTCAGTCATCCCTGCGCTGGCGGTTGCTCGTCCAGCTGCAGGAGATTCTGAAACGCCGTTACCGCTGGTGATCTGGCACGGGCTAGGCGACAGTTACCAGGCAGACGGCTTGAAAGAAGTCGCGCAGCTCGCAGAGGAAATCAATCCTGGGACATACGTGCATATAATTCACTTGGACGAGTCCGATGGAGGGGATCGACAAGCTACATTTTTTGGCAACGTGACCGAACAAGTCGCCCAAGTCTGCGATCAGCTAGCCTCGGAGCCGATCCTGAGTACGGCGCCTGCAATCAATGCGCTGGGGTTCTCACAAGGTGGACAGTTTCTTCGAGCTTATGTTGAGAGATGCAATTCTCCTCCTGTGCACAACTTGGTGACTATGGGAAGTCAACACAATGGCATCTTTAAGTTTCAATCTTGTGCCAGCTCTGGAGACTGGGTCTGCCGTGGCGCAGAAGCGTTGTTGCGTTTTGGCACATGGTCCGACTTTGTCCAGTCTCGGCTTGTGCCGGCACAGTACTTTCGAGACCCTCAGGAGTACGACTCGTACCTGAAGCAAAGCAACTTTCTCGCCGATATCAATAATGAAAGAGAAGAGAAGAACCCATTATACAAGAAGAATCTGGCTTCACTGAACCGATTTGGCATGTTCATGTTTGCAGACGACACGACAGCCGTTCCCAAGGAAAGTGCATGGTTTGCTGAAGTCAATCAAACCAGTGGCGAAGTGACGACCCTTCGAGACCGGCCACTGTACAAGGAGGATTGGCTAGGCTTGCGCACCCTGGACGAACAAGGAAAGCTTGACTTTGAGACAATACCAGGGCAGCACATGCAGTTGTCAGAGAAACTGTTGGCCAACGTTTTTGCGGAATATTTCAGTCCACCTGTGGCCAGTGACGATTATTTATCGAGATTTCTGCTTAAGCAAAGTCCATGATATTTGGGACATTGAGATTATAATTCATTTTCGACATGTATATTTAACTATATTGTTTTAGCTGCGCTGATTGACTACATCAATGGATAATGTGACACTTGGGTGGAAACATCTATTGCTTTTAACATGACTTTTCTTTTGCCCAGGATTGTGTTTTGTCTAGAGGTGACACAAGGATGGGACACAAATGTATTAGTTTCTAGAATAAGAAAAAAACCCGAATATCAGTACGTAGTTGGATATTAAACTTTTCGCCCTTGCCAGCAGTGATTTAGCAAGGTGTCCGGGCCAATTTCAAAGAACCTAGATCGATTGGAGACTAGTATTGTGCTTGACGTTGTATTTGTCAAGCGGACGTATTTACGCATGATGTAGTATTGGGTATATCGGTGCCGCGTTGGACAGGAAGCAATAGTGTTGCTGGGATGATGTACGCATGAATACATCGCGGAGAGCGTGCATCTGGGAGCGCCCGAGACACTAAGCCTGTTATGGCATCGGTGCATGATCCCGACCCACATTATGGGCAATATCTGTCCTTATTCGTCAGAAAGACAACACGCTTAACTTATAAAGGCTAGCTTCGGAGGGCATTCACCATCTCGGGTCCGAAATTACCGGTCGGCCCCGAAGGCAACTCTTTATCTGCTCAGGCAACACAACCTTTTTTTATTATATATTCCAATATTGCCATTTTTTGTCTGGCTTGCTCCAGTATCTCTCTCATCTCCTCATCCTCGCAGATCCCATCGATTGATCCATCGACTTTCCACGTTGGCCGCGTCATTACACACACCCGCTCTTGCCGCACATGGGAACAGTCAACATGACCGAAGAATACACTCATCGTGAGTCGTTCTCAGAAAAGACCATGACTGAGGGCTCTGCAAATGAGCACACCAGCGGCAACATCAACGACAGCAAAGACGCCATTGGCGAGAAACAGACAGATGCAACCAAAAATGATTCTCCTGCAGAACATGAGTATCCTGGAGCATTGTCCCTGGCAGCTATTTTAGTGGCCGTCTACCTTGCCATCTTTCTTGTTGCTCTTGTAAGTACTTTACCCTTCTTGGAAGCTCATAGAACAGGAGCTTAGACTAACACGATATACGATAACAGGACCGAACCATCATTGCCACTGCTATCCCACGCATCACCGATGATTTCCACGCCCTCGGGGATATCGCCTGGTACGGCAGCGCATATTTGTTGACCAGCTGCTCCTTCCAGTTGACTTTTGGCCGGCTGTTTACCTTCTACTCGCCCAAGTGGATCTTTTTGATCGCCATCGTTATTTTTGAAATAGGCTCTGCTATTTGTGGCGCAGCACCAACTTCGACTGCATTCATCATTGGCAGAGCCATTGCTGGCATGGGATCCTGTGGTATATTTTCCGGGACCATAGTCATTATCACTGATGCCGTACCCCTGCAAAAGCGCCCTATGATGACAGGGTTCATGGGCAGCCTTTTTGGCATCTCCTCGGTTATTGCTCCTCTCATGGGTGGTGCCTTTACCGACCGAGTGACATGGCGATGGTGCTTTTACATCAACCTGCCAGTAGGTGCCGTGACTATTTTCATCATCTCTCTTATTCTCAAAGCAAACCCACCGCCAAATCCAAGCGCTGCCAGAACAATGAAGGAACGCATTGATCAACTCGACCCCTTTGGCACTCTAGCTTTCTTGCCCGGCATTGTCTGCTTGATTCTTGCTTTGCAATGGGGTGGAACCAAGTATGATTGGAACAATGGCAGAATCATTGCACTGTTTGTTTTATTCGGCGTACTCATGATTGCCTTCATCTTCGTCCAGAGATGGAAGCAAGAAACAGCTTCGGTGCCCCCGCGAATTGTAAAAATGAGAAGCATAGGAGCAGGATTCTGGTTCTCCCTGTGCGTGGGTGGCAGTATGATGCTTTTCGTGTATTACCTCCCCGTTTGGTTCCAGGCTATCAAGGGTGCTACTGCGGTCAAGTCCGGTATTATGAATATCCCCCTGGTGTTGGCACTTGTCCTTGGCTCCATACTTGCTGGGGTCATGGTCTCGAAAATCGGATACTTCACCCCTTTTATGATTCTCGGCAGTATCGTCATGTCAATCGGTGCTGGGCTTCTCTCTACTTTTGAGACAACCACCAACCATCCAAAATGGATTGGCTACCAGGTTGTACTTGGCTTGGGAATCGGATTAGGCATGCAACAAAGCAGTGTCGCCGCACAAACCATTCTCGAACGCAAGGATGTGCCAACTGGCGCAGCATTGATGATGTTGGCCCAATCACTCGGTGGCGCCATCTTCCTTGCAGTTGCTCAGACTGTATTCGACAACAACCTTGTCAGCCATGTGCAAAAGTCCATTCAGGGTCAACATGGTGAAAACATTGCCCAAAAGGTTCTTCAGGCTGGCGCGACTGGAATTCGCAATCTCGTTGGCCCGAACGACTTACCTGCAGTTTTGGTTGCGTACAACACAGCCATTACAAAAACCTTTTATGTCGGTGTTGGTCTTGCATCCGCTTCGATAATCGGGGCTCTTTTGATGGAGTGGCCGAGTGTTAAACGAGGAGACAAAGAGAACAAGCCTGCTCCTCCCAAGGATGAAGAGGCATAGATGGTTTTGTTTGCTCATTCGGCCATTGCAGGAAAATGAAAGTCGAATTTCTTTTTTTATGTTTTCATAAGTTACGGGACGCTTACTCCCCTCAATCCTTTGCTAAAAATTTGCTATTTATTTCGGCAGAGGTACAGTTATCCAATGGGTCATATGTATAGTAGAACGAAGGAAGGAGTTTAGCTCAAGAAAAGGTAGTAGTAATAGATCCTAATATGTAATAAATAAGAAACAAATTCCGTGGTATCTTTCTAACATGCGTTCATTTACTCCGTAAAACTTGATAATGTATTATCCACCAACAATCAAATAATCACAAACTAACCAGTCTGTATTCAAAATTGTGAGGGAAAGAGTATGTCCATCTCCCCAGAGGACTGTGCCTGAAATTGCTGGAGCAAGTCGTCCCATTGAACCCAGTCCATGGGACTATCTTCGGTAGGATACATTTCAGCGATGACGTTCATATCGAGGTCAGGATTCACCGGATCAGCGGCATATTTGAAGCCAGTCGAAGGGATTTCAGGACCTAGGTTCATGGCATTGCCCCTCAATATATGACTGCTTTCGCTGTCGGTAGGCATTGTGTCTGATGGTGTTGTGGGTGTTGTTGTTGTCCGTCCCGCAGAGAACAAGGACTCTGGATAATGCTGCCTAGAAATAGTAGCGGTAGATATCGTACCAGCAGTTTTCGTGCGCGTCGGATTTGACGCCCTCAGGCGTTGAAGGTATACCCAATACATTGTGATACTCTCCGGCTGGGGAAGAGCGGGGATTTGACGATGCTCAGACTCGGCGAGATGCGCTGACCAGGCCTTTATGGCGAGATTGCCAACCGCAAGATGGAAAGGCGTGTTTGTGCCTTGATCCAGGGTTTTGAACTGGCCTCGCAGTAATTTGTCGACCAGCGACCAGCCTTCTTGGACTTGTTCCCCAATGGCTTGCTCACGCAGTTCAGAAAGCATGACAATAATCGGTTCCCATGGAAAATGAAAGTCCGCATGCCACATAAATTTCAGCATTTTGTCTGTCGAGAAAAGAAGGGTTACATATTCCACAATGGTTCTACAATATCCAAACAAGAGATTTCGTTCAGACTGGGGCATCACTTGCCCTCTCTCCTGATACTGCCGCGGATGATGAGCACGTAGCCTGGTCAATGCCACAACGGATCGAGCAACTATCCGAGTCATGAGATGAAGAGGTATTGAAGAATCACAATAATTGAGATATCGGCTTTCAAACAAGTGCTCCAATTCATCAATCATTTGATCCTTTTTCTCGACCGCGATTGAAAGAGAATTAATAGATCCCCAGTATCCGTCAAAAGTCGATGTTTTTATTTCAGCATGCTTGTAAAGCCAAGTTCCCAATTCGTAGCACATGAGACAAAACATCATCTCTGTAGCACCAGATGACTCGATTGGGAACTCTTTCATATCGGGATAAAGTGCACTATCATCGATGTTGGAGGGCGTCTTCGTATCAGCGGCATGTATCGCGGACGACTCGCAACCGGCCATGTGGCCAATTGTGGCGTCAGTAACCACCAACTTCCACCATGTTCGACGCCGAATTTCTGTCTCAAAGACCGAAAGGCCTAGCGTTGATCCGTCTTTATGAAGCCCGATTCGCTGAGCAATCCGTGAACAGACGCCACACATAGACCATAAGACGTGTGGATTATATACAAGTCGGACGGAAAGCTGAAATGGTCGAATAGTCAGTTCCACATATACTAGTATTTACAGATCGAACTTACAATAAAAAAGAGGAATGCTTGGAGCACAATCAGTTCCGATGTTCCAAGAATATTGGCATTAACCAAAGCTTGCTGTGCCGCTTGTCGATATCGAGTCAATAGTGTGGACTTTGGCTCGTCAAATAATTTTCGAACTTCTTCATCTGACATGCTCAAGAATGCTGAACAGTAAATTGCAAACATCAAAGCTTCGAGCTCTGGTGAAACGGATTTGAGATCGCCGGCGGCGTCCAGTATCCGTTGTTGTATTGTAGGTGCATGGATTATTTTTGTCAACGGATTGACCCCGTCGAGGAAAACTTGCCAAAGCTTAAATATTTGTATTGGGTTTGGATGAAGATGGCGAAGACTTTGCCGAGAAGGCCTTCCAGCGAAAAGAAAGTTTCCATTCAAGTCCTCCTCTTCACGCTCTTTGGGCCCTAGAAGGGCATCGGTAGATGCCTCGGGGAGGATACCTTCGCTATCTTGAAGCTGTTCCTTGATTAGCATACAAATTACGTCCGGGTAGCTCAGTCTTGCTCACTTCATTGCTGACACTTTTCCACAAATGACTATATACATATAAGTTAATATTTGACGTAATCAATGCACGAAAAGATTACGAACTTGTCCAAATATAATGATCGTCCTTCTTTTGTTATGAGTCTTCCAGGGCCAGAGTGACCAGACCTCGCTGTGTTCTCGGATGGAGCAGGCACAGGAGTACTGAAGGCTTGGGGACTTGAGTATTTGTCGCTTTCGTCAGAGGTGGCTTCCCGGGCAGGAAATGTCTCGCCTCGACTGTCTTCGTCATTCAGTATCAGAGAGCCTATCCCGGATTTGTGCAGGATCTCTTCATAACGCTGGAGTCGTGCTGCCATTTCAGCCTCGGGCAATTTCTTCTTGCGCCTTCGAGGCGGGAGCGGATCCCGATACTCGCACTGCGTCTGTGCTTTTGTACATCCTGAACATGGAAGACTTCGGTCGCATTTGACCTTTCTTCTTTGGCAAAGAACGCAGGCGTGAGGCCTCAGGGCAACTGGGCCAGGCGCGCTTGCCATGGTGCAGAAGGTCACAATCCTAGCGTTTGAATATGAAGCTCATGATGGCTTTGGTTTTCTAGCTCGATTATCTTCTGCGTGTCATAGCATCTGTAGACCAACCATCAAGCACAAGCGAGCGATATCAATCACTATAAAAAGATGGCGCATAAAAAGAGGCTATGTAAGACAGTGGTCAAGCGGGCTGAGATAAGCTAAAACTGCTGACTAAGCGTTAGCACTAGTCCTCAACAGGAATAATGCAGTTTATCGCGGGCTGGTCTCCACGTCACTAGCAGCGATAGCCTCACTCCGCACTCAAGGGGCCTTTCTCTCCAAGGACGGCCCAAGATGGCCCTTGATCTTGTGAATACGAACCCTCCTGCTGTCTGCATTCAAGGAAGGTGTTTCTTCCAATGCCGGGTCGTCGCCCACGATGCCCCCTTTCTTCTCGTCGAGGAAAGCCACTGAAAACCGACACCGCTCAAAGGACCGAGGCAGGAAGTTCGCTTATAGGCTGAGAAATTCCAAGTAGGTAATTATATGTTTCGTTCTTTTTGTTTAAAGGATACTTATGCTGATGCTGTTTTCTTCCCTGCGTTATAGAATACCTCCAGAGAATACAGATCACATACCCGGCTCGCCATACTGGGAATACCTTCCTGTTGAAATCAAAGTTGCCATATTTGCGGAATGCAGTATCCACGACCTGCTGCCTCTGAAACTTGTCTGTCGGGATTTTCATAGCACTCTGATGACCCACGAGTTGTCTATCGCTCGCCAATATCTACGTCGACGCCGGCATGGTACCCTTCCGTCAACAGTCATCAATGAGCGGACATACACAAGGAATCCTGAAGATGATGTCGTTCTTCTTTCGGATCTGTTTCCTCCCGCGAAGAGTGCCAAAGGAGGATACCTGTATACATTCAGATACTTGCATAGTTTACGCCGAAGACAATATACCTGCGCTCGGTTATCCCATTACCTGGCGAATCGTGTTATGGATCGGTTTGTGACGGTCGAACAACCTCTAATCAAGGCGAATTTTCCTTCCAAGGCAGAGCGCAACCTTTTGTTCGAGCGAGGTATTGCTAACGTAGAATTCAACCTGGTTCCACTGACGTGAGTTGGATCCTCTATTTTCCGTTGTATCTAACCGTGATTTAACCATGCTAATCCTGCGTGTCTCTTAGTTACTGTGTACTCTTTTTCCTGGAGTCATATGCATCGGCACGGAAAGAGCATATGAACCACTTATTACGTGAATACGAAGCCGGCAGGCTACCAGTGCCCATTCCCTTGCGCATACGGACAGCTATGTATGCAGAACTACAGGCCAAAATTCTTCACTCTCCTCCCTTTACAGACACATCGACCCTCATTGCCACTCATCATTGTATGCGACTGCTGGTAGCCTATCTTCGCCATACTTTGGTGCCTGGCGAAGTTGGGCCCCCGGATGACCGCTGGATTGGCGGTCTCTTGACTATATCTGGATTCGGCCGGGTCGTCGAGTTTTTCTCGGCTGAAATAGGCGATGGTCGCAATTCCCGCGCCCAACGTAGAGAGTTCATGATCAATTTCGAACGTGATGTAGAAAACCATGCGCGAGAGGAAATGAATCCTCTTGTCTACTCTGCCCCGTCCGATGGCGGGCCGCATTATCCTTCCCCAAACGAGGTCTGGTTTGATAGTGCAGAGAGAGAGATACTTTCGAGGGAAGCAGTCCCTCATGATCCAGAGTGCTTTTCGGCCTGGAATGGCATTCCAGTGCTTATTGGTTGTAATCATTGTCGTGCTGCCAGAGGGTGGCAGGCTTGAACATTTGGGTGCTGCTCAAAAGTGGGAGTGATTTTTTTTTTTGATTTACGAAGTTATCTGATGTATATGAAAACAATATCCAGCCTGTTCAGAATGAATTTTGAATTTGCCAAATATGGACTGAGACCCAATGCATGTTGTTTTGTTTGCACTGTTTGCAGCCGACAGGCCCTTGTTTGGCACTCTCGATTCAACGCGTTTTTGTCCCAGGACTGCAAGCAATCTTGATCCGATGGTGCTGCGGGACAATCGCAAAATCGCTGCTACAATAAAAATATCACCGTAGCACGATATTTTGAAATATGGGTTTCGCGTCTCCCGAGTATTTGTTCGATGCTTCGTGGACTGCGCATCGGCTATCCCCTCTCCACCACAGCAAGGACCATCGGACCCTAATCGGCAACGCCGATGCTCTAAAAACATTTGCGAAACGCTTGCAGGATGTGCTTGCCGGCGATGTTTTGCGCGGCGTACAGGTGTCTTTGGGCTCAACAGGCGCTGACGACGCGCTAGCTAAAGCCGGGGCCTTGCTTGAATGCCGTTGGGAGCATATTCCGACATTTTCACACTGGGAACAGATCCCAGAGGAAGACGGCGAAGAAGACGTGTCAATCGAGCCAAAGGATGTCCTGGGGGTTTTCATAACCATTGAGTACGAAAATATTGCCTACAGAGCAGTTCTTCTGGCCGGTCCAGATGGATATACCCCGGCAGTGACGGACAGGAGGCGAAAACAATCTACTTATCTGCCCTTGCTGTTGACTCGAATGCCAAATATGCTCAGGCAGACATTCACTCAGTTTCTGTCAACCACTTTTGATGCATATTGCTCGGTGTTACGTCTCCCATCGAGTTTCCTCAGCGCAACACTCGAGGCGTATATCTCTTCATTGACAGCAGATGAAACCTCGGCCAGGACCTCCAAAGCCGTCCTTGAAGTTGCGTTGAAGGAAACACAACTAACCCTGTCTTTTGGTCAGCCCATTGCCCCGGCTCTCAAATCACTCGATATTTCTCTTCCACGAGAGACAATGTCAGCCTTTGCTCTTCGCGGCGCGAACAATGAGACGTCAACATTCTCTGCATCCCTGTCTCAATACCTCCAAAAACACCTGGCCATGAACGTCAACCTCAACCAGTCTGCCGATTCAAATGACAAGATTGCGACGAATAAGCACGTCTGGTTGAGCAAGGTTGCTAACGGGGCGTTTGTCCTCAGTACTGAAGGCAGATTCAAGCTTGTCGACACATCCAATCGTCACAAAGATGATTTGGATGAGCAGGCTCGACTTCGAGAGAAGATGGTGGCAGCCAGCGAGCAAATTATTCGTTCTCTAGTGCAGCGGGCGATTGGCGATGATATGGCTACGTGAAGCAGATGGGACGGGAAATACGAAAAACGACCTTATCCACGATTTACATACAGCCTATATTGAGCACTAAATGCTCAGCCTTCATCTCAGCAACGGCACTCCCATATACCAAGATGCCGCGTCCATAATCCAGGGATTTGAGTCTGCAAGACTGAATATAGGGCAGCGTGAGCCACGATGCTTGAGAATGGCTCGTTACATTAAGGATCGAGCACAAGGCCTACCAATACCCGCTATTCTAGGGAAAGTGCTCGTCCGAGCAACTCTTCAGTTAGATAGAACTCTGACTGCGCGCATCTCGATACAGCTGTTGCGGTATTTCACTATAGGCAATGTTGATACATTGAATTGACTGCTTTCGATAAGTTAATTTAAATTGACATGAATCGCTCAACACATAACAGTATATAATTCATTTCCTCGTCCATTAGTGGTGGTTAGTTAATTAACTTTCCTGGTACTCATCTTCAATCTCCTCAATCTCCGTTAGTCGTAAAGCTTCGTCCACACTTGAGACAAAGTGTCGAATGCCCCCGCACTTTTCAGTTATACCACTACGCTCGAATATCTCAAAAACGGGACCATCGAGAGAAGGCAGCCGGCAAAAAAATACTCGCACGCCACGGTTGACATAACTTTCAACAATTTCCAATAACACTTGTGTTCCTGAAGCATCGATGCTCGTAACGCCATGGACATCAAAGATAATGTTCTTGTCATTGTCGACCGGTCTAAGCCTCGGCAAGGCAGGATGAGCGCGGCTTGTCCCGTAAAGTTCCAACCGGCGAAGGCGATTCTTCAAGTCGCCAGTGTTTGCAAAGGTCAGTGGCTCGGGGATCTTGACAATCAAGCATCCTTCAATGAATTCTACTTTTTCAGGGTAGAGTTCGGCATTCTCGAATTGATTTGGTGTTCCGGGCAGCTTTCCAAGAATTTGGATCCGCGGCTTTGTGGCGTGTCGAATTACACGCAGAAGAGACAGACCACAGCCCAGAGCCATACCCAAAGTAAGGGAGTAAAATATTGTCGAAAGGAAGATTAAAATCATCAACAAAAGCTCTGACCACCCTCGAACGCGAATGAAGAATCGCAGATCGTGTGGACACTCTTCGACCAAGGAGTAAGCGACTACTGATATCATTGCGCATAGTACGGCTTTCTAAGCGTTTGGTCAGAACATCGCTCTCAAGCCATAAAGACAGCACTCTCAGTAGCCACGAATGGGCACTCACCGGAAGATAGTAAAGGTATTTCAAAAGGAATACCACAACGATTAAAGTGATGAGACTGAGAAAGATACTGCTCATCTGTGTTCGTCCTCCGGTAGAAGCATTGGCTTTGCTTCTGCCATATCCTCCAAAGGCTGGGAGAGCCATAAAGCATCCACCCGCAATGTTAGCGACGCCCAGTGCTATCATTTCACGATTGGCTGACACCGGGGCACCTTTGATGCCGTCCCTCGCACCATCTCCTAAACCCTTTGCAGCAACGGATGATTCGAAAAAGCCAAGGAGCGCGATGATGAACGACGTGCTAAGTGAAGACCGGATATAATGCATTTGACTTAGGGAGAAAGGCCATCTAAACTGAAACAGCTCATTGTCACTGCCCGCTCCAGGTTTTATCTCTCCTAAAATTTCGAGCCCCTGCTTATCCCAACTAAAATACCAAGTGAGGACGGCCGACAGAATGACAACCAGTAGACGATCTGGAAAATAGATAACTGAGGGAAACCGAGGCTCGAATACTTTTTTAAGGGTTCTAAGCCATTAATAAGCGTCTTTATATTGCGAAACAAAAGGGCGACCAACCTAAAAGCCATGATAATAGCAAAACTTGAAAAGGCAACGACTGTTGTAAGCTTATGGGCGTATTCGCCGTTCTCGAGGATGAAAAGGAATTTTTCAACGGTGCTGGCATGATTGACAGCTTTGGCCCTGTCATATAATCCCATTTCAGGTATCAATTGATCGACAAAGATTACGACGCCGATGGCAGTGATAAAGCCTCGCAGAAAAGGACGGCTCAGAACGTTATCGAGAAAGCCGAGCCGGGTAATCCCGGCAATGAAAATGAAAGCACCCGCAAATCCAGTTACAATGCCAACCACTTGAGCGTGTATTGCATCGTCCATTTCTGAAGAATGACCGGACTCAACGGTTGCTTTGACAACCGTTCCAACAAGAAGCGACCCAGCGGCCTCCGGTCCAACGATTAATTGAGAGCTGCTACCTAGAATTGCGTAAACAAACGGGTTGATGACGAACGAGTACAGGCCGTTGATGGGAGGAGCGTGTGCAAGATTCGACGAAAGGGACAGGGCCATTGGGATGTAGAAGGAAGCTATAGTGAGGGCGGCCACGAGGTCGCCTCGGAAAAAATCCCATCGATATTGAGCAATCCAGTTGAAAAATGGGATATAATAATACAAGTACCTGCATTCTCCTGTTAGCCGCAGCTGGACAAAATCATTAGGTTTATTTTGTGATCATACAATTTGCGTCGACGCTTTGCCCCAATATCGGCCGCGAGCCTGTGGGAAACAGAGGTTCCGTCGGTTGCTGGTGTTTGAATTCCGGAGTTCAGAAAACGCGGGGTTCTGATCCCCCAGAAATAATTACCATTCTGAGATTCAGGCTCGTGCTGATCTTCTGGTCGTGGAGAGAATGTGCCGTGACTGCACTGTGGTTGACCGCAAACTGATTCTCGCCTATTGTAGCCGTCCAGCAGCCGTGTCCTGTCGTTGGGGGGCCCATCGTGAGTATTATCATGGACATTTTCTGTCGCATTATTTCGGTCTGACTCCGCCAATCCGCTGGAAGAAGCGGAGGGGTTGAAGATGTCGGCGATCCGGTCTCGCAGAGCCGAGGGATCCTCTGGTGGTGAAGAAGGCCTGTTCGACATCTCGGCAGCTGCTCAGCAGATGGCCATAACAGGGCTAGCTGGTCGAATCATCACCTGGGTCTTCAGGCACGATAAGGTCAAGGTGAAGGCGACAAGCAACATGGAAGAGTTGCGGTCGAGTCGATGATAGCCGGCCCCGCCCTGGAAAGCCTAGCCAATCGTTGCTCTTGCGTCATAGTTGGTGCATTCTTGAGGCATGGCGCAACTTGCCAGGATACCCAGCATCGCGGGCGTGTGCTTTCAGAGAATTAAAATCACGGATTCTCGCGACACGCAGAAAATGGCGAAGTCGTCGGGCTGCAGCTGCCAAGGCAGGTGCTCTCGATGCGCAATGAGGCGTCACGTGACGGCCAAGCCAGGGCAGCGAGCCGGCGATGCCCCACAGTGCTCTTTCTGCGGGCGACACAAAAAAAGCTGGTTTCATTGTGCCTTTCGACATAAAACCAGACGGCCTCGCTGGAACTCGACCACCACAGTCACAGCTAGCAAAACTCAGCAGCTCTTCCAGCAACCCCAGGGACTATTCACGCCGGTTTTTTACAGCCTCGACCCGCGGCCTAGTTTTTTCATCTCCCCGCAGCGTCCCCGCCTGACAGAGGCGCAACCCCGCCAAGATGTCGTTGACGAACTGTCGATTCTACGAGGAGAAGTATCCCGAGGTGGATAGCTTCGTGATGGTGAATGTCAAGCAGGTTTGTTGCCTCCTGATTCCGCTTCAATTACTTTGATCTCATGCGTCAACTCTAGATCGCCGAAATGGGCGCTTACGTGAAACTATTGGAATACGACAACATCGATGGAATGATCCTGCTCTCCGAGCTGTCGCGAAGACGTATTCGCAGTATTCAAAAACTGATTCGAATCGGCCGAAACGAAGTCGTCGTTGTGTTGCGTGTTGACAAGGAGAAGGGTATGTACCCAAGCGAGAGTCTGAAGCCGTGCTGATTGGGAATTCCCTGCGTGCAGGATACATCGATCTGTCGAAGCGACGAGTCTCGTCTGAGGATGTGGGCAAGTGTGAAGAGCGCTACAACAAGAGCAAATTGGTCCACTCAATCATGCGCCACGTCGCAGAAAAGACAAAGACTCCCATCGAAGAGTTGTACCAGACCATCGGGTGGCCCCTGAACCGCAACTACGGTCATTCGTACGACGCATTCAAACTCTCGATCACGTAAGATTTTATGAGTTTATTCCCTTGTCATCAAATGATAGTATTCTCTGACCGATTGCTTTCCTCTATAGGAACCCAGACGTGTGGAATGACGTTACATTCCCGAACCAGATAGTCAAAGATGAGCTCCACTCGTATATCGGCAAAAAGCTCACTCCTCACCCTACAAAAGTTCGTGCAGACGTCGAGGTCACTTGCTTCGGTTACGAGGGAATCGATGCCGTTAAGGACGCCCTGCGTACTGCAGAAGAGAAGAACACACCGGAAACTCAGATCAAGGTCAAATTAGTATCGCCACCCCTCTACGTCCTTACCTGCCAGACTTTGGACAAGGCCCTCGGTGTCAAACTTCTGGAAGAAGCCATACAGAGCATTGAGGCCAAGATCAAGGCGTCGAACGGCACGTTAACTGTCAAGATGGCTCCTAAGGCAGTCACGGCACAGGATGACGTTAAGCTCCAGGAGCTCATGGACAAACGAGAACGCGAGAACATGGAAGTCAGTGGCGACGAGAGCCAGTCCGAGAGCGACGAAGGTGTTCCCGAGTAGGCGTCTACCTGAAGAAGACAGATGACCAATGTTACCGAAAAGTTGCCATGAGAGATGGATGAATGAGATTTGAATGCCAGGTTTGGTGCTTATTCAGGTGGAGTTTGAACGTGAACGATTGTCGGGGGTTATCCTTAAAAACTGTTACCGAGTTTGCAGCATAGCATGGGAATTTCGGGCTGTTGACCAGCCAAAGGTCTCGCCTTGGCCAAAGAGCCGTGTGTTTTCATGTTGTGCCGGTTCTGAAGCATTTGGCCGATGGTAGTAATGCGCGATCATTTGGTGGAGTTTACTTGATAGAGGCTCGTTCTATTTTCCCCGTTTGTACAGTGCCAGTATCAAGAAATGCCAACTATCAAGATTTTATTTGTAAAAGTTTAGTGCAAATTTATATTCAAACTAAAACAAATGAAGAATATTGTATCGATGGATCACTGATATTTAGATACGAACCGACCCAGTCCAAGTTCCAACAACATCTACAAATGCCTTCTTATTCGCGCCCACGGTTTTTTGCAAGATGTTAGCTCGGAACTTGAAGTTCGATCTCAAACCCATGTATGAACAGGTGGCTCGAGAGCGACTAGCGGTGTGAAACTTGAACTCCTCTTTCCAAAATATTATTAGTATTGCCGACTCGAAGACGCGTTTCTTGTTCCAAATGTCCAATCAAGGAGCTGTCCGAAACTAATGTCCATTAAAGTGTTAAATACGAGGTCGATCGCTGAACTCACAGGTTCGCGTAGCAGGTCTTGCACGCCATCTTTGGTGGCGAGCAGAATTATGGCAATCTTCCTTTTATTCCAATTTCCGGACACGGCATTCTCTAGCACCATTGGTGCAAAGTGAATGCGCCTAATACAGCTGAAAACGCATTGGGTTTAACCAAGAACGGAGTGAGTAGACTACCTACATGTAGTTATCTCAACAAGAACTGGGAGCATTATAAAGATACCCTTTGTTCTCCCCACAATCCCGACCAACTAATCTAACATTGCACCACTCAGTCATTGATTTCGAGAGATATTTCCAAAATGGCTGAAAATCACACCAACCTGCCTGAAGGTAACGCTAACCTGCCTGATGAAGAAACCGAACCTGGTGAGAATGGCCTCAAGAATTTCTTCAAAGATGAGATTGATAATTCTAGTGAACAATGGCTAATATAACAATATGCATGAATTCCTGCACGTCTTATTTCTATTGCCTTACACAAGTACTACAAAGATGACAACCAGTATTGCTCAGAACATTGAAGCTCTTGGCGCTCCCTTGGAGGAATACTTGCCCTTTTACAACTTTAGGTTCTTCAGTTACGAAGAGAATGCCCCCGGTGGTAAAAACAAAGTCAAAACTCTGATTTACAAAGGCGGTAATCAAATTCAAAGCGCACGCCAGGATATATGGTTTCGGAGCCATGTCACAGATTCTACGACCCTATTTTGTGACTTTGCCAAGCCAGATTCAGAACAAAGGATAGAGGTAAGAAACCAAATTCCCAGTAACCTTGGATAATTCTTTGTCACTAACTCTTGAGGGAAAGTTCAAATTTGGTGTGAAATATCCTATTGTGATTTCTGCACTTCCAGTCGTCTATGGTATTCAGTTGAATCCTCAATCCGGGCGAATTTATCTTAGCCCGGGAAAGCCCTCCAACGTCCTTTTGGAGTTTCTCCCTGCTAATGATAATGATCGGTATGACGGGCGTGTCAGAGAGTCACGCGAGGTTGGATGGAAATTTTACCACCCAGATAATGACCAGTATTATATCCTAGGACAGTACATACCAGGTAGGACGACTGGGAATTACTTGGTTGGGCGGCCTTATAAGCCTGGAGAGCATGTACCTACATTTCCTGTCCAATACAGGAGTAAAGATAACCATCCAATACCAGTCCAGAGAGAGGCCGAACGAGACCTCAAAGCTATTCAAGAGATCGAAGAAGCTGTGGAACGAGCCGCGTTTGCCAGAGAAGCACTTAAGAAAAAAGAAGGCGAGCAGAAGTCTCTCAGATTACAGCAGGAAGCAGCTGAGGCTCTGCATCAGCTCCGAGTTCTCAAATTGAACAATATATGTTTCCCACATTGGGAGAATGAAAAGGCACTCCGACACCGTTTGGCAAGTGCCGTAACAGGAGGAGAAGTGACCAAGGTCCAGAGTGAAGTTGGAGCCATGGAAAAAACGATGATAGCTTGCATTGAGATCTTCTTGTCATATGGCACGGGGATTATTAAGCACGACAGGGTGAAAAAACTGCTGGATGAGAGCAAGGTGCCAAAAGACATCATAGATGTGATGAACAACCACCACTCTGCCTTTGGCCTGCCCTCCCGATATGATTCTCAAAACAGGCTTGACATACCACCTCAGAAGATAGGTTGGGGAGACTTGATAAACCCTATTGCAGGGGGCCCTATTGCAGGGAAGGTGAAAGGGCAATTGTCAATGCAAGCACTGGAAAAGCCGGAGAGCACGTACGACATGGAGGAAATCCCACCAATCCCATAGAAATTGCAAGGCAATAGACCAGCTGGGACACTTCCAGGGGATCTACATGATGTGGCATGTGAGATTCATACACTAGATGGTGATGGTGATGGTTGATTTTGTATTGGGACGTTGAAAGGCAAGAAGAGGATAATATATAAATTGCCCGCCTATTACTGGGAAATATTACCAACTTTTCGTTATCATTGATGTTAATGAATAGAAATCCAGAACGTATTGTCCATAAAACTATTGATTGAAAGTTTGAAAAGCATTGGCATTGATGACGTCGCCGCCTTAGTCCTAATTAGGCACTAGTGCCCCACAGGCTGGGGTAGGTTCGCGCCGCGTCGTTGATGTCACCTCTCTCCTTCCTGTCTTGCTGCTGAGTTTCGCCCTCACAGAACTTTTCATTTCCATTATTGCAAGATTTTATTGTATAGGAGCAATCATGGGCTGGTGGTACTCTCTCTTCGAACGCAGGATGCCCTCGGTCAGCCATCTGAACATCGAGGGTCGTCGACGTACGTCCAACCCCTCCGCATGCCTGGCGAACAAAACACTGATCTCTCGATAGTGCTCCCCACGTATAGTTCTGATTCGGTCTCCCCGGCCTTGCCAGCGAGAGAGGTCACAAAGGTTGCGCTCCGCCTTAAGTATCAGATTGAACAAGTCATTCCTTGTGAGCTGGACGAATCCAGCATCACCAGTCCCAACAGCAGCATCATTACCAGTGATGTTATACGCACCGCAGAAGCCGCTGGCGGAGAGCAGTACCGCTCCTGTGTTATATTCTGTCTCTTGGTATGCTCAAAATGGTTTAAACTCCAGGCCATCGACGAGCTGTGGGACGCCTCGCTTCTCCAATGCCGGGCCGTTGCATGCGAAGTCATTGCCAAATACATGTATGTGATAAGCCCGGTGCTCACCTGTATAACTCACTAATGATGTCTAGAATTGAATCGGAAAAAGACGAGCACTGGCTGATGGAAGAAGCGCTGCTCAAGCGCTACTCCATTCTTCGCAAAGGCGAGGAAACAGACCCTGTAAACGTCGTCGAACGTGCTGTGGATATGCATGCCCTAAGAGTGCTCGGGTCTTCTGGATACCAGAAATGTATCAAGTATCTGTGGAGGGGCTGGCTTGTCCAAGATGATGAGGATCCTTCGCGATTCATCGAGTACGAAGACAAAGACAACACGGACTACTGGACACATTTCAATCCGGACAGAATGAGGGTACCCATGTACCAGAATGCCCTTTTAATCTTCTTCTCGCTTCTGTACTTGGGGCTCTACACTGCCGTCATCAACACCGTAAACCCCAGCGGAGATCTTGATGTCGCAGAAGGCCTTTTATACACCATGACGCTTTCGTATCTGTTGGACGAACTGAACAAAATAATGAAGATTGGCAAATACTACATCGGATTTTGGAATGTCTTCAACTTCACGTTGTACACACTACTTGCGGTCTCATTCGTCCTTCGTATGGTTGCACTTGCGCATTCATCTAATGTCGACGACACAGAACGCCAGCACTTCAATCAGCTGAGCTATGATTTCCTAGCATTCGCGGCTCCCATGTTTTGGATGAGGCTGCTATTGTTCCTCGATACCTATCGATTCTTTGGTGCAATGCTAGTTGTTCTCAAAGTCATGATGAAAGAGAGCATAATCTTCTTTGCTCTGCTGTTCGTGGTTCTTATCGGCTTTTTGCAGGCCTTTATTGGAATGGACAACACCGACTTCGACGTCCCAGTCACCGGAAAGATTATCCAAGGAATGGCCAATAGCATTATGCAAAGTCCGAATTTCGAGGATTTTGAGGGGTTTGCTCCGCCATTCGGGATCATTCTCTACTACATCTTCAACTTTGTTGTTATGATCAGTAAGCTATCGTCAATTCTTTTTCCATATATGCAAAGCTAACAAGAAATCATAGTCCTGCTCAATATCCTTATTGCGCTGTACAATAGCTCCTACGAGGATATCTCGGGCAATGCAGACGATGAATTCATGGCTCTATTTTCATCAAGGACGCTTCAGTATGTGCGAGCTCCCGATGAGAATGTTTTCATTCCACGTAAGAACACCCGACTCAACTTTTTGGATCCTCCCAAGAATGAAAATAGTAATGATAGCAATACTAACTGTATGTACACAGCTTTTAACTTGATCGAAATATTCTGCCTCATACTGCCATTTGAATGGTGGATGAAACCCGATATCTATGAACGTCTCAATAACTATGTTATGGGCGTACTCTATTCCCCCTTACTGCTCATTACCGCCTCCATTGAAACACGCGATGCACGTCAAATCCGCTGGAATCGGCATTGTGGTGAAGCGGATGACACGATTCATCAAGAGTGGGAAGAACTTGCCGCCGAGGTGGACTTTGACGTCACGGGCAGTGACGACTGGGGGCAAATTGTCCACAAGACAAAGCCCAATGTGAAGGTACCTACGGCAGTGCTCGAGATTAGAGAACTCAAGGAGCAGGTCAGGGTTCTGACTGAGTCCATCCGGGCTCTTGAAGCACGACAGGAGCATTCTGCCATGAATGGGGAGTTGGATAATGGTTCCACGTCTTAAATTTGTCGGTTTTTGGACCACGATTATACCCACCCATGTACAAATTTACACCAATTCTGCCAAGCGTCAGCTGGTTTTGTATCTACATATGTACATACACGGTTTATATATGCACATGCACATCAATTGATACATATACGTCCAAGAAGACCTTCGAACTGGGTACAATATGAATACATAGATAACCACGGGGTAACAATTGCTTATCCAGTGCTTCTCAGTCATGAGGCATCTTGAGTTCAAGGTGTTGCAACTGTGGCGGCCATAACTATGGCTTTCTTTTTGATTCAGTCAACTCCGATAAGCGAACAGCTAAAATGGAAAAGCCACGTCATGGAGAGAAAAAGAAATTAAAGATTCGAGAATAGGGGTAGGGTTGGCTTTGCCAGAACTGCGGTCTGAGAAAAAAGGTGCATAATCCCAAACTACTGTGACAGGGGTGTGAAAAGCGCGACAATGGAATTAGCCAATGAAATTCATTCAATACACCGTATAGCTGTTATAATTGGCCATTGCCGAAATATCGCCCCACCTGTTGTGTTGTACAAAAAGCGTGTACCAGACTCTCATTACGGACAAGGCTGAGGCTTATTATTTTGATTGACAATGTAAAATTGTGAATATGCATACTCGGGAAATATCCAATGGACTTCCTGCATTGCAACAATAGTTCAGCCTTGCTCGAAACATATAAATATTATAGCAGCATGCCCAATCCGATGCCATAAAATCATTCAATGTTTCTACACCCAATACCAAGCCCAACTTATTTATTGTCAGTAACCTTTGGACACAGCATTTGAAGCTTCCAACGTTCATTTCCAGCGTTCGCTGATGGCTCGCTCTAAAGACGATGATGCAGCATGGGAAACCCATCGCCATGAGCTTAAAGCAATGTTTTTAGATCAACGTCTCACCGTTGAACAAATTCGACAACACATGTCCCAGAAATATAACTTTTCGAAGAGGTTAGTTATTTCAACTTGAAAGATTAATAAAAGGCTGACACAATTTCCAGCCAACATCAATACCACAGACAGTTTAAAAAGTGGCACTTTAAAAAGAACCTTACTGACGATGACTGGTGCTTTGTTGCACATCGTCGCGAGAAAAGAAAACGAGAAGGGAAAGATCCTGGTCCTGTGAGCTTAAATGGGACATTGATTCCTGAGGCAAAGGTCAGAAAGGAGATATCTCGTCATCTTTTACCGACGACTCAATACTTAGATACTGTTCATCACGATGATGGTATGTGATTTTTTGTTTGATTTGTTGTTTTGCTTCCCTCCCCTGATTCAAAAATTTCCAATATGTAATTCCAGCTTTATATGACATTGACTGGATCTTTCTCATCTTGAATATTTATTGATTTTACCACAGAACCTGCAACCCTGGAGGGAATCACTGTTGGTACACCGAGGTCAGAAATGCAAAGCATAGCCTGTCATCCTTCTTTACCCTCCCCTCAAATGAATTGGACATTGAATATTCCAGAAGTAGGTACGTAGTGAGACGACATTTATTGCCCTACGCTTCTTCTTTGAGAGCTAATGGAAAACATTTGAACAGGGACCGTTCCGGATTTCGAATTCCCTGACATTTTTCCAATCAACGATGACATGTATGACCAATTAGTCATTGAATTACCAGAATTACCTGGAATTGATACATCCCAAATCCCTGTGTTCGATAACCAGACTGGATATTCTTCAAATCATGAGGGGTCCACTCGAAAGCCAGACGCAAGCAGAAACCCTGCCTTGAATCCGGCACACACTGGATCCAGTCATTGCAGCCTGGAACCCATCAACAAGGATATTCTGGAAGGAACTGGCTGGCTTTTTGGCGAATTGGTTTCCAACCCTGCCCCAAATATCAACGATTTGAGTGAACACCTGGAGCCTGTAACCATGGAAAATGTTCACCGCGAGTTGATAGGAAAGGCCGAGAACATATTTCAGACCGACACCTCAAGCAATCTATCGTCCTACTTGAGCCTCTGCGTCTATCTATCATCAAACAATCTATTACCGTCGCCCCTTGCAATGGACAGATTAGTTATGTTGCTGGAAAAATCAAATGCGCATCTGAGATTGGAAACTCTCTTGCAACCACAGAATACGACTACGGAGATATTCTTGAGCGATTTGCTAGCAAGTACCGCTAAACTGGGTAAAACGGACATGACTCGAATCATAATCAATTACGGGGCAGATTTGGATGCTACCAGAGGACAGTACATGAGGGTAACGCCTCTTTCCCTAGCAATCGCGGCTGGGCATGTCGAATGCGTCAGAGTATTGTTAGAGGCTGGTGCAGATCCGAACCTAGCATCAGAAGAGAAGACTCCGCTTCAGATTGCATGTACTCAAAAGAACGGTTCAATTGTGATCGTGGAACTTTTACTTAAGTCTGGCGCGCATATTAGCCCTCCACAAGACTCTGCCCGACTCACAGCCCTTCAATTGGCGGCGAGTAACTGTCGAGCAGATGTAGTGCGCCTTCTTCTTCAATGGAAGGCCGATCCAAACACCTTCACCACCTCGAAAGGCGGTACTGCCTTGCAGATTGCGTGCAGCCTTTCATCAAACGCCGAGATACCAGAGCTTCTAATAAATGCAAAAGCAAACATAGACACATGCTCTGGCCACAAATACAGTGATGAAGATTCCGACTCTGAACCCGATTTCGATTTAATTGTTAACGATTTTGATCTCGGCAGTCTTTTCTGTTTCGAACCAGCCATTTTAATAGCTGCTGACAACGAAAATTGGGAGACAGTTCAGCTCTTGCTGGAGGAGGGTGCTGCCGTCAACCCTAACATGAGCATGTTCCCTATCCAGGCCTTGAAAGAGGAATTTAACTTCAACACTTTGAAAAGTCCAGTTGTATTGACTCCGTTACAAGCCGCTGTACGAGCGGAAAACATCACCATGACACGTATGCTTTTGAGTGCCGGGGCACATGTGGATGCGAGGCCCAACAGCGAATATGGTCATACCGCTCTTCAAATTGCTGCAATGATGGGGAATAAGAGGCTTGTTCAGATTCTTCTACGAAAGGGCGCGGACATCAATGCTGCCGCAGGGGCCTTTGATGGGCTGACAGCGCTTCAAGCGGCTGCTTGTCATTCGGATACAGAGCTTTTGACCTTTTTACTCAACGAAGGAGCCGATGTCAATGCTTCTCCATCCTCCGAAAACGGCAAGTCTGCGCTACAGGCAGCGATAGCACAGGAAAATGTAGATGCCGTGAAGATTTTACTTGACGCAGGTGCACGTGTTAACATTGGCAAGAATTGCGAAGACCCACTAGTTCTCCGGAAATGTATCAAAATCACAGATACAGTGGTGAGAGACGAGGCTTTTTCTTTACTCTTGAGGGCTGGTGCACAGGGTGAATTTTCTGCAGGCCAGGGAGAATATGCATCCCTTCTTTTTGCAGTATCCCGAGAAGATGTTGATATGACCAGGAGACTGCTGAAAAGAGGCGCAAATCCAAATGCCGGGTATTGTCAGCACACGAAACGTACTCTGCTCCAAGAGGCCTCATATTTGGGAAATGAAGCTTTGGTGCGTTTGTTGATCAGTCACAGAGCAGACATCAATGCACCAGCACATTTTAGAGGAGGTTTCACCGCTTTGCAATCGGCTGCTTTACAGAATCACCTGAAGATCGTGAAATTTTTATTGCACTCTGGTGCTGATGCTAGGGCCGCAAAAGCTAAATACTCTGGAGATTCAGCAATTGAAGCCGCTGTTTTTACATGCGACGAAGAACTGATCCAGGCTTTTCTTGATCACGACCCTGAAATACTTCTATACAATCCACTTACAAAACGTGATGCTCTCGGGAACGTTTTGCACAATTGGAGATGTACCGCGTCTTTAGTCAGACTTTTACTCAAGAGTAAAGTTGATGTGAATATGCCGTCAGGATTATCTTGGAAGAAGCCGTATCTACAAATAGCAGTAGAAAGAGGCGGTTTCGAAACTGTCCAATGTCTACTCGCTGCTGGTGCCGATGTGAACCGTCGCTGGAGCCCAGGCAATAAGGCTTCTAGAGTTACTGCTCTCCAGGCTGCTGTCTTTTCCCGAAACATTGATATTGTGCAAATTCTGATAGAATGGGGTGCCGACGTTAATGCTCCAGCACATACTAATACCGGAGGACAGACGGCTCTGCAAATAGCAGTCTCGCAGAATGACTTTGAAATGATCCAGATTTTGGTGCAAAATGGGGCGGACATAAACGGTGCACCAGGTCTACAGGGAGGCCTGACAGCACTTCAAACAGCAGCAAGCAAGGGTTATCTAAAATTAACCCAATACCTTCTTCAGAAAAAAGCTGATGTCAATGTTCCAGCCGCTCACTTTGGCGGCATGACTGCATTGCAAGGTGCCGCAATCAAAGGCAATATACGAATTGTTGTGATGTTGCTTGCTGCCGGGGCTGATATCGGTGCAGCACCAGCCATCGAGAATGGACGAAGTGCTATCGAAGGTGCTGCCGAGAATGGTAGACTGGATACACTGCATCTTCTTTTAAACTATCATCCAGATACCGAAGAGTTTGAGATCAAGAAAAAGAGAGCATCGAAGCTCGCTCTCGCAAATGGTCATCTAGCAATCGGGAGGTTTCTAATGGCATATCGCAAAAGGGCTTCGAAGTGATGCCATATTTTTGTGATATACTATGTGTCCTAAAATTCGGTGGATCGAAGATCTAATTGAACTTGGTAACTGGTATGGATTGATTTGGAGGAAGTTTTCCTTTTTTTCTTTTCTTTTTTTTTTTTCTTGACTTAGGGATTTTGTTGATCCGGTTTGCTTTGAATCTTCCGGGCACTTGAGTAGAACATAAAATAGTTATCTATATTGGCTTTATAATTTCTCAGAATTTTAGCTGCTAACCAAAAAGTCTTCGGCTGTTTGGTCAGTCCTTATCATCCAACAGAATCCACTACACATATTATATCGGACGTTACTGGACCCCTTATTTAGGCACCTCTTTGACTCGCACATCAATTGATACAACCTGCGTAATAAAATGTTGAATAGTATACATATGTAATTACGCATTCAACACCAATTGATCTGGATGGATTTTATAAACGTAAAATAAGCAGGTTGACTTTGAGCAGTTCACTACATGTACCAGTTGACCGAGACCACCTTTGCATGGTAAATTTACATCCATTGATACATATCAATAGCGGGAGATAGGGTTTCTTGAACACGTCAACCTAGGAAACGGTTTAAAACATCAATCGTGTATGCAATTGAATACTGTGGGCATAGAATTAGACTATGTGTACGTAAAGGATTCCAACTTCCCCGTTATTCATGGTCATAGCGAAGTTGCTATTAAAACCCTGACAGCAGGGGGCAACCCAGGTACACAAAATATCATTCATCAGTCGCAAATCATGTATGACAAAACAGAGGAACGCCATAGTAATGCATCATCCGAGGAAAATTTTAACGAAAGATGATTTTCCTGTCGCTGAAAGAGAAAAAAATAAGAAACGCTGAACTCCAGAAATGAAAACGAGCAACAGGAACGCTTATCGCAAAAAGCCTAGCGCATAGGAATGTGAGAATATTGGAGAAAAGATACCAATGTTTTTCAAAAGTTGAAATCGAACATCGTAATTCATGCCAAAGGTTGCTGATTGCTGGTATAGACACCCTCAAAATCTAACTGGGCCAGCATTCCATTGACTCTGTCGATTTCTCGACTCAAATCTTCGACGTTTACAGCCAAGCTGCTGACCTCATCGAACCTCCGTCGCCGATTGGCATCCGCAATCATTTCTGAGACGAAAAACTTCTGCTCCTCAAGGACTATCAGTCGCTCGCGGAGGGTTTTCTCTTCTGTTTCGAGGGCCGAGATAGCGCTACTATTGTCGCTATTGATGCTCTGCCCACTTCCATTGGCGGTATTACTGCCGTATTTTATAGACGCCAAAGCAGACGTGTGCCCCTTGTTCCCAGCCGGGCTGGCTGTGGTGCTTCGAATTGAAGCACTAGGTGAAGGGTTTCCATTCGGTGTAGCATGTTTCAAAATCTTAGGTAAGCTCTTCAGTGGTAGCATATGCAGATGAAGAAAGCTGCTTGCTTGCTGGTATATAGCCTTTTGCAACTTCTGCTGGGAAGGCGAATTTGTCGGTATGTCGCGTATGCGACGAGCAGCCGTGTCATATTGAGAAAAAGAATCTATAAGTCGTTTCCGAACTTTTGACGCGTCGGTAAGTTGGGAATGCGTGGGTGCTTTGTTAGGGTCCCTATATTCTGTCATGAGAAAACAATACTAGAGATCGAGACAAGCAAATCAAACGACTTACTGTAGTAAAGATAATAATTTCTGAAATCTCGGGAGCAGAAGCCTTATGCCACGTTCGAACTGTATGAGGTTTTCGTATGCCCTGACAAGCGGCGCGTGTTTTCTTTTCTCTTCCTCAAAGTCACGGCGGCTGAAAAGAGTCGACCTGCACTCCTTGCACAGTCTTATGTCGATGTTAACCTTGGACGGTACAGACTTTTCGAAAGAATTTTCTGGCTCTGTCAAAGGAATTAGTCAATGAGCTGACATCACGCTATGAGGAAGACCTTACTCGACAAGACAGTCAAGCCAACATCAATGGAGCAAGCAGTGGCCGGGTCTCCACAAACAACTCTGCCGCAAGTTCTGCAGTGATGCCTTCGGAAAGAGTAATTCGAAAAATCCTGTTGACAGAAGGGACAGCGCGAAACGGTCCCATCATCCTGCCAGCTGACGATAGACTGCTCAATTTCTCGGCGCTGATCTCCTTGCCGTCCCAAAGGCCATAATTTGCTAGCGCCTGGCTGTATTTGGTCCACGGGTAGACCGGCCAGCGCTTGCGTCAACCGACTAAGTCTTTTCTCGAGTCTAGATACTTCTAGGAATGCTTTATCGACAGTGCCTTTCCTTAATTTCGAAAATGCCTCGGTATGATCTTTTGTAAAGCCTGGGAAAGTTTCTCAGTATGGCTGGGACATCTGCGAGGGCAGTAGAATCTCACCAGTATGGTCATTGTAACCCTCTCTTGATTTGTAACAAGTCTCGCAAACACGACACCACATGCCCCTGACAGGCTCATGATGTGCAGATCGTGATAGCTTCATTTGATACATAGTATGGTCCTCGCAAAACAGCTGGCCACACTTCCTACAGTTGACACATCCGTTGGTTGCTGTAAGCCTCTTCCCACAGCTGGGCTCATAGCAAACGTCAAACGGCCCTCGGGGTTGCCAGTGTTCACGAGTCACGACCTCATCAGGGTCCGGTTGCCGCACTTCTACTGAGGCGGTGACTTGTCGTGTTGGGGCGACGGAAGGAGGCAGGGAGTTCTCGTTGGATTCGAAAACGTCAAGCCCTTTTAGTTTCTGATTGAGAACTGCTAACGGTTGGAAGCGCTTGGCCTTATCCATCTGGGCTTTGAACCAGTCTTTGACCTCATCTTGTCTGATCTCCTCCAGGTTGTGATGCGCATCGTCGAGGTGCCTATTAGGAGGACATGTGTCAGCGGATCGGAACGGCGAGGAAGCGAAGCTCACGGGCATACCTGTTCAACTGAAGCAATGTGACCTATACCCATTAGTATTCTCGTCAAATATAAACTTGAAGGAAACGAATATGATACGGACCATTTCCTCATTGCATATGGGACACGCCAGTTGCGAGCCGGACACCGTGGGAGCGGCTGATATGGAAGTCTCGGCATTGTCGAGAGAGATGCGAGAGGCGAGGTCTTGCGCCTCGGGGGAGAATTGCGAAACCGAAGCGGAAGCCGAAGCTGACGCCTGTGAGTTCAGGGACAAGCTGCTCGTAGAGGGAGATAGTCGGCCTTTGGGCTGCGGAGACGGAGTCGAGGTAGCTGGAGAGAGGTTCTTCCCGCTGCCGAGGACGCGGCCTCCTCCCAGCACCCTCCGGGCCATGGTCTAGTCGAGCATGGGCCGATGTTGCCGGTATGTACTGAAGTGTATATGTCGGAAGTTGTGAGGGTGGAAAAACACCCCTCCGTCAACAGAGTCGGTGGAGCATTGCGAGGCTGCAGCTTGCCGGGGGTTGAGGCGGAGGCTATAATTAGCGCTCTCACCAGGGCTTGGCACGTGCGGGACTCGCCCCGCACACTCGCGATTGGAGGACACGATGACTATCAATACCATCACCTGCTATGCCAGTATTAAATAATTAAATCAGACTACTCACGTGGCTGAATCACTACAGCTTAAATTCTAGGGTAGCGTTGGCATAGGAGAAGCTGAATAGATTGGGTGGTATATTGGTCAAGTAACAAAAAGTAGGCAAACAATGGTGAGGGGGGCCCTCTAGTTATGAATTACGAGTAAATTGTATGGTAACTGTTGACAATTTGTTCCCTGTCGCTGAGGGGATTCTTAATAATATATTGCATTTGTATCTTCCAAATATTCTGGGGCAAAAAGCCTGAGATTCACTCCCTGGATCTGTCTATAAGGCTTGTGTTGGTTTGCTGGTAGTATTGACAGAGAAGAGGGGGAGAAAGAGAGGAAGAGGAGGAAGGCGCGACTGGCAAGTGAGTGGGTCCCCAAGATGTCAAGAAGGAAGGTGCGAACAGGCTCCTTCCTCCGATGCAGAAATACCGCCTCCCTTATTGAAGTACGGCGGCGGCTCCAGAGCCACTCTATGTCAGTTCTTTGCTCCAGAATACTTTCCTTCCAATTTACTGCTCACCATCTCATCCTACCTTTTGTTAAAAATTATATATCAAAATAAAAAATAAAAAAGTAAATTAGATCTTGCAATACCTTGCAATCAATCATAATTCACTAAAGGGCATGCCGAGCCTTGGCTTGTGGCTAATCGCAGCCGCCAATCAGGTCAGGCGCCGGCCGTGCAGCTGCCGCCAAACTGGCTTCTTGCTATTTTTCTCTTTTTTCTTTCCCCTTCGTCGACGTTCTCTTCCATGAGGGAAATCATCCATCCTGCTCTTGCCCCTCGATCCAAGAGTCTACCTCCGGCACGCCCTTCTTTCGCATGAGCGCGTAAAGAATTTTTTCGTTTCGTGTCGATTGACCTGCCCGCGCAGGATTCACGTGGCAAGATGTAAGCAAACCTCCCTATCCATCGCGAAACCAGCCTGCAATTTACTAACATTGGAGGGATTTGAAAGGTCGGATCTAGTGAAGGATCCCCAGATCCGAAGCGCATCTTTGCACAACCCTCTCCCATTGCGGCTGCACGCCTATGTGTGGCCTTTCATCATCGCCTGGCCGGTCTTCTTCTCCGTCTACCTAAAACAGGACCTATATGACACTTATATCCAAGGACAAGAATGGACCTTTGTGTACTCGGGGTCTATCATCACAGTGCAATCACTACTTTGGCTGATGACCAAATGGAGCGTCGACTTTGACGCTCTATTCACGGCCACCCGAGCCAAGACAGTGGACCGCGCTGAGTTGATCAAAGTTATCCCAGTCGAGAATGCGGGATCTGCGGAAATTTGCAAACTGCTGCAGGATGACAAAGGTGGAAAGAAGACGACTTCGTTTTTGTTCCAGAAGCGACGATTTCTGTACTATCCCGAAACCCAGACTTTTGCGCCACTGTCCTATGTCCTCGATGCCGAACCCAAGCCAGCCATCAAGACCTTCCTGCAAACCCGAGGCTTGACCAGCAAAACCGAAATTGAGCGCGTTCAACATCATTACGGCGACAATAAATTCGATATTCCAGTCCCGACTTTTGTTGAATTGTTTCAGGAACATGCAGTCGCACCGTTTTTCGTTTTCCAAATCTTCTGTGTCGGTCTGTGGATGCTGGATGAATACTGGTACTACTCCCTTTTCACGCTTTTCATGCTAGTTGTTTTTGAAAGCACGGTTGTTTGGCAGCGTCAAAGGACCTTGAACGAGTTTCGTGGAATGAATATCAAGCCGTATGATGTTTGGGTTTTCAGAGAGAACAAGTGGCAGGAAATCACCAGTGACAAACTACTCCCTGGAGACCTTGTTTCAGTCAACCGGACCAAGGAAGATGGCGGTGTGGCTTGCGATATTCTCCTCATTGAGGGTAGTGCAATTGTCAACGAGGCCATGCTGTCTGGAGAGAGCACTCCGTTACTGAAAGATTCGGTTCAACTTCGCCCAGGCGAGGATCTGATTGAGCCCGAGGGACTTGACAAGAATGCATTCGTCCATGGAGGCACCAAAGTTCTCCAGATCACACATCCCAATCTAGGTGACCTGTCCGAAACAGCTGCCGCAGCCCATGCCGGTGTCCCTGCCCCTCCTGACAATGGTGCACTCGGTTATGTGGTTAAGACTGGATTTGAAACTAGTCAGGGTAGTCTCGTACGAACTATGATCTACTCTACTGAGCGTGTATCTGCGAACAACGCTGAAGCTCTCTGGTTCATCTTGTTCCTCCTCGTCTTCGCCATTGCCGCTGCCTGGTACGTCTGGCAGGAAGGTGTTCTTAAAGACCGAAAGCGATCAAAACTTATGCTTGACTGTGTTTTGATTATCACCAGTGTGGTCCCTCCTGAGCTGCCTATGGAACTCAGCTTGGCTGTGAACACTAGTCTTGCTGCAATGAGCAAATTCGCTGTCTTCTGCACTGAGCCTTTCCGTATTCCCTTTGCGGGACGGGTTGACATTGCATGCTTTGACAAAACCGGAACTCTTACTGGAGAAGACCTGGTCGTTGACGGTATTGCAGGCCTGAGTCTTGGCCAGCAAGGTGCGAAGGTTGATGCGGACGGGGCACACGTTGAGTTGGCCAAGGTCTCTGAAGTTGGCACGGATACGACGCTGGTGCTCGCTACTGCGCATGCTCTTGTCAAGCTAGACGAGGGTGATGTTGTTGGTGACCCTATGGAAAAGGCTACTCTCACTTCTCTCGGCTGGACTCTCGGCAAAAACGATACTCTTACTAACAAGTCCACTGCCACTAATGCAAACTCTCGAGGCTTGGATTCGGTCCAGATCAAGAGGCGATTCCAATTTTCATCCTCTTTGAAACGACAGAGTTCTATTGCCCATGTTATAACAAATGCCTCGGGTAAGAAACACAAAGCCACGTTCGTTGGTGTCAAGGGTGCCCCGGAAACTATTCGCAACATGCTTGTCAATGCACCACCCAACTACGAGGAAACTTTCAAGTACTTTACCCGCAATGGAGCGCGTGTACTGGCTCTGGCTTACAAGTTTTTGTCCACCGACGCCGATCTTGGACAAGGCCGCATCAATAACTACTCTCGCGACGAAATTGAGTCTAACCTTCATTTCGCTGGATTTCTCGTCCTACAATGCCCTCTCAAGGAAGATGCTATTAAGGCCGTTCGCATGCTGAATGAAAGTAGTCACCGTGTTGTCATGATTACTGGTGACAACCCTTTGACTGCTGTTCATGTGGCCCGTCAAGTTGAAATTGTTGATCGGGATACGCTGATTCTTGACGCTCCCGAGAACGACACCACCGGAGAAAGACTAGTTTGGCGAAGCGTGGACGATAAGTTCAACGTGGACGTAGACCCGTCGCAGCCACTTGACCGCAGTATCTTGCAACACAAGGATATCTGTGTCACCGGTTATGCATTGGCCAAATTCACGGACAAGAAGGCTTTTACCGACATCCTTCGTCACGCTTGGGTATACGCACGAGTCTCTCCGAAACAAAAGGAAGACATTCTCATTGGACTAAAAGCTGCTGGATACACTACTCTCATGTGTGGTGACGGTACAAATGATGTTGGTGCTCTTAAGCAGGCTCACATTGGCGTTGCACTTTTGAATGGAAGCCCGGAGGATCTTACGAAGATCGCTGATCATTTCCGAATCACGAAAATGAAGGAGATTTACGAAAAACAGGTTCAGATGATGGCACGTTTCAACCAACCGCCTCCTCCGGTTCCTGTCCATATTGCCCATGTGTATCCTCCCGGTCCAACCAACCCGCACTACCAGAAAGCTATGGAGCGTGAAGCACAGAAGAAAGGCTTGACAGTTGCACCAGACGCCGCCAATGGAGCCGCAACTGCAGTAACACAAGCTTCTCAACCGTCAAATCAAAACCTTACCCCTCAGCAAAGGCAACTGCAGCGGTCCCAGGCAGCTGCAGCTGGCCTTGCCGATAAATTAACTTCGTCGATGATGGAAGCCGAAATGGATGACGAGCCCCCGACCATTAAGCTCGGTGATGCATCAGTCGCTGCGCCATTCACCAGTAAGCTAGCGAATGTCATTGCTATTCCCAATATTATCCGCCAAGGCCGCTGTACTCTTGTTGCCACGATCCAGATGTACAAGATTCTTGCATTGAATTGCTTGATCAGTGCCTACAGTCTTAGTGTCATCTATCTGGACGGTATCAAATTTGGAGATGGTCAAGTTACTATCAGCGGAGTGCTGATGAGTGTCTGTTTTCTGTCAATTTCTCGTGCCAAGGTAAGCGGTCTCTGATAATTTCACGAATGGACATCAACTAATACATGCTTCTAGTCTGTTGAGGGCTTGTCCAAGGAACGACCCCAGCCAAACATTTTCAACATTTACATCATCGGCTCCATTCTCGGTCAATTTGCTATTCATATTGCTACACTGATCTACCTTTCCAATTATGTTGCCAAGACGGACCCGTATGTTCTTAGCCATTCTTTGCTATACGTAATTTGATTGCTGACCTTTGTTTTACCTTGCAGACGCCCGGACGATGTGGACCTGGAAGGCGAATTCGAACCATCTCTGCTCAATAGCGCCATCTATCTGCTCCAGTTAATCCAGCAAATCTCAACCTTTTCTATCAACTACCAGGGACGTCCTTTCCGCGAGTCGATTCGCGAAAACAAGGCCATGTACTGGGGCTTGGTCGGAGCCTCGGCTGTTGCTTTCTCGTGCGCCACAGAGTTCATCCCTGAACTCAACGAGAAGTTGCGCATGGTTCCTTTCACCAACGAGTTCAAGATCACTCTGACCGTGCTGATGATCCTGGACTACAGCGGCTGCTGGCTTATTGAGAACGTACTGAAGCACCTCTTCAGCGATTTCCGTCCCAAGGATATCGCCGAGCGCCGCCCTGACCAACTGGAGAGGGAGAATCAACGTAAGAAGGCAGAGGCTGCCGAAGCCATTGCGGAGCAGGAGAAGGCAAGGAAGGTCTAATTTAGGAAGAATGACAGGTAATATGCTATTTGGGGATACAAGTGTATAATAGAGTCTTTTAGAGAAGGAACGTCTTTATCACGGAGTCAATTCACTATATTTATTGAATCGATAGCATATAAAGAAAGCATTTTCAGTATTTGCAGACAATGTAATTGTGACTATACAAAGGCCAATCATCCGGTCACGGGCCTTTTTACGCTGCATTCGGCGCTAGCGATGCTTGCAGGCCGCCCCACCTGCCGCCGCCACCCGGAAAACACCATTGACCAAGTTCTGGTGGCTATCGCAGCCTCGACAAGCCTGATTGTCTTGTTTTTGCCCCAACGTTTTTTGCCTTTTGCTTTGCTTCGTGCGTGACTGGTCCCACCATGATATTTTCTATCCGCCACTCGTTCTAAATAAACCCCTCTCCAGTCGCTCCTCGTTAGTTTCTGCGAAAGACATTAACAGACTGTGGCCATGGCAGACAAGCAGCTGCCATCAAACGACCGCTTGCTGGTCCCATGGGTTTATGATACCGGTTTGACCATCTTTCGAGTCTGCTTGAATATCTTTTTCCGCGAGGTGTATGCGCCAGGAGCATGGCGTATCCCCAAGAAAGGGCCGGTGATCATCGTAGCCGCGCCGCATGCTAATCAGTTTGTGGACCCGATTCTTCTCATGCGCATTTTAAAGCGCTATGCCGGGCGAAGAATATCGTTTCTGATTGCCGAAAAATCGATGAAAGAGCCGTATATCGGAACCATGGCTGGACAAATGGGCGCTCTCCCCGTCGTCCGTTCGATGGACAAAATCAAGCCTGGCGAGGGTCTTATTTTCTTGCCTAATCCTGAAGGCGACCCGACCCTTGTCCGTGGCAAAGGCACTGACTTTACAAATCCAATATTCATGGAAGGAGGCACACTCATTCTGCCCAAAGTTGGCGACGAGGCTCCTGAGCAGCAGACCATAGCTGAGATTGTCGGCCCGCAAGAAATCCGCTTGAAGAAGTCGTTTAAGAAATTTGATCGAGATCATCCCCTGTACGAAAGCGTCAGAACGGGTACTTCGTTCAAAGTAGCGCCTCATATAGACCAAAGCCAGATGTTTGACGCCGTCTATCGAGGCCTGGAGTCTGGAGGTTGCATTGGTATCTTCCCGGAGGGTGGAAGCCATGACCGTCCTAGCCTGCTGCCACTGAAAGCTGGCGCTGCAATCATTGCGTTAGGGACTCTTGCCCGCTCACCGGATTGTGGCCTTAGCATTATCCCCTGTGGGATGAACTACTTCCACCCGAACAAATTCCGTTCTCGTGCTGTAGTTGAATTTGGTCCTCCAGTTGAGGTGCACCCGGATCAGATCGCAGCTTTCAAACTCGGTGGAAATTCCAAACGGAATGCCGTCGGGTCTCTCTTGGAGACAATCCAAGAAGCTCTGGATTCGGTCACCCAGCAAGCCCCGGACCGAGAAACGTTAATGTTGATCCAGACCACCAGGAAGCTCTATAAGCCATTACGAATGAAGCTCCCGCTACCGGTATCTATCGAACTGAACCGCAGGCTTTTAAAGGGATACACCCAATTCAAGAATGAGCCGAAAGTTATTCAATTATCCAAGGACGTGCGAGCGTACAACCGTCAGCTCAAAGCCCTGGGCATTCAAGACCATCAAGTGGAATGGGGCAATGTTCGACGTCGACCGTGGTGGCTTGTATTCTTGACGCTTCTATATCGTATCGGAGAGCTTGTCACATTGGCTGTGGCAACATTGCCCTCGGTGGCTTTGTTCTGGCCAGTTTTTGTCACAACACGGGCAATCTCCCATGCAAAACAACGGAAAGCACTTGCCAACTCCTCCGTCAAGATGGATGGCCGTGATGTTGTAGGAAGTTGGAAAATCCTCGTGGCCATGGGATTTGCACCTGCATTGTACACGTGGTATACTTGCGTCGTCGCCGTTTGGCTATATTATTGCCGACATGATGGATACTATGCAAGTGTTGTCCCGTGGTGGGTGAATGCTCGATCGTATATACCGGACTATGTGCCGCTTCGCTTGTTTGTCGTGTTTTTCTTCGGCCTTATGATATCGGTCAGCTTCGCGGGACTGCGCATTGGCGAGATCGGCATGGACGTTCTAAAATCTCTGCCACCGCTTATTATCGCCCTGAACCCTAGCTCATCGAGCGCACTGATTGGGCTTCGCAACAAGCGTCGCGCCGTTGTCACGCAAGTTATCAACGTGATCAACACATTCGGCCCAGAGATTTTCCCTGATTTTGAGCATGAGAAATTCGTTGACGAGGCTTATGTTTCCGATGACGAAGCTGGCATAGATATCGACTACGCAACATACAAGTCGCGCCTGAAGAGCATGCCACCCAGTGAACCGCAGACTCCCAACAGGAGTCGCAGCGCCAGTGGCAGACGGTCGTCTGATGTCGCGTATGGGATGAGCAGTGGAGCATGGTTGAAGCCACTTACATCGGGGCCCTCGAAGGATGAGCTGGGTGAAATAAATCGTCGTATTGGTGGCTACTCTAACGATGGGGTCGGTCGACAATAGCAGGCTTGAGAAGTGAAATATGTATATTTGAAATTTTCGTAAATCTGGATTATAGAAACATGAATGTCGTTGGTATCATATTAAGACACAATCACTAGTACTGGTGCTAGTGCTGGTTCTGATTCTGGACAGCCAGTGCTGGATGAGGCTCAAAGCTGGGTAGACATAAATAGTCAGCGATTCAGTCATCCTAAGGTGCTCAGCTGGGCCGACTGACAAAGGCCACTCAAATCACATGATTCAAATTAATTCTAAATAATTTAAAGAAAAATTGAAAGTTTCTTGCAGTATCAGATCTGTAAAAATATCGGACTAGTCCGTATTCGGCAACGCGTATTCATGACTACATAGCGCTAATTTCCATCTATTGATCATCGCTTCGTCTTTCAATCACGACTTCTTAAACCTCGTCCTGAACTTATATAGACTCGAATGACTTTTCGTTTCTTCCGAGTCACTCCAACCTTATTTCGCTCTGTCATCACTTCACTAACCCCCAACATCGCCATCATGAATTCATACCTTACACTCTCCGATATCCCCACATTGACACAGCTGTATCGGTCTAGTAGTTTGAGGCCTCGTGCGAACCCCTCTACTACGCCATCTCAATCTCTCAATGACATTATCTCTCACATCCGTCATGACATTACGAAACTAGAAGTTGGATGTATTGTCAACGCCGCGAACAAGAGCCTCTTGGGAGGCGGCGGTGTTGACGGCTCCATCCATCGTGCCGCAGGACCAGACCTTCTCGAGGAGTGTCACACTCTTGATGGCTGCGACACAGGAGATGCAAAGATTACAGATGGTTACGAACTGCCAGCTAAAAAGATTGCTCATGCCGTGGGTCCAATCTACTGGGAGCTCAACCAAGATGAGGCGGAGGAGCTGCTTCGTAGTTGCTACCGTCGCAGTCTTGAACTTGCCGTTGAGCACGGTCAGCGCTCGATTGCATTTCCAGCTATCAGCACTGGTGCTTATGGGTATCCACACGGCGATGCAGCTGTGGCAGCGATTGACGAAGTCGGAAAGTTCTTGAGGGAGGGGGATAACATCTCGAAATTCGACAGGGTGATTTTCTGCAGCTTCCTGGTGGTTGACGTGAAGCCTTATGAGCATACACTTCCGTAAGTCTGATTGACATGACACTAAATGAAACAATGCTGAGTCCATATAGATATTTCTTTCCACCTACCACCGAAGACCTTGCTGCTGCTGCGGAAGATCAAGGCCAGACCTAGGATGGTTCGTGATGCTGCTACTTGTCAGTTTGAGAACTAGCGATTTTTTTGCTCTACATTTTTAACGTGATTAATACTACCCAAATGCATATGTTGTTTCAAGCAAATTCGATAGTAATAACATAGTAGACTGTGTACTCCAATGCAAACACTGCAAACAAGCTGGACCACAAAAGTTCCGGCGCTGATAAGATGCTCGACGATCAGATTCAACGCAAACCAAACAACAACGATTTCTGCTTACATGGCAATGTTCTTTTTAGCACTATGGTGATATCTAATTTATAGATTTTTTTTCTTTTATTCTTTCCTTCTTTTAATTCTCCGAGTTTGAATTGTTTCTTTGGATCTGCATTGCCTTCGGAACTTTCACAACCCCCGACGATTCACAACCTCGCGACATCATGGCCAACTCCAAGGCCAATTCAAACCCCCGGTCTACGAATACAACACAGCCAAATAACAAACCGCGCGTCATTTCACCCAGAGAACTGCAGCGAAGAATAGCCCGTCACAGCCCGCCCGGGGCCTCCGATCCCTCGACGTACATCTCCGAGTCCGCTACGCACACCAAACGACCCTCCGCATTCTCCTCCTTTCTCACCCGTTTTCGCAAAAGATATGCTACTCTCCCTGCTCCCGTTCGAGGCACCGCGCGCGCCTTGCGGTTTCTTGCGCCCGCGCTCCCCATTGGCATTTTTTTCTCAGAGCATGTGCTCCAGGTCATGTGGGTTCGTGGGCCGTCGATGACGCCGTATCTTAATGAAAACTATGCGCAAACGCAGACTGAAAGTGATATGGTCTTGGTCAACATGCTGCCTTGGGGCATTGGATGGCTGTGGAATCGAGAAAGGATGGTGGAACGTGGGATGGTGGTTACATTTCGGTAGGAGAAAGATCGCACCCCCTTGAAAAATATTATTCCGTGTGGCTGACAATTGGGTTATCTGGTCAGATCACCATCGAACCCATCACATATAGCAATCAAGCGTGTCATCGGATTACCAGGAGACCGAATCATGACGAGAGAGCCGTGTCCCAAACCCTCGCAGACTGTGCCCTTTAACCATGTCTGGGTGGAAGGCGACGCGGATGATCCAGGGAAATCGCTAGACAGCAATACATACGGACCGGTTAGTATTAGTATGATCCAGGGCAATGTGGTTGCAGTACTGTACCCGAGGATGCGACGACTAAAATGGTGGGATTGGGAGAGTCCTTTCGACAAGCAGGTAGATGCAGGCGCGGATACGCAAAAGAACATAGGAGGGGGTCAGAGAGATTCAGTGAGGAATAGGGTTATCAAAGATGCTGTCAAGGTAGAGGAGCCTCTGTTTACTTGAGACGGCTCCACGGATTGACATGACGAGACATTCTATCGTGTATTATATTTGTCTTAGTACTCTATATAAATTAGGGTATTAACATGCTAGAATAGTGTAAATATACATGTATCATAATTAAGAATGCTGGGTATCAATAGTCCCGATAATGTGGTAAAAATTGGCTCACCAATATCCCACAACGGTTTTCCAGGTGGGCAGAACAGGTCACGAGCCTTCTCTAGACGATTCTCACGTCCTCACCCCTTTCTTCCTGTAATCGATCGATTTCTGATCCGATGCCTAGCACCCATCGGTCTCTTTCAATTCGACTCCTAGCTTTGAAGACAATACTTCGCCCAGGAACGCCAAGCACCGAAACTTGGCGAAGCATTCGGTTCCTCTTCTTACCATCCTGTGTCTCGGAGGCTCGAAAGAGGCTCTTGTGTGTAGGGTGCCAAATCACGAAGCATATAGCTGTGTCTTCGTCCCTGCTGGTCCAGCCATCTTGGGATAGGTAGATCCGTGGCAACGCATGGTGACCGGGATAGCGGCTGTCAAATGTTTGGTTGGCATAAAGGAGGTCATTTTCAGTCAATATGCCCGAGTATATGTAGCAGTCTTGTAGATCAAAAGTAGCCACACGCTCCTTGTGGACATGGGGAACCTCAACACCGGATCGTTGACGAAGTGTGTCTTGGAAGATTAAGAGCTGGCCCGACGTAAGAATAACTTGGCAGCGGTGAAATGTTGAGCGACGGCGAGGTTTGCGGTACAACTGGCCCGACATCTGCTTGACGTTAGTCATGATGTGTTGAAAGATGGTGCTACAGTTCAACGTTACCTTGATAGGCCGACAACCAGTGATATGGCACATGTTGTACAGATGTGGCGATGCTTCGGCTCTCTTTACCTCCCATTTGCTGGCAAATTGCCCGAGAATTGATTCGGTCCTCTCATCAATATCTAACAGTTTGAGGTTACGGCAACGAATCCCTCTAAGTTCATCCGCATCTGCTTTCGTTCGCGCCACCCAATACTGACTTAACTCATCAAGACGCTTCACCCATTCATCTCTATTCCCTTTGTTCTGGGCTTCAAATCGGACTGCAAGGCCATTTCTTAAAGTGATTTCGAATATGCAATCGTCATCATGGTTATTTTGCCTGTCTGGTTGTGAATTTTGACCGCTGTTTATAGGTTGAACGCTTTGCACCTCGCAGAGATCCAAAATACCGTCTGAATTCGTCAAATTGTGAATAGTCCTCATAAAATGTGCAAAGGCAGCTTCATCTCGCCTGCGAATAAACTCTTCATTGCCATTGTCTAGCCAGGCAATGGTGTCGTCTCGAATGGAAAAGGGATCGATTTCTTCAGGCGAGGATGCTTGGGAACTGGAGTCATGAGAAGGCATATTATCACCTTCTATTTCGTCGATTGAAGGGTAAGGAGGTATCGCTTTGCTCTGTCTGCAAAAACAGAGAAAGCGATCTTGAGTGTAGAAGTACTGCCTCTTGTGAAATTTCTTGCCTAACCGCTGCTGTGCACCGCTTTGTGATGTAAGCCGGACGAGAAAGCCCTCCACAGGAGCTGGCTCGTCTTTTGTATTATTGGAGGATTTCACAGCGGCGGGATAATGATGTTTCGGGCGAAGTTCGAGATCATGGGAGGTCTGCATTGCGATGGTCCCATACATCTGGCCTTCGTTGGCTCCATGTATCCATTCCAAACGGTCGAACCGTTTCCAGGCCAAGCCCATCTTCGCTGTTTTGGACCATCCTTCCAAAACTTGAGACCACTCGTTTCGCTCTTTTATCATATTCATACATTCACTGATGATAGCGGCAGCAGCTATTTTCTCTTTCGACCGTTTCACCGGCTCGCCATCTTGCGATCTCTGTGATCCAAGGTAATTCTGGTCAAATGGATCTTTGAATACCAAAAATATACCCAAATCAGGAACATTGATCAGCAACGACGTTGGACGGTGCCACCCCAACGCCTGTCTTATAAAAGTGTACCACTCGGCCGCATGCGCTGAAGATCGTGGTCTCATAATGTAGATCCGGGTGCCTCGTTTGTCAGGGTGCCAAATAACAACGGTTTTGTCCAGTGAGGAATATAGATTGACTCTGGTTCGCTTCGGATTGAGAGGAATTTCGTAATATGCAGAGCTGCTAGACTTTTCAACATCATGAATGACGCGAGACTTGTACATCTTCAGAGCGAAGGGAGCATGCTCGTCAGAAGCCTTGCGACACACGACCACATACTCGCGCCATTTTGAGATTTCCCTCGACTCCATCCGTAAACTTTCATTTTCCGAGTAGTCAGGCGGAAGTTCTCTTGCAGTCTGTTCAACCCGCACCAGCATTTTTTGTGCTCTGACCATTTCGCCTTCACTCTCTTTGCTCCATCGTGGCCTATGCGCGGAGATCTTATCTTGCGTCCGTTCGATTCGTGAGCGAATACGCTGCTGTCGATCAAAAACATTGTCCTCGAAATTGAGGCGAGCAAGTCTGCCTCCTCCTTGGTCTGGTGAATTGGCAACGGCTTCTTGATTATCATGAGGCTGCGGCTCCTGCGTATGAAGATTTCTGGCAGAAGGGGTCGACGGCTTGCTCCTGGCCTTTTTGTCGTCCCCATCGCGAAGTAGGGATGTCGTTGATTCTGCTTCCAGAGCAGACTGGGCGGGTGTTGATAATTGCGAGACGCGCGGGTCTTCCGACCCCGTGGCGCTCAGGGTGAAACTATTATTGCGTAATTCGGGGACAGGGTTTGGCATTGAATAGTGGATGGGAGATAGATGTGTCGATGGCTCTTCATACGATAGAGACTCTCTGGCAGTGACAAACGAGCTGGATGCCACCGTGTTGTTGGTGGTCCCGCGGATCGTAATGTCATCGTCGCTGGTATCCCCATCATCCGACTCATTTCCCGTAGAGCTAGAGCTGTTGCTCTCGATCGGTTGCCTGGAGGATGATTCACGCCTGGAGTCTGACTCCGGTACGTTATCCGCTGCTCTTTCCGGAGAGGGGCTATTATTATCGGAATCCGCGACACCATCGAGCGAGATGTGGTGCTGAACTTGTTCGAATGAAGATGTCTTGGCCGAAAAGGTCGTTTTCTTGGCGGTGTAGTTCTTGAATTCCAGCCTTGATCGATGCCACGTCTTGTAATGGCTATGTGCCCAATCGTCAGGCACTGGGCCAATGAAGCAGCGCCGGGATGTCAGGTGAAGATGGCGAGCAGATGCATGGCGCTGGCGAAGGTAGCAGTTTAGCTATGGCGAGCCGGGGTGTAACATGGGTATTAAGAGACTCACTAGGCGCTGTGCTGTATAGGACGCAGGGTCCAGCCCGCGGTATGGCTCAGGGTCATCCTGGAAGGTATCGTCGTTCGATTGACCATCGCCGCGATCACCCATGACGACGTGCTTGGGCGCAAACTCAATTGTGCACCAGCAGCAGAGGATTGTTCAAGAGCATAGTTGATACAAACAAGCCACAGCTAGTCGAAGAAAGCGAATGGACTCATAACAGGGGCAGTTGTGCTCTCCACTGCGGGCAGCTGCGAGTTAATTACTTGCTGCACGCATCGAAGCGATGACGTCGTAGCCGATGGGGCGGTGCGTGGCGCAGCAGCTGCACTAGCCTCAGCACGGGCGGTGTTTGCTCTGTTTGCTGCGCTGGCTGCAACTCTAGCACGCGCTAAGGGCCGAGTGCGTGGCTAGCGGCTAGCCGGCCGTGCCCCGCTGCCCGTGCTAGGTACACGCCCCGCCATTGCTGTTGTTGGACAGACAACTCACCGCCCCAGCACCTCCCCTATTGTCAATTGCTCTTGTCTGTCCTCTATCTTCCTGCAAAGTCTCTCTCTTCTCAAAAGACCAACCCAAAAACACCTCTCTCGATTGCAAAATGGCTCCGTGGCTCACAACTGTTAAAAAGTCGTTCGTCGACGTCCCTGTTGACGCGGCAAACGACAATGCCATCTCGACCACCGAATTTCTTGAAGCTGCAGAGTCTCTGACCACCCTTTTCGGTACGTGGCCAAGCTGAATACAGAAGCTGGTTCGTCCTAACTCATCTAGACGCTCTCGGTTCCGTTGCTTTCACACCGGTCAAGAATGATATTCTGGGCAATGTCAAGGTTAGTTGACTCTGAGTCTCTCCTATGGAATTCGCCCGGCTGATATATTGCGTGCTTGATTAGAAACTCCGTGATCGCCAGACTGCAGCTCCCGCCGAGTCTGAAACACTCCAAGCTCTTGTTCTCAACGAGCTGAAGACGAAAAAGCACACTGCTACCGAAGGTCTCGTTTGGCTTGTCCGGTAGGTCTTCGGCCCCGCATCTCCAACCAGCCAAGAATTTTGGATTCTTCCTCTGAGCAGCGTTTACTAACAAGAGTCGACATTTAGTGGTCTCGATTTCACCGCCCAGGCCCTCAGCGAGAACATCAGCACACCCACCAAGGAACTGGCCGACTCGTTCCGTTCCGCGTACGGAAACACCCTCAAGCCTCACCACGGCTTCTTGGTCAAGCCCATTTTCAATGCTGCCATGTCCGCCACCCCCTACCGCAAGGACTTCTTCACAAAGCTTGGAACCGAATCTCCGGAGACGGATGACGGCTTGAAGGCCTGGCTTGCAGCTTTGGAGAACCAAGTCAAAATTTTGAAAGCATTCCAAGAACGGAAGGAAGCCAAGTGGTAGGAAAACCTCGAGACTTGCTATATCGGAGACTTCATTACTTCTCTTGCCAGTTACGTAAAGCATCGAAGCGCTGCATGTGGAATGCGTCTTAGGAATTGATATCACTGTAGTTCTCACCCTTGTGATTTTCTTTGCCGGACGGGTGACCGGCGTGTATAGATCGGGGCTGCATAAATTAGCACATACTATGAGAATATGCTATAACGGAAACTACGGAGAAATAAATGAATCCTTTTCTACCAGTATTTCCTACACCTTGGTACTTGGTACATGTATATGTGGAGAAATCCAGTTTCCGCGTTCCGCCTGCCGCTTCAAGTTTTTGTGGTTCAGATGTTAGATACGTTGAAAGCATCACATATCATGTCTATCGCGGTATATGAGGAGAGAAAGTAATGTCCTCGTGGGACTTGCTCGTGTATCTTGCGGGCAAGTGACGTGTTCGACAGTGGAAAATCACGTAGAGGAAACTCGTCAATCCGGATAATCAGGCTCGTCTGTATCCGCAAACTCGGCTTGTCGCAGCAAGCTATGGATGGCTAGTCTTTGCCCAATCTTCGCTGTCGATGACAAGCTTTGTGACGCTAAATTCTTCTCTGAACCTTTCGAGGATTCCACAACATCCCTTTCTGACCACGGCGACCTGGTCGTCACTTCGCTCCTAAAGTCCGATGTGCCCGTTACTATAGCTGGTGTTGATTTTGAGGTAGACGCAGAAGCAGACGACGACGGAGCCAGCGCACGAATTGACTGTTCTATCTCACTGATCATTGGATCTACAAGTTTGCTTCCGGGGAAAAACCTTCTAATTGCTGCAAGACATAGCTCAGCCCTACTCGCAGCGAATTCTGCCGTGGGCCTGGCCTCTAGGCTTCTTCCAAACTGGGAGAGAAAAAGAATGAGCCGCATAGCATGATATCCACATATGGCCACGTCGAACTCGAGGAGAAGAGGGCGCGTAGACTGCTGATTTAGGGTTGTCAAAATAGTGATTATGGCACTAGCATGGTGGAAACATAGACGCTCCGCTTTACCCGCGAGGGTCTCTTCTTGGTCTTCATCTCCCTTCTGATCTAAGATAGCGGTCAGAACGGGCTGTGGGGCGGCCTCTTGATACCCAGGGAGAAATAGTCTATAGACATCACAGTTGCACTGGTGCCAACTCAACTGCATCGCTATATGCCTTGGCAGCCACGGTGACCGCAAAAGGTCGTTTATCTGAGAAAATGATAACTCTGGACCATGCGGCATCCTGGGTCGTACTTCGGAAAGCGTGAGCTCCAAGCAGCGAACCAAGGAGGGAAGCTGCGGGAGAGGTGAATCGCATAAAATGATGCCCCGAGTGAGCTTCATGATGTCTCTCCGGATGTTTTCGAAACTCACGCACAGGCTGTAGGCACCCAGATCGCTAGTTTCCGGCAGCTGGTTCCCATGGTGGCCGACGTCGAACTCGTCCTCTCGACATGGAAGTTGGAGATAGATGGCTTCGAATGGACAGAGCTCAAACTCCGGTAGACCGACACTGAAGTACCGCTCAAGCATTTTCAGGCTCCACAGGATGCGTCTCCGAGTCTCCCTGGCCACAAAGCTCGAACCATCTTGCCTCTCATGGTTCAGTCTCATAGCAGCAGCGAAACGTGATGCCACTGCCGCTAGCATAAACGCTCGCTGAAAACGACCTACCTGCATATGGTGGCTGATGGACAGTAGTAGAGCCTGTAGGCGGGGAATAGTAGGCTTCTCGAGATTACACCAGATGATGTGCTCGGCTGCTTCTATGGATGTTGATCCGTGGCAATGGCAGGAAACAGACCCGCTGGCATTTCTCTCCCCAGCATTAATGTCGGTCACACTTGTACGCGTAGAGGCGAGCCAGGTAACCGTGCCGGCAATGGCAAGGGCAAGGCACGGCTCCAGCCTACCTATTCGACACCTCTCTTTGGTCGTGGCCGGGTGGAGAAACGAGTAGGATGGAAGCGGATACACATGTTGAAAGAAGGCCTTGACTAGGGATAACAGGAGATGAAGGGCCGGACCGTCTACATCGGATAGCGGTGTCTGATGTAGAGGATTAGGCGAGGTAGCGTTGTCGATAGAGCCACTGCGCCGTGGGGATTCTGGTAGAAGACGAACAGATGTCAAACAAGAGCACCCCTGATCTGGATATTCGCTCAGCCTGGTATCCGGTGGGTGGAACGGGCGGGGTCCTGGCGGTGAGGCCAAGGAGGTTTCGGGGGTGTGCACGGCACTGACAATAGCAGCATTGGGAGCACTCCACGTTGCTTTAGCCCCGGAGACGCCGCCACCCATACTGTCCTCGTCGGTCAAGGACGAAGCTCCTGGTGAAGGCACCTCTGACGGGGCTTGGCGTCGACGGAGCCGCTTGGAGGGCTGGTAGGTACATGTCACGCTGCGTCGCTTGCAGTTGAGGCACTGTGGTCGAGTACCAGAGCACCGGACCTTTTGGTGCTGACAGGCGTGACAGGCTTTACTGATACGGCGACGTGGAGGTCTAATGACTGCGATCTCATCAGGAACGGCATTGCTGTCCTGGAGTGAAGCTTCTTCTGCGTCGGCCGGATGTGAAAGTGAGCAGGCGAAGTCCAGCCGCCTACAGTGAGAGCAGCCCCCATGCTGGCGACCATCACAGCGGACCTAGAGACCGGCAATGAGGAGAAGTTTTGGATGCACTGCTCACTAGAACACTCACCTTTCGCAGGCGGCATTGACGGCATGTCTGCTTCACGGCAGGGCCAGAGCGCCCGGATGTGTGGAAACAGCCCATGTATTGGTCCATGGCTGCTTTAGTTTAAAGTCCATCTCTAGTCTCGAAGGAATACCATTGCTGAAGGCTAATTTCGAGAGCTCCGAGGCTCGGCGGAGCAGGCGTTGCTGGAAGTTGCGGACATTGAAGTCTAGAGAAGACAAGCCGAAGGAGGATGTTGTGACTGCCCCACTGTGGAGCAGCTTCAAATGTTATAGTCTATTTATTCACCAACTTGTATATAGTGTTTCAAAAGCTGGATCGGAGTATAAACTATTTTAAATTGTTTCCTGACAGTATATGCGTCAATTGAGGGAGATTCAATGATTCTGTCAGAATAACTAGGTAAGTACACGCTGACATAATACTGGGCTGGCCCTCCTTCCTATTCTGGATTCTACAGCCTCGATCTCCCCTTGGTGGCACCTTCCGTCTTGCGATGCACCGGTTCATCCCCGATCTCCTCCATCTTGTCCTCCAGAAGCCTCGTCATACGCCGCACTATTTCCTGGTACTTTGGCTCAGAATACACATTGAACAGCTCTAGTGGATCTTCGTCGCAGTCAAATAGCTCCCACTCTTTGTCGGTGACTGTTGTTGGCGGTCGAGCACCCTCAACACCGAGATCATCGTTGTACCAGTAAATCAACTTGTACCGCTGGTCACGCACGCCGTAATGTGCCATTGCGTTGTGAATCTCATCGTTGTTCATCCAATACCGGTGGTATGCTACCTGCTGCCAGTCCGGCGGTGCCTCTCCTCCGCTCTTGAGAAGCGGCAAAAACGACACTCCCTGCATGTATGTTGGGATACGGAGCCCTCCAGCGAGACTGAGAAATGTTGGTGCAAAGTCGACATTGCACACGATGTCGTCGCAGACGGAACCAGGTGCGATGAGGGCAGGGTAGCGGATCAGAAATGGCATCTGGAAGCTCTCCTCGTACATGAAGCGCTTATCGAACCATCCGTGCTCTCCAAGGAAGAAACCCTGGTCTGAGGAGTAGATGACCACTGTGTTCTCCGCCAGTCCCTTATCTTCCAAGTACGAAAGCATCGTACCCACGCCGTCGTCGATCGACTGGATTGTGCGCAGGTACCTTTGCATGTACCGTTGAAACTTGAATTCAGCCAACTCGCCAGGCATGCTGAAGGTAAAGACTTGGCCTGTATCCTTGTCGATCAGTCGCATCGATGAGACGTCATCCGGCGCGGGGACCTTTCGTTGCGCATTACTACCCTCTTGCTGGACACGCTCTCCCACACTGTCGCCGCCATCGGGCTGCACCAGACCCAGGTCTTGATATGTCATATCCTCGGCCACGCGCATCTTGGCCGCCTTGGCCGCTTTTGCCCGATTTCGGTAATCATCTCCAAAGGTCTCGGGCACACGGATTGGGTCCGAGTACAGGTCTTTGTGTCGGTCATGGCATTCCCACGAGCGATGAGGTGCTTTGTGATGGCACATGAGGAAAAAGGGCTGATTTCCATCGCCCCTCGCGCCGGTTGATGATGGAGGCTGTTCCAACACCGAGTCGATCCATTTCAGCGACTTGTCTGTGATGATGTCGGTGACATATCCCTTCTCAATATGCGTCCCCGACGGCTCGATAAACTGGGGGTCCCAGTAGTCGCCTTGACCTGGGAGAATCGACCAGTAGTCGAACCCTGTAGGCTCGTGGGCAACACCCTCGCCGAGATGCCATTTCCCTGCTCGTTGTCTCAGTAACCTTTCCTCCAATGGCCACTTGCTCAACCCGGAATACGGTCACTTACCGACCATGGCAGTAGCATATCCTCCCGACCGTAGCGCCTTCGCAACGTTTGGTAGATGCTTATTGATTTTGCTATCGAGGGTTGTCACTCCATTGACGTGATTATGGGTACCTGTCAATATCGCCGCGCGAGACGGCGTGCAAATGGAATTGGTCACATAGCAGTGATTGAACTTCATGCCCTCGGTGCCCAGGCGGTCGATGTTGGGCGTGGAATTGATGCCGGCATTGTACGCACTGATGGCCTTGCTGGCATGGTCATCGGCTAGGATAAAGATGATGTTTGGTCTTTGAGTGCTGGTCATTCTTGCAGTCTGTATCGTCGTGTCCGGCAGCGGTGATTGTGTCTTGCAGCCGCAGCTGCACACAGGCGCACATCATACTTATATCCCAATCCATGAGCGACAATCCCTAAAAATTCGGATATCGGTTAGACGCTTTAAAAGGTATAGCCTCTTTGTATGCCCTCAAACAGAAGTACGTACCCCTAACAAGTCTCCGGCGGGGAACACTCGGAAGTCGGTCGGCATTCCCGAAACAGCAATAGTCTAAAACACCCTGACTGGACTAACCTGCACCTTTAGGTCTCCTTGGGAGTTAAAAAAAAAAAAAAAACTCGTCGTTTTAATCAAGAGCAATCACCCATTCTCACCTATGGAAAAATTGAACATCTCATATGGATGACAGCGAAGAATACATGGTCGTGGACATGGAGTATACGTATATAGTACTCCGCTCTCGCAGCTCTGATTGGCGGGCTTGGGCCCTCATTCAACCATGCCAGTGGAGCCCACCAGATTTTGATAAGAATTGATCGTGACTCACATACTCAATCATAAACACAAGCTGCATCTCAAGAAAGGAGAGAGAGAGAGAGAGAGAATGGCAGCCCCAGAGTTCAGGATCCGCGCCGCCACCGAGGATGACATCCCCCAAATCCACGCCATATACAGCCACTACGTCGCCAACACGGTGCTAACATTCATGCAAACCGCGCCACCACTGCAATCGTTTCTCGACAAATTCAAAGCAATCACCGACGAACCATGCAGACTACCGTACCTGGTTGCCGTCAACAGCGAAAATGGCGAAACCGTGCTGGGCTTCGCCTATCTCTCTCCATTTCGCGGCACAATGTTCTCATATGGACAGACGGTCGAGCTATCTCTTTTCCTGAGTCATGAGTACACACACAAGGGCATTGGGTCGTATTTACTCGCTGAGTTGCTGTCGAAGGTGCAGTCTAGCACGAATAGTGAGCATGTGGTGGCCCAGCACAGAGCCGTGGAGCATGCAGGCTACAAGTCCCACGAGACTGTCTCCGAGCCAATGCCCATTCGAAATGTCATTGCATGCATGGCCCTCGATCCAGAAGGCAGAGACCAAGGCGAGGGACTCAGGAAATGGTATGAGCAGCGAGGCTTTGTGGAAAGGGGCAGGCTGAAAGGAGTAGGCTTGAAGAAAGGGAAATGGTAAGAACTTCTTTCCAGTATTGAGTCATCTCGCTCATCTCCGTCTTAGGTTGGATACAATCTACCTCCAATACACTGTTCCGACAAGCAACTAGAATTTTATGCGAACTCGAGAACGAAATATTCAAAGCCAGCTAGGCTAGTGCAAATACTACAGTTAGATAGAATGCATATTTTACAGTGAAACTGTATCATCGTTGAATTTCATGTTATCTTGGATTGGTTCTGCTCATGCTAATCATGACTGTCAAAAATAATAAATGTTTGCCGATGCGCAGTAAAGTAGCGGCGCTCATGTGGTTTAGTTACATCATACCGCGGGTATGTGTCTGACCTGGCAAGGAAAATTGGGTCGTGTCGCTGACACTGAATGAGAAGAAAACGTAATCAATAGGCCAAATAGAAACCGAGACATGATTCAGACAGAGAAAATGTAAAGAGTGTCTTCAATGGTGGTATGGCCCATTTTGCAGCAAAGTATACTACTTTGGAAAAGAAAAAGAGTGAATGACGAGCAACTTCAAAAAGTCGAAAACAAGGTCCCATAATTTTTTCTTAAAAGAAGGCTGGAAAGGAATATCGTATGGCCATGCTCCGGTAGAACCTTCTACCAGTTCATATCCCGAGAAAGAGCATGGTTATGTGAGGGTATCAGGCAACTGGACTTTTGCGCTTTTCGGCACTGGACAAAACCAGCATAGGCGTCTTCCGTCGCTCGGTATTCTGAGAAGCGGATCGGTGACCAGCAACAATAGCAGCCGTAGATGGTGGTTCAATAGGTGACATAACGGTGGGGAATCCTTCCTCCGAAGAGGGCGTTGGGAGTGTGTATAAGTTCTCCGCAGTGCCTCGCTCGCGTGACGAGCGGTCCTTTTCCTTCATTTCGGAGCCGATAGCGCCGTTGGCGAAAGCGCGAAGGCTTCCAAGACTGGGTTTGCTCGAAAGGCTGCCGCTTCCACGGCTGCTGTCATCTTCATCGGAAACGGAGAAGATAAACTCGGTCTCGCTGGCTGGGGTGTTGCTTCCCCCACTACCCTGGTTGCTTCTGGACTCGCCGCGTCGCTCAATCCCCGCTCGTACCAAGTTGTGAACGGCGCGTCGCCGTTGCCGAGTAGCGAAATTCTTGCTGCCCTCGAATTTCGAGGTAGGCTTCGCAACAAGCTCCTCCAGAGATGGAGGACCGCGAGGCTGACGAATAGGGTGCTCACCAGCGCGTCCCTGGCCAGGTCCAAATGTTCCAGTCATGGGCGTCTGGGGGAAACCAGCAGATCGTGGTCCAGTATTTCCGGTACGTGCAATGTCGGTGTTGGTCCTCAAACCAGGAGCAAACGAGGGGGTCTTTTTATGGCCGCGTCGGAAAGCGTTTGCAGAAGGAGGGGGAAGAGGGGCGACTTCTGGGGGAGGAGATGGGAGGTCCTTGGGGGAAACTGAGCGAGGCGAAATATGAACTGGGGATTGGCTCGATTCCGGGGGAGGAGAGACTTCGGCGTGAAAAGGTGGTGGGTAGTTTCCATAGGGCGACTGTACTGATTCGTTGTAGGATGGAAGAGGATCCTCCTCCACCGGCGAGGTAACGTTGTTGTCAAAAACGAAGCTTTGTTGACCGGTCATCGGATTGAAGACTGAATAGAGGCCAGGCTGACCAGCCACTGGCTGGACAACTGGTTGCATGCCTTGCTGCAGTTGCATTTGATACATACTCATTCCTGGAACGAAAGACTGAAGTTGACTTTGCTGCTGCTGCTGATGGAACTGCTGGTTTACGGGAGTACCGAGGTTCAGGTTCTGGAACTGTTGTGCTGCAGCAGTAACGCTGAGAAGCTGTTGCTGGAGACGCTGCTGCTGCGCGGCGAGAAACAAATTGGTAGACATCAGTTCAGCGTAGACCTTCTCATCCATTCCTTCACCATCTCCAATGTCGATAGCTGGAGGGGCTAGGACTTGTTCTGGAAGCGAGTACATGGGGCGACCAGAGCCAAGATTCATGTTCGAATTGTGAGAATCCATTCCATACGAATGGTGTGGGAAAGTGTTGCCAATGGCAGTCTGAGGGACTCGATCACCACCTCTATTTAGGGCATAGCGGCCCCCTTCTAGGCCAGCACGGCCATGACCTTGAGATTGTTGATGAGATGGGATAGTTGCGGATTTGGGAGCAGTTCTCAAGCCAGCAAGAAGATGGGAACGACTGGTTCGCGGCGTGGCGACGGTGGCAGAGGGTCTTGATTCGTCAATCGTCGAGACTTGGGGAGGAACGCTCAGGCGCTTAATGTGAGATCCTTTCCCGCGAGAAGCAAAACCAGTACCGGGGACACCAAGAGTGCCGCCATTCAAAGAGTTGTGTGTCATGTGAGCAAGACCGCCTGCGTCCATACTCACTGATGTAAAAGAAAATTAGAGGGTATCGAAAGGAAGTTGATATGTGCAAAGATCGTAACCCAAGTTGGGAAGGAGAAAGATCACACGGCCGTCCGTAAGATGAGAGAACAGTGGGAAAAAAGGCTTCAGTCGAGACGGATTGCGATCTTAGTTTGGCCGGGGTGGGCCAAAGATTTTTCTTGTTCGTAAATAATTACCGATATTAGGACGAGCGATGTCGATGGTAGCCGTAGAGCAACTCCTAAAAGACAAAAAAGAGTCTGCACGCGAAAATCGGTCAGTAGCAAGCTCGCGTGGTGATCAGGCAAGTTGAGAGCACGTACCGAATGAGAAACAAAAAAATAGGAAGTAGGTATCAAAAGTATTCAACGCTCAAGTGGAGGCCGGATGCAATAGATAAAATATACAACGAAGAATAATCGAGAGATGCTTGATCGATGGGCAGTTTGGTTCTGAGGTAACAGAAGAAATGGAGTCGGGCCAGTCGATTTAAGAGAGCGAGTCACGGATGCACTGCAGTTCCACTCGCTGCATAAAAGCAGAAAATAAAAAAGGATCAAAAATAGCGATGAGAATCAAATGCTGATGCAGAATTCGTAAAGAGTTGGCCCAAACTGGTTGAGCGAAAGAGATGGTCGCGTGTAGGTGGCGAACGGACAGGTGGTAGACGGATGGTGGATAAAGTCGTGTGAGAAGCGGACGCGAGCACAGACAGAACGAATTAACTCGGGGAAACGCCGGGATCAATGGAGCACGAGCGAGAAAGACTGGCGACAAAGGGGGATATCGAAAGCACCGGTCTTGAATCAGAATTAAGAGGAATGATTAAGTGTGCGAGGCGAGACTTGTGAGGCGGGCGAAAACAAAGCGGGAGAGGCGAGAGGTTTCAGGGGGCCGGTCCCGAATTTGTGACCTTTTTTGGGGGTTATTTTCAATACTTTTTGCGGGAAGGAGGGATTTGCGAGGATTGTCAGGGGCTTCAAATAAAGATGCAGAAAATAGAGGAGTGAATGAAGAGGCAAATCCCAGAAAAAGAAAGTAAGAAAAGATGGGAGGAGGAAGCGATCACGAGAAGAGGAGATGGGGAAGCGCGGACGGAGAAAGCGACGAGAAGCGACTAAGTAGTCGGTACGGGCAGGAGCGACTGAGGAAGGGACGGGGCGAGCAAAACGTGACCAGAGGATTCATTGGGGGAGAGCGTGACGAGCGGCGGCCCCACTTCTCCGCCCATCAGGCCAATGGCTGTGCTGGACAGGGGGGGCCCGGCGTGTCAGGCTCGAGGCTGGTCTGGCCACGCCGCCAATAATGGCGCCGAATGGCATTGTGCGCCAGTGCGGTGCGTCTACTTGCAGTGCCTGGCCGTGCTCATTGGGTGCCGTTGACGTCGTAGCATGCAAGTTGGCAAGTCTGCAAGTACAAGTACAAGTCCGCCAGTCTGCGATCTGCCTTGCCGCCTCGAAGCGTTCATGAGGGATCATATATGTGCTGGATGTCAACGGGCAGAGGGGTGTACATATGTGCGTTGTCGGTCTACCTTCCTCATACATCACCATACAGTGAATAATCTTAATCACACAGATTGCAACTGCAAATGCGGTGAGGAGAACCGTGGATGCATCGATGGCAGCGTCTCGCGGCTTAAACCTAATCCGTCGCTAGTTAGCCTTACGGGCGTCTTCGACAGGCACCACCACCAATCACACGCCGCGAGCGGGGTCCGACCGCCGCTGGCACGCTCTGGTTGGCTGCCATTGCCCCGAGGCCTGGACCCGCCGAGTCAACGTGGGCCGCCAGCCAGAATGCTTTATTAAATATTATTATGATCAGCAGAACACGAAGTATGGATCGTTCACTGAAGATGTGACTCACTTTCACCAATACCTAGTCTATATACGGAGTATGTATATATGTTTTTTTCATTGGTATCAACATTGAATTGATCACAAGCAATTACATATGTAATACATGTACCAGTTGACATGTTTGTAGCATCGATATATATATCTGCCTGCCAACGGCACATCATTTCGAACTTGACGTCTACATATATTACATGTATGTATCGACTTCATAGATTGAATCGTTATACTATAGCTATAGACATCATACAAAGCCACATCAATTGATGCAGAGGCATAAAAAGGAAAAGAAAAGAAACGGGTATCGGAGTTCAGACCGGCGTCGTGACGCGATGGCCTCTTGCTCAAGCAATGATGCTTGACTCAACAGACCACTGGGTAAATATAATAAAAATCACAAGAGGAAATACTGAAAAGCCGGACATGTCATGAAAGTGTCAATAATGAGTGATTGACCTGCTGCACAATATACTCGGGGCAAAAACAAGACTGTACATGAAAGCCGCATAAGAACAAACGGTCCTCAAACATCAACTGGAACTGTAAAACTGGGCGGAATTGCCTGCGAAGAGATTCGTTGATTGGCAAGCAATACTCGCCCTGCCAATGAAGATTCATCCGGCGTCTTCTCGTTGACCCGGTCAAACTCCAGTGTTTCCGCCAGCTCGGCCGACATTGGGTCAAGCTCATCCTCTTTCAAGCCCGTTGCAAGCGAGACGAGCTTGCGGTGCATGTCTAGTTTTGTACTTACTCCAGCGTCCGCCTTTTGCTGAATGAGATCCCGAACGGCTGCACGCCGCGACGTTTGTGCCGAGACCATTTCTCGAACCAATTGATATCGCCGTTGTAGCTCCTCGTCATTCACCTTGCCGTTGGCTGAAGCTTGGTCATCTGCCGCTGTGAACTGTTCTGACAGCTTTCTATGGTGGATTTGTTCAACCAGTGATACACAGTGCTCTTCGACAACTCGGTATCGAGCCATTTGGGAATCAAGACTATCGCTCGCATTTTCTCGAGATACCAACGCCAATTTTTCTTTTCGAATAACTTCTCGGTCCTTTTCTAGTTGCTGGAATAAATCTTGCGGGCTTGTCGCTTCCGCACTCTCTTGTCCAACGTTGGCGTTCCCGTATGCTTGCGTCAGCTTTCGGTTTGCCTCATCCATGAGCGACGCGATTCTAGAAGCCATTGTGGATGTAGTAGATGTCTCGGGGGCTCGCTTCAAGGCACTCCGACTATCAATGGCCCCGGTATTTTCAGCATCATGCTGGTCATTGGCATAAGTCACGCTGGATGGAGGGTGGGGAATTGTTCGTTCAGCGTTGGCTTGGTCCATAAGGTTGACAGCCGTCTCGCCTTTCTGGTTCACCAAGTTGCCCGAGTCGGGGCAGTGGAGAAGAAACAAAGATGTTAAGCGGAAATTTCCATTTCGAGCAGCCACAAGAGCTGGCGTGTCCCCATTCGAGTCTTGACATGAAAGTAGCATTTCCAGTTCTTGGGGAGGGAGACTGTCACGGAGCTTTTGGAGCAGAACCTCACAATAATATCGGGCGCTCTTCCATTTACCCTTGCTTCGAGTAGTTTCTGCTAGATGATGGAAGACTGTGGCTCCAAACCAGTCTCGAAAAGTGAGATTGTCTTGAAGAAGGTTGACCAACGAAGACATTGTTTTCTTTTCATAATTGTTGGTAAACAGGACCGCACGCACCAGTGGCGTTTCCTCATGAACAGACACTGCTTGTACGTTGGCTCCTAGCCGAAGGAGATCTCGCACAATATCCAAATCTCCCATGGCAGCAGCCCAGTGGAGTGCTGAATTGCCTTGATCATCGATGGGCCGATCGACTTGAAAGTTGGCGGGCGGTGCGGGAGGTTGCACCTTTGCTGCTTCGGGAGCATCACCCACAGTCATGAAATAATCCAAAAGCTGGTCTCCATACAGGATATGCTCCTGTTCGCTTATTGACATAACAGTCATCTCGTTCATCCTATGCTTTCGCTTTCTCGAATGCGTTGAGTGCTGCGACATTGGTATCATATCGTCTTCGGCCATTATAGATGGGGAGTCCAACGTAGCGTGGTCAAGCGACTCTTCTTCTTCAAATGGAGGCGGCATTTCTTGCGAAAAACTGGCGACGCTCATCCGAGGCGCCCGCATTCTCACAGAGTCTTCATTCTGAGAAGCCCTCTTGGAAGCCGCCGATGCCCGTGGGGCTCGAGGCTTAGAGGCAGTGGTATGCTTTGGCGCTGGCGGTGGACTTTGATCGCCTGCAACGTAATCTAAGATGGAACGGATTTTGTCGAGAATATTGTTGCGCTCGGCCAGGAGCCGGGCTTCTGATAGTGGAATCCATGTTCCTAGCCAATCAATGAGACCTCATATGCTTTTGACTTTGAGTCGCTTTAAATCACATACCTTGATATTTTCCATAACCACCCTGAACCTTTTCATGTACACCTTTTTGTACCTCACGTTCCAGGATTCTCGTTCGGGAGGGTTTATCAAACCCTGCTATCTTGAGTATGTGCGTCGCATTGATCCAGTCGTCTGCCCTCCGCCTCATCACACTTTCGCCATCTAGCTTGAACTCGTAGACAGGGACCTGGAAACACGGGATGTCAGTTTTTATTTGCGTAAAATTGAAGCAGCGCAAGCTTGAAGACATTGATAGGAATATAGGGTTATCTCACTCCACTGTAGGTTGCGGAATATATGGCGCCTTCGCCGCTCCCCGCCATTTTTGTGAGTTCTATCTGCCTCCTGGGAGAGGCACGTCACTGGGTCAAAATGGGCGCTGGGCTTAATGCCAAAGGGTGGAAAAGGCAGCAATTGTCGCAAGGGCGTCAGTGTGGTTCATTTGCTGCCTCATAAACCCCAATCCTCGATTTCGGATATCAGAATTCTTGGTCTCAGCCACGGGTCGCTCACAAGGACATGCGAGACTGGTGAAGTCGCGAATAATTACGCGTTGCTCTCGCTCACGCGTAAAGTGCCCGGCGGCGCTAAACCAAATGCGCTGCCGAGGAGCCAGCGTGTCACGTGATGAAAAGTCACGGGGTGCGACGGAACGGAAACTCCACAGGTGAGCTCTTGCGTTCGACCTCGAACGAGCACCGCAAACACTCAATTGACGCCTCAAACACCCGCTCCAATATGACAGTCGCCGAGAGTGTCAAGAGCCTTGCTGGCGTGTCCGATGGCACCGGTAATTCCCCCCAGAGTCGCTGTTGTCTGTTCAACGTTCGTCTGACACATGATGTTTAGCCACGCACCAGGAGATGTCTGATGCCCGTCTTCCTCTTGCATACCGAGACTCTTGCGCCCATCTGTTGATCCCGCTTAACCGCTGCCGACGAGAAGAATACTACCTTCCCTGGAAGTGTGAGGTATGCTGACACTCGAACCCTCGCGCTGCTGTTTCCTCTTACGTTTGGGCTGTTTTGCTTACTCTGCACATGACCACTAGACCGAACGACATACCTATGAAAAATGCCAGTACAATGAATTCAGAAAGCGAGTCGCCAAGATGGACGAATTGCGCGCCGCAAAGGAAGGCCAGCGGAGCAACTAGAATGGCCGCAATGGTCGCCCGAGATACCATGTTTTGCACCTTCTCTCTCTCTTCGTCTTTGCGACTTGCAGCCGGCATAGATCCGATGATGTACATATAGGTTGACATTAATCGTTGACATTACTGGCGTTGGAATTATCGACAAATGAAATAGTTTTCTACAGCCTGTGTCCCAATTTATGTCCCAGAGGATACTTCCAATCCAAATCGTCACGATAACATTATTAACAGAATGGAAGTTTTGCCACAGTTCTAGGCTGGACTAAAGATAAAACTCGATTTCCTGGAATGACTAGTTTTTGGGGCTTAGTCTATGTAGCAGCTATTGATCGGGTCTGGGGTTAGAATCTCTTGTTGTCTGGAAATAAACATATGCATTACTTTCGATCATTTAGTGGCTAATACTCGATGCTGAAATATAACTTTAACTCTGATGAACTATTTGCTTGCTTTATCTACGTAAAAACATCTGGTATAATTAACTGTTGCTGCTGCTGAGAGAACCAGGGTAAACCAGTGTGAGTCAGACTTTAATTGCCGATCAAAATGGTAGATGTTCCTGTTTGTTCAGGCGCGTAATTGTCGGTGGTTTCGTGTTTGTCACCTTGATATTCCAAGAAAGAGTCCCTTTACATGTTTTATTACAGCCCTCTGTTCTAGCTGGCGAACAAAGACAATGGTTTTACGGGGCAAGGGAAAACCGGAGCATCCAGATGTCCCTGCAAACAAGGAATGACTGAAACAGAGGGCTGGGGGTTGTATTGATGTTGACTCCTTTTGTTGTTGTATTCTCGTTTGCTCGATTGTAAATACATTGAGGAATGCAAAAACTATTTGGCATCAATGAATTGAAGTAGCACGTACGGGGTACAAGACCTAGAAGACCGCTTGGATTGAGACTGAATATAGACTGGAGAGACATACTGACAGCCTGGGATAGCAGCCTTGTATATACGACGGCCCAACCAGGTCGTTGCAAATGCATGCAACAGCTAGTCATGCAGATCTAGTTGACCGCTCTGCCAATCGCATCGGCCACAGAGCACACCATCGCTCTTGTCGATGCGGCTTGGGCGGTGCCTGTCCCTCTTTGCTGAGTCTGCTTGATATTTTGTGCCGCAACGACGAGGAAAAAAGAGGATGAAGAGCCAAAAACATATAAACATCACCATTACTCATCACGATCCCGCCGCCGCCAGCCGAAGTCGCAGTTGCCCCGCCGCGCTTTTTCTTCCCCCCCACATCGCTGCTTAGGAATCAACCTGCAATCAGACGCCAATAAGAAGAATGTCTTCGCCTGGTGAGGGGTGAGAATGAGAACGAGCACCAGAACCTCAACTCGCGGCTCTTGAGAACGCCGCGCTTCTCTTTCTGCCGGCTTTGGCAACCAGTCCTTCAGCCAATGCGCTGGGCTCTTCTTACTCCACCGATCTTGCTGCCTTGATATTCGATTGCAATGGGGCTACTGTAAGGAATATCTCCCCGGAATAAAGACATGTACTGATTTTGATTGCGCAAGACAACTAGGCACCGCGCTGGAATGGCCCGAGGCGAAGAAGAACGCCGACAAGGTCCGGAGATGGGGTATCGAGGTTCGTTATACCAAGGAGCCTTTCGTCTAGTGGAGGAATTGACCGTTTGCCAGCAACTTCTCGCGATATGGAACCGCGCCAAAGGGAAAGAACGAGATGCGCTGCTTTGGGGAGACGAGGTAATCTTTCCCAGCGCGAGGCTGTTGGTCGATGTTAACGTGCTGCACGACTGGCTAGGTCGAATACCTCGTTGTGTCGCTCGATGAAGAAAACCAAAAAGTGCGCCTGTCGCTTGCCCAGGCCGAAATCCTCAAGTCCCTCGCGCGGAACGAGGCTTTGTGGAAGGTTGGAGGAGAGGTGCCCGGTTTGACGCCAGAACGGTGAGTGTTTTGTCACGATTCTATGTTGGAGGAGATTGTTAATTGATGGCCTAGAGCTGGAGAGGCCCTGCCCACATTCCACCCCGAATTCGGGAGATTTATGCTGGAGGCCACCCCTGGACGGCCGTGGGGGATCGACTTTAGAGATTTGCTAAAGGTCGAGTCAAACATGCGCTGGAGGTATGCTTTGAGAATACATCCATATAGAATCGCATGCTAAGAGTCTAATCCCCAGACGAGAAATCGCCAAAAGCCACATGGCCCCGAATGAATACCCAGTCACCCTTACTACATTTCCACGACTAGGAACCAAGGAGGACTATATTACGCCATTCTTTCCTCCCTCCGGTCCCGCTCTCCGATCTCAGTTTGTACCAGATGAAATCGCCAATCCTCATATTAGATTTCCAACATTAGCTGGCAATATCAGGTCGCGGCGCGGGCGCAAAGTTGAAATTAATGTGCCCATATTCAAAGATAAGGAGACCCCATGGCCGTTCCACGACCCAACGGTGAACTACGATCTGGATAATTGGCCAGAGGATGCCGATGTAAGGAACGGAGCCGCTAAAGAAAACCATGTTTACATGGATGCCATGGCTTTTGGCATGGGCAGCTGTTGCTTACAAATAACGTTCCAAGCGAAGAATATTACAGAAGGCAGGAAGCTTTACGATCAGTTGAGCCCGCTCGGTCCAATTCTACTGGCACTGACGGCTGCGACACCTATCTATAAAGGGTTCCTCGTAGACACCGATGTGCGTTGGAATCAAATCAGCCGTGCTGTGGATTGCAGAACGCGCGAAGAACTGGGAGAAGTGGTAAGTGTCGCCGTGTAGTAATACATGGGTTAAGCTAATAAATATCAAATCAGCCTCTCAAAAATGATCGTTGGCGGATTCCCAAGTCCCGATATGCATCGAACTCTACATATATTTCTCAGGATCCGCGTCTACGAAAAGAGTATCTGGATCCCGACCTGGTTATTGACGAAGACCTTAAAGCGAGATTAATTGAAGGTGGCATGGATGATTTATTGGCAACTCACTTTGCTCATCTGTTTATTCGAGATCCCATTGTGATCTTTTCGGAAGACCTGAAGGAGTTGGACACCAACGATGTCAACCACTTTGAGAACCTCCAATCGACCAATTGGCAACACATGCGGTTCAAGCCCCCGCCACTGGATAAAGATATTGGCTGGAGGGTGGAATTCCGGTCAATGGAGATTCAGATGACGGATTTTGAGAATGCTGCTTTTAGCATTTTCATGGTCCTCATCACCCGGGCCATTCTCAGCTTCGACTTGAATTTTTATATTCCTATAGCGCGAACCACGGAGAATATGGAAACAGCACATGCCCGCAACGCGGTCCTAGAAAAGAAATTTTATTTCCGCAAAAACCCTTTCCCATCTCGAACATCGCGACCGCACGAGAATGGGGGTGGGCCAGCTTCTGCAGGTTCTTCTGCTCCTCCATCGCCGCCCTTGGGGCCTGTCGAGTCCGAGTATGCATTGATGAGCATCGCGGACATCATCAACGGTTCTGCAGACGGTACCTTCCCGGGCCTCATCCCTCTGGTCGAATTCTATTTGAACAGCGTCAATGTCGATGTCGAGACACGGTGCTCACTGGCACGGTATCTCGACTTAATCAGGAAGCGCGCGGATGGCACGCTCTGGACGGGAGCGAAATGGCTCCGCGAGTTTGTAGCAAATCATCCAGACTACCATGGCGATAGTGTCGTGTCTGAGAAAATCTCGTACGATCTTGTCAAGGCAGCTCATGAAATCACGGAGAAGGAAGGGAAAAACGAAAGCGTCGGCTGGCAGATGTTGACTGGGAAGAAGGTGTGATTTATATATTGCATTATTTGAAGAGGGAGTTGGCTATAATACCTGCTACTTTCTTTTTCTTCATGCACGTGAATATTTAGCGTTTACCCTTTGATCTACATAATAGAGTAGATTGGATGGGTTCGATTTCTGCTTATTGGCTTCTTCAAGTGCCTAATAAATATCCAGTCATATTGTTTGGTGAAATTTGTTCAAATAGAAAGATGAAGTCTTAGTCTTGGCTCCTTATTTCCATTGCAACATCTCGCCGGAATCTGGACCTGAATGATTGATCAATTAATATCCATGGCTCGTGCTATTACTATCGTAGACTACCTCCATGTCGTGGAACATCGCGTATTATAGGTTCACGTTTCGTTCCTTTCCTCAACGATGCCTTGTATTATGAAACACTTGTTTTATTATCATTATTTTTCTTCTTCACTGCCGGATATAGAGTAATGTGAGTAGGAAATGAAGTATAAAATAGATAGAAGATTCATGAATGGGGCCAAAGTATATAGAGCGGGGTGATTGCTTGGTCTTAAATATTGACATCTGGAATATCAGGTGGGTTTTTATGCCCGAAATTGATCTTAGTGGATCCTATTATTTACATATATACGTATACTATTTATAATAATTTCCCCCCAAAGTTACACAATCATGTTTCGTAAAAACAGCAAATAGTAGTAGTCAAACTCAAATTGCTATCATTACTCCAGCCCGAATCCAGAAAAGCCAGCGAATAAAAAGCAGAGATCAAGTCATAACTTCTTTGACACGCACTCGGACTCCTTTTGTACTCCTGGTAGGCTCCCCCAACGGCCCACCGCCCTTGATGTTAATGTCCCTCTCACGTGTAGTCTCAAAGAGTTCCATATCGAAGAAGCGAAACGTGTGTGCAAGTAAAAGATACAGTTGTGCATATGCGAGACTATACCTGTCAGTGGCAATTCTCTCTTTTTCTTTTGCTGTCGAGTGTATTTTAACTTACTGTGCTCCAATGCAAACTCGACTCCCGCGGCTAAATGGCAGAACATAGTGATCGTAATCGTGAGGTTTTTGTTCCTGGGTAAGCCATCGATGTGGTCGAAACTCATTGGGCTCGGAAAAGATGGATGGATACATCCCGGCTTTGCAGTAAGTCATACTGATGGAGGCCTATACCTTATTTAATAACTGTAGAGCTTCTTGGAGATTCCGGGACCACGTACTCCTGCAGGAATGGCTGTGCTGTCATGGTATAAGTCCTGGCTGGGCGAGATCATTGGGAACCTGGTGGTGACAATGCAACCGAGGCGCATTGTCTCTTTGATAATGGCAGTCTGTGGACATGATAAGTATCATTCTTGATCTTTCTCTCTCTGTCTCTTTTTTCTCTTACCAACACAGGTAGTTTCTGCAAGGTTCTCACAGACGGCATCGCTATGAGGTCAGAATTTTGCAGTTTATTGTTACTAGAGGTTTATACAATCTTAATATTTGAAGAGACTAGAGAGTTTATATAGTCCCACGAGATTAGAATCAGGCGGTCTTTTCAATGTTGAAACCAGAGTTTTATATAGTCCTATCAAACTAGAATTTGTACAGCCTCCAGTTGACATTTTGAATGAGATCAGATTTATTACTTTTATAATAGATTTTGTCAACATCAAGAAAGTACGGATTCCCACTTTTATATGATTTGTTTAGCTTCATAATATCTAGATAAGGGGGTGTGTTGCCATATATGCCCTAGGCCAATCCATAGTCAAGTAGAAGCAAACAAAGAGCACAGTCTTTCTAAGCGACCCGCCCACGGATCCTGTATTTACCCTTACAAGCATCAGTCAATCTAGTTTCTCAAGTCTCGAGTGAAGTTATTCCTAATAGTTGGTTTGATCCCAAGCCCTAGCATGCAATCTGTCGACCTGGTTCGACAGTTGATACATCAATCTCAAGTGCTACATATGTACTCGTACTGCGACACACACACACATTGGCGGTTTCAAATGCTGTTCCACTGCATAGGCACATCCATCCTGTCAACCCCATTCCTCTCACACATACATGTTTTACATACATCATGTATGTACCCGGTCGACTCCAGTTTTGGCTACAGCCAGTGCAACGCAAAACAGTCTGCAACTTGCGCATACAACGTCTAGTCTACATGTCTAAATATAAAGACCGTAAACTTTTTTTTATATATTAATAAATTAACTTTTAAAACTAACCAATGGTTGCAGAGAAAAAAAGATGGCAAAGACCACTCACTAGCAACCGCAGAGTGTGGCGGTTTTTTTCCTTTCTTTTTTTTTTTAAAAAAAAATGATTTATACGCAAACCACATGGCTGTCAACTAATTTATTATTCTTGAAATATGTACATATATTGATAAATTGGTTTATGATCTGACAGAAATGACACCTCTATAAACTATAAAATCCAACATCTCGCCCAGTAATGCCACTCACTATTAGCTAGTAACAAAAGTATAAACATAAGCTTTTTTGATGTTTTATTTAAATTAAAAAAACTATATATCCAAACGCTTTGGCTTCAAATATATTTTATATTTAGTCATGATTTTCATTGTAATATTATTTGAAGAAGAGTTCTCGATGTCCATTTTTTTTTTTCAAAGCACGAAAGCCTAGAACGCTACCAAGATGCAAGGTTCTCACGGTAATATTATCCTTCCCCGCCATGCTCATTTCTACTGTGGACACATCAAATTTTCTTTGTTAAAAAAAACCATTGAATCAAATTGATATGTGACCTGGTTACTCCATAGAAAACGATTTGCAATTTGTCTTGCCGCGGCGCTCGGATTGTCGTATGTTTCTTAGCAAATATAACCGTTGCCAAAGCTTAGCCAATCCTTGAAAATTACTTAAGTACTGTGACGACTCTGAGCAGGTGCGTCACTCTGAACTAAGAGTGGCGACGAGAAAAAATAAAATCGAGAAAATCGGATTGCTGCGCCATGCGGAAGAATCCAAGACAGATCACATACACCCACCGAGAGAGACACGCGCATATGCAGACACGCGCACACATACGGACGAATCTGCAGCTGTTCGCATTAGTTATCTTGCATGGAACGATTCAAGATGTTGGAGACCCGACAGGCGCCGATGACTCGACTGGCCCGGAACCAATGCAGGAAGACTCAAGCCAGGAAACGGCCATCCTGTTTTGGTCACATTACTATTATGAAGCCCTGTTATTTAAGTTGACTGATTTCCAACGTAGCATTTTTCGGTCAGCTGCGTATTCCGGGCTGCGCCTTGGCCAGAAATCTGCCTTCTTCCATTGGAGGACTAAGAAAAACGAGCAAGACGGCATTGGTGGCCTCTGGTGAATCCCTGCTCTAATGTTAATAACGGGTACTCCGACATGTTGCGTGGCTAGTACAGCCTAGGCTTGCCCTTGTTCGGGGCTTGGACCACCAGATTATCTTGCCATCAAGGTAGTGGCACGACCGTACGACCCCGTCTCTTCCTTGATAGGCAGCAGACGGTTACCGAATTCGGGCAATGTGCTGATTTTCATCACCAAAATCGTACAGAGAACTAGGGCCAGTGCCCGTTATCCAGATCCACCACACCGCCGGTGATAGACGAAAGGGTGCAGCGGAGACTTGTTTTGCTGTGGCTCCCAAGATGCACCAAATTAGCCTTCAGATTCCAAATACCCTGAAAATTTCAAAGGCGATTTCGACTTGGAAAACATGCATTGCGCTATACATGACTACTGATTTGATCAAAGACCGTGAAAACTCAGAATGGGCCTCGGTTTGTCTCTTTGTCTCTTGTTTAACGGCAAACGAAAGCGTGGCTTGCCGATCTGAATTTTGAGTTCCTAGAGGGATCTTGGAAAATTAGCACCTGTCAAATCCTCGGTACTTACAGAGGGTACAGCGAAAGGATCATGACTAGTACGCCTTTTACATCATTGTGATAAACTGTCCCCTCCCAGGCTCCTCTCTAGGGGAGACAGCCCCCAACAAACAAAGCACACGTAAGTTCTCCATAGGCTGTAAGCCTGTAACTTACTAAGTATAGAGTAACGTGCGTCAAGCCGTTGCACTTAGACCACGCCCTAGCTCTTTGGTGGGCCCGTGCATCCAAGTAGCGCTTGGATAGGTTGCCACTTGAAGATGAAAAGCTCTCAACAGCTAAATGTCGTTGAGCCGTTTTTTTCGAGGACCCATTTGAATCTCGATCGACAGCTGTTATCACTACTTGTGGAAATGGGTGGACCTGGACTTGGACAGCTCTACTCAGCTCTGTAGGAGTCCGGAGTACGGAGTGCAGAGCCGTACTGGTAAAAGCTTGCCTGTGTCTGTGCTCGTCGTACTTGTCTTTCTCCTTGCGAGAGGGGCCTAAAACTGAGACATTGTGGTGAGGTAGTATGAAAAAGAGAAGGAAAACTTTTCCAGTGAAGCGTATGGAGTGTGAAATCTGAAGCTGTAGGCCAAAGTAAAAATTAATTATGCAAAAACGCAAGACTTGGTTGGAATCGAGATCTTGCGATCGGTACGCTCGGTTGTGATGTTCGCCTGTTCACCTGTTTATCCACGTTCTTCAGACAAAACATGCCAGGGGGCAGGCCTAGAACTTCACTTCGAGAGGCCAATTGCAATTTGCAAATGCGTAGTCCAGGAGAGCGCGCGAGATTTTCCGCCCCTTCTCTTGCCGTATACTAATTAGATCAAGGGCTATGAAAGGCTTGATCAGGTAATAACAGGGAGACAGACAAGACGTGCAAGCAAGCGCCAAGAGAATAAGCTCCTAGCTAAGACGTCTTGAAGGGGGGGTCAACTGCCATCTCAATGGCTGATAACCCAGCGGACGTTTAACCCTTTGAAGCAAGATCGCGCAGATTAGCAACGGTGGAACGGTGCGTAGTACGGGTCTACGGCGCCAGCCGAGCGGCACTGTTGACAGGATTCAACCGAAGCGATCGTCCCCGGCTAGACCCAGGGTATAAGCAAACGACAGCTTGTCGCTGGAATTCCTTTTCTGAAAAAGCGTTAGTCGGGCTGGCTGTATTGGACACGACTGATAGAGCTGGTTATTGCTATGCAGCTACGCCGTATGCCGTAGTCCGGAAATATCCTAATAATGTCACGAAAAGAAGAGTCAGGGCAGGATTTAGCGGCGTAGCGCAGTGGCTGGTGCACAAACACTAACAGATTGCAAGCCCTCCCCCCAAAAAGAGCGACTAAGTCGCTTTCCAGCCCAACGGTTTAGGGGAGAAGCGGCTTGAAGTTGGCGCCGCCGACGGACTGGCGAGCCCATCTGCGCGGGAAATTACGCAGCCTCACTAACGCGACAGTGGAGCTGTCATCGTGATGGCTGACTGCTAACGTTGCGTGCACAGGGGCCTCGGCAGGATCCAAAGTTAAGATCAGCTGTTGCTCCAAATTTATTTGGAGACTTGGAGATGCGATGTCTGAATTTTAGACGCCAGGGTCGCGTAGCTGTTGGGTGGGATTTCCTTATTTTTCAGCCCGGGCGTAGTTTGCAGTTGACTGTGATTGAGTGTTCAGGTTGCTCGGGGGGCGAGACACACGGCAGATCTCATCGCTCAGTTGGTCGCACGGCCCAAGCGTGAAAGCTTGGGTTATGCAAGGACGCTGGGTCCAACAGCCAGCGTCGGTTCCTGCTCAGTCGAGTCAAGCGACTTGCATATGACAGATGGATACATCTCATAATCGGCTGGCCGTTGGAACTTTAATTCCTCGGCGTTCGTTCTTCCCCACAACCACGGGACGGCGACTGCGAGGGTGGACGTGGTGGTGTTATTGTTGCTCCTGGGCTGTATTATTGTTGTTATTGCTGTAAAGACGCAAAGGAAGTGCACAGCGCGAAGGAAGAGGGGATGTCTGACCTGTTGTTGTATAGCCGGAGAAGTTGCTGGATTGGGCTATAGCAGGCTCTTTAAGACGAGAGGTGATAATAAAAGAATGTGGAGGAGCACAGGAAGCGGCGGAGTCTACTCGAAAAGAGGAAGTAGCGTAGCCAGGGCGCGTCAGGTGCAGCTCCCTGGCAATAGCGCGGTGTTAACGGTCCGGGAAGGACCTCTCCCGGGCTGGCGGGTGCGCTCCTGCCACAGATGGCGCAGTCATAATTACCTTGCCCACGTTATTATTGTCGCTATATTACTAATTATTGGCCTTTTCCCAGAATCCTGCAAGAGAACGAGTAGTAATACGTAGCCATCTTGGAGATGTGGCGCCTGCCAAGCGCATCAATTCGTCAGCGTCGATATGAGCAGGAGCTATATTATAACATCACGGTCACGTGTTTTACTAATTGGCAAGCTGTCTAAATTGCAGGTGGATAGCAAATAAATAACCAGGTAAACATATCGGATTAATATATAATTTATTATCATAATGGTAACTAATTTGAGTAATCCTATGGTAATACCATGCAGGACGTTAAGCGGGAGAGGAAAGGAGACGGCATCAAAAGAACCTAAAGGCGGCAGAAAACACTAATGAAATTAGAGATCAAAGGTTCTGGCCCTTCGTCGGATTCGAACTCATCGCGTTCCATGATGAAACCAGATGACTTCAGCAAACCAGGTTACCAGACTGGTCAAGTTCGCGATCGGAGCTGTGGCCTGCATCGAGTCAGGCTGTGCTGGAGAGAGAAGCTGTCGCTTGTGAGTCACAAGTCGAAAATGCCAAGCAGTGCAAGGGTGGCGCCATCCGAGGGAGATCCAAGCGCCGACGATATTACGAGAGAGAGAAACGGGTGGCAATCGGCGATGCTAAACATATGTGTAATGTGTAATAATTACGCATGTTTAGATGTTGCTAATCGCGGGTAAAGCAGTGAGTAAATTAATACTATTATAATATATTAACGATACCAGTTTTGTACATAATTTACAAGAACTAAGCCAGCTCGGTGGAACTAAGGAAACGAATCCTGCCACCGGAGAACCGGCATTCTTCGCTATAGTTTGGCGGATGGGCTGAGTTAGTTACTCCAGCACATTATTGCGCCCAACTTGCCATGTGAACAACAACAACAACAACAAGAATCATAATAAAACGATTTACTAGTACATAATCTCTCGATCTGTTAAGTTCCCACATGTGCTTTTTCTCCCCACACGGAGGCACTGCTCGGTGATACATGTGGACATAAATCAATTGATAAATAAAACAAACAATAACATTCAATGATAAATACGAATTCGTACTAGTGTACCCAGCATTGGGTGATCCCTCGCATCGTAACTACGGCTGGGGGCAGCTGCAGTCAGGCTGCAGCGTCCAATAAAGAGAGGTGGAAATACTACCCAGGTGGTATTCCGTAGAGAGGGAGAAAAAAACGCGCAATCAGCGGCCGCGCTGAAGATCGATGAGATCGAACAACGACGGCTTTCTTGGCGCTGGGTGAAGATCGACGCGAGCGCGCGGGACCAATCAGCAGGGCCGGGGTGCGAGGGTTGGCATCCCTGTCATTGTCCGAGTCGGGCTAAGCGGGCCGGGCTAGCCACTTTGGGCATGGGCATCGGTTCGATCGTCGCCAACGCTCCAACCGTCCCACGAGTCGGGCGGAGGGCAGTGGATCTCCGATCCGCGCGCACCCCCATTGGCTGCTGCCGACCGGACAGATCTCAAGCACGCTGCAGAACTGGGCGGCGAACAGGCCAATCGCGGTGCGCGCTGCCAGGCTGATCCTTGCCAGCACACGGCGGCCCCGCCCGCCCCCGCCCGCCAATCAGCGCCCGCCTGCGCTATCAATCGCGATCATGCTCGACTCACCGCGTGTGCCGTGCCCCAGAGCAGAAAAACTGTCCGATCAAGATTACAGCACGCCACAGAAAAAACAATACAACAAAGAAAGAGAATAGCAATAAAGAATGCATACATAAAACAATAGATAAACTCAAATACTTTCTTTGTTTACACGCATATGAATGCCACTGTCCTCTCAGGTACTTTCTCTACACATGGCCAGTCCAGGGGCACTTTCCCGGCAGATATCCGGTCGCAACAAGACCGCTCTGTTTATGTAGTATCTGTTGTCAAATTTGTTGTCGTGGTAGCGGCAAGTAATAACAATAACAATAGCCTCGCAATCGTGCAACCCTGAAGCTTGTGCGACGCAAGCCAAAAGGGCGTATTATTATTTCAAGCAACGGATTATCCGAGCTTACGGAGTGCACGATCGATGAAAGCCATCTTGGGACAGTGCAGGGCCCGCTTTAGCCTAGTGCAGTTTCCCAGCCTATTTAAGCGTCCACGCGGCCCCGACGCTAGCCTCTTTTTTTTTTTTTTTTTTTTACGTTCCTCTCGATTCATGGTGCGTGCCTCTGCCGTAGCCCGTACCGTTTGGTATGGTATCAGTATGATCTGGCGATCGTAACTGTTATATCGCCGCACCGGGGCCCAAATCAATCAATCGATCACCTGCAAAAAAAAAACTATATATATATATATATAAAATTACAAGCAATTGCTGCTTGCCTGGTCGCCTCAAATCACTACCCACAATAATACATATTACCTGTTACGACTGGAGTACAACTTGGTGTAACTAGATAGTGAACAGCTGTTTTTCACTTGCCCACACAAAGACATAAAAATGGACATACAGAAAAGACAGAGCGAAGTCCAGACGTCATCTATCACCCCCCTTTCTCTCGAATCTAATTTAACTCCGCTGCGACATGGGTGGGCAGGTCGCGTCCGGTACGCCATACGGTTAGCGGTACTGCGCAGCCGCTTTAAATTACGGGCCCCCCCTGGCTGGACTCTGGCAAAAGGCCCCACTGCTGTGATCCCAGTCCCAACTCCACACTTTGGACGAGACCCGCACATTCGCGTCGAGTACCGTTTTGTAAGGGTGCTGGTACTGAAACACAAATACATGGCGCTAGGCCGCATTGAGAAAACTCTCCTGTTCCTTCGCCCCACCCCCCTCTCAGCAGCAGCTCTCGACTATGATACTGTACGCAGTTATTTATTACAGTATATTACTGCTAGACAGCCCGGAACGGCAACTACGATCGCTGCGCATCTGGTGGCTTCCCTCCTTCCCCGTCCATTCTCCTGCTCGTCTCATAGTTAGCTTAACTTAGTTATCTAGTATTAGTACTTCTCCCTCCTCACCTCGTCACATTCCTCATTCCTCCCTCCCTCCCTCTATCTCTCTTTCTCTCTCTCTCTCTCTCGCTCCTCAAACCCCTCCACCCCCCTCTCTCCCACCGCGTGTGTCCTAGACGACCGTTATCTTGTGTTGCTGCCAACTGCTTCCGTTGTGCCTGTGGCCATTCTCCATTTCAGCCAGCCTGCCAGCCTGCCAGCGCTCTCGCATCCCACGCGACATACGGTTGAAATCCCTTGCTTCGACCCATCCCGCTCCGCCCACGTCGCGCGCGCGCCCTCTCCCTCTCTTCTCTTGCTCTCTCGCTGTCTCGGCCTGCATCCATTCCAGCCCGTCGGTGGATCGCGATCTGGCAGCACGCAAGGTCATCTTCGTCGTGATTTGACCGTCAGCCACTGGATCTCATTCGCATCTCTTGTGATCTGATCTGTCTTGCCTGCTGCGTCCCGTTGGCTTGAAGTTGACGGAGCCGGGAAACTCTGGGATCGGCCCCTTCTGATTCGCCTACCACCACCGACCACCGACCGCAAATTCCAATTGCTTACAATTCTTTTCCATTTCATATTTTTGTTCTTTCCCACCTTGTTGCTATTCCCTTTCATCTCCCCACCTCGTCGCGGCCCGAGCGAGTTCTTGGACGCCCGACCAGTCTGTTTCTGATCGCGCATCGCAGGCGGTAGGGCTACAGTTATTGTTGACTAGGTTACCGCCAGCAGTGGATGATCTCATCCACGGGGTTACTGTTCCACCTCCGGCGCGACTGGAGGGACTGTGTCAATTGAGAAAAAATTGACCATCAATCAAGGTTTGTCTATTATCTTGCCATCCAATGCAGTGGGTCCGCGCATCTGCAAGTTCATTTTCTGATACGTCCGGCAGCAACAGTTTTAAAAGTATCGGCTTCCCCGATCTGAAGACCACGCTGGAAAGTGTTCCGCGATACTCTACAACAATGGCGACAGGTGTTAGCGTCAATCCTGCTCCTCTGAGCTCAACCACGATGTATCCAGGCCCTCCACCATCCTATGCCTACCCATCGAACCCAGTCTCCTCGATCCCTCCACCACCTCCTTCGCACAGCCACTCGCCCGCTCCGCGCCGGTCCATGGAGCTGGATAAAGATCCTTCACAATCTCAACTGCCTCGCCAGTCCCTGCCATCGATCCATGAAGCCCTTGGCAATGCCGAAAACTCTCTCCCTTACCCCGGCCACCCGTCCTCGGGCACGCCATCGCATTCCGCACACCATCACCCTCCGCCACCGAACGTACTCTCGCGACCCAGCGCCGAAGGACCTACTGGTCCTCCAAACCCTTTTTCGACCAACTCGACTCCAGCGTTTTTGCGAGATTCGCAGTATCACCCACAACAACACTCCCCAGGTCCCGCAGAGCCGTCACGCTCCAGTCTTGTCTCTCTTTCCACCCAGGATTCTCGGAAACAATCTCTTCAGTCAGTGTCGGGGAAATCGCCCACAGCCAGCACCCAAACGGCTCCGACTTCGATCTCTACGTCTCATTACGACTACAGTGCACCCACTAGTGTGATTGCCTCTCCGAATACATATACACAGCCGTATTCTTGGCCGTCGCAACCTTCCACTACCCAACCAGGATCTTATGACGGCCGTTCATACAGTGGGAGCTCTTGGAAAGCAAGAAATGACCCGATGAGTGTTGACGACAAGAGGGATGTAGTTCCTATAGGGCACCCTAGGCGCTCCGTGGTACCGATTAGCCAACCCCATAGCGATTCAATTAAGCGACAGCTCGACTCGTATGATGTGGAGTCGTCGTTGGCTGAGGTAAGGCTCACTCGTTTGACCACCGAACAGTGACAAAGATGCTAATGCGAATTACAGATTATCGATGGATCTACGAAAACCGTTGACTTCTCCAAGCATTACGCTACACGCGCTCACCAGGCTCAGCGATCAGGGCCCGTGTTGGGATCGCTTCCCTCTGTGCATGAAATTGACGATCTGCTTCAACTGCAGCAGCGCAACCATGAAGCACTGATGCGGATTCGCAATGCTGTTTTAAGCCAAGAGCAGGCAATGGCTGAACAAAGAGCACAGCGTCGTGAGAGGATTGCGCCTGGATACGACGATGGGCATGTGGGTCATTATCAAGATGGGTTCAAGAGCCCCACAGGACTAACAGGCGGTGACGCAAAGAAGAGACGGGGGGTAGGTTTTTTGTTATTCCCATCTTTTTTGTCTGAATTGGCCATTGATATTAACTTTTTTTTTTTTTGCAGAAAGCAGCTCCTCCTGGGCGGTGCCACAGTTGCAATCGAGCGGAAACGCCGGAATGGCGGCGTGGACCCGATGGAGCCCGTACGTTGTGCAACGCGTGTGGTCTTCACTATGCCAAGCTCACCCGAAAAATGGGGGCAAACAAGGCAGCGGCTCTGGGATCGAATCTCAAGCCCAAGAGCCTTGATTCTTCGTCACCAGTGCACCGATAGTGTCTTGGGCGGTGCTAATGTTTATTAATACTTGATTTATTTGCAACCAATGGCGTTTTTGAAAGAGCAGGGTGGATTAGAGATCCAGGGCGGGCGTTCTCTTGTTGTTTTTCACTTCTCTCGGCGGCTCAAGCTTATGTATCATCCATTTTTTTGCCTTTCTTTTCACATTTTACACATCGCATTGACATTGGCGATTTTATACGTACACATATATATCTTTACTGTGAGTACTATTTTGGATCCATCAGAGTTTTTTTGATGTTGTGGAATTTTCAGCGGTGTTTGGAATGTGCCAGTGGGCCGATTTGTTGGGAGGCAACTGTTTTCATGCTACTACGATTTTTCACTCTTTTTTTCCATTTTTAAAGAGAAGGTTAGGTTAGACAGACCTGGTGGTGACACCAAAAAATGATTATTCCAGTGTATCAAAGTACGTACTATTATTATGCTTACCTTGGTAGATGCTAGCAGTCCTACCGGCAGTAGGGCTTACCGACTCTTATCTGGTGACAGTAGTTGCCTACTACGTACTCTACTAGTCGGTGAGTAGTAAGCATAGTACGGAGAAAAACGACTTAGTATTAAGTAAGTTAATAGTAGTCTAACTTCGCAGGAGTCATGCTGAACTAACTATCCGTAGCTGAACGTTAGTAGTGCCTATCTATCACCTAGATCGATCTTTTTCCGTTTTCAGGTGGAGCCCAATGAGCGTAATTTGCTGCCAATGAACGCACAGCGAGACGTGAGACGTTGGAAAGGGCGTGACGGGGAGGTCTGATTAGCTCGGCTTTTTGTCTGCACAGATGCCGAGCGCCCCGCAAGATCAGATGGACAAGTGTGAGTGGCGTTTTTTTTTTTTTTTTTTTTTGGTTTTTTCTTCCTGACTGTCAGGATCGGGATCAGGCGAGCAGCAAAACCATGGAGTAGACGTTGGGGATAAAGTATATATAATAATTATTGTTATTATTTATGCAGTTTATTCTAGGTATGATGGTCGGAACACAAGGACTTTGTAAAGGATGTCAAGTGAATCGTATAATAATACTCCGTAATGATAATGGCATTGGCAACCCAGCGGGATCTCCGATCGGCGCCTAAACTCAATTTTCCTTAATCCATACAACTTACTATCAAGATCTGGCATGGGCGCGCGGTCATCTGACCTGGATCTTCCGGCCAATCAGAAACATAATCACCATACATGCGCTGTCCTTACTACTCAGCTGTGCTGACTCTGTGCAGACAGTATTTACGCCTGAGAAGTATTTATGATTAATGGCTTTTGCATTTTTATTACGTAGTAACTTTTGAGAGTTGACATGCATTTGTCTGGGTATTCAGGGTATGCCTATTACAGAGCGATGATACAATGTCGATTCATTATGTGAGACTCGCCAATCTAAGGGGTAACGCACGGACATGACGTGTGTTGATCGCGGGGAAATGCCGATGGGGGTCGGTAAATACCGTATACTATACACAGTAAGAAACAAACAACAACGAATCCTTCCACGTGCCGTATACTGTTTCCATGGTTCGTGTCTGGAAAGCCCAGGGCTACGCAATTCCGGTTCCAGGATTCCCCAATTTACGCCAGACACTTAGTTCAGTTACGGCAAGAGTGTGGTTGCTGAGGGGTTGGCTGGCGCGCGATTGGGTGGCCGCCCCTAGGGATCATCCCGAGCGATCTCGAATCGACGTTAGCGCCCAACGCTAACCCTAACCCTAGGGTAATTTCCGGCTGTATTGAAAACATATGCCGAAACGCGTGACAAAAGTTAATTAATTAAATACCCAACGGTAATTTGCATCTTCACGCCGACAATAATAATCCGCTCACTTCAGTGGCGGAAAAGTCATCCAACCAAACCGTATCTTGCAATAATAATCATTTATCCCAGTTTCATTGAGAAGTCCTTTTGATCGCCCTGCATGGTCTGAACGGCTGTACGTACAAATGCCCCCCCCCACCTTGTAGTGAAAAAAAAAAAGCAAAATTACACCAAACAGAAACAGGCAATCAAAGCCGCTCCTAACCTTATTGCAGACAATCACTTGTTCATGTGCGGCCTGCTCGAGTCAATACAGTTTGCTCTGGTTGGAATCCTGCCACGTCTCTATTCAGCACATCCACCCCTGCACACTGTGCGCCGCGGCCGGTGGAGCTGAGCTCGTGTCTGCGATCTGCACTGTGCTTCATGATCATCGATAATATTACATCAATATTATTTCCTTGTATCCATACAGAGTAGTTAGAGGAATCATAGCGCTCTGCATTTCTCCCCACCCGAGCAAGATTGCCTTTTTTGTTTCTTTTGGTTTGCTTTGCTTTGCGACCTTGAGGAATTTGAAATAAAAAAAGTTAAAATTTATTTTTTTCCGATACGGTCGATGGCTGCATCCTTTTTTCAAATTATGAAAAGTCTACTCTTCCTTCTTCAAATTCTATCGCTCCTTCGTTGGTTGGTCATCATCCAACTATGGAAAAAAGCATTTATTTATTATGATTATGTAGTACGTATATTTTTTATTATTTTATTGTTTTGTTTTGTGTTTACGTTTCATACCGCGACTACAGACGGATACTGGCTGTCCGTGTAACAAACGCATGCACGCACTCGTGTCATCAAAACGAAAGCAGATTAGATCTCGATCGCCGAGCTCTTCTATCAGGGATCAGAGCCCGATATAGTAAGCGTGGTGCGTGCGCTGCGTGCGCTGCGTGTATGTATGTATGGATGTACGTACGTACGGGAGTCACGTTATTTTCGTATCGACCCGACCGGGGAGAAACGGCCAACTTTCAACGTTCCAAAATTACCGGGCGAACCGCGGTTGATCTGGGTATTGTGCGTTACGTGAAATGCGTCTGTAACAGTAATAAATTATATAATATGGCAGAGAGGGTCCAACGGAGTACTCCGTACGGTCCGATCGCAGACCAACAGCCCGACAGTAACCATGAACGGAAACCTGTCTACTGAATCAAGCCTTAATCGCCAAGGCTTATCGTCGAGGTTGAAAAAAAAAAGCTGTTAATGTTGCCTCTGCAGGATCGATGGGCTGTTGTGGTGGAGCTCGCGTCTTCCTCGGAACTGGGGGGATCACATGAGCAGGCGGAGCGGAAAGCAAAAGAAACGATCAATGTCTCACCTGCGCATACATTACTAGATCTAGGTGGTGATGATACTCGCCAAGACCAAACCACGTAAATGAATACGGTACAACTAGATACTAGATAGTTTGATGTTTCCTTTCTTTTTATGCACTCGTGTTACGAGATAATCCGATCGAATTTTCTAGCAAAACTCCACTGCAAATACGATGCAAGCGCGAATTATTTAATATTTCCGTCGGCCTTGTAAAACTCCGGACTTGGAATAAACAACAGGTCGACTGGATCGTCTAGGTGCTTAGCGCTCGTCGATCTTCAGGGTCTCCTCAGAATTGCGTATTCCGGATTTTCCTCCTTTGGTACCAGTTAGAACGCGGCCCGGTGGTTACTAGAGTCTAGTACTCCTATATTTCGTCTGATAGTAAGATTTAATATTAATATTCCGTATCAGATGCGACGCTCTGCACGCGCTACTCCGCAGTCAACTGAGTCAACGAACGCCGGAAGGATCAGCCGCGATGCGAATCCCTCCGGAGATGCACCCTCGAGTAGGCATAGAGCGATAATCACTAAGAGATGACAGCCCCTGAACAGTGAAGACTCCGGAGTTAGAACGGAGTACTCCGTGTTGTTGTTGTTGTTGTTGTCATTATTCTTGTATTGATACGCAAAGCGCCCTTTTTGTCTACGGTTGGGTGGATGCAGATTCAGGGTCTGTAATCCGTACATGTAACAACATTCATACATTAGTCTTGTTTTCTGATTCGTAGTAATAATACGTGGCCACACCGTGGATGAAGATCCGATCCTTGAACCATGGCACAGCCCTAGCATCGAGATCTCCACAAAAAGCCGCGTTCCACATTGCCGGTATTCCGTAGTACTCCTAGTACCAGACTACCAGTACGTAGCACTCCATCCCATAAACTTTCTCGTGTCTAGATCGCCGGCTTTCCTGACAAATGGTCGACCTTCTCTCCGCAGAAAACAGTCATGGATTAACCACGGCCCACTTGGGCCTCAAAAAAATGCGAATCGAGTCCGTACAGGCTTGGCCATGATTTGTCGGTGACTCGACACGCTGACTCACCGACATTGACGCGCCCGATTTGATCGCGGTGGGGGATGTTCGCTGTGTTTCTCCCACCGATGTGCATTATTAGCATCCCGTGTATTACATTTACTTATGTCTCGACGGATGATGTCTTCCGTTCGCGAGCCTTACATGTACGTATAAAGTTTTTTTGCAAATAGTGTTCACTAGCCTCGTGCTCACTGCATATAGTTTGCATGCGACTATGCAATTGTGGGGAGGCCTGACAAATAGTTTACGACGTGGATCACTTTGGATCGATTCGATTCGATTGACTTCAAGGTTTTCCATCCCACGCGTCAAGTCACTAGAACCATGCGAAAACAGTAAAAGTATACGGAGTCGTACGAAGAACTTTGCCAAGTCGATTCTTTGTTCAGATCGAACGTACATGCAGTCACTGTTCTCATACGTTGCTTCAGGCCCGCAATCACCCACGCCCGAGATCTCCGAGTGACCCGGTGGGACTCTGGCAGGTCGATCAAAGATCGAGCGAGGAAGTATGTATTATTGAGAGATTTACACAAGACGATCTATTCATAGCCATGGTCATAGAATCATAGATACCTAGGCTTGAGATTCCCGATAATCCCTTTCATATGGACAAGGCCCAAATTTGAGCCTCCTTCACCCAACCTGAGCGAAATGACGATATGCTCTTCTCCTTAGCTTATTTCACTACGTACCATGGCTCTAAATTCTAACTTATCGGTGTCTGCCTAAGCTGACGATCGGGTTCCTCTCACCGTTTTTTGAGTTTGCATATTTTTTTCACACTAGCAACGTGTGCAATTCTTGCAGCATCGTAAGGATCTTTTGAGTTTCGCCCGCCGGATGATCGATCGATAGTCGGTGGCTCAATAGGAAAAAAAAGTACGGAGTAAGCCTAAGGCCACTTGATTTACTCCAACCACTGGCCGTCACTGGTCAGGCAAGCCGAATGTGCGACCGATTGGCAATTGCCATATGGACCATCTCGTGGCACACAACATTGAATTCGGATGCAGTTTAGCCCTTCCGCTGTGGTGCTCAAGAATCGATCTGGTTTTATTTTGAATATGTAATGTAATGCACTATTGTAGCACAGTTGATGCTTTTTTTATGGGTCTATTATTATATCGTATACTATTGCACACATTACACCCTTCAGTAACACTTTAATAGATTAATACGTACATAGTTTACCGGAAATACCATTGCAACATTTGCACTAAATTTCAACTGTATCATGCAGTACCGCACTTTTATCGTGAGTATTATTTTGTGTTGGAATTGGGCTTTGGTTTCCAACTGTCTGTTACACTGATTGCCACTCTAGAGTGACATCCGCCTTGCAAGGTATCACTGTTCCAAGCTTCTGGGATGCCGGTGCATTTTCAGGGCGTGTTGTTCAAGCCTTCAAGGGCAAGCCGGAGATGCCCGTCGCCGTTTTGAGGTTGTGAGTTGTGAGTCGTGGCTTTGTTGGTAAAGGGGCTTGGTTAATTGATGCCACCGGGACACATACCGTTGGAGAGCTAGCCTAAATCCTACTTAGTAGCTGATCAACTAGTGCCAACTGGAACGCAATCTCACTCGACGCTTGCAGGGATGCTAATCCACGCGGCTCGCCTAGCCGTACCAGTCTACAGCTGGGGGCTGCTTGCAGTGCCTTGCACTGTATCGTATCCGTGGTACTCCGGGAGCGCCTATACAAGGCCTAAACTCTGTTTATACGGAGCCCCGAAAAAAAAGCTACCAACGGTACGTACGTAACTAGATCAGCCTGATCAGGAGACTGGATAATAGCGTGCTCCATAGAATTAAACAGTCTAAACTACGTAAGTGCAACCAGCCAAGGATTTGTATTTTTTTTTTTACCGTCTGCCAACAGTGCCAAGTTCCAACGCCCAGACGACCATGCGACTAGCCGGTTTAAGCAAGTACTAATGGGCTGGACCGGTGTTCAGAATTCAACCCCGTTCTTCTCGCTAGAAGCCTAAATTGGGAGTTTCCGTTCGATCGGGATGTCTGACACCCTACCCTGTGGACATCCGTGGACGTTACATTTCACCCGTCAAAGTCAACAGCAGCATACATACATTGCCGACGGATTCAATTGTACTTTGTAACACAGACTCAGATCCCAGACAAGCACATCGTTGCACCAATTTTATTTAATGGTTGGAAAGAAAAGGAACGGCTTGCAGCATAGCAGTAAAACATGGGGATCCCAAAGAGGCAATTTCCAAACGGGCTGGTCCTGTGACTCGAGTAGCCCTAATGCTCCTTCCTTCTTTCTTCTTCGCCGCTATGGATTGCTGTATTGTGTGCAACACGCTTAACCTGCTGTTTAACCGAGAATTACCAATGGGTGCTCTTTAGAAATTATTAATCACACACTAAAAATCTTCAAATGATACAAAGGGAACGATACCTCTGTTTACCCGTTTAGGCAAATGGGATACGCTCACATTTATTTACCTATGTCAAATGGTAGATGTTTCAATCAATTGATGTCGGCCTAAAGCACTGAAGAAATTATTATTCATTCAATATTAATTCAAATTCAACAGCTCTGACAGAGAAAATAGCGCTGGTATATCGTCCCGTAAGTAGAGAAAACTCAACTTTTCATAATAATACAGACTGCAGAAAACTCCAAGATATGCATAATAACATGGAATATTCACACGTCGCTGTCGCAAACAAAGACAATTTATCCAACAAACAAGACGTATATTGCAAAAAACACATTTCGCGTCGTCACAGCGAAATCCCAAAACTGTCATCAAACAAAACGAGTACTTGTGCTTCGTGTGAACGTCAAAAAAAAAAGGAACCAAAGGTGTACTGGCAGGTCTGGAAACATAGAAAAGTGCTTTTCAAGTAATCGAATGCAAATTGAAGTGAAAATCCCATTCAACATGCTATGCTTGATGAAAAAGAAAATACATAACGAATGCAATATCTCAGCCCCGCAATGCAAACCAAAAGAAACAATAAACAGAGAGAATGATATATGTGTGTATATATAGCGTGTAGATGGTAGCGATAAGTTTTTAGAAGCTGAAGAGGCCGCTTCGCTTTTTCCCCAATGGATAGACAACCAGTGCAGCCAGGAATAGGCCCACGGTGATGCCAATGGCAACTTGAACCATTCCGAATCCAATGTCGAAGACAACCCCGCTGTACACTTTGCTTCCATATAAGGATATATTCCGTTGGGCCTCGAGGAAGCCTTCTGTCCCGTTGTTTATAATAGAGTAGAAGGAGGTGTTGCGGCTTATTTCATCGGCCGATGTGATACCGGACACCAATGAGCCACTTGAGGCGAGACCAGATGGAACTTGAACAAATATAGCTGGAAGGATGGCTGCAGCAGCGAGGCCATGTCTCAGTCTGCTGTAAAGATTTCCCATTACTCCAATGACAAAGGCTCCCAATGCGTTGACCAGCTGGGTGTTGTATCCAAATCTTTTCGATGACAGATACGTGGTTAGGTAGCCACATAAAGATATCGTCAGCATCACCGGGATTTGTTTCCACTTGGATTGGTTGATTGTGGCCAGACAGAATGTGAACATTAGAACAAAAGGTAGCCGTTGAAGGTACGGGTTGTGGATTGGACTGGCAGGGCAAGTGTACTCCGAAGTGGCGTTTGGATCTAACAGGCCATAAACCGATGTACCGATAGTTATTCCAAAGCCGAGGAAAAGTGAATATATAATCGAGTAAACCATTCGAACTGACCCAGCCACAATACTGCGTGACTGCAGTTCAAGACTCCCGCATAGAACCATGTACCCTGGTAGAATGAGAGCAATGGACGACTGTGCTAGAGCTGAAAAGCAAAAAAGCCGCCCACCATTGTATGGAATGCTCCCAAAGGCTCGTGCAAGAAATGACGTGAGAACAGCCGCAGAGATCTCGAAAACGTTGGAGTATAGATAAGATCGTGGGGATAGCACCAGTTGTAAGGTTCCCAATAGACAGCCCAAAATAAAAGCGACTGGCATATCGATAGGACGAGCTCCAAAAGCAAACGGCCCAACTGAAGCACTAGCAAGCCCATGTATCAAGATCAAAACCCAAACATTGAATTGGGGTTTTTGCTTCATGATGCTTTCTAGCCTTTCGGTAGCCTCTCCAACCTCAATGACACCGTGACCGACCTCTTTGTAGACTTTGTGGACTTCAAACAACCGGCCTAGGTCTACCCCCTGAGCAGTCTTGACCAGCTTCACATCTGTGGTGTGTGTGGTAGCGTCATCAAAGGCCACAACCATGCAGCCAGGGATATACAAGAACTGGCCATCAACGTCCAATACCTTGGCGGTCATACACATATATTCTTCCAGCCTGTGCGTGGGGGCACCGTATTTCATCAAAACTTTACAGAGACGCAACAGATACTCCTGACGACAATGGAGGTCAGCGATTTGCACGTCGATTCGAACCTCACCGCCATACTCGTTTTCAGCAATCGATTGACTAGACACGACTTCGCAACTTTGGGAGTTCACCAGTGTTGGGCACTGGCTGGACGAGCTTGAAAAGGAGCTCTTCGAACTGAAGTTAAGGAACGGCAAAGATGGTTGTGGTTGTTTCGGCCTTTTTTCCCACCACTTCCTTTTTGGTGGCTTAGCAGTTAGGGAATCCCGGCTAAGAGTCCGACCACAACAAGCGCTCATGTCACTCATGCTGCCGTTGCGAATGTGCAGGCTATTCGGATAGCTGATCTGGTCCATCCTAGGTGGCTGGTCTCCGTCATATTGCCGTTCACGTAATTTCAAGATTGTTGATAGAAGTCTGTCATCAGAGAGGGGGACAACATAGGGATCAGGGCCCTGGTCTTCAGGCTGTAAGCCGGTAACATGGGTGCGAACAGGATACGGGGCATTGGTATCTAATTGATTCATTTGTTGAACAAAGATTCGAGCTTCCGGGAGGTCAGTGGAACGTTGCTGGTCAGCTAACGGCCCTTCTTCATTCTCAATGGCCAAATCGTAATCGTCCTCAGGTAACGAAATAAAGAGCGTATTATCACCAGAATATGAATGAAAAAGTGTTGGTTGATCAGGATATGTGCTGAAATAAGGTTGCTGCAGTGGAGAAGAACCTGATGTTGTAGGGAAAGGAGAAGAAGGTAACTGGGGAGCTTCTGGCGCATAGGATCGACTTTTTCTGGCGCTGATCCCATCATCATCGGCGTCACTGGTGACCTCAGTCGAGGTCTCGTTTGTACAGAGAGTGGGTCCAGAGCTTAGCTGTCCATTGCTTGAGAACGTGGACAAGCTATCGCCCGTCATCACAAGGCTTCCCAAATCCCTGGCGTCAAGAATGCTGGCGGTTAGGGCGGGCCCATAAGGGAGCGAGCACCCTTTCTGGGAGTGGATATCTGACGTTGAGGCTAACCACTGCGCCTGCATATCAAAAATTGGCGGTGCTTGCGCAGGGGCGTTGAAATAATTGGCGACAGGATAAATTCTTGCATTCTTTGGCTTGCCCGGCACAGCCCCTGCCCCGTGCGTTGCCTCGACAAAAGTGGTGCCATTGGCTAACTTGGATGACCATTTATGTGAAAAATTCTGCAAGTTAATGGGCGGCAAGCCTGTATATCGTTCATTAGCACCCCGTGGAGAATTCTTGCTTGGTTTGCGGGAGCCGGTGAGGTTGTACGGGCATAGGTTGAAACAGCGCGCCGCCATTTCTTCATTCAATTCAGGAGTCAAAGCAGGAGAGCCAAATTCCAGGCCTGTGCTATTGTTTGACCTGATTGGGTGGTCGCTGTAAGAGTTGAACTGGGGAGGCCCGTCGAACTGGCTGGGCTGTATCTACGGCGATGATCAGCATACTTGAATACCATTACAGCACACGTTCAAATACCATGATTGAAAAGGGTCCCTCCCGAGGTACAAGGCATACCGCTTGGGTGCCTATTCACGCACAAACACACACTCAATTGGTCGGTATAGTTTTGAGCTGGGGCTGTAGGTATTCGACCTAATAGCTGCTTACATCTGTGGCTAATAAGGTAGCGTTGTTACCCTGTTAAATATTTGTCTCACCAAAGAGCGTACGGATTCCAAGATTCTTTTTGCGTCGGCACAGTGCAGAATCAATCAGGCTGTACGACATAGAGTGTAGTACGTACCGGGTTAACAACCATTGTTGTGGGCGATCTAGATGAGATAGACGTGGAGAGCCAAGGCGATCGGGAGGACGATTCAACACGTAGATGTGTGAGGGGCATGCTCTGTAGAGGGGGGAGAGAAGCAAGGAGCAAGTAAAGTGAAAAGACAAGGATGAGGATGAAGATAAAGATAAGGGCGAGGTTGAGGTTGAGGAAGATAAGGAGGAGAGGAGATCGCGAGACGAGGGGAGGAAGGAGCGGGAGGGGAAGAACGGTTATTTAACCCACCCTGCAAGGCGACCGCCAGGAAACAAGCTCTGCCCCATCGCAACAAGCCTTTGCGGTTTCATCTCCGGCATCGCCAATGCGACTGGCATCTATGCTTACTTGGTCTATGCTGCCGTCTGGATGCCCGATACTTTATGCTTAATGTCGGCCTGCGGGTCGCGCTATCTCCTTCTGCTTCTCTCTCTCTACGGTGGAGCAACACAGGAGCCCGGGGAACGCTGCCCCTCTTTTAATCCTGCTGTCTGTGTTTATCCTTTTCCCTTTTCAACGGCTGTCGAGTGTACCCTATCTCGACCTCGCTCGTCTCACACTGGCTCTTCGGCTTCCAGTGATTCCCCGCCGGGACTTCCACTGTTCGCCGGCTGACTGCAAGGGAGGCCGACATCACATCTGGTCGAGTCAAAAGTGGCTGAGCAGAAGGCCAAGCGGAAAATTTTATGGGCTGTCGGCTGGACCTGGGCGTGCGTTGTGGTGGGCACACGATGGGTCATGGATATGGTCATCAGCGTCTTGTGATGGGTACAGGGCGATGACGCGCGGTCAACGTAGCATAAGGGTTGGAGGACGTGCGTGTCACACCGAAAGGCAAAAACGGGCAATCATATCGAGTCTTGATTCTTGGGAAGCAGTTCCTCGCGATCGTCGCCACATTGGTATTGGTTTGCTGTTCGGTCCGGGTTTGCTTAGGGCTTCCTCATCCGACATTGTTAAGACCATCAGAGGCGAGTAAGCCGAAGTTTGGTGGGTCGAGAAGGAGGAAAGGATGAACAGAGAAAAAGCAACTATGCCAGTCCAGAACTATGACAGGGACCCCCGGGGTTATTATTTGAGAAGACCAATCGAGTGCACAGAACCATGGGTTCTGAGTTGAAGAACCGTGCACTAGAGACCACAATGGCCAGTCTCGAACACGCTCCCAGCTATGACAATGTCTAAGGAACACTTTGCTAATTCAAACCAAGGGGAGACAGGGGCACGATTCGAGTTGCGCCTATAGGGTTTGAACCGCGGAGGATACATGAATAGCAGTGGACCCTGATGGGTACGTTAATGATGAACAGATACTGTCGATCAATCTCCCAACCTGCTGGTTCCGTACTGATAACAACTGCATTGCGTTTCAGGTCCCCCGCCGCAAGGGGCGCATCCGCATCGAATGATACATTGTTGTGGTCTCATCGCTAATCCGCCATCTTTATAAGACATTTCCTATTCGCTCACTTTGTTTACTGATCAGTACGTACTTTATTCTGGGTCCTATCTACTTTATAATTTTAGCTCGCCAACTTTTGGTCTACTAGTAGCCGGAAAAATGCAGATCGACACATCTTGACGGAATGGATTTGCATAGTCTATTACGCGGATTAACAATTGACGTTGACAGACCTGCGATGGTTGGCCAGCGATGGTGCTGCTTTGTGCTACTCTATAGGTTCCCGGGGTGGAGAAGTCCGGTTGTTCTTGAAATCGGGGACCAATAGTCAAGAACGGAAGCAGCATCATAAACAAACCCGTAGAAAAGCAATATCGACGGAAAGAAAAAGGAAAGAAAAGCCAATCTTCTCTCCATGGGTTAGGGGTTGAGTTACGGATACGCGGGGAATGTTCCGCGAGAAAATAAGGTCACGGTGACATGTTCTACATGCAGCCTCATACATACTGCGATAGTGTTCAGTCATTCAGCCACATACTCCGCTAAGCATACTACTGAAAGAAAGGGAGGAATTTGCGGGTATCGGATGCAAGAGTCATCAGGGCAACGCCACTGAGACATGATACAGTCTTATCCTCCTATAAAAAATTTACCTTCGCCTGTAATGAGTCACGCGTAATGTATATGACAATAAAATATCAAAGAAAAAAAAATTGGGATCACCGATATGATCCGCAATACTGACGTTGTTGTGTTACTCAGTGTACAGGAGCCAAACAAAAACAAACGGACAGGCAAAAACTCCCACATTCACCTCACTAATATTTACCAAATAACCCAGCTTGTTTTCAAATGGTGTTTATTATTAACTCCTCGAGGATTAATAAACATGCGAGCCTATTCCGAGTCGATAGACGTATTTTTCCTGGGCCCTCTTTTTAGCAACAAAACTCCTCCGGGTAGGCTGGTGCCTATTTGCAGCGGACATGGAATCTGTCAGGCTTCAGCCATGTCACCAGTACATATGTACCCCCACCTTTCAGTAGCTATTACTATATACAGTTGAGTCATGAGTACGAGTTTACTACCAATCAATAACAACGGCCGTGCTTCAATGTAGCATCATGTACCAAACTGCACCACCAGGTTGCACCTGATTTTAGTGTCGGCACAGAAATAACAAAGTCAGCTTATCACAGTGGCGTAGACTGGATTGCCTGTTCACTAAAAGTTGTTGACCGAAATCTAATTTTGGTGAGGAGGGGGGAAATGGTGGATTGACATGTGAACGCGGGCTGGTTAGGGTTCTTCGTGTCATCTGACCCCAGTGCTGCTGGTGTACGTTAGAGACCGTGGTTAACTCTTGGGTTTGTTCCATATAAAGAAACCGTTGATTAATAAGAATGAACATTTGAAATCTTGATTGACGCCAATTTTATTTACCATGTAGACGATGCGATATGTCAATAGGATGTAGGGTGCCAAGAAAATATCAATCGATATATATTTTCGCTAACCGTGGGTGCTTTTTTACTTTGTTATCAAGCTTCAACATTGGGATGATAATTTTGCTGGCAACGTTCAATATTAAATTAAAAATGAGCGTCTACTATAAATCTACATACTACTTATGCGGCTACCCCGCGAAATTGATATTGCAATGTTTCTAGAAGATTTGATCGAAGGATAGCCAGCTCTGTGATGTAATGAGAGGCTTCTGCGAGGCGGCATCCAGTCCATTCACTAAAGATAGCTAGTGCCTAGCTAGCAACGAATAACAGGCTAAATGTGGTTGTGTAGATTAATTCTAGACCTTCATCAATTCATGTATACTATTGAAAGTAGTGGCACGCTGCACAATCCATCTTTGGTGTAGCTAACATCTGGACAATATAGGAATACCCCCACAGACATCTTGGTACCTAAATATACTTCATATTTTGAGTGCTACAGAAAAACGGAGCTCAGGCACCCCGCATCGACTAGGATTGAAATGCCGGCTTGTTATCCGTTGTTTCAAAATGGACCCCTTTGTCGGGTTCAATGTTTTTGGTAACTCAGTCATATATCACATTTGTCACAAAAAATGTACATAGCCGAGGTAGTATAGTTGACATCAATTGATCCATTCTGCAACTGCCAATTGAATGCACTATGCACCAAATATTCGTATCGGAACTGGATGGTTTAAAAATCACCACGTTTAATTCCGGATGATATCCGCACCTGTAGAAACCGATACCTCGTATCGTCGACCAGCCTAAAAGAAGCAAAAAGAGAAGGATATCCAGCAATGGCCCAAAAAAGAAAGATCTACCGCCTCAAAGCCACATAATTCCTCAAGTGGCTATCTGCGCAACTATGGAGGCATCCGAGATTGCGCAAAAGCTTCCGATTGGGTTACTCTAAGTTGACTGACCCTGCCGCATAGAACAATCGAGATCTAGTCCTCAAACCACATGTTATCAAATTAGTGGGTGGCAATGCAACCACTCTGTGCGACCGTCTTGCAGCAAATGGATATTCCATAAGGGCTAGACTTGTTCCTCGTGGTATCCGTTTACATGTACCTGGACGGATTCAGCAACCATATTCTTGACTATCAAACGCCAGTATCACCCAGCAGAAAGGCAACAGAACAATAGAAGAAAAAGCAATTACAAGCCGGTAGCCGCCTTGCCTCCTCGTCGCCGGAAAAAAACCAGAAAAAAAAAAAGCTCGGTATCCGACAGGATAGGACAAAACACGCGAGCTTTCCCCGTCGGCGGAAGAACGTGGCGATGCGATTTCCCGAGATGAAGCTGGAGATAATTCTGGCGAGACTTTTTTTGGATTGATATATCCAGAACAAAAGGAGGAGGCTGAGCTGAGGAACCACGACCCTTTATACATGTGTTATATTGGATTCAGTGATACATCAGATACATGCCACATTTTGTTGAATAAATTGTTGACAGCAAGCTGTCTCATGCAGAATTTCTTAAATAAGCCTTACACTTGGGAATTCAAAAATCTAGTCCCAATAGGATGTTTCATGGTATTTGCCTGCATAGCTGTGTTTCCATGCGCAAGTAGCTGAATGTGTCACACGTGTGAGACAACATTAGTGGTGCAACCACCCAAGAAAGAAAAGGCTGATTTGTATCAATATTAGGAAAATTATTACCGAGGAACATAGTGGCATGATACTCTCCCTACAAAAATGATGAAAAATTTTTTCGAATGTGTAGTAAATCCCATCAATCTTCATGGGGCTTCTGGTTAGGGCACGAGAAGCCCTATCCGGATGGATGAGTAGTAATTACGTATTTACGTGGAAGCTGATAACACTTGATCTATTGATATGTTTGCATGCTACTGTAGCTTTCTAGACTCTTCTTCAGTCACATGTTATCTGTACCATTTAACAAAATGCCTCCTTTATAATGTTCCAACACCTATACTACATTGGGGAAACTTGCACGTGCACTTATCATAGTCATCAAATTTGGCACGGCCTTGAAATGGCCTTGATTCAAGTACAAAATATCTTCATCGCTATTTGTTTCCTTCCATACAGTCGTTGCAACGCCTCCGTCTTGGACCCCCTAAACACCGGCTTATATCGCAAAGAAGAAAAGGCAAAAAAAAAAGAATGGGAATAACAACAAAAGTTCAAACCACAAACAACAATCAGAAAAGTGCGCCTGCGTAGTCTGGTATCACATCAAAACATGGCCGTGAAAACATTCGACTTTATTATACCATCCTCATTCTCATCTCCTCTCGACCCGGCTAAGCGCCCCGAGAATCACGCCAACGTCTTCTCTCGGGCGCCTTGTATGTCGTGTTCGCAGAGAATCTTTATCGCTGTCTTTATTATCTTGATCACTGCCTTCTAGTTCCTGCGATCGAGCTGCATTTCGTGCATCTCGTTCTTCCAGTCGTTGTGAACAGATTCGTAGTACCTCTGACGATATTCGGTCTGCCGCTGAGCGGAATATATCAATGTCATGTAATCCAGAGGCGAATGAATCCAATGTTGGCGCGAGAGATGATGTGATATGGGACAGGCGATTTGAGACGGTGGCAGGTGGGAGAGGAGGATTGGCGGAAGAAGATGGTTGAGGAATCGCTTTCCCGTCTTGGGAATTATGGTTTATTCGAAGACTTTCAAGCCCAACCGTATTGACAATTGACCGTTGGCTGGGGTCCAATGCGGCTATATCTATACGTTTCTGGTTCTTAGACGAGGAGTCATCCTCGGAGGTTTGCTGAGCTGATGATCCAATTGCTGGTATTGACGGATGTCGTAATAACGCTTTCAGAGCTTGCTTTTCGTTTTGTAACCTGTAATTCGTCAGTACTAGATGCTCTTATAAACAAACCAAGAAATCTCTAAAGCATACCTAAGAATTTGCTCCTCCAACTTCTTGATCTTATCCGCGTTCTGTATATTCTTCGGGTTGGGCTTTTTAACAACGACTGTTGGAGTAGGAGCATCTTCTCGTGAAAACCAGTCCGATAAAGCAGACTTATTTGCAAAGTCATCGACCAACTGTTCTTTTATAAATCGAGCTATGACAGAATTAGACAAACGAGACGGATCAGAATGGAAAAATGTGACATACCAGCTCGACGAGCATCATCATCAACTGACGATGATCGAGACTGTTTCTCGTCCATGGCGCGGGTTGCGCACCATGTAAGTAGTTGTTTCATTCGGCGAGGCTCTGGGAGCCCTTCACTGGCAATGTGCTTGTAAAACTCGGAGGTAGACACCTCTTTATGCGGGATTGCTGCATGTGAAATGTTAGCGGACTGGATCATTCCTGGAGATGCAAAAGTGGCCGTACCATTTGACGTTCCCGAGTCTATCAGAGAACTCGCTCTTCGTCCTCTCATTCCTAAACTACTCCGCCTTTGTCCCTTTCCGCCGCGTTCTTGTCTCATCTCCTTATTCCGCCGTATGACTGGGGTGTCTGCGACGGGCAATGCAATCTTTGTACCTCTTTCTTGGCGATCATTATCAGGGGATTCGAAGCTGGCGTGGTTTGTCGGTTGCGATTTGGAGGGCCGGCCCCTCTTTGGTGTTTGTGATGGTGGTTCTTCGCTTCGCTTTCGATTAACTCGTTTCCCAGTTTGCGGTTCTAAAGAATCTCTGCCTGAACGCCGCCTCGAGGGCTTCCCGTTGGATGTGCTGTCTTCTCCGACTGATGCTCTCGCAGCCTGGGCTTTCGGTGGACGACCTCTTTTTGACTGTGGATTGGTTGCTTTATCGGCTGTGCTTTCGTTTGTAGAAGTGACCTCAGATCCTAGTTTTGGTTTCTTTGGCGCAGCAGCTCGAGTGAACTTGAACCCTTCATCGTCCTCATCATATACAGCTGGATAAATCGACTGTATCAGTACACAGTAAAACGCACAGGAAATCAAGGCTCTGTTACTGACCAGCATTTCGTTTATTCACACTCCGCGTTGATTTCTCCTGCGCCGCGCTCTCATCCACGCCGTTTTCCTTCTCACTGAGTCGTCTCCCCCGCCTCCGGTCTCCGTTGCTCTGTGCAGACGACGACGCAGGCCGTGCCTGCGACGCCGCCATGTCAATGACTCTTAGAGGCTCACGATACGTGCTCGTTGTTGTTGTCGTTACAACCGCGACGGTCATGTCAAACGGCGTATATCAGAACGCGCGCTTCAAAAGATCAGAAAGTTGACCAGGCCGTCAAAAGCCCGGCTTTCTCGTTTTCGAGTAACTCCACACAGTCGAAATGTCTTCTTATCGTGGTGTCGTAGAGCGCAATCGTACAATCAAGTCGTCTTCAGCGCCGGTCGCAGAAGGTCTGGAATTTGGGATGAAGATGAAGTCGCGCTCCCGACGCCAAACGATTCCGGGACGCGCGCGCCGCCGCCGGGTTTCCTTTTTTTTGTTTTGGGAATTTCAGCAATCACCCCTTTCGCCAACGCGTAACGTTTTTGTCGCTCGTTTCCTCGACGGGTCTGGATGTTGGTGTCGAAGTCGGAAGATTTGTCGGTTGCAGCTTCGCACGATGCGAGTCGGTTCCAGTCGTCTTCACCTGCGCCAACACGCGCCACGACCAAAACAACGGTGCGTGGGGACAGCTAGTCCGTTTTGGGACTAGTGTGGTTGGGCACGAGGGGAAAGTCTGGTGCCAAGACTTTTACTGACTGCATCATCCTCATAGTAATTACGAGTCAATTGCTACAGAATAAGAAACCCAAGTGAGAATTGTGTGAGAGGAGTGTGAGAGAAGAAAGAAGAGAGATGGCCAAAGGCTCATCCGTACATGTGGTCCTTTGACCTCGTATAATTCGTAACGCGTATCATATCTATTTACATCGGTTTCTCTATCTCCAAGGAAAGTAGCTTGGGAGCATCAATCCTGGTATGGTATGGACATTGAAATGTAATGAGTCGATGAGTTGATCATTAACTTCCATGGCATATCCTGCCAACATCCGCGCTACTTCGGATCTCGCACCGTTGAGGGAAACGATATGACCTATCGTATCTCGACGGAAAATCTATTGTCATGCCAACAACGCCTGTTTGCTGGGTAGTACTTACCCAGCAATCCTGCGCTTCGCATCTTCCATTTCTTCTACTGTGATCTCATGCTCTTTTTGCTGCACATCCGGCTCAAACTGAGGGACATCTGAACTGTGGCCAATGGACATGCCCACGCGGATCTATACGGAGCAATCGTGATTAGTACATACATCTCGACTTGTATTGGAATCAACTTACCAGAGTTTCAAGTGCGCCCTTCGAGTTATCCACCATGTCCGTGTCAAAGTTCATCTTTCCCGATTCAAACAAAAGAACGATAGTACTTCCTCCAAACTTGAAATAACCCAATTCTTCTCCACGCGCAACTTCTTCTCCAGACTGACGCGTGATCACCGTGCTACCAACCATCATAGCACCGACACATATGGCCATCACCCGGCCGTGGGTCGGAGAATCTATAGGAACCAGAACTCGAACATTCTCGCCATAGACATCGAGGGCTGAGCGAATAGCCATCGGGTTCACAGTGTAGTATTCGCCCTCAATAGGCTTTGGAGTACCTAGCACTCCGTCCACGGGTATGTGGAAACGGTGATAGTCTTGAGGGGCCAGTCTGAAAATTCCAAGAGCACCATTCTTGTATCGAGCCACATCTTCTGGGTACGCCTTGCCGAGTAATCGTTCCACCGAGAACTCGCGTCCTTTGATCCAAATTTTTGTGGCGTCTTCAATCCGGTCAAACACGACACTGCGGCAATCGGCCGGAGAAACTATGATATTCGGATCATCCGGGGCTGAGCAAGGACGTGCTCCGGGTTTTAGTTTGCGGTAGAAAAATTCGTTGAAATTTTTGAAGTTCTCCGGGGGCTCCAATACCTCGGACATGTCAAGCTGATGGAAATTGATGAAGCTTTCGATCTGGGTGGCAGAAGCAGGATCATCATACTTTCTACCTTGTTTGATGCTAAGGGACTTGAGCATCTTTCGAACTGTTATCTTGTTAGCGTGAAAATAAAATCCCTTTTGAAATATGAACTTACTTCTCTTCTTCTCCATGTCACGACTCTTCAGTCCTTTGTAGAGTAATCGGATGCCAAGACGAACGTAGACGCTCATTTTTTCTTCATTGATCTGGCCAGTAATGCGGTCTTGAACAAGAATATTGGCTGAATTTGCACCCAGCCGATAACCACCGTAGCCGATCTTGGTAACGACTTTACTATACCACTTCCGTTGCGCTTGGCTAGATGTGACAAAACCACCCATAACAAGGTTGTCAACCTGCCGCCAATCCTGGCTGACACAAGTTGCGAGGTGAGTGATGATGTCAGCATCAGATCGTTTACCTAGTCGTGGTTGGTGACACAGGGGGCATTCCGCGATCTCGATTACATGCTCCTCGCCTCTCTCGTCTATGAGATCGTCGGGAGCAAGATCCCCATATCCAGGAGATGGTTGGTCGACTTCCGCCTGGTTGGTAACGTCCGGTTGCCGGGCCTCGTTTAGTGATAGTCCTTCTGTTATATTTTCAGGGGCAGTATTAGTACCGCTGGAATCGCTTGGACCGCGGATTTCTAGTGAAGAGAGTGCATTTGATGTTAAATCCTGAAGTTTGGAAGCGACTCCGCCGTAATTGCGCTTTTGTACCTTCTGAAGGGCATCTTCTAAGCAGATCACGGCTTGATCGAACGTTAATTCCACCGTTTCACTCGCCTGGTTTTCACCTGTGAACCTGGCAAAAAACTCATCGATTGTGGACTCTTTCAGTGTCGAACCAAGAGTGTCAAGCATGGTGGTCAGTTCTATCTTGCTAATTCGACCGCTGTCATCGGCATCGTACTGCTTCAGCATAACTCTCCAAAACTGCTGCCGAAGAGCTTTGTACGGCATGTATTTAGCTTTGATGAAGAGTTGTGGTGAGTATTTGTCTTCCCAACGATCCTTGTTCTTCAACGACAAGGGAATTGTGTAAACCCTGAGGTCCTCATCTTCGGTAGTGGCTTGACCAAGGGTTGGAGCATCCTCCGTCTTTGGTGTAGTGGGACCAGGGACGGTGAGGAGTGAATTGTTACTGTCGGTGGGAATGGATGTTGGAGGGGTTGGTACAGAGGCTTCGGACTGAATCATGCTAGAGAGCGACGCGTTGGAAGCTTTTGATTTCAGCGTTTGCTTTGACGATTTGCTGAGGCTGGCAGAGGACGTAGTGCGGGACATAGGCAAACGAAAACGGGACTTTTGAGTGTGCATCGATCTACCAGCCACTGGGGGTTCCTGGAGTTTGTACAGGCCAGTCTCTGAGTCGGCTTCAGGGGCGGCCGAGATGAGTGTCTGAAGCGGTAATTCGGCAGTCGCGACAAGATCATTTCCAGAAAGCTTGTCCCGGTCAACGACGGTAAACCTTATAGTGTATGATTGTTCGTGTTTCATGACCTGAAAGACCATTTTCTCGTCAAATACCGGATTCAAGTTATGGCGGATCACTCTGGTTCGAAGAGTCTTTCTGCCGAGAGAGGTGACAACGAAAGGGTCCATATCGAACGATGTACGGGTCACTAATTCGAGTGTTAGAATATAGAGAGCTTGACGAAAAAAGGGGTGGATGGCTCATACTATTCTTCTCTGGAGGGAGATCGGTAATCCTGTTTACTTCGATAAAAACAATCCCATCCATGCTGCTGGATGCGCCCGAGAATTGGTAGGCTCTGGCGGCAATTGACTTCCGCTTCAGGCGGGCAATACGTAGGCGACGCCTTCGCTTTTCGACCACATCTGGCTTAGTAGGGTCATCTGTTTCGTCTGAAGTTTCTTCATCTTTCTCGTTGTCGTCATTGTCGTCGTTGTCGTCCTGGTCGTTCCACGATGCGGGCGGCAGGGTTGCATCGTCGTCTTCGTCGGCAGCACACACGATGGTTCTGAATTTGCGATATGTATCGGAGGGAGATGCATTGGGATTGGTGGTATCGAGCAGCGAGAATTGAAGAAGGATCTCGCCCGAAACCACGCTCTCCTTCTTCTTGCGGCTTTTTCGCTTCGATTCCAATGTATACCATTTTGGCTAGTACGATGGTTCAGCTCTGTGTTCAGTCTCTAGTTTGATGTGATTTGCAGATGCAAGTACCTGTGGCTGAATCTCCCCGTCCGAGAAGATTTCTTCAAGAGGAATATCGAATTCTCCCATATAATCTCTACCAAAGCGATCGCGGTCCCAGCAGACACATTCCAACAAGGGAACGCCCGAGACGGGTAGGTCAAAGGTCACGTTCCAGTCGGGGTTGAGTGTTTTCGAGATGGTTGGCGTCGACTGGCGCGAGGTTCCGAGAGAGACAATCAAATACTACGCGGTTTAGCAATTGCAGAGTTGGGCAGGTTGACTACACTCACCGGGTCGCTTGTGCCACCTCTGTCCTTGGCTGCCAAGTCTCTTCCCTGCAAATTGCTCAGACATCAGCGTCTTGCCAAAAGGGCGGTGGGCAAGGGATGCGGGGGGGCCTTCCTTACCTTGACCACGTTCACTCGCAGGGCGAGCGAGGATTCAGTTGGGGACCTCATTGGGCTGGTGCTTCGACTCTGCTGTAAGGGCGTGTTGCTCCTGGTGTTGCTTCTGGAGCTGAAGCGTTGAGGGAAGAGACGGACCATTGTCGACGAGAAGGAAGGTGGGTGCGGGGTAGCAGCGGAATTGATAGACACGGCAGATGACGTTGCGTGTGGATCGAGGCCAAGGAGCTTGCCTTGCTTCAGCGCCCTGCAGACATGAGAGAGTGAGATGTAGGGCGAGAGAGCGACAGGCAGGCAGAGAGAAGAGCGAGAGAGGCCAGACGGTGAGCGAGTGTGGGTGTTGCAGAGGAGAGTTTCCAGGAAGTGACGCGATCCCACATGCAGGTGAGTTAGGACGTACGTGCTGCGCTGTTGCACAGGGTGCTGCTGCTGCTGCTAATAATAACAATGGTAATAGGAGTATGTAATAATACAAATGATGCAGTCCCTGTCAGTTCAGCTGTGTGGGGATGCCCAAATGGGAATTGCGTAGCGCTGTAGACGAAACGAACTAAGGAAATAAAGTCACGTCGGGACAACAGCCGCACAATCGCCCGTCTCAATGCGACACAAGAGAGCAGGAGCAATCATAACAGAGACATCTCTCTCTCAAGTGTGTGTGAAAGAGAAACAGAAAGGGGGGAGCGCTTGAGCCTCGAGGCTGTCTGGTGGGGGACGAGAAAAGAAAGAGCGAGGAGAGGAGAGGGGAAAACTGGGAACACGAGCGGTGGGAGAAAGTCGGTGATTAAGATTCACGAATAGTAAGACACAGCAAGTAGCAGGGGTGAATAATGAAACACAATGGCATGCATTAATTTTGTGACAATCCAATTGACCCGTAACGAGGCCGAGTCAGTGAGCGCGCTGTGGAGCGTGCGACATTATTGATTTGTTCTTGTTTGTGTGTAGACGGATTATTGGCTCCAGGGACCAAGGATGCCTCAGAGTCCAGGCATGAAACTGGTTTTTAGCACGGAAGCGCCCGGAGTAAGCAGCCGATAATGCCTGTGGGGAACCCTCTGCACGTCTTGCCTTGTTAGGTTTTCACTATTAATAGCCTCCTACTCTTCAAAAACAAAAGAAACAAACCAAATAACGCCGTCTACACAGATGTACCTCCTTTGAGTTTGTTCGTTCGGGATCGGAGGCTCAACCAGGCAATGATGGTCTTGGCGGTGGATCGGCGCAGGGCTGAGAGTTGGATCTAGAATCCTTTGGGTGCAACACAGTAGCAGGCAGCAACAATAATGATATAATGATACTGTGAATCACAGTCTGATACTATTAATAAAACCACGGTACTCGCCAACTATTATACTACGGACAACCAAGTTTGCTATACACGAAGCCAGCCGCTCCTGGCGGTGATGGCTCCATTTTGGGTAAACCATGTCTAGTCAGTATCAACAGTCTCTACGGCTGGCGGGGGAAGTTCAATCATGTAGACCATGTCCTGATAATCTGTGAAATACGCCGAGAATGCAAAATGAACACCATTAATCTATCCGCTCCTCAGTCCTGCCCCAAACCTCGTCCACGCTGGATTTGCCCTGGGTCTCAGGCACTCTCAAGTAGATCAAGAACCCAAAAAAGGCAGAGAGCGCCGCGAAGATCCAGTAGATCCGCCCGGCGCCGCCTAGTGCTTCGTTGAGGACGGGGAAGAACTGAGCGACGATAAAAGTAGCAATCCAGTTGGCAGACAGAGCCCAGCTCTGCGTCGCGCCAACCGCCTCAGGCCCCACGAGCTCAGAAGCAAGAATGAATGGGACAGGCCCCAGTCCGACTGCAAAGCTGGCCACGAAGAATAGGCTGGCCAGAGCCGACACGACCTTCTGCCCGACAGAGATGCCAATGGCCAGAAGCACAGACCCGGTGCCCATGCCTAGGATACTCAACAAAAGACACCTCTTGCGGCCGATTTTATCTGGCAGCGGAGAGCAAGCAAGAGTGACAACGAGATTTATGACGGAGATTATCACTGCCAAAAGCGGAGCCGCTGTCGGTAGGGTGCTCTGCAGCAACGAGACACTGTACATAATGATGCTGTTGACGCCAGTGAATTGCTGGGCAAGCATCACAATGACCACTGCAATGATAGCGGGCCGATATCTCTCATTCGTAGCGACCGTCAAGATGGTAACGGGCTGGCTCCGCGGTGCGGTGTGTTGTTGTGACAAGAGCGACTCCTCCTCGCCTGTGCTATTCTCCGTCGACAAAGTAGCCTTCCAGGCCCTGACCTCGTCCTCAATATCGGCATCTTTCCCACGGATGCGCTGAAGGACTCGTAATGCTTGGTTGGTGTGTTGATGTTCAGCCAACCAGACTGGGCTTTCCGGCACCAGGATCAAACCAAAAAACTCGGCAATTCCGAGAGCAGCACCCACGCCCAATATGTTTCGCCATAAGCTGTCCCGACTAAGAAAATATCCGAGAGTCTGAGTCAACAGAATCCCGACGTTGGTCATGACCTGGGTGAAGGCACCGAAAAAACCCCGAGACTGAGGCGGAGCGATCTCAGACACAAAAATAGGCCCAACCACAATCGAGGCGCCAGCACCGATTCCTGAAAGAAATCTCCCGATGCTCAAAATACCAATGTTAGGGCTCAAGGCCTCTGCGATGGAGCCCAGGGCGAAAAAGGCGGTGGTTATTCTTAGGGTCAGCCTCCGACCGGACTTGGTAGCAAGCGGGCCCGACAGGAGAGCCCCGAGGAAACCACCAAGCGTGTAGACGGAGGAGACGAGGCCGAATTGGGATGCATTCATCGGGATGCATTGGGGCAGGCGAGTCGACACATCGGTTGAAGTGATGCTCTTTTTCTCACAGGTGACGACAGCTTGCGGAGCGTTTAATTCGGCCTAATTACGCTCATAAATTAGCGTCAGTAGCTTCTAAAAGTAAAAGATTGATGTTGGTGATAGTAGAGATATGTCCATACCAGATGGAAGCCAAACTGAAGAGGCCCCAGTGTTGCGACAAAGATCAAGTAAATCAGGTAAGGAGTCACGTTGGACCGGCTCGCAGTCGGCGACACCATTTGGGCTGTGGTGTAGACTGGAAGTCTTTCCTCTCTTTTCTCTCTTCGATAGTTAACGACTTATTCAGACTGCATGTTTGGCGTTGGTAGTGAACAGAGGAAGAAAGAAGAGGAAGAGTGGTGAGACGGGACGAGGGGCCGAAAGGGAAGGCAGACAGACAGACAGAGGGAAGGAGCTCCCCGTGCCGATGACGTGGGTGAGGCTCACGGGACTTGCCAGCAGCAACAACACACATCGCAATACACAATCTATCTATCTATTTGCTTCATTTACTATTCTCTGGCTTATTTTGCTGTTTTTCAAAGAATGGATCTTCTACACCCGGTTCTTTCGCACCCTTATCACGCCCATATATTAGCCGATACGCGACTCAGCAACAATATGGCAACAAAACAACATCCGGCAGACGTCCGACATGCATCACACGCCAGGAGGCAGCATGAACTCTACAGCAGACGCATTCTTCAGGCAGCCAAAGCTCGCATTCCCGAGGCGCCACGTTTTCAATGCCCCCTCGCTGTCTCCGCGGTCTGCAGCAAGAAGCCGACGCTACGTATGTACGCACATGGACATGGACAGGTCAGGGCAGGTCAGCACAGGGCAGTCTGAGTAAGGGCTGCATTCGCCGGCGGCGTCTCGCAGCACTGTGCTAATTAATCAATCAATTAATAGTTACGGAGCATGTTCGCGATGCTGCGGAGTCCGGCTAGCCCGGCCGGCTCTCACTCCCCACGCCGCTCCGTCCACATCGTGCTACGTACTTTCGTCACTCGACTCGTTCCACTTTCACCGTCCACCGCCTGTCCTCACGCGCCACCAACCATCGGTCATCTCGGCGGATCTCTTAACTAATCACCTCGAACCAACTTTTGTCGTCGTTATAACCGTCTCCATTATTCCTACATGAGCCTGACCAACCCGCCTTCATCTGCCGGCGGGCCTCTGACGACCTCCTCTCTCCGGCCCACTGCCGCGTCCAATCTGAACCTCAAGAGAACCGTCCAGGCTGCTTTTGATGGTAATTATTAGACTGTTTTCGTCTTGCCTAGCCTTCTTTCGCTTCTACTTCTTCTTGTCTCTCTCTCCAGCATGTTCGCTTGACCGTGTTCCGCATCTTTCTTTTGTGCCGTTATTGCGATGGACTCCGGCCCCTATTCTTTGTCCCATCATCCCTTGAAACTATAAACCGCATGTGTCTTTGCGTATTTTCCTTCTCGCCATGTTTGGAAAGAATTTCCCCTACCCACACAACCTCGGTGGCGCCTATCTTCGTGGTAATTTCCCTTCCTGTAGTGGTCACGTGAAGGGTTCCTTGATTTGGGCATCTTGTCAAGAAAAAAAAGTTCCCTCTCTTTTTTCCATGATTCGATTCTTCAATGATTTCCTGCCTCTTCTAGACTCTCTGTTTCTCTCCGAGAATTGCCACCGTGTTGCGCGCTAACGATTGTCCATGCAGACTCCGGACGGTCAGGGAGTGGCTACACAAGCAAAGTCCACGTCAGAGAGCGATATCACATTGTCGGCTTCATCAGTAGTGGCACATATGGCCGCGTCTACAAGGCAGTCGGGAAAAATGGCAAGAAGGGCGAGTTCGCCATCAAAAAGTAAGCATCTCCGGATTCTGGGAAAGAAATGATCTAACTCGTTTGCACCAGGTTCAAGCCCGACAAAGAAGGCGAGTTGATTCAATACACGGGTCTGTCACAGTCTGCCATTCGAGAAATGGCCCTGTGTTCCGAACTCAACCATCCAAATGTGGTAGGACTTGAGGAGATCATACTGGAAGATAAATGTATCTTTATGGTCTTTGAGTATACCGAGCATGACCTGCTTCAGATTATCCATCACCATACCCAACCACAGCGACATGCCATCCCCGCAAAGATGGTTCGTTCCATTTTGTTTCAGCTACTGAACGGCTTGCTTTACCTGCACACGAACTGGGTGCTTCATCGGGACTTGAAACCCGCCAATATTTTGGTGACGTCAGCCGGGGCAATTCGAGTCGGCGATCTCGGTCTTGCGCGACTATTCTACAAACCGCTGAACTCTTTATTTGCTGGCGATAAAGTTGTGGTCACGATCTGGTATCGTGCGCCGGAGCTACTGCTCGGCAGCCGCCATTACACTCCGGCCGTCGACATGTGGGCGCTCGGGTGCATATTCGCCGAGCTGCTGTCCTTGCGTCCCATCTTCAAAGGCGAAGAAGCCAAGATGGACAGTAAGAAAACAGTGCCATTCCAGCGCAATCAGATGATGAAAATAGTTGAAATATTGGGCTTTCCTCGACAAGAAACCTGGCCAGGACTGGCCGCCATGCCCGAGTACAACCAACTCCAATCAATGATGCAGTCGATGAAAATGTCATCTAGGGGAGGTATGCACTACAACAAGCCATCCAGTCTGGAAACGTGGTATAACCAATGCTTGAAGAATGGTGGTTATTCGTCAAGCAACAAAACAGGCAGCCCCGGCGCGGAAGGGTTTGACCTATTGTCGCGACTCCTCGAGTATGATCCCACCAAACGAATCACGGCGGAAGAGGCTCTGGACCACCCATATTTCACAAACGGCGGACCCATCAGCGCCAATTGCTTTGAGGGCTGTGAGAATAAATATCCCACCCGCCGGGTCACTCAGGATGACAATGACCTCCGTAACGGCAGCCTTCCCGGCACCAAACGCAGTGGCCTGCCCGATGATTCCCTGCTTGGGCGAGCAGCCAAGCGTCTCAAAGAATGAGAAAGTATATTTGAATATTCAGCATGGAAGGCGTTATTGGACATAAAGGGTCTTTCGGGCATTGTTTTACTGCCTAGTTATACCATACGGCGTTTGTAGAGCTTGTTTTAATGGTTGTTTTGTTGTGTAATTGAAACTAAAAATGAAAATGAAAATTGCATACGATTATCGATCTTAATCCCAATATATACTTACACTTCCCGATCGACTGCTAGATTCACAGAACGCCCTTGTACCCTCAAATATCCCCCATTCCTGTCATTAAAAGCCGGTATCCCAATCAAGATCAATCAATATCCTGGAATATCGTTAGCCTGACAGAATCACCCAAAAATGAAACCAAAACACAAAATTGAAGCATACCACTTTGCCCTTTGCGATTACTGCCATCTTCTCCGTTTTTACCATCTTCGTTTTTACCATAAGCAGAAGCCTGCCCCCCGGCTTCTTTGATGTCCAGGTCATCTCCCCGCAGCTTCTCAAAGTAAGACTTGATGTCATCGGCACCAACGGCTTGGCCGCTCTCTGCAAATGGTTTCAAAAAGGCCTTCACCTTGTCTCGCAGATGGTTATATACCATGGCACCCTCGATGGCTCTGACACGATCAATGTTACTGAGAGCTGCTTCACCGCGATCTAGAAGACTGCCAGTTCCTTGACTACCGCCGCCATTCGCCTCGTCTCCGTCTTCGGACAATGGAGGCTCGTATGCTTCTTCTTCTTCTCGAAGCTGTGAGTGAGGAACAAGATTGTGGAAACAATCCGGACAGTGGCATAGATGGTCACGGAAATCTTCTTTCAAAAAGAGGGAGAATGCACCGAGGGGGGCTTTGTCCGGTAGAGATTCATGCTTATGCTTCACTGTCTCTGGTTTTTGGTCTGGGTCTTCCTGGATGGTTTCCAGCTTCGTTTCTTCACCTCCTCTAGACCGCTTAGCGTCGCGGTCTTCTTCGAGGTCATCGTCATCTGCTTTTCGTTTTCGAGATTGGGGTTGGTCCTCCTCGACTTTCTGGGCTTCTGTAGTTTCTTGATCGACTTTCTCTGAACTCTCCTCTTTCCCTTTATAAACTGGAGACAGAAAGCCTTTTGTGCCGGCATATCTTTTCAACCAAGGGTTGGAATCTAGACACTTGTAGCAGACAAATGTCTCGAAATCATCCTCGTCAGGAAACCCTGGAGGCAAGGGGGCTTCTTCCTCATCTTCTACGGGTTTATCCTCCTCTTTCGCGCCGTTCTCTGAAGCTGGTTTCTGTTCTCCTTCTGCCTTGGCCGCATTTTGCCATCCCCGAGGCAGGCCGATGAGACACTCAGGATGCCACCAGTCTTCCCCGCATCCACCAGTTTCGACGGTGCCCAGACCAAGACATTGAAACATTGTGCCCTTTTCCATGTTCGGGTCGTATTCTTCTTCACATCCACAGAAGCGATTGCGGAAATTATGGTTGTACTTGTTGCCATCTGCCGGTGTCTGAGAATGAACGCCCTTGGCGCCAGTCGCAGAGTCTGCGCGAAGTGTACATGTTGATTTGTCGGGAAGCCGAGTCGTACCGCAGTCGCACTCAAAGTTCCTTTTGGTGAAGAGTTCCACCAACGTGTGTTCCCCGTGGCATGAGATCGAGCAAGAGTAGCAGACTCCCGCGGCAGTGTAAGGGTCTTCGGTATTCGACGGAGGAGGATTGCAGGTCAAGCAGGCAAAAAGCGTCTGTCGAAGAGGGCCCAGTTCCTTGGTGCAAGAGTCGAATGCCTATTCTTTTGTTAGCGGCGTGTTTTGCTGATGACAAGATCGCATGGCAAATTATCGGGCTCACATAAGGTAGAACTTCGCGCGCATCAGCTTCGAGCTGCAATTGGGATTCGATGTATCTAATTAGTCGAGTAAGTCAGAAGAAGCGCCGAGGGAAAGATTGTTGATGCGTACTCCTTTGCGGTGTGAGAGTCTTGCGAGACAAAGCTCTCGCGGCGACGACTGGCGGGCTGTTCATGGCCTTCGGTGGGCTGACTGGGGTTATCCTGGGATGTCATTGCGAAGAGAGTTCCCCGTGTATTCCAAAATCAAGAATCGGTATTGAGCAAGACACGTCCAGCAACAACAAGGGACGGCGCAGTGACAGCCTCGTCGATGACCGATCCAATGCCATGACGCGACTCACGACATGATGTTTGCTCTGTTTGTTTGCACCACGTGATTTCCGCGCACCAGTGACCATTGAGTGGAGCAACATGTGAAGGCGTGAGTTGCCATTACTAGCAAGGAAAATCCTCAAAGGGTTTAATTGAAACGCGACGCGTCGATGAATTAGGTTGTCTGATGCTTTTGCTTGCTTAGGATCTAAGGGGAGATCTATGAGGTGACGGGCTCATTATTTGCTTCTTCTGAGACGCCGCTCTATTGACATATTTTATTTTATTTAAACAAGCGAATAAAAATAAAGGTGTGTATACTGATTGTATAGAACGCAAAAAAATGCCCCCCCCCTGGCAAAGATCAAGATTTAAGTGTTGCAGGGTGGTTAACGAAGCTGAAGCGAAATATCGCGTAGCGGTCTAGCCGAAAGCGGTATAATTGCGACGCGACTTCGCGTCGCGTCGAGGCCCCGCTGCCAATTTCAACCACCTCACGCTGTCGTTTCTCAGCATAGGCCGCCCTTTGTGCGCATTCATACCGCTTTCCCCCAAGCACCTGTTTGGATACCAAGATCGAAAACCATCATCTCGACTTGATACAAAAGTGTGAGCCTGATAATCCGCTCAAAATGAGGTAGATGAATACAGCCCCTTTATTTACATGCAGAGACTTACCCGCAACGATGCAGTTCGCCATTGCGGCCCAGCACATCTGCTGCGAATCGCGGCCTGGGCAATTTGAATCGTCGGAAGAGAGACAGAGAGGCCGACGATGAGACCTCCTCGGTTGCCCCCCCGTCGAGTCGTGAGTTTCCTTCACCAGCTGGCCCTGGGGTCCGGTCTGACATGGATGCTAATCTGTCGCAGCACCGCCTTCGTCGCCTCCAATGCTCCCATTCGATGACGACCTTGACCGCGATGAAGACGAGGAGCTCATGGGAGACATTGACGATATCGAGGAAATGGCAGAGGATGAAGATGGCATTGATCTGTTTGGCGACAGCTTCGAACGAGACTACAACAAGGATGCTCAACCACAACAGTATCGAGGCAGATACATTGATGATGACGACGACCAAGAAGAGCTCGACATGGCAACCCGTCGACAGCTCGAAGCCCGACTCGACAAGCGGGATCGCGAGGCTGCACGTCGTCGACGTATGCCAGCCGCGTTTCTTCAGGACGATGATGAAGATGTAAACATGGATCTTAGCCGCCAGGTCCGCCGCAGGAGGCACCATTACGATGAAGACCGTGATGAAATGGACATGCAGGACGATATCATGGACGAAGAGCTTACTCTCGAGGAATTGGCTGATCCAAAGGCCGCCAATCTCACAGAATGGATTCTCCAACCCCAGGTCATGCGTACCATTGGCCGTGAATTCAAGGCTTTTATGACCGAGTTTATCGACGCTTCTGGTCGATCGGTTTACGGAGAACGAATCAAGACTCTTGGTGAAGTCAACTCTGCATCCCTAGAGGTCTCTTATGCCCATCTTGTGGCAGCCAAGGCGGTGTTGGGTTACTTTGTCGCCAACGAACCCACCGAGGTCTTGAAAATCTTTGACCAGGCCGCACTGGAGACTACACTTTATCACTATCCTCACTTTGCTGATATTCAAAATGAGATTCATGTGAGAATCACTGATTTGCCGCTGTGCTACTCACTCCGAGAGCTTCGCCAGTCACATCTCAACTGTCTCGTCCGTGTGAACGGTGTCGTCACGAGGCGAACTGGAGTCTTCCCACAACTGAAATTCGTCATGTTCAAGTGTAACAAGTGCGATGTCACATTGGGCCCCTTCCAGCAAGAAGCTGCTCAGGAGGTGAAAATTTCGTTCTGCCAGAATTGTCAATCACGAGGTCCATTTACCATGAACTCGGAAAAGACGGTGTATCGCAACTACCAGAAATTGACTCTGCAGGAATCCCCTGGCTCAGTCCCTGCTGGACGTCTTCCTCGCCAGCGCGAGGTTATCCTACTTGCAGATCTCATTGATATTGCCAAGCCTGGTGACGAGGTCGAAGTTACTGGTGTCTACCGAAATAGCTATGACGCGCAGCTCAACAACAAAAACGGCTTCCCTGTCTTCGCTACGATTATCGAAGCCAACCACGTCGTCAAATCTCACGATCAGATGGCAGGATTCCATTTGACCGAACAAGACATCGAGCAGATCCGGTTGCTTTCTAGAGAACCTGACATTGTGGACAAGATCGTTCGCTCTATTGCTCCCAGTATCTATGGCCATGAAGACGTCAAGACCGCTATTGCGCTTTCGCTGTTTGGCGGAGTTCGAAAACAAGCCCAAGGAAAGATGTCCATTCGTGGTGATATAAATGTTTTGCTGCTGGGTGATCCCGGTACTGCAAAGTCGCAAGTGTTGAAATACGTTGAGAAGAGTGCCCACCGAGCAGTGTTTGCAACGGGTCAGGGTGCCAGTGCAGTAGGTCTTACTGCCAGTGTCAGACGTGACCCTTTGACCAGTGAATGGACCTTGGAAGGAGGTGCTTTGGTGCTTGCGGACCGTGGCACCTGTCTGATCGATGAGTTTGACAAGATGAATGACCAAGATCGTACTTCGATCCACGAGGCTATGGAACAACAGACTATTTCTATTTCCAAGGCCGGTATTGTCACAACCCTGCAGGCTCGGTGTGCAGTCGTGGCGGCTGCCAATCCAATCGGCGGCCGCTATAACAGTACCATTCCATTCTCCCACAACGTCGATCTTACGGAACCTATCCTTTCGCGTTTCGACATTCTTTGCGTGGTTCGCGACACAGTCCAACCCGAAGAAGACGAACGGCTCGCCAACTTTGTTGTTGAATCGCACTCTCGGGCCAATCCCCCGAAGCCGCTCAAGGACAACCTGGGGAGAACCATTGACAAGAATGGCGATCTCATTGATGAAGAGGGTTACCGCATTGGAGACAAGGGAGAACGCCTTCCTCTCCGTCCCGATGAGGAGAGAGCACGAGCAGACGCCAAGCGTAAATCGGACGAGGAGAAGGAGGGAGAAATTCCGCAAGAGCTGCTGCGGAAATACATTCTCTACGCTCGCGAGAGATGCAACCCGAAGCTGTATCAAATCGACCAAGACAAAGTTGCCAGGCTGTTTGCTGACATGAGGCGAGAGTCTTTGGCTACTGGTGCTTATCCAATCACAGTAAGATATTAACCCTCGGATTGTATTAGAAATATGACTAACGACTGCATAGGTGCGTCACTTGGAAGCAATCATGCGTATCGCAGAGGCATTTTGCAAAATGCGTCTTTCCGAATACTGCTCAGCTCAGGATATTGACCGAGCGATTGCTGTGACGGTGGATTCGTTTGTTGACAGCCAGAAAGTCAGCTGCAAGAAAGCCCTGGCAAGGGCATTTGCCAAGTAAGTCTCCATTATTCTCGCTGATTAGTTTCAGTTACTAATATCTACTTAGATACACACTTGCCCGACCCAAGCCCGCCTCGAAACGCAAGGCTGGTATTCCAGTGTCGAAGCCCTACACGCACCGAGAAATCCATGCACCAATGGACGATGAATAAAACTGGGCCTTTATCTACAGCGTAACTTTTTTTTTATTTGCTCCTGGTTTTCGAGCTCGGTGAATATACCTTTGGCATTCTGGATATGAGATGGCGTTTGGGGATAGGGTTCTAATTGTCGAGTCGTACAGATGGACTCGTCACTCGTGTAGGTTGATGCTATGTAGTCGTTGAATGCATATACGTATAATTGTTAGTTTTTATCGTCAAGGTCGTCAGCTTTCTTTGTCCATATGCCGTGACCGTCATGCTCCCACTGGCTCGAAGGAAGCACATAATAGACTATAGTAGAAAGATTCGAGCGCAGGGCCTCGATATCATAATCGCACACTTGCAAGCGCTTCATACGACCATGCTCCCCAAGTTCGCGCACCCTCCGTGCGATCAGAGCGAAGCCCGTCGACAGCTCCATCCAGGGATCATTCGGGTCCATCGACCCGCGCTGCTCTTTCTCAATCGCTCGATTGTTCCTATCCGGCGCGAGCTGCGCGCTCAGGGACTCGAGGCTGGGCATCACAGCTTGCACGACGCTCAGGACCGTGCAGATATGGTTGTAAAAAGGGAACACGGCAGTGTAGCGAAAGTGAGTGACGCTGGCCAGTGGATCCTGCAATGTAGGCCACAGATGCAGTATGTTTTCCGAGTTCCCCCATGCGTCCAGGATGGACGGGACGCGGAAATGGAAGTACTCGTAGTGGTTGTACGCTTTGAGCGAGGACGATTCGTTGATGGAAATTGATTTCCAGCGGCGGGTGTGTAGCAGTGTGGGCCAGTGGCTTTGTTCCCGTTGTTCCTTGGCTGATTGAGCGTCTTGCTCGAGACTTAGAGTCTGAAAGGAAATATCAAATGCCCAGTTGTGCCCATCCATAACCTTTGTCGCGACCGCCTGGCCGATCACAGTGGGCGGCGCGACGAGTGTGAGTCGCAGCGGGTTTATTTCCTGTAGAAGCTGGCGCCACCAGTGTGTTGTCTTGCTGTCATCCTTGGCATCGCCTTCTGGGATATCATCCTCATCCTCAGGGCGCCCGATGACGACGATAGAGGCTATCTGGCGCTGAAGCGAGAAGCGCGCGACAAAGGAAAGAAAATCATCAATTCGAGAAATGTCGCAGCAGCAATGCGCAAATAATATCGGCCTCACTAGCTCAGCAAAATGCGACGAGACGCGCGCGAAGCTCTTGAGCGGGGAGGTTGCGGCGCGCACGACATCGGGGCTCGGAGGCGCATTGAGCTGGGTGTCCGAGGGCGGCGGGCCGGAGGCGAGCTGGGCGAGGATCTGGTAGAGGATTTCATTTGGGAGGGAGTCTAGCATGGTTCGTGAACATCATGCTGTTTGTGGCAACATCTAGTTGGTGGTGTTGGTAACTTGATGTTGAGTCAAGCTTCCCCGCGACGGAACCCCTCATGACCTCATTGGCTTACGGAAGCACAGCGAAATATTACATAGTAACTAACTATGGCTTTGACTCATTATTCTACTCTAGAAACACAGAATCTCACTTCCGAAAGTACGTATCTTCGCCTAGTCGGAAAATCCGAGCTGGTCACACGGACAGCAAGTCATCAATCGACCCAAGCCAATGGGTCAAGTGAAATACACGTACGGAGCATGCATAGTAATTTAATTGTTGGGACGATACATTTGCATTGCCAATCGCATTTCCGGAAAATATTCGAAATAGCGGAGAAAATAGAAATAGCGCAGGACCGGCAGTGAGGCCGGCAGCAGCAGGGTTGGTCATTGCTTAGCAAGACAGCCGCGAAGGGAAATTGTGAGACCATACCCGGACCGAATCGGCTGGCCGAGGAATGGAGGCGCAACAAATTCTGAGTATCGGGTGACGTCCCGAAGCCGGCGGAGTCCGTTGAGTCTGCACTGGTCGAGAAAAATGCCACGAGTCAGGGCTTGTCAGTGTCGGGCAGAAATTAATTAATTATTCTTGATGCGGATTAATTAATTAATAATTACTCCTAAAGGATTATCCGAAGCTGCCCGTCACGCTTGTCGGCGGCCGGAATCTTTCCAGCGTTTTCGGCCCAGTCCGATCGGGAAGCCGGGGCCGACTCCACTGCCACGTGATTGAAACAAAGCTGCAAGCATACAGAGTAAATACTCTGTAGTAATACGTATGTACTATGTAGTGGACATGGGAGACGGGAGTATTTTGCCGTCATTATTTAATCTCAGTGTGTCGAGAACAGGCAGTGGTCAGACTGTCCCCGGATCCTAAGTGATGACCTGGAATAACCACATGGCTGTCACTGCCTGTCAGTACGTACATTCCGTGGATCTGTCAGTTGTTCACCGGTGCCCAGAGCAGCAAAGCGTTCTCTGGAGAAGCAGATGGTCTGGGGCAAACGCGGAGAGACATTTTGGAGTGTTCTCCGTTCTCCATACGAAGCCCGTATGTAATAATACGCGTTGCGGGTTGATAGAGCACAGCTGAGATGAGCCCGGTGCCACCGTTACATTCGTGTTATTCGCTGGCCGGTCCCACCCGGACGCCCAGACCACCGCCAAAGCTGCAGCAGTTCAGAGTATCAGTGCAGAGTATGGTTTTGAGGCAATTGTTGGGCAATTAGTTCTTGCGAGCGAAAAAAAAAAAATATAGCATGTCATTGACTGACGCGTCCAGCGGTTGTCGACCTGGTCAGGCTGCACCCTTGCCAAGGACCGCGGCGGAGTGAATCATCGAAACATAAAACAAAATAAAATAAAAGTCTAATCGCCACCCTAGCCCGTATCGGGACTAGCCGCGGCTGGGCGATTCCGCTGGAAGCGTTTCGCAGCAAGAGGTAATTAAGTTAGCTAATAATTGGCCGTTTCGCCTATGCCGATGATTCGCCGTCCTCATCTTGTTTCTTCCTGTCTAGCCGAGCCGAGTTCTGGCAGGCGTGACCACGGTTCGACAGCTGTGTTTTGCCTATATCATGCAGGGCGTGATTGGCGCATGCACGCCGTACGTATTGACCCAGGCGCCCGGCCAGATCGTTCCAAAGGTCCGAGCACTCGGGTTGGCAACTCGTCGAATCATCGATTTGGGCAAGGGTGAAGCTTTTTTTCTGTTTCCCCGTCCCATCTCATTTTATTTCGCTCCATCTTATAAAAATTTTACTGGGGGCGGCGACTTCTGCCCAGCCAGGATCCTCCGTTGTCAGACGGGCTAAGCCTGTTCCGGCCTGGCGCGACGCAGCACATGGCAGAACTCTCGCTGGGAGTTGCGAAGCCTTGATCGACACGAACGTTCCTGGGAAGCGTAGCATCGGCCATGACCTGACTCATGGCCATGTAGATTGAAAAATATAATACGTATTGGCCAATAGTCAATGGATGCAAATCAACCTCTCGCTCTCTATTACGCAAAGCCCTTCGAAATGCCCCCTTTCGCCACTGCTGGCCACGGCGAGCCGCACGCGAACAGGAGAGAAAAGTCTCAGGCGTGCTTGCTCGGTTTGGTCGCCTTCTCCGTGCGCCTTGCCTGTTTCGGACGGTGCCAAGCTCCTGAGGGGCGGATCCTGGGGTGGTCCGCTGGCCCTGCGGCCACTCAGCGGGCGGCGCGGGGCCAAGACCGGAGACTAGCCGGCGCAGCATGTCACCTGGCACGTGCCTTTCCGTTCTTGGCCAGGCAAATCCGCCGCGAATAGATTCATGGCTCGCTTGGGCTGACTGGCTCTCCGGACACGCACCTGTGGCGGGCGGGGGGGGGACGCTCTCGGACGCGCCTTCCCTGGGGAGTCTGGGACACCACCACGCGGGGACCCCCAATCCCGTATTTTATTTTTTTTACACTGTCTTACACTCGTACACCTCCCCCCGCGCTCCGTGCAACTCGCCTATATGAACCCCCGGCTTCCCCCCTCGATCTCACCTCTCCTTTCCCTTCCTCACCTACTACAGCCTCTTCCCCTCCCCCCTTGACCCTCTTGGCCAGCTCTTCTCTCAGCAGCCATGACTCTCCACGCTACTGCGGACGTCAACCGCATTGAGGCGCCCGTCACCTGGCGCGCCTACCTGCTCTGCGCCTTCGCCTCCTTTGGTGGTATCTACTTCGGATACGACTCCGGATACATCAACGGTGTCAATGGCTCCGGCGTCTTTGTCAATCTGATTGACCCCGGCAAGGATGCCCTGACCGCCCCCCACTCGTCTCTGATCGTCTCTATCCTGTCTGCTGGTACTTTCTTCGGCGCTTTGATCGCTGGTGATGTCGCCGAGGCCATTGGCCGAAAATGGACCGTCATCTACGGCTGCATGATCTACGGTATTGGTGTCGTCATTCAAATGCTCACTGGCGTTGGCGGTAGCCATCTTGGTATCATTGTCGCCGGCCGTCTCATTGCCGGCTTCGGTGTCGGTTTCGAATCTGCCATTGTCATTCTGTACATGAGTGAAATTGTGAGTCTCTTTATCTTCTTCATATAGTAAATCCCACGCTAATAGTTTTTCCTCCAGTGTCCCAAGTCTGTCCGTGGTGCATTGGTCGCTTGCTACCAGTTCTGCGTCACCATTGGTCTTTTGCTCGCCTCCTGCGTCGTCTACGCGACTGAGAACCGCACCGACACTGGCTCGTACCGTATCCCCATTGCCATCCAGTTCATCTGGGCCTTGATCTTGGGTATTGGTCTGGTCTTCCTCCCCGACTCTCCTCGTTACTTTGTCAAGAAGGGTCGTATTGAAGAGGCCACCGCCGCTCTGTGCCGAGTTCGCAACCAGCCCGCCGATTCCGAGTACATCGAGGCCGAGCTTGCCGAGATCATTGCCAACGAGGAGTATGAACGCCACATTATTCCCGACTCTGGCTGGCTTGGAAGCTGGATGAACTGCTTCACCGGCAGCCTCTGGGAACAAAAGTCCAACCTTCGTCGTACTATCCTTGGTACTTCCCTGCAGATGATGCAGCAGTGGACTGGTGTCAACTTCATCTTCTACTTCTCTACCACTTTCCTGAAATCCACCGGCGCCATCAGCAACACCTTCTTGATCTCGCTGATTTTCACTCTTGTCAACGTGTGCTCCACCCCTGTCTCTTTCTACACCGTCGAGAAATTCGGCCGTCGCCCGCTGTTGATTTTGGGTGCCGGCGGTATGTTGGTCTGCCAGTTCATTGTTGCCATCGTTGGTGTGACTGTGGGCTTCAACAAGACCCACACCGATGCTGCTGGAAACACCATTGCCGACAACATTGGTGCCGTCAACGCCCAGGTCGCCTTCATTGCCATCTACATCTTCTGCTTTGCCTCGACCTGGGGTCCTGGCGCCTGGATTCTCATTGGTGAAATCTTCCCCATCCCCATCCGTGCTCGCGGTGTTGCGCTCTCCACTGCCTCCAACTGGCTGTGGAACACCATCATTGCCGTCATCACCCCCTACATGGTCGGTACTGATTCCAACGATGCCAACCTGAGGTCTGCCGTCTTCTTCGTCTGGGGTGGCACTTGCACTGCCTGCTTCGTGTACTCCTACTTCTTGGTGCCCGAGACCAAGGGCCTGTCCCTCGAGCAGGTCGACAAGATGATGGAGGAGACCACTCCTCGTACTTCTGCCAATTGGCGCCCACACACCACTTTTGCTACTGAGAAGGGCATGATCACCCACGAGCACGAGGAGGTCAAGCAGTCTGCCTAAGCGTTTAGGTTGAGCTTTTTGGGGGGTAATGGGAAGCATCTCATTCATTTATTTTTTATATATCTATATTCTATTGAAAATGTATTTTTTTTTTTATATTGTTCCAAGGGGACCAAGGCGTCTGCATATACCCTTTTGGATGGTTGGGATGGATTCTTTTAATGTATGTCATGGTGATATGTGATATTAATACGAGTGTTATGTTGAGTTAATTACCTTGGCATTTTGACCCTTTTTTCAGTGTTTTTCAATGTTTAATTGGTAGGGCTACCCCATGTAACAGCATCCTTGACGTTCCATTAGGATGCAACGCGGCTGACGGGGGCTTAACCTTATTACAACCAGCTTATTACCATTCATTATTGCTATCCACTAACAGTGACATCGGTCAATACAGGACTACTGTACTAATTTCCCAGTTACAGGCTTACAGCTACAGCTCATCTTTCGCCTCCCTAGCGCGCAGACGCAGCAACGCCACTCCATGACCAGGCACATTCGCCTTGACCGTGCCGCGCGGCTGCACACTGCTCACTTTTGAACCCATCAACCACTTGTCCGACGACGCCGGCACCTGGGCATACACATGCTTCGCGCCTCCACGCGCCGTCGCATTGAATCTGCTGTCCATCGACGCAGTACCATTAATAATCGCATTCGCAGTCGCATTGTCCAGCCGGTTCGCCCACAGATCATACACATCCCACGTCTGCTGCACCTGGCTCGCCGTGCCGGACACGCCGCTCTCCCAAAAGATATCCTGCAGCGACGCGTTCATCTCGCGCGCCTTGGATCCGCCATTCAACAGCACTACGACTTGGTCGCCGCCCGCCAGGCTGCCGCTGAACAGTTGGAGCTCGTCGTACCGCCAGATGCGGCTGACGCTGGATCCGGCGGGGTCTTGCGAGATGGCGAGGACGGCTGGATTTTGGAGGATGGATAGTGTGGGTGCGTCGATGGCGGTCATGACGTTGGTCATGAGTAGGGGCGACTTGAAGGCTGCCCATAGACTCATGTGGGCTACTGCTTCGTGGTCTTCGAGGCCTCCGTTGCCGACCTCTACTGATGTTTAGCTTCCTATCTAATCTGACAGAATTGATCATCTTACGCAGCATGTCCAGATCATTCCACGCTCCCGGGAACGCCTTGGAGACATAATAAACCGCCTTATTGAGCACATTCAGCACCGAGCACCGAAACCCCGGCGTCTTACAATCCAGCCCATCCAGGTCCGCACAGGGACAGTTTGCATCTTCGCGATCCCACGTGTTTAGCAGATCGCCCGAGGTCCGCCATGAGTTTGCGATGGTGGATGCAAAGTTCCACGGCCCGTCGCTGCCCCAGTTGCACATGGAATACAAAATCGGGCGTCCGGTTTTGTTTAGCGCTTGGCCCATGGCGTTGTAGCGATCGTAGGATAGTTTCGGTGTGCCTTCTTCGCCTTGGTTGTAGCAGTTGTCGTATTTGAGGTAGTCAATCTGGGCCGTCAGCTTTTTTTTCCCCTTTTGTCAAAAGGGAAGAAATCGAAGGACATACACCCCAGCTCGCCCACAGCTCGGCGTCTTTCTCTTCATAACCCAGAGACCCCGCATATCTCGCGCAAGTCAACGTGCCAGCACTAGAATAGATTCCGATCTTCAATCCCATATCGTGAATCTTCGCAGCCAGCCCGTCAATTCCATTAGGGAACTTTGCCGCATCAGGAATTAGGTATCCTGACGAGTTCCGGCCGGCGGACCAGCAATCATCGAGCACGATGTACTCGTAGCCGAGATCCTGGAAACCGAGAGCGACGATGCGCTTGGCGGCGTTGAGGATGACGGTTTCGTTGAGGGAGCAGGCGAATGAGTTCCATGTATTCTGGAAGTTTGTACTAGTCAATTCGTTGTAGTTTTCAATGTTCAAGTGGTACGTAACGTACCCATCCTAGCTGAGGTGTAACAGCCAAGCCATTGTCCAATGCCACGACAACGCTGCTAAGAGCTTGAAGCCCTAAGAAAAGAGTACTTCTCATTGTAGATTTTTACAGCGGACTCGCTTTGCGTTTTTGTGTTGTCTGTTAGCTATGAATTTTCCCGTACACGGCTGTCCTTATAAGCACACCCGGAATATGCGGAGGACACCAATTTGAAGTGCGGGGAACCCCCAAAGCTCCAAAGCTTACCGGATAAAAGGTTCAAATGTTAGTTTGGATTCTCAACGTCATCAATTAGCTGAATTATTGGATTTAATATGGAATTGAGTTCTCCGTTAGCCAACTTGAACAGTCAATTCTTCTCCGGCGCACGAAATCGGATTAACGTCGACAAATCCAGTCACGCTCGAGCGCTTGGGGGTGGGGCTATCGGTGTGAACGTTAACTGAATAATCCATCGATGGTTATACAGAGTACTTAATGTTTATTATTTACCGGTCTATAATCGTAACTGGCCAATTGGAATATTTCTAGTTAATACCGGGGTTTGAATGGTCTGTGTGTTGTGCTTGTATGATATGATTCTTCAGACGTCGCTAGATACTGTCGATCGATGTCTGTGCAGTACTACTAGTAGGATTTGTCGCTTTGACCGCATCCTGAATTGGATACTTGTCTATTCTGGTAATAGGATTGTGGGTATGAAGATTATTTACATTCAAGTGTTACATTAGCAGGATTAGTTTCGAGTCAACATATTCCTTCCAGTCGAATTCACGTACACACTTTCCTAATTAGGAAAATACGGGTTGGCCGTTCAATACGCAAAACCATTTCAGTCAACTAGTAAATTGGCAGTACGGAACATTAAAAACTTTAAACGTGTTCTACATAAATACTTTTCTATACATGCATCAAGACGTCTCTCCTTAAATGAGACTTTAGCCAGCAGCAAAAGGACTCATCTGGCGCAGCTTTGCGCCAAACTTCCACAAAAGCACCGGCGCAGGAAATCCGATTCCTATAGCCACAAAGGCTAACAAACTGTTGCCCCATCCATAATGCAGGGCCTTGAACATGTACGGCGCAAAAAGCGGGAAACCGAAACCGGCCAACGACCGCAGCAGCACGGCAGCGGCCAAGGCGCTGGCCGCATACCGCGTGTATGTATCGACCAGATACACCTGGATGCACTGGAAGGACATGATCGCAGCCACACAGAATATCGTAGCCCCGATATTGGGTGCGATCCAGTGGACTTTGTACTGGGCAGTCCATCCGTAGATGAACAAGCCAATGGGGATCAAAACTGCGCCGACAAAGAGCAGAGGTGTGCGGAATTCGGGCAGTCCAACCCCATTGTTGCGTGCGCTGAGCTTTTTGTAGATCCGATCATTCAACCGAGCAGTGATTTGCGCGCCTAAGAAAAAGCCTATGCCCAGGGAAATATAGTTTAACCCCCCAATTCCAACCGACTCGCCATAGTAATCAGGGCTGGTGAAAATATCCGGGAAGGATGCTAACATAAGATACATAAGCCCGTAGATGTAAGCCATGAAAACAGACAAGGCTTGTATAATCGGTTGCGTTGTGATTAAGATGAATGGACGGCGTATTGAAATACTAAGCGTGTTTGCGAGGGAGCGCTGGGGGTTATCGAATTCGGTATGCCATTCTGAATCCCCCGTCTCCTTTCGTAGTTTTTTGGCTTTGCGCTGCAGTAATGTCGGTCCATAAGTTTCTTGGAGCAAAAAGAGCCCGACAATTTGAATGAGCCCATCGGCAATAGACGTAGCATAGAAAATCCATCGCCAGGTCGTGTTTTCGGCAATGAATCCACCGGCAATTGGACCGATTGCAGGTCCCAAAAGCGGCGCAAGACTGTAGATTGCCATAGCTTTTCCTCGTTCTTCGGCTCGGAAACAGTCACCCATGACCCCGCCGCCAATCTAGAGCATTGTGTTAGATATGATGCAACCTGCGGAGTTCGATTCAAGACATACCGAAAGTGGGGCACTGCCGCCTAACCCAGACAAAAATCGAAAGGCAATCATCTGGCCTTTTGTTTGACACACACCACAGGCAATATTAAAGACGAGATAAATCATATTGGCGCATTGTAAGACAATGGCGCGGCCATATATTTCAGAAAGAGGCCCGAAGAATAGAGGCCCGATAGCGTATGCGAGGACGAAGATAGACAAGGTCATTTCGAGTTCGATTTCGTTCGTGATGTTGAGGTCTTTTCCGATGGACGTTAGGGCTGGCGCAAGCATAGACGAAGACACGGGCGAAATCAGCGTGTAGCATGAAACAACAAACACCGCGGCCCATCGCTTTTTCATCGACCAATTCTTGGGGTTTTCCGGGTCGTCATTCCCTTTCCACGCAACCTTTGAAAAGTGTTAATACAGGTCCGGTTTTTCGGGTTGATTCTAAACTGACTAATTTGGGATCTCTTTCGGAGCGCTGAGATTTGGCCGTCTGGGCCTTTTGTAATTCGGGAACTTGGCTGCCATTCTCGAGATCTTGCTGGCTGCTAGAGTCGTCTTGGTTGGTGTAGGAGGGAGCTGTGCGGTCCAGGTTTTCGCCATCTTCGTCGCCTTCGTTTCCGTCGGTCACATAAAAAGCAGACTGGTTATCGATGTGAGGCGCCGAGTAGACTCTTGTTACGTCGGCCCTCCGCGACTGCGACTGCGCCGACTGCCTCGATGCGGCGGTGTCGACCTTTTCGATGTCTGCCATGACGTGGGCCGCCTCGAACAGATAGTATGAAGCGGTGATGTTTTTTTACGACATAGATAAGGGCGCAGGTGGTATTTATTTGACAGGTTACTTTGGAAGCAGGAAGCTGCTCCCACGGCTATCGGTGTTCGGGGTCGAGCGCTTTAGGTAACATTACGCCGCGCTTCATTGTCAGCATTACTATGCTGGCGATTGCTGGTGGAGGATCTGCCATTGTAAAGCCGCTAAAGCCGACAAACGAGAGTGGTGGCCCACTTCTTCTTAGCAGCTAAACGAGGTTCTGGACGTTTGCGCTTCTGGCTTCAAGTGCGGAGGTCGGTGGGATTGGGCAGGCACAGCCGGACACGGCTAGTCGGCACTGGCACAGCAGTCACGTGAGTGTGACTAGCCGCTTTAGGCAGCTAGCGTCGGTTCTCCCCGAACTCCGTGTTTCATTTTCTTGTTCCGACGTCTCGGAGTGAACAACCAACTCTGATACACTGATGAGAATCTGCATGCAGTACCGCTCTGTTGGGTTTGTTGGTGCCCGGAAGTATCGGCGGTAACGAATCCAACGACGCGCAATGGCTGACATGTTGCTTATTATGATGCCGTCAGCGCCCCGCCTGTCAGATCGACGCAGGTTCGAGAGACCAACAGCGAGCTTAGGACAAGACTTCTCAATATGATGTTATGTAAATCAATTGATGGCAAAGAGAATAGAATAGCTCTATTTACAGGTATGCAGGGTATCCATTAATATCTTATCGTATGCAATAAACCGGCTTTGAAACGAATCTACACATCTTCCACACGCCAACTCCACCCATTCAATCTTCGAATTTTCGATTTTTTTTTTTCTTTGATTTTTCCATTTTCTCGTCGCTCGTTGCACACAGACAGTGTTGCTACTCCCTAGACGTGTCTGCCATTTCATGGGCATGCGACGCGGACCCCAGCAGCTCAGACGGAGGTTGAGGCGTTGTTTCTTCTGACAGCTCAGACAGCGCACCTGGTGGCGGAGGCTTATAATAGCCCGAATACGCCTTCTGGTTGACTGGCTGGTAGTTGGGCGGCGGTGCACTTCCACTTCCTGCTCCTCCTCCTGCTGCTACTGCTGCGGCGGTGGCGTTGCCTGCATGGGACCGTCTCCAGAAGAAGAATCCCACTGCGAGAATGGCAATGGCGCCGACGGCAACACCAACACCGACACCGGCTTTGGCGCCTGTGCTTAAGCCACTGCTAGAGGACGCGGCAGAGGTTGTCGGCGGTGGTGTAGTTGTTGTGGCTGCCGGCGGGGAAGTCGTGGTGGTAGACGGAGCCTTGGTCGCAGTAGACAGGGTGGTGTGGGTTGCAGTGGATGCGATAGATGTGGTGGTGGAGGTGGAAGGGTTGGCCAGGGTGATGTTGTGGCTCATCGCTTGCGGTGTGGTTTGCCCTTCGATGAAGATGTTGAAGAAGAACGTGTTGGAAATGGTAAGGTTCATACTACCCAGGTCAATAACCCAGGTGAAGTGTCCTCCCAAATTCGTGACATTGTCTAACAGGAAAGCTGGTCAGTGATGCGATGCACAGCGACAGGGTTGAGACGTACCAAACACATAAACAAATTCATCCAGGTTGCTGTCGGGCAACCAGTGAACCAGACGGACAGAAACAAACGTATTGGTCCCAACCCACTGGATATCGATCGGGTCACCGACATCGTAGGTCGGGTCTGAGATGGACGACTGGACGGGCGGCGGGTTCACGAAGGCGAAAGTCTGATCGTCCCCCAGACTGAGCGACCAGAGGAGCGCCCAGATCGGGAGCCAGAAGCACCCGAAGAGGTTCCAGGCCAACATGACTGACTGCTGAACGACGTGGTCAAGCCAAGAGGAGGATCTCTGGTTTATGTGGGATTGACAGGAAGTCGCTGTTGGGTCACCTAGCGGCCAGCGGGAAAAGCTTGACAGCGCGAGGAATGGGGGCTCCGGGTTTATTATTAACGGAGTCGATGGCGACAGTCGCGACAGCTTAGTGAGCAGACAGTCAAGACTCAAAGGCTTCGGGAACACTCTGGGCGCCGCTACATCGGAAATTTAACCTCAGGCTGAGAAACACACCAGTTGCCTCATTGGTCCACCCCCTTTCCCCGGACGGCTTAGCTTGGGGTCTGAAGAACCAGATCTGGCCAATAGTGCGAGGCACTGCGGGACCCCAGGCCACACAGCCAACCAGCGTGCATTCCGACGTAAGCACATCTAGCCAAAGATGGACTAGCACACTGTGTTAGCCGGAAATAGTACGACCTTAAATCCCGTGTTAAACCAAAGACTCCCTTTCCCTGTCCGTGGCATGGCCTATTGGCACCCGCGATAACACCGCGACTGCGCCAGCGAGCGGTGGCTGGTGTGCGAGTCAGTCGGCTCTGTCCTACCTAACAGTGCTAATAATACCAGTGCTTTGCCTTTGGTTTGGCGGATACAAGCTCCCGCTGCGGTCGGTCTATTTTAAGACAAATTCTTGTTCAGCCCGCTTGGCACTTGCTAATTATTCGCCCACCCCACGTGCGGGAAAAGCCGCTCTAGCCTGCTTTCGGTCTAGGGTGGACTCGCAAGAGCAAACAGCGAAAACAAACAAACAAACAACAATTCATCTAGACAACGCAGTTGCTTCACGACGCTCTACCTCGCCCAGACGTCCTCCATCACCGATGCTGGGATCGCCACGCTAGCAGACTTTGCATTGGACCGATGATCGAGAAAGCTGCCAAGTGACTGCAATAAGAGGGCGCTTCGGCCGTTAAAAAGGCTTGTGCGGCCTCAGATATGCTGCATTCTCGACTGCCCCGCAATGTATTCAACGTTGTCGTTGCGGTTTTCTTGCTATTTCTGGTCGTGCTGTCTCTCAATGCTTTCCATAATGACAGTCTGGAAGAAAATCTAGCTCGCCCGCTGCATTCATCTTCGAATACGAGCCCCGGCCAGCAACAAGCTCAGTCCAGCCCACAGCAGACTACCGATCGGCGCTGCAGCGCCGTTCCCAACCTCCCTGATGTCGCCGTCGTTATAAAGACAGGCGCGAATCTCATCTACGACAAGCTGCCCATGCAGCTCCTCGCCCGACTGCAATGCGCCGACGATCCTCTGATTTTCTCCGATCTCGCCCAGACCCTCGGCCCGCACCAAATCCACGATGCCCTGACCGATGTCGCTGCAGATATCAAAAACGGTCCTGATTTTGACTACTACCATCAACTACAAGAATACCAGAAGTCTGGCCAAGACATTCGTACGTTACGCGATGCAAGGCCACCGGCATGGAAGTTGGACCGCTATAAGTTTATACACATGTTGAAAAAGACGTGGGAAATGCGACCCGGCCATGACTGGTATATATTTCTTGAGGACGATACTTATCTTCTATGGACAAACATCATGCTGTGGTTACAGCAACTTGACTCCAACGTGCCTCACTATCTCGGGCAGCAGTCCTATCACAAGAGTGAACGTTTCGCCCATGGAGGAAGTGGGATCGTGGTATCCCGAGCGGCCATGTCTCAAGTGTTTGACAGCGACCCTGGTATCACATCACGTTACGATGAACTAGCCCAGAAAGAGTCCTACGGCGACTTTGTGCTCATGAAGGCCCTGCAAGAGAAAGGAATCAATCTTACCTCCTACAAGCCGATGATCCAGGGCGACCGGCCAAATGCGCTGCGTTTCGGACCCGGACGCCGTAGCGGCGAGAGGTCCTGGTGCCAACCGTTGCTTTCTCTACACCATGTAACGCCCGGCGACGTGGATGCACTCTGGCAGTATGAGCAGCAGCGGCAGGATCTAACACAGCCGATCTTGTATGCCGACATGTATCACCAGTTTATGGCTCCTTCCTTGCCTCGAGATAGCGATGACCGCGAAGACTGGTACAATCTATCAGACGACGCGCATATCAAACCACCAGGTGAGAAGGCTGAGCGGCCGATACCAGAAGACGACATGACGCCGGTGCAAGCGCAGGCGTATCAATCTTATGACAAATGCGCCGCCGCATGTGCCGAGTACCCTCGATGCATGCAGTACTCATACGAATTTCTAGCACAGATATGCTCTTATTCATTTTCATATCGCCTGGGCGAAAAACGCGCGCCCACGTCTGATGGAAGACGAACCAAATCCGGGTGGATGTTGGCAAAGATCAACAAGGATATTGAGGAAAACGGGTGCACTTCCCTCGAGTGGGAGGGATTCCGCGCTTAATTATTAACGAGATACGACCTTTGTACGATTTATTTCCACAACAATGACATTGTCGCATGTATTATATTTGTAGGTCTTGTTTAAGAATCTAGACCTGGGGAAGCCCCGCATGTCCGATCTCTCGGGTCATGTTTGGCAGCCAACCACACGCATTCCAATGTTGCTTATTGTTAGTCGCACTGCTATCAACAAGACGATAATGTTGGCAATTGTTGCCGTGGGCAGCGAGCATACATTGATTAGTCTAGCCTCGGCCGGCAAAAGCAAGCGAGTCATAGACGTCATGTCGGCCTAAGCTATCCCCATCCTGTCTCTTTGTCTCTTTGTCTCTTGGTTCTCCCGATGCCTGGCCACACAACCTCCGACTCAACACAGTAAACGACCCTGCCATGTCGCGCGATCAAAGCAAATCCCGCCCTTCTGCAAAATGCCGATTTCCTTCAAAGACTTGAAAAGCCTTGGATCGCGGGTTGCACTATACACCCCGGAGCCGTCGGCGCCAGACCAGCTGGTTATCATCTGCAGCTGGGCGGATGGCGGACGCCGAGCTATTACCAGATACCTCGACCTGTACACAACCATCGCTCCAGAGGCGCGCATCTTACTCATCCAATGCGCAGCCTCAGACCTGGTCAGTCCGTACGCGTGGCAACGGGCTTCTATCAAACCCGCCGTGCAATTACTGCTCGATGAGGGACTGCTGCAACAAACCTGCAACTCAACAGGAGCGAATAAGATCTTGCTGCATTCGTTTTCCAATGGCGGCAGTCTGACGGCAACCCAGTTCCTCTTCTTACTCCGAGAAGCCACAAATGCGCCGCTCCCTCTAGTCGGGATTATCATGGACAGCAGCCCCGATGGCGGAACGTACAGGCAGACACACCAGGCCATTGTAGTATCCAAGCCGAGACCCATATTCCAACGAACCGCTGTCTCGCTGCTCGCCCATGCTGTGCTACTTCCGATATGGGCGTCGTACGCGGTGGGCCACGAGGAGCATTCGCAGACGGTGATGCGCCGAGTGTTTTTGGACGGGGAATACGTCGACACCACGAATATTTGCTATTTGTATTCAAAGGACGATCTAGTGACGAACTGGAAATATGTATGTTTGCATGCTGAAGAGGCGAGGAGGAAAGGGTGGGCTGTGGACGAGCTCGAGTTTCGGGGCAGTTCGCATTGTGCGCATATGAGCGTGGACAAGGATCGCTATGCGGCGGCTGTTGTTAAGATGTGGAATGGGCTGAGACGGGATTCGAAGATATGATTACTGTCAATTGGTGTTCAGCATGGCTGTGCTGGTGGGTGATATTTACAGCAGAGTTAAATTTGATATATAATACATGTACATGATACTGCACAGTGAGAAGGGACAGGATTATTATAAACAGGATAACGCCGTATATGACTCGAATCTCTCCTCAACGCCAAGCGATTTGAAACATACTCTATAGTCTTCATGTCTCGCTCTTATCGACTGGCGCGTCAGGCTTGGGAGCGGCCTGTTCGGTGTTATTATTGGCCTTTTCAGGCTGCGCAGTCTGTTCAGTATTGCCATCGGCGTTCTTTTCCGTCCTAGCAGCTGGTTTCTGGCGGAGACTTCGTGTGACCCCTGAACGGCGAGGTGTTTCGGCAGGGCCAGGGGCCTTGGGTGCAGCAGGATGAACCGCTTCTCTAAACCGTTTCAGTCGATCTGATCGTGCCTCGCCCGGGAGACCAGCCAGCATTGGCTCCATCGCATCGGAGCGCCAGTTGCCTCGATTGCCAGGTAATAGACCGCGATTCCCAAGCGGACCACCGATGCCCGAGTCCATGCCTTCTCCCCACATCCTAACTCGTTGCAGTTTGCGAAGTTTTGCGAGCCCGTACAGACTCACAACGATAGTGAAGAGGAAACAGGTCGCACTGACTGCACCGAAGCCAAGGTCGGACTCTTCAATAAAGTTCTTCAAGTTCATTCCGTAAAGGGCTGAAACGAGGGTGCCTGCTGCAAGTCCGAGTGTGCCAATGCTAAATTTCAAGTCTAAAAGCATCAGGGAATTGCGATTCGCATCTAGAATCGCCTTGACCCTATTCAACCAAACCAAGTCAGCGAGAATGAAACTATGTTGAGCACAGCAAAACCTACACTTCTTCTGTATTGCGGATGGCCGTGACCAAGTTTCCACTAGCTTGCACAATTTCGTCGCAGACCTTGTGATACGATTCAAGTAGCATCTCGACCTCCTGGTGATCGTCTTCCTCTCGGACTTCCCCACGCGCGCGTTCACTCAGATACATGGCCGCAAGGTCGTCATCCGCCTCCAATATATCATCAATCGCATCTCTCACAAGACGGGCTTTTTGCTCGAAACTACCCAGCTTCTTCGAATACACAAGCAAGTGTCTTAATTTATCCCGGTCAATATCTTCCTCCAGAGCGCGTAAAACTCGTACCACTGGCTCGCGAACGCCTTCGAATTCGCTTTCCAAGGCACTAGTCACGCTTATCAGAACTGCTTCTAGTGCACGTAGCTCGTACGGCAATGTGCCGGCTCCTTGGGGTTGGCGTTGTCTTAATTTCCCTTCTAGATCGTACATAAACACCGATTGCGTGTATGAATTTGACGAACCGTACGCGTCGAAGACGAGGACACGGTCAGACTTGATTAAGACACGGAGATGTAGAAGTGAGATGAGAATCGCGCTGGGTCGGACAAGGATGTGAGGAAGCACCGATGAATCGATTTTTCGCAAGTCTCGTGTCAAAAGACCGTACTATACAAGTACGAGTCAGCGCCAACTTATCCATAGAGCACCTAGATAAAAACTAACCTTTGCGATGAGCTCACTCTTTCGAAACTCTCCATTGACCAGGGTAACGTTGCCACATTCATCAAATTCGGTGCAGCGCAGTCGAGGTTCATTTGCCGTCTTTGCAGCAAGAGTTCGTCCCAAATTGAAGAGATTCCCTTCTGCGCCATCGTCCGTGAATGTCGTGACCGGAGGAGACCTCGACAGGACCCATTTCAAATATGACTCCCTATTGGCATACCATCGGCGCCACCATCTACGGGTTTCCGTCGAGGCAGATCGAGAAGCGGAAAAGCAGGGAGTGGGATGATTTCTCGACAATGAAGAAGGCACAGTCGGGAAACGTATCGGCTGTGACAGGTTCGGGTTCGGGTTCGCGGTCGGATGCTTCAGACCACGCTGTAGCGGAAACAGTGAAGCTTCCAACTGCGCTTTGCATGGAGCCGGATGCAGATCGGTCCAGCTAAAGTGTTTAGTCCTGCGACTCTCCCATCGCCTCTCGCTCGCGACGCGAGAGCTGCCGGTCTTGGTTGTCGGGTTTGTTGTGAAGAAATGGACCAGATCGGACTGGGAGCGTAGGAAACGGAGCAGGCCGATCGAAGGCGCCGACGACTTCATAGAAGATGAAGCCAGCATCTTTTTGACGGTCAGCGTGCAGTCATGGACATCTCGATGCGGCGTGTTTGATCGATCGATGCTGGTCCCGGCAAAATAAAACCCGAGACCTCAGCGGAACAACATAACGCCGGTTATCGCGGCTCCACTCCAGCCCTAACTTCTCACCTCACTGAGAATCAGGACTTATTTGTTAAGGGGTTGTAAATCTGCAAAATTTACAGAATTTTCAATTTACACATCCCACCGGAAATTTTGCAAAACAGTGCATCGCATGACTCATAATACGTACCTATATAATTTAGTTTACATAATCATATCCGCGGAGTATGAAAGTCCCGGATTCTCTGGAATAGAAGTCTTTCTATGTTATGGATTTAAGAGCAACCAACATTGAATATTAACATTGAAGGTTTGATTGGTTCAATGTTATTTTAAAACACAATTTTTAGAGTGATATAATTGGATCAATAGTGCGATTTGAAAGTCGGAATATTCCTTCACTGACCTTGAGCCATCGACAAAGGCTATGTACATCTATCTGTACCCTCCTCGAAGCATCCTCAGTCCTCATTTCTAAAAATCTCGTTATAAATCTTCATAAATTGCTTCGGAGCGTCTTCGGCGAAAAGCAGGTTCTCGCTGCCCGTACTGCGCTGGATGAGATCGCGGCCGCGCGCAAACATGTCCTCTTCGTAGGCAGCTAGAGCAGTTTCTAACGCTGCCTCACAAGTAGCGAGACTTGCGCCTTTTCTGCAATGTGTAACTATACTGTCGGCCAACACGACGGAATCGTACAGGCTACAGTTGACACCTTCTCCAACAAAGGGGGTTGAAACATGCGCGGCATCTCCAAGCAGCGTCACCCCAGGGGCTATACTGCGCTCCCAGCCAACGGCCTCCGGGTCCAAACGATGAAGTGGCCAGGATCGGAATGGGCCTTTGGCGTTTTCCAAAAAAGCCCTCAGGCGAGGTGCCCAGTTCGCGAAGAAATCGTCCGAGGATAGCAACAGGCGTCGCACTGCCTCTGATTTGTTGGTAATATCTTCGGCCGCCGTCTTGTTATTGTAGAAATCCTCGGGCACTATTAGGCCGGAGTATATGCGATAGGTGCCGTCAGAAAGTTTCTGTAGGGACAACATCTTCTGCGCGCCGATTGCTACCATACTGCCAGGACCTGCTAGCTCGCTGGCCGAGTCATAGCATGGATTGTTTTGTGATATGATGCCCTCGATGAACATCTTGCCTGAATAGATGGGTCTTGCTTGGGTGAGCTAGCCAAAATCGTCAGTGATAGTTCTGATTGTTAAGGGGGATTGGGCAAGATTGGCTTACCAGAGGCCGGACTTTACTCCAAGCGCCGTCAGCACCAACAACAAGACAGAAACCAGTGGCCGATGTGCCGTCGGCAAAACGAACGGTGTATCTCTTATTGACGCCGCTATGACTATCTGTAGTTTGCTCCACAGAAGCCACCGGACTACCCCAGCGAACCTTGTGTGCAGGCACTGAATCGAGCAGCATTTGGCGAAGTTGCAGGCGATCAATCTCGGGGGCATCACGGCCTTCATTGTAAAAAACATTCGATCCTTCTGGGTCAAGAACGCGAAAGCATGAGGCGTCCCAACGCGCAAACTTCGTACTGAATTCATCAAACAGGCCGGCACGTTTGAGCGCCAGCTGGCCCGAGGAACCATGCAGATCAAGGGTGCCTCCTTGTTGCCACTGGCCTGGTGTGGCCGATTGATCCCGTTCATAGACGATGTAGTCTGTGATGCCGTTCAGCTCTAAGAGCCTTGCGAAAACGAGTCCGCTTGGCCCTCCTCCTATGATCGCAATAGACGGGGATGGCTCCATAGTTTATTATGTGTGAGAGAAAAGTGATATACTAAGTAGATTTGATGAGATTTAGAGGAGCAGAAAATAAAGACAGCAGGCTTGCCATTTATAGTTCAGGAAACTCGCCGCTCTGCAGTCACATATAGACATTGTTCTCGTCCATACGTAAATTTGTCTGTTAGTAGTGTCTAGATGTCGACGACCGCATGATATGACTGGAAAAGTCCGGACAGGTCCGGAAGATCCATTTCATCAAAAACTTTAGGAAACGCTAATTTGCCTTTTTCTATTGATGCTGATTTGATGTATAACTTTTAATGGATGGGCCGAGGACTCCGGCTCGGGTCGCTCTGATTGGCTACATCCGGAAGTTCCGAAGCCGGCCAATGAACGACTTGGGCCTCGGAATCACTCTCTTTGCACTCGCAAGCAACAAGCGAACTACCACATTTGACTATAACGATCGAGCAGCAGACAAGGAGGAACTCGGAGATTTCTCGCGATGGCCGGCGGCTCGTTAGGGCTTGCTCGATTTGCAGTAGGCAAACCCCATAACCACCCGTAGTCCACCGGCTGACCCAAACCAGTGTGACTTTTGTCGACAGAAGAAACTAAAGTAGCTCCATCTTCTTAATGCCGTCTATTGGCTTAAATAATAGGCTGACTACTAACCCCCTAGGTGCTCTCGTGAGCTGCCCAAATGCAGCTCCTGCAAACCATGGCCTGGTAGTTGCGAATACTCGCGAGACAAGTCGTCCCCTGCTCAGCCAAGCTCCGATTGCATGTGAGGCTTCCCCATTCTTGGCAGGGTTTTTGTTGGCTGACAAGCCTCTGCAAACAAGTTCGGAACCGGCGAGTGCAAATGTAGAGGATAGACTGCAGCAGCTCGAACAAACAGTCCAGCAGTTGACTAACTCTGTTGATCGAGTTCTGCGAACAATTCTTCCGGAATCCCAGAGGCAAAGAAACGGTTTGAGGTTACTTTCGTTTCACAGAAGCCATGCTACCGAGCAGATATGCTCAGACTCCGAGCTTTACATTGGCCCGTCGCATTCTTTCTCCTTTTTAAAAGAGGCCCCGGCCAACATCGAGGCCATATCCCAACCACGAAGCAATGCTACTCGACAGGACGCGTATTCAGAGCTTAGTTATATCAGTAACTCACTGACAACAGCACAAATTAACCAAAAAGTGGGCGGAGACGAGATGACCTTTTATATACCCTCCAAGGCGGCAGGGTATCGCATGATTAGTCGTAAGACATCTGTTCCTCATTTTTCCCGAAAACCGTATGACTAAAAATTGCAATTTTCAATATTTAAGAGTTCTTAGAGAACTCCGAGCTAGGAGAGCCTTTTTTCCATCTCCCTCCAGACGATGTCATCAGACTTGTGGTGTTTGAGCCGCACAAGGTTCGAGACAAGGCATGGATCATCTACTTCAATTACTTGCTTCTTTCTATCGTATCTGCCGAGAATGATGAAAGCAACGAAAAGAACAAACTCCGACATAACTTGCAGCTGGCTCTCAACGATAGCAGCATTTTCTTAGTGCCGAGTATGGCCAATATCCAAGCATTGACTATACTAGCCATGCATGGCGAGGACTACGCTTCCCCGAATCTATCCTGGATGCTATTGGGGCATGCCTGTCGCCAAGCCGAGGCCCTGGGTCTGCATTTTCCGTCACATCGGCTTTCCGAGTCAGAGCAACAGCATCGTCTATCTCTTTTCTGGCTCTTATCAGTGATGGACAAATCCTGCTCTCTAGCATTTGGTCGTCCGGCATTCCTTCCCACGGCTTCGTATCAAAACGTGCCACGGCCAAATTACAGCTTCTTAATGAAGTTTCAACCACATAACCGTGCTGTTTTTGCAGGGAAGCAGAATTTCCCCCGGGCTTCCCACTTTGGTGCTCAGTTCCTCAGTAGGTCTTTCGAGCTATCCAGACTTATGGGGTATATTCAAAGCCTTCTGGATACGGGTATTTCACCTCTTACAAAGGAAGAAATTAGATCTCAACTCTACAGTTGGCATCTAGAAACAGATAATGTTGGTTACCCTTCAATACTTCTCGAAGAAAGAACGAAAAGTCTAATTTCTATGCCCAGATTCTGACTGAGATCATTAATACCGAAAGCAGCTCATGCAGTGCCGAACAACTTCGAGAAATGACGTTAGGGATTAATGGTTTCAAGTTTGGTTATTTACACACATTGGTTCTTTTACTTAAGGGAGATAAATATTACTCGACCCTCTGCTTGTCGTCTTCTCGCGAGGCTATTTCCCTCTTGACCGGTATGGTGTCGAACTGGGGCTCCGTATATAACGGTGTCGTCTGGTATGAAAGTTGAACCCCTTTTTAGGCATCTACATGTACTGACTCATGAAAACAACATTATAGGCAACTCCTCTATTTCCCTTTTACACCCTTTTTTGTGATATTCGAAAATATCGTCCACTTTCGAGGCGGCCCCCTGACGCCGGAAATCGAGCAGGATCTGGGCTTGTTAGCTGTAACAGTCACCTACTTTGCAGAAATGCGATCTCAAATGCGCCTGCTGGCTACCGTATGCTTCAGACTGCAACACGCTGCGGCCGTTTTTCTTAAACTTGCACAGGCCCATGTGTCTCGCTACGCTTCTGCTGGAAGCACTGAGAGCAGTGCATCTATTGACTCTCCACCACAAGTCGTGAATTCGCCGCAAAATGACCGGCCGGAGGGATTGGCCACTTCCGCGTGGGGTCAGCAAGCAAGAGATAATATCGTCAATGGATATTCTCAGGCCCATGAGGCCCTGACAGCTGTCGATATGGGGGAAATGGATATCAGCAGCTATCTCGAATGGCTTCCTTCCACCATGGACGACATCACCTGGCCTATGCTTGACGCGGAGCGGCCAAATTCGAGGGCTATTCATTCGAACCCGACGAGTAAGGGGAATCATCCAGCAAAAAGCACGCAGAACCGCAGGCAGACGTTTGACAGTGTCTTTGACTGGTTCTCGTGGGACTCTTACTATGCAGGGAACACTACTGAGGTCTGCCACAGTATCAGCTGAGATGTGGCATTCAAAGGGGACTTCCTATATATCCCAGCCTGGCCATGTGTATCAATGTTAACCATTCAGTGTTATTAAATTTGAAAAGACGCCTTGTATCTTATCTACAATCAATCTGAATATAGTGCGAACTACAGCCTTGGCGTTCTTTTAGGGATGGACGCGTGGAATAGCATCTACATGTAACTTTTACAACATTTGAAATCGATGGAATTGAGGAATCTAAGATATGCCCTCTGATTCGTCCGAGTACTAATAGTGGCTCAGCAACTGTCGTTACTGTTCTTGTTTGATAATAAAGGTATATATACAGACGGCTTCCACTACCAGTCATCGTCATCGTCCTTCTCGTCATCTGTCCAACAGTTAGCGGGCTATATAGTAAACAATCTGAAAAGGAATACATACCACTGCCGCTGACTTTTTGTTTACGCTTAGCCAACACACCTTGAAGGGCATCTGCGAGCCCACCACCGCCGCCACCAGCAGGTGTTGATGCAGCCGGTGTATCATTGGATCCTCCAGGAACCGCAGCGGCACTTCGGTCACGCTTCTCAGAAGCCTTGACTTTTCGCAATCCGGTACCACCTGAGCCACCAGATGCACGGATAGCTGCAAGTAAACCGTCTCGTCCATCGCCACCTCCTGAGGGTAAAGGTGGGGCTGATGTTGGTACCCCTGTTGGCGGCGGAGGAGGCGCTGGAGGGCCCGGAGGGGGGGGAGGTAATGTTGGTGCCCCGGAAGTTGGAGGCGGCGGCGGGGGAGGAGGTGGAGGTGCTCCTGTAGAAGGAGGGGGAGGAGGAGGAGGAGGTGGTGGTGCTCCGGAAGATGGAGCAGGTGGTACTGGGCGAGAACTTGAAGGAGGGGGTGGAGGTGACACCGGAGCTCGTGGTGGTGGAGGGGGGACAGGACCCGAGTTTCTAAGCTGTGGACTATTATCACGAGGTGGCGGAGGAGGTGGTGCATGAGCCGGGCTGCGACTAGGAGGTGCCGGCGGCGCCGAGACTTTGCGGTCTCCTTGGAATGGAGGAGGAACACCGTGTGATCTTGGAGGCGGAGGTGGAGACTGAGAACTTTCCAACGGGGTTTTTGGTGGTCGCGGAGGCGGAGGAGGACCAGGTGTAACATTGGAAGCGGCTCGTGGCCGGCCCGGGGCAGTCACAGGCTGAGCAAATTTGCCAGCATCTGCGATTGGTGGAGGTGCTCGGAATCTTGGCCGAGGTGGTGAAGGTTCTCGAGGCGGAGGGGGGGCAGGAGCTTCAGGTTCTTGCAAGGTTGGAGATGCGTTTGGTTGTCGACGTGATGGAGGCGGCGGTGGAGGAGGACCGCGCCGACCACCACTGCCACCGGTATTCTGAGGACTGATAGCAGAAGCCTTTGGAGCTGGTGGTGCTGCTGGAGGAGGCGGCGGGGGTGCTTTAACTTTTCGCTGGTCTTCTGCAGAAGCTGAAGGTTCATCTGCAGCATCATCGGCTTGTTGCTGAATGTAGGATTTGATGAAATCTTCGTTGTCCTGGATTTGGTCATCTGTAATGCCCATTCCCCGCAACTCTGCTAGCACGCCTTGGATAGCCGGATCAGTAAGATCCAATGACGAAGTTTTGGGCGCCGGTGTGGGAGCTAGGACTGGAGCAGGTGAGGGCTGTCTTGGAGCTGCAACGGGCGGAGCAGTTGGAGGAGCAGTTGGAGGAGCACTTGGAGGAGCACTTGGAGGAATAAATGACGTTGGCGCAACTGGTGCAGCAGCGGATGAACTTCGACCAAGCAAGCCTCCAAAGAGGCCGCGTCCCGATTTGCCGTTCGATACTGGAGCCGGTCCTTGCCCACGAGTCGAGGCAAAGGGAGTCGCTTTCGTTTCTTTGCTCGCGTTTTTCTCACGCTCATGCATCTTTTTCATGAAAGTTTTTGCCTCCTTCTCGTCGGCGAACGACAGTGCAGCGGGGCATTCTTCAAGCTCGAAAGTGTGGAAAAAGACACGGTCTTGGTTGTAGTAGAAGCCCTCGTAGACTTCTTGGTCCCATATAACTCCGCGGCTCGCGGGCTGCTGATGTTAGCCATTCTGCACCCAGGATTAACGGGTGGGCAATACGTACAGAGACATCTACGAGCTTGAGCCAGAAAGTGTGGCCGACCAAGTCATTGGCAAGAACGGCAGCGCCCTGCAGTCCTGTGTATGTCCATTTTTGGGTGCTGGGGTGGGCAACGTAGAGTCGCGCGACACCGACGGCAAGAATCTTGTTCCCGGGCTTTGGGACCGTTCTTTTCACGGTGTCCTTATCCGCATCGGTCAGAATGGACGGCATGGCGAGCGAGCCAGGGCTAATTCAATCGACGGAGCGGAGGAAGAGGAAGTTTGTAGGCTGGCACTTTAGTATCTCCGTTGATACATCGCAGGTGAGATGGCGCAACAGCGGGAGGCCGGACAAGGGACACCCGCAGCGGATGTGGTATGTGGCAGGTAGTGCTGCTGGTGGCGCGGTCGGATCGAACGATTCACCGAAACACTGCGCAAAGAAGACTCGTGGCCGGTGGAATGAAGATGAGGCTGAATGGACAGCGGACAGTGGACAGGTTGTGGTCAGCGAGAGAGGAGCGGCGGACGGGGGTTTGGCTGGGCGGGCAATTCGTTAGGCAGCCGGCACGGACCAGCCGTGGCATTAGCCTTAATAGTGGGGTGGCCGCAGCTCTTCTAGAACCCGCCGCCGTACGCCGCCGACCACTGAAAAGTGCATTTTCCGAGGGAGATCCGTTGCAAAACGGGTTATTGCCACTGCCCAAGCCTCGAAATGTACCATAAGGTAGTCTGCGCTGCACTGTGCTGGTGTCGCATAGAAAGACGCCTGCCCCAACACACACGAGCCACTACGTCATCGCCGGTAGCGTGCATATATAGTGCGTCTTCTTTGTAACATTTGAAGTGACTGATCGTCTTGTTTATTTATACGTAGTGATGCACATTATCGATATATGCACTGCTCAACACAGTCAATAATGTTGAATTCAGAGACCATAATAAGTCCATATCGACTATGCCGTTTCGGGCAATATTAGATATGGGGTTCGACGTTGAGAATGGCCTGCACTGTAGCACTTTTTGACTGTTTTAGAGAAGATATACGTATATTTGTATATTATTTCTATTCCCCACGTAATATTTATTTACATAACATCGGTTCCCTTTACCTCCAAAAAGTAGTTATCTGCGTGGTAGCCAGTCACGTCTGGAGAGGTCACGTGGCCACCCGTCATATTTCAGGCGGAGCGCGACTTCTCCCAACGCGCCAGACAGCGCGAGTCCTCATGTCCCAACGATCGAGTGCCCCGGTGAAGCTTTCGTTGCCTCTGGTGAGTGCATTTTGTCTATATATATAGGAAATCCCTCCATCCTGACTATGGTCGCCCCTAGCAATACCAACAAGACCTCTTCAACGAGCTCCGCAGTGAAGATGAGCTCGTTGTGCTCGCCCGAGGCCTCGGCCTTTTGCGTCTCGTGACGAACCTACTCCATTCTTATGATGCAGCAGGAAACAATCTGGTTCTGGTTGTCGGCGCTGATGAGCGCGAAAATGAGTGGATCGGCGAAGGTGTGTACTCAGACACCGTCATTGCTACCAATATAAAAATATGAAAAGGAATTTGTGGTTGATGTTCCAAAAAGCTCTCGCCGAACACTATGCAATCAGCAAAACCCTCTTGGCCCGCGGGTTGAAAGTAATCAATACCGATAGAGCCGGTGTGCCTATGAGGTGCGTTATAGTCAAGCAATCTCGCCATCCGCTAACGAATTTAGATCCAAGATATACGCGCAAGGCGGCATATTGAGTGTCACATCGCGTATACTTGTCGTGGATTTATTGTCAAGTAGGTTTAAGCCATAGAGCGACGTCTTGGGAATAGATCACTGATGACTTGTCAGAATTGCTTGACCCGGAGAAAATCACCGGCATTATTTTATTGCATGCAGAGAGGCAAGATAATTGTGAAATATTTTTGTGAATACGGCTAACACGAGATCAGAGTTGTTGCAACCGCTTTGGAAGCGTTTATAATCCGCATATATCGTCAATTCAACAAGTCTGGCTTCTTAAAAGCATTTTCCGACAGCCCCGAGCCCTTCACCACTGGGTTTGCACCGTTGTCGAATATGATGCGAAATCTCTTCATGAGAAAGCCTTCTTTGTGGCCCAGATTTCACGTTACCGTCGCAGAATCTCTCGAAGGTCGTCGGAAAGCGGAAGTGATTGAACTCGAAGTTCCCATGAGCGACAAAATGAGAGAGATTCAGAACGCAGTTTTGGAATGTGTTGAAACGAGCATTTCCGAACTCAAAAAGGCCAACTCTGGCCTAGATATGGAAGATTGGACCTTGGACAGTGCGCTACATAAGAACTTTGATGTGTCGATACGGAGGCAGTTGGATCCTATATGGCATCGTGTTAGCTTTAGGACTCGGCAAATTGCGAGCGACCTGACTGTCCTGAGAGCGATACTACAGTAAGAATTATCGTCCTAAACATTCATAACATTGCTGACTTTATAGCTCTCTTCTCACCTACGATGCCGTGTCTCTACTGAAATACTTAGACACTATTGTCGCAGCGCATTCTGCGCCCCCGGGGTCGACAAGGCACAGTTTCTCTCCATGGCTCTTCCTTGATGCTGCGCATGTCCTGTTCGAAACTGCAAAATCGCGCGTGTATAGAGGCAAGATAACCGGAGACGACACCACGCCGTTTTCAACTTCCTTTTCAACTGCCTTGCAACCTGTGTTAGAAGAGCAACCAAAGTGGAATGTGCTTGCCGAGATTCTCCAAGAAATCGAGCAGGATGCCTACCTCAATCCGACAACCCGCGATGATTCACACAGTACTGTTCTGATCATGTGCAGCGATCAACGCACATGCAAACAGCTCCGAGGCTTTTTAGAGTCGAGGCATGTGAAGCCAAATGCAAATATTGATTTGGAACAACTTGATTTCAATGAAGGGGATTCTTCTGCCGAATTGATGATGCGAAGGAAGCTGAGAGAGTATTTGAATTGGAAGCAAAACTTTACTCACGTTAGAGAGAATTTATATTCTTCAAAACAGAACTCAAGTGATACGTCCAATCGCGGATCAAATACACCAACTACTACAGGAAGACCACCTCCAAACAAGCGACGCCGTGTACGAGGTGGTGCTGCAGGTTCTAGCACGGCTGGACGAACACCGAACAGTAGTGTCCAGGCCGATGTTGAGGCACCTGTTCAAGTTTCCGAACTACTAGACGATTTACAACCACGGGGCGAGGAAGAAGCCTTGAAAGAAGACGTTATTATTGACAGTTTGGAGGATATGGAAGATTTCTACGAGCTTTACGATATGAACGACCTTGTTATGATTCACCCTTATGATGGTGATATGGACGAACGGATTCTAGAGGAGGCCCGTCCGCGGTATATTATTATGTACGAACCGGATGCTGCTTTCATACGCCGAGTAGAGGTGTATCGCAGCTCTCATACGGACCGCAACGTGCGAGTATATTTCATGTACTACGGAGGATCTGTTGAAGAACAGCGGTACCTGAGCGCGGTCCGACGAGAAAAGGATGCATTCACCAAGCTCATCAAAGAGAAGAGTGTAAGTGTTCCCCAAACAGTATTCATTTCACTCTTAGCTAATCAAAACATATCAGGGTATGGCTGTTACTCTGACCCATGACAAGAGCCTCGAGGATCCAGAAGAGCTATTTCTGAGAACCGTCAACACTCGAATCGCAGGCGGTGGAAGATTGGCAGCAACATCGGCACCACCTACTGTTGTCGTTGATGTTCGAGAGTTTCGAAGTGCGCTTCCGTCGTTGCTTCATGGCCGTAGCACTGTGGTCGTCCCCTGTCAGCTGACAGTGGGCGATTATGTCTTGACACCAGATATCTGTGTCGAGCGTAAGTCGGTGCGAGATTTAATCAGCTCTCTTAAGAACGGACGCCTCTATAACCAAGCCGAGACCATGCTTCAACACTACAAGAACCCGATGCTTTTGATCGAATTCGACCAGAACAAATCCTTCACCTTTGACGCATTTGCTTCGGCTTCGATGCCGAGCACAGGCTTTCTTTCAGATTACGTTTTCACATCATCTGGAAACCCTACCGCAGTCGCGAATAGCAGTTCCTTGGCCAATCCGGCCAGCCCCAAGTCTGCACAGCATATGCTGGTTCTTCTGACGCTCGCGTTTCCTCGCCTGAAAATAATATGGTCCTCGTCACCCTCCCAAACGGCGGAGATCTTTGCCGAACTTAAAAAGAACAACCCAGAACCCGATCCTATTCGAGCAGTCCAAATCGGTCTTGATATGGATATTTCTGCATCGGCCGGCTCGGGAGACGTCATGGCTGCCTCTGGAATTGAGCATCGAGCATTTAACCAGCTTCCACAGGATATGCTTCGCGCAGTGCCCGGTGTAACACCCGCAGTCCTCGAGCGACTGACTGTGGAAACTAGTAATATTCATCAACTCGCAAATATGGACGTCGAAGATCTCAATCCTCTTGTTGGGAAAGAAACGGGGCGGAAGATTGTGAGATTTTTCAGGAAAAACGTTTTTGAAAATGAAGCTGGGGGTTCTTGAGCTTTACTGTTGGTATTAAGTAGTTATGAATGTTGTAAGTGATAATAGAGAAAGAAGGAATATGTGCATTGCCAACTTCTATTGGTATGCTATCTATGAATCCCAACAATTTTTTGACCTCCACCATCATAGTTATCGTAAGGAAATAAAAAATGACGTATAAGCGGGGGAATGAGGCACGAACAATGCGGAGCTTGCACTTGGCCTTGATAAGTATAACAGGAATCATTGTTAAAGAAAATGAAGCATTCCCGTGAAACGACGGCATCATATCCACCAACAAAGAAGGTTGGAGTGACGAGATGTCGTGCCAGGCCATTGAACCTAGACATGCGAATTACACCCAAGAGTGCACTATCATGACCTGCTGAGAGGTGCGACTGCAGTATCTCGAAGAACATGGACAAAGTCGGCAGGTTTAAACTGTTGCCTCTGTTAAACCAGGTCAGGCAATGACGTCGTGAGTGTGAAACATCATGTGCAATAGTTTCAGAGTTGAGGTTGTTTGTTTCAAAAAGCAAAAGGTTGTCTCAAATAGAAAACGATTCAAATGGACCATGGCACTGGGTGGCGGAGTATGCCAGCTCTGCCTGTTGAAGGGCACAACTCCGCCGGGGGTGGATGGGGCTTTTTAGATCTCGTCAACGTCGATCTCCTTGTCGTCGCTGCTGTCGCGGTCCTCGTCGAACTCGACGTTGTCCTCGAAGCCTTCGTGACCGTAGGTGTCGGTCTCGTTGATCTTGGCTGTCTCCGGCAACTCGCCGTAGGCCTTGAGACTGCGGGCCTCGTCTGCGTTGTATTTCATGATGACATCGCCCTTTTCGTCTTGATAGTCGCGGAGCGAGAGTAGGATGATGTCGCCCTGGTTGATCCACACCTTCTTGCGCAGCTTTCCTCGGATGTGCGCGAGACGCTTCTCGCCATCAAAGCACTGAGCCTCGAGGCGTCCGTTGCCCAGCATTTTCACGACCTGGGCGTATTCCTGGCCATCCTCCTTGAAGATGAGTTCGCGCTTCTCGTTGTCGTTTTCGTTCTTTCCACGACGCCTGTTCTTACCACCCTGTGTTGAAAAGACCATCAGTTAGCCGCCCGTCGCGAGACCAAAAAGCGGGGTATTATTCCCTCGGCGGGGAGATCAAGGCCTTACCTTTCCCTTATTCTTAGGCATTTTGAGACGGCTGTTGCAGTATCACGCAGATAAAATATCCAGTCGTCTGTGGTTTTGGAGGGGGAGCGAGTGCTGTGGGTGGTGTTGTCGAGAAGAAGAAAGAGGGGGGCTGTGTGGCAATTTAAAAAGGAAAAGCCCTGGTGGGGGTTTCGTTGTTGACGCCTGATTCTTCCCGATTCGCCCCTAAGAATTTTTTTTGTTTGTGCCTCAGGCGCCGAGGTTGACCGCCCGGGGTTCTGCCGGCCCTCGATTATTATTGATGCTGCCGACGTCTCTCTTGACGTCTCTCTTCTTCGCCGTCAACCCCGGGAACCGTCGAATCGCGATGAAGTGTCCGTATCTACGATGAACTTTTGCATTGCGAGATCCCAGCCACCATGAGCAGCAAGGAATTACTGCGACTCCCGGCGCTGCAGAACCCTCTGCTGGTCAAAACGAAAACCATCGACGGCCCAAACTACATTTTCCGCTACTACGACTCATGTATCATGACTAGATGGGCTGCCAACCACAGCGGAACGCAGCCGCATGTACTGAAACCCAAGATCCAGCATCTTTACCAGGACCGCGATCGGAACACATTATGGTGGAGGGCTGTCACACAAAACCTTCCGCTGAAGAAAGTCGTTCGAACCACAAATGCGAGACGCGTACGCAAAATATTCTCCGAGGTGCTCTTCCAGCAAGGATACGATTCGATGGGACGGCCTCTTGCCCTCGAAAAGCTACCGGGGCAGATCCCTGTCCGCCACCAGCCCATACGTGGGACTATTGAGATTATGGTCCAGCGGGGGGCCATCACACAAGAGCCAGCGGATATGAGGCGTGAGCTGACCGTCCTTCTTCTTCGAACATTGAAGGGTATGAAGAGGATGAGAAAGGATCATGGCAAAGATAGCAAGGCTACGATTGAAAGTATATCGGAACTATTGGGTACGGCAGCAAAGAGCGGCCTACTATTCTAAGCATTATTTTTTATTGTATAATATGATAATAACAGTCCACTCCCTTGCTATGCCTCGGGATGCACTGAAATATCCATGAAGATAGCGTCAAGTACCACAAAATGAAGCATCTCATCACCAACTCTGTAAGAAGATATTAATAGCAGCGGTGGGTCACAAAACGTGGTCAAGTTCCCTGATTGGGCAAGTCCATTGCGGTGCCTGGAGGCTTGGCGCATCTCTCGGCGCTCGTCTCGCCTTCCCAGCAACGTTTCAGTCAACCACAATCGCAACTGCAGTGCTCGATCGCCTATTGCCCTCTACTATTTTAAGCGCCGTCGTATTTGCTTCTCCAGATTGGACTGCCAAGATGCTGGTCTCCTTGACTGTGGGCAAGGTCGACGCTGGTGTTGCGGTGTTGTTGACACAAGACAACCGACTGGTAGGTCATCGCCCTGGAGAACGGTGGCGGGATATCTGCAAATAACTGTGGATGAAGGATACCCTTGCCCGTCGCTTTATTATGTGCAATACTAATGCGCAAGCTATAGATCGAATTCCCCTCCATGCTGCTTCCGACAAACATTAGCTCCGGAAGCATTGTCGACATCGATGTCTCAAGGAACCACGCCGCCGAATCAACGAGCATAGGGAATTTCCAATCGCTTCAAAAACGTATCCTGAATACATATGGCCTCGAAACACCTTCTGCGCCCATCCTCCGCTTGCGCAATGCCACACAGACCTCCCTCGTTCTGGAATGGGATCCAATCAATCTGGCTACCGCCTCTCTGAAATCCCTCTCCTTATATCGCAACGGCTCCAAGGCTGGCTCGATACCTCGTCCATTGGAAATGCTAAGCACCAAGATCAGCGGCCTTGCTATCCACACCGAGTATACGTTCCACCTCGTCTTGCGCACATCTGCCGGCACATATCATTCCGAGAAGTTGACATGTCGCACTCACAAGATGACCGATCTCTCTGGAATCACAGTTAGTCCCGGCGTCATGCCACAGCCTCAGAAAGAAGCTCTGGCTCGCGCGCTCGATCGAATTGGCGGCAAGCTCATCGACACTGTCCGCATCGACACAACGCACTTTGTCTGTACTGAAGGTCGCGGTCCTCTGTGGGAAAAGGCCGTGGAAATGAATATCCCCGTGGTGCGACCGGAATGGGTGGACGCATGTGAATCAGAGGGAACAATCGTTGGTGTTCGAGGCTACTACCTGAATGCGGACCCAAGACATCGGCAACTGGGACCACGACAAACCGCCCAGCAGCAGCAGCAACAGCAACAGGAACAACAACAAGAAGCAGAATCGACGGTTTCAGGCACCACGACTCCACCGACGGGAAGTCAGTTAAACCTTCCCTCGCGGCCTGGTCCTGAAGAGACCCCCGAAGGTCCCCCTACGCCCTTCCCGGGAGCCCCCACCGAGATGAACGAGACCCAAGTAGAGGAGGAAGAAATAGAAGAAGAGGAAAAGTCTTTACCACCCACGCCTCCAAAAGACGAGGAGGTTGACACGCCGAAGGAAAACGGAGAGAAGGAGACGGAGGACGAAGAACAGAAGGAAGATGAGAGCGACAAAGAAAGCGAGACGGCAAAGGATTCATCAAAAAAGCTATCCTCTGAGGATCAGATTGCCAAGAAGCCAAGTCAAGGTCAGCAAGAGGGTGAGGGTGAGCTAGAAGAGGTATCGCTGTAGTGTTTTAAGCGGTGGGTCTGGGAGCATTCATGTTCGCTAGTTTTGTAACGACTGATTGAGCTCTTTGTGGTATTTGCCCTGCTGATTCAGTGGCATGTAACTATTACTTTGCGTGATGTTTTTAATTTATAATGAATAGCCTTGCAACACATCCTGACTATTAATAGAAAGTCTACATGACTACCTCGAATGTTAATATTAAGTAATATCTAGATATTGATAACAGTATTGAGCTAGTAACTGCTGAAGATAATAACACACTAGTTAGTGAAGTATCAGTTTGCCACATCCTTTGAACAAACACAGGTCTTGTGAACAAATAACATTGTTTGCATAGTGGATTCTTTGTGGATCCTACCTACTTCTTTGTATAAAATTCCTGCTAATATCCATCAAAAACAGCAGGGCGGTGAGGGGGGAAAATATCAGATGAAAAAGGTAAACAAAAGTCTTCAGTGTTGTTTATAATGTCCCTTTTGCCACACACTTGACACCCACCTTCCTACTCTCAACACACTGGTCCTCTTCGCTGCCAGACATCACTACTTCTACCAGTCTCATACCACATCTCTTCACCCTCAAGTGCTTGACATAAAACCTTTCATCATGGCCACAACAGATGAAACAACCGCGAAAGACCGCCGTCTAACAATGTCCTTGATCCAGAGCTACTGGGACAAGTACTGCCTTTGGGCAGGCATCCTCGTTTCCCTCGTATGCTTTGCACTATTGCTGAACATGCTTCACTGGGTGCAAAACTGGCACCCGACGTACACGCCGCCAGAATATGTACATACGCCGTTCCCCATTGCAAGCCCACCGCCCTGGGCCAAAAAATGGGGGGCCGTTAGTGAACCTCTCTCCAGCTGATGATGACGGGACTATGTATCAGCTGACTGTGATTAGATGACGATATGTGCCTGTGAGAGTCCGAGTGAGACTGAGATGCGAGTACGAGTGGGAGTGGGAGCGCCAGTGGTTTGATATTGCTGATTGGGGAATGACTGTTAGCATGGGCATACATCTGAAGAGTCGTTCCAGATGTCAGAGTGATGCATTCAATGTTTCAATTGTTATTGTCTCATTAGTTGCATGTTTTGGGTATCGATAGGGCAATTGGTTATGACGCCTGTGAATGCATATTGGTTTGAATACAAGCTATGTTGAGAGTGTAAATGCAGAGTAATTGGTAGTAATATCGAAATCGGAAAAGCCGAGGCCGGATTAACGGATATACGGCAGCCAGGCCCGTGGCAGTTGGCGTGTCCGGGGGCGGGGAGTGTGGGGAACAACTCGCCGTCAGTATATTCCAGGCAGAAGAAGTAATCGTCGTAGATTATGGCAGTGAGAGCCAAATAGAAAAAGAAATGCCCGAGGTAGGTTAAGGTAGCAGTGGTGCTATGTGCGCTGACTCGGCAAAAATTCAATTAACTGGCGGCTATTCAATGTTGGTTCCAAATACCGTATACTTAATGACTAGGTCTTGCACTCTCAACACCTCGTGTAAATGATGTCCTCCAGCTGGGATATAAAACGAAAGAATCCGGTCAACCGGCCGCAATAATCTATAACCGCCAACCGTGTCTTCGTCCTTCCTCATACGCGCATTGATACGCAACACCTGAAGGATATAGAGTTGGCGGGAAAGACTTCTTCCGTCATCCCCACCTGCTTTCCCTTTCTCTCTCCATTTCTCCATTGCTCCGCATCACCTGTTTCTTCTTCGCTTTTATAAAAGACGAGATCTAGCGAGGGGCAAATGAGCTCGACGCTGTGTTTTTTGCTGGAACTCGCTGCCTTTTTCCTCTGCCCGCCGCCGCGACAAAAAGAAGGCCCGAGAAATTGCAGATACCTCCAAGAACAAGATGTCGACTACAAACGATAAACCAACGGGCGAGTACCGACAGTACTTGCCAGACCTCAGCATCCCCCGTTTCACGACGATGAAGACGCAAGATGCCCACGAGTATGCCCATGCTTTCAAGACAAAGCACATTCCGCCGTGGCTGTATGCGCTGTACGAGCATTGGCGAGATTTGTATGAGGAGCCTTTTCAGGGAATCACAATTGATGGTACGTCGGAAACTGGAACCCGATTTTCTATTTTTACTAAAATTGAACTCCAAGGAAACGTGCGCCCCAATCTATTTACTCTACAGGACGAGGGTCTTCCCATTGAAAGCATCGTCACGTCAGTCCAGGATCTGTTAAAGCTACTTAGCGATGACCAGCGCAAAACGCTCTCCTATCATATCGACTCTCCCGAGTGGCGAACATGGTCCAATCCCGAGTTTTTGCTTGCCCACAAGGGCCTCCGCTTAGACGAAGTGGACGCCTCTGTCCGTGACGCTATCCTCAAGGTTCTCGAGACCACCTTGTCACCGGAAGGGTACGACAAGGCACTCAAAGCAATGCGCATCAACCACTTCCTCGGAGAACTGGTTGAGTCGACGCAAGTCATGAATGAATTCTCCTACAACTTTGTACTTTTCGGTCGACCATCGGCCACACGACCCTGGGGGTGGTCTTTCTACGGCCACCATCTCTGCCTCAATGTGTTCCTTTACAAGGGACAGATTGTGGCGAGTCCCTGGTTTACCGGTGCGGAACCCAACGAGATCGATTCCGGCCCATACAAGGGCGCACGCATCCTCCAAGTTGAAGAGGCCCTTGGCCTCCAGCTCATGCAGTCTCTCCCAACGGATGTACAGCAAAAAGCCCAAACATACAAACAAATGATTGACCCAGAGATGCCCGAGGGACGTATCAACAAGGACGACCAACGACACTTGTGCGGCGCATACCGCGACAACCGAAAAATCCCTTATGAAGGCGTGCTCGTCTCGGACTTTACAGACGAGCAAAAACGCCTCGTTTATGAAATCTTGGAGCAATACTTGCTCTATCTTCCTCAAAATTCCCGCGACCTCAAGATCGCCGAGATCCGTCGGTTTGAAAACGAGACGTACTTCTCGTGGATCGGTGGCTACGCCGACGAAGACCCGTTCTACTACCGGATACAGAGTCCCGTCATCCTAGTCGAGTTTGATCATCATTCTGGCGTGTTCTTAACGAATGAGGAGCCGAAAAAGTTCCATATCCATACGCTTTTGAGAACGCCCAATGCGGGTGACTATGGCAACGCCCTGCGACCACTGATTCCGCCGGTAGAGAGTACTGTCGGAAAGCACATCACTTGGTGATAAATGTAATAATAGTTTCTTTCGATTAGTTTCATACCAAAGACCGTGCACATGTGCGCTTGATGGCGGGTTGACATGTACTGCACACTTTCCTATTTAGGAAAAATATATCAATTGATCACGGGACTAGTTGACAACATTGAATACTTCAATGTTGACTCCATCTTTCAACTTACAGGTAAAATTTAAATTTCACATCCAGTAAATAATTCGAATAAATACTGGTAGAATCAAATTAATATAAATGAGATAGAATGAGTGGCAATCAGTACAAATAGTAAGAAAAGACAAGTCATGGTGGTATCTAACAAAAAAACAGCAAATTTGTACAAAACGTAGAAAGTCGTAACGAATGTCTCGCTAATCTACAAAGCCAGCAAGAATTGAGTTCCCAAAATTTTCAAGCATCAAGATTCCCCGGATGCTCCGACTTCAACGTCACTCAACATGTTCTCTACCGCTCGCATGCTGGCATCACTGTGAGAACTCGAGCTTTCAAAGCTCCCGTGGCTTTCTTGGGAGGTGTGGCGGTGGGGACTAGTCCAGCTATGGTGGCTCGAAGGCGGGTGACGCGCTTGCGCAGCGTATTTCCGGGTCTGAGGAGTCTCAAAGCCGGTTGGTGAGGGCATGGATCTTTCGCTGATTGTAGGGAATCTGGTTGATTCTAATGCAGGGCTTGTGGAGCCACTGCGCACGCTTTCGGCGTCGTGGGAGACGCCAATGTCCAGGGCAGCGAGGAGCGCCGCTTGGAGCATCTTGTTCTGTCGCTCGAGCATGGCCACGCGGGCCTCGAGGTAGTGAATGGACTGCGAGTGACTAACGTACGAGTGACGAGGGTGGGGACCAGGCTGCGATATGGGCGGTGATCTGGGAGTATGTGGTGTGACGGGCTCGTGATGATGATTATCATATTGGCGGAGCGGCAGTCCAGGATAACTGGTATTCTTTGCATGCTCGGGTTGGTGAGATCGTTGCGTATGGTGTTCGCTTATTACAGAATCTAAACGAGCTTTCGAGTGTCGTGTGCGCGGTTTCGGTCCTTCGTCATCAGATGAAGGCAGCGAGGGCGAATTTGCCCGTCTGTGTCGGGCTCCCTTGGGCGGATCTCTGATGACCGGGCGAGCTCTCGAATGGTGAATCGAAGAACCCGCTATCGAGCCACTGGTAACACTGACGCTGCGAGACAATCCTCCGCCATATCCGTTGATTGTAGACGTAGATCCCGGGATAGAAGAAGTCGACCCTCGCCGCTTCTGGTTCTTCGGAGTGTCGTAGACCACTGGGGGAGGGTCACTAGGGAGGGGAATAAACGGTGCCGCACTGATGCGATGCCTCCTATCTCGTTTGGGCTTCTCTCCATGGCTGGTAGTATCTGTCGGCGTGCGTACTTCGCTGATTTGGTGTGAGGAGGATTTCTCCGAGTTGGTCGCGTGCTTCTCGTCTTTCTTCGTTCCCAAGTCTCTCAGGCGAAGAGCATTGACTTTGTTAGCGCGTTCTCGTCGGACCTCGTCAAGCGTTTCTAGGCTAGGACGACCTGGAGAGGCTGCTTGTAATGATTGTTCGTCGCTCGCGGTGTACGCCGTGTCGGATGGGTCGTTGCTCCTGATCGAGTATCGCGACGAGGGCCGGGGTCCGATCAATGATCTTCGCAGCTTCGGCTTGTGGACGGTGGATCCTAGAGTCGGACTGTCTGCATCGTGTTCCTTGGACATGTCTGGAGTCGGGGTGGGCTTTGTTGTAGAGGGCTTTCCGTCCGCCAAAGGATTTCGGTCGTTGACATCTGCGCTCTGCGGTACTGAGGGCAGAGGCTTGGTAGGAGGCGGAAGGGGAGATACGGCGTTCACCACATACAACGGAGATAGCTTCTGCTTCTTTTTCTTGCGTTCTTTTCCACCAGAGGCCACATCAGGAGTCAAGCTCCGGGCGCGGCGCGTCTGGATCGGAAACGGCGACAGCAGAGCCTGTGGACGAGGCGCGTTCGAAGTTGAAGCAGTGAGGAGGACGGAGTCGGATTTATTCCTGCTGCTGCTGCCAGTGCCCAGCAGGAGCTGCGGGGAAGTCGATTTAGAAACAGCTGTCCTGCTTGAACCTCGTGGAGGCAGGCATTCCGCCACTAGTTTTAGCGGTATGGGGCCTGCGTTGTGGTTCTTCGGGATGAGATTCTCAGGCTCACTGTGAGGTGGGAATGCCAATGCAGGAGGATGATGAGCACTATTGGTATTGCTGCTGCTGTTCTTGGACGCAGTCTTGTTCTTCACGGCCTCTTCGGCGCGGCCATGCTTGACCTGGACCTCCGGCGCCTTGACGAAAAGCGGCGTGTCCGTGACCCCCTGGTTGAGAGAATGAGGTTGGAGATCACTATTAGCTGCAGCAGTAGTGGTGGTATTAGCAGGATCCGCTGCAGGAACAGGAACAGGCGCTCGAGACGCCGACGCTTTCTTTTCTCGCCCCAGCCGCTCTGTGGCGCGCAACAAGACCGCCAGGCTTTTGGCATCGTCACCGCTGCAACCCTTGTCCTCCTGGCTCCTATTAGGCTGGTAATCAACAGTCCTGCTGGTAGCACCGCTGACCCTGCTGGGGCCCCTGGGAGCCGTCGCCGGCGCTACCTGGTCTAGCGCTGATCTAGGCCCAGCAGAAACAGAAGCGTCCCTGTGTGGCCTCGGCAAGTTATCTGACGGTCGATCATTGCGGTCGTTAGCACTCGTATTGCTACTCGAAGCTATAGCAGACCGCGCATTGGCATTGGAGTTTGGGGACTGCTCTGACGGCGCCGACGGATTAGGGTTTTGTGCTTGGTACGGCGGCGGATTGGGCTCGTCGGAATAGTACTCGGGGAACGACACTGAAAACTCCACGAGCGCCGCCAGATCACCCAGTCCCAGAGATTCGCTTCGCAGGTGACTTGAGCTGCCGTCGTTGTTCTTTCGCCCGTGGGTTGCGGGCAAAGCGTCGTCGAGCCATGGGCGGCCCATAGCTTCCACGTCCTGCTTAGTCCTCGAGGGACGCGATGAGTCCAGACTGTGATTGTCATCGGTGTTCGGAATCAGTCCTTCGCGTTGCAGAGATAGCAGATGCTGTCGTTTAGCCTTTTCCTTGTCGGTGCTCCTGATGGAGGCGCTCTTTTCAGAAGGTACCGGGCTCTCGGTGCCCTTGATACGTTTGTCGGGTTTCGTCTGGCCCAATTGTCGGAGACGGCGCTGGCCGGCCTTGAACAGGTCCATGGCCCCGTCGTGTCGGATTATATTCATGTTGTTTTCTGCTTCGCTTCCTTGCGGTGCCTGAAAGAATCGTACCAGTTCGGAAATGTTCTCGCTGCGCATGGGCCGGCTAGACGCGCCAGCTGAACGAGGTGGAGTTCGGTGCAGTCCTGCGACAGAGGGGATCAACTGAGGCTCTTCGATTGCCACTGAGGGCATGATAAAGAAGCGCAGTCGTCGAGTCGATGTCTCTTTTTCGGGTCGGTATGTGGGAATGTTTGGGCTCGGCGCAACAAGACTGCCGGGCATCGAACTATCAAGTTCCAAATGGCCGAGGTTAGTTGAGAGAGACAGGCATGCGTCGTGCAATTGTTCCAAAGTTGGCAATGTCTTTGTATATCGGCGGCTTCGATTCGACGATTGACAATGACAGTGAGAGAAGTCAAGACAGGAACAAAGTCACCAATATAAACAAATACTATACATATATACAACGCACAAGCTTCGGCATCATAGGTAAGAAGTTCCTGTAAAGGCAGACATCCTGTGACTAGGACAAAGTCAAATCTCCCAGCGAAAACCGGATTCCCAGATGGCTGCGGACAGCAAACTTATAATAATAAGGTGTGGGTCAGAAATAGCCTCAGACACAGCGTGTGACACCCGGAAAATTAGCAGTAGAGAATAAGAAAAGAAGCCAGGCACAAATAAAGTTTGCCCCAAGGACCAGACATCCACTTGAAGCCAGGTAGCGCGGAGTATATCTAGGACATACAGATCCTTCGTTGGCTGAGTTGTACTATGACGCCCCCCCTTGATATGATGGCGTACAGTTCATTCGACAGGGATGTTCAAAAATTATGATGCAACAAGACGAATCTCTCATAGGATTTGCATATCAGGGTGGCAACATATCATAGTCGCGAGATGATAAAACAGATCACATCGCACAGGGCGTGCTGCATCGATTAGACGTAATACTCGTCTCCGAGACTAGCATACGCAGTAGATACGTGCACAATCAATAGAAACTTTTTGTTTTCGCTCTCGGACTCGACAAAACCGAGCGTTCGTAGTGCTTAGTTGACCGGGTCAAAACCACTAGAGGGCCGAAAGAGGCCTACCCTCGGACGTAAGTACTTCACATCGATTGGCTTGGTCGGATGAGCCATACTGCTGGGAAAGGCTAGTATCAATGTCCAGACGACCGAGACGAACGCCTGATCCTGTCTGGAGGGGGGGGGGGGGCTGATGCACCGGATGCCCTCTCCGCGCGCAAGGGAGACGACGAACCGTGTCTGTGTGGCGGATCTTGTTGTGTGGGTCGTGTTAGCATCTGTCGTACATGATACAGTACCTGTCAACTGGGCCAGGGCCATATGGAGACCACGCAGGTCATCGCGACGACTGACTGGAGTGGATGGATGGGAAAAGGTGAGGGGTCGACTACGCTGCCCGCAAGGGATGGCCAGAACTAGTATAAAGTCTATCGACGTACAACCCAACAAACTCATTAATGTTAGTTCCACGCCTAATTTTTTCTTTATATAGACATGTTTCGAATTGTGTTCACACATGTCATTTTATGCAATGCTTGATTCTGCAGTCAGAGCCATCCACAGACAGATACCTGCGAGATCTTGCAAGTCTACACAACCACAAAACTGACCGACAATTGATCGTCAAACACCATCATCATCATTAATGAAATAATGCGCTCTGTCTTTTAATTTTCAGGCGCTGATCACCACTGCGCTCGCGGCTAGGACGTAAACTAGGAGCACCAGCCTCCCCCCGCGGACACGGACAATGTGATCCATCACATAATAATACCCCTCACTAGTATTGTGCGTTATCGACGGTGGCAGCCTTGGCAAACACACCTGTCTTTGTTCTTCTTTGTTGTTACTCCGTACAATGATAAAACAATGAGGACATAGCCTCCCTTGCGTTGGGAATAAAGTCAAACCATTACCGGATCCGGCAACCCCGAGCCTCGCGTCTCCGGTCAGAAACCGATAGTTCGGTCGGTCTACTGCAGGGGAACCGGATAATGCGGCTGGGTTAATGTCCGAGGGAGACGGATAGACCCTGGAAATGCTTGCGCAGTGCAGTGCTTTGTATGCCCATGCCGAAACATGCGCATGGCATATGATGTGGCAGATATGCAGATTATGTCGTCAATGATACCTCTACGTTGCACAGCTGCATGGGCCAAGACAGTTGTCACCGAGTCAACCGTCAATTGACGCATCCAACGGCTTTCTTCACACCCCCCTTGGTTCTTATCTATGCGACTCTGAAAATGCAGAGCAGCTCACCCCGAAATCCGTTAAACAAAAAGAAAGTATGTAAACAATGTGATACCAAATCGCATAACACCTGTCTTCGCCGCATGGCAAATCCCTTCCATCCCATGAATGATATAATGGGCTTAATGCAACAACGCCGTCCGAAATGCAGACACTGTGAGAAATATCTATGGGTCCTCGACTTCCAATGAAAAAAAAAAAAAAAAGAGCAAAGTAAGGTCCATGAGGACAAGAAATGAAAAAAAAGAAAGGAAGAACAATAAGCAGATACAACGTAGTAATACAATATGCATGAATATGAAGCATGAATGTTTTATGCAAGTCGTCGCTTGATAATAAAGCATGAAATATACTGGTTTCATCTTCTCTTGGGTCGGATAAAAGGATCAGCGTCCTTCTTCTTTCGTGCCGGCATCGGGGGACGTGGTCCCGGTGGTCTTGCTCCTTTTGGCCCTCGTGGTGGTTGTATTTCCTGTTCTTTTTGTTAATAACTTTACGTAGCTTTCTTAGTTTGGCTAGGACTGTGTATACCTTATTGCTTTCTGGACCGGGCCCCTTCGAGGACCCGCCAAATTTGGGTTCTTGGGAGATTTTATTGTAAGAAGGCCCTTCTCGCGATGGTTTGACCAAATTCTATATAGAAATAGGTTAGCGAATGAAAATGAAAGTTTATCAAGGGTCAACATACACTAGGAACCTCTTGTGGAGTTTCTGCGTCCACTTTGCGCTTAGTAGTTTTTGCAAACGGTCCGCTGGGTGGTAGTTTTCTTTTCACGGTCGACGCTTGAGGCTTTCCCGGGGGCGAAGGAGACCTTTTCGAAACTTTGATAACAGGTACTTTGGGATCATGGTTTCTCATGTGTTTTTGTTTTATTTCCTCCCGCTTCGCCTGTTGAGCTTGTTTATGGCGATGTTCTTCGAAAGCAACTTTGTTCTTTTCCTTTTGCGTGAGAACCTTAGTCGACTTGCACGCCTCAGCTTCATGGCCAATCTCGCCACACGTCAGACATCGAAGTGCTGTGCATCTCATTTTAGTGTGTCCCGGCTCCTTACAGCGGAAGCAGGTGCCTTTAGTGGCTTCTAGGGCGTCGAGGTTGTCGCAGTTCCTGGTGAAATGATCAAGGCTGCCGCAAGTGGCACACGCCTTGGACTCGTCGAGTCCATTATACCCTCCCGATGGGCCCATGAAGGCTGGAACAGGAGAATTACGTGCTGATACCGACTCCATTTCATTAGAAGACCGGGTCTCCGTAGGTGTTGGCACCGCTGATGGCTGGGACTCCTGCTCTGTGTCGAGCATCTCCACATTTTTATACCCGGTGAACTGAGGGCGTTGCAGCATGGAAAGGACATCGCCATCCGTATAAATGTTTCGCTTCTTGGTGTCGGTAATAAGCTTATTCCAGAATTCACCTTGGACCAATGATTGTGAGTTTCCAAGTACCCAGAGGGATGACTTGGCACGGGTTAATCCGACATTCATACGACGAATGTCAGACAAGAAACCGATGCCCTTGTTTGACGCGCGGACGCACGAGAAGATGATAACTTCACTTTCTCGACCTTGAAAGGCGTCTGTCGTATTAAACTCAACGGCCGTGAAAATCGAGTTGCCATACTTGGCAGCAAACCTGGACTTCATTTCTCGCAGTTGACCTTTATATGGTGTTATAATACCAATCTTTCCCGAGAAATCGTAGGATTTGAAGTCAGTTATAAGACGCTCGTAAAGTCGCATTGCCACATTCAACTCGGCAATGTTAATAAGAGAGTGTCCCTTGGAAGCACTCTGATGAAGCCCCTGGACATCAAAAAACCGGTACGGACTGAGCAGCGCACTGTTATGCCATGGTCGAACGCGAAGTTTGGCCATATCGGGGCCATCTTGCAACCGACCATCGTAAAAGGTAAGGCTGGGAAAGCGACTGATTTCCGGATGCATACGGTATTGGATGTCCAGCAGATGAACGTCATTAGGATGGTTAGACTGCATTCTCACGAACAAGCTCTGCTCGTATTGGAAACGAGACGCCTCCTTTGAAAGAACCGTTGGTGGAAGCTGCTTAGGATCACCAACAAGAATGCATTTGGCGCAGCCGTATTTTAACGGAATAAGAGCACTCAATTCAATCGACTGAGCGGCCTCATCAATAATGACAGTCTCAAAGTCAATGCTCAAATTTTGAAACATTTCGTGGCCGCTGCCACTGAGAGTTGCGCAGATGACATGTGCGCCGTTGATGATTTCCTGCTGGATTCGTCGCCTGGTGAGATCATTGTTACGGGCAATAGAGTTGTTGTGATCCCGGGCATTATCAATTTCTTGACTGAGTCCCGTACGCTTCTTTTTCAACACTTCGAACTCATGAGTCATACTGTCCGGTGGAGTCTCCCCTTTGGCTCTGAATTGATCGAGTTTGGCCCGCATATCCTTGAATGCAGTATCAGTTGTCTTGTGTTCTTCATAGATTTTCTGAAGATCTCGTTCCCCAGAACCCTTCTGGGCAGATTGGTTTAGGCGAGCATTGACGAGTTCGTCCAAAGTAACATCCAATACATTTGCATTGATGGCATCACTTCGACCGAGTCGAATGACAGAAAGCTTTTCCGTCCGGCCCTTCAACGTTTTCACCCCTGCTTTGAAACGCATCACCAATTCGTCAACAGCCGCGTTACTGGGAGCGCACACTAGCAGTTTCTTTGCGGAAATAGTCCTCACTGGCTGGTTTGAACCTTGGTTGTCAATAGGCCGTTGAATTGAAACGCCGCCATTGCCACCAAGTGAACTGCTTAACAAAGCCCCGACAAGTGCGACAATGGTCTTGGTCTTTCCCGAACCAGGAGGTCCTTGGATCAGCGTAAATGCATCATTATCTATCGCAGATTTGATAGCCCTTGCCTGGCCTAAATTCACTGTATAGTTATCCACCAAAGGTTGCAGGCCTGCGTCCGAGTACTTGAGTAGAGGCGACGGTTTAGCTCTGATGATTTCTTCACAGAGATCATAGTATTGCAAGCCCATCAAAGCACCGTACTCACGCTCCAGAGGGGTCATTGAGAAAACACGCACACCCCATAGCGAAACTCCTGGTGCGAGGGAAGGAATAATACTGCTCCCAGGGTTGACTCGGTACGAAACTTCAACGGTGCCTTTCTTCCTGTTGATGCCAGAAACCCTGGCCAAGCAATGAGGAGCTGACTTATCATTGGCGGGATCTCTAGATTTTGATAGCAGCACAATGTCTGCATCACCAATTCCATAGTCTTTGAGATCAGTACCATTCTTGAGTGTTGTGCTGACTTCCATAAATGAATCAACCGATAGTCGAGTTGCCACTGTAATCTCAAAGGGTCTGAAGTTGGCTTCTTCTTTGGACGCCTGAAATCCTTGCCATGCTTCCAGGATCAACAATGGTTCAAATGTGCGCTGGTATTCAAGGGGGTCCCTGAAAACCGGCGAGACTAGAGAATAGTCTGTCCGGTCTGAATTGGAGGGTAAATCACCACTGGCGAAAAAGTCCCAACCAAGTAAAGTGCGGTGAAGCGAGGAAAGGTCGGGGGCTAACCGAGCTCGCATATCCTTTGCCGAACGGAACTGCTTTTTCTTTTTAACAGGACCTTGTTGTTTTAGCATTCGTCTTCGGTTTTCTTCATACTCCTTCACTGCGGCTGGGGTCGATAAGCCTTTCTTTCCGAAAAGCTCCGCATCAACCTCATCATCGCTGTCATCTTCGGACTCAGACTCGGAATCAACCATCATGCCATCCACAGGGGCATGGTCCTTGCCCTTCACTCCTAGACCCTGTACACCTGACCCTTGTCCGGCGGTTTGTTCCGCCACACCAGGAGCAAGGCCTTTCTTCAAACGGGCAAGCTCAGCAAGATCTCTTTTCTTCTTGGCTTCTTTTTCTCTTTCGCGTTTCTCACGGAAGGACTCAACCGAAACCGACGGCCGGCTTGGGGCCTTGGGGAGAACAAGGGGCGATTTAGTTTTGGATATAATCTTTTTAGGAGGTTGAGCAGCAATTCGGGCTTTATTCAACTCAACAGACCGCGAGAGTTGCATTAGCGTTTCATCAGGAACGCCTCCGTCCTCGTAATCATCCTCGCTTGTAGCCCGATTAGGAGTTGATGCTCCGGAAGAATCGGCCTGCTTGGCAAAAGCTGTGATTGAGCTTTGCTTCTTCAGTGAAGCGGTTGATGCAGTAACAACTGGCTTTTTGTAGTATGCTTCCAGCGCCCTCACCAGTTCCGCTTTCTCACGAGCAGTCAATATGGTCTTCACACTCCCAGTGATGGCTACATTTTCGACGGTTTGCAACGCAACCTTGTCAACAGTTGTGATGTTCAACTCTCCAAGACGCCGAAGAATCCTAGAGACCAGGCCAACCAGCGTCGTTGCGAGATATTCATCTTTGAGCCTAAGCCACTTTACCATGCCTTTCATCGTATCTGTTGGGAACTGCAGCAAAGCCTCTCTTACCGAGACTTCTTGGGACTCATCACCCCCGGCCATTGCGCTCGCAAATACGCCGTACTGATTGAACAAAAGATCTGCAAACTGAATAGTATCCCGGCAAAACTCAAGCATTACCCTCTTGTCATTCCCACGGTTATGCCAAGCTTCGGTCATATCAAATATAGTAGTGACAGCCGACCATTGGCGCGCCCACAGAGTCTGAACCTCTTGGCGTTCTTTGTTGTTTGATAACTTTACTGTGCGAAGAATACCGCTTTGAGTATCGCAGAGAACATCAATGATATCAGTCCCAGTATGAAGCATTCTAGGAGCAGAGCCAAATGTCTTCAAAGTACTGATCCGGTAGAAAGACCAACCAAATCCATAAACAGCTGTGGGAAAGAACGACTGCAAGAGATGCGAAATAGCATCTCTTCTCGCTGACTGGCTGCTTATGTTCTTGATAAGGTCCACGGCCGCCTGGTAGGTATTGAGGTCGGCCGAGAACAGCGCAGATATAAGTGCACAGCTGGTATCTTGGTTATCAAACAACTTATCCAGATGCCCCGGGTCGAACTCGGCTAATCGCTCGATAATCTGACACGAAAGATGGGTGAGATGGCCGTAAACGACATTATAGTGAGTTTTCTCTCGACTATCTTCGCCTCTGGTTGGAAACTTCTCAAGACCCACGATGTCCAAAATACCTCTCAGCGCGGCGGTTGACAAATCATGATTGTTCCCACTCAGTCTTCTAATCACAGCATCCCATATTCCTGGGGAATATGTACTGACACCATGCTGCATTGTGGAATTATTAAGCAATACCTCATAGTCCGTCTTGAGAGATTGGCATTCCAGCGCAAGAGTATTCCGAACAACGTCCATGCAGCCGTTGATTATTGCCTTGTCTCTTTCTTCCGAGCCGAAGGATGCCGGCGATACCATAGTTTCAATGTGCTCATTAACTATTTCCAGGGTTTCCGACAGCACAACGCGTGCGACAGAGCCTCTAGAGGACTCATTGTTGGTAAATGTACACAGCGTGCACAGCAAAACTTCAGTTCCCACAAGAAAGCATTTATAGCGAGAAACGGTCGGAAATTTCAGGTCTTTTGATCGTCTGAACAATTGAGAAACGATATATCGGCAGGCCGGCGTCTGATTAACGCTCTTCAGAGATGACATGAAGGGGTTGATCCATGATAACATGTCATGCAGCGCAGACTTGGCCACTGGTTCATCTTCTGTGGCCTGCAGGAGAAAAGAATCCAACTGAGGGTTATTAAAAATTTGTTCGGCAATCGCTTGAGGAGAGATTGTTTGCATGGCGTCCCAAAAATCACCAGGGGCCTTTTCCAGAAAAGTCTGGATTGTATTCAATAGATGCCGCAGACTAGGTGACGGTATCGCAAGGTGTTCGACGGAGAGGCGACATGGGTCAATGTCCAAAGCGCGAAGGTGGTGCGTTATTTGATCCTTATCGAGTCTTAACGTAATTATTCGTAAGCCAGCCCACAGCCGTTGTATGGTAGCCATGTCAGGCGGCGGCACTTTTTGAGATGAAGAGGCGAAAAGAGCACGAGTCAGACCATCTTTCACTGCCCATTCAAACTCAGCTGAAGTCGGCGGGCGGCGAAAACGCGACCAGCCATGGAGGGCCCAATGACTGCGAATCGGATCTGGGTCAAAGAGGAAGTTGGTGAGGCCAGGTACGTAGTCTGTGAGTTTGAGCGTGCGTTTCGTCTGAATTAACTTGAACGGTGCGTCGAAATATTCCTTGAGTAGACTCGCGTTCCTTTGCATGGCCTCTGAGCTCAAACACTCAAATATGGCCAGCAGTGAAGCAGTCTTCAAGGCATCCAAGCCTATTCGATCTGGCGGTACTGCCTGTAGCTCCTCCAAGGCAGACTTTAGATTCTTTATCATTCGTTTAATATCCCAATCTTCCAGTAACCGAACCAGTTTATCGATATCCTCATCGTCATAGGTCTCCTTTAGCCTTTCGACCAGAGAGCCCTTCCCCTGGTGATACATCCTGATGCAAAAGTCGCAACTCTCCAGGGTATCTCCAAATTTATGCCACACCCACGTCTGTAATTCCTCCAAACCATCTTGACTGAATGCCAGAATGGGCAGACATGACAATGCTTTATCTCTCCGTTCTACAGCCTCGGTGAACTGGTCCTTTTCGAGTGGGCCATCGTAACGTCCGTAGTCGTCTCGTCGTTGGCGTGGGCAAAGTAAGTGAACATTTTCCGGAAGTGCTTGCAGTTCCCTTCAAAAATAACATCACACATATATGTTAGCTTCAAATACATAAAACGAAAGGCGGTCGGGGTCTCTTCTTCTCGTTCTTTTCTTACCTGATAGTATCCAAAACCTCCATGACTGCTGATGGTACAATCAAAGCAACAGCCCTTCTCCGTGTTTGACAGAATTATATTGAGTCACGTATAGAATAAAAGTTTGGGAGCATCCATAGCAGGTATGAGGTCGAGTCCGGCGAAATAAGCAGAGTATACCAGGCGTCGAAAACAGGATGCGAGCTCGGAAGGTGCGACAGCAAGACAACGAATGCCAACAGACACGCGTACGCTCAGGGACCGAAAATCTTCAATAAGGACGGCAATGGGCTTTCATCAAGAATGCACTAGAAAAGGAGCTCTGGTGTTTGCACAGTCGTCAGTCGTGAGAAGAGGCAAGAAGACGACTTTTTTGTTTCTGTTTGGTTTCCATGACGGGCTCTTTGTGAATCTGCGGGCAGGAGCGCCTGCTGCCATTGGCCGCCGCCACCCCCACCCACTTAACGCGCGCGAGTCACGCGTTTCGGTCTTGCGCGAGGTTTCGAGGTATTTTTGGCTCTGGACTATTTTTATGTAGATACATAGAGATAGAAAACTAAGTGGTTTACTGGTTTTACTTTTAAAATCCTGGACTTCATTAGAAATGAAACACCTTTGCATATACAAAGTATATCAATATAGAAAGCTTAGAATCACGTAGGTTATTTAATTTTTAACTGAAATAATTACCTTCAGGATTTAGAATACCGATTATATTTCTTCTTGTCTACGTAGTTCGTACTGGAATGGCATAAGATCATAGTAACTCGTGCTCCAGGCGACACTAATCTGGTTATGTGTAAGGCCTCAAATGTTGGCTGTCGATCCTCACCCCATAACCCAGTTTGGAACATCAAATGCATAACATTATTGTTTGCTTTATCAGTATTGATTTAATATATAGAGGAGACAGCTAGAGAAATCAATTATCAATCTACGATCAACGGATAATTTTGATGACAAAGCGGGTTAATTTTAGGGAAACTACCACCACCACGTAGAAAGAAGCACATGTAGAAACAAATAAATTTTTCAACCAGCGCGATAAGCTATTCAAATAGTTTCTCGAAACATGGAGGCAATGCGCCGTGGGTAATTGAAAGTGTTCATACGTCTTCAACGTGACTTGACTCAGCACTCTCGCCAAGTCCAGGGCTGGCCTCATCCAAACCCTTATTAGGTTTTGAAGGCGTGACTGCATCAAAATCTTTAATGGCTTGCTGAGGCATCATTTACTTACCGTCAAAAATAACCGCAATTTCTTCCAGTGTATGGCCTTTGGTTTCTGGAAAGTAAAAGTAGACCGTGCCCAAGATTCCAACTAGGAAAGCACAGAACACAATGTAGTATCTCCACCCGAGGTTTTCCATGCCAATGGGATTGCAAAATGCAGCAATTACTAGACATCCATAAACAGAAACCATTTCTACTGCCAGTCCCTTTGAACGGAGCGAATAGGGAAAGATTTCTGTTGGGTAGCCGAGTAAAAGGGGCGTCCAGGCGATATCGTAGTGGAAATAGACAACGAAAACACAAATAATTACCACAATGCCAGCTGACTTGGAGCCAGTCTCACTGTTGACAGCCGAACAAGCCGTCCATACCACGTAAGAAATCAGCATTCCAATGCTGCTCCAGAGGAAGAGTGTTCGCCGGCCGAGCCGATCGACAAGGAACGCAGCCATAAGCGCAGCAGCAAAATTGAAGACTTGGAGAAGGCCATTAATCAAAGTCTGTGTTGATGCAGAAGTTATGCCGACAGAGTTTAAGACGATATTCAGAAAATACGAGACGACTGAAACTCCATTCCATTGCGCAAACCCGCCGACAAGAATAGCAATGAAAGTTCGCTTTCGGTTCCCTTTGCTATTAGTTAGTCGCGGTAAAATTTCAACAGCAATTGCCCTTTAATAATTAAAGGTGGAGGAGTTAATTCTTCACGGCAGATTTACGTACCTGGTGTAGCAATTAAAGCAGACCAACCCGTATTCTTGGCTTCCTTTTCTTCCTCAATTGCTGTCATTATTTCTGCCATTTCCAGGGCAACAAGTGGCGAAGGAGACACGTTTGGATCATTTTCGCCATCGTGATATTTCTTCAGAGTATTCTCTGCCTCTTGGACCCGACCCTGCGCAACAAGCCAACGTGGCGACTCAGGCACCCACCACAGGAACAGAAGTTGTACGAATGGGTATCCAGCCTGAAGAACTGAAGGCAGTCTCCATGACCAGTCGCTTACGAGCGATTGTGTACCATAAGTTGTCCAGGAAGAAACAATAGATCCTTAAAATAAAAAATAAAAATAAAAATTCAATTAGAACCAGCCTAAAAGGAGTCTGGGTGGTACGAAAAAGTGATTTACTTACCCAAGTAGAAAGCAGTCCAATATACTGAAGTGTATTTTCCACGGTGTGTTGGATAGGCCAGTTCAGCGATAAGCATGGGACTTGGCTGGGCACTGAACATGCCACCGAAGCCAACTAGCAAGCGTGCTACAATGAACATGGCCAAGTTCTGTGCTGCGCCTTGATTGGCCGCAGCAATGCAAATGATTATGATCCCGGCAACGAGAATAGGTTTACGCCCAAACCGATCACACAGGTCACCGACAAATGGAAGAGCAACAATGCATCCAATTGACTGAGCAGCGATAATGGTCCCAAGAAGAGCTCCTGTCGGGTGACCGAAATACTGCTGCCATTGGTCTAGCGACTGTAACCCATTCATTAAGGATCCTGAACATTGGCAACGACGTTGTTAGTACCACGATAAAAAACGTCACTTATTAAAGGATTTCTCCTACCATCATAACCGAACACTGCAGATGACAGCATCGGGATAAAGAGGATTCCATTTAAACGAAGCAAATGAGACTGCTGAAACCAGTACTTGTCCGTACTGGGCAGCACTCCAGCGAGAGCCTCGCCAACAATATTTGCATCACGTGCCATGGCGTATTGACCGTGACTGATTCCCAGAAAGAGAAGGTTTCTCGATCCTTACTCTGGGGAAACAGAAGCTCTGGGGAAACAGCGGGGGTTATAAAAGGCGGAACTGGTCCGCCTAGCCGCTACCAGCCCGGTTTCGCCCAACCAGAAACGAGGCTTACAAAAAGTTTATTTTTCCCCCGTGGATGAAAAAGCGGAAATCTTCCCGATCGGGTAATTTTCTTGTAGTATCCGATATGTAACTCTATTTGAACGCAACAAAGTCAAAGTTATGCTATGGTTGACACAACGAGACTTACTGTGAATGATTCGCTATCGAAATGTCGGACATCACGACTACGTCTTTCTCTGTTCGCGACCTGCGCTGGCCAACTTCGCTTGTGAACATTGGAACCGACCCAATGAACTTGGCGGGTGAAAATTTCCTGGGCTACCTGCAATTTCACCTGAAAACGAATAATTTTAACAATTTCAAATAGTTAATCTATTCTATATCTAAGAAATCTTCCGATCGATGTTAGAAATCAACTATGCCAAACATTTGAAAGCTTTCCATTACAAGCTTGGTGTGTTCTCAGGGATCTAAGCTTTGAACTCAGCCTCGATAGCAGCCTTTGCCTGAAGGTCTGCCTCCGTAAAAACATCAAGAACATCTTTCAGCTTCTTCACTACAGCTGGGTCTTGCTTGATAGACTCTTCTAGCAGCTTTCCGTTATCGGCCAAGTAGTCGACATCGATGCTTGCTAGTTTCCCGTCCCAGTTTGGTCCGGCAAGGAGATCGGTGGTAGAATGAGAAGCAAGGCGTGCAGGTGTTTTCTGAGTGTCGTAATAAGGGGGTTGCTTCTTTGGAGGAGGGGACTTCAGAAAAGGATACTTTTCTAATGCGGTAGAATCCAAAGGCGTTGCAGCAAGTTCTTGGAGATGAGGGGCTAGAATGGTAATATGTTGGCATCCTAGTTCCGCATTTGCAATGATTTCTTTCAAATTCGCATTACTAAGTAGGAAATGAAACACGTCAGAATTGGTCAATGTTGAGAAAAATCTGAGGCCAACTTACCTCGCCATCACGATTGCCGGTTGCGGTTTGCCGGTTTTCTTGTATAACTTTGCGTAAGCTTCCAAAATGTGGACGATTCGCGACGCCATTGGATGCTGTGAGAGCAAAGAATTATTTGTCAGTATAGAAATTGGTCGAAAGATATTTGCTGTGTCAATCTTACCGTCATTGCAGGGTCAGTACCCTTGTGCATGAGTGAGTCGTCTTGATAAGCAGCTACCTCTATAAAATCGTTAGTAAAAAAATATGCCGATATCTACGCAGTCATAGAAGCATCTGAAAAAATGACCTACCGTTGAAGTATGGGCTTATAAACAAACAACCAGCTTGACTGGCCGCTATAGCCTGAGATAAGCTAAAAACAGAGGTCGCTAGAACACGGATACCCTCTTTGTTGAGCTGCTCAGCTGCAGTCATTGCAGGGCCAGTTGCCGAAATCTTAATTGCGTAGCGATCGCGGTCAACACCGGCATCGGAAAATGCTTTGTCGTACGCGTAACACTGATTAAGCACGGCTTGCTTGTCATAGACGTGGCGAGGAGTCACCTGGACTAGAACGCGACCAGTAATGTTTTTGATATTGTTGGCGCAAAACTGGACGGTCTTTGGAATTTTCAGTGAGCTTTATATTTTCTTATCAAGGTTTCACTTCCTACCACTCTATTGAAGACTTCTTCCCAGCCCTTGTCTCCATACTCCTTAACCTTGGCCGAAAATAGGTCCTTGAACTCGGGCTGCAACATTGTGTTGCAGCAAATCACTTGGTTTGAGGTCTCTGACGAAATATAAAGGCAATTAGTTTCAAGTTCAACAGCTGATTGAAAGATCCTCACTGACGATTATGTGCCTTGAACGGCAGTGCCGTAGAGACCTTGGGATCAATGGCGTCGACATCGACATTTATAATGTCTTCAAGTGCCTCAAGAACGCTGCGTGTAGACGAACCCATTTTTATCAATTGATACGAACAGAAGTTCAAAGATATGAAAATATACTTTCAATGTGTCTGCCGTGGTGCGAGAATCAACTGATATGACTTATAGATGTTATCAAGTATTGCACATGGAAGCAATATTGGACATTTACATATGTACCCAGGAACAACAAAAACAAAAACAAACAAAGTGTCATTCTCAATTTATAGGACATGGGTATGCACGGTTTCAACTGCCTAGATATTATTACGCTGTTTGCTTCTTCAAGTTGCTCCGGAATAATATTCTGGATTTTCGCACGATAAACATCTGGCGGCAAAGCGGCCCGCTCTACCGCCGTTAACCCCGCGCAAACACCTCCCGTGGTGTGGGGGGTGTGGGGAAGCGAGCTTTGCCCCCAAATAGCAGTACAGTCAATAATGGCATGTGGAATAATCAGTTTGATCTGCTCTATAGCAAGGCATAACAATAAGATGTATCCGAAAAAAGTCAGGAATATTGTTTCCGATCCCGTGTGGAGTTCCTACGTCTGGTACTGTCTATATTCCTCGCCCTGGCCCTCTCGGTTCCAAGCACCAGTGACGGATGCGACCAAGTTGGCATTGAAGCTGACACCCGGGATGAAACTTTACTCTCCATGCGCCTCGTCTAGCAACATTAAACATCAAAAACATTGAAGGAACCATGTAATACGCGTCCGGATTTTAACCGGCATTCTCCCCGACAGCGTCATGTGACTGCTTCTCCAGGGTCTTCCTACCCCGCATTGCTTGGCGGCTGCGGTGAGCGATGTCAGCTCTTGCATAGCAGTAGTATAGAAGAACATCCATATCATTGCAGCACACAATGAATTACCCAAGGAAGCGGGCTTCGATTGCGTGTAATTTCTGTCGTCACCGGTATGGAGATAAATTCTAGTACTTCTGTTGAATGCAGAACAGTGAGTCAGTGGCTGATAGAGAAGCAAAAACAAGGAAACGTAAATGCGATGGAGTGAAACCAGCATGTACTCTCTGCAAGGAATCAGGTGCTACCTGCGAATACCAGGAACCACCGAATGAAAAGTATGTCCTCAGACTGCTGCCATGTCGGTCGTAGGAGATTCATTGACCTTTGACCAGGCATGAGTTGGAACCGAGCTCTAGCGAAGTCCTTCGGCGACTTAGCGAGATAGAGTCGCTCTTGAAACAGCATATGGAAACGATGACGACGGCGGAGAAGACACCTCCGTCGTCAGCTCGTTCAAACTCGCTCCAGTTTGACAATGGCGACCGGCTTTTTGAAGCTCAACCAGAGCGACATGACACGGCCGGAAGCCAGCATTCCAGTCCGCTCAATGGGTCCGTTGAAGCAGATGAGATACCTTTGACGATACCACATGGTCATTTGACGACAACTGGAAGCTTGCTAGGCTTAAAAGAGGTCAAAAAACTGATAGGAGAGTACCCAGAGGACTTTTTCCTCATCGTGGAGTCTCAGAGAGACCTTGAATTCGAAATCCCAACCCTTCTAAATCTTTCCGAGGCCTTGATGACATTGCATCTGGATCGAGAGGTGACCGATTCCCTAGTGGCCACCTTTTTTAGCCACATACATCCACAAATTCCTTTAATTGACTACGAAGACTTTGTTCACATATACGAAAACGTCCTTGCCCAAGGCGCCTCTAATGATTTTGATACGGCTTTATGTTTGATTATATTTGCATTTGGTAGTCTTGCATCCGAAACCCCATCACACGATGGCGTTCCGGCACAAAACCACCTAAGATATTTCTCGATTGCCTATCATATTTGGACGCGACAATGGGCCACAACATTCCGAACAGACTTGTCATTGCCACTAGGACTTGTTTATGGGGCCATGTTCCTCTGTTACATGAACCAACCCCTTCAAGCCTGGAAAATGGTACATATGGCGTCTACAAATATGCAACTTTTTGCTTCACAGTATGAAATACACCAACCAAAAACCAAACAGAGAAACAAAAACTGACAAATACGGGTTTTAGAATGCAGAGAAGATGGGTGTCACAAGATGTCGAAAACTGTGCCAATCGCCTATGCTGGGCATGCTTTCTGCTTGAATGGTATGGCTTATGTATTTCCCCAGCTGTCTATCTACCTCGAAATTAATGAGCCCAATAAATAGCGACTGCTTAGCTGAGTTCCATCTACCTCGAAGTGGAATAGAGGTGCTTATCGATCGGATGCCTTTCCCGCACTTCAAAGATGCCGCTGATCGCGATGGCTTGATGTTCCTTGCTGTCTGTTCAGTCCGCCGGCTGTTGAATCGAATCCATAATACGATATACGCGGCCGGCCCTGGTGCCATGTATAACGGAAGCAGTCCCAACAGCGAGGGCAATACACACACGACACCCCAGTCCGTAACAAATAGCGGACTAAGCTTTTCATCTTTAGAAAGCGTGTGCAATGAACTATTGCATCAGCTAGAGACGTGGTATCAGTCTCTCCCAGAAACAATTAAACCGGATTTGTGGACTAGTGATAGCGAGGATCGTCACCATTGCTGGCTGCGATTACGGTACTGGTCTGCAAAGCACATAATCTGTCGACCATGTCTTCTTATTGCAGTATCATCTTCGCCAAGCGACCAATTACCGCTATACGTCTTAGAAACTGCCAAAATGTGCATTGAGAGTTGCCGAAATTACGTGAAAACTGCCCCTTGCCTGTTGGTACAGTGTACCCAGTATACATGGGCGACAACACAAGCGTATGCAACCCCACCCACGCATTCAGAGATGATTTTCACCTAATTAAGGCTAACTTATTCTTCCTTTACTTGCAGAGTTTTGTCTTGTATTTTTATTCTGAAAGTTGCGTCAGCAAGTGCGATACTTGGGCCTTTGGTTCCAGATCTCAATGATCTACTGAATATAGGAATTCAATCAATGGAAAGATGGGCTTCGCCAGATTCTAGTATTGAGTCTGCTGTGGAAATCCTAAAGACAATTCGCCAAAAACAACGCCTGGTATTTTAATGAGTCGCAAGATCGCGAGCCGCAATTTGTTCTGTCAGAAACCCTAGTTTTAGATACCCTTTGCTATTAAGCCAAACTTGTATAATAAATGAATCAATATTAACCTCAAAACCATGAGAGTAAACTGTATGCTGTGTAGGCTGAAGCGGAACTTTTTTTTGTAGACCTCAACCGGTATGTAGTATTGTAAGGTATTTCAGGTCATCATGCGTGATACCTTGTGTTCCACCTGCTCCTGTAATATTAAAATCATCATAAACCTTGCGCTTTTTAGTTCAAAATTTTGGAGCTGTTAAAATGGAATATCACATACTATAACAGGAGACTTCGAACTAAAGGGAACCATTCGTTCGGGGTGGACTTGGTAAGAATGCCCATATAGCAAAGCACAATACCAAGAGGGACAGAATTATTGGCTGCAAAACAGACACCCCCTTTTCCTGTGCGATAGCACCCACTAGGAATGGGATTATAGAAGCACCAGAAGCGCCAATTGCAGAGCATATTCCAATTGCTGGCACCCTTAGAGACTTTGGAAGTAGTTGAGAAAGACAGCTGACGACACCTGGAAAAACAGGACCCAGGAAAAACCCTACAACTCAAAACTCGTTAGTCAATGGATAAAAATGGTAAAGATGAAAAGGGTTAAAATATTACCTAGTAAAGACGCGCAAATTGCAGAAGCATTGAAACTAGGAATACGCCAAAATAGAAGTTGCATAACCCCAGCGCCGACCAAGTAGATCGACGTGGCAGTCTTTTCGGACTTGAAAGCCCTGGCAGTAACAAACCCTAGCATCATTCTGCCTATTGTGATACCGGCCCAGAAGCCACTGGAGACGAGGCCCGACTTGAACGCTGAGCCATGACGAACGGTTTCCATGAAAGAAACAATCCATCCACCAAGGGCAACTTCGGAGCCAACGTAAGAAAGAAGAAAACAACTACACATGATGACTGGCTTTGCTTTCAGACATGCAACTGTGTGGTTGTTCTTTGCAGACAACTTCCACCGCGTCCAGGCCCATTGTTTTGCCCAGGCTGATGTATAAGTCGCGTTTGAAGAGGACTCGGGTTCGGCAGTTTCCGACCCTGGCCCTGATTGCGACTCGTTCCTGTATGCTTTGCCGTTTTGTTTCATGAAAGTGAAAAAGGTGAAAACCATGTCAGATACCGACATCCCAACAAGTATATAATAAATTTCGTACCACTGCCACCCTCGTTTTGTTATTAAAATCGAAGAGACGGAAGGTGTCAACGTTGCCCCGATTCCATAGAATCCATGTAGAAACCCTAAAAGTTCGTTTTGATTTTGTAGGCCGCCGACATAACTGTTCCAAGCAGCCTGTTTGGCGCCAGAGCCCATTCCGACTAATATGTAAGTCACAACCAAGCCAGAGAATGGAGGGTGAAGACAGGCGATAGTGTAAGCGGTTATTTGGCATATTCCTGCAATAATAACAATCCCACGCTGGCCAAAACGTGCGTGAAGGGGGTGGTTGCATAGTGTGCTCAAAATGAACCCGGCGACAGGTGACAAAAAGACTAAAGATACCCGGCCATGTTGGATATTATAATAGGTTTCCATCTAGAATTTTATTAATAACAATACCTTTCAGTTGCTTCCCAATGAATACATACATGCGGAATGAGTGTCTTCACGGGTTTGTCATCAGTAAGAGCTATACAGAATATGGAAATATCGACGGAACTTACACCATAGCTGCTATCGTTACACCCAAGTAGAACAAAGCACCAGTATGTAGACAAAAGTCTCGCTATATTCAGTGGAGATGAGTTCCACCGTTCCTTTTTCTGTGTGTTAAGCGAGACTGGGTGGTGTGAATCGCGCTGGTCGTCGAGTTCAATAATACATGGCTGAGGCACAACGGTGTTTTTTGGTGAAGATTCCATACTTATAAGTAAATTTCAATAAATGGTTCATAAAATTTCCTCAATTTAGGAGAAGTAGCGGAATAGTAAAAGTAAGAGAAATAAAAAAGGAGAATTTTTTCTTCTCACGCAAAGACTAGGACTGCTTGCATAAGCGGAGCCCCTCAGGTGCCCTGTCGACACTCTGATTTATCGGCAGATCAGGATTGGCACAAAGGAATTAAAACTAGTAATATGATCCACGTACCGGAGTGTCGCCTTTCAGCTTATCTACGCCAATACCTTATGCCCACATGTCAAGGTGGTGCATGATACGTTGCATTCCACAGATTTGTTGAGAGCCACTTCATTAGTACATTTGGTGTGCCTTATCTCTTATCGGGTGAATAGAGCTTTGATGTCTTTTTCCATGTGCAGATTGCTTTTAATTTGAAAATTATGTACGCAAGCTTATCTTCGGTGCTATGGGCCATTATAAAGAACGGGAGAGGTATTTAGGCAGAAGGGGACCCCCAAGAAGGACAAGATAGAATACTGCGTTTTTTAGGCCACTAGATAAAAATTGATGGAAAATAAGATTGGGAACGTATTTATATACATTCATAGTAAATTAGATGGTAGCGTCTACGCATCAATTGGTCCTAGGCTTCAGCATCGTGCTTCGCAGAGTCATCAATAAATATCGATCTGACGGACTCCTGAGAATGGCGGCCTTCTTGATCATGGTCTTGTATTTTTGCAAGAGTAGCCGCGGTAACAGTTGCAGACGTTGAGCCTTCACCGTCAAATATTTTGGAGATTTCTTCAATGGTGAGACCCTTTGTTTCCGGAAACCAGAACCAAATCGCAATAGAGTAAAATGTCAGAATCACAATGTAAACAGAATAATACTTCCATTGAATTGCGTCTAGTGCAATTGGATTCACCCACTGATTGAAAGCGTTACCGGCACCCTGGAAGATATTGTAGATAGCTTGGCCTTTAGCACGTAGGTGAAACGGCAGAATCTCCACGGAGTACATATTGGCAAGCGGAGTCCATGACAAGTCGTAGAAACCGAAATAAATGAATAGAAATGGAACGACAGCTATACCGACGGAGTGAGATTGGCCGCCAGATGTCTGGTAGTATCCCGAAAGTCCCATAACAATGCAAAAGGAAAATAGCATCCCAATGTTTGAAGTAAGCCACAGAGGTCGACGGCCCACCTTATCAACGGAGAGAGCAGCGGACGTAGATAAAAGCACTATCGAGTGAAGGAAAAATTAGTTTTCTATACCAGATAATAAATCAAATAGCTTATCAAAAAAAAAGAGTTGGGTCTCACGATTCCATAATTGGAGTCCAAGGTTAAGCTCCGACTGTTGTGCCGTCGATGTGATACCGACGCTGGTAAGAATTGGCGAAAGATAGTAAGAAACGATACCATTTCCAACCCAATTTGTTCCAAGAGCAATAGCGATAAGTAGGAATAGTCGATGGCGATTCCGAGGTTTTAGATAGTCCGCATAGCGGGTTTCAGACTGTTGCTCCTCCATTCTGAGAACTTCTAAAATTTCACTGTACTCAACTCTAACAAGCTCATCACTTTGATCACCATTCGCATGATAGGTGGCCAGAATTTGTAAGGCTTTTTCTTGCTTTCCTTTACTTACTAGCCACTGCGAAATGAATTAGTTGACATAAGAGGGGACGGGATGGAAATGCTCACTCTGGGTGACTCCGGAACATTGAATGTCATTCCAAATGTAATAGCAGGGCCGACGAGCTGAAGATAGCAAGGTATCCTCCAAGAGGCGTTGCTACTCAGATTACGTGTTCCTAGGCATATACCCGCAGAGATTACAGCGGCGAAATAGTAAATGCAGGTATCTGGTTTCAAAAACAGAATGAGAAAGTCCTATCTCAAACAACGAAAGCTAGGGGGCGGGAATGGATCTTACACATGCTACCCAACTGAGCGCGGTATCGAGGATGGGCAATTTCTTGCAGTAGCGTCGGACCAATTGTGAGAGCCATTGATATCCCTACACCCATCAAAGCGCGACCAGCGATGTACATGCCAAGATTTACGCTGGAGGCGTTGGGTATGGCTCCAACTACCTAAATAGAACGATAAGAAAAAACGAAATGGATTAGTTAGAGCACTACTCACATTTATCATGGTTCCCAGCCAGACCGCATACCGGCGGCCCCATTGATTAGCAATCCGCTCAGCGAAATATGGAGTGATAAGACCAGGGAATAATGCAGCCGAATTCATCAATCCTAGAAGATTGCCAGAGGGATAACCAAAGAACCTCTGCCATGCGTCGATAGTTTGTAGACCATTAAAAAGGCTTCCATCATCTGTACCGTGTTACCACATTAGACAGTTTTCGATGATATAATAGGCGCGTTGTGGGAGCAGTTTCCGGTAAAGACCTACATCCATTGAAAAACAAGGTACCACAGAGACCGATGCAATGGAACACATTCCACCGTAACCCTACATGTATGTGACTGATCAGCAGAAGAAAACATAACTCCGGAGAAAGTAAGTCCATGTCAACCCATTACTCACCGGGATCCAGCCACCAATTCGGATTGGTATTATTAGATACACGAGTAGCACGTAGGCTAGTATGGGACACTGTTGGGGCGATGGCACCACCCATGATGGCCTTTTGTCAAGAGCAAGTCGGACAACTTGGAATTCATACGGTAAGGCAATCTGAAAGGCGATGCAGCTACAGGGGAAAAGATCGAAGCCTGAAGCAATCACGGCAGATATAAGAATCCAAGTTCCCATCAGCTTTTTGTGGAGACGCAAAGCTAAATCCGGGGTAGATGCACCGTAACCCTAAGAATGGCATAATCAGCCGAAATGTGGGTTCATGACGTTCCGGCGGTTTACCGCCAGATCCCGCTCAAGGTCTGGGCGCAGATTATTGCAAGACTTTCCACGTGTAAACAGCGAGAGCGGTAGTTGTTACCACTATCAAATAATCCAAGGTCTCTGCGGGGTCACCGCTTAATTGATTTGCCGCCGCGGTTGGTATAGAGTCACGAGGGCTAGGATACGTAAAATATAATCAACCAGGAATGGGAATGTTTTTTTTTTTTTCTTTTTGGAAAGGCTAGTCAATTTTCAAGATCAATCTATGCACACCCTCGGACTAAATAACTTCCTCCATCGACAACGAGAGTGACCCCATTTATGTGCCGCCCAGCCCGTCCACTTAAAAATACCATGACCCCGGCGAGATCCTCTTTTTCTCCTAGCTTCTGATCGGGGACTTGGGTGGCGACGGAATCAATACCGCCATGGCGGTCCATCAATGGTGTACTCATTTTGCTTGGGAATATTCCCGGAGCCACGGCATTGACAGTGATATGCCGGGGTCCCAGTTCAACCGCCAAGTTACGCATAAGATGCGCTACCGCGGCTTTTGAGGCCGCATATGCATACGCTGCAGGTTTATAAGCATAAGAAGACGGGAGGTTATCACCGTGAAATAATCACTCACTTCCATAGGGGCCCACATCACCAATCACCACACCAGCCACCGAAGATAGAACGATAACGCGTGACGGATCCTTTATTGTGCCGGATGCAGATAAGAGTGGTGTAAATCTTTGGGAAAATGTCAGCATTTAATGGCCGTGGACGTAAAATGTGGGCATAGACAAAGTTTGACGAAATGGGGAGAAGTACTTTTGAATGGAGAAGAAAACACTGTTGACATTGACATTCATGACATTGGCAAAGTCTTCTTCTTTGTAGTCGTCAAACTTTCCAATGAAAGTAGCACCAGCGTTTGCCACCAAGATGTCAATATGATCTGTAGTCTTGGCTACTTCAGCAGCAACACGCTCGCATTCGGGGACCTTTGAAATATCTCCGACGATGGGAATGGCTTTCGCATCTTGCAATTTTCCTGGTGCTTTTAGATTGTTGAGCGCATTTGCGGCCTCCTCAACAGCTGTTTTAGTTCGAGCAATAAGATAAACCTTAGAACAACCAGCGTGGATAAAACTGATGATTGTTAGTGGGACATAGCTCGATTGCTGTCATCTGAAAAGTAGGCGAGAGGAATAGCTAACCCGCTTGCAGCTTGCAGTCCAAGACCGCGAGATCCTCCAGTAACCACGACAACCTTTCCTTTCAAGCTGAAGATATCTTCAAATCGATCCAATTGCACAAGCTCCTGAGGGTCTTCCATTGTCGGTACAATATGCTTTTCTGATGGGGGGGGAATATGAAATTGAGCAAGCAAAAGTTCCTGTCCTAGGGAAGTATTTATGTGAATTTCGTTTGTATATTTCTCTGGGAAAAAGCATTCAAAGATTTATAGCAGTTTCCGGAGAATGCTGGATGCGGACTGTCTCCCGTCCTTCCCCGCTCGGGCCCTCGACTCCTCATCCCCACCAGAGTGGAAACGAATGGAGAGAAAAATTGCACAACCAAGGTATGGGTCAGAAATGTGAGAGCTAATAAACTGTTAAGAAATGGGATCTGCCTTGGCTGTGTTGAATTATCTCAACTGCCACATGTACATTCAAGATATCCCCTCTCCAGGCAATGTATCTTTGAAACGAGGGAAAGAATTGTCAATACTCAAAAACGACAATCGAATAGAAATTCGGTTTTTATTCAATAAAAATTTATTTTCCAGTCGAATTCTACTTATTTCAGAAGCTACTTCATCCAGAAGCGAAGAACCTCCCATATTTATCCTATGTTTACACCAAAATTTAAGACCTCGAGTTATTTACAACGGACCATCGACTAGTTTTATGTCAGTTTATACCGAGTAAAATCCAATTCGCACAGAGTAAACTTACTTATGGTCTTAATGGCCATTTTTCCATCCGGGCCTCTGCCGTCCTTTGTCGTTTTGAAGGCAAGACTTGCGTCTCCAAAGGAGAAACTATAAAATATTAGTATATTAAACAACTGGAAACTTTGAAATGTTTAGTTCGAGCAAATACCGATGCGTCAACAGAGGTTCGAGTCGAATACGCCCCTGGCCCACGAGATCGACAGCTAATGCGTAACAACCTGGGCCATACTGTAGAGTTGTGAAATCAGCATCCAAGCAAATTTTGACTTTAGATATAGTGATAGTAACTTACACGAAGACTTCCAACCAGTGTTACTTCCCTGTAGTTGTTTTATTAGAGTATTTCCAGTTGATCGGTGCCTAGGGAGCCTCACTTGTTGACCAGAATTGACATCGGAACGAGGTTGTTAGCTGGCCCAGCACCGACTTGTACGCACTTTCCTCGACGTTTGACAAGCCAAATACCAGTCTGAACGCAGACTTCCGCCCCGGAGCATTCGACGACAAGGTCAATACCTTCTCCACGCTCGCCAACGCCGAATTTCTCCATGATTACCTTGGCCTAGAGAGTATTAAACAGGAAATTTTGAAGACAAAGGGGTAAATCCCTCTTACATGTCTTTTGGAGTATGTAATATTATCTTCTCCAGGGTTTTTTGGGATGGCAGTGTGGATGTCCGTAGCTGCGTAGTTCTTTGCGAAATCGAGTCGCTCTTGTTGGACATCGATAACAATAATTCTACGGGCCCCCAGTGCTTTGCATACGGCCATGGTTCTATGAAAGTTAGCTTAAGGTCTATAAACCAACTATACATGATTAGACAGGTATATATTCCAGGAAAACTTACAGAAGACCAACCGGTCCAGCACCAAACACAGCGACATTGGCATTATGCTGCATTTTGGCAACGCTGCTAACAGCCATCACAGCCACGGATAAAGGCTCTATCTGAAAGGAATTGTTTAGTTTAAGTGCCCTTTTTGATGTTTCTGTGTGTCAATTTTCTTACCAAGGCGCCTGCCTCTAGAGACACTCCCTGTAAGGTACATATTAACTCGTTTTGTCTTACCAGATCGTACTAGATAATCGTACCTCTGGTAGCTTGTAGCAACTACATAAAGTTCAGCTTTTTCAGTAGTTGCCAAGTAGCCTCTTCTGAAGAGAAACTTACAAATCCGCTGGGAGAGTGAAAAAGCTTTGCAGTGTTCCATCGTAACCATCAGCGGCTGCGAATTTGCAATCGCCACATTGACCATCTAGAGTTCTCTCTATTAAAATATGCATTTTATTTCGAAGATAAGAAGAGCTAGGGCGTGACTGACATGATCCACTCTTGCAAAATTCACAGCGCATGCATGTAATGCCGGGCTAATGTAGGTCAGTATTTAGAGTTGTCATCGACCCTGCTTTTCAAGATTCGTATCATACCTCAAGAGCAACTCTATCTCCAACTTTAAGGCCTTTAACTTTTGACCCAACTTTTTTTCAACGTCAGCTTTGGTGTTTTAGAGTATCCCTGAACCTGCACAGAAGGTTCTTAGTACCTTTGGCAACAATCCCCGCGGCTTCGTGCCCCAAGATCATGGGTTTATCGAAAACGGATTCTCCTGCCTGAAAAGAAAAAAAAGATTAATAAATTGAAGCCCAAGAGAAAGAAGTAAATAACTCACCCTGCCTTCCAAAAAGATGTGCATATCAGATCCACTACAGGTAAACACATCAATTCATGATTCTGGTTAGTTTCTGGGATATATAGGAGCGTACCATAGACCAGTTTTCTTTGGTAAAACAACTACACTACAAGACTCGTTAGCATGCACCTCGTACTTCACATTCAACTAAAAACCTTACTCGTAATCGCCTGGGGCCTCAGGAAGAGATCGTGTCTCGAACTCCAGCTTCCCGATCTCTGTCATCACACACGCCTTGTTGGCGGCAGGGATTTGGACGTCGTCTGTAACAGCCATTTTGATTTCAAGTGATTGATATAGCGAAGCCGAGTCGGTCCTGGTATATTGTAGGAAGGGTGTGCGGCACAGTTGTTGTCAAAAGCATTACATTTGACACCCAAATGTATACTTTAAAAAAAAATACAATGATGCATCGGAGCGAACCCCGCGATGAGGGGCACGTGGAACACTAGAATAATCTCAAAACTGCTGCTAAATCTCTGTAAATGAGTTAGTTGATGGGTCAAATGAATATCAGCTGTGGCGGAACGGCGGAATCCGCTGCGAGCGGAGTCTTTGCCGTCTACCCGCCGGCGGTTCACTCACTGCCTGCCCAGGAATGATCAACGGCCCCTCCTCAAAGCGATGATGGATCAGTCAGTGGCGTATTTTCTGACTAATTTTTTTTTTCTTGTTTGCCATGTGGAATGGATTGTTTCAGAGCAAACTGCGGCCGACTGGGGATAAATACGCCTTGGAGAACAGAACAGAGCCCTGACTGAGACGAAGCAACGCCTCCGAATGACAACTATCAAAGCAATTTCACCTCATTTAAGACAGTTTCTGTCCCAGAAATCCAAGTCTCCTCGCCATTTCAGCATTCGAAAAATGGCTACAGAGACCCAGACTACAACTGGAGGATTCCTCCAAAGTCCTTTAAAGTAGGTTGACCGTTCATAGAGGCACGTAATATATTTCAAGTGTTGCAAATTACTGACAGAAATTTTGTCTCTGGTTCAGACTAACAGGGACCTATGGGGACTGGCGTGACGATCTTGATTCCAACGGCTACGTAGTTATCAAAGAAGCGATCCCCAGAACTCGAGCCCTTGAATATCAGCAAAGGGTCTTCGGCTGGCTCAAGTCATTCAATACGTCCCTGGATTTCAACGACCCATCGACATGGAATGCTGAAAACTTGCCGGTTCAAAGTAAACTGAATACATTCGACAACTACTGTGTTGTACATGAGAAGTTCATGTGGGATGCCCGACAGGAACCTGGTGTTATTGACGCCTTTGCAAAGATTTGGGGCACAGACGAGTTACTAGTGTCATTTGACTCTTTGAATGTATCGTTTCCCGGCCGCAAAGATAGGAAACCACGTCCTCCGTGGCCCCATGTTGATCAGTCACCGTTCAAGAAAGGGCTGCATTGCGTGCAAGGAATTATCAATTTGAGTCATGCAGGAAAGGAGGATGGCTCTTTGATGCTGCTACCAAAATCTAATAAATTTCAAGAAAAGTTTTTCGATTTACAAACAGATCGGTCGACATGGGAGACTAAGGATTGGCGCCGATTCAGCGAGAAGGAGATGACTTGGTTTGCTGATCAAGGACTTACTCCCATCAAAGTGACCGCTGAACCTGGTGACTTGATCCTCTGGGACTCACGTACTGTTCACTGGGGCGGCGAGCCTACAGACAAAAGCGATGTCATTCGGACTGTGATGTATGCTTCTTACTCTCCTGCCAAACTGGCTACGAAGGAAGCGTTGGACGAAAAAGCACGAGTATTCAGAGCACACGGTGCTACTACTCACTGGGCTCATGACAATATCTTCTTGCGCCCTTTGAAAGCGCATCTGCCTGATGGTAGTTTGGATCCCCGAAACAGAGACGAACCACTTGAGGCCCCAGAGATGACCGATCGTTTATTAAGACTTGCAGGCATTAAGACGTACTAAATCGGACGTTCGAACAATCAATTTTGTGATTTTATGTGTTAACTGTTAAGAAATTGATATCTCTCGCTAAAATATTAAGTCAACACTTCGGGTTTTAATCTCTTCTCGCTTTCACGTCGTATGAATAAGATGGTGTTGGAAAAAAAAATTAAGAACATTTCACAGTACTAAGAATAGCTACTTACACGTACAGCCTATCCCTCGTCATGCCAACTGCGATAGCAAAAACGTACGCCACAAAATGTATGTGGCAAGCCTTATTGATTCATATGAGCCGTTTTTTAACTTTCCACATCTACTACAGTGAATGGACAAGTCATCGGCTTATATTCATACGATATGCACATTGGCAATCAAAGTTTTAAAAAATCTAGTGACATTTAAATCCAAATAATTCGAAGCATTAATACTGAGACTAAGTAAAATAATTGATATAGATTGATTTTAAATGGTAGATATTCGTTTTGAAATGCACATAAATGCATTGATAATGAGCGTGGTTGATAGATACTAATAAAGAAACATTTTAAAGCATAAAAGTTTTTAGTATATGGCTTTTAACAACTCCTATAAATTACCCATGGTACTGTTTATTGAAGATACGACATTCTAAAATAATCACATCTTAAGCCACTTCAATTTCCAAATTTCTATATGAAAAATGTTATTTTGTTTCCCTCCGAGGACTTTGTGTCTCTAATAAGTAAAATCGAGGCAAATATTGTGTAAAGAAATTCTTAAGTGAATCCGACAGAGCTTCTCCTATTTTTGTAGTCAGTATGAGTTGTAGTTCAATAAGACAGTGAAAGCCTTACGCCTGGTAAGATTCCTCCAGGAACTTGATTTCCTCGTCGCTAAGCTTCACGTCAAGTGCCCCGATCACCTCATCCAGTCTTTCAAGTTTGGATACTCCGATAATTGGAGCGCAAACCCAATCTTTGTGCAGGACCCAAGCTGCATGACACACATACATTGGTTAGCATAATATAATACAAGGTTGATGGGATTCAATCCTTACCAAGTGCCACTTGAGCCATAGGGATGCCCCGTGTAGTGGCAAGCTCTTCGACGCGGTTAATAATTCCATTCTCCCACTCAGTTCTAAGCATGGCTTCATCGTGGTATGCATCAGACGTCTAAAAGAATTCAATCAATGGATGCACCTTTTGATGGACTGGCATGTGGAGTAATTACCGATCGAACCGTTTCATAGGCTTTCGCAAGAGGTCTGGTAAGATCTTTCATTTTTTATGTCAGTAGCTGCTTGTTTCAGATGTACCGACTGAGGAGAGTAGGGATTAAAATCTCACGTCCTTTGGCCATTGGACTCCATGGTGTGGAGCCTACACCAAGGTGCTTGAGTAAAGGCATCATCTCGCGTTCCTCCTCTCGATACAGGAGGTTGTAAAAATTTTGACAGTTTATGAACGGGGTAAGTTTATTGTTGATCGCATAGTCTATATTCGTTGTTAGAATCCAAACTTTAGTTCTGAATCAATTATGCTGCGTGTTTCATAATAGAGGAAATAATATTAACGTGAAATATTAGGAGAAGATATCTTACTTTGCATTGCATGGAATTGCCATGCCCAACAGCTACTCATCCCAATGTATCGAACGTAGCCTGCCTGGACGACATCATGTAGCGCTTGCATAGTTTCGGAGATCTATAAAGTCAACGTAAGCGCACGACCTTCACACAATTATATCAGAGAAATATACCGGGGTTTCATAGTCAAATCTATGCAGCTATAACCGTATATCAGCATCCTGCGAGTACGGGAACATTCGTATATTTTACCTGAAGAACATCGATATAATCTGTCTGGAGGCGTTTGAGAGCAGCTTTTACATTGTCAAAAATATGCTATAAGCCTGTCAGCGAGTAATTGTGACACACAAGAACATGGTTTTACCTTGCGGTTGTTTCCGGACGTCAAAGTAAGCCCCGCCGGACCTTGCTTCTCTTCATCTCCAACAGGGAAATATGACTGTATGGTAAAGTTATTATGATGAAGTTCGAGGTTTATTCCCCAGGTCATATCCTACCTTAGTCATAATGACCACTGACTCGCGAGGAACCGTCTTGACGAATTTTCCAAGAATCTCCTCGCTAACTCCATTGCAATAGAAGTTAGATGTATCGAAGGTGTTAAATCCAAGCTCCCACGCTCTCTATAAAAAGCGCAAAGGAATAAACTAGTCGATTGTGCACCCAATAAGCGTAAAGACACATGCTGTGGTATAAATACCTTGAGGTGTGTCAACGCTTCCTCCTCTTCAATACGCCATGCCACATCAGACTTTACACCGTAGGATGCGCATCCCATGATCAATCGAGAGACCTATAGTGTAAAATTCAATCAAGTCAGTAAAATTGGCTATCGAAATGGATACTGAGTATTGAGTATGCCAGGAGATTGAAATTGTGTTGTCCATCGCAGTTTGAACCGGTGATCCAAGTACCTACCTTTAGACCGCTGTTTCCAAGCCGCACGCAAGGCATCTTTGGCAATGCCTTTGTTTGAGACGTGTGGCCATGCTGGACAGTGACTTCTGAGGTAGACATGATTGCAGAACTTGGTAGTTTCCTAGTGTAGCTTTTCCTGGTTGTTTGGTGTGAGGTCAATTGAAGTTGGTTAATGTTTATAAAGAGCAAATAAGTCGGCAGTTTTAAAAATCAATCAATGTACCCCGCCTGAGGGGAATCACTAACTGTGATGTCTCTAAACTCCACATCCCCATAATGAACTCACTACCAAACTAATATAGATACGTTGGTGTTTTGTCCATTCCGCCTATCCGCCGTGTCAACCTAACCGATAGAAGCAGGGGTCGAAGTCGCAAGCCCTAATGGCGGAAGACAAGGCGGTATACCGCCATTCTCAATTGCACATGAATTGATAACTGAGACCACCCAGTATTACACTCATATCGGTTCGGTAAAACCCTCATATCCTGGGGTATTGTTACCCCGGCGTTTTTCCCGCCCTTCCCCGCGTTTCTCCATACCCCATGGGTGATGAGCATAAGTGGAACTCGATGGAGAACCGGTAAACTACAGGCTATTCTCAAAAACACTTCTAGCTGTATCTTGAAATGTATGACATGGACTGACACTATCCCTGGATTCCGGCCGGGAAAACAGCCAGCCACACGATAATGTTACGGTCAGCCTGTTTCTCGCGTGCAGCGATTCTTCTTTGGCCAATAAAAAGCTGTATTAGAGTATTTTTTGAGATATTTACCAGGGCCCATGTGGCTGCATTTTCTTATGCCAGCCAAATATTGGGTAAACACGTCATTACCCCTAAGCTTCCTGTGTTTTTTATAAAGTACACTCTGTATCCACCTGTAAGGAGTAATATTCCTTTGACTTGAGCTCTTCTAATATCTCTTACCAAATTCCTTCGAAAACACTCTTCAAAATGCGTGCACATAAAAGTATACAACCAAGTGTGAATTTCAGAGAAATTCCTAATAACACCAATGTGTTATGGTGGTTGGATCCGTGTACTTCCTACCTGTACTTTATCTAATTGTATACTGATGCTGATTGGGAATTAAATCAGCACTCCGTTGGAATATGATGCATTGCGTCGGGTTATGCGGGACTATATTTTTCAATGGTTGTAAGTTTGACCCATTCATAATAGCACAGAGGCATCTTGGGTTTTGGATTCTCATAGGTCATGTTTTCACAGACGACGGTAGCCTATTCAACGGTCTGCAAAGCATCGATCAATGGCAATCATACTTCGGACATCCTTCGTCAAATATTCTTGGACTTATGAACTCAGCTGGATACCTTCCCGGATTGTTTGCGAGTTTTATTGCAGATAGGTTTGGATTTTACTTTGGAAGAAAAATGACAGTAAGAGTGGGGACTACTATTGTTGTAAGATATCACGACTTCTTTCTTAATACGTTTGAGCCATAACTTATATTTTGAAAGATTGCAGGAATATTTATCATGTCTTTTTCACGATCAACCGGGATGTTCTGCGCAGGAAGAGCCGTCATAGGCTTTGGCACATCAATGGCCCTCACCGTCGCACCTACTCTTCTTCAAGAAATCGCCCACCCACGTTACCGGGCACCAATAAGTTGTTTCTGTAAGCCTTCTTTAAACATTCGGCTCCAGTTACCCACAATGAATGGGAGCTAACAATAGTATTAGACAGTTGTATATACTACATTTCTGCTATAACTTCAGCGGCGATTTGTCTGGGCTGCTTGGACATCCAAGGAGAGTATTCATGGCGAATCCCTTGCCTCTTTCAATTTTTTGGGCCAGTCTTTGTCCTAGCTTTGACTCTTACCATGCCGGAATCACCTAGAGTACGTAAAACTTGATTTTCTTTTCGATACTCACGGTCATATTTGAGCTAATGCTGCATCTTCGTTACAGTGGCTTGCAAAAAATGGGAAAACGGATGAGGCGCTGGACGTCCTTGCCAAATTTCATGCCAATGGTCGACGTGATGATCTATTGGTTGAGTTCGAATTCCGACAAATTGGCGAGGCTCTTCGAGAGGAAGAAGAAAATCTTCAAACCAGCTATCTAGACTATTTCAGAACACCTGGGAACCGGTGGCGTTTGATGATAATTGTTTCTATAGCAGTAGGATCCAACTGGGTTGGAAATGGTATAGTTTCATATTATTTGAGCCCGATTCTTACCACACTTGGGATCAGTTCCACCTCAACGCAGCTAGAGATATTGATAGGTCTACATATCTGGAATCGTGAGTCTATATTGCTTTGTTTATTTGTTTACCAATTTATTGATTTTGTTATTGCAGTCATAATTTCGGTAACCGCCTCGCTATACGTTGATCAAGCCGGCCGTCGGCCTCTGTGGCTGGCCTCCACAGGCGGAATGTTGATCTCCTTTTGTTGCGTTATGGGTTTATCCGGGGCCTATGCTTCCGAATTAAAACCCTCGCTTGGAGTCAGCGTCATACCATTCCTGTTCTTATTCTACGGAGGTTACGACTTGGCGTGGACGTCTTTAGGATATTCGTATGTCGATGATTGATCCGTGTGAGAGGAATCCGAAAAGCTAACAGGGCAAACCCACAAGATATCCCGTCGAAATCCTTCCATTTTCGTTACGAACAAAGGGGCAAGCCATTTTCATTGCTGCTCAAACTCTCGCCGTATCTGTCAACACTTGGCTGAACCCTGTACTCTTAGATGCAATTCAATGGAAATAGTGAGTAACATTGCTTGCTGCTTGCGGCTTTCACTTTACCCTGGCTAGTACGAGTGATATCTAACATTTTGGCAAAGTTACGCCGTTTACATTGTGATCCTTGCATTTTTCACCGGTCTTATATACTTTTATTTCCCCGAAACAAAAAATCTAACCATGGAAGAGATTGCTGTCATATTTGATGGTGAACAGGCCATTGGAATCATGCATAATGTTTTCGTGGACCATGACGGTGTCAAGGGGTCTTCTACTCAACATATTGACGATGTCCACAGAGATGCCACTGTGTTGTAGAATACTGGTGTCTTTCCTAACGCATGGGCGTACAACAGGGTTTTACGTTTGGAACTTCCCCTGTTAAATAAGTCCCCTACGGGTTTTTAAAAGACTCCCGAGTTACAACCTCTGCAGCCGAAAAATCGTCTATTCGTCAATCATTTGACGTTGACACATATTCGAAATTTGTTGGCAAAGGTGTAGAGTGAAAGGCAATAATATTTTATAAATCCATCTATGCCAATAGAAACTGAAACATATCGTCATCCTATCTGTATTTTTCTCAGAAAAGCAATCCTATAAGCCTCACAAAACTCAGGCAAATTGCCATCTGCGTTGCAAAAACCGTAGCTCGCTGGGCAGTGAAGAAGACCAAACTCATCAAAATAAAGGTTGCATATAAATATATCCCCACAGCCATTACCTCTATTATTGTTTCCAGCGTTCGCCAACTTCGAAGCCCAAAGTTTGAGGGCATGATCACCTGCACGGTGATGCAGTGCTCCTGGTAGCTGATAGATGTTTCCGTTCGACTTAGTGTGAGAGCACTGCTGTTATTGAGCCCAAGTGTTTCAGTTGAGTTTGAGTTGGTCATTTCTATTGCGTGATCTTGTGATGGAGTTAAGGCAGTGCTATATGTCTTTACGGCTCTTCCAGCAGGTCGTAAGTCGTTGGTTGTTTGTGGGAGAATTGGAGAGGGCGCTTGTCGCTGTGGTGATGTTTTTGAACTTGAATTCATATCAAGTGTATATGGAAGGGCCATTAATTTCCATATACTGTAAGTTATTGTCGAGTCTTCTGCATTGTGGATGATAATTTTCTCTTTCAGCGTGAACATAGCTCCAACTGCTATAATTAACCACAAAATACAGGCCACGGGCCTTAAACACTGTTAGAATCACCTACTATATTGCTTCAAGAGTCAAAACACAGAAGTTCAATCATATCTTACCATGCAAGAACAAGCCATGTATAATCACATCGCCATGGAATCATCACATAAGTGTTCACTCCATAATTTTGCCAGATCATAATACCCATCAGGGCCAGTATCACGCTGTCGGCCACGATTTTGAAGAACAAGTGTCTCTTCCAGCTTTGTCGTGAGAGATTCGATAAGTTAAATTTCCACTCTCGAACGCGTGGCGCGAGTGGGTTTGACTGTGCTAGTTGCTGGTGCACCGGCCGCAGTTGTCGAAACAGTGTCACCGGGAGGCCAATAGTGAAGCAACAGGTTGCTAATGCTCGATGATGGGATAGCATCGCCATTTGAACTAACTCAAGAGGAGGCGAACCTAATAATGAAATTGAATAGAAAGTATTAGTAAATAAGAAATAAGTATATTAAACCCTTCCAGAGTGAATCACACCTATCAAAACCAGGATAGTTGGCAGAAGTCCAGCGATGTTTGCGCCGATACTTAGCGTCTGTGAGAAACTGGGCGATACATTCCCATACACGCAGTTTATCATGTCTGTACAGTGCGAATTTATTATGGTTTGGTTTGTTGCATCGCATACGGCAGTGAGATTTTGAAAAACGGAGTCATAGGTCGGCCCAAGTGTCCGCTTGAAGGCTTGAGCAAAAACAGCATTCTGTAGGAAGAGAATGCCCACCAAAAGATATATTGTTAACGGAGACATATTTTGACGTACGTAAGATTTCATAAATCGGATTTTTATTTCATAATAATTGAATTTTATTTGAATTTCAAGAGAACTGTGTTGAACAAGACAAGCGCCTTATATAAGGAAAATGATTTCTAACAGCGAACAACATACGAATCAAGTCACCTGGACATTTTAAAACAAAATAGCCATGAGGCAAAGTGCAGGAGAATTTTTTTTAATTCGTAGCCATGCATGAGGGGGGTGCAAATTGGTATACGCAAGGCTTGACTCGGATTCTTTAGGCACACTCAGAATTGACTTGACGAACGAAAATGGTATGTGACCGAAAGTTTAATCCCTTATCAAACAAAATATATGCTAAATTTAGAGGCTGGGTCGGAAACATGCATTAGCGTGGTAGAGCGGATTGTAGTATGGAAGGAAGAATGAAGAAGAATGAAGGCATACTCAGCCTCGTGTGGTAGCAAGCCTAACTCTCGACCGGACTAATTTCCTATTTTAGAATCACAGCGAGTAGCCTACCGGAGATAAAATAATATTTAAAATTCCATGAACTATAAAATTTATTATAGACAAGGAAACCACCACACTCCCAACTACAGCCAATAGCAAGTCGTCGCCTGTGTGTCCCGTATACACCATTTGAACCCTGATGTCGTCACTTTTTATCACGAGCAGAAATAAAAACTAAGTATGACTTACATTAAATTGCTTGTGAGTTATAGTAAATAACTGAACATATTCAGTTTTGTAAGGCGTTTTGGTTGACTCTGGGTGTTGCGTAAAGAGGGTGGAGGCCTTTGATGTCTCCGTTGGTAGTGAGATATAGATTACTATTTGATATGAAAACACTTCGAATATCATTTAGTGATATTTATTCCTACACAAGTATAAATATAGCTTGTTTATGGCATAGCATGTATAGAAATGTCTCATTCGTTTCTAGTCACGTGATGGATATACCCTAATCATATCAACAACCCTGGAGTTAAGGTATTTAAAGCAGAAACCAGTTGAAATTATAACGCACTGATTATCCGTGCAAATATTTCGTTTGGATTATTTAATGCATTTATCCCCGTGAATCCATGTGTTACCAAAAAACACCAATTAACCACTGATTTCTGTTCAAACGTACCGGTGGGCAATGAAATGTAAAATAATTTTCGTAGTTTGTACAGCTGGCTCAAAATTTCAATTTCAAGTTAGCCGTAGTACTTTGACTGCAAGTACTCGCCTGTCGCAACTGGTGGAAGATGTCTGTTGAAACATTATTTCGTGTCGAGAAAAGCGATGAAAATCGGTTGATTGCTTTTTGTAGTGGGCTATTCATTATTTAGACGATCTTTCTCGACTGATCCCAACTTCACAATAATAGAACTCTCTATAAAGGCGTATACAATTATTACTTCCATTAGGACTTCTACATTCAATGTTTCAAGAGGGGCTGTTGTCGAATTACGCAGTCCGAAGAGAGCAAGAATGGAAATTCATTTTTGACCTTTTTTCACTCCATTGCAGGTATAACACAAAATGATTATCTCTGTATATTCTCGTTACATACGTAGCACATAATTGTCGTTACACCACAATATTTTACCGCGGTTGTGTTATCTCAGCGTTGCCCAAGATGACGTGACAACTGCGAGGTCTGTGTTGCAAAGAGTCACACAACCTACTTCAGCTTTCTCTTTAAAAGCTTCCTATTCTAAACACAAGTCAAAAGCACCAGAGCTTATTGCGTGGGAATAGTCATCTAGTATCGCTTTATTTTCGCCTTCATTTCCGACGTTGCCCCCGGGTTAAGTGTACCCCTGACAAGCTCCAGATATACACCTTCGCTTAGGCTTGGCCTTTTAATCCCTACTTCAAGTGGGCCTATACATCTTAATTACTGTTACGAGTGAACAACCCACCACTATTTCGTGCTTGGCCGTAACCATTCTTCCAAACCGCGAAAAAGGAAATAAATAAGAGCAAATGCTTGCGCCCATTTTCCTTAGGCGCAATTCTTGTCCAGGTTAACTTTTTCACATCATTGATTTCAAAGAAGTACTAGATTTCTAGTATATCCTCTCACTCTTAGAGCAATGTTACTGACAAAAAGGCCTTACCTCGGCCTTTCTAGGGGATGGCTTACATTTTGGGTCATGGTGAGTAGTGACGATCGCTCAATGTTAAGGCAGGAAGATTAATGGGGCTGTCCAACTAGGTAGCGTGCACTACTGATATGATGCTGTTTGGATATGACCAAGGCGTATTCAGTATGTACTTATCTTTGGTCTCTAACTTTGCTGAGGATAACTAAAACTCGGTCTTTACAGGTGGTGTGGTAGTGACACAAGACTTTTTAAAAGTCCATGGCCTGATAGGCCCCTCGAGAACCAAAGTTCTGTCACCGATCACAGCAATTTATGACGTTGGTTGTTTCCTTGGGGCTATTTTAGCCTTTACCCTTGGTGAAAAGCTAGGCCGAAGAAAAAGTATTCTTCTTGGTACCACTATCATGATAATTAGGACTGTTCTTCAAGCTTCGCCATATAGCCTGAGCCAGATGTTTATTGGCCGAGTTATTCTTGGGTTATTTAATTGGAAGTCTCATCATCTCACAAGTGTGATCCTAACAGCAGCACAGAATAGGAAACGGCGTCAATACAGCTACAGCACCAGTGTGGCAAACCGAAACGGCACAAGCTAAATGGAGGGGAAGATGATTCATATTTTAGATGGCATTGAATGTGTTTGGGTATTGCATTGTCAATTGGATCAACTACGGTCTGTCTTTTCGTGAATGATCCATTGCCTGGCGTCTGCCGATTTCCTTGCAACTTTTTTTCATGTTGGTCTTATTTCTCAAAGTCCCGTGGCTTCCAGAGTCTCCAAGGTATATTCAAATTCCCCACATATTACGAGAGAAACCGCTAATTGTCTGGTATTAAATTAGATGGCTCAAGGCCCATGGTCATTTGAACGAAGCGCGCAATGTACTAGCATGCATCGAGAGCACGCTGAGTAACGATCCTTATATAGAGACCCAGTACAATGAGATTAGGTTCAGCATTCAATACGATGAAGAAAACGAAATTGGATGGCGAGAAATGTTACGTGGGAACAACAGAGACGGGACTAAGACTTTGCGTCGATTAATCCTAGGAGCTGGGACCCAAGCACTCCAACAGTTTCAAGGTTAGCCTTTCATGTCCTATATCTTTTTACACTTTAGTTATTAATTTTTTCATACTAGGAATCAATATCATGAGCTATTATCTTCCTCTGGTCCTTATTAACTCGGTGGGACTCTCCAATAACCTGTCACGGCTACTAACTGCGTGCAATGCAACTTCTTACTTCTTTTTTGCTTGCGTGGCAGTCACAATAGTGGAACATCTTGGACGTCGAGGTCTGATGATTATATCTGGGTTGGGTCAGTTCATTGCTTTCCTGGTGATCACCATTCTGTTACGATTTGCAGAAGTTAACAAGGTGTATGCCACTGCATCAGTGGCTTTATTTTTCTTGTATCACGTTGCCTTTGCAATAGGAATGCTTGGTGCTCCATGGCTATACCCAACCAAAATCAATTCGCTTCCTATGAGGACTAAGGGGGCTGCCGTTGCACCAGCCACAAACTGGTACGTCTCTCAGGGAAGGTTGACAATATCAACTGTTAAAAAAATCTGACAGATAAATTCTATAGGATAACAAATTTTGCCATCGTCGAGATTACGCCTATTGGCATTCAAAATTTAGGCTGACGATTCTACATTGTGTGGACCGTACTCAATGCAGCCTTCGTTCCTATCATGTACCTTTTTTATCCAGAGACTAGTAAGAAAAACTCATACAAAAAACCTAACTTCTTTTATTATATTTTGCTAAAAACCCACGGTAAGCAAATCGCACCCTAGAAGATATGGATGCCTACTATCGCTCAAATCCGGCATTGATTGCTGTCAAGGATCCGGATGCGATTTCAACAAAACGTCCGCTCAAGTTTATCCACCATGAGAACGAAGAGATTATGCGGAAAAAAACCAATATCACTTCAAAATTAGATAGTTCGGCCGTATCAGAAAATATGGGTTACACATAAGTGTCCAATTGATAGAAGTGGGTGTCGTGGTTTGTCGGGCATTGGTTCGCAACTTTCTCGTAAAGTGTCATTATGTGGGTTTTTTTTATGCGTCCTTCTCTTTTTCGCTTTCCCGTTTTTCAATGGCCCTAATTACATTAATTTGTGATGTCAAACATCACTCTACTGAAAGCAAGAAATCCTGGCCTAGTGTGATTTTTAGGGATTCTATATATTCATACAATAAAAGTTTATCAATGGAAGCTTACCGGCCCCGAGTCTAAGAAGTCTTTGGGCTCTTTCTTTTAGTCCTTAAAGCCGGCTTCCCGAGGATTTACAGTTTTGTTCATCAAGGGGTTGGTGCGACTTTGCAGTGCGGAAAGTCGGAATAAGTGTCATCTTATTGGAGCGCCGAGATTTGCAATTTCTCCGAGCCAAGATGTGGCTCAAAAGAAACCCCTGTCTTTCTTCATGTTCAGCCTAGCCACCGTGCCATAATACCCCAGTGGCTTGATTTTCCCATCACTAGCTGTTGTGTTTATATTAGATTGTGGGACAAACTTCTTGCTAACAAGTTTGATTGAATTAGCCTATAGTCTGCTCGGCTTAATTGGCCCCCGGGAAGCCATTCCATGCGTTTGTTTTGTCTGTGATTTGATTGAATTTTAGTAACTTTTGTCTCGTATTGCTGGATGAGCGAACAGGTGATCTATTCGACATATTATGAAAATAAGAACGGCTCAATAAATACAATATAACTGAAGTTGCGTGCCAGCGCCTTTCAATGTTCTCGGATTATTGTATATTGAGTCCAAAACACAAAACATTGAAACCAGTTAGTCGTTTCAGAATTTGCAGTGTCGATCTTCCCCACTGGTTAAGATTCACATATTATTCCCGTTACACTCCCTGAAGGCATCCTTGACTGTCATGCACATCAAAAGCATTCTTCTTGGGCTAAATGCCTTCTCTGTGGCATGGGCACAGTTGGCAGACACTTCAGCCTACCCCATAGGCCCTTTGACTACAGCTGACTCGAAATGGGCTACTAAAGTGTGCGACATCACCTCTTACGGTGCTGTAGCAGATGGAGCAACGGATGCCGGGCCTGCTATTTTAGCCGCATTCAATGCGTGCGCTTCCGGCGGTGTCGTGAATATTCCTCTGGGAACTTTTGCTCTAGCTACTTGGGTAACACTCAGCGGTGGAAATGCGTGGGCTATCAACTTGGAGGGTATCATTGTTCGCACAGGCACCGCTGGAGGAAACATGATCTATATCGAACACAGTACTGATTTTGAGATTTACTCTTCTCGTGGAACGGGTGCTGTCCAAGGATATGGATACCAATTCCACTCCCAAGGAACATATGGTCCTCGCATCCTGCGTCTTTACGATGGTAAGTTTCTCTTTTGTCCTTTTTATCATTTAAGTCGTCGAGCTAATGATACCTTAAGTAACAAACTTTGCTATTCACGACATTGCACTTGTCGATTCTCCTGCCTTCCACCTCACCCTTGATACATGCAACCAAGGAGAGGTTTACAATCTGATTATCAGAGGTGGAAATGAAGGTGGTCTCGATGGTATTGACTTATGGGGTTTTGATCTCTGGGTTCATGATGTCGAGGTCACCAACAAAGATGAGTGTGTTACGGTCAAGAATCCTTCAAATCATATTCTCGTTGAAAATATCTACTGCAACTGGTCTGGTGGTTGCGGTATGGGATCATTGAGCACAGATACAGGTGAGTTCATAAGTCCCAAGGACCATGACCTAGAATGGTGGCTCAATTGTATCTAGATATTAGCAAAGTGGAATACAACAACATCTATACAGTCAACTCAAACCAGATGTTCATGTTCAAGTATGTAATTTTCCTTTCAAATTCCTACTCTCGCTGTTATGTATTGAATCTGACTTTTTGTTAATATAGGAGTAACGGTGGTAACGGCACAGGTAGGATGGCTGTCTCAAAACCACTTTGCTTCAACTACATAACTAACAAAATCTCATCTATCTAGTAACCGAAGTGACACTGCAAAACTTCATTGGTCATCAAAATGCGTATTCCCTTTATATTAACGCGTACTGGTCCGATGAAACTGTCGCTGCGGGAGACGGGATCCTCTACAACTCAATAACGTTCAACAACTGGAAAGGAACTTGCGCAAACGGCGCCCAGAGACCTCCGCTCTACGTTTGGTGTCCTTCGACCAATCCATGCACAAACATTATCATCGAGGACTTTGACATGTGGACCGAATCTGGCAGCACCGAGTATTACAAGTGCGCGGATGCTTGGGGATCTGGATACTGCTTGCATGCAGGAACACAACATACCGAATATGGCACAACGACCTCGACAGTAACAGCCGCACCTTCTGGGTACTCCGCTGCCACAATGCCTGGTGAACTCACTGCTGGTTTGGGAATTACAACTTCTATCGCTATCCCCACTGTTCCTAATACATTCTTCCCGGGTGCTACTCCCGCCACTCCGAGAGTTTACGGTAGTTAGTTGAAATTGGGGTCTACCAGTTATCGACTGTTCAATGACCCTTCATTGATCGTAGTGATAGGCAATGAATGAAATTTATTTTGTTTCTCTTTGTGTGAAAGTGGTTTATAGCCTTTTTTCAATTCAGTGTAGGCATACATTTGTTAAAAATAAATTGGAACAGCAATCAATTATTGTATAATAAGGATAAGTTCAGTCGCAATTGTATCCAAGGGGAATAAAACACAAGAAAAAAACAACTAAGTATTAGAGCATTCTAAGGAGTATACTGCACAGACGTAAAATTCTCAATCCAGGTTGTAAAACGAAACAGGGTTAATCAGCAATCAGACCCCAGACCCATCGATAAACGGACCAACCCTTTCTAAGAACAGATTTTTCCGCAGAAAATGAACCAAAAATCCGGGTAGCCGTATTTTCCCCATCTGGCCGGTTCCCGTCTTTCTACCAATTTGGAGACCCATTCCTGTAGGACAAAAGGTAAGTTTTGTGGTTTGAAAAACGAAGAGTATTGACACCGGACACCCAGGTAAGGTGAAGAAAGACGTACCTTTCATACCATCCTTGTATGGAACTAAATCCTTGTTCTCGAGGGCCAAAAAAAGGTTCTTGACCACATGATTCGATTGTCTATCGACAACCATGAACTGTGTTGCTTCTCGATCAGAAACGTCACCAATGGCCCACACGGGTTTGTTCTCGAGACCCTTGATTTTGAGATAATCGTCCACCACAATGAACCCATCCGCGTTGAGATATTTGCTAGGAACGTAGGACGAGTTGGGCACAATACCGTACGTGGGTATGTAAAGATCTGCCGTCAATTGGGAGCCGTCGGAAAGGGTAAGCTCTTGTGGACCGTCTGGTGTCGCCTTGCGGGAGCTGGAGACTTTTGTCTGCGGCCTGACATCAACTTTGAGATCTTGTAGAATGTTCATTGCCGACTTTGATACACTCGTCATTGAGCCATCAAGAACAGTGCTTCCGCTTGTGAGCTTTTCGCCAGTTAGCAAGTTAGACCGGTAACTGTTCTCTGTAGCAACGGAAAAGAGGAGAGTCGGGGAATGGGGGGATAGAAATTTACCAAGATAACTTTCTTTGAGCTTCCATACTCAAAGGCTATTTCACCTGCTGTTTCAACACCAGTCGGACCACCACCAGCGATGACGATTGTCTTGGACTTTTTCACAGCCTCTTGAAGTTCGTGTAGAGCATCTTTTGTTTCTTCGGTTGAGCTCAAGTTCTTGAAAGGGAGTTCCACACCATCACTGCCAGCCTTTGGCCTAGATCCAGTCGCAAGAATGAGGAAATCATAGTCAACGGTAGTGGTACCATTTCCGCCTGAGCCAGTAGAGATTTCGACTTTCCGAGCCGCCACGTCAAAGCTTTTGGCGGAACCCAAAACGAATTCAAACTGGCTTGCTGGGTACTGCTTGAATCCTGCAGCAATAGATTTAAATATCTGGTCATCGCCAATTTGTGATGGTACCAAAGCTCGAGGCGCAGCAACGTTCCAGTAAAAGTGAGAATTGGGTGATACGACAACGACCTTCACCGACAAGCCCGTCTTGGTGGCTTGCTTCAATATCCGATGCGCTGTACACAACCCGGCAAAGGAGCCTCCCAGAATAAGGATTGTCTTCATGGCTAAAAATGAAATATTTCGAGAGGCGTTGACTTGGACCAGAAAACACTTCTTCAGTCGCGGTGAGAACTCAATGTATGGTGACTTGGGTATTGGAATGTAAAGCGCAAGGAAACCATTTATATAAGGCGTCTTTTAAAGAAGATCGACAGAGAGTAAGGCTTTGTAATCTTCCCAATTACAAATCCAACTTCTTCTTCATCGTCGCATGCTTTAGTTTCGCGATATTTGCCCCAATGGGAGCCAGAGTTCTGAGCCAATCAGCGGGCGAAGCGCCGAAGGCGTCCAATGACCGTGCGCCGTTTACCGCAGTCAGTGACCAATCAAAAATCGAAGCGCGCTCGATTTGACGACGCGATTTCATTCTTTTTTTGGGATTTTTTTCTCCTTTTCTCATGCTGACTTTCATTCTTTTTAGTCAATTTGTCAGCTGTGAATTAGCTGAGGTATTCTCACCGTGTATTTGGTAGAATAATAATAATCTTCCCGGTTGTGTTCATGCGGCTTTTTGTTCGGCCAGACCAAGTCGTAAAAACAGCTAAGCCAGAATTAAACATTATAACGAACCCTCGAGAACCCAAAGGTAACGTCAGCGTGATCAAATTGGCAGTATGTTGGGTGTTAGTTCAAGAACTTGTGCCCATGTTAAATTATCAGTGGTCTGTCTCTTTCTCCATGTTTCTTCGAGCACGGGCAAGAGTTTCATCCTGTGCTCAAACAATGAATTCAGCAATGGGGGCGAGGAAAATATTTGTCGGAAAAATGACATTTCTTCTTCTTCTCGCGCGACGCACCCAATAATGAATACTGGACAGGCCAAGGAGGGTAAAACATGGGCTGGAACTTGGGTGTGAAGCATGCCCACCGCGGCACAAATGCTAGGGTCTATAATTTCCATCTGCTGAAAGCCGTAGGTGACGAGGTGAAGGTAAATCGATGCCATGTAAGTGTAAAAGTTGGTGACAATCGTTCGCTCATCGAGACCCGTGGACCTCATGGTAGAAGCCGATGGGTTGTCAGAAGAACCACCGTCGGCAAAGTAAAATCCTTCCAAGGCCATTTGGTTCAGTCCGCCCTGAATTTCTCTGCTGATGTCGCTAGCAGTTTCTTGAAAAGTAGCTTTCATCGGTTGATCTTGTGTCAGATAATGTGTTTTGTGCTCATGCAAGGCAGCAATGCGGGCAATCTGGAGCAGCACCCATACTTTACAACCTATTATGTTTTCAAACTTGGTTTGAGAACCGTTGCAAACCATTTCCAGGTCATGGTTAGGCAGTAGTCGAGGTGCTGTACCAGCTGTAATAGCAGATATTATATCAAGCCAAACAACTGTTGCAGTCAAAAAGCGAAATGTCACGACCTCTTGCATGGCAACTGGCTTTTCCCCTTCAAACAAAGGAAGATCCTCGCGTATGATTGTATTTGACCTTTCTTGAAGGTTGAAATGTAATAACACATTGTGGTAGCCTCGCCGATACATATTCGTTGCTGCATGAAGATGTATCTGCCATTCAGTGCCTTGTCCTGTAAAGTACTGTTATGGCAGAAAATTCTGATTAGTATAGAACTAATTTGACAAAAGCGATAACTTATGAAATTTTGGTGTCAATACCTCAAAGAATATTAACTGAACAACCAAAGCCATGACACTCATTCCGCCTTTTGGACAAGCAAATGTCTGGAGCGACTCGTTTATTGATCGCATTATTCGTTGGAATTCAGTTAAGCATGTGGCAAGGTGCTTTTCCTGTTCGATAACAGAAGCCACTTGGCACATATGATGACTGGTCTCGCTGAGAGCTACCTTTCGACGGTGATAGGAGCTAAGAGCAAGTGTAGCGTGATATAGCGGTGTCATGTTCAGCAGCAAAGCCATGAGCCAACCACGCCCTCCCTCGACGATGCTAGGTTTGTACATAGGAAACTGCAACGGAAATACATTGTCGAGATAGTGCATGAGACACGCAGACTGATCTGCTGCGATGGGATATAAAACAAGACCTTCATGGTCATTCGCCGGTGATAATGGGTCCTATCAATAATTAATATCAGACAGTTACACTTTATATTTGACTCGCCAAGTCTTCCAGACGAAGGGAGTTCTTACAGTTGATGGTTTATTGCCCGGTGTATCATTTTTAGCATCTTCAGAAGAGCCTTGGTTTATAGGCGGATGTATACCATCCTGTTGAATACTAAACGCAGGACTCGACGATGAGGAAGAAGTCTCTTTCAAATTTTTCGGCGCAATATTCATCACGTTCTTAGGCATCTTCGGAGTAGCTTTCCGTCGCGAGGTATGCTTCACAATCTGCTTCAAGCGTGTTGCCATGGCCTTTTCTTTTTCGCCGTTGTCCATCCAGTCCGGCTTGGGACCAAATCCGTAGCATGGGATGGCGAGTGACGTGCATGTCGAACACTCCGGGCGAGATCCATCGCATTTCTTTCGGCGCAGACGGCAGGTCCAGCAGCCCTCCTTGTTTCGGAGTAGACGGCTCATTTCACCAACACATTCCACGTAAATATGCTAAGCTGGTGCGAGATAAACACAAGATAGATGTTGATGAAGATCGAAACAACTTCGGCTGACCAAAGCAGAAGGCAAGAGCGGCGGATGTTTGGAGGACCTGATTGGCGGATGCGGGTTAATGGCCGACCCACATCTCGGAGCCTGAGGCAGCAATACATTTGTTTTCTCTGCGTGACCAAACTAGCCCTAAGTTATTATTATTGGGTCTAATGCTGAACAAGATCATGCATGAAAGAATAAATATATGTGTTATGCTTTACATGTAGCGGAAAGGTCTAACCGACATCCAGACGTCTTCAAAAATGTTCATCACGAGGAACGGTAATCAATATATACTTCCAATGTTTGTATATCATTATGCGCTGATCAGCTCCGGATCTCACGAACCGAAGGAATATAAATCAAAAATAGAATTGATTTTGGTTCACATGCGTTGCAGTTCACTCCAGATGTCGGCGCGGTGATACAAGCATTCTTGTCTCGACCATTTCAAACGGGGGGCCGAATCCTGCACAGCAAAAGGGCGACGATCAAACAGAAGAGAGCAGAAGAGGCTAGCTAAATTAAGCCGTGAACGAGGTCTTGGGATTCATGTAGGAATTCTCTTCGGCCCCATTCAATGTTCCTTCCGCAAAACGAAATGGAGAAGCTTAAATAAGTTTGTTTATAAAATGCAGCTATTTCTCATGTACTTCATCCACGCTCAAGAATTTCCAGTACTCCTACGCGGCTGATCACAGTGAAAAAACGGCCGAAAAAGATGAAGTCAGTTATCAGCCACCTAGTCGCCTACAGTGCGCTGGGAATGACCGTCGCAGGCCAGGATGTCAGCGATACGGCAAATGGAATGAGCGATGTGATACAAGGAAATGCGGACTGCGCATCGGTAGCTGCTATCTTTGCCAGGGGCACATTTGACTCTGGGTATGTTTGCGCGTTTTTCTCTTCAATTCAACTATGGTCTCTGGGAAAACAATCAAGTCACATTCGCTAAGTTAAATATAGAAACATTGGCGTCTGGGTTGGCCCTCAATTCTTTGAGGAGCTTTCCTCCCGCTTGCCCTCTGTTGCGTTGCAAGGTGTCGACTCAACTGCATATAAAGCCGACCTAAACGGCTATCTTTCAGAGGGGGGCAGTGATGACGGTGCTGCATCGCTTGCTTCAACTGTGAATGACTACAACTCGAAATGTCCCGACAGTGCAATTGTTGTGTCAGGCTGGAGGTAAGAATCAATTGATATTATACGAAACTCTGTCCCTGCAGTGGCTCTGTGGACTATTCCATGGCATGAATACTAACGAACGAATCCATAATACAGCCAGGGTGCTCTTGTCGCCCACAAAGCCCTCGGACAAGTTTCCTCGACAGCACTCGATAAGGTAGCAGCCCTGGTCACATTCGGAGATCCCAACGGCGTTTGGAGCAACATCTCTCTACCAACATCCATCCCTACCAGCAGCTTCTCCTCATCCTGCGTCACCGGTACCGTATTCGATCCGCTTTGCGCCCAGTTGCCGAGTGACTTCAAATTCCCAACCTCGATCTCCGACATAGTCGGTCCTTTCGCATCGCTACCCGATATCACCGTGGGCACGCAACAAATCAAAGCCGCGGCAAGCTTAGTTGTTGAATTTCCTGGACAACTGAAGGACAGCTGGGATTCTTTCGTTTCGAACTTGGCCCCCGAGCAGTTTGTTCGACTGATGCTCACTCCCCAGCATTTTACGTATGGAAATAACGGAATGGCGGCCAAGGGTGCGGACTTTGTGGCCGGACTTGATGCTGTGCAGAGTGCTCAGTAAACTACTTGGGGTAGTTATTATTATATAGAGTGTACACATGTACATATGCATGTCTCGATAGCTTAATGTGTGGTTTACGCGTTGAACCTTATCAACCGCTGTATACTATGAATGCAGTACCTTTGCAAAAAACTGATGGATACCTCAAGTTACGTCTCGAAATCAATACAAATCAATAATCAGTTACGATTATAACCAGATGCACATAGAGACCTTCAGATATTATGAGGGTGCATGTCAAAACCAGATGTTTCCCCTTAATTTACCATTTTATCATCGAATGAATTCGCTAGTAGAACGCAAATGACTACTGAATGCATCACAAATTTTAATGCGTCGATTCCTGACACTATATTCTACGCTAAATGGTTACTAGCAATTTTAACTTGATGCAGCTCTTGCTTTGGCATTTGGAAACAGATCAAATCCATTCGTACCAACAAAGTCGCTGTTTCCTGTATTCTTCCGAGCAATTTCCATGACATATTCCCTATTTTCCTCCATTGTAGCTTCAGTTGAGCAAGGAACTCCGCAATCAGCCCCATAGACGATGTGCTCAATGCCGCTCATCTTTACCGCAGGCTCCATACCAGTGGCAGCAGTGGCAGCTGTGTCCATGTAGATGCGACTCATTTGCTCCTTCATCTCATCTTTGGTGATGCGAGATTCATTAGGAACCCAAGGCTCTATCCCAAGTAGCAGCACGCGCCCAGACAGAGCTGGAAAGGCACCTCCACTGTGAGCAAACACCCACGTGATTTTAGGGAAGTCGAGAAAGACACGGTTGTACAACATATTGGTGATGGTTCGAGCGGTGTCAAAAGCAACATCAATGAGAGCAGATGGCCGGCCGTCTTGACCTCGGGCATAGGCATTCGGATGGACAAACACAACCTCTTTTCTGTTGTTGAGCTCTTCCCACACAGGCCGTAGCTGGGAATCTCCTAGGCTAACACCATTCCGAACCGTAGTCACAGCAAACCCATCGGGTTCAATCGTGTCCTGATTTCGCATCCTGCCGATTTCTTTCAAGGCTTCATCTGGCTCATCCGTTGGCAACGCAGCAAGTAACCCAAATCGGGAGGGATATCGACCAACTATCGATAACCCAAAATCGTTTGATTTTCTTATTTGGTCTGTCGTTGGTGGGAGATTTGACAGCATTTGCATGGAGACACCGGCGCGATCATTATAAGCCAAGGTCTCCTCCGCATTAAACCTGGGAGCCTTTGAAAGCATGAAGTTGATCCCACGAAACGCTTCTACTACAGCAGCATCTTCTGACGGAGCCCGTGGAAGGGAAAAGTGGCCATGGATATCTAACCAGCCATGAGGCGCGTCGGTCATTTTGGTAGTACCTGTAAACGTTTCAATGCTGCTATGAGAATCATGATCGTATCTTCTCCACCATTTTATATAGAAATCGAGCTTTCTAAGAAGTGTCAAATAAGGCCGAAGTTTATTTCCGTGAGTGATACAAGGAACTGTTTAAATGGGCTATACTGTACACGTGGAGCATGTTCTCGGCTTTAAAACGTTATGTCCGCTGTCAAATGTTGGGTTATCACACAAGTTCTTATAAAACAGCGTATGATCCTTAAGTATAGTAGCTATCAACTTGAAGTCACGTGAATCCGAATTAGGGCACGGAGGAAACGACATCTGGAGTCTCCGTTGTATCCCAAATAGGAAATTTGAGCCATTACCTACCCTGGAGCCCGGGATGCGTTTGGCAGCCGCAACAAGCACACCTGAAACAAAAAGTTAAAAAAAAAAAAAAAAAAAAAAAAAAAAAAAAAAAAAAAAAAAAACTCTGCCTGGTCGTTTGAACTTTATCTGGGGGCATTTTTTTATATTGT